>OU824202.1:18252824-20652824 GCA_917499995.1 Ichneumon xanthorius | reverse complement strand
TAATTTTTCCTGTCCGGATTTAGCTTGAAATTTAACGATACTCGCATCTGCTAGTTTCATCCTCGAGATTAAACGTCTCGGCGCAGAAAGTGTCAGAACAATCAATGGCATTATAAATTTGAAGAATCACGCGAAGGCATTAAAATTTTATAATCGCGCATGACATTCGTTTACTCATTCGCATTCAATAAAGATCCCAGAGGTGACGGATTTGAACTCGACCTTGGCGAAATTCAAACGTCGAGGAGTTGAGCCCGCTATTTACCATTGCGCAGAATCAAGATTAATTTTTCCATTAATCATTTTTTTCCGCTTGGTTTTAACCAACCTGGCATATGGTCGAATACGAAGCATGGGACGGATTATAGTCAAAGCAGTGTAAAGATCAAGGCAAAAAAAAACAACCAAAAATTAACATTCAAGGGCGAACTCCTCTTCACGTGGCGGTGGAATCTCACGATCCGGCGGGCTCGGGGGTCAACTGTGTCGGTACAACACGGTTGTTGTTAGAGAACGGTGCCGATGTAAAAATCAAGGAGACCAAGTGCGGCGACACCGCTCTGCATATGGCGGTTTCATTGTGCTGTGATCCCGCGATGGTAAAGGTACATGTCATTTTTTTTGTTCACTTCGCGAATCGATTTCTATCTCATCGCGACACGGCGGGCACATCAGTGCCTGCAGGAATCGTGCTCGAATGTCGGTGGGTCGGAGGGGAGGGAGTCGCGATTATACTTTGTATTTTTAATTCAGAATATAGATATGGATGACCAGCGTGATTGACACGTGTGATAAGTATAATTTATGATTACGCAGACGCTGCTCAGCAAAAACGGCACCGAGGCTGTTAACATTGCCAACTACAACAACAACACACCGGTTCACATGGCTGCTGCTTTATCGAAGGCCGTACCTATCGAAAGACAAGTCGAAGTGTGCGTCAACCTGATACGGGCCGGCGGACTGACCAACATACAGAATCGTCAGGGAAAGACACCGCTCGCACTGGTTTCCGTCGAGAGGAAAGAGGCCATCAGACAAATTTTCCACAAAAAAGGGTAAATTATCAAAGGGTAAACCAGCGATGCTCGAAGCGACACAACTGTGATGTACATAGAGTATGCGTAGAGTAACTCTCGCAATACGGGTAGATATTATTTTGACTACTTTCGGATAAATCCGTGATAGGCATACTTGGAGTAGATATTCGAAAAGTGCCATTTTATATTGGGATCGTGTAAATAATCTACGATATTTCCAACGTAATTTTAAAAAAATATAATACATCAATGATAAAACAACAAACAAAAAGAAATTATAAAAAAATGAATTAGACATTAAGTATAAGTATAAGATATGATACGTATATTTGGGGACCAAAGAGTGTGCCAATGTGAGAAACTTTAAAAAGAAAAAAAACACGTATGCATGTGTGTGTGGGTGTGTAAGTTTCAAAATAAAACGGCGCTCTGCGCAGTTACGAATTACATGCCATTACTTCGATGAGAGGTTGATTCAAATAACTAGCTCGACAACGCGCGATGTCGATGGCATTTAAAGACTGAAATTACACACGGAAATAATAATAATGAAAAACTTGAAGCTACAATCGTTGCGTCGATTGTTATCCAGTTTGTTATTAATTATTATATTAATGATAGATTCAGCTCGTTGCTGAACCAAGAATGAGAGAAACATGAGAGTCTGGGAATTTTTTAAAAACTGTACAATGCAATGATTGACGAATCATGGATGAATGTGTTTAGTGTAAGTGTAAGGGATTGCAAAGACGAAATAATGAAGCGTCTAAAAAAAATCTCGTGATAAAGCGCACTGGAACAGTGATAAGCGCGTCGCAAGCATCATGTATCGCGATTTGCGTAATAATAATAAAAACAAAACATTAAAAATTAAAAGTACAGTCTTACTCTTTTTTCCTTATCCGCGTAAGAATGCAAATTGTGGAAAATTTCATTTGGTGATTCCGGAACAAATTTTTCGCGCTGAATTCGAATGAAACAGTCGTCGTTATCGAGGATGAGCACAAAGGTGAAGCGGACGAGCGTCCGCTCGGCGAAAGATTAAGCAGATACGATGGGCACCAATGGCTTCGACCGAACGGGAACACTGCATGAAAATGTCGTTCACAGTTCCGGTCAATTCTTTCAGGCTTGGCTCAGCCATTCCTGTGCGAGATATACCGATCCCAAATAAATGCCCATACGCGTGTGCGCGTATCGGTGAGTCAGGCTCTCGTTATGCTCCGGTAATTTCGTGCTCCGCGGGACTCTCACTGCTTCAAAGCTTTGATACATTCAGCAGGCACTTCTGTACGAACGTCACTCACCATAAAAAGCGGCACGAAAGAAGCGTCAATCATAATTTCGATGGATATATTGTGCCGACGTTTCAACGGTTCGTTCGCGTCTCAAAACATTTATACTTTGTCGTGCGGTGTGCGTGGACCATCGGAGAGAGACATTGGCAACGCGCTTTCTCGCCAAAAGGAATAAATTCCTTTTTAAAAGTTTTATCGAAAAGATCGTGGAAAGGAGCGGGTGAGAGAAACTCGAGAAGATATTTCTCAAGGCATCGAAGTGTAATTGCCGCCGAGAAGCTAAGGTACGAAGAGGGATGCACGTAGGCGAAGTTTAATCACCGAGAAGATTTCGCATCCGGCACGCTCGCTGGCTGAATTGGACGTTTTTCACCGGCAGGCGAAAAAAGGGATTGCTTTTCGGGAAGTATCGTGAGCGATGTCGAACAAACGGCGCGCCGAGTCGAACTGAGAAATCGGAAGAAATCGAGGAGGTCGATAGATTTATCTTTTTCACCGGGAACTGGGTCGATCGGATACAATGACGAACATTTTTGTTTTAACGCCGATGCTGCTGGTGCTGTGCGCCTCGCAGAGGATCAATGATCAATGCGAAATGCAAAAAGAGAATCGGATAAAGTGCAGCTGCGTCGGCTACGAGGTAGGTCCATGAAATGGGATTTTCGAGATAAATGTCTTGCTAAATACAAGTAAATAACAATAAATTACTATCTTTTTTTATTTATTTTTTTCGGATGTAGGAATTCGTCCTGCCGGATAGCTTGGACTACGCGAAAATCAGGAGTGTCTTCCTCACGTCCTGCGTGTCTGCCGATCTTCACTTCTCCAGCTTCGC
Source organism: Ichneumon xanthorius (assembly GCA_917499995.1). NCBI lineage: Eukaryota > Metazoa > Arthropoda > Insecta > Hymenoptera > Ichneumonidae > Ichneumon > Ichneumon xanthorius. The sequence continues at coordinate 20,649,651 of OU824202.1, read as the reverse complement.
CGAAGCCAAGCACATACGAGAAATAGTAGTGCAGAACATAAGTCGCAGCTTGAAGTTTCAGCCGTTCATAACGTCGAGCCGAATAAGTGTGTTCAAACTGTTGAGGATACGAAAAATACCGCTGATAACTCACGACACTTTCGTGAGTCTCTCGAGCATCGAAAATTTTCAGATCGAAGACACGTGGATCGACAATTTCGAGGAACAATTCACGAACATAAACGTGACGAATTTTTTAATGAAAAACGTAACGATCGAGCGCATGATCGGTATTAACTTTTCCGAGCGTGGCAAGAGTCTCCAGATCGTCGATTGCGTCATAAGAAACATTCAGACCACGTTGAATTTTGCGTTTTTCTCGAAAATCGAGATAAAAAATTCGCAATTCGAATTGCAAAAGCCCGGACACGTTTCGATCGAGGGTATTACGGCGCTTGTCGATAACAGCGTGTTCTCCAACGTTAGCATGAATCTCGTTGCCTCGGGCGAGATAACGATGAACGGCAGCTGCGCAGATGGCCAAAGTTCACTCAGACTGTCGGCAAACAGAATCGAAAGTTTCGGCAACAGATTGCCCACCGAGATCGTGTACACGAGGAGCAATGCAATGCGCAACAACGACACCGAGTTTCCATTGATAGTTAACAACACGGTGTGCATAGCCGGCAATTGCAAGTGTCCCAAGAGCGCCGGTCACAACTCGTACGAACGTTTTCACGCTAACGTTTACCTCGGGATATTGCTTCTCGTTCTCGTGCCGGGCTTATTGTAAACATCAATGCGCGCACGGGCTTCCCATTTTTTTTTTTTTTTGCTCGGCAATTTGTGAAACGAGAATGATAAAAAAAAATGTATTGTCTCGTACTAAAAAAAAATGATGTTGAGAGTGGCAATGCCGAGTCCTCACTCAGTGTCAGACGGACGTATCAGAAAATTGACTTCATTACGTTAATTTACCGGTCGTTAGCTTCACACAATTACGGATGTTGATATTACCATAGCTCATTTTTTTTTTCCTTCGAAATATCTGACCCGTAATGTAATTCTGTGGAGATTTGTGGTTCAAATGTCAAGAAAAACTGTCGCGATTTTATGTAGTTCATATGTAATGTAACGATATAAATATCGCCTGCTAAAAGACAAAAGGGCGTATCTCCCGTGTTAAAGCATACGAGTTACGCCCTTTTGTTTCCTAACAGTCGATACATCTTTCTTCGTTAAAGAAAACCGTCATCGTAGGCGAAAATACTCTGTTCGTACATAACAAGGCGAGGTAATGACAGCAATTAAACATGTTATCATATAAGAGTGTGTCTTGTAAATAGCTTTTACCGTTGTATTAAGGGCATTGTTATCAGCGAAAAGTATATTGGGAACGGGTCGTAATTATTGTATTTAACATGCTCACCTCAATATTTATTCGGTACACATATTTACGGCGCATGATAAATCGTCAATCATCAATGCCGACAGTTTTGTGTATCATCGTCGATAGGTTGTGGCGAAAATAAAATAAATAAATTTACTCACCGAACCGGTTCTCTCTTGTCTCTCCACGTCGTCCCACATTCCCGACGCTTCAACCTGAAGCTCGATCCCGCCGGCATGAAGGGCAAGGGTCTCCCTCAATTCGTTTATCTCCTCGAGCATCAGCCCATTGTTCTCTTCCAAACGTTGAATCGTTTGTTCGTACAGTCGAAGCTTCTTCTCGTGGTCCGCTTGTAATTTTTGGGATACTTTGTCCTTTGGCACGTAAGTTCCTGCATCAGACGAATTCAAGAAATTTTTGATGATGAACGAAAATTTAAATTTTCGTTCATCATCAAAAGAAGTAAAAATATAAAAAAAGATTAGTTGTTCAGTCGCAGAATAAAATGGTAATATGTTTACAAAATTAGTCGTGGTGATATTATCGAATTTAGTCCAGTTAGTTAAGTAGGTAGTATTTTTTTCGGTATAACTAAAAATGTACACGTTAACCTTTTGAAGCTTACATTTTTTTCCACAAATTCAAAGTTTCATATACACCGGTTGGTTATTATGCATTTTTTTTCTCAATTCTAAGAGTTCTATCACCTGTGATACCCCGTACTTAAAGGGACGCAAGGCAGAGAATATACAGGAAGGTAAAATACGCATTGTATAATCGAACTAATTAATAAATTACTTACCAGCCGATTTCTGCAATTGTTCACGAAGCTTGTGTCCGCTTTGCTGAATTCTGCGCAGCTCGTGAGCGTGTTGGGTGTCCTTTGACAGTGATTGTTTCTTCAATTTAATCGTCTGCATAAAAATGACAAAGCGAATAAGTCATCTGTTCGAATAAAAGTTTGACGCAGGGACGCCCACGAATGATTCGATGAACCATTGTCAAAATTGATTTTTTTCCCCTAATTATTATTCACGAAGGTAACTTCGAGGACAAGGATAATATAAATGCTTGACCTTTACATGGAAGTTCGATATAAATTAAACTTTTTTAAAAATGATTGTATTTCAAATGCTGCGCCAAATTCATTTTTCCGGTCAAGAAACTTTTATGAACGAACCTCATCTTTTTCCCTCTTGAGATCGCGCGATAAACTTTCCGATTGCACTTTGAGGCGTCTCTCTCTCTCCTGCACTTCGCACAGGAGGTGCTGCTTTTTGTCCAAGCTCTCCTTCAGACGCTTGACGTGATTCTAAAATTAGTGACTAAAGTAAGTGACGAAACAGCGTAAAAATTTATTTGCCTTGGATAAAATCTCACCGCCTTATAATCCTAAGCCGCTTAGGGAAGTACAAATAATTTTTAAATAATTTTAGAATGTAAAAGAAAATGCTATAGGATTGGCAAACTTACTGTTAAATTAACGTTATCGCTGGCCATCCTACACTGGGCATCTTTCATTTGCTCGTTGGATTTCATGAGACTCCTGTGTTTGTGAACGAGACTCCACGAAGCATTTATTAAATTCACGAAAGCCCTCTCCAGAGTTCCCGGTGATTTTAGATCGTCGCCGTTATCAACCGGCGAATTAATGCCAAAGGACTCTAACTCCTAAATTTTGTTCAATGCACCAACTTGTTACGTACGAAAGATAAACAGGCATCGATCCTAATAAATTATTAATGAAATTAATTTTACCTCCGATAAAGTGGATATGGCTTCGTCAATATTTTCGGCGGTACAAAAATCGCTGTCACATCGAGTTTCTTTTTGCATTTCGAGGGCCGATCGGAGATCCCTCATCGCCGTAATACTATCAATTCTGGCAGCCATGCTGTGTAAAAAAAAATTATTTTGAAAATAATAAATAAAAAAAACATTGGGTATTTTTTTTAATAATAATAAAAATAAATAAACTCACGCGTACCTAAAATATATCTTGTTTGGTATACGAACACTGAACACTGATTTTATGTAACGTTGCACGACGAGAATTATGACAGAATAATGATCCAATTATCGATCAATTTTATGGGGCCATGAGATGATTAGCATAGCTTATATGAGCACGCGTAACCTTTACTTCGAAATACTAGCGCACCTCGCCACTTCTCTCGCTAATCGACACTGAACAACAACGAGGGAATATATTCGCGGCACCACAACAGTTTTTTTTAAATTGACAACCGAGTACACACGAATTATCAGTAATAACACCTCAACATTCGAACGGTAGACGAGGAGCGATTGGAGACCAACGGCATTGTTGTCGGGACGAAAATAAACAGAACTTTTGCGGCCCCTCGTCAATGGAAGCTACTTTGTAATATTTTGGCCAGTGTACACTAGATGGCAGCATCGAGCAGACTTATAGATCCTCCGAGTTCTTCCTTGATTCTTGTACTGCAGAAGAAAAAGTCCAGCCCGTTCTTGCATGCAATGCATTTCGATACCATAATGGCGGATCGTTAATGCACTTGTTTCAATATGGCGGCGGCTCAATGTCTATTGTCAAATTTCGTCCGACACTCACAACGGACCGAGAAAAAAAATTTTACGCCGAACGAAGCACCAAATATCCTGGGATAATTATTCGACAAAGTTTCGGCACATTTTAGTTGCTTATATTTCAATATTTCTCCGAATATTGTATTGTATTTATTTCCACAGATCTCTGTTGGATACTTCCTTTTAAGGAAATAGAAACAAATATATAAAGATTTCTCCCATCTTAGCGGTCACGTAGAAAGTTCCCGCGACACCTAAAATAAGAGAAACCTAAAATGAAATTGTTCTGCGTCGAACGAGGCACCAAATGATTCGCGATAATTATTCGACAAATTTTCGGCACATTTTAGTTGCTTGCACTTGAATATTTCTCCGAATATTGTATTGTATTTGTTTCCACAGATCGCTGTTGGATACTTTTTTTTTTAAGAAATAGAAAAAAAAAATATACAAAGAATTTTCCCAACGGAACGGTCACGTACAAAGTTCCCGTGACGCCTAAAATAAAAGAAACCTAAAGTGAAATTGTTTTTGTCGGGGCTCGGCACGTTTTATAATCTTTACGAGACTCGGCAGAGACAGGCATTAATGAGGATACGAGGAACGAAGAGTGCAAGAAGGCTGCGACGAACGAGATTTTTTCTTTATCCGTACTCCAAGCCACCGGGAGTCACTCGTCTTAATCCTCGGTACGTGATCTTGAGAATCCGCATGGATTAGTAGGATAAATGCGTAATACTCGACCCGGAGACCCCACACGAAATCCTGCACCGAAATATCCCTTGTAAATTCTGGTTTCACTGCTGGGAACCCTCGAACGGATGGTACTTAGTATTTCCCTTTCAGTAGATTTTTATGCATATGAGGTCATAATTATACAGTGAAAAAGAAAGAAAATGAGGCTGCATATGAAATTTCGCGCACCGCTTCGTAATTACCTTATCGCGCACCCTCCATCATGAGAACAAGCATACAAACACCGGACTAGCATTTTTCTAAATATAATTTTTCTGTTGTAAAGCATTTTCAAATCGATTGCATGGATATAAAAAAAAATAGGAGGGCTCCTATTCTCGCAGGTAACATTAGAAAAAATAAAGTAAAAATTCGTCAAAAAATTCCAAGGCTGTCTTTGCTTAGCCGGCTAATATAGCTTGGTCGGCTAAAATAGTTTAGCCGGCTAAGACGGCTTAGCCGGCCAAACCATAAAATCCATTAGCCGGACAAGATATTTTAGCCGGCTAGGCCGGTTTATCTGTATAGCCCTAGTACAGGCAGGGGTTAAAAAAAGTGATCAATTTAAGGGTAAACCGTCTCGCCCCAGACAATTTTTTTCGGAAGCGCTATAAAACTGTGAAAATATCATTGTTGGATGAAAACAACAAATTATGCTTTCTCGCCCCGGTCTCGCCTATATCTCTAAAGTAAGGCTTTCTGTATAAGCAAGCAAAATTACAATTTTCCTTCCTCGTCCCGTGTCTCCAAGGCATGTCTGCGTCTGCATCTGGTCGTTTAGTCAAATGGCCGAAACTACCAGAAGAAGTGAAAGAAAAAGGACGAGAGGCTATGGAGCACGGTTTAACATAACCGCGAGAGAAACCTAATATTAGACGTGACCCCGGAGCGTTTCGAATACCGTGGATAACAAGCGCCCCCTTAAGCGGTCCACGAACTTTGATGAAGCCTGTCAATCACGCTCCTCGGTCGTTCATCCTCCCATTACAGAGATGGGATATCCAGCATCACAGCGTGTGATCCCGACATACTGGAAGAGATGCTTATGGTGACCGGGGTTAAAGGAAACGAAAAATTACAATTCATTTTTATCCGATAACCGACTGGCAGTATTTGCTGCTGGACAACAAGAGCCCATGACTTTTGCATTCCAAAAAAATCTTTTACGGATTCCTGAATCAGCAAAGTCCAAAATGCTAGTGAGGCTGCAATGAATTTTTACGATTAGGCAAGCCCAGATTTCTGAGTTGATGCGAATAGCGAGTTTAATTAAAATCCCGCTTGGTACTTCATAAAAATGTTGTCAGAAGAATTGGAAAGAATTATCCAGAAAATTGTAGCAAAGATTGTTACGATTGACCCCTGTTACGTCCGACCCCGGTCTTCGGCGCCCGATGGACCCAAAAACCAAAGAGGAAAACTTATCGGATCATTAGAGACGCCCTTCAATATTCACAGCCGATTCCCACGGCCACGCATCGATGGTCCAGACAACTCGTTAACGTGAAATCCGTTGAAGTTATCTTTATCCGTTTAAATACCCGGTGATGGGACGGCACAGATGGCCGACGCTCGTGACTTCGAAATCGGCATTTCCTGCTTATTTATCCTACCGATTATTTAACATTCAAAATCATAAAAAAACCGCGCGATCTCGGCAAAAGCAAGTGTTAAGCTTCTTTTGGCAATATACATTTTTTAGAACTATTTTTGTATCGCATTCTTTGAAAAATTGTCCTTTTGCTTCCTCATAGAGGAAGCTTTTTATAATCCGATGCAAACTCGCTATAACTTAATTAGAGACGGCGGAGGTCGTTTCAACGAAATAGATAATATGATGTGATTTACGTCGACATAAATAAACGAGAAACTTCAATTTGAAAGTAAAGCGAGGTGTTCGTCTCTGCAGATCTCGTGTACACCCGCCGCGCGAATTTCCAAGGGTTAATGAGGACGACTGCCCTTTTAATTAAAAAAAAATTAAGCATCGCTGCACCCGCACATCGTACGTCATTATACACGAAACACCTCCATTAGCATGAATAAAAGTGAAAAAAAAAATGTTCATAATTGGAGTACTCCCCCAAGTGTTCCGATTCCCTAATGAGAACATTATTCACCTTCAACTCCGTCCCGTACCGTTTGGATAGCAAAAAAAATGGCCTCTCCACCGAAATACCGTAAAAATTCGCGACAAACGGCGTAAGCCTCTCTCCTCTCTATCGAAGCGTGTAACGCGTTCTCTCCCACTTCCGGCAAAAGCCCCCGCTTCCACTCCCTCGCGACAGTGCAAGAAAGTCGGCACACGTCGCCATAGTTTTATTCTTCGATCGGGAAGCTTTCATTTTAAAAGCCAAATGTCTTGGCAAATAGCGTGGTTCGGGAAAATACGCGATGAAAGCCTTTGCGATTCTTTTCTTCCGTGACGTCGAACACGATCCTTGAGACTGGATGAAAGACGAGTCTCCGAAGAGACTCTCGATGTGCATATGTGTGTGTGTGTGATTCACGGGAGCATGTGGTTTCGTTCGGTGGCTTGTTTATCCCCGCGAGTCTCTCTTTTGTGCGTGAAAACTCTTCAATCGCGTTTCTTATTTCGATTCCGTTCCGTCGAGTGTATTCCCCAGTCTCGGTCTCCGCTCGTCCATGAATTCCGCAAAGACCCATGTGCGCTACGATATAATTGGCCTCGTATTATACATATGTGTATGTTTTCTTTTTTCCAATGCTGTAAAATGAAAATTTTTCCGCCCAATTAGGAACGAAATTGGTACGCTTCGTATATCGAACTATAATCCACTCTCACACTCTCGCAAGCGAATTATGATGTTGATAGAAGCACGGACCGCGAGGCAATGATGAATTCGAGGCACGCTCTCGCACGAGGTATATAACAGCATTGATTTGAAATTCAATGACGTCGGCCGCTATTGGGTGTATTAGTAATCTATCGGGGTGGTTATACAAGAGGGCTCTCCGGACCACACGTATGTGTTTAAGCGACAGCGTTATCGAGCGTACAGCGGACGCAATTTTGCGGCACCGCGTATAAACCGGTCTCGTAGAACACGGACCGCGTTCGCTGCCGGTGCGTTCGGAACGGACGTATGCTTGGTACAGGTATGCTTCCCGCATGGAATCGAAACAATCTGTTATCAAAAAAAAAAGAGCAAACCAAAAAAAACCAACAGTGATAGATGCGCTGTTGGTGTGCGGCTCTGACAGTCCCAAAAGTCAAACAGTACGGCTCGCGGTCGGTACTTGGATGGGTGACCATCCGGCCGCGCGCTGGTTGGCGCATCGGATCGTGGAGCGGGAGGCAATTTTCTCGGAGATTGGTGATTAGCCTGTAGGAACACCAATCGGTGGGGAACCGTCTGTGTATGGCCAGGTTTTCCGCAGTTTCCGTGTGCCCTTTTGCGAATGCGACACAGTAACGAGCTAAGTCGACTGCGGACGCAATCTGGGGGGGGGGGGGTGTGAGCTTTGTAAAAAGGGGAGGGCCCCGTACAGATGGAACACGAATAAAAAAAATAAAGTCGCAAATTTATGTTTGCACATTTGCAGAACCCGGAATTCTTGATTACTCGTTAAATGACACTCAATGATTGGAAACTATTGTCGAAGCAATTATAAATATAGTTGTTCGACCGTTATTCAACGTTGTCGCGAAAATTTTCATAGGACGTACTAATCATTGGAGTGGCATACATTTTTGTCGATCGTGCGAAACAAGAGGGAACGGTGGAGGGGATAAATTGAATACCATGTCGAGTATGCGCATACACGTGTCGCAGAACCCTGTCCAGCGTATAATAATAACATGGCCATGCACCTGCGAAGCGGCACTTAATCACGATCGGTGCGTGACCGATAAACGATAGAAGCCACCGAGTGTGGGTGGTCATGCACCAAATTTCCTATAATTAAATCCTCGTACGGCAGCATATAATAGACAGAGCTCCCCCCCCCCTCCCCTCCTGGTGTCCTGCGCGAGTTACGCCGAGTTTGAATTAATTGTTAACCGTTATGCGATGTCAATCAACGAAATAATTTGTTCGTCGATTTATTTGCATAATCGAATTAAATCCACCGGTAACAATGTTCGAACATTGTTTTTTTGTCTCAAATATTTAGCCGGAAACACGAGGAAAAAAGCTCGAGAGACTGGAGAAGAAAAAAAAGAAACATCGGAACGAGGTATGAAAGTGGACTGTATGGCACGTGGGAAGTGAAAAGTGATTGGTTTCACGAAAGTCCAACTGTAGAGAGCACGTACTTTGGAGTGGCGAACGCGTCCAGTTGTACCGAGTTTGAATAGTTAATCGTTACGCGATCTCAATCACGGAAATAATTTATTCGTCGATTTCTTTGCGTAATCGAATTAAACCAGTATTTGATGTTCGAACATCTTTTTTTTGTCTCAAATATTTAGCCGGAGATACGGGGAGAACAGCTCGAGATAGTGGAGAGGAGAAAAAAAGAAACGTCGGATCGAGGGATAAAAGTGGACTGTGTGGCACGTGGGAAGTGAAAAGTTATCGGTTTCATGAAAGTCCGAGTGCAGGGAGCACGTACTTTGGAGTGGCAGAGGCGTCCAGTTGTACCGCGATAGAGAGGAAGCGAGAGTATACATGCGCCGAACTTGGGCCAGAAGTGAGGCCGGGTCACCGGAAATGATCGTTTTGGAGCTTTAAAAAGTCGGTCCTAGTCCCACCGGCACGTTTGTGCCGCTGGGATAGTTCGAATAGTTCGATCCTCCTCTCCTCCCCTCGCTGCACCACTTTTGCTCATCGCGCTCCTCGGAACGGTTCCGAGGCACGTATAGGGCTTACACTCGTAATATCTGTCCCCGATGCAACCTACGTCCAGCCTTTCGGAAGAACTGCGTGGAAAACGGGATTCGTGGATTTAGCTTTAAAACAATTCCACCGATACGACCCAAAAATCGAATTCTTTTTGTAATCAATGTGACGTTTTTTATGGTATTTTTATGGGTATGGCTCAATTTTATTGGCACGATCTAATCGTCCGAGGTAGGGTTTGGTCCGGCTGACTGTTACATGCCAGCCCTGGCACGGGCCTGCTGGAGTCTCGTGCCAGTGCTGGGAGATTAACGGCCGACCACATCACCTGGATTAACTTTCGGTCTTTTCTGCATCTCTGATGTACTCCGAATACTCCACTGTTCTTGCTCGTCCTGGTATCCGCGATTACCTCGAACCATTGACAAATCCAACACAATAAATTTTCGAAGATTGAACTTCGGGTAATTAAAAATTGCAGATTAATCCTGGAACGGATTTGTCTCGCGGGGCCACTCTGCAATAACAAGAGCCTGAGTTATTTCGGGATTAATGTACCGTGTAAATCCACATTTGGATTTTCGAGCCGCGCCCGGCTCGTCCATTTATATTTATTTCCATGTACCATAACGATTGTCGCTAGTGGTCTTTCTGGGTAGTTGAATACCGCTGTCGCAGCTAGTATTAGCGGTGGTACCGGGCCGTTGTGCTTTCGTCTGCTCCACGCGGTTTATCTTGGCACGGGGAATTGTTCCATTACGTCGGAGCCGGTAATGTCGAGTAGGCTCGGATAGCGTCGGGCAGAATCTGCTGAAGCGTTGGCGCTCGTGGATGAGGCTGCGGAGATCCTTCTCTGCGAGACATAACGCCTCGAGGATTAACGTTGCACGCTGCGCTGGAGCTGCGGGGTCGCCGCATCAGTGCCTCTGCAGAGGAAGAGAAATAGATGCTAAACAGAGGCCCGAGTGTCTGCGGTATCTCCCTGTGTCGCTCTTCGACCGACTCGTCTGCTTGACTCTGCCCTTCCTCGATGCGCGAAACTATCCGATCGAACGCTCCGACCGATCACGATTGATAATCCGTTAATGTGAAATCCGGTGAAGTTATCTTTATCCGTTTAAATACCCCATTTTTTGCTCATTTATCCCATCGATTATTTCACATTTAATATCATAAAAAATAATACCGCGCAGAAGGAAGTGCTAGGCTTTCTTTGGCAATATCGCCGCATCAGTGCCATTGCAGAGGAAGAGAAATAGATGCTAAACAGAGGCCCGAGTGTCTGCGGTATCTCCCTGTGTCGCTCTTCGACCGACTCGTCTGCTTGACTCTGCCCTTCCTCGGTGCGCGAAACTATCCGATCGAACGCTCCGACCGATCACGATTGATAATCCGTTAATGTGAAATCCGGTGAAGTTATCTTTATCCGTTTAAATACCCGATGATGGGATGGCACAGATCGACGCTCGTTATTTTAATTGAGCATTTCCTGTTAATTTATCCCATCGATTATTTCACATTTAATATCTTAAGAAATAATACCGCGCAATCTCGGCAAAAAGAAGTGCTAAGCTTTCTTTGGCCATGTCGCCGCATCAGTGCCATTGCAGAGGAAGAGAAATCGATGCTAAATAGAGGTCCGTGTGTCTGCAGTATCTCCCTGTGTAGATTCGGCCGACACGTTTGCTTGACTCTGCCCTTCCTCGGTGCGCGAAACTATCCGATCGAACGCTCCGACTGATCACGATTGATAACCCGTTAATGTGGAATCCATTGAAGTTATCCGTTAATTCGTTATCATTATCCGTTTAAATAGCCCATTTTTTGCTCATTTATCCCATCGATTATTTCACATTTAATATCATAAAAAATAATACCGCGCAGAAGGAAGTGCTAGGCTTTCTTTGGCAATATCGCCGCATCAGTGCCATTGCAGAGGAAGAGAAATACATGCTAAATAGAGGTCCGTGTGTCTGCGATATCTCCCTGTGTAGCTTCGACCGACTCGTTTGCTTGACTCTGCCCTTCCTCGGTGCGCGAAACTATCCGATCGAACGCTCCGACCGATCACGATTGATAATCCGTTAACGTGAAATCCGATGAAGTTATCTTTATCCGTTTAAATACCCGGTGTTGGGAAGGCACAGATCGACACGCGTTATTTTAATTGAGTATTTCCTGCTCATTTATCCCATCGATTATTTCACATTTAATATCTTAAAAAATACTACCTCGCAATTTAGGCAAAAGGTAGTGTGCTAGGCTTTCTTTGGCAATATCACAGCATCGGTGCCGCTGCAGAGGAAGAGAAATACATGCTAAATAGAGGCCCGTGTGTCTGCGGTATCTCCCTGTGTAGCTTCGACCGACTCGTTTGCTTGACTCTGCCCTTCCTCGGTGCGCGGATAGACGAAACTATCCGATCGAACGCTCCGACCGATCACGATGGATAACCCAGTCTATCAGTCTCTCGCCGTATCGACGAAGTAGGCGGAGCTCGGGCCTTATAAACTGTGCACCAATATGCCGATGTCCGGTCACCTCGAATTTGCATTTAATCGATTTCGGTGCGATGGCGAGGAACGCGAGAGATACCGAAGTGTTCGGCTACAGAGTTCCACGCTGTTGACTCGGAACGACATGCATGATGCAGAAATGCTTTCCATACCAAGCGGGCCACCAATTATCCGTCGACTGGACTTGTTTGCGGTACTGTAAATGTGTCGAATCATATTTCGGAAAAAATTTGTCAAAATGTGCACTTTTTATTTTCAACGAATGCGGCTCGTAAAATGTGTTTTTTGCCATTACCAATATCGAGTGCAGGACAGATCTGCTGCGAGATTCGTACCGACCGGACAAATAATACATCGAAATATGTGGGTCACAAATATATATTTTTGTGTGTGTTTGAAAATCGCACAGTCTAAAATTATTCTTCAGTGATTGATGCTGACAGTATTGAACATACTAGAATAACTTTATGAATAAATAAGTGAGAAATATCTTCAAATAAAATTTCAATAAATAATGGGAATATTTTGACGCACCGAAAAAAAATGGTCCGGCCCGCTTGACGTGAAATGTCTCCATAGCTCATTCAACGCAATTTAGCTTCAACCAGCGGCCCTCGACGATCGCACTTTTGTCACCTATCCCACTCGATGCATCGTTTCCTCCTTTCCGTCTATTAATTTTTTATTTTTTATAATTTTAACACGCCATATTTTCACGCCGGACATGTCTCTGGATGTGTATATGCACCGCGAGAGTCCGTGCGGTCAATTTATTGCGCGCTGGTACGACCAGCCGGACATTCACGAGATTAACTGCAACTGCGTTCCGTGTACAATGGTACAGAGGTCGGATGGAACGGGCCGGAGAGGTCGGCCGACGACGCGAATTCCACCTACGTTCCCACCTCTCCGTCCTCGTAACTCCGTAAATTGGAACTAAAAAATTCCGGCATAGTTTCTCGTATCGTGTAAGGAATCCGAGACGAGAGTGTGAACTCGCCGGAGTTTGGGACCAAAGTGTGCATTAGTTAACGCGGCTGAATCACGAACATGCGAGACCTTTTTTTGCTCCGAGTGCATAAATACGTAAACATCCAATTGCAAAATAGGACATTTTTTTTGTACATATTTTTCTTGTTTTTTATGTATTTGTTTATTAATAATAATAGCATTGACAATTCACTCGGAAATTCAAACGACATTTCCCCACGTGTAAAGCGCATCGATTAAAAAAACAGATAATTAACAGTATGTTTGGCTCGCGCGGCAATGCAAAGGTATATAGGTCGTGCAGTTATCGACTAATTAATTAAACTTCGCGTATGCATTGAAAAATTGTTTCGGAAGCTCGAATCTCCACGGGAATAATTATAATACCGACCGTACGTTCGTTCACATTTTGCCCACTTCTCACGCGGTTGCACTCTGATTTTCAGCTACCGACAGGACTCATATATAACTCCGTTAAACGGGCGGGTAGTTCGAGGGTGCTTCTGCGATATCTCAAAGTGTCGTCGGGCCGACCGGTAGTCCTAGTGTCCCTTACGGTCGCCGCCAGGATCGCGTGAGGAACATAGTGCGAACAAAAGTCGCCTGGACGACGAGAGTCGGTATTTTCTTGTTGTTGTTTTTTCTCACTCGCATGACGCAGCATCTGGAAAATGTCTTGACGAGCGGGAAAAATTAAGAGCGGCAAATAATCGGATTCTAACTGAACACGAAGAAGGCATGGAATGATCCTGTGTACTCGAAAGCCGAGAACCACGGCAGAACTAATACACACACACATATACATGTATATAAACATATGCGATATATGGAACGAAGAGGAAAGGACATGAAGAGAGAAATGGAAGGTTCTTTGAAATTCGACACGAGTGAACTGAATTCTCCACATATCTCCTGGGAAATGCAGCGCTTCATGCACCGGCATCGCTTTCACGTGGCTCTCACACCGCTCCCCGCTACGGGCACTTTGGTAAGGTGTGAAGTTTGAAATACAAAAAATATTTATCAATACACCGATCTACCGGACAACACTAAGTATTATTACTAGGTCCAGCATTTTTTTTTTAAGTACATTTTTGCCAATTTGTCATTCCGCGATTTCCCGTTTAAACTGAGCCTGCAAAGCCACGAATCCTAGTTGACTCTGTGTACGCGAGATTCGCGGTCTCCTAACGACAATCCCCGAGTAAATCGAACGGGAGTGCGACGATTCACGAGTCCATTCGGAGACCGCCTGACCATTCGTGTGGCGAACACTTCAGGTCCTGCGGCAATCCCGGCCTCGCAGTAAACCCAACGAGGTATAAAAAAAATATTACTCTCCGCTCACCGGAAATCCCACGTAACGAAATAGTTCCCTCGAGTGCGAATGCCTCACTTCAATTGCTCGTGTACGACGGTACGCCCGTTTGTTCGACCGCGTCCCGTCGTCAAAGTTCTTTGACTCGTCCCGGTCTCGTTGCGAAGCTTTTTTCTGTAGAATAGTTTCTCGCAGGTTTCCGGAGTGGCGGAACGTCCGGGAAGTACGGCAAAGTTAAATTTCGTCGTTCCCCGTCCGTGAATTCCCCGGGGAACGACGAAATTTAACCCAAATTTGCCGATAACACGAGAGCTCCGTTACAGCGGTGAGAACCTCCGACAGATGCAACCCGAGTCACCGATATACGTGCCCTTAACAGACGAGCGATGTTTATAAAACGTGACGAAATTGCGTCAAAGCGAAAACATGGAATTTCTGAAAGCCGTTAGTTTCGAGAGTCCCTTGCCTGTATTCTCAAGAGGGACATACCGTGTACGAAAAGGGAGACAAGCTCGAGAGAGCACTTCTTGAGATGACAAGGGAGACGCCGCTCGGGCATCAGCGAGCGAACCGAAGCACCGGGGACGTAAAGCCCTCGATGTTTGTGCACGAGATCGCTTTCCCTGTTTTAAGGGATCGTTTAAAGGGAAACGAAGTGTCTCCACTGTGTGAGCCCAGCTGCCCCGACCAATTAATCAGTGTCGCTGATGCTACCGGTTTCTCGCTTTTATTGAGGGCGTAGATCCGCGATCGATGTATCGACTACACTGCGAAAATGAAATTGTTGGATTAAGTAAATGCGCAGTGACATACGTTCAACGGTGGATTTTGTTGGTACAACAAAAATGTTTGTTTCAATCGACAAATTTTAAATAAATTGAAGCAAACAATCGTTTGCTTCAATGCAAACGACAATGCTTCAATGCGAACAAAACAATGGTTTATTTGTACCAAACAAATAACAGCTTTGAACGTATGTCACCGCGACTTTTGGTTAATCAAACCAATTTTTTTTCTCAGTGTACGCCGGTAGGGGCTTTTAGGCTGGGCTCGTGCGCAGCCTTCACGGACTTATGGAATTAAAATACCGACGTACATGTTGGATCGGCGATCACATGGAAGACTGAGAGTGGCCGAAAGAAGGCGGCACGCTAAAGCATTTGCGGACCGGTTGGATACTTGGGCGACATTGGGGAGAAAAAAAAGAACGAAGGAAGATCGACGCGGCCACTTTGAGAGCCACTCGAATCTCTTTAGCTCGAGCGGAAACGTACCGGAAGCGGGGCTTCCGATGAGGAAATCACTCGTGACTGTCTCGAAGATGGTAGCATCTGTCGGCGAGTCTTCAAAGTGCATTACCACTATATTCGACCTCTGACTTTCTCTACACTACTTTCAACCCTTTGCCGTGCCGAGGGATCTCTTGAGGTAGCGAACTCACGGCGCTGCGGTGGGCACGGTATGCGCGTCAGATACTCACGCCATTCACGTGCCACATTACAAAATTCAGCGGGAAACCATTCTCACCTTCTTTGTAGCATACATATTCTTTGCCATTTGTGTATATCGTACTACGCGATACGCTTTGGCGTTCAGAAATTTTATAAGGAAAAGATAAATTTATATTGCGCGATAAGATAAACGGAGCAGAGTCATTGTTTAACCCTTCATAAGTCACACCTCCATCCCCACTCTTAGGCGCTACCGTACACAGTAAAAAAATATTTACTTTTTACAAGAAATTATTGTCCACAAACGTCGACAATTTTTTTATTTGTTAATTTTTCGATCGCTCCATCCGACGCTAGTTTTACAAACAAAAGTACAAACTAAAATTGATAAAAACACGGGGAGTATAAGGAGAGGTTTGTATAATGTAACCTAAACAAAAAAGTTTGTCGCTTATTTAATAAAATTATTTTTACGAAATTTCGTATTACGATTTCCCGAATTTACATTTTTTACTGTGTAGCAGCGCGTGGTGGAAACTTCGCGTCCGTTAATCCTGTTTGGGTACAGTTTTGGGCGGCGTGACTTATAAAGGGTTAAATTAAAGCGCAAAGTGAAGCGAAACACCCGAGTTATCTGATCGCTTATCTTCGAATTCCCTTAAACTGCCTCAGAGCACGTATCAAGGCGTGAAGAGGAAGCTGGGTTCTTCGACCTGCGGAAATACGGATTCTGGTCGTCCGGCGGAAACCCGAGACACTCCGGTTTTTCCGCCACGTGGAAATGCCTCGATATCGTGTTACCAGAAGAACAAGAGGTCTCAGCCAGAGAGCAGATTAGTACTTCGCACTTGATACCGATGTCCGTATTTCCGTCTCGAAATTATCCTCCTTCGGTAACCAGCGAAGAGCCGTTTTTGTTTTTACCGATTTTTCTCCCGGGTCGTCAGAAGTCTTGGTCGGAAAGGGCGGTCCACATTGCCCCGGGGTTCCGGTTTGCTCCGCCTTCTCCCGTCTCCCAAGAGCACGAAACACGCGCGATAATTATTCTATTAAATTTTCAACATATACCGCGTGTATATTTCAGTGTCGTGACGACTTGACGAGATTTCGTCCCACCGCGACACATCATCCTTCACGTTCGTACGTAGGCTCTCGAAGCCAGCGATGCCAAACGCACAGCGCACGCCGCTGTCCTTGCTGCAGTTTCTCAGTGGCGTGACGACTCGGTGGTTAAGCAACCAGAAACTAACTTCCGGCAAACCGTGCGGAAGATTCGCTGGAGATGGGAGGTGACGACGGTAATTTTGTGGCTGTCGTTCGACAGCCTCGCGTACGCGACGGCGGGAGGGAGAGGTACGGAAATATTTAGTCGAGGATCCAGCGTGCATGAACATTATTGCACCGGGCCATGCGCACGTATATAAATTTATTTGGTGGTGAAGTATCCGGCGAGTGGGAAGACCCGTGGTGAAGGCGACGAGAGTTCGTGCTCTGCGGCTTGTCTAAACAGCGATAAAGGTAATTTGCCGTAGAACGTAAAACTACAAAGGGGAAGAGTTAGGAGCGGGGAATCCTGCGGAGGAGAGCTTGAGCAGGGGAGTTATGCGAGTCGGTTCGCAGCACCGGAACGAACGAGGTCTCGTAATGCACCGGGGTAAAAGCGCACACGGGACTCCCGCTCCCTTGGTCAAAGATATTATGGAACGACTGTCTATCCTTCTTCGGGCGACACTCCGAGCGGCCAAATTCTCTGAGTGATCCGGCGAATATATATCTCGGATGTAATCTGCAGTTTGATATATAAGCCTGCGTCACGGGGCACCGGTGACGAAAAAAATAAGCGAGTTTTCGTAACTCCAGTCGTTCTCGAGTTGTAGAAATTATGAATTTTCATACCCTGTGAAGACATCTACTGAATAAGCCAGTTTTTTGGTTTTAGACTCTTCTAACGCGCTATATCTCAACCTTTTTTTGCTATTCCATCGATTAACATTTTTTGATAACTTGGCTTACCCCAAATATCTTTTTTTAATACTCACTATTTTATCATTAAGCTAAATTATCTTTAAATTCTAATGGATTTCTTGAACAGGATCAGCTGTATAAAATATCGTATTAGGTGAATACAAACGGTATTCCGGACGCATCGATTTTCCATGTTAATTTGCATTCCGTCGTGTATCGTGTTTCGTAAAAAAAGAAATTAAAACCCTGTTTCACGAGTCTCGTGTCAGCCGGTGGAGTCGTATTATCTCTTTGGTGCATTCGATAAGCCCGATGTAAGGCATTGCATCGGTATTGCATTCCGAGGGAAAATAGAGTGGCGCACAGCGAACGGGAACCCTCCCCCAAATGGATTATTCAGGGAGCGAAGTCGTAGAATTATTTATAAAAGAAACTGCGAGGATCTTTATTGCTACTTATCTTTCCTCCCTTTCCCATGCTTTTGTCCTGTCCGGCTTCTTTCTCTCATTCTTTTTCTCTGAGACATAGTTCCGGCTTCCCACGTTTGCTCGATCCACGAAACGAAAGTCCAATATCCTACCGCGTGCGAGCCAAGGCTCTCGAATTTCTTGCACGAAGAGTCTCCGAGCCCGCGCTTTAATCTCGAACGTATAGGAGGGGCGTTGGTGCTGGCCGGGTTGCCGAGGGAAAGAACGGGGGGAAGAACGATGAGAAAAGAGGAACGAGACAAAAGGTAGATATCATCTCGTTTCAAGCGTGCTCCGCCATATCCAAAGATTTTGCCTCTCTCTTCGTACTCACTGCAAACACTTTGCGCACGCGTCTCTCGCCCTCTATCGCGCTATTATACATTCTCGAAAATTGCGAGACGTTCGCTAGCTCGTGATATTTCTAGCAAAGTAAGTGTCAACTAGTAAGTGGCAACTTTGATGTTACGAGTGTTAAGGCATTTATGGATATCATTAATAACTTTTTGTCTGTACCGTGCCGAGAAGCCGGCCCCGCTGCAGCGGGTTTTCTTCTCCAACATACGAGAGCCGGCCAACTCCATTAATACTTCTAACGCTCGTCCAGCTGGTTAATTACTGTTTGACTGATAGTCTCCGGCTAATGGCTCTCTACCCAACGTTTCAAATCAACACTCGCGGACTGTCCATCCTTGAACCGTGCGCCATCGGATGCGGATGCGTGTGACACACGATGCGGAATTCGCGATGATAATGCCTCGTTACAATTCCGAATACGCGGAATACCACGGTCGGTAATTAAAACTGTAATCAATTTCTTCAGGGGCGGTGGTATTTACGGTCAAAAGGTAAGTCTCATTGGAAGCTGACACGATTTTTGCTTCCGATGAGACTTTTCTTTTCACCGTCAATGCACTGACAAAAAAAATCGATTGAGTCAACAAAATTAGCGCTTACGGTAGGCGAAACAAATTTTTTGTTGATTTGATTCGACGGCCTGTTAGTTAGATCATCGAAGTATTCCTTTCGATCAACCAAACATTTTTTTCGCCACTCATAAGCACACATTTTGGTGACCCAATTGATTTTTTTTCTGTGTGACTGGAGCCGGGAATAAAGTTCATTACAATTTTTGATACCGACCGAGCCCGGGTTACATGCGGGAGTTTCACATGATCTTGAGTTAATTCTTTTTTAGTTGTAAAACTTTTCAACAATAAATCACACAATACATCTCTTAAATAGCATTTTCCAGAAGAAAAAAAAACACGCAAATTGTTTACTTACGGAGGGACTTTTTTCTCGAGCTATCCACGACACACGTTGAAATCATTTCACAATTTTACGCAAACCGTGATTCGAATGTTATCTCGTTGCCCGATGGAAGCCTCCTCAATATTCTATCGATTATCTGGGGAAGAGAAGGACTGGGAATTATCTATGATGACATTTATCAACAATATTCCTTTTCAAAGTTAAAATCGCTGAATAATCCACGTACTTACGTGCACTCCGTGGACTCAGTTCGGGAGCAGGTTTTTAGATCGTACCGGTGTCTTTTCTATATATATTTTTTTTATTATTGTCATATATCCATTTCGTTTATTTACATTAAAAATTTTTTCTTGAGCAATAGATAGAATAACGTGTACAATTGAACGAATATGATTTTCATCAATTGTACCGACCTTGATCCGTCTGTCCCTCTCTCTCGGCACCTCTTAAATAATTAAGAGCTATAAATACGATTATTTGTGTGACTCTTCCGCCTAATTGTGCGGCGAATAGTGATTGTCGCTGGGTGTCGTGCCGCTTATACTCTGGACTATCATGCTGAGACAGTCGAGGCTGCTGCCCGTGTTCTGCGGGGATGCCTGTTCCGCTTGCTCGAATCCTGTAACAGAGAAAATAAAGTGTTACTCGTTTAAAAAGAAATTCAAAGAAATTGTCAATCCCGTCTCGCTCTCAATGCGCATTTCACGTTATACACTAGCTTAATAATAACATTTGCGAAGTTCCGTTCGCCACTACGACTATTGTGTACTAGTTGCCGCACGCTTCGTGTACCACCGAGACCAAAGTGATATTTAAACTTTCTCAACGATTCCTTGAAAACTTTTGCAATTTCATCCGTTCAATCCGTGGAATACCCGAGGTTCTTGGTGTATATACCGAGCAGCCTGGATTCCCTGGGAAAGAGAATATTGAAGAAATGAGGTTTTCGCGTTACGATAACGATTGCAATCGGAACTAACGAGGAAACGCGCATCGTCGTCGCTTACACGGTGTGGAAAATAAAGCCTTCGACCCATTTTTCACGAGCTTCCTCCTTCGACAGCTCTGACCCTCCGAGATAACACGGGATCGCGCCGACCCTTGAAATCGTAAAACACAGCAGTGTCCAGCTTCGAATTCGAGCAAGTTTCATCGATAGCTAAAACATTTATTTTCTCACAAAATAAAATTGAATAGATATGTTACAAAAAAGTCTTAACATTAAAAAGTTTTTACATTAAAAAAAAAGTGCGCAGATACAATTGTTCTGAAGCATGGAAAATAAAAATTTGACTATCTTCCACAGATACTCCGAAGAGTGAAAACATGCGACCCGTCTTTCAGCGATAAGTGTCCAACGGACCGTTCATATTTCAAATTACCATCAAAACACCCACCGGAGATCCTCGATCTCCGATGCAAGTTTTCCCATTCCCAAATTTAAAAATCCGTCACGCCTACTCCGTCCAATCCGGACATCGAGGCGTTGCAAATTGCGAATTTGTCACATTAGCATCGGTCACCCGGAGTGTCATTTGTCGCGTCGGTAAGGAAGACGGACCGGAGGGGGAGTCGAGCCTTGCGGGATTCTCTCGCGCGGTCCGAGATGAACGTAGCAGAGTGTCGCCGTGTCTGACTGTCAGTCATCTTAAGCGACAATGATACAAGACGAGAGCGCGAGAGGTTGCGGAGGGTTGGGAATCCCTCGCGAGCCTCGGCGTGTCCTCGTCATCGTCGCCGTCACGTTGATCTCCAGCGGGAATGAACCCAGCGTCTCAGCCCCGCCGGTCCAAAGACTCAGTCGAGGTTCTTGTCGTCGGCAATGATCATCCTCGTCCAATTATCGGGAGACTCGGCGAGCGGGACGCTGTGCGAGGAGGGCGACAGACGCAACATTCGCGAGCGGTGCCACAGGCCGTTGGACGTCTCCGCATCGCGGCTGTTTCATTTTCCCCTCGATGCTTCGCCTCTCGTCGTGGCCCGTCGACTTCGCTACGCCCCGAACGTTTAACGTCCCGACGTCAGGAGCGGCTCCGCGCAGGGGGCGCGCGGGGAGCGGACTCGTAGGAAAAGCATCTTGCACGTCCCGAGCCACGACCGCTTAACCGGCGAAACGTCTTCAGCACGGCGAGCAGGCCAAACTAAGAGAGAAACACGTAGCCGAGCCGTGATCGATCGCTCGGCGAGAGGTGAGGTACTGCGGAATACTCTAGTGGACCTACATCAGCAGCAGCGGCAGCATCCCCGTCGGTCCGCGGTTTGCGGTCACAGTTCCCGAGACTGACTGTGCGCACTGTGCGAACCCTCCCGAGGATTAAGACATTTCTCTCCCATTCTCCGTTGGATTGCGGAAACACTCTTGGTCCCTTTTCACTTGTGCTCCGGTCCGCTTCATATTTTGTAGCGCATTTATTCAGCGGATTATGGAGCGAGTTCCCCCCAAGGTATCGGGGTGTGGGGGAGTCGGAGATTGAATTATATCGGAGGAGATACCCGACGACAGATGTCGACGGGAATAGGACAGGCTCGCGAAACCCAGCGGAGCTGAAGAGCCAGATGGGGTCTCGCTGAGATCCTGGCACGAGGATTCGTCCATAAAAAAATTTGGACCATGACGTGCGATATAGATTTCGAGAATAACTTTCGGAGTATGAAACGCGTATGGCGGAGTTTACGGTACATGCGGACTTTGGACTGCGTAGAATTCCGTAGACCTTGCGGTTCGTCTTTGCAGTAGTGGATACCAATATTTTGTCACGGGATATTCCTGAGTCGGCGATCTCGCTGGAAAGCTTTTCGGAAGAATAGACGCGACGGGATTAGCAGGAGTCACCGGTGCCGGTACGTTTGGATCGTGGTTGCGGAACGATCTACGGTCGCCGGGGAAAAAAGCTGGAGAAACGAGCGAGACCCTTGTAATCCATTTATAAACTATTTACTAGAGAAAGTAGATGCTTCTCTCGAGATCACAGGGTGTGGGTTTCCGTGGTTCTGCCAGGGAGTTTATCAGATCTCAACTAAATTTACAACTGCATCCACATATCTCTCCCCCTCACGGAGGATTAAGCCGCGTGCCGCTGTGGGCAACCCGAGGCATTCCGGACGCCACGATCCTACGGTCCGGGGACTTTTGGGGAATCTTCTTTATTTCCGTTCTTCAAAAACATATCTCGGCATTAAAGCTCCTTCCCGCCACTGTTTCCATTGCGATGGGCAACCACTCTGTTCCTGTTTTATTTTCGTGAGGGCATTAACGTCCGACCGAGGAAACGCGAGATCTTCCCGGCTCAAAAAGTCGGATCCACGAAGTCGCGTCGGATTCTAGGGGGTGAGCTCTCCCCGAGTGCACCAACCAACGTTTCTAGCGCGACGAAACTGATAGACTTTCCTCCGTCGAGCGGCCAGTTAAGTTCCTAATCGTTATCACCCGAAGTTGGACACATTCATCCCACGTGATATTCGGTACACAGTCGAGTTCGTCATCTCTACACTGAGAAAAATAAATGGTGGGATTCGAAGGTGTATTTGGTACACAATCGAGTTCGTCATCTCTACTCTGAGAAAAAAAAATGGTTGGATTCAACGGTGTATTTGGTACACAGTCGAGTTCGTCATCTCTACACTGAGAAAAAGAAATGGTGGGATCCAAAGGTGTATTTGGTACACAGTCGAGTTCGTCATCTCTACACTGAGCTAAAGAAATAGTTGGATTCAAAGGTGTACTTGGTACACAGTCGAGTTCGTCATCTCTACACTGAGAAAAATAAAGGGTTGGATTCAAAGGTGTATTTGGTACGCAGTCGAGTTCGTCATCTCTACACTGAGAAAAAGAAATGGTTGGATTCAAAGGTGTATTTGGTTCGCAGTCGAGTTCGTCATCTCTACACTGAGAAAAATAAAGGGTTGGATTCAAAGGTGTATTTGGTACAACAAGAATGGTTGCTTCAATCGACAAATATTGAATAAATTGAAGCAAATAATCGTTTAACAAAACAATGGTTTATTTGTACCAAACAAGTAACAGCTTTGAACGTATGTCACGGCGACTTTTGGTTAATCCAGCACATTTTTTTTCTCAGTGTACCTCGTTCCAGAACGCGGAACCGGCTCGATCCAAAGCTGCATCGAGCAGTCGCGGTGAGAAGTTGGGAGCTTTTCGGAGTTTCAACATAATACCGGCGGTAGACCACTCTCGAGGACCGCTTTACTTCATCCCGAAAATTATTAATCGCACGTCGCTCAACGACTCGGCGCATACGTCGCGTCATCGGGCAACACCGGAGGCTTCTTGCCAACCGAGGTTGTATCGCTGTGCGCGGGGCGTTCCTCGGCCGCTCCGATGTCACGGCACCCCGGAATTTTCTGTATTTCTGGGCGCTTATGCATATTCGGGGTAGGGAAAACTAGCTCGGAAAACCTGCACTTGTATCGCAAGAGTTATAAATACAATTGGTGTACGGCAATGTTCGGTCCTACGTAAATGCGGTCTGCGAACGAACAACGAATTCGTGCGCCGTCTCTGTGTGTTTATTTTTTTGTTCGAACGATGCAGTACAGTTATACGGATATACAGTTATACGGTGACGTACCGTAGGTACGAAAAGCGTTGGCGTCGCGATGCCAGGCGTTCGCGCATGCATACTCGCTACGTATATATATATATATATATATGTAGATATGTATGTATATATATGGAGCGTAGTTTACCGCCCGAGCCCGACGCGCCGAGAGGGTGCCCCGCTATTCCGTGGTTCGCAAAGCTCGCATACTCTTCCCTTTACCGGAATGCAAATGACCCAAAGCTCGCGCAATTGTACGACCCTCGAAATACCCCCTCCGTCCATTTTAATTCCTGTTCCCGTTCGCCGTCGCGTAGCTGGACGTTAACGCAATTATGTGTTACCGAGAGGGAATGGGTGAGGGGGAGGGGGGAGAAAGAGCCGTAGAACCAATTTACGCGCGGCGCGCCGTGTAGCCCGTAACTGGTAAAGTGCCCTGCGATGCACATCGAACGTGCGAATTAGTGTAATAAAAGGATATTCCAGAGGGTGCCAATTTATATTTAACGAATTCACTCGAATGTTTAATTTCATTCGTAGAAACAATTGTAAAGAGGTTGACAATACGCTATGCCGCAAGTGGTTGATTTCAGCAAAGTCGATGCAGCAGAAATCTCCGAATTACGATCGAGATATCTTTGTGTAGAGAAATTTATCAACGGATCTTCGTCAAATGTCATTCATTCGAGCTGTGGCGCGATAATCGTAAAAAAAAAAACAAAATAATGGTTAAATTTGCACGTTGCATCGCCGCGCTATCTAACCGGCATTGCAATCGTTCAACCCTGAGAGTGGCGTTAAAATGGGACGAATTAATTTAATTTTTTACGATCGGGCACTGAAATCGTCCGGTTGCGGTGGAGGCGTTAAAAAGTGACGAATTAATTTTATATTTTTTTTTTTTTTAGTGTCACTGTTTGAAGAATGCATCGCCCAAAACTGGCTTACCCCTCCGGTTCGCTTATTCCTTCGGAGCTCGGGTACGTGGGGATTGAGTCAAAGACCGACGGGAGGAGGGGTACGAGGTAGACGAATGTGAGGAGAGAATCCGCGCGGAGAGATTGACGTCTCCGTTGGTCTATAAATATTGTGCTTATTCCGTGAAGCCTGCCGAGCCCACGAGAGACGAGACCTGGGTACATCCCCTCCCCTCTTTACTCCACCTTGTCGAAAAACGTCACATGCGTGAATCACAAATTACGCGTTCAAGTGTTCCCATTTACCGAGGTCGTAGCCATCGGTTCGCCGAGCACCGAAAACTCGAAGCGGAGGAACCCGCGGCACGGAAAAATTGCGCTCCTCCGCGATACTCGAATTGCGCGCAATAAAAAATAAAATAAAATAAAAATGTCCTAAAGTCAAAAACGATAATTCGCTCGATTTGTACCCTCGAATCCGATAACGCGTATCGACCACGTCGATTTATAGCCGGATACGGGAACGTTGGCCCCGAGCCGTATTTAAAACCCCCCGAGGATAATCTCATAGCGCGCTCAACATGGCGAAACGAGTATCGTGAATAGTTTAAGAATATATATTTGGCAGAGTCGAGGAGTTCCGCGAACCCGAAAACCGCGAAACTACCGCGTACCGAGACATCTCCGATCGGCTCGATAAATCCCCTCTTTTGAGTCCGAACTCTCCCTCGCTCCGTCGAGAGTCCCACCGGGGATTTCTATTCGTCCGACTCTCGTAAAGTAAAAGCGAAGTTCCCTCGCTCGCGGCTATGAGAGACAGGGGATAGAGAGCTTCAAGAATAACCGGTCAAGTTGGGCCGTAAGTGAACGGAAATGTACAATATCTATGAATAGTTGTTACATTATGTGGGAAGTTGGAGTGTATTCGCGTTTCGTGGTCGAAGGAGTCGCGGAAGGACGGAGAAAACCTCCCCGCGCGAACGGTCTACGTCGATTGACGATGCGCGACAACGCCACGGTATGGATGAATTATGCCGCCGGCGCGGCTAGGCATTATGAATCATAAGATCAGCCGGAGTTTGTGGCCCGAAGAACGCTCGCGCAGCGGTTTTGGTCCTCTCCGGGTTGCTCCGTGAAACGATAATTCATTGCCACGTTAAACGGCTATTTCACGGCGTAATTTGAACACCCGTTATATACCCCAAAGTCTTATCCGACTCTTGTTGCCGGTGGAAGCGTACCCGGCTCTTCGCCCGTGCAATATTCCCAGTCCTCTCCTTCGGTTCACACAGCCGCTCCGGCGTTTACGCTTGTTTGACCGAAGTAATTCACCTGCGGTCGTGGCTGCCATCGTCGGCCCCGTTCATCTCGCCGTCGTTCCGCGCACGAGGATTGTCTTATTATTGCGCCGATGCATTCACGACTACCGCAGAATTTCTCGGCGCGGGCATTAAACTATCGTCGAAACTCTTCGGTCTCGTTCCGAAGACGCCGAGTTTCGACGATATTATGGCGAATAAAATATACGCCGTATCGAGTTGCTCCGGGGGAAATATGTATTTTGGAACGTACATTGTACGGCGGCTCGGTGACCAGAAAATCGTCGCTTGTGGGCCTCGCGAGCAAGTAAGTCACAAATGTTGTATGCCGCAATTTTGGCTTCAGCACACACTGGACCTCTCGTCGGGCCTCGCTCGACGGTTCGTTAAGCGATAGAGAGCTACCCGTTAATCGGTCGGTTGAAATTTTTCGCGACGACGCTTAGCGAAGACTCGGGAACAAATTTAGTGGAATAAAGATCGGACGTACAATTTGCTCCCTCGTCGTTTTTTATATCGCGCGAAGAGTTGCCTATGCGGAAAAGTATACGTTAATAAAAATTTCCCTCATAAAAAAAAGTTTGAGAAGTATGAAAGAAAATTGTGAGAAGTAATACGAAAAATTATTTGACATTCAAAATTTGTTGTAAATAAACATTTCCGTAAATCATGTGCATATGATAAATCTAGCCATTCTAGTCCATTCTAGCCCAAGTAAGTCGTAGTCCAGATTTTATTTTTATTTTTGCAATACCGCTCGTAATCGGAGGAATTAAACCGTCGTCAAAGTTCGTATCTCAGCTCGTCCGGTGACAATGTTAACCGAAACACGCTCGGGTTCGGTAATCGTCAAGATGATATTTTGCAATTTTGGCTTCAGCGCGCACTGGACCTGTCGTGCGGGCTTCGCTCGACGGTTCGTTAAGTGATATGTAGCTAACCGTCAACCCTTCGGTCGAAATTTTTGGCGACAATGTTCAACCAACACTCAATAACAAATTTAGTAGAAACAAAGATCCGGCGTTCAATTTGCTTCCTCCTTGTTTTTTTATCTCGCCCGAAAACTTGCCTATGCGGACAAGTGTATATGAATCAACATCTCCCTCATAGAAAAACCGTTTGAGAATTATAAAAAAAAATGATCGTCAGCAAAACCAAAAGTTACTCAAGTATACCGAATTTTTAGTAGTCCAGATTGTATTTTTACTCTCACGGCGATACCGCTCGGTGCCGGAGGGATTAAACCGTCGTCAAAGTTCGTATCTCAGCTCGTCGGGTGACAATGTTAAATAACCGAAACGCGCTCGGGTTCGTTAATCGTCGGGATGATATTTTGACGCGCGGAATATCGCGGTATTAACTGCCCGGTTGTATGGGAGACGAACGACGATCGCGTGTGCGGCAACGAATCAATTAGAACACCCGTATAGGAAGAAGGAAGCTTTGAGAGCGCCGCGGCGCATCAAGAGTTCTCGAGTGCACTCAGGAAATTCATAGGCGCACGTGCTCTCCAGTTTTGACGAATGTTCAACAATAAACACTCTCGGGGGGACGTTATGTGCTCAACTCGAGGAACGACTGTGGATGAACGGTTCGAGCGCTCTTTTACCCGCTGCAACCGCCGCGTATTAGACAGACGTATGAATTAGGACGAGTTAATTGCATTTTCATCTTCAAAGAGACGGCAGTCCGCTAATTTGCGAGTGCCGCGTGCGTTCGTCCCGTTCCATCGCGGTAGCGGCTCCGAGTTGCGGGGTAAATGCAGGGAGCTGTGGCGCAAGAGCCGCGGTGTGTACGCCGAAAGCACAACGACGCGTTGATTCTCCCTCATTAGCGAGAAACCCATTGGTACACCGAGGGGAGGGGGAGGCTAGCCAACTTTAAATTACATCGCGAACTACACCGACGAGCGGGTTTCGCGCTGCGGGGCTGCAGTGCAAATCTGCTCGCAGACACCGCGGAAAAGTTTGATCCGAGTCGTGTGAGCACAACTTGTTACAAATTAAATTTACTGGTCGATGAATATGCAACACAAACGTTCGCGCGGACCAACTCGAAGCGGAAGTCGGGCATGGGAAGGACCGATAAACGTGAGACGTATCGCGCTTTACCGGACCAGGTAGTGTTAGGGTTGCGCAGTAAAAAATGTTTTGCACTTCTAACAAATTGTTTATGTTCACAAAGATCCATAATTACTTTTTTAATTAATTTTACCAAAAAAATATTTGTAAAATAAAAAAAAAAATTTCTTGTTAAATTAACGAGAAAATAATTATAGACGTTTGTGGAAGAGAAACTTTGGTACCTGTTTTACTGTTTAGATTTCTCCCCAATGTTATTCTGTTTCGGAGGATAGCGGGGCAAAACGGAGCGTCCTCGGGACGAGATAAAATTCCTTTTTATGATTATGTCTCGTGGGGAGAGCTTTTTTTCAAACGATTTGCTGCCGAGTAAAGAAAGCTTCGTGTCGTCGATTTGCGATTGTGTCGGAGAGTCTCGGGCCCAACGAGTGGAAGAATTGTATGGTCGCAGCTTGCAGCGCTGCGAAAAAGAACCGAGGCATTTTGCACACCTCGTTGCCGACGCTGTTTTGAGCTGCAACAACAGCCGGTATTTCTGCACACGGTGACAAAATATTCAGTCGTACGACGGAGCGAGACAACGGATATGTGCACACGCGCAACGGCCCATGTGAACCCCCCCCCCCCCCCCCCACCGCGCCGTTGTTGCCGGTGGTGCGTTTCTTTAATTATAATTGCGCGGGAGAAAGCTCGGTGCGTCTCGTCCCGGATAAAGGGAGCCCACGAGAGGAGCTAAACAGTTCTCTGTTGGTGCGGTGCTTGATGCGATAGAACGACTGACGCAGGGGAGCTTTGCCGGGCCCTCGAGGCGTCGGGAAATAAAGATTATACGCGCTTCGGTGAGGGCCTCTTTGAACTTCGCTGCGGGCTCGGGGCGACCCTGTTTCTTGCGAAAATTCAGAGAGGAAAAACAATTAAAGGCATATAGGTATAAAAATATTTCAAACGAAATTAAAGGCTTTACGATATACGCAGCAAAAAAGATTTGTACATTCAACGCATTTTTTTTGTCCACAAACTTCCAGAATTACTTTGTTGTTAATTTTACAAATAAATATTCGTAAAATTAACAGACATTTTTGTAAACTGAACAAGAAAAGAATTGTGAAGGTTTGTGGACAAAAAACATTGGTAGCTATTTTTGGGTGGACAGGAGCGGGGCAAAAAGGACCTTACTGAGTAGGGATTTTTTGTGCCGCAAAAAATTGGCAAAGATGCTCCGTTTTGCCCCGCTCGTTCTTTACACATCACGGAGACGAAACTAAATTAAATTTATATCAAAGTTTTTCACAATCGACCCTCGTTAATTTGGCTCTCGAAGTCTCCCCTGCGGCGCAAGAGTTGCCTTGCGGCCTGCGACACATTATATTTATAATACGCGGCATTAATACTTATTTATTCTTGTCCCACGTAGTTTATTTTGGATATACTCCAGAGTCGAGATTAAATCTCGGGCCCATCGAAGCTTTTCGCGGGACACAGAGGCAACCGGAGGATTCTGCAGTGGAAGTCGGCCATTCTCGAATAACTCGGCCGAGCCGAGGCGTAACGGGCGGGCATTAATTAAAATAATCAGGATCCACACCGGTGTTCCACGCTTCGGTAAATTGCTTGGCACCACCGCCCAACGCCGTCCCGTCGTTTCTCGTACTCTGATATACTACAGCTCGTCGTCGTCGTCGTCGTTGTCGTCGTGCTCGTTCTGTATACACTACGGTGTCTGGCTGGGCTCTTCCCCACCCCTCTCGCGCGTATACATCAAATGCAGGAAATGTGTTACGAGATAAAAAGAAAATTGCGATATTAATCCTACGATCTTAATAATCGTACATCAAACGTACTACCCGCAACTACCCGCGATACATATTTATAACGACGATAGTTCAGACTTCGTCGAAGCAATCAATATATTCGCGCAAACTCCTCGATCATTTCTCGCGAATTTAATCAAAGCATGTTGCACACACGCACACGTATGTGCGCATATATATATATATACGAGTACATGTATATATATATATAAAAGAGTCATTAAATCAAAGATCATATGAGAATATTCTGAGCATCGCGAGACGCGAGAGGCTCAACGAAGCGCGGAGAACGATATCCCGGCAGAGCACTTAAAGAGCTTTTACGAGGATACGTTTTACACGTATGTTCGAGGCAGATCGGACACACGAGGGCGACACAGCTAAAGCTTGTTTCTCTCTTCTTCACACTGTATCCATTTCCACATCTCGCTCCCTTTCACTCTTCGGGCAAAGCTACACCGACTGTTGAATTATGTTCCACGCTTGCCAATAGCCAGGTATTCATTAACGCTAATTAATCCCGGATCGTATTAATAGACCTGACGTCGCTGGGAGAAACGGCGGAGCTAATACTACACTACTATTACTACTACCGCCCGTCCGAGGTCCTACCACCGGCTCGGGCGTATAGCGCAATCTTCTCCACTTCATGCTCGACGCTTATAATAATACTGCGAGACTCGAGTTGACGCCGCTTTCGTTGTTGTGCCGCTCGTTTTTTTCGACCCTAGACTTTTCAATCCTTTTCGCAATCAACGCAGTCCCTCCCATTTCCTCACCTTCGTCTGAGCTGTTCGTTCGAGCTCCGGACCTAGAGACGGAACGACCGAGTCTTGCACTCAAGGAAATTATTAACGATGGGTGGGAGGGAGAATCAGAATCGCAGGTACGAATGCACAAAAATGAAATGAGAAATTCTGGAACATGTAGATGCCTTTTGGATTTTCTTTTTCGCAGAATATGCTGACTATTTTCAAATTTTTAATGTGACACAGTTTCGGTCAAAGGTGCAGTGTTCATTTTTTGCCCAAACTAAAAAAGTTTGACAGAATTTTTATTGCAGCATCGATTACTGCCTGATTTTTTAACAAATGTCTATAAACGAGCGACCGACATGTTTCCCACCGACCTATCGATGTCGTGAGATAATATAAAAACACGATTTTTTTTCACTGAGAAAAAGGACAGTATTTCCTACTATAACGAATCTTTCCCAGGGGGAACGACTATATAGATAGTTTCTGCAAGAATAAATTCAGTTGCTCAAATTATAATTATCGTTGCAACCGTAATTTTTTGTGATTGTCGCAACTATAAAATGACGACGTTCACCTTGGGAACTATTTTTTATGGTAAAAAGTTTACTACGTAATTTTTTCTCAATGTTTTCAGGTGCATTGATCAGTTCTCGATAGACAATTTCGGCTGGGTGAGACCGAGCGGGAGCTTTATTTTTATTTTTTCATTTGGTCAGACTGCTCTGAACTCACACGAAACGCATACACATATGAAAGTGTCCGAGCGGTTGCCGGACGCGTGTAACTCGTGCCCGGTAGATCGCTACTTCTAATTAGACGTCCCCTGTTATAGTACGCGCCGCGTACAACGAAGGGAGTGTGCCGCGAGCGGGCTGGACGCGCGTGTACGTAGTACGAGGACCGGGAGCTATATTCGAGCAACAAGCACTCGCTTGTAACGCGGTTTCTCCCTCTCGGCTCTCCGCGTACTTTACTCTCTGGCTGAGATCTGTTCGTCGCGCTACTATCCTCTCCGCTTGGTCTCCTTCTCTTATTCCAACTGTCGCATGCTGCTACTCCTCACTTTCGAAATAAAAGGAGGCCAATAAACCCATTTCACATTCGCACCTACCCCAATGCTTTGCTTAATCTATTTTTCTTTGATTTTTTATTTTTCGTCACAGCACCCTATTTCATCTGCACGACTTCTGGCCGTTGCAGTTTTCGCCACACGACGTCAATGTTGAATAGGAGTGATAATTGAATCGAAGATAAATTAAAGCCATTAAGGGGCAGAATACAACGGGCAAACCCTCCACCCTAATTGAGAGTAGGGGAGAGCGGGGCAAAACGGGACTTTGAGGGCAAAACTCAATTTTTCAATAATTTTTGGAAGCCCCGTTTTGTCCCAGCGATATATTAGTATTTTCAACCCCGTTTTGCCCCGCTCTGCCATTTTGCCCCGCTCTCCCCTACTGTGGGATGTAACGAATAATAATGAACTTTTTCGTACCCTCAACTCCCGAGAACATAGAAAAACGATCAATTCGACTGTGCAGAGAGGTATGGCAGAATAAAAAAAATGTGTGCATTTAACAAGCATTTTCTGTCCCAAAATGTTTTTCCTCATGATCGTTCCCATTCTTCATTTTATTTTTGTTTCCGAGACTTTTTGGTTCCTCATAGAGGAAGCTTTACTTCTTTTTAAACCTAAAAGAATTGTAAAGTTACCAAAGAAAGAAGTTTGTGAACGTTTCCGGACAAGTGTTTGTACAAATGCGCAAACGCTTTCGCCCGCGAAGTCGCTTATTCCCCATGGTTGAAGAGCCCTCAAGTATCTATCGTAACCGGCCGAGACAGCCCGGGAAGAGTGTTCGAACAGATATTTCACCAGATCTCGAGGCACGAATGAAAAAAGCCGGGGAAAGTACTTCGAAAGATTAGATTGCGAAAGTCTCTCTCTCTCCCCCCAGCGTTTTCCCTCTGGTAAACTTTGGCTGCATACTCTCGAGAGTCTCTTCTGGTCTACTCCGCGAGAGAGCTCGTTGAAAATTTTCATTTGAAAACGCATCCAGCATCATCCGGTACACGCCGTACCGGATCCGTGGTTCGCCCGGTGTACCGAACGTTGTGTACAACGGGAAGGAAAACGTTTAGACATATCGAATGGCAATGCAAACATTCCCGATGAATATTCTCGGTCGAGAGGCTCCCCGCAGCGGCGTCCTCGCGCTGTGTTGGATTTGGCTCGATTCCACGGGTTATATTATCGCGGTCGGGGTGTACAGACGGAGACGCGGAGCGGTGAAGGAAAGGATACAGATGAGGAGCTCGGAGAATACCGTATCTCTGTCACAGTCTTGTTCCCCCCTCCCCCCCGTGCTTCGGTCGAGAGCTGCATCGGAAGCCGACGAACGCGAGGAGGGACGAGGCGAAAGCGGAAGCCCCGCGATAGAGGGATATATCCGTATCTGTGGCCCGCGATATTCCCTACCATTCCGCAATTTCTGCCACGGTCGTACACACTCGTAGGGCCTCGGGCAAACCTGCGAAATCGTCGAAACCCCGGTGTACACAGAGAGTACGTACGAGTTATCCCGCTATAGGTATAACATTTTGCCTCGCGGGGAAGATACGAGCCAGGAGCGCGAAGAGCAAGGCTTCTGGTTCTGGTCGTGGTTTCTGATGCGGTTTTATACAGCGGGGCGCGTAAACGGAGAGACCGCGGCTCTTGGAACCGCTCCACACGATACATCGCGCGAAGCCCACCAAATACGCCGGATACTTCCGACTCCGTGCGCTCCAATGTAATGCGACGTAGTGTGTGTGCGGAACTCACGCTACCTCGTACTCTTGCGCACACCACTTCTGTTGGAGATTTTTGGCATGTCGCGTTGTTCCATCCATCCACTCGCCGGTAATCTCGGGACAGCTTCTCGTCCAAGGGAAACTCGCGAGAAACTTCGTCAAACGTCATTTGTTGAAAATATTTAGAGCTACCTCTTGAATACAACGAGAAAACGAATACAATAAAAAAATTTGCCGCTGTTTGTACCGATAAATAAGTAAATAAAAAATACCGATGGATTGATTCCGTAAGGGCGTAGAGGCTCTGTGTAACCATGGCTTATATGCCCTTCTGACGTTAGAGTATCTATATATATATATATATTTATTTATTTATTTATTTATTTAGTGGTAGTAGTGGATGCGCTTTATTAGCCTCAGTAATACAAGATCTGGTATCGCGACAATACATGTGTGATTTTTTTTTCTCGGTCTAATAGGCCATTGACCAAGATTCTTCAGCTCGTATCTTCGTATTTGTCTGAGGAGTATCTCATAAATATAAATAAAACATTGTTTGTGGAAGAGACGATACAATCGATTAATATATTACACGAATAACTGAAGCTGGCTTGTTCGCAGCTCTGTTTCGTTTTATTCTAATGAGGAAATTATTTCAAAAATAGAGTGCGTTGGAAATTTGTTTGTTGGAAGCTTTCTAAATGACGGGATGATGGATTCGAGATGTTGCTCTGCAAAGTTCATACCGAAACTTTTTAATCGATCCGTGATCGGCTGTATTTTCGTGATGGAGTGTTTTAGCATTTGATTTGAGTATTTATAGCGCCCGCTGCAGTATAGCAGCGTTTCGAGGGGTTGTGAAGAGGCTTATTTGAGTGGCTCAGTTTTGTGAGGTGGCGGAGTCAGATTGTTTCGGCGGTTTTTTTATGTTATCGAGAGCTCGATTTTCGCTTTACTTACTTATCTTTAAAAAATATTAGAATTTACCCAACTATCCTAGAATGGCAGTCCGATAATCCCGAAAAAAAACATTCGAACTAACTCCCACGACAGTTGGAATCTCAATCAAAGTTTAGTCGTTCTTTTTTTCAATCCGTACGTTTTCACCGAGTTTCGAGCGACGTCGCCCGTTGGCCGTGCGTCCCGGGGACAGTTTATCATTTCTCTCGGGCGGGGAAATAAGAAGCGACAGGAAGTAACGTGAAAGGTGGAAAATCAGGCCACGCATAGCTCTCGGGTTTTCCTCGCTCCCGGCGAATAATCATTTATCCCCCGAAGTGGCCGGAGAGTATACATTGCCAGCGAAGTCCGGAGGATTGAGGGTTGCAGCGGGGGCTCGAAGTGGCCTCGAAACTTTAGTTTCCCACCCGCAGGTACGTACACACACACACCTCTCCCGCTCGCTTCCGTTGGCCCCGCAGTACATCGTACATAGTATATATAAGAGTGTACATGGCCAAGTGGCGTGCAGTACGGAGTTGAGCAGTGAGATTTGGAAAAGTCCGTCGACGATAAGAGAGGGAGCTCGAGAAAACGCGAAAGAATAATGTTTGGAGGAAAATTCTCCTCGCTCGCGGTATCCGCGCTTCTTCTCGAGCCACTCTCCGGTCTCAGCCTTCCGGGACGCAGGATGTTAATTTCTCGGAGTTTTGGAAGCGAAGAGTGCGGGAGAGAAACAGGGGGGAGAGAGAGAGTGGCGAAGGTAGGTCGGATTTTCACGCTTCCCATCCTCCTCGCCGCAGACTCTTCGGTCTTTCCGCTACGTGTACCGCGGGCACGTTCCCTCATTGGAGATGAGCCTCCGCCTCCTGGTCGCGCTACTGGTACCGCATGTATGCGCGCACACGCGCGAGCGGGTACGACGAAACACGACGAAAGTTAGAGGAGAGGAGCTCGGTGGGACCTCAACTGCATTGCAGAATAGCTCATGGGTGGGCTATCTATAGACGTAAGCTAGCGTGTAACCAAATAGGAACCGAGTGTCACTCGGGGGTGACAAAACTCATTAATACCGATCTGCTTAATGCCCCGTCGCGTGTCCGGCATTAATCTACTTAAAAATATCTGCTTACTAAGTCGCGAGTTCTATATTTCTTAATTGTGTGGAAGCGAGGGTTGCCCCAGCGAGGGATCGGTGGTCGCATTTTTTTTTTCTATTATTTCGCATTTATTCGTTGGTTTTATTTTATATATTTTTTTGCACATCTTCTCGCCGGTCTTTCGATACCTTCTGGAAAGAATTCGACGGTAAAATAATTATGCTGAGTACACTTTGTATATGCGAATTCGACGGGGATTTTGGCCCGGACTCGAGCTGGTCGTTGCATAAATTTCGAACGAACTAAATCACCGGGACGAAGTCCAATGCTCCGAGGGATTTTTATTTTATTGGAAAAGAAAGAAAATAAAAAATTGTCATTGCCGCCTGCAATGTTATCCAGAAAACTCGAGGACCGAGGGAGAAACTTTACTTGACGCACGAGTAGCGGAATTTACTTTCAACTCGACGGAGCACTTTTCACCCACTTCGAGGGTATGTACTGAGCGGATACGTACGTATAGTATATCGTCGAAAAATTTCGTAAGTCCCGAACGTTTCTTTCGGGGCGTTTTCTAAGATGGAAGAATAATTTTCACGACGCGGAGAACGAATGCCTGGAGTGCCGTCCGTGCTTCGAGGGTTTACCTTCCTCTCCGCGTCGGAACCGTGTAGAGATAAACATCCCAGCGGGATGACTCAATTCGTCACGCATTTTTCCGTACCAAAGGCCGCAAGTTGACGCTCAAGCTGTTAGCCTTTATCGCGCGAAGTAACTCTCACGCTCTTCAGAATAGTGTATATGTATAAAGGGCTTGAGGAAATAAACTTGAATAAAATAAAATAAGATTGAATAAAATTGTCATAAAAAATACTACATTTTTCCGCACCTAGAGATCATTAAGTTAGATTACAGTAAAAGTTGATCCGGGTATCGTCGTCTTTAACCCTTTACAAGTCAGTGGATGATCCCTAACTCACATTGACGAACTTAATTAATTCGGAATTTTGGGTTTTGAAGTCTCAACGCTCAGTTTAATTTTAATATCGCTTCGGCCGGAATGGTCACTTAAGAATCAACGAACAGACTATCGAATACCAAAAAAAAAATATATATATATATATATATTGTATCGAATGTAGAGATGAGGATTGACTGAGATTGACTGAGACACACACGATATTACACATGGAACTGGAATAGCTCGATATAACAAATGACAAAACGTACAGATTATCGATTGACGACATGACTACAGTCTTAGTCAGTTTTTGAAAAAGAGCAGACGTCTGACAGTTCGTTCCAGAGATAAATAGTGGCGATTGTAATTAATAATATCCGCCCCAAAACCAAATACGCTATACGTAGCTCATATAGTTTCGTTTGTTTCAGGTTTATTCAGATTCTAGTTCTACCTTCTAGGTTGGGAACTACACTGTACTCACATGAGTATGTAATCTCTGGTTATGTAATAAGGGAATCTTCCCGCTTATACAAATAAATAAGTATACGATCCGCAATGAATTTTCAACGTATCATAATCCTCCACTCATGAATCCATCGGATCAACGTCTTCAACAAAACCTGTAATCTTACAACGAATCTCACCCATTGCGGTCATTGGCTATTCGACCCCATCACCGTATTCCACATTTTTCAGTGAAAATAATGAAAAAAAAAAAAAAATGAAACGTCAAGACAAAATTTCACTCGAATAGTGAGCGCAAGAGTTTGATCCGCAAGTTCCATCTCCGTCTGACCGTGGTCTCCGACTATCCGGGAGCCGCTTTCCGCGGTTTCTATGGAAGGGTGACCTGGTTTCTTGCGCCGGTCTGTGCATACAGGTTACACGTATCGCGCGGTGAGTACACATACAGAGAGTGAGCCGGAGCGAGTGAGGGAAGCCCGAAGCGTGATGTACTCCCGCGGGAGGTTGCTCGTAGAATAGGAATTATTAACGCAAAGACTCGTGTAGCGTTAGCGTCGAGGGTTAACGAGCCTCCGGCAGAGGCCACACACTCCCCAGTGGCATTCTCGAGTAGGCTTTTCGACCGCACGACACAGTGAAATGGGAAAAGAGAGAGTTTGCAAAAACGGTCAGTCACCTCTCATCTCTCTTCTGGGCACTGTAGAGAAAAGAAGGAAAAAAAGGAAAGAGTCAAAGGATACGCGTACGAGACGGAGGAGCCGGAGAGCAGCACGTAGTCGTGGCCTTATGTTGCCCAGATGTTGACAATTTTTTCGCACCCTGCCAGCAGACATGAACGAACCGGCGCACTGCTGTTAAGACGGCAGGCCTGCAGTGCAGAAAGTGCAACGCGGCAAACTCTCCACGTGCGAACCCGCGCAGCACCGGAGAAACCGGTGCAAAAAGATCTCGAATGTACGAAACAAGAAGAGTTCGGCGGGAAGCCGAATATCGCAAGAAGTGCATCGGAGTAACGTTCAGCAGGACCGCGTACAAACGAATGGTTCATTCTATCGTCGTCGTCATATGCGAGTTAATTTCATTGACGACAACTCGCATCCTCTTCCTTATCCTCCTCCCCCTCCCCCCCCCCCCCCTCCTGAAACCGGACGGGCCATCCTCTTGCGCTTCATCGAGTCATTCATAACATTGTGTTAACGATCGCACGCGTGTATACCGAGTGAAACGAGCAGAGAGGAGCTTCGTGACGACAAAATTTTGAAGGGAAATTTATTGTTTAAGACAAAATGTCAGTGTCAAGGAATCAAGGAAATTTATTGTTTAAGATAAAATGACAGTGTCAAGGAATCAAGGCGTCATTCAAGGAATCAGAAAATCTTGAGGGAAGGATAGGATGTGACTTATGAGTTTGGCAATTTTTTAACTGGTGAGGAATAAATATTTATTTTCCGTAGGGTGAATGATGATATTCCATCGAATATTTCCATAAAAAGTTTGGTGCTGGTTCGCATTCTTTTTGTTCTTAATAAAGCCAGTTATGATAAGCCAATTTCGACCGATACGGAAATGTGAGATGCTCGAGTTTCACCATCAATTTTATCCTCGAATGCGAATCACGAAGTTCTCTTTGCGCGTAAAAAATTAATGATATCCAACAGAGGGGAGCTTCGACGAAGAATTCCTCGCCCGAGATCAATTTTAATTAAGGTTCTCGGTCAGAGGCCGGTGCCCTGCTGAACCTTCGCACTATCTCCGCTTCAGCTCACCCTCCAATTTACCGACTGATTAGTACAGCTCAATGACAACAACATTTTTAAGAGAAATTTATGGTTTAAGATCAAACGAAAATGTCACGGTATCAATGCGAGTCATTCAAAGAATAAAAAAATCTTGAGGGCAGAATAGAATGTGACTTTTGACTTTGGCAATTTTTTAACTGATGCCGAATAAATACTATATTTTTGCGTAGACTGTATGATGATATTAAAAATATTTGGTGTTGTTTCGCATTCTTTTTTAGTCTTCATAAAGCAATATACGATAAGCCAATTTCGACCGATACGGAGATCCTCGAATTTCACCATAAATGTTATCGACTGAAAATCAAGAAATTTCCTTTGAATGCAGAAAATTAATGATATCCAACAGAGAGGAGCGTCGGCGAAGAATTCCTCGTCCCGAGATCAATTTTAATTAAGTTTCTCGATCAGAGGCCGGTGGCCTGTGAGCATCCTCTCTCTCCCTCTCTCTGCTTCAGCTCTCTCACGCTCCGATTAACCGACTGATTAAAATCTCGAGATATAACTTCCCCTCGAATTCTTGCTTAATGTAAGAATTATTTGATTTATCGATGCTAATTAAGATGCCCCAGTGGCCAAAGGGGTTCGCTCTTCTCCATTTCCTCGCGATTATTTCTGTGCTTCTGTTCGACGTCGAGGGATGCGGACGAGGGGACTCGTTACGCCCCACCAACGAATTCAAAGGAAGGCTAAAGTTTCACGTGCCTGTGAAACTCATTAGGTGAGCTCATTCCATTTCTCGTTTCTTTACTTTCTAATGGTTTTATTTTCCCACTCTGTCTTACTCACTTTTAGCGAGAAAATTCGAGAAGGAGGGTGAAAACATCCCTCGAGAAGTGACGGATCGGGAGGGGGTAAAAGAAAATCGCACGTGCTGGCCCGGACGCCGAAGAGAGATGAACCGAAGAGTCATCAATATTCGTCAAAGTAGCGATAAACCGCGCCTGAGGGACGTACCAGCTAAGGGATGGTTCTGCGGGTCGGCAGGACTGCGAGGCATCGCTCGAGGATGAGCCGAGATATCGAAGAACTTTTTTTTTTCTCAGAACTCTTTTTCATCCGCTTGTTCCTTCACTTCTCCGATAACGAAAAAAAACTTTATTTACGATATCGACTATGACCCATTCTTACGTTGTTTTTTTATACATCACTATTGATTGAGATAAAACATCAATAATCCGAGAGAACCACAGGGCCGGTATTGGCGCGTCGTCGGCCAGCATCGGCCCGGTGTGTCATTCACACCAGAGACGTATCAATTTTCGTGAACATCAATTTTTGAAAATACTTTGCGTGACGTCGAGGAGCGAATCGCGAAGTCCTCGATAATCGAAATATTATTTTTATCGATTGACTCGTCGGAAGTCGCGATTTGAGTAGTTTTAACGAGCAACAAAATAAATAAATATACATTTATCGTTGGTATAGAAATGGAGATTAATGACTCACCGCTAATGGGTTGAAACCTCGCCAGAGGATCGGAAAACTGGCGTAGTCTGTCGGTCACGTACTGTGGTGATTCTCCGTTCTGTTAAAAAAAGAAAGAAAAAAGGTAGCCCATAAAACACCAAGTAAAATATTTTTCCCGCGCGCAGTTTGGGCGACAGAAAATGGCAGTAACTGGGTGGAAAACGTGGAGCGGAGTACACAAGGAGTGGGACAGCGTAAGAGCTTTTCCGATTTATAAGAATGTAGCTGTAATAAAAATGCGGGATGCATAAGTCACGTGGTCGTAAAAGCTCGTCGACGTTGCTATAAAGAGGCTTGAGAAGTGGCGAAGCTATTTTATCTGTTTTCCCGGTATTTTTTTCCCATCAAACTCAGCTTTTTTTTAATACCTCGAGCAACGAATATAACATTTTTTAACATTAACGCTCGCGTGCGGTT
The DNA here is from genome assembly GCA_917499995.1 of Ichneumon xanthorius. NCBI lineage: Eukaryota > Metazoa > Arthropoda > Insecta > Hymenoptera > Ichneumonidae > Ichneumon > Ichneumon xanthorius. Next base: position 20,608,806 of record OU824202.1, on the reverse strand, counting down.
CTCTCTAAGGCAAGCGATCGCTCGAGGTCACTTTTACACCCCACTTTACAATTTTTAATGAAAAAAAAATATCCTACGATATTGAACATTTTTCAAAAGTTAATATATAAATTAGAGGCTGCAAGTTTCCCTCCACCCCGTGTATACCGTTGCGTGAAACATTAACGATCTTCATTTTGCACTTTTAACTGCGGATGCTCGAAGATTGGATTTTGTTGATAAACCCTTATAATTTTACCGACAGTTCGCGAGAAAACGAAAAGGTACGTAAAATCTTGCGATCGCTAGGAAGCATTGAGCTGCGGGCCGTAAAAATGTAAGTTTCAGCATCATCGGCTGCCGGAGTGTTAGAGCCACTCCGCGCAACTCTTTCCGGTTTAACGATCATCCGGAAGAGTCGTATCAAAACTGTTACGGGAATTGTTCCACGCGTTTGGTACCGAGGGAGGGGAGAATGGAATCGCACAGAGATCGAGTTATGATCGGTATCCACAATCGGGATTCCACGGGAAGTGCACTCTGGCAGAGGCGCAGGGTATCGGAGCGGGCCGAACAGAGAGCTGTACTTGACCAAAGTTCCGAAATCGTAGGTCAGGAATCCAGGTCGCTGCCGTGGCAGGCGAGAGAAAGCTCGTACGGGCTCATATGCCGGCACTCAAACGTCCATTGGGGGAGTGTAATGTGCATCGTTCGTGATACTAAACCTCACCCACCCTCGCACTCAGACCTCTCGAATTTCCCCACGGGTAAACGGGTTTCGATAGTGCACGTACGCGATACACGCTGCGTTCGCCAATTAGCGATCGGTAATAGAGATATAATTTCGAGGCAAATCGGCAGACTTAGTTTACGCAACTGGGCGGAACCCTCGAACGTTCTATTAATTATAACGAGGGACGGGAGTACAGGCTATGCATACAGGTATATCCCGATTGGCCAAAGTGAAATAGGTGTGTCGTGTGTGTATTAAGGGTTATATGCTGTATAACCTTCCTGGCGTTGGACCGTCAATACAATTACATTTAGCCAATAAAATTCTATACAATTTTTTTCACACATTTAATATAATTTTCAATATTTTTATAAATATGTACAATAAAACTTCGACGTCAGTGAATTCGTGCATAATTCTATATTTTCACTTGGGGAATGAGCTAAGCCAATTATTGTTATGTAAATGACATGATATATATTGCTTACACAAGAGACTCGAGCAAGTGCATTTACGGAGTTCACTTCGCCGCCTCTTATCTTCAGGGCGTTTCTGTAGCATTAATTGCCGGACACGCGGAGAACTTCCAGAAGAGAAGCACGTCGAGTAGGGTTGAGAGTGTACGTCCACTCCGCAAGTTTATCCCCTCGACAGTGGAATCCGCACTCCTCTATCTGGTCCGTCGCGTCGGGCGCACGCAAAGCTAAAATTCCGTCTGCTCTAATCGTACCAAACACACGTACGTGCAAACACGCGCGCACACACAGGCTCGTAAGAGAGACACAATTATGGACGATTTATTCCTCTGAGCGACAATTACTCCTTGCATTCTAGTCTATCTTAGGTATCGTCTGTGCTCCCGTACAAGCTTTCGCACTCGACACGTTTCGTGCGGTTGTGCAGGTGTACGAGTAAAATATGCACACCGAAGTACCAGCTGGCTTGGCTATAGCGAGGGAGTATAACTCTAGGCTTTGTAGCCACACCAGCGGGATAGTATTTTTTAGCAGTCTCAGCGAGTTCGATACCTTCGCGAGGGAAAATTAAAAATGCACGATCATGAAGCACGAAAATTCATACTTTATTTATTATTTTGTAAATTCTTAGGAAAAGAATATACCGAAGAATTTTGACAATTTCTCCGAAGATAATGTATTTTATTTTATTATATTTTATTATATTTTATTATATTTTAGTGATAGTAATTGTATTTATTGACAATGTTTTGCATGGCACGAACATTGATACATTTAGGAAATTATTTACAGTATGACCTAAGTCCTTCAGCCCTCTTATATTTTATTTTATTATAATTTATTTGATCATATTTTATTATACTTAAAGGCCAACCTTGCCGCGCTTGACACTGGTCGAAGCGATGCGAGGCCTCCTCCCTCCGGTCGGGCCGGGCTCGGTCGGTAACAAAAACTGCGATCGCGCGTAGTTCGTGGAATTTTGAATGAAAAATAATAATTCAAACGGTAAAACGTCTACGCCGTTTTACCAAAGCCAACGCACCAACAGCGAGCGACATCGCCGAGTCTAATTTCGGAAATGGGCTGAGAAGCGAATAATTCGTCTCGGACGACGTCGTATCTCTCGGCGGGGATTACTATCGATGCTCTTCGGTACTATAGTGGATAACGTTAGCGAATGTTTCATAAAGATTCGCGAAGAGAAGACGAAGAAACGGGACAACGTGTTCGAGAGAGCGAGAGTGAGAGTTTCAGACGGAGAGGGAGCGGAACGATTCACGCTCGAGTCATCTCGCAACGGCAAACATCATAAACCCCGTAGGATAAGGTCGTCGGTGTTAAACGGTACTCTGGGACCGCTGTATAAATTATAACTGGAGCAGACTCGAGGATCGTCGAAATGAAATGCTTCGAGCCGAAATTATGCCCGAGCGCGTCGATGAAATTTTTTTTCCGTCTTCTTTTTTTTTCTTCCTCGAGCAAAAAGAGTTTCTCCTACCCGCCGCAAAACAAATCTCGGAGATGGCTTAGAGAATCTCTTATAATATCGAGCGGCGCGGAGGAGCACGTGGAACGAGCCGAGCTAAGAAAACCAAACAGTAGTCATATAGATACGGAATATAACGCGTGGGATGCGTCGTAATATTTTCTTCTGGCTCAGACGGTCACGTCTCACTCGTTCGAACATAAAATACGTTTGTCAGGCCGATAAATCAACTCGGAATTTCGAAGGACCCCTTCGGGCTTCCTAACTAAACTGTCGTCAAAGAGTGAAGCAAAAAAATCATTGCGGAACCCCAAAATCTAATTTCTTCCATGGTGAAGAACCGACATCATCGCCGTTACCATTTAACGTTGAATAAAAAAAATAAAAAGAATCCGACCAGCAGTTAAATATAATCGGCTCATCATCGACCCAGTTACGAAATTTGCTCAGCGATAAGGAGTCTTTTTTTTCCGCCCGAATAAGTTTCATCTGCGTTAAACCGTACGGCCGCCCACTTGTTGCCCCGGAAATTCGGTGGTTCCAATAATAATTAGCCCGACTCGCCGCAGATAGTTGCTTATTAAGAGCTCAATTATTAACTCCCATTAGTACCGACGCGCGGAGATTTAACCCTCTACGGTGTATATTAATTTCCGGTTCGCCTCCGAACCCCGTCTCTTCGAATGTGGTTAAGAGACAGGGGGTCGGAGAGGGAAACTACTCTAGACTGGGTGCTTCTGGATGTAGCTGTGCAGCTAAAGCTCCTCCACAGCTGACACGACGAGGCGACGGTACGACGAGAGCGTATAACAAGGGGGTGAGGGGAGGGGGGGGGGGGGTAGGGTGAGGAGAGGAAGGGGTTGAGAGTAACGAAAGTCTAGAGCGCGGTACCGACGGATGAGTGAGCGAACGGGGGCCTCGAGGGTCCTTCAGAGTTTCAACGCTCGCGTTCCACGTACAGACATACTGGATACAGGCAAACCACACATCGGCTATGCTATACCTCAACCTCCGAACTATATAACCTTTACTTTGCATACTCTGTGCAAACCCCTTGGCCAATGTAAATAATACATAAACTTGGGCCGAGGCGCTTTATTCGCCCACGCGAATACGTTAATTACGGTATATGGGAAGAGGTGAAAAGAGCGACTAAGGGTCAAAGGGCAGAGAGTCAAGATGAAGATATCAAGGCCGGATGGGGCCGTGCGGGCACGCCAGGAATGGAGGCGATGCGAGTCACCTCAGTATATCGGACTACATTTCCGACGAAGCTTTCTCCTCTTATCAACGATAACAACCGCGTAATACGATAAGCGTAACGACCTCATTTCGTTAATCGGTAGACAAATAGTTTTCAACTCCGCAAACTTGGGATTGTTCGAGTAGTGGGAAAATGTCAATTTAACGAATTTTAAAAATATATTTTTTTAATCAAATCGCTCATTTAATTAATTAACTAATATGCAAAAATATGTAATCAGAGGAAATTTATGGAGCGACCATGAAGTGTGCTTTCGTTGACGGAGCTGAACATTATTTATCGCGAGCATTCGCATCGTTCAGGCAGATGAAAGAAGGCAGTGTTTATTTTACGCTCTGTGAAAAAAACGCCAGTACAAGAGGGCTCGGATATTAAGGGAACCGTTAAACTGACTCGCATTAGCGCATTTTTTATTTTGTTAAAAAATAAAAAAATTTACGTATTTTTTTACCTATGCCTTTCAAGCTTTGAAGGGCGAGGCGAAGGTCGACAAAGCTCGTGAATTCGCTGCCGTTCCTCTTTCTCGTAGCGGTGTTCGCGAACAAACTCGGAGTCTAGAGCCGACGGTAATGCATTTATTTGATCGGGCGGAACTCGCGCGGCCCTACAGCGCGCTCGAGCTTTGCGCTCCGAGTAGGTAACGCACCACCTCACCGTGGTGTTGTACAGAGTACAAAGCTTTCTCGAGCGAATAAGGAAACGGGAGCGCGGCGAAGACGATGGGATAGAGGAGGTGGGGGGGGGGGGATGAACAAAGGGACGTAGCGACGTTCCCTATCTACCAGCACAGGAAGAGAGGAAACGAATTTTCCGCTTCTATCTCGAGTCCCTGCCTGGAGAATAATTAGATTATTAAATAGCGAGCGCGAAGGTGAACGCGAGCGTTGCCGAGAAGAATGAAAAAACTTTGGCCGGCTGTTAGTTACTTCTTCGAAACTACAGCGAGAAATTTTTTTCAGCCGGATAATTTTTTTTTCTCTCGACTTCCGTACTGTCGTCGTAATTTATTCATTTCTAACCCATTAATTTTCTCACCGGGCTTTTCGCCACTGTGTACGTGATGAAAACTTCATATTTTTCCGCGGATTTCTGTTTTTTTTTTAGCAAGAAATTTCGTCCAATTTTAACCCATTCTTTCTTCACTTCGTATTGATATTTTTTTTAACACTCCGGTATATTTATTTCCGCGTGCCGGAGACAATTTTCTAGTATTTTTTGAATTTCCTCGGGACACAAAAAAAAAGCCTCATTTCAAATAGAGGCGGTCCGTTTTGCCCCGCTTTTTCTGTTATCTTCCCACCCAGAGGACGATTACTTATCGCAATTCTCTTTTTGTTCTCCTAATCGATGCACCAAACTTTATCCTTCGACTAAGCGCTCCAAAAAAAAACCAAAAAAAAAGTGCTTCACGGTAGAACGATCCGCAAGGCCCCGATCGTGAACAATGCCCTCGCACATAGTTCAGACGCTTTCGCGGTAGCGCTTTTCCCTCGTACCCGCTCAGCCCGACCCGCCGCCCGCTGATGGAGGGATGCGAGAACTTTTCAAATTAACTCGGCGTGGCCCGCGCAAGCTAGCTGGCGGTCCCAGGGCTCGCAAAGTTGCAGCACTCGATCCGTCGTTTCACACGCGCTGCAGAGCGGCATCCACCGTTCGCGACGTTTCCAACCCCCGACCTTTGACCGATCGCTCTCGCGAGCCGCGCAAGCTAGCTGGGATTCTCATTCCCTCGACACCCCGCTATATGCATCCGCAACGTATGGCGTAGGGCGTGTCGCGCGCCTGCACATCTCGCGGACTTATCGTCCGGGAGAAAGCGCCCGTGTACGGTGAAACTGTGACGTGTTCCGTCGGGCGGAAACGTGCGCTCGTGAAAAATAGATTCGACCATGTTGGCTCAACCGCTTTTGTACATATATTTTTTTTTATTCTCTCAATGCGGTCCAGAGCGAAATGCGAATTACGCTGGCATACGGACTGGCGTGTTTTTTCTTTCTCCTTTATTTTTTTTCAACCCCTAGGCTAATCGGTCGATAAAGCGCTCAACAAACCGTATAGGAAAGGTTGACCGCAGAAACGGAGTGTCGAGGCAGTGACAGATAAAATATATTGAAATAAAAATAATATAAAAAATATGAAAAATCGAATGATCGGTCGAGCGAGTTTCAGGACTTTCTGTCCGGTGCTTGACGACGGGTTTCAACGCGGTCTCCGGCCGGAGACCGGCGGGTCTCTATCGTTCGTTCGGGGTACGTCGAACTCCCGTAAAAGGATAATCAAAGATTTTCGATAACGAACCTTCAGCGCGCGTTCGCCACGCCACCGTCTGTTACTGTGTGTACAGGAATCGAGTTCTTTTTTTATTTTCATCTCTTCGCAATCGTCCCGGCTTGTATACAACGTCCCATCCAGGCAACTCGATTTTTATTTCTGCGCGCACGTATGCTAGGCGCAATCCCGTGGAAGCCCGCTCGAAATTGCTATACCGGTAGTCGCGCGGGGGTTGGTACAAACCCATTTCCTGTACCGCGGAATCGGCGGCGAGGGAGGGAGAGGGGGGACGAGAGTGATAGAGGGAGGAAGAGACTGCCGAGTGAGTGTAGCGCACACAACTTCGAAAGTCACTTCCGGCTCACGGTACGTGAGCCGACGCTGTACGTGATAAAGTTAAGAATTTTTCCTCCGGCTCAACTGACTCGCGATCAAGTTGTAACTATCATGTGTGCAGAAAACATACAGAGCATTCGAATAGAAGTGGCTCTATCGCAACATAAATTGACGATCGTATTTTGTTAATACCAAGAATGGGAACCCCAAAAAAAATTGTAAAAGCCTCGATTCGGGAGGAAAAATAGATGACGAATTTTGACGACATCGCAGAGGCTTTAAATTTTTTTTGTGTCTCGCCAATAAAGAGTGTCAATATCGCAGCCTCGAGGAGTGGATAAAAAATCCCGGTAAACGTAGGCATGAAAGGCTCGTATGGAAGAATTTCAGATAGAAGTAAAAATTCTTCAGCCGGTAAACATTACGAGATCGACGTCTCCGAAGAATCCGAAGTAGCAGGCGCGGAGCTTTTATCGTAAAGCTCGGCCCGACTCGACGATATACCGCTCGGGAGTAGCGTGCGAGAGAGCCGAACCGCGCGAGAGAGGGCGCGACGCCGAGATGGATAGATAGAGAGAAAGAGCTGGAGATAGTACTACGGGCTTTAAATAAGCACAATGTTTGCGCTTGCAGATAGCGCGTGGACCGCAGTGTCGTCGGGGGGTCGACACTCTTTTGAGGTCCCGGTGATATACGACGCCGTGAGTATATACTATAACCGTTCCCCGGCTCGCCCGCAGACACCGAAGAAGAAAACTGACTACGACCGTATGAGTTTCTCTCCCGTCCCTTCTTACGCTGGCACGGCCTTATTTTCTTTCCGTCACTTTACCTCTTTTTTTTTCTCTTTACTCTCTCCGGTCTTTTACACTTTCTCGATAAATATTCAACGCGGAAAACAAGAAATAAAATGTCCCCGCGAAAGATACAGAAGAAAGCGCGGAGATTGGCGTCCGGGGGTGGGGGGAGGAGGGGTTGTGGAAAATCTGCCGACGACAGGAGAATACTCGATTAATCGTCAGCGCGTGATAAAGCGAAGAGAATAGAAGGCAAAAAAAAATCTTACAAATTTTTTTTTCCACCCCTCGACGTATCAAACTCGTTTCCGGCAAGCTGCGCTTCCAACTGAAGAGTTGCTCTCGCCGGGGAAGGAAAAACGAACGCGAGCGTTAATGGCGCACCGTTAAAACTCTACCTGGCCCTGACGCGCTTCCTGAATTTTTCCGTTAGACAAAACAAAAACTAAAAAAAAAGGAGCGAAGGGAATCATCGAGAAAAGTTGTTTTCCTCTCGGCAGCGATGTTACGGGTATATACGGACGCGTGTTGGACGTAATAGCACTCCTCTGGGTGTTCAACAAACTGGGTCATTGTGAGTACCTGCCACGTTCACGACGAAGGCAGAGATGCGCAGAAAAAGCTTTTTTTAATTTTTTTTACAAGTCTACGTGGATACGATAAAAATTGAGGGATCGAAAGACAATTAAGGGCTGTTGTGCCAAACCTGCCGATAATTGCCGTAACGCAAATGTTTTAATCTTTAACACTAATAAGATAATATACAATATCAATATTAAAAATACCCAAGTGGGAATGGCACGCAGGACCATTGCGGGCCGACGTTGGGCGAACACTGGCCGACGCTGGGCCAATACTGGCCCTATGTGGCGCTCCCACCAAGGTATCATATATATGATCAATGTTATCAATACATCATCAAGACCCTCCTACCAATTTAAATTTTCGGAATCGATGGTGTGCGATCGGGAAAGTTTTTTGATTTGTTTACGCCGTGGGACGCGAAGCGAATCTTTTATCGCGCATCGGGGAATCGGGAAGGTATCGATTATCACTTTACGCAGCCTCTTTAAGATTGTTCCACCTTTTTCCCCCCCTGTCGTTTCGGTCCACTTCGCTCGTAAGTCGACGGCCCGAAGCGCAAATTGGGGAATTTTGTTTAAATTCGTTCTTTTTTTTTTTACAATCTCCCGCTCGTCCGACGGACTCGGCTCTGTCGCGGTCTTGCGCGGTGGCGGGAGAGAGCATTGTGATTTATCGCTTCACTCGGATCTGTGGCATCGCCCGCCGGCTCTCTTCTTCTCGGTTTATATTTAGCGTCCGGAGATCCGAACGGTCGAGAGTCGCGATGCCACGAGCGTACGGCGGCGCGAGAGGAGGAGAGAGACGGGGCATCGCGGTGGGAAATATATTTCATTGTGTAATCCCCACAGGAAGAATGCCGCGCGAGAGCACGCGGTAGAACGAGCGATAGCGCGTGGGGGTAAAAATGCAAAGGGGATGAAAGCGAGAGCGACCGCCCAACGAGAAAATTCAAGCACGAAATGGATGCGATAGCCGTTGTCCTCTCGCACTCCGAGGCATCTGGACACAGCCGAGCCCGGCCGATCCGTCGAAGAGTAAACAATTAAACACCGAAAAAAATATCCTTTTCGGTTAGAGTTTTTTTTTTAGATAGGAGTACATTTTTTTTTTGTTTTTTATTTTTTTTGTCTCGTCTTACGCAAGGCTCGGGAGTGGAAGACTTGAAATGATATCTGGCATGCTGGGTGTGACGTTGTGTTTTCACACTGGGCATCATGTGGCCGCCCTCGGGTCAGCGGCCCTTCGACAGTCCTGGAGAGCGGAGTTCGAGTGGTCCGCAAGAAAAGCAACCCTTCTCTCCTCCACTTAGGTTCGAAGGGGGGGAAAAAAAGATTTGACGGAGAGAGGCGAAGTGTGCGGGAGAGACTTGTGCGTTAAGACTCGTACGATATACCGAGAGACGCGGTGGTGTTGCACGGAGGCCAAGGACCATTGGAGTGATCCACGAGTCCGCCCGCCGGTGGTCGATAGCGAGGTCCACATGGCCGACACGTGTAACCGACAGAGAACGCACGAGAATTTAAAAGGAGCAAAAGATATAAGAAAATAATGAGAGAAAAAAAGGGACTATCGACGAGCATACGCGGAGGGAAGATGCAGTTTAAAAAAAAAATACAGTTCGGTGGCCCGAGAGACGAGACGAAAAGCGAGAAAAAGCTGGTGGTGAAAAAGTAATGGATGGAAATTAGAGAACCTGTCGCGCTGCAGGGGACGATCCGTAGACGACTTCGGCTTTGGCCCCGAATGACCCGCGGCTCCGAAACGACGCCTGGTCTCACTGTCTATGAGAACTCGGAAATTTTTACAAAATTTTAAATGATAAAAAAAACGATTTTTTTTCTCTCCCACTTCACCAAAATCTCGACAGATCGTGCAGAATACAGCGAGAATTTTAAACCCGAAAAAGAGGGTTAATGTATGAAAAAAAAAAGTTCCTACGTTTATAAACCTTTCCGTTTTATTCCCAATAGCAGTGGCCTATCGCTCGCTGTGTCCAGCAACGCCGTAAAATAATATCGACAGAAAGAAGTGTATAAAAAAAATAAAGATCCCTCGGTAATTCCGCCGGACTGGAGATGGTCAGTGAGACAAAACGTCGCTAAACTTCTTACACCGAATCTCCTCCTCCCTATTTCTATACCGTTGTACACCATTGCTTGCAGCGTTTGTTTCCACTCGTCCATCGAGCTGTGTACTCTCGTGAAAAATAAAAATAAAACGAAACAAAAAAAGTAGCCTGTACAGATAGCCAGCAGCAATGAGGCTTCAGTCTTTGTGCTATCCTATCACTCCCTCTCGCTCTCCATGCTAGCTCCACGTGGACGTATCATCCTCGCGGAAGTATCGGAAACCGATAGCCTGTGTTTCTACTCTCCGTTCCCTCTTTCGTACCCTGTCGAAGCTCCGCTTCCGCCGTCGACGGAGAGAAAGAGCGAGAGAGCGAAAATAAAACTACGAAGGATATCGAACTGCTATGGTTATACATGACGGGGTTGTATTCTATGCGCGTCTGACACTTCTATCCCCGTGCCACTGCGTCAACGTCGAGTATCGTAACGCTCCTTAGATCCACTTCAACGTCTCCGATACCCGTTCGTATAATGCTCACTCGTGCTACGTGGGCCGGGCTCTGCGCATTGTCTTTTATGTTATTTTTATTATTTCTTAAAAATTGAATGCATTTCGAGCGCTGCGCACGTTGACACTCTTCAGCGACGTCTGCCGGGGGAAGAGTGAATAAGCACATTTATGCGTCGCTCAGAGAACTTCGATTCCTATCTTCTGTCTCGTAACAGTGCGCTTACAGCCACCCTACGGCAGAGCCGCGCCGCGACTCTGTGCTCAAACGCGAGAACGTCGAGCAAACCGATGCTCGTGACGTTCGGAAACGCATGACGCTCAAGCCGGTGAGGCACGCCGAGGAATCGATATTCTAAACTGCGGGACGATAGCGGGGGAACAATGAGAGACGAGGTTTTACGGAGCGGAACTGTAAGTACACGTGTGACGCGTCGTTCTCCAAAGCTTTATTTTCATTTTTTTTTTTTTTTTTTTATTGTAGGTTTTCATAAAATTTATTATCTATCCGCGACACCTTGCATTTCCTTGCGGAGAAACGGGGGACGCGGCGGGACGGAGGATCGATATTCTAAACTGCGGGACGCCTATCGGTGAACGACGAACGGCGGAGTTTTACGGAGTGGAGGTGCAAGGACACGTGCGTCACACAATTTTCTGAAGATAACATTTTTTTCTATAATCTATTATTAACTATTTTTTTAAAGCCGACAATCCTAGTCCCTTGGATGTCTGAGGGATGCGAGGGGTTTCGTTGCAGGAACGATTGTCGGACGTATAATCGATGTTGGATCGCTGTCGCTTGTTTTAATTATTTTCACGCGCCGCGGGATGTTACGAGGTAATCAAATCGCAACAGTACGGCGCCTGATGATCGAGCGCAGCCGACGCAAATTTTTGTTTCGATGCGATCGCGTAGAACGTTCTGCCATGTGCGATTCTGTTCGTTCATTTATAGGTGACCATTAATTTATAACGTGGGATTAGTCGTCCAGTTATCGGAAGTTAAATCACAGCATTGATCGGGTGTTTGTCCGTTTGTCCATTTACCTGTTTAGCTACCGTTTATTCGTTCTTTCGTTTACATGCTTGTCTGTTACCACGTTTGTTCGTTCGCTTGTTTCTTTTTTTTTTCTTTTTTTTTGGACCGCAACTTTGTTAAATTAATTTTATCATATTTCCCAATGATAAGTGAACAACGCTTATGTGTACGTGTAGAGTTAAAAAAATTAAGTTACCTTCGATTTTGGATTCGATACGATCGCGTAGAACGTTCTGCCATGTGCGATTCCGTTCGTTCATTTATAGGTGACCATTAATTTATAACGCAGGATTATTCGTCCAGTTATCGGAAATCAAATCACAGCATTGATTGGCTGTTTGTCCGTTTGTCCATTAACCTGTTCATCTACCGTTTATTCATTCCTTCGTTTACATGCTTCTCTGCTATCTCATTTGTTCGTTTGCTTGTTTTTTTCCTCGCAACTTCATTACATTTATTTTATCATATTTCCCTACGATAAATGAACATTGCATATGAATACATGTAAAGTAAAAAAAATTAAGTTACTTTCGATTTTGGATTCGATACGATCGCGTAGAACGTTCTGTTAGTTCATTTATAGGTGATCATTAAATTATAACGAGGGATTATTAATTCCGTTATCGGACATCAAATCGCAGCATTGATTCGGTGTTTGTCCGTTTACCTGTTTATCTGCCTTTGTTTACATACTTGTCTGTTACCTTGTTTGTTGATTCGATTGTTTTTTTTCTCGCAACTTCGTTACATTAATTTTATAATATTTACCTACGATAAGTAAATAATGCTTACATGTTTACTTTATACGTATAATACATGTAAAGTTTAAAAAAAAATCAATTATTTCGGACTTACCACGTTGTCTTGCGTAATGTGATCCTGAGGACCCGGCGCCCGGTTCCCCTGCAGCAGAGTCTCCAAGCTTTCGATGTATTCTATCGCGTTGCGTAGAATCTCGACCTTCGGCAAACGCTGATTCGGATTGTTGCTCGTTCGTCTCTTGAGCACCTCGAATGCCTCGTTCACCTGAAAGATCGTGCGGGAATAACCGATTTTTATCTTATCAATTTTTGTCGTCTCACGTGTGCACACACACGTCGTTTTCAAAATTTTATGCTACCACTGGAACTTTCGCGTACAACGGACGGAAGACTTTTCTGGGAGGGAGCTTATGGCTCGGGTCGTTTTACATCACAAACTACGGATAATTCGATATTGCCGGAGCCCTCGATCAGATCCTTCAGCGAACCAGCAGCGTCGCCGGGGACGTGCCGGGCTCTGCCTTCGATTATCCGTCGGGAAATCCGACTACGCTACGATGACGAGGTAAATTCACCCGAGTTTCCTCGTCGAGTTATCGGCGCGCGAATTTCTCGAGGAGGCGAGATATATAGGGAGAGATCGGATATTTTATCTTGTTTCCGTGGAATTTCGTTTGATCGCCCGGCGGTGAGGTTGATGAATCGAGCGGGAACGTTGTCAGGAACGTACGTATGTTTGCAAAGCAACCGGCTGGATGTGGAGTTGTTAATAAAATTCCTCACCGTTTTCGGGAACGTCGGAGCGTTAAGCCCGGCGAAAATGTATGGGACTGGAGCGCATAACGCGGCCGCGGGGTTTCTGCTACAGGCAAACTTTAAAGGACTCCAAGTCGTAGATCTCCCGGCGAGGCAAGCCTTTTGCACCGTCTCGTGTATCGCGCCTTCTGTATGATTCGGATTCTGCTGCTTTTCGGCGCGGGAAGAAGAAGAGGGTGAAGAGGAATAAGAAGAGCCCGGCTTTAACGTGTGCGGTTAATCCCACTATAAACTTATCAGTGTAGTAAACCCCGGGGATGGTGCGTTCGTAACTCTGCGCGTACTTTATAGGAGAAAGGGATAGTTCCAGCGAGGAAAATCTAATGCGCACGCGAAGCGAAGGGTATGCAAGTTTTAAGTTGAAACTCTTAATTGGAGATTAGAAATCCGCGAACTAGCCAGATAATTGTCACTAGTTGGGAGACATTAATGTATTAAAAGCTCATGCTGATTTACAAAGTTTTAGACGCTGGCGACATATCTTGCGCTTAAACGTGCATTTTGGAAATATAATTTTCACTGATAACATTTTTAAAAAAAAGTTTTATTTTTTTCCAACGCTACCTTTTTTGATATTTTCTGTTTATTAATAATGGAACAATTTTTTTATATTCGGACCTGCAGATTCTTCTACATGATAACAATAATGTTGATTTTTTTTAAAGCTTCGAATAGAATCATATGTAAAAAGAATTGTGAAGACTTTGAGGTAAAGAAATGTTTGTCGCATGTACAAACTTTTATTTAGTATGTAATATGTAGGAAAAATAAAACATTCAACGTGGGCGTTTGTCTGATAGATAATAGTTAATTTTTCTCACGAGTATGCAAGTTCTTCCTTAAGTTTTCAGTCGTCTCGAACAGCGTTAAACTAAAGTTGCACTTCTCTCGTTGAATCGAGGTATTCAATGGGAATTGAAATTCCGGACCTTTTTCAACAAATTTTCTTCAGAAACGAAGTTGCGAAGGGATACCCCGCGGAACGAGGAGAAACGAGGAGAAAGGGAGGGCACTAAAACTCGGAGGTAGAAAAATGTTCCACCTCTCGGACGAGCGTCGAACGAGAAGATCTTACCTTTCTGAGACGTCTTCTCTCGCGCAATGTTGCAGCTTTTCTACGGTCCACCGTGACGGTTTTCTTCTTGCAGGCTTTGCACGCCCATAGTAGACATCTTCGTGGACCGTGAGGCGAACCGGCGTCGAGTACGTGAGGATGAGGCACGTGTTCGACGCTCTCGCTCTCGTTTGTCTCGTCGCCATCGACCGACGCGGACTCCGGATCTGCCGAGGCGTCTGCCGATACTATTGACGAGGCGTCGTCCGAGTCTGCGATGTATCGAGACTGGGAGCTGCTGCTGGAACATAAAATAAAACGGGAAGCTCGTTAACGAAACACAACAAAAAAAACTACAGCAAAATGTAATGTTTTGCAAAACCTCAAACTATTTCAAGTAAATGGACCATCATAAAAAAATATATAGTATTTTGTTCGAAATAGAAAACAAATAAGAATACGATCCGGATGGAAGAAGACTAGGACACCGCACATATTTTTGCAGCCGTGCATTAACTATTAATTAATTATTATATAAAAAAGAGGCTAACGATATTTGAGCTCATTATTCATTCGAATATAAAAAAAAACTAGGCTAGCGATATTCGAGCAGTTTCCCGTAAAAGTTAATTATGAACTATGGAATTTGCTGCAACTTTTCGCTCCCGGGTCCTGCAAAATATTTACTAATAACCAAAAAATATCAGATAGTTTAACAAAATGCTCAGTGTACCTTAAAAATGAATTCGGATAAAACTGAAATTTAACGAGAGCGTTTTTTTCTCGTCGTTCCGGTGCTCGAATTAAAGTGGCATTAAATTGATTAGCAGTTGGAATGGAGGAGAATCTAATCAGATTCGCCCAGGTGGTCTGAGCGTGAATTTCGGCCCCCTCCCTTGCTCCCCCGCTTTCCCAAGGGAGGACAGACTGGCAGCGCGAGAACGAAAAGGAAAGGGTAAGAAGCGTCGTGGATAAAGTGAAAACAGTTTAAAGGCCGATAAAACCGTCGTCGCTCACGAACACTCGGAAATCAACTCCCTTTCTCGCTCTCGCGCCACTGTTATATACCGGACTCACGAGAGATCCCCCTGTCTTTCACACTCGTTCGCGCTTCTTCCGCGCGGCTCGCCCAGAGGCTTCGATACTCTCCCCGACTCTCGAGGCCACGGGGCAACCGAAGCGGCAGTAGCACCTCGTAATAAATGTGTCAACCGCACACGAGGACCGAGCGTGAAACGTTCCCCGTCCAACACGCTTCGAGGTTTATTAGAAAAGCCGAGGAATGATCGGAGAACACTTCGGGCGGGAGAATCACAATGATTTGATAAAACGAATCGCTGAAAGTTTTGACGACCACGTCGAAAAACATTTTTCTTTCATTAAATATGTATTTTTCGTTCGGAGCTCAGCAGAAAGTTATGCATTGCTGCATAGTTACGGAAGATGTGCAGCGAGCGTATTCAAAATATTTGCGCAAGAGATGGGTGAAAGATATATTTTTTTTTACCGAAAAATTGAGAAATGAAAGAAAATTTACTGACATGCTTTTAGAAACGAAGTGCCGGGAATCTTTGTTAATTTTTTTTTTTTTTTTTTGTTAAGGTTTGAACGTTCCATTATATTTTTTTTTAATGATTATTCTTAAGAATTTAACGAACCTGCTCAAATTGTCGTGACGATAATGAACGGAACCGACACTTCCGGCCGATGCCAAGCTGCTGCTGTCGGCACTGGCAGTTCTCTGTATCGTCTGATCGTCTCTTTCCCTCTCGTTCGCGTAACTTTGCAAATACTCGTTATCCGCGCTAGAGGCGTAAAAGTGTCGATGACGATGGTGGCTGTGATAACTGTCGTACGAGGTTCTTCCCTCGTAGGGATAAGGTCCAACGTCCGTCATGAGGGTCATCATTTCACGAGTATTTTGTAAAAAAAAAAAAAAAATGATGTATATTTTGTAAATACAAAATTATGATTTTTTGAAAAATAAATCAATTTGACTCGGCGCTGATCGAACACGAATTTCTCACGCACTCGCGCACCCCCACACTGGCACAGCACTTTAAATCCAACCCCCTCAGCACGCAACACCGAGGACTTCGCACATCTTATCGCGCGTGCGTTTCTTCCGATAAGAGTTCCGATCTATCTTAAAAAAAAAAAAAAAGTTCACGCTGCCGAGCCACTTATTATTTTCTCCACAAAGTAAGCTCCGCCTCGGGCTCTATCGCGAATTCTCGGCCGACGGCCTGAAGCGAGTCGGTATAACTTCGTTGCTAAGGCATATCACTCTCCCTCTGTCAATCACCCGATATCAGTGTTTAACGTATTTAAAACTTTGACGAACTTTCGTCGGGCAAACTTGCAACTCGGCGATAGTTCGAGCTCTCAATATTGTTCCATCAATCGATCGGCAGGATCGATCGTCGTATCGGTTGTTGTTCGTCGTCGAATAATTCGATTCGGGCGGTAAATTTCAACGGAGCTCGGAGCACAGCAGCTTCCACCGGAGCTTTCACGGGCTCGGCTCGTTTTCGTCTCGTTTCGCGCGTCTCTCGGCGGTGAATTTTCTCAAACGTCCGAAAACCTCCAAGTCGGAGATCAGAGTGAGAGCGTGGATGCAGGAGCCAAGCGTGTTCTAGCAATGTCTCGTCTGCCACATGGTTGTCTCGCTCGGGAGTGACGGAGAGAGGAATCTTCGAGTCGTGTGCGTAATGCGGCTCCGCGATGTTTTGTCACAGTATGTATTTCTGTTATACAGAGTTGAACGTGAATGACTCTCGGGTAGCGCTGCGGCTGTGAATTTCGACTGTCCCTTTTTCCATGTGTCGGTGGGTTCACGTACCACGGCCGAAGCCCACGTCGATGGCTTTTCGGATACGCGTGTGGGATATTTACGTTTTACATGTGTCACAGTCACACCCCGGCCCACTCGACTATTTTTGAAGGAGACTCGGCCAATTGGGAACGATGAAAATTGTTTCGGATGCCGAATAAGCTCCGCCCTCGTCCTGTCGTAGATGCATTAGTTTGGCAGATTTTGCCTAGTAGGTGGGTCTTAATCATTAATTAGGCACGGCACTTCTCTAACCCCCACCCCGCTATTTTCAAATACGACGACGGCGACGACGACGAATGTGCTTGTTTGAATGTGCTATAGCAGTCCCCGAGCTCTCCCGATTATTTCTCAAGTTCATTCCAACGCTCTCGTTGCTCATCGACGCGTCGCGCGCCGGTGACGTGCGTTGAGGGGAGGGCGTCGTACACTGATGTTTCGACTGCTTTCGAATCGTGTATTTCGATCCGTACAGTGAACCCAAATTTTTATTATTAATTTTTTTGCGATTTTAATATTAAAAGATAAGGGGTGTTGATGAAAATTTTTGGAAAGCATCCCTTTCCCTTTCTGTTCCCATTCCTATTTCTACCTTTTTTCCCTATGTTGGAAGTTTCAGCACTGTGGCTCAGAATAGGCAGGAGATTTTATTGCGATTTTTTTTTTTTTTTTTTAAACAATTAATAAAATTTTATTCCTCGAAGATAAGGTCAAAATGTACGGATTCTCTATACTTGATTTCTACTATGCTTTTAGCGTGATACCTCATAACGTTTCAGACCAACAAATCCATTCGAAAACAATGTCGAACTGATGTGAACAAATTAATATGCAGTTATATTTTTCGATTCGATAAGCCGAAGCTTATCGTTGGTCTCCCCGTTGAAACGATGAAAATTGTTGCGGTTTAGTAAAACTTTGATGGGAAATAACTTTGGGCGGCCCGTTCGGCGGCGGAATTAATTATAATCCCTCATTCGGATAGATTTAATGGTCTCGCGTTGAATTTTCTACTCTGATGTATAGTTCGATTAATTAAATTTATTATTCCATCAGCGACCACGGGAATTTCTCATCCGCCATAACGTCCCTCTTGGCCCTCGTTGGCTGCGCGATGACGTATCGTTATCACATTTTATCCGTAAAATCTACAAAATTATTCAGAACTCGCTGGGGATTCTTCGCGGTCGATCTCAGCGGTCTTCATCGAGGGGACCGCGGAGTGCGGTCTGTGGGGTCTACGTGTCCCGTACACGTTCGAGGAATTAGGATAATCTATCGAGCGTCGAATAAAGCTAAAATTATCCTGGCAATAATCCAGATACGGGAACAGTAGTTGAGCGGAGAGCGGAGACGATGGATGGACAGATCGAGAGATCCGCGGGAGAACTCGGAGAACCTACCGTGCCACCAGCACTTACCGTCAAACGCGTCCGAATCAGTCGGCAAACTTCACATCGCGAAGTCACTCTAAAATGTACTCGTGAATTTTTAAGATCGCCGAATCCGTAGTTTTCCCACGTGGAAAAACAGCGTGATATTTTTCTCTCTTCTCCTTCGAACCCGGAGACTTTCCTCGTCTTTGCTGTACGAATTTTTCCATTCTCTTCTCCATCGGGAATTGGATCCTCTGTACGAACTTTCCTTTATTTCTCCACGATTTCGTTCTTTCCTCTCTGTCTCGCGCCGTGGCTTTGAGACGTCGATTCTCTACTGGGTTAACCGCAAAGACCCCGAGCTTTTCAGCCGAACGAGTTCGATTCGCGCCTTGTTCGTCCGGATATCGTGCTCTCTCAATGTACATATATATATATAGCTGAGTGAATAAATACGCCCTTTTGCTGCTGCTTCGAGTGAAGCCAACCCGAGGACAGCTCGGCTCAATACCTTTTGTCGAAATCGGAAATCCCGCTCGAAACTGTGAAGCTGGAAGGAAGCTCCGAGAAACCATTGACGATGTACACATTCGCCCCGTCGGGAGGAGATCTGTGAAACTAAAAGCTAGAGGTGTTCGAAGGGATGAAATAAAAATGATCTTCCTCTTATCCTTCTTGAAGTGGAAATAATAGTATATAATGCCGCAAGAGAGGGAAGTGCGCGATTTTTGGCGAGTGCGAAGTTTGCTGCCCGAGCGAAGCGAGACCAGAAATCACACGAAGTGAAAATGCGCAGCTTCCGCATAGCATTCGATACTTTTTTTTTTCGATTTCGTTAAAATAACCAGATTTCTTGCGTCGCAAAATCGTGATATTCCCCAATGACCATTATTCACCCGCGAGCAATAGGGCTTCCGCAGAGAGCAATGAGCCCTATTAGTTTCAATATTAATTTCATTAGTCTCTAGAGAGTAATGAAACGGCGCATGCGCACAGGTTAATAACGATCATTGATCAGTAATAGGCGATTTTCCACCGGCGTTGCATGCAAGTAATTATTTTTATTTTTTATTTTTAACGCTGAAGATATCTGAACATCAAATTTCATCTTTAGCAAGATTTTGTTGGAATACCGCTTAGAAAAAATAAAATAAAATTGTTCACTTGTAGAATTTTAGTCCCGCGCAGATATCTTCAGGTTCATATTTTTTTACGATACGTCATACACTGAGAAAATAAATCCTTGGATCGACCAAGGCTCGGTGAGGCGCTTTAAAAGATGTTATATGGTTGGAACGACAAAAATCTTTGTTCGAATCGACTAAAGCGCATCATTTTTTAACAAAACAATGCTTTAATTGTACGAGCAAAATAACAGATTTGAAAGCATGTCACCGCGACTTTTGGTGACTTACTTTTAATCCAACCATTTTTTTTCTCGATGTACCGATATTGTGGGTCAATAAAAACGGGGTAAAAAAATTGTCCCACTTTGCCCTGAATTTCGCTCGTCGGAAGGGCTCCCTCGCACTACCGGCAACGAAGATGCACCATAAAAACACAGCTAGGTTTAATAAAACCGAAAGAGCTGGAATTTGAATAGCAATGATCGCCGATAAAAGGAAACTTTTACATTTCCACGAAGGAGAAAGAAACGAGAATCGTATGAAAAGAATGAAACGATATGAACAGTGTGAAAGTATGAATTGATTATATAGGATTGAAAAAGTCCGTGAGAAAGATTTTTTTTCTTCTCTCTCGTAATAAACGTCGAGAGAAATTGATCCGAAAATATTATGGGCGATAAAGGAATTCGCTGGAGCCGGGATAGAAATAGAGAGAGAGGGACAAATTCCGTTAAATTGATTCGTTCATTTCCCGCCCTCGCGGTTCTAGTTCGCAAAAGCTTTGAAGTATAGAGTGAGAGGCCGAAGGAGCGCGCGCGAGAGAGAGCGCGCGCTGGATTGCCGAGTCGAAGGCTGGAGAGGGAATGGAAAAGAGGTATAAATTCGAGTGATTGGAACGAGTCAACCGACTGCAGAAAAGCTCTCGCAGCTCTCCGAGAGCCACCCATCCGCCATCATCGCCCACTCATTTACAACTCCCAAGAGCCGCGGGCTAGAAGATTGAATAAATTAGGGAGAAAAAAGATCTCGCGAGTGAAGGAAATCGAGAGAATTCGCTGATAAGCTTCGCGGTTTCACGTGAACGGAGATGATATGATAGGATTGTGGCCGTTCTTACCGGTCGGTAATGATTTGGAGTTGTTAATTTACTTCCGCACGTTTCCAGATTCGTTGATCCTCCTGCGATAAGACAACTTTTTTGCTTTCTCATAGAGGTAACTTTCTTTCCGCGATGTATTTTTTTTTTTTTATCCAGATTTACAAGTAAACTCTTTCGGAATTTGTGAAATAGTATATTGTGCAACGAGTTCATGAGTAGCTTTGCGGGATGAATCGTGAAAAGTCAGGTTATAACTTTTCCTCCCTAGGGACGAAAGTGAACCAATCGCGAACTGCGCATGCGCGACGCGCCTTTTCTATACTGCTTTGAAATCATCCACTTTGGGCCCGCAAAACTGTTATGAAAAGCACCGCTTTTCATGCACCTGTTACAAAAAATGTTAAATAAATAAAAAATGGATTGGATGCTGACATTTGCCCCGATAGACAACGCATATTCACCAGCCTATTAATCTACTCACGCTTACACGAGCGTGTTGATCGACCGGGCTATAGACAATCGGCTGTACTATAGTTCCGCACCAAACTAGCATGCGTTCCCTCTGTACCGTCTGGAAACTAACAGGGACGACGAGCCATCCATCCGTGAATTTTGCGGTTCCTGTGTTTCCACAGGAACGAACGTATGGCTCTTCTCTCACCACGATCCGTCCGCCCGGTTCCCTCCCTCCGACTGCTTTCCATCCGTCCGCCCGATCGACACGTCGTTCAGCTCGTAAACAATTCAAACGATGGCCCGGTTATAATTTAACGACATAAATAATTGGGCCCGATCGAAAGCTCCATCTGCATACCTTATCGGGATGCCAGCTGCTATATCCGCAGAGTTATAACGGAAGCGCACAATAATGTGCACTGCGTACGACTGTTCGATGCCTGACAAATGTTAAGTCTTATCCGAAGATCAGCTGCGACCGATAAATTTGAATTACAGTTTTTGGTACCGACCGAGTACTATCCCGTCATCTTTGCGGCAACGTCATAAAAGAACTGATGTTAGGAATAATATCTTCGAGGCTTTATTAGACCTACGATTGAACGGTGCATGAAGCTGCAGTTGGCTATTCACGGGAAAATCCGAACGTGGCGTAACAATATAAAAAAAAATTATGTGTTTCGACAACTACACTGAGAAAAAATGACATAGCAAAGGCAACAATTCTGAATTTTTACCATAAAAAATAGTTCGCAAGGGGAACGTCTACATTTTATAGTTACGACAATGACAAAAATCCATGGATGCACCATAATTGTCGACATAATATCGACAACCATAATTATCGTTTGACCAATTGAATATAGATTATCAGAAACTATCTATATAGGCGTTTTCCCTGGGAACTATTTCATTATGGTAGGAATTATTATCCTTTTTCTCAGTGTACCAATGTTCGCCTTGCAATTTGTAGCAAAATGGGTCTTGGAACAAGGTTTTGTCGCTCAGCGTTAAAAGTGATTATATAGGGGAGAGGGGGGCAAAATGGGATAATGAGAAAAAACGCAATTGTCCAATCACTTTTCGATGGTAGCTGTGGTAGTGAGTGGGGCAAAAGTGCGTTGTAAAGCCGGATGAATCATTGGAACAAAACAGGGCATCCAAAAATTATTGGAAAATCGAGTTTCGCCCCACTGTCCCATTTTGTCCCGCTCTCCCCAAAACCTTTAACTCGTTTTACTTCCAGCTCGCTAATTGAAAATCCGCGCCGGAATCCAAAAACAAATGATTTTCACTGTTTAACGTTTGAAAAAACATTCCGAAACTCGCGAAGCACGCTGATGCAGCAATGGTATAGAAAGATATATTGACTCGATGTAGTTTCGTTTCGAAGATTAAGGGCGTTAGAGAAACCAATGGTAGGTACAACTACCTCTCTGCGCCGCTGCCGAGAGAGGGATTTCTCGTGTGTTTTGGGATGAACAGGGATTATTCGGGGTGCGGCGTCCGAAATATTCGCGAATCGAGGTCAAGGCATAACCCCTGCCATGCCGGGGTGCTACTCTGGCGCGCGTTCGCGACCCCCTCCAGCCGATCGATCTTCGGAAACGATTGTGTTAAATTCTTCCATAGCCCCGACGCGCAACTGGCCATTCGTACTCTCAGCAAACGTACCTGTCCACCGTCTCGACCTAAAACAAAAAATAAAAATACAGTAAATAAAAAATGGGAACTTCTTATTGCTTCCCATCGGAAGTGAACATTTTGCATGCAATTTTGCAACATCGTCACTCAAAGCACTACTAAAGTTACGTCTCACAAAGGAACTTAAGATTCCACCAGTTACTCGCAGGCAACAGGACATCCTGAGGAACTGAGGCATATTTAATCTTTCAGTGAGCCCGGCTCTCGTTTCCTTCGCAACGGCACAGCGACTAGAAGCAGGATAAGAAAGAAGGAAAAGGATCGCCGTTAAGAGAACAAGTACAGTCGTCAACCCCGTAAGTTGAAGACTCGGAATAGACTCACCCTAAGTTTTTGCGGAAACAGCAATGCACGTTTCATTTACTGTCTTTCGACAACCCTTCGTGAAGCCTCCAGCGAGCTAACTTCCAAATATAGCATTAAGGAGCACTCGAGTTTACGAGGATATTAAAAAAAAAACTTGTACCCATGCAACATTTATCGCAAGTCTGATGGAAAAGTGTTCCACAACAGTCGATCCCTCCCTAGGACCAAAGCGTTGCCAAACATTATCGTTATTGCGACGGCACTCTGTGCTCGTAAAATTTTCACTTCCAACCCAATAGAATGACGTTGGGCGAAATTTTTTCGACAACTCCCGCAGCCCGAAGTTCTCGGAGGTTCCGCATCGTCGGACGTCTGGATGGCCGTAAAATCTGGAACACCATCAAAAACAAGAGAAAACTTAGGCTTTCGACATTAACCCAAACGACATCCGATCGGATTAAGCGGAGGAAAGTTACGCCAACTTATGAGGAATACCGCTGTAAAAAAGTACGAAGAAAAAAGGACGAGTCAAGGTAAAGGGAGAGGACGAGAGGGGGGGGGGGGGGGAGCCAGTTTTACCGGCTAAAAGGAGGTTGGCAAGGGATCCAAGGGTCGGACGGGGCGAGGGGCGAGGCCGACCCTCGGCATATACATCCCTCTTTTGCACCTCGGGAACTCGGCAACGCTCGGACGAGCTCGTGCGTCCTCGTGCGCCAGCAACGTTGCCAGCAGGAACGAGAAGGATGAAGAGGAGTAAGAGAGGTGGAGGATCGGCGCCGGGCAAGCGTCGCGACGTCCCCGCGAGGGAGACGGAAAACGGGTCACTCGAAAGCTCTCGCCCACCTCGCATCGCTCCGTCTCCCTCGCCCCGGCCGTTTCTATCCTGCTTTCGCGTTCGCGCTTTTCGCTCCTTTCAGGATTCGGCTCGCCGGGATATACCCATCCAACAGCCACCCGCATCGAGAACCTACTACCTACATCTGCCAAAGCTGAAAGTTCACCGGAGGCCAACGCCTCGCCCACTTTTATGGTGGTCCCTTGTATACTTTCTCGTTACTTTTGCTTCCTCGTGGAAGATGCGTTGTTTTCGTGAAATTTCCTTCTTTTCTCTTCCTCTCGCGCCCCGAAGAAAACGAAGGTTAGTTCGCGACAAGCAAAAACCCAACTTTAGCAGCATCCGCCGTGTTGCGGCCGAACCGGGTGCGGGAAACGCCGACACCTCGGCGACTTTTATTGTGGCACCTTCTTCGCTCTTATTGTCACTTGGTTGATCACCCAAATACGGTGCGACAGCATGAATCAGTGCAAGAAACGCAAGCGTTAAGGAAGTTGCGGAGCAAAATGGACATTGTCGTTCACTTCGGAAGAAACCTTATTTTCCCTCGAAAAATCGCTAAAAAGAAAGTTCTTTTTGCCCCGCTCGTCTCTATGCGTTCTATAATAGGTAATTATTATTTTAGTCAATAAACTCCCCGTCCCTTCGATTTCAATGCACCGCATCGAAAAATCTCTCTCGCGGTTATTATCCGCCCAAGTTAACGAAGCACCTCGTAAAGGCTCACTTGTACTTTTACGACTGTCTGTTATCCGGCGCGCCGCTTATTGTGCACTCCGTTTTGTGAACACACAAACGTGATTTGTAGCGATCAACTTCCATAAATTGTCATGTAACTTTATTTTATTAACGTTTCTTTTTATTACTTGTTTCAATTGAATTATATCGGAGTCCGGGCACTTTGGCCGTTGTCCCCAGTCTCGGTACAACGTGAACTCTCCGGCATTACTGTGACCTTATCGGTGACTTATTTAAGGGAATTAACGCTCGAGCTTTCCGATTCTGTGACCGCACAGACGATGGAGCGATTCGGCGGTGAATTGAATGATTTAACGAGGAGGGGGGGAGAGCGCTGTAGGTGGCTCCGAACCGGAGGATTGAGAATTAAGCTTTCAGGAACCAGGACCGCCGCTCCGGAGATGTGGAGAGGAAAGAGCCGGAGAGTGATGGAGTGCGCCCAGAGCGCAAAGGGAGTGGGAAAGTAGACCTTTTGCCCACGCATTCAGAGTCCGCATAATCATGATTGAGTGCATCGCAGGTGCGTCGGAAAGCCTCCGAGCGTAACGTACTTGCTTTCGCGTTTCCGTACCTACTCTCGCGTCTCGCCCACCCGCCCTCCCGACACTGCCAGTGAAAACGCTTCGGATCCTCGCAGCACAGAGAAATCGTACCCACTCTGTCACTTACAAGCCGTTCGAATAATTTGTTCGACCGCCGTAACCGCTTGTAAAATCGGTCATAGAGACCCCGAAATAATGTTCTCGGAAATCGTTCGAGAAATCCTGACTTCACCGCCGTTCGCTGCTCGTTCCTTAGCCCCTTATTTTCGAGCTCCGTGCTATCGACGACGGTAACTATCCCGACGAACGTAACTACCTTCTACATAAAAAAAAATTGCTTCGACAATAAATTTTTAGGAAATCGTTACATTAGAAAATACGAGTAAGCATCAAATTCCGAACGAAAGCGCTCCAGCCTTGCAATATTTTTGCAGCTACTTTACCCGAAAATGTTTCATAGATGAAACTGCAAAAAAAAATTCATTTCTTTAACTGGGAAACCCGGTATGTTTGGATGACTGAAGAGTGTTGATTTTTTTTCAATACAAAGCTGCGCCACCTTGCAGTCGTGTAATAGAAAACATTTTTGTTCTCCAAGGATGTGCACTGAGAAAAAATAACATAGTAAAACTAACAATACTGACTTTATACCATAAAAAATAGTTCCCAGGGGGAACGTTTACATTTTATAGTTACGACAGTGGCAAAACATCGTGGTCGCAACAATAATTATAGTGTAACCGATTGAATATATACTATCAACAACTATCTATATAGACGTTCCCCCTGGGAACTATTGGTATAGTGGAAAATAGGGTAGAGCGGGGCAAAAGGGGGTTTTTGGGCAAAACGTCATTTTCCAATAATTTTTGGATGCCCGAATTCGCCCTATCGGATACATCAGGCTTTTCTGCCCAGTTTTGCCACCTTGTCCGATCCAAAAATGATTGGAAAATTTAGTTTTGCCCAAAAACCCCGTTTTGCCCCGCTCTCCCCTACTATCCTTTTTCTCAGTGTGCTAATTCCTTCGCGATAGTTTTTATTCCACCATGATCGCCCGTCGACAGTTCGCGCCCGGTCCGACTCCTCTCCGACAATCGCCAATCTCGGAAAGCAAAGACATCGTCGAGTGCTCGATTCGCGATAGAATAACACGCTCCCTTCCCACGCCGGAGTCCTCTAGTTTCAACGAGCGATCGTGAGGATTCGCGAGAAAAATATAATGGAGGAACGGCTATAGATGTGCGGGGGGAGAGAATTCTCGTGCAGGAGAAACGTTTCGCACACGTTTGGCGCGAAGAAGATCGGGCACAACGAGACGATGATACAGACTCGTCCGAGGGTCCCGACACCCCGCGGGGTTGACGGTTCGTGCGAGCGTCGCACTTCTCGCTCTCTCGTGTCTCGGTTTGTTCGTTGTGCCCGGTTCTCCCTCGTTCCCTCGGCCTTCGCAGCTATTTCTCGTGTACGGTCGTCGCAGCCACGCCGAGCGATCCGATAGCTTTTGTAGGAGCGCTGCGGCCAATGACGGCGATAACGTCAACGACAGGATCCACGCGAAGGCTAGTTGGATGGCGCCGAAGGGCGGAAGAAACGCGAGAATTTCTCGCGAACCGATCGGCAAGAATTGATGGAGCTGGAGGGTGGAAGATCAATTTCAGGATCGATGCTAATTGTGGGACCGCGATAGACTGGTCAGATTTGGCTGATCCCAGATTGGGCAGATCTGGCGGATAAAAATTGTCAATAAACTCTACTTTCTAGACCTGCAAAAAAAAAAAATTACAATAATACTATTGAATCGTTGAATTCTCGATCTGGCGGCTAAAAACTGTCAATAAACTCTACTTTCTAGACCCGCAAAAGAAAAAAATTTACAATAATACTATTGAATCGTTGAATTATACACGAAGCTCCTTTCTTCTTCAGGAATTACGGATAATCCTAGGGCAGCTTCCGTCGATCACGAGAACGAATGATCCGATAGCTTTTGTAGGAGCGCTGCGGCCAATGACGGCGATAACGTCAACGACAGGATCCACGCGAAGGGTAGTTGGATGGCGTTGAAGGGCGGAGGAAGAAACGCGAGAATTCCTCGCGAACCGATCGGTAAGAATTGATGGAGCTGGAGGGTGGAAGTTCAATTTCAGGATCGATGCTAATTGCAGGACCGCGATAGACCGGTCAGATTTTGCCAATCCCAGATAGGGCAGATCTGGCCGCTAGCATCCCAGCACTGGCGCGGTACCGCGCCGAGCACGGGAGACTGGCCAGTCTCGTGCCAGTGCTGGCGTGTGAGAGCCAGCCGGACCAATCTCTGGGTAAAGTTCCTCCAATGGAATGTTTAAATTCATAGAGTCGACCTAGTTAGGGGTGGTTCAAAGGAAAACCGAGCGTGAGCTGTGTCGACATTAGTTTGCCGGGACAGACGACAATGGTGATTGCCGTAGGATCGCCAGTAATTGGGTCACTAACCAACCAACCTGGGCGGCTCTTAATTAAATTTTTATTTACTCTCTTTTTTGTGTCCGATTGTCCAAATGATGTCCTTTCGCCATTCCGGCCGGACGGATTCTCGAATGGCATCGACACTGGCTCGAACGAGTTACAAGCTGTACTTTGTCTCGTCGGAATAACCACGATATGTGTGTGTCGTACGACGCGTAACGCGTCCGGATGAAATAACAGGACGCGGGAGAGCAGTGTTTCGACACACCTTTCACGGCTTAAGAAGTTTGCCGATAGTATCCGGGGGGATGGGGTGGGGGATGGGGTGGGGGGGATAACGAGATGTAGGTGAAGCTTGGAGGAGCGAGGGGGGTGAGAGCGAGAGCAAGTGGGGTAGTAGCTATAGGGGGTTGGCCAGCAGCAGAAGCAGCAGCAGCTCCGCCAACATCACCTTCCCTAACAGTGGAAGGGCAGAGAATGAGGGTTGGTTGGTGGGGTTTGGGGGCTCGTGTGTTGCGGGCTGCTGCGGCTCGGGCGCGACAGTTCTGCCCCGACCATCGTCGGTAGACTCTCGCGGCTCCGCGAATTTGCAACTACCCCATCGTCGTTTATTCCATCGGCAAACCTGCGCTCGATCTAGCTCAAATTTTTATCTCTCGCTCGTTCGTTCCTCTCCTCCTCTTCACAAACGTATATGTATATATATATATATACATATTTATATATATCTGTACATACACTTATATGTAGTCCCGGTAGAGTAGCAAGACTTGTGCTCAGAAAATAATTTATCGTTCCCTCCATCTGTGAGAAAATTCGTTCTCGTGATCGACGGAAGCTGCCCTAGGATTATCAGTAATCCCTGAAGAAGAAAGGAGCTTCGTGTGTAATTCAACGATTCAATAGTATTGTTGTAAATTCTTTTTTTTTTTTTTTTGCGGATCTAGACAGTAGAGTTTACTGACAGTTTTATTTTTATAGACGATAATCGAGGGGATTGAGTATTAATTGAACAGAAAGTTAAGCTAATCTCGGTCACAACCGGTCGAATTAATTACGTGAATAATCCTACGAACTAATTGTCTTATCGGCAATTACACAGCTTTGAGCGAATCGTGCTCGGAGCTACACTCGATTGTCGCTGACGTCACGAACGCAGAGGACTAATAGACGGATTAATATTATTTCGAGAGAAAGAGAAACTAATTTCTCGTGTAAAAGCTTCGAATTAATTGCACGGTTTGTCCGATGGGTCATTAAAAAAAATGTTAGGAGAAAGCTGGAAATGACGTTTGCACAGTGCTTCCACATTGTTATCCCTCGTTCGCTTGAAATACCTCTATGAGAATGTAGGTTAATGAAATTTGGCTTCCTGAGAGAGGAACCTTGTGAACGACGGAAAAAAAGTGTGCAACGGGCAAAGTTGATTTGCTTTTTATTACAAATAGTAGAGTTGCTTACAGCTGGCAGCTGCTCTGTAGGAAGCCTTGCCTTGGGAAATTAAAATTACCTGCAACTCTCCAAGATTCGAGTTGAATTGTTCAAAAATTGTATGAAGCCATTCCTACGAAAAATAAAAAAATTTGTAAAAGTTTTCTCGCGTCCCAAGAAGTTTCAAACATCAAAGACCAAAAATTATTATTTCTTGTTTCTGACGCATCTCATCCAAATATATTGATCCAATAATAAAGCAAGAGAAATATCAGTTTTTATCTTGCATTAAAAACAAAAAACGTTTCCTCCACGATCGAGCAAAAAAAGTTTATTACCCGCCGAAGAGTCATTGGTCCGATTACGATCCAATAGCCAGCTTAAGAAATCTCTGCGCTCTTTGGTAAACCGTGAAAGTCGAAAAGAGAAAAAAAAAAAGGGGCGAGAATGTGTGGCACAATCGGCGAGGGTCGAGAGTTAAAGCTGAGAATAAAAGACACAGACGGACCTGAACGGGGGAGGGGATGCTGCCTCCGGCAATTTCGCGCGAGTATCTCGTTTAATTTGAAGGGCGGAAAAGTGAGAGCGGCGAGGCAGAAGGCTCGAGACGAAGAATCGGCGCGCTCTTGCCGCCGGAACTCGAGAAGGGCCGAGAGATAAATCACGTATCGGGGCCGTCTCACATTTCCTTGTAGTTTTAATGCCAGCCTCAACGGTAAACCGCGAAACCCGAGAGGACAATTAAAAAATATCGGGGTTACGGCGTTCGTACCTAATTAAAGTGTCCATAAACACTTCGTCGGATCGCCCGGGCCGGTGGGCGGAAGTAGCGAAATAATTACGTCGGAGTATCCATAAAAATTGTCGAGCCGCGATAAATAAATTGGCCCCGATCGGTGTTTTTTTTCTCCTTTTTCTCCCCCTCCTTAGCGTAATATATTCGCGAGGATAAAATGATAAGAAAAAGGTATAGGAATGTTGCATTAATCATTTCCGTCGTTTCAACGAACGAGCCCGAAACTTTCCGCTGCGCCGAGGCACGAACTGCGCTAAAACTTTGCCTCTCGCTCTTGCGTTCCTGCGGTCCCGTACGATAACGAACGTACGGAAAGCTTTTAACGCCCCTCGAAGAGGATACTCGGCCGCCCGGCAAGAGTCCCGATGGCACAGCCCGGAGGGTGGAAAGCTCCGGTTGCCTCAACGAGCTTTTTATGAAAATTAGTATCGGTCCTCGTGCAATATCGGAGCTCACTCGTACGTTTGGGTAATTGGCGCGGTGCTGCACATCGGGCGAACTAAAAATGCGCCTCCATACATCGTTCGAGAGTTTTCATCAACGCTTCGCTACATTACATCGTTATTTTTACGGCCACGAAATAAAAAGCCTTGAGGGGATCGACGGTAAATTTTTTAAATACATATACGTAATATCTTTACGATAAATCGCTTTTAGATTCATTACGGTACCGAAAGCTAGTCACGATGTTTCTTTTTTTTTTAAGGCCATTAATTTTGTATGCAAGGGTGGGTAGCGGTAAAATTTTCGAAATTGCTTCTCGCCTCGCATTCCTTGAAGGCTGTTCCTTTGTCTTCGGATAAGTTACAGCTGCGTCACTCAGCTTCGAGCGCGATGGGGTTACGGCGGGGAGAACCCGCCTCTGAACTGGTATTCCGGA
This sequence comes from Ichneumon xanthorius, assembly GCA_917499995.1. Lineage (NCBI taxonomy): Eukaryota > Metazoa > Arthropoda > Insecta > Hymenoptera > Ichneumonidae > Ichneumon > Ichneumon xanthorius. The sequence continues at coordinate 20,578,058 of OU824202.1, read as the reverse complement.
CCTATTGCGCGTTCCGGATAAAATTAACGCTACGTGTAACCGGCGAGAAACAAGGGGGGTCGCACGGAAAAGCTCGCAGGACTCTCTTTGTAGCGTGCCCTAGGTGTATACGAGACAAATGGAATAAAGTCGTGTTGGCCTGGTCTAGCTTCCGCCGTTACCCAGCCCACGGTCTCCCGGTGCGCTGTTGGCTAACTCACAATCGTCCAAAGAGAAAAGTGGATAGCCGTGTAATTGCAACAGTGGAGCAAAGAAATAAAGGAAGAAAAAACAAGAGGGGTGAAAAAGTTTACCGGAACGTGAACAACGAAATTAATTACAAAGGATTATGATTTTTTTTTTCTTTTCTTTTTCGTCTTCTTTTTTTTTATACGCGGATTATACGCTATTTTCAACTGTCCGGGGATTAAATATTCCTACTGCGGAGAGATTAAACTATTTTTTTTTTTTTTCTTCCATCGCGCACAATAACGTACGCGGCGGATAGGATGGAGCGAAACTGGACGATCCGGATAGAAACGAGAGTATGAATGAGATGTATCGGAAAAGGATTGTCGCGGGAGCCGCGTACATCTTCGAACCGTGGAGAAATCATTTCGGTGTTATTGGAAAAATTCCTTCCAACTATTGTCCGCGGGGCCGGTCCGGAGGCACGAGTGACCGTGCGACGATATCTTTCGCACTGAATAGAGTTGGCAAAGCGACGGTAACGCGACCGTGATTTCTCAACTTTCTTTCCAGCCGGTCGGTTTTCGGTGCGCGAAAAAATGTTGGAGGAAATTTAAAATTTTCGTACAAATGTCTCCGATGAAAAAATAAATTGATCTTTCGAAAAATACTGCAGCGACCAGTCGTACGTGTCGTACTGAGAGAGGGATCTAGTAAAAATGACTATATCGCTTGAGAGATATTACCATAGCACGTAGTAGAAGGGCGCTAGGGCGCCACCTATTATAGTAGTAAGGTACCAGGGCGCCACCTACGTAGTACCGGATTGATAAGAATTTTTCTGAGATATTATGGTAAAAATTCTTGGGTAATGTGAAACTTTTCGCCATAGGTGGCGCTCTGGCGCCCTACTACTATGTGCTATGGTAATGTTTCTTAGATGATGGGGAATTTTTACTAGATCCTTTTCGCAGTGTATATATATATATATATATATATATAAAATATAAATCACTATGAAGCTAGCGTTAAAATTGAGTCGATATAATCAAGTGAGTAGCGATAAAATGAAAACAAAGCTAAAATGGAGTTGAATTTCCGGTCGATTGGAAATATCGTTGGATCGGTATTCGATACGCGAACAGAGTTGCCTCCTCTTGGCTCGTCGCGTCGCGGACGCGGAGAGAATAAGCTCCCGGCGCCACTGCTATACGGCGTTGCCCGTCCCGCTCAACCGGAAATAGAAACCCGATAAAATCGATCCTTCGAACTCCGGGTTAACGAAATATACTGGCCCGACTTGAGTCCGAGCCGCCACTTTGATGACCCTAAATTCGTTTCTTCATGCGATAAATCGTCGTATCGATTGTACTTCATACCCCGGTCTTCTCGAAAGCCGTAAAACAAGGGTTTGACGAAAACGGTTCCTAGTTCTCCGGATGATTAAACGTTTTAATGATCCACACGGCTCGGCACTTTCTCGAGTGCGGCTTCGCTCTCATTAATCCGGAGTAATGAAGAACGATTCGTCGTACAGTACGAAAAGAGGATAATAATCATTTTAAAAAAATGTTATATTTTTAAAAAATTCCGCCATCGAAATGGAAAACGTCGAAATTCGCCCTTTCAGAGATTCCACGATGAAGAAGCAATTTACTAACAGAATCTCCGATACCGGAAATGGAAAAGGGCGAAATTCGCCGTTTCAAAGCTTCCCCGTGAGGAAGCAATTTCCCGACGGAAAATAAAAATAAAATTATTTAATACAGGAAAAAGTGGAGTGAAGGGTCTGGCGAGCGAGAAGTGGCTAGATGGATCGTCGTGTTGCCTGACGAAGTGTATTGCTCGACGTTGACGAACTGTAGTGCCGGAAGTACGAATTTGTGAAACTCTCCGGTTCGCTCGACGATATTCGCTCCCGTCGAGAAATTAATTCGTCGGGTCGCGCGAGGCGGGTGCCGTCGAGGAGGAGACAGGTGAAAGAAGTACCGAGATTCCCCCCGAAAGTCGTGCAATTGCCGGGTCGCACATAGCACGCACAGGTGGAAAGGAGGTGAGGGGTGAGCGACTGTTATGTACTGCCTAAGCGTGGCATGCAGGTGCGGCGGTGTAGGTGGGCGGGATAATGGTGCATCTGGCGTTGGAGAGAGATGAGACTGGCGCTGGAGGCCCGACGCAGGAGAAGACGAGGAGTCGAGCAGGGAAGCGAAGAAAGAGGAGCGACGGGAGCGACGAGGTATCAGCAGCTATCACGATTACTACGACGACGAGGACCCTGACGAAGATCACCGGCACCGAGTGCTGGCCGAGAGGAATAAAGAGCGCGATAGAAGAGCCTTAGCCATGTCATGGGAGTCCATCGCGTCCAGGGATTACCTCGGGTAAGCACGAACTATCCCACGTTCTTCATTCCGTGCCTCTTCCGCATCCTTTGTGCTACAGGTAATTAATTCCCGAGCGGCTCGTGCTCTGTTGACAATTTTTCATTATTCTGAAGGAAGTGGGGGAGGAACTTTTTTTGTATGTAGGGGGGAGCGGGGCAAAATGGGGCAACGGGGCAAAACGGGGTTTTTGGGAAAAACTTAATTTTCCAATCATTTTTGGATCGGACAAGGTGGCAAAACTGGGCAGAAAAGCCTGATGTATCCGATAGGGCGAATTCGGGCATCCAAAAATTATTGGAAAATGACGTTTTGCCCAAAAACCCCGTTTTGCCCCGTTGCCCCATTTTGCCCAACTCTACCCTAATCTAGAAAATCTTTGGAGGGGCTGCATTTATTTATTTTGTTTTTTTATGAGCGGCCCAAATATCTAGGAATTAATTCCCGGGCTACTTGAGGTCTGTTGAAATTTTTTTATTATTATGATATTCTGACGGGAGTAGAGAGGAGGGGCTCTTTGTATAGTATCAAAAATCTTTGGAAGGGATGCATTTATTATTATCATTTTATGAGCTCGTTATATTGGATTTTCTTGTAATCTTGTTCTATAATTTTTTAACGATGCTTTTTATAATCATTCGCGGACCTATGTCATAAGAAATATGGCAAAGGAGCTATAAAAAAAAAGCTGCACTTTCACTTTGACAATATAATGTTTTATACAATATGGAAAGTAATTTTTTTTTAAAGAATAAAAAACCGTATGCCCTCGGCCTTAAAACATCCCACAGAAACGTTCGCAGTGTGTGTAGAATAGTTATAAATTATTCATTGTTCTGTATGTCAATCAAGCTGCTTTTAACTCGCCGTTGCCCGCGTGAAACAATGTTACGAGATTACTCGAGCGTGATGAATCACCTCACATAGGATAAATGAATTATTTAAAGGGCGACGAAAATCCAAAAATACATATTTTCGCTTCCGAACTTTCATTTGGTAACGCAAACAGTGGAACCATCGAACTATTTCTGCAATCAAAAATTCACTAATCGACATTAATCAAATCCGTTAAAAAAAAGGTCACACCCGAACAAACGAAACAAATTTAATGAAATTCCAGTAGAAAAGCTTTCAATCTCCAGAACTTTTCGTGTCAAAATTGAAGCAGTTATAAAAAAAAAGTTATATCGTAATCTTAACAAATACCGCTGCACTCGTAGCCGTAATTCAAAAAAGAAATTACGACATGCTACGTCAATAAATGGCTTTATTAAAACCTGAACCATGTATGCGTTGGAGGGGTGCAAGGCTTAAACGTTACTGAATTAACTGAGCCGAAAGAAATAGCTGAGGTCCCAAGTGCGGGTCGCACAGTCGTCCAAACAAGCCCCAGATTACTGTTAACCGCATTCCGGTTGACCCGCGCGGCCCGGGGGTGAGAGTTGGGCCGGGGCTGTCGGCTACTGGAGCAAAAGCCCTGCGGCCTCCAGCTGACTCTCGGCTAGCCAGAATTCTCTCGCCAGGACAGAAGCCAGCACCGACGAGAGCATCAGCCCCGGACGCCCGAGATAGTAAAGAAGATGCGGTGTGGATCTGCTACTGGATCTTGGCTAACGTCCCGGTATTCGAGTTCCCAAACTGTATAGAGGATTCTCGAGGCGGGTTACCGGGTACGCGAAGGTACGAGGATGGAGCACGAGAGAAGGAATCGTTATAGGTCTACGCCAAGCTCTGCTGCTTCCCGACCCTTACCTACAACCTGGGGCCGAACTCTAACTATATTTCAGTCTTCGTGTTGTTTCTACTGTGCCCTACCGCAATGCGACCGTTGCGGATCGACGCACGTCACATCGGCCGAATTAACTCGATACTTCCCGCCATTATCGTTTACCCGGTGAATATGTCGAAACTGTCGCCGAAAGTTTCGAGAAATTCGTCGTAATGCTCGTTCTCGTGACGAGGAACGCGTCATTACGCTGCACTCTCGAATATTCCCGACGCAATTGTGCTGGAAATTCATTCACCGCAACATCTTAAATGGAATTGCGTAGTCGCTAGTTACCAAAAGTTTCCACCGCAACGGATAACTTTGGTGATTCAATTATTCGAAGACAATAATCCAACTTATCATTGTCGTTGTAACGCTCTTACCCGCAGCTGAGTATCTTTCTCAAAATATCACATTACACGATGCTTAAAGGCGAATAAGTTTCATCTGCCCAACGATCGCTCGAGCAGTGCGGGATAAGCCAAACAACATTTTTAATTAATCGGCATATTTGCATACTGCCAAAAACGTGCGCAGATTATCTGCTCTCTGGTCAGACCCACCTGAGCACGAAATTTGTTGAAGGTAAGTACAATCGCTACTCGTTCGAATTAATCTACCGGTAAATGGGCAGACTGATAAAAATACCCGATGTAAATGTTTACAATGTAGTTTCCATCCTATAATATCTGAATTTATTTCTGGACAGGTTTCTGTCCGCCTTTTTCGTTGTATTTTTCCGGGCATTTCTTCTGATACGAGCACCACACAGGGCCCTCTCGTCCAGCATTATGTCCGTGCATATTTTCTTTCTTGCCTCTGTGTTCCTGCTGCTTTAATTTGTTATTCGTTTTGTATTTTTTTCTTTCTTTTTTTCATCTCCCGCCACAATGAAACGGCCATCTGGAGCATCGAGTTTGTCGGTGCGCTGGTCACATTGTCGGGTAGTTGTGATAATGCTGAATGCGAGAGACGTGCATTGCAATTCTATGTGCTCTGCCGTGTGATCCTCGTCCTACTTCACCACACCAGGGGAGTCTCGGTTACTTGGGCATATGTGCGCTCTCCCTCCGTGCATTCTACATACGATGTTGACGCCGCGATTTGTACCTCGTCATAGCAAAATACATCTGGCATTGCCGCCTCAAATATCGTCGCGAAAACTCGAGCCTGCGAGTCGATCTAACCGTACTATACCATATCAGTGATCGATCTTTTTGTAAGGAATGGTTGCGAAGCTTATGAGAGCGAAAATAAAAAAATTTGTTGGAATGGACTTGCAAGATCACTACAATCTATAAAAAACAACGATATTGACTATGCAGCAAACATTTTATTATTTTATTTGAACCCTATATAAATCACACCGCCCGAAACCGTACCGAAACGGGACTAAAGGTCGCGGAGTGGGAGTCATGCGTTGCTACGGTTGCGCCTAAGAGTGGGGATAGAGGCGTGACTTATAAGTATCCGACTCAACATAGTAAAGGGTTAAGTATCCGACTCAACACTACAGTCAAGTTCAAAACAAAATTGGAGCTTCAGCACTGTGATTGGGGGCTCAGCCGGCCCGCACTAAACTTCCTGACATTTGCCGTTAATTTGCAAGCTAAATGCTAACTGAAAAGCCCATGTCCGCTTGGAATTTCCTCGGCCGGAGGCAACAAAGGCGTTCAATATTAAATCAGTTTCACCGCACTCTATCATTTCAGAAAAAGTGACTGTTATAGGACCCACATTTTGGTCAATCATGTAGCTGCCCTATATCGAAAACCGGAATGAAATATCATCTGTTATTACAAGCTATTGTGAAGGGCATTGTGCACTGAGGATATGATTTACTTACAGTTAACAAATCTGATGTTGGATATTGCAGAATACAAATTTAATTTTCGTTTCCCGAATTTAATTTTAATTCTACCAAAATATTGTCCCAAACAAGATTTTGTTTATTCGTATGTCGGAAATGATTCTGTATCAACAACATTCAATGATTAAGAATATTCAAGAATAATTTCAACTATCTCAAGACCATGTTGTCTTTCATAATTCATTTCCCGATTAAGTTTGGAATTTTGGAGTTTCCACCCAATTCGCCATTCAATTTTCATCCAATCTGATGCCAGATGAGGCATCAGATTGGCATCAATGATAACAAAACCTTTGCTATATCCAACTTTACATTTGTAGCCTATAAATAAATCCTGCTCGTGTGCGGTTATGGATGGGCGATATTATTGACGATACATTACCTTCTTGACGCTGCAATTACCACCTAGTAATACTGATTTCCTAACAACTTCCATTAGTACGTACTCCCAAGTATCGTTGGGCTGTTTCGCGCACGAATTCAGGAGGTGCACTTCGTCGTTTTCGAAATATACCGTATCGTCATTGAATATGTAACCCTCGATCTGCAGGAAAAAATGAAAACGAGATATCTTGATATCATTGTATTGATTGAGAGGTCGTAGATGACTCCACTTTCAAACAGTTAGTAGGTTTGTAGTCGGTAAGATTGTTCCTCACCAAAAGTGGATCTGCGGGACCCACTGATCTGAAATATGTCAAGTTCTGTGTCGGTGATACTTGATAATACATGTACGCGACAGAGTAGTCCGGAGGAATGATGTTTTCCGTTCTCGTAGCATTGATCACGTATGTGTAACCACCCCCGTTTGCCCCATCAGTGCTTCCTCCAGCCTGACCGCTTACTCCTTGCTGCTTACGAAGTAAAATTATCGTGTAAAAAATATTATTTCTAATACTCGCCAAGGCTTCGAAGATTTACCAATTTATTCGATTATCCCGCATTATAATGAAATTACTAAACTTACTTTTACGAGCGCTACGTTGATCGCTAAAGCGACGACGATCACAGAGTATTTCATGATACGGTTTACAACACGACGGTTCACAAAAGGATCCTTTTAGTTACTAAGACTGGATATCAAGATGTCGAACTGCGCTATTATATACTCGGTTCGGACCTTGAAAATGAATCGTGTAATTGGCGCACCAAATGATGTGTTTATACTGACCGCTGGTTCGATTTGTATACATAATGGAACAGTTTAGTTAGTGTTTGACGCGTGGCGGCTTCTTATCGTACAATTATCATGTAATTTTTAAAATTTATTGGAGTAGCTTTCTAACCAGTAAAACTCACACATACCAGTCATAATGGATAACCTGACAATGTCACCTTACTGGAAGTCCAACGGGCGTTCTTACTGCAATCATGCTAACCACTAAAATCGGTGGAAAAAACTGGTAATTGTTTTATTTTTGTCTGAAATATTCCAAGACCCAACTGTATTACAGTTAACATATGCGGAATAGAGTAACCCAAGTCGCCATAAAATCAGCAACGCCGATAAGAAACCAATCATTACACTGGCAACAGTTATGTCACCGATGGCTGTTATCTAGCTCAAAACCAAAACGCTTCAGGACTATGTTTGCTTTGTGTTATCAGTTCGTCGGTGTTGATAATATAAAAATAACCAACCAAAATGGGACTCCAATTTTGATGATAATGACGGTCGAATGTGGAAACCATCCGTTTAGCAAAAGGCGTCGAGCAACGGTCGCTGTTTTATTGTACAACAATGTACCAATAAAGGAGGCTGAGTCCCAAAATGTCTCAAACGACGTGCCCCAAAATGGACTATCACATTGTCGATAAATTGTAATCTCAACGATTTTGTGAATCTTCGCTCGCAGTTGTGTTGAGCTTCTTGAGCGGCTATGAAAGATTAATGTATATATGCCCTTAAGTCTGGTGGACGGGAACCTTCGAATTACGTTACAAAGCTCCTCGTAATTACGAACCTCGTTCATTAAGAAACTCCCAGATAAAGAGGGCATACCGAGCGTATTGTCGAGGGATTGACGGAAGCCCGAGAACTAAAGGCTTCCTAATGGTTATCACCGATCGTTGGCACCGGTGAGCAAAAGCTCTGCGGATTGTCTTCCTCGGTATATTCCTTCGCTCACGGTGAATGGCTGGAGCGAGACAGCGGCGATGTAAAAAAGAGCTTCGTCTCCCCCATTCCGGAAAGGAAGCGAAGCCAATTTCGTACTGTCTTCGTCCTTTTCCTTCCCTCGGCGTTACGCTCAATCCGATGCCAATTCTTCAGCGGTGTCCAATCATCGAGAAATCCTTGCGATTCGAGAAATCGTGGGTCGGGGAAGATGAAAAAAGAAGAAAAAAATATCGAGGGCAAGACCGTGCCGAGGAAAAAACGCGGAATGGATTCGAGAGAATATCACGGTTGAGCGTTACAAAAGGTCGCTGAGCGCGAAAAGCCAGCTGGATAGACAATGCAGCCTTCCCGGACCCATTGTATTCCATCTTGCGTGCTTCGGGCGTTTTTTTAAACTATTTTTTGCGAGTGGGTCGAGCACGCTGCGTCGTATCCGCAGATATTTATCAACGGGTCTCATCTAATAAGAAATGAGAAATGGAACTGTCCAAATGAACGATGTTGGCTCAATTATCTGTATTCATATTTTCTAACCTTTCACCGTTGAAAATATATTGAGGACGATTTAACAACGCGGAAACAACGTCATGCGTGAAACGTCGATACAATCCGCACTTTTCTCTATCCATATGTAAATGGATAAATGATAACTTTTTATAGACGACGTGGTGCAGAATCAGTCGCTAACACATTGGTTTCCCTATTCTCTTCGCTACCATTAATATTTCGGGGAAAAAATAAGTTTTTCGTATCCTACGTATAGATGAATAAAAACCTAATTTTCTTTTGTCCAAAATATGAATAGTCAGGGAGAAAATAGGGAAACCGATTTGTTACCTACCGAGTCTGTATTACATCCCCCCAAGTCATGGATCTTCCGTGCCACCGGCACACGGCTATAGCCCCGGGAACCATCTTCTCTATTACGGTTGAACATTATTTAAAAGCTACCATCGTAACGTCATTAAGATAGCTGGAGCCCGTAGACGGCAAAGTGAGCGAGTCAGACGAGTGAAACCGCTCTGGCGCGAGAAGTTTCCGAGCGGATAAGTGAAGTTATAGAGCGAAGGAGAGGAAAGGCGCCCGGTGGAGAAGAACGAAACGTTGAGGCGACGGAGCAGCGCGAGAAAGTAGCGAAGCAAAGTTAGACTCGACGTATAATTTATGCACTGTTTTTCCGCGTTGCTTAGAGCGACGAACGTGGAAAGAGAAGATGTCGCGACTCCACGAGTACGACAAACGTTATTTCGACGAGGCGAAACCAAAAGCGTAAAGCTCAAAAACATCTACGTAAATTATGAATTAAAATAAACATTTCATAAAGACTCTTATTTTCTCCGTGTGAAATGTGGCTCATCACCATTAAAATGTAGGGGAGACCGGGGCAAAACAGGGATGCTAAGCAATAAAACCTGCTAAAACGATACCGAAAGCATAGATCCATTGTTTTTCACACCAAAATTGTATCGGCACTGGTTTTGAAAGGATATTTAAAAAAACCATCTGGGACAAAACGGGGTACATGTCCCCATTTTGCCCCGGCGTCCCCTACTACTGGAAATTCCGAAAACCTAACATAGAATATGAAATAGGGAGTCGATTTTCTAAAGTTCGCATGTTATTTCAATCACTTCGTCCATTTCAGTAACTTTTGTGTGGTATATTCCAATACCAACTGCACAATGAAATTCGGCACATTCACATCTCTGCCATATTATCGGACCCGTCAATCCTATTCACTACTCATCTATACACACGTTTTGCAAAAGGGCCCCTCCGGTTTATTCAATAAACATAAACATAAACATCATACCCGGCATTAAATGTTTGCAGATTCGGCAAATCGGATAGATTGCAGTTCTCGCTGTGAGCGAGGGTTGCTTGCAGGTAGTGGAAGAGAATAGCGGAATCGCGTGTAGGAATTGCCTGCACGGTCTGGTAAACGACCCCAATCCTCCCTCCGACTGACAATGATTGGCACGCTCGTACATGCGAGAAAAAGAGCTTGATGCGTCAGCCAGGGGATTCCCTCCACAGCAACGAGATATTACGTCTGGCGATGTGGGCGAAGCATCGGACGAAGAACTTCATATAAAGCTTACTGTTACCAATGATGCTGGTGAGGTCAGAGTAGTAGCTGGCTTGATCGATAACCAATGTAACTTCCGACCGTCTAGCCAGTACTTTCATCTGCAAAACCGCCGGTACACCCACATCGACCTCGCATCGGCAATACGAAGAACAGCAAACAAGCCAGCTGAGTACCCGCTACCCGGAATATGAATTTGTGGAAACAAATTCAGCAATCATTCCGTTATTGATTCTGCTAACGAAGTTCAATGTATAGAACTCGAATCTATCCCTGGTTTGATTGAATATTAACGAATACCCAATGAACGCTCCAAGTTAAGTTAAAATTGTATTTACGGGTCGAAAAAGTTGGTTTATGGAAATGGATGGTTTACAAGTTACCATCGACAATTAAAACAGAGAAAACTATATAAAATATTGCCCATATCCAAATTTATATAAAGTTTTTGGTGAAGGGTAAAAACGTTACGAATATGGCCCACCCTGAACCCTGGGCCATATTCGCCATTTATTGAGAGTTTTATATATTTACAACCGTATACGTCTTTCCAACAGGACTCTTTTATTTTTATTCCATTGCCACTTTCCTTTCCGAGGCAGGTGTATATTTTATTTTCCGCACAAAAAAAAATTGCGTCGAGAATACTTTGCGTTCCCGGGGAAAAGGATGATACGACGACGAAACGAGTGTCGGGGATGTCCCTGGAAGTGGTTTTGTCGGGACGATAAAAATGTACGAGGGCTCGTGATCGAGAGCCGTAGAGAAAACTCGTTTTACTCTCGATCCTTTTTTTTCCTCTCCGCACGACTTTTACGCACCGACCGTGTGAGCGACAAATTTATAACCGACCCTGGGCGTCGCAATGGACTATCAGAATAGTTTTTCCGATATTATACCCGAACGGACGAAGTTACGAGTGAACTGGGACACCGCTGGTTCTTACGTCGCGTCCGCTCCTCTCCCGTCGAATTATCTCTTGCCCGACAATCGCCCCGATTGATTTACCCCAATAATCGTTCAACGGAGATCATTATCGAATTTTCAGAGGTTCGGGCAGCCACCAACTGTCGGCAACTGCTCTGCTGGGAAGCCCCGATGGATCCCGTCATCCGCTCGACGTGTACGATTTCGCCGAGGAAGATGATCGGAATCAGAATGGAAGCGGTGGTACGCACTATCAGAACGGCAGATCCGGCACCGGACTTTGGGAGTGTCTACTCGGTTGCAGGCATCGATTGGATCAGCAACTCGCCAGAAGACGAGTAAGAAAACTTTGTTCCAATAATTTGAGGATAGTTGGGATGCTTTTTGGGAAGCAACTCCGCACGACAGTCAATACTTTGGATTAAAAAAAAAGCGCAGTGAAAACTCGAAGTTTCGAGACAACATTGACTTCTGTAGAAGAATCGTGCACCATTTTTTCCCTCAGTTTTGTGTAAATAGCGAAATCCCCCGAGCCACGCCGTTTTTCATCAAATCAATTGGACCAAATTCTATAGGGAATCCGCAGGTCCAGCAATATCGATTTTGTAAATTAAAAAAAAAAAAACCTCATCACTTCGTATTACTCGATGAAAACGTTTCCGGAAAGCGAGCGACTGTGACATGGCTCGATCGAATTACCGACAGATTTTTTCTTCCGCGTGCCCGTAACTTCTTTTCTCATTTTTCCCTCTATTTCCTTCCTACGGCTTTCACGTCTCTCAGAGCCCCCCCCCCCCCTCCCCAACCCCGCGTTTCCAGGACGAACAAGACGTCGGAGGTAGAAGAATAAGGAGTGTACAGTGAAAGCTTTTCAAGAATAGAATACGGTCCACCCTCGACTTTGGCTCGAGGGTAAGAAGCCACAGCCGGAAAATAAAGTCTCTTACTTGAGGACCTTCCATTGGCCTGTTCTTTCTCTCTACCGCGGCTTTTCTTTTTTCCTCGAAACTCTCGCCCCTTGGTGGAGAAAAACTTCGTTCAGCGACAATGGCGTCTTTCAATTATCGCGAAAGTCACTGTGCAAAGCAAACTTGCGATTACCTTCCAACGACTAATTAAGTTGGGTCGGAAAATAAGACCCAGCATCACTCAAGAGCCCATATGCGCTACCGTAGACGATACGTCATAAACAGCACACAACATATGACAAAACTAAGCTTGATCCCGATTCTCAATGTCCTAATTAATGCCCCATCAGCGGTAACCACCGCGTCAATAAACTCAAATCCGATCAAACGCAAACACGGTAATTAAACGGTGAAACAATCCGGTCCTTCCTCGATCCCCCACAGGTAAAGATTCATCCATTAGCGAAGTCAATTGCACGAGGAAATCGTTTGTCCACTCTACAATCCACCACGGTAAATATCCCGGTGCGATCAATTATGCACGTGCGACTTCCTTGCAACGACTAATTAAGTTGAGTAGGTAAATAAGGCCCAGCATCACTGAAGAGCTCATATGCGGTCGAAGATACGTTTGTAACTTCACAGAACAGATGACAAAACAACACAGTCTGATCCAAATTCTCAATGCCTAGATTAGTGCCCTACAAGCGATAACAACCTCATCGATAAACTCCAATCCGGGCCATCCCAACACGGTAATTAAACTCCTAACCAATCCGATCGTTTCTCGATTCCTAACGGTTACAGATTCTTCCATTATTTATCGTGAAATCAATTGCACGAGGAAATCGTTCGTCCACTCTACAATCCGCCACAGTAAATATCCCGGTGTAATCAATTATGCAGCGCCTCGGACCTCTAGCGATTGAACAACATGATTGTTTCCCCCTCCACCCGTAAAACAAAAACGCACCACCGATAAAGTCTCGAGTTCTCTTAATACAACTTCGTAAATAAGTAATCAGAGTCCCATCGGGAATTCACTTGTAGCGCCCGAGAACATAACACGATGTATAAATTACGATCGCGGCTCAGAGAGTCACGTAACCAATTTTGTCGGCCCGGTGGAACCATGGGAAGAAAGTAAGTGAGGAAAAACAAAAAGATTGGAACGAAAGACATGAGGCTTTTACCAGCCTCGCAGAGACCTGACCGTCCTGCAGATCGGAAGGAACGTCTCTGCACCGCCTCTGCGTCTCTGACGGAATCCTCCGCGGAGCCCTTCGCGAAGTTTTTGGGAAAAAGTTTAGTGGCTGAGGGAACTAGAGCTGACGATCGAATCTTATCTTCCCCGCGAACCGGAGACTCCTTCACACCCCGGGAAATTGGTATTTTCTTCTCGTCCGCCTCACGTACACCATCGACTGTTTCTTTCGCTATTCCGGCCCCCGGTAAGGCACCTACTTCGCTGCAGACTCTTCGCTCCCACACTCCCACGCCTCTATTCGCCCACGCGCCTTCCATCTTCGCTAAACTTTCAATTACAGTTTATCGTAACTTCGCGAAGATATAACGAAACAAATAAGCGAAGCATCTGTCTCGGACGGAGCCCCGACTGGTTAGCAGCGAATTGTTCGGTCCCCGGAGAGAGATTCCCCTTGCGCGTTCAGCACAACTATGCGAATCCTTGCCCGATGTTTATCTCCCGTTTCCCTCATATTCGCTAGATAAATCAGCTCACGAGGAAAAAAGGAAATTTCATCGGGCGAGGGGGAAAATGTGCTGCCATTCGCGGGGGCCAGGCATGGTTCGTCTTCCTTGTAACAACGTAGCTGCAGATATATGTATACACGCCAACACTATCGCGACTCTATACCTTATCTACTTTTTTCCCGGGGTATTCACACTCGACGCGGAGAGCCTTATTTCCGCGCGTGTCTTCCGCGGCTGCGATGAGATATCTTTCTATCTATCGCTCGTTCGCGGGATGAAAAAGTGAATTGAATCGGGAGAACGATCGTTAGGGTGTTAGGTTCAGTGCTCTCTATTCGTCACCAATCTTCATCTGCGTTCTTTATCACGCTGCGGAGAATTTCTTGCCCCTTTTTCTCCTCTTTATCGTCTTTCGGAACTGTTAGACTTCTACCGGGGAGGCAGCGAACCTCGTGGTACAAGAATAAATCGATGATCACCGCTTCAAGTGTGCTCCGCCGAGACGCGGAAGTGTCCCAACTTTGGAGGAAGGGGAGGCGAAAAAAATATCAGATACGATAAGTTTCAGGGTGCTTTGGGCTTACAGCCGAAAATAAAGTTTCCCTGGGAAGCTCTCTTTGGATGATGGAAAATAATGGAGACACGGATGTTAGCGGATGAAAGGGTCCCTTTGGAAGTTGAGTCTCGTGCCGGGACCTCTGACCATTGATTTTCGTTTAGGCTATCGCGAAGATCTCGAGAACGTAAAGTTGCCGTAGGGCAGACGGGACATCCGCGTAGATATAACCGCACAGCCATATTGACGATAATATAAACTGATGTAGCCCGATCGGGAGAGAGAGAACAGGGAAGGGATGACAGAGACTCGGGGAGGGTCGGCGGAAGTGAAGTCTCTGGCAAGCTCGAGGGGCTCCGGAATATAGTTCGAGCGGTGTAATTTCAGGCCTGGGTAAGCAGCCGCTTGAGTAGAAGCGAGTGAGTGGAAGTTGTCTCGGCTCGCGTTCGCCGCCCCCTAGTTTTCTCGTCTTCTTGGACGAGGCTGGCGACGCGAATTCGGAGTCCTCCGACGGATTTACTCGGAGAAATATCGGTCGGGTCCTCGATAAACGGGACGAAACCTGCGAAAATTGAATTCGAAATGTATAGGAGTAAACGAGCTAACGCGAGGCGCGCACAAGTTGGAAACTATCTATAATCAGTATCTCTCTAATACAAATGTATTTGCAGCTCTTTTATATTCTGGACGTCGAAGTTCTTAATTTTCAAAATAATTTATCATTTTTATGTAATTTAATTTTCAATCATTTTTTATAATAATAAAAATGTATCTTATTTATCGACGTATAAACGAACATATGGGTGTTCATTATTTCCGGTAAAACTTTTGTTTTCTTTTTTTGCGCATTTGTTTCAATCGGATTAATAAGAACGGCACTCATTCCTCGTTTCGATACTCGACCCCGCGAAAATTCAATTTGACTTGAGTTGAAAATAGAAGAGTTCGAATACGAGGGATGAAAGAAAAAAATTGTCCAGATCCGTAGTAGTCGTTCTTTGTGGGATGCACAAGGAGCGACTATACTTTCTCCCCGGTATTTCCAGTTATATTTATTTCATGCTACGGCACGTGGTTTACCGGGCACGGGACAGGACAAAGTTCAGGGTTAAATCGATACGGCCTTCTTCATCCCTCCCGCCTCTCAATGTCCTCTATTCCAGCCTGCGAGGCTGCTCGCACCCTTGGACGTTGCTCGACTCGAGCAGACTCTCTTCCTCCCTCGTTCCATCCTTCTTTTTTTAACATACGACTGGAAAAGGAGGAGCGAAAGGGACGACACGCTGACTATATGAGCGTGTTTACGACAGCACGATTTTTCATCATTGGTATCGGCCTGCGTGCCGAAGTGTCTACGGACTCTCGAATGGACCAATAATTTTCTCGTGAATTAGTTACGCGGCTTTACGTGTTTCTTTTTCGAAACAAATTCCCCGATGACGTATCGCGCTATTCTTCAGCGACGAGAATGCCAAGTACGTGAGAAAAAAGTAAAAAATACACGTACACGTTGATCGATATACTCGGGAATACTGAATCAGGTTTTTTTATAGATTCGCATTCATTTAAATGCGAAATAGATCTTTGACAAAATTTATGTCACCCAAAAAAAAAAATTTTAAACGACACCAAATGTAGGCGAAACCTTAGGCGAGTTAGATTAATTGAATTTAATATTGTGCGGACGTTAATTTGTATCGCCGAATTCTCTTTCCCAACTGATATTATAGATTCCTACTATTGTCAACCGAGTACAAAAAAAAAAATTAAATGTACGACGAGTTTTGAAGCAAACATTTACCTTGCGTTATTATCCCAGCGACCGTTGAAATTCCTTCCGTCTGTTTGCGCATGTTCCTTCCTCCTTCATCGTTTGTGCATGTTCCTTCCTCCGTTACCTCTCCTTCCTTCGCGGCACGATGGATATTCGGATCTGTGCTTTAAGAAACAGGTTAGCACATTCTATGACACAGACGATAAAGTCTGCAGCAATTTGAATCACGAGTCACATTGAGCCCGAGCAATTATTCGAGCACTGACTTTGAATGTGTATTGTTAACTACAAATTCAAAGTCAACATTTAATAATAAAAAGCTGAAGATTGTAGTCTAAAAATTTACCGTCTCGATATTTGTTTAAAAAATAATGAAGCTACAGAATAGACTTGCTAAATGAAAACTTTCGCATAGCGACGAATTCATAACTATCCATCCGAGAATGGAGCGCTATCGATAGTTGCCCTCTTGAGCTCCAGCATGCTAAGCCCTGGTCTCTTCGGCGCATGGCCTCCGTTTCTTCGGGCTTCGGTTCCATGCCCTCGATGACCTCTGCAATGCTCGGAGATTATCAAAACATGCCAAAATACGTCCAAGCGACGACCAACGATAAAAATGTAAGGTAAACGTACCAGTCGCCGCACACCTAAGGGAACAGTCAAAGTTCCCGGATATGCATGAAAAATCGTATCTCCGTCACTCTTGCAAGCACGCGTTGTCCGACCTTGAGACGTTTACCTTAATCGCCGTCCATACGCACGCACATATCATTGGCAAGAAAATCTCCAAGCCCGATGTCCATCGCAAAAGCGCGATGGACGGTTCAACCTTAAGAAAGACAATTTCTCGCTACCAACTGCCTACTTACGACTTGACGCATCACCCAAGACTTGTACGTTAAGTTAGAAAATACGCCGACAGCCCGAGTTTCGTGGTAATGCTGAAAAACGGAAATGGCAATTTTTTTCATGTCATTCGCATCGCGCGAGGGTCGATGTTACTAAGAAACTACGCCATGTACCTAAATGTCGAGCTGAAAAACGGAAGTGCAAGTAAAATCAATGTGTCGCATATCTACTCCACTCAATCACGCCAGCCGAGTGCAAAAGCCGGCACTAGCGACTACGTTCCAAGACGTGTCCGACACCCGAGTTCGATGTATCTCCTCGTCCCACGGAGAAGATACCCATTCGCACACCTTAAAGTCTAGATACTTGACTGTGCATCGTGTAGCTCCGCAGCTCGATCAACAAACGCGTGGCTGCCAGAATTTTAGTCGAGTGTGCGGAGAACACGGAATACATATTATCGACGATTAAAAAAAGAAAGTGTATACCTGAAAAATCCTATAATGCTACGTATTAGTTAGCGAGAAAGTTGTCACACCGAACGAACTAATGACTCGGATGATCTATGCTGGTAAGCGGATAACAAATTTGTCGGGATAACAATGCAACACGATCGTAACAGCCAACCTCGTTATACCTCAGATGGATAACTGCAAGCTACGAAAAAGGAGAGTATTGAGAAATCGCGCCAGAGATTGAAATTATTTTTTTCCCCCTTAAAGTTTCGAATCCGTAAGTCCATATCTAGGATGAGTGAGCGCGTCAACGGTTTTATTCAAAAAATGACCGTTGCGCCGATGTATCTGCGCATAGCAGTTGCGAGTCCGTGCGTGTCAAACCAGTGGCGCTCGTCCCACCGACGGTCGAAGAATTTCACCGGGGTCGCGTAATCCTTGGATAATCTATTTTTTCGCGAAAACAACAATCGGGAAACGACAATACGGTAACGCGGGTGATTTTTTAAAAATAATTACGATTCCCGAGGGTTAAAAATGCGACGTATTTTCTACAACCGACCCGCTACGACAAGCCACGTATTTCACTTGTTTTCAGTGCATTTACCGTATTTCCGATGCTGCAGACACGCCCACAGGTTCCCGGAGACTCTACGAACGCCCAACAATCACTTTCGCACTGGTAACGAGCCTCGACGTGTTTTCGATCGGAAATAGCACAGTTAGTTATCGGTCTACTACCTCGTCGATGTAATGGACGACACTGGCGAAAAAATAACGAAGTCCGTCTGTGCCGGACACGCAACACCCGGAACAAAAATCACGAAACGCGTGTATGAATCTGTATAAACTTCGACAGCATATTTTACCTCGAAAAAAAAAGATCGACCATTAAAAATATCGTGGCGCGTGCGATTGTTAGCCAATAATTACGACTTCGACGTTCGGAGATGCGGCGTGTGCCCGGTCAACCGGCTCGCTGCAAGGCACGTATTTCTCTCGATTTCGATGCATTTACCCATTTTTCGATGCTGCCTGCACTCCCACGGTTCCCCAGAGACTTCACGAACAACAGGCAGTAACTTTCGTAGCTGTAACGAGCATCGAAAACGTTTTTGCGCTGGAAAATCACGGAGCTAATTTGTTGTCGGCCAACCCTCGCATATGTTGGGCGACACTGGCAGACACGAGCCATTATTACAAACACTGGCGCCGTCGGCGGCATCGCAATAAACTATCAACCCGAACACTAGCCGGCCATTACACAGCCAGCAGAGAACGTTAGAATACCTCCTAGTAACACACCTCTACATTTATGAATAGATAATTCATATATATCCGTCTATCGATAGTCGAAACATACCGGTCAGCTTTGTGGAAATTTTACTCGCTTGCACGGCGCACAAAGCAACGCGACGAGATACAACAACAAAAAGTGTTTCCGTCGATCCAATATGCGGAACGACGAAAGGTACACGCTTCTATGGATAATACACGCCGAGTGAACTGTGGGAATATCGATGCATCACTCGGTCACAGAGATTGGAAACAATATATCGATATCCAATCGGTTTTCTCTGTAGTGCTTTCGACCCTTTCCTCTTGCAATTCTTTATACGTATACACGGTGTATATATGTATATGTACGAACGGTTTCGGCGATGTTACAAGCAAATAAAATTATTTCATTGTTTTAGGTGGAACAAGGCTTGAAGCTGTATCGCGCCCACAAACAACAAGCAGCTGTGCGTAAATGGAGGGGGGCATTGAAAAGCATTCGACAGCGAGAGGACAAATTCGCTCTCCTGGGATATCTCTACCAGGCTTACATGGATTGGGGAAAATACAGGCGAGTACAAATATATATCGGAAAGGCTCCCGTAGGGAATCCTATTCCGCTTCCACCGCAAAAAAAAAAAAAATATATCGACATCTATCATTCCCTTCGATTCCGGATTTTCTTTCCAAATTCTTTTTTTTTCACTGTCTGTCGCCTACGCGAAGATGTAAAGGATGAGGAGACAGCCACCTGTCCTGCATTTACATCGTATAATTAATACCGAGATATACCTCCCTCCCCCCCCCCATCTTTATCTTGCCGTTTTTCTTTTTATACCTCAGATTTTCATTAATATTCAGTAGGCTCTCGCAAAGACCGTCCGGAGGACCCACTGCAGAATAATACAATGGAAATAAAAAACTAGTGAGAATACCCAACGTGAAATTTAAAGCATAGAAATGGGTCTAGGAGAGACAAAGTTATCTTACGGTTCTCGGGTGTTTTTTTTTTCGCTTCCTGTATATACCACAAAAACCCAGTATAATGTCCAAACTATAGGAATCGTCGTGAAAGGGTAAAAAAAAAGAAAGCCGGCCACCAAAAGCGTTGCCGTGTCGTCGAACAATATAACGCGGTTCAATATATATATTTTTCTAATTTAAATATCCGATGTATGCGCGCGAGGGAAGCGGAAAGAAAACACCGGGAGTCAGCGAGCACGAGTTGCATAATACAGACAGAGAGAGTATTGTATTATTGCCGAGCTGGAATTTTTGCTCGAGCGAAGAAAAATCCGGATGCTTCCTCGTCGGCTGCGCTTCATCGAGCGGTCTTTTCCTTATCCTTTTCCATGTGTACACTATGTGTTAGCGGGTACCGCCGTATGAGGCATGTGGTACATAGTATACCGGGCGAGGATACGGCTTGTCTCCGACGCCGGTTCAATGCATATTTTAAATTCATCCCTTCCCGATACATAGCGCGATTCACCTGAGCTTCGCCAGCATCCGCGGCAACGTCGACAAAATTTTTCCATTATACTCTTCCTCGACGAGAATGAGAAAAGTAAAAAAAAAAAGTAAAATAAATGACCGTCGAGATAGGAGATTGGCGTGGTCAACGGGCTTTTCATCCTTTCACAGTAGAATTTTCAATAAATTTCGATGGTGTCAGTGACCCGGGATGGAACAACCGGCCAGGTCTCGACACACGTCTCCCTGTGTGACGCTACTAAATCTGCACCTATTCCGGCCCGTTTCGCAACTCTTCGTTCGCTTCGGACAGAACACACACACAAGGGAAGAATGTTTGTACAAGCTCGATGTGCCTGCCATCCTACTTTGCCTCGCCTCGTTGACATCCGTCCGCCTCGTCGCTGATATTCCACAGCGGCGGGCACCGACGCCACCCCGATATTGTTCAACGCGTCGTTGAATCTGGACACGACGTGGCTATCGATCTTATTTTTTGAATCGCTGTTTCACCCTCGCTGTTCCTCGATAAATTGGACTATGGCGGTTGTTGATGAAAATCTGGACGAGAAAAGTATAAATATTAGTAAAAAATAAGGCGTCCAAAAGTGGATCGAGGGAACAACAAGATCATCATTGGCTAAAAAAAAATCAAGATTGTTCGAGTTTACAAATATGAAAAATAATAATAATAATAATTGTCACAAATTTGATGAGAAGAAAAAAACTACCAACAAAATTAATTATTTCTTACCGTCGTTGAAAAGAAAAAAATCAACGTTGCTGTCCAATGCAAATTGTTTTTTTAACGGAAGTAAGTAAGGAAAAACGAGGGTTTTGGTTCAAATGAACCGTTTCGAATTAGCGATAATGAGACTGAAAACATTTGGATAAATTGAGAGTCGAGTAGAAGCAAGCCCGCTTGTGAGTACAACTTTGGACTTCTAATAAGAAATTCAACTTTTTTGGTCCGATTTGCTTTTCCGTCCGCGATCCGCTCGCTGGAACCAAAACTTTAGTTTTCATCCAACAAGTATAGAGAAGGGTCGGAGGGATTGGGAGAGGGAAGGGCCGGTCTCGGTTTTAGTGAAAATTCGTCGTACACGAGGGAAGATTTTACCGAGTCAATTATATCCAGCGTCAACTCGTGCCGGTGAGTTTTCCGGCGTTGCACCATGGAGAGTGCACTGCTTTGAATTTCATGAACGTATCCCGGAGCGGGGGCGAAGGTTCCAGGTCGGCAGGGCCGAGCGTTGGAATTTTATTGAAATTCTCATTCCCAACGGCCAGTCCACTGAAATAGAATATTCGGCCACTCGGGCGAACCGCCGGATTAGATCTTGCTTCTGGATTAAATTAATTTATTTCACTTTACCTTTCCGAGCTCTTACTTACCCTGCGGTCTCCCAAAATTATTCGAAATCCTCACGTTTCAGCGTTGCACGAAAGGCTGGTTCCCTCTGCGCCCGGACCGCTCGCATAAATTTCGATTCAACCGGAAGATCGGGCTCGTGGATTAAACGCTGCAATATATTCGAAAAGTTTTTCAAAGCCTGTTAATTTCGTCGTCAAATGCAAAAGGTATTTGCATTTTTAACCCTTCGCGGATTACCCTGCAGGATATTAAAAAATGTTATACATATATCGATGAAATAGTACATTACGATACTAGTGTGGAGAAACTTTTTCTGACGTTCCAATCACACAAGTTGAAAAAACGTTTCTCGCATATCGTACAAAATTTTATTTCACAAGGTGTGAAAATGGAGGTTTTACGCACTCGGTTCGCAAAACTGCAATTTTCTCACCGAGTAAAATAAATATTATTCTCTCATCAAATATTCATCAGATGGATTTAATTGATTTATACGAGACCAGAATGGACCGATGTGGATAGCTCCGTACGATCGGACGGTAAATTATCAATTCATCCCGAAAAATCTCTGCAGGATTGGAAACCGTCGTTTCGAAGTGTGTGTTTCGATCAACGCGTTCCAATTACCAAAGCGTACTCCGCTGGGCGGTTCAACGGGATGTGCCCTCGTGCTAAACACACTCGGAGCATATACAAAGGGAAAATCTCATCAGGATGAAATTTGCAAAGGCGCATAGAACTGAGCTCCCGAGCTTTGATCTATCCCGTCAGGTATCGAAACGGTGGATGCCTATCGGCAAATAGCGTCAGATTCTCTGACACCGCCTCACTCCCTTTCGTGATCGACTTTCGACTAAAATATCAGAAATTCATTTACCTTCACTAGAGGCAAAAATATTCGGCCTGCAGAATTTTTTTTCTCAGGAATTGGCAGGTTGTTTTAGCAAAGGTCGCCAACGTTATGCGTATACTATGTATATAACATTTCTTTTTTAATTGTTTAAGCCCAAAAAGTATGAATCCGGACGCCGTTGAGGAACCGCCAGAAAGAGAGCTCGGAAAAAGATAAAAATCGAGGACTGTAAAAGGGTGTCAAAGCGACAACGGCGATCCGCAGCGGTCGCGTGGTTTCCCTCTTGTGCGCGAGAATCACCTCTCGTCCGAGACATTTTCCGCCGCCTCGGGGTTGAAGCACCCAGCTTCCCGGCTACTCACGACGCCGACCACTCGGACGCAAAGGAGTGTGAAGGCCTTATGAGAATGATGAAAGAGAAGTTGGGGGGGAGGAGAGAAAAAAAGAGCGGAGGGTCAGCTTCGTGGCTGGCGCCTCGTTTTCCTGGAGTGCGCCGAGTCCACGAGCTCGGAGAGCCGAACCAGGACCCGTGAGCGCTATCCACTACACCCGCTGATGCGACAAAGAAATGCCCCAGGGGGGATTCCGTTTATTGCAACCGTACCGGCAGGAGAACGGCAGACTTGGGATGTTTTTTTTACCATCTCATAATTTTCTCTTCGTTATCGAGGCCGAAGTATAAAAGCGGTGAACAAAGTCGATAAAACTATTACGAAGCAAATAACAAGATAGAAAAGGAAGCTTCCAATTTAACGCGCATAAAAATATGTCGAACGGACCCGGCCACTTTATCATTGGGCGTTGAAAAAAAAAGTTATTATTATGATAACCATAAGCGAATTTTTATGCGATTTATTCTGAAACAAGGAGGACCACAGCCGAGGGATTTACGCGGTGAGATCGCGAGGCTGCCGCAGAAAGCTGAACGAAAGCGTTCTCCGAGGGTCGACGTAATCTCTTCAGGGGAACGCAGACGAAAGATCCCTATATATTCGGCCCTCCGAGAATTCCGCAGTTCACGGCTGGTGATAACGCTCGTTCGATCGTGCGCGAGACTCATTGTCAGTCTCGTACGTCCTATTCTTCTCTCGGGCGAACGAGTAGGAGAAAAGTTTCACCGATCGTTATTCGTCGTTCGTCGCCGTTCGTCGCACGTCGTAGCTATTCCCCGCTAAACTTTTCCGGGACAGCGTCGTGTTACTTCCTCCGGTCCTTCCATTTTCATCCCCACTTCATACCGTATATATATATGTATATATACGTAGCCGGTCCTTCCTCGCCAATTCTTCTTTGCCGACACACAAAAAGCGACTCGAACGCTGTGACACAAGCCGAACTAACGGAACGAGGAGGAAGGCGACGTGAAGGAAGACGAAGGACACAGCCGAGTCGGCAAACCCCGCTGACAAATGTACGTGGGAATTCCTTCCGCCCCACGAGCGCTCGCAGACCTCTCGTTTCGTCTTTCCTTTCTCTTCCCTCATTCCCCCGTACCACTGCAAAATTTTTCACGGGACGAAAAAGCTTTTACCACGAAACCGCAACCGCACCGACCAACGAATCTACGAGGTATATTCTTGTATAGCTTGGCAATTCGAAATATATTTTTATAGTTGCCACACCGAGTTCGAGTCATTTTCTAATACACTTTATTTTTACCTTGCTTTGTTTGTTTTTTTTTGTAATTTTTTTTATTCTTAGTAAAAGATCAGGCATTAGTCCAGGCTGTGCAGCTCGCGTCCTCAACACTTTCGAGGACAGTGTTTGGGAGAACTGTGCAGAGCGATGGCAAAGCTCGAGAGCGCCATCAGTCGTGAAGACCCGGTACTAGCTCGGAATAGGCACAAGGATTTTCTTTGAGCCTTCATGGGAAAAACGGCACTCGCCTCTCGTCGTCCCGAGGCTCGAGACGACCTCGACGATTAGAGACTCTTCCTATCCCAATTTTTTTTTCTCCCTCTTCGTCAAAGCACCGTGCTTCCCCTTTATTTGCTCTCTGTGTACCACAGAAAATTCTGTCTCGTGCTCGAGCACCTCGGATTGAAACGTCAAACAAACTTATCCGTTATAGCATCTACCTTGAAAAATTTAGTTTATAAATATTTAGCCAGCTGCCGCATGCACCTTTGAGTACTCGGACAGATTTATTTTATCTCTGATTCGTTTTCAAGCTCAGACCGTATTAATATAATCGGATATGCACAAAGGTCAAGTTCGCTGATTTCGACGAAAAACGAAAGTAGAATTCAATGCGATCTTCAGTTAGCCAATCTTACGATAATAAATATTCATGGAACATATTATTCTCAAGGACTTCTCTTCATCGAAACAAAAATACTGCTATCTTAACAGCTATTCATTTTTTTATTTTGTACGAGGGCCTATAGCTTTGTGCATCGCTTCGTCAAACAATTCCAAACGCATGACTCTCCGTTCCACCAGCGTATTGCGTCGAGAATCTTGAGAATTTCCTGGCAACGCAACCCGTCAAAGTTTCGCATATTTTCACCGCTTACTCGGATATCTTGACTATTCGCAAAGTTTACAGTGAAACAATGTCGAGAGCGGCAGAGCTTTGAACAAAGTATTTTCACAAAGATTGTTGTTGTCTTTTTTTCCGCTCGCTTCGTATCGTTCGTAGTTTCGATTGAACAAACGGGGAATTCGAGCTCTACACTATTATGTACACTGTGTGTCGTGAGCACACACCGGAGTGGGGGTATAAATACTGCAGAGCGTTGAGCAGCATCGAGGGAGACAGAGAGCGAGTCGAGTGACACTCGGGGTCGATCGATGCCCGGAAAAATTAGCACCAATGACCCGGCTGCGAGAATACAACGCTCAACCCTCTCCCTCTCCATCTCTCTACCGTCACGAGCCTTTCATCCTCCATTTATTTTTCTCCAAAACCTCGCGCGTCCGACTATAAAATACTCGTCGAGTTGTCCTCTCGATTCGCTGGAGCACACTATCGACGTGCTCGAGAATCGGAAAGCTTTAAACCATGAAAGAGTACATGTATTCGTGTACCCCTATTTTCACATTTGTGCTAAACGACTGCTTGCCAGAAAAAGAATATACCCTCCGCGGGTTATAGAATATTTTCACTATTATTCTCAACGATTGATACCTTCGGTTTCTATGCTTCAACTTCGTTACGTATTTATTGATACAACGATCATTTTCGTGGTTAAGATCATAGCATACGAAGCCTTTCACAGGATCCATGATAGGTGCATGATTCCATGATCCACGGATCTATGAATCCATGGTTCATGGATCCATGAATTTATGATCTATGGTTCCATGATCCATGGATGCATGAATCTATCATCTATGGTTCCATGATTCATGGTTCCATGATCCATGGATCCATGAACCTATCATCTATCATCCATGGATGCATGAATCTATGATCTATGATTCTGTGAATCTATGATCCATGGATGCATGAATCTATGATCTATGGTTCCAAGATCTACGATCCATGATTCCATTATCTATAATCTATGATTCCATGATCTATAATCCATGATTCCATTATCTATAATCCATGATTCCATGATCTATAATCCATGATTCCATGATTCCATGATTCCATGATTCCATGATTACATGACCCATTGACCCATGACCCCTGATCTGTGATTCTTGATTGAATACAAACGAACGTATATTTCACACTCGAGGTAACCCTTGTCTCGCGCCCACTGTAATCCGTGTAATCTCGTAAGGGACACCAATGGTGTTTACCCGTTATTCCGTCAAAGCGTCGTGCAAATCTAGATCCAAGGTACAACTGACGGTGGTGGTTGAAGCAAGCTGTGCGGCGAAGTCTCGTTCACCGCGTTGAGTTTCATTAGGGACGACTGTCGCAGCCACTACATAATTTATATAGCTGCCCGCCGAAGCGACGGTGCATGAGGCTAGGTTCTTGGTGAATTCGCACAACCGAGGATAGCAAGATTTGCCCCCATCTATTCTCTCAGCTGTGCCGTGCCCGCAACACGTCTGTACATAAACTATACACCGTAATCTCAAACGTGACTGCCGTCGCTAACGAGAATAAGGGGGATTTCCCGTGGAACGGTAACTCCGTGAGGTCTTCAGCAAACGTTTTGGCAAACGGTGTAAGATACTTTGATTTTATTTTTATTTTTATGTATAATCACGAAAGCAATAAGTGCAGGAAAGTAGGCGACGACACTAAATATTAGCATCAGTGTCGTAAGTCTCGAGCGTAAAATCGAGATCGCTACGAGTGTGACGATGAAACTTAGCATCGTTTAGTCAACGAACCGTTGTTATCCTTCGTTATTTAACTCTCGCCATAAACCATTTTATCACGTTCGTAAAAACTTGAGATACCTAATTGTAACGCGGTGCAATATAAAGTATGCTCGGAGAGCTATTACACGATGAAATGTGGTGAATACGGAACACTAAAAGTACTTTCGATGGGGGGTTGAAAATCATTTCCATACGATCGATATTTTCTGACGGTTTTACGTACTTCTTCGTTGAGATTCATTTCTGTTCGGAATTTAATATTACTCGGGTAATATTTTTCTCGTATAAGGATCAAGGATCGGAATTTAGCTTTGCTTGCTGTTGGAACAAGTAAAGAGGGGAAGGTTTAGCATTTTTGTATAGCGCTTATTTTTATTGCGACTTATTATTATTACACTGGTTCATATTCATATTAAAACAAAAAAATTGGATCGGGGGTTAAAAGGCATTTCCGTACGATAGATATTTTTTAACGATTCTACGTGGTTTTTCGTTGAAATTCATTTCCGTTTAGAATTTAATAATACTCGGGTAATACTTTATTTCATATCGGGGTCAAGGATCGACATTTGTCTTTCCTCACTGTTGGAACAAGTAAGTGTGGAAAAGGTCTACAATTTTTTTTAGAGCGCGTATTTTTATTACGGCACACAGGTCCATATCCGCCGAGCCATAAACGAGCCAGAGCACAACTATTAATATTTATACATACAATATATATGTATATATATATATATAATGAGAGTGGATAGAGGTTGAGTAAATAGTAGGCTCATTACAGCCTCGAGTGGTTTGCTAAATATTCATGCAACGCGAGTTTATACGGCACGCAGTTTCATACAGCTAAAAGCCCGAATAGCATGCCGGACCCGTATTTCATAATCTCTTTGAACGTTGTGCCATATTTGTTGTCACCCACAAGGGGGGAGGGGGGGGGGGGGGTTAGGCTCGGGCGCAGAAAAATATTTAATAAAAGTGAACAACGGCGTCGTTGAGTAAATTTAAAAAATAAAAATAAAATAATAGTAACAAAACCCCACAGTCTCACGGGTTCCGACGAGCCAGGGGACGAAGGGAAACAAGTATGGGGCGAAACTGCCGCGCGCAGCATGGAAATCGTCAGCCGTGAGTCGACGGAGATTGAAATAACGACCGCGGAAGTTCGCATAAAATTCATCGGGAGTCTCTCGTACGAGCGTGATTCTTGTTTACATGAGGAATCCCGACGTCTAACTTTCTCGGGGACAGGCCTGCACGCCGCTGTAGCCCAGAGGAGATACAATGTCGCCACTCCGGCATCGTAAACATAA
The DNA here is from genome assembly GCA_917499995.1 of Ichneumon xanthorius. Classification (NCBI taxonomy): domain Eukaryota; kingdom Metazoa; phylum Arthropoda; class Insecta; order Hymenoptera; family Ichneumonidae; genus Ichneumon; species Ichneumon xanthorius. Next base: position 20,549,902 of record OU824202.1, on the reverse strand, counting down.
GTTTTCCCGTAGAGAACGTATAAAGGTCGTTCCACGGTACATATACGTTCCCGCTTTTGTTAGTCTGAAAGCTACCGGCGACGATATAAGATCCTCGGTGTACCCTCCTCATTTACATATGCCGATGCGACGTTCTGCCGTGTAATAATATTTTATTTTGTAGTGGATAAAACTACGACGAATTTTTATGTTATAATGGTTAAAGTGAACCGTAAAAAGATGAAATGTATAAATTTGATCTATAAATTCACTTCAATGAATACATTTTTTTTGTGTACGTCATTTGTATCGAAAGGAGTTAAAAATGAAAATTCATTTGGTTAAATTTTACAGAGACAGCATAGATTTCGCGCACCGTCAACTCGCCATATCCGAAGAGCTGGACTCACCGAACATGCGAGCCGAGGCGTATCTGCATTTGGCACGAGCCCACGAGAGACTCGGCGACCTGGACCGTGCTCTGGCCTACGCCAGACACAGGTACAAAACGACCTATTCAATGTTTCGCGAGTTACAATGAATTTCGTTGAAATTTATCAACTGTAGCGTTTGCTTCCGATTGCAGTCTGTACAACGAGTGCGATCAGTGCGCGACCGCTGGTCTAGTTCATCTGACCGTCGGCAGGGTGCACCTTGAACTGGCAGGTTTCTGCAAAGCGCTGGAAGCTTTTCAGAGAGCCCACAAAATCGCCCATTCCATTCAGGATCCCTCCCTCGAACTACAGGCAAGTCTCAGGGCTTCTCGTTCCGTCGCAATAAAAGCATACCGCGAAGAAAAAAAAAAAAAAAGATCATAGCACGAAAGATAACTCAACTGTACCGTGAAAGGCGCAAACAATCTTAAATCCAGTATGACACAGTAACCAGAAAATAACTTCCATCGTATACACAGACTGATGCTACTCTTTTCGTAAACAGGTATACGTAGGCTTGTCGGAGTTATTCTGCAGGCTACACGACGCCGACAAGAGCGCGCGCTACGCCGCGCGAGCTTACGACCTCTCCCGAAGTTTGCAACTCGGCGACTTGAACTCCCGACATCACAGAGCCGCTCTGTTGCAAATGGCAACAGCCCTCAGAAAGAAGGGGGAACTCGGTGACGCCCATGACTATTGCTCGGTAAACTAAACTTTCCCGCTATCCTGCCGTTCTCTTCCACATCCGCTCCCCCCCTCTCCTTTTGTTCCGCCTTCGTTGGTGTACGAAGCGCCCGCTCTCGCTCTAGTCGCACGGATAATTAGTTCAGAGTTCATTGTCGTCTGAAGTCTCGAGAAGGATCGGAGCTCGGGAAAGACGACAGAAGGGAGGAGTTCCCTCGAGGCAGCGTTAATTGTTAAACCGCGAAACAATGAAGCCGCACTGTGAACTAAGGCGCTACGTAATCCCCCCTCCTGCGCCGCTTCCGCCACGATATTCTCCCGATATACAAAGTATCAGCTGTCCATCGCCATTTTCCTTTTTGTTTGTTCTTTCAGGAAGCAACTCGATTATCGCTGGTATCCGGCGACCAGGCTAGCTACGCGAGGAGCATAAGAATCTTGGGTGACATTTACAGAAAGAAGTCTGACATAAACGTACGTGCGACGTTGATTTATCGCGAATTTTAGTGTAGAGCGTCAGCAGCCCGATAGACACTGTTCTACGCCACTGCCTGTAGTAACCTCGAGAAACCTAGCCCATCATGCGCTGTGTGCCTTTCAACGGCGAGGGGTCGTGTTGGATGCGGATCCTATCGTTGACTCCGTCTATATCCTATATCATCCCCTATCCAATCCAATTTGGCATCGAGGCGCGTACGATCCTCTCGGCGAAAGCCGTACCAGCACAGTTGATGCAGACTCTCGGGCGTATAACTATTCCGTCGTTGAGAGCATGCGCGATAATCGCTTATTCAGTCTCATCCTCGCAACGCTGCACTTGTCTTTTAGTTGGAAGCCTCTGGCACAGGCGATAATTAATGCTAAACCGATGATCCTTTTAGTTGACTCGGCGATAAGCGTTGCCGAGCTTGACCCCGAGGGCACGCCGGGTTTTAGGATTAAGTTCGTTACATTGCAGAAAGCCTTTCGTCAGTACGAGAGCGCGATGGGTTCGGCAGCGGCGACTGGCGATCGTCTCTGTCAGATGGAAGCGATGGACGGGGCTGCCAGGTGCCTCGAAGCACTCAGGCTTCAGCACACGATATGCAATTGCAGACCGTTGGAATTTAACACGAGGCTCCTCGAAGTCGCGAACTCCATGGGTGCAAAGGTGAGATATCGTCGATGGTCGAATGTCGCATTAAAAACTAAATTTACAATACTGTTGATCGAAATCTGATTATGGAAGCTTACGAGTATATCGGTGAACTTACTTTTTTCGTCAAGCTTTCCTTTCGTTGGTGAACGTTTTCCGTCGATTTATGGAACTGATGTAATATGAGAAGGGCCATTGAAGGATTTGTCCATGTATTTCTCATTAACGGGCACCGGCTTGATGCCTTGTTTGCCGTTGCAGGTTAGGTGCACTTTGTCATCCTAGCTCGACCGATCTAACGAATCAAAGCAGTTCGCCAAAACGACGAAAATCTAGCAACACGTTTTTTCCATACTTCTAGGGGCATAAGTTGTTACAGTAGGACTCATTTTTTCTCTTAACTTCACTGAGACCAGCTGCGATGGGAAACTTTTTCATTCCTGCAATTTCGACTTTTGCCGACGCCACACTTCCGGAGTTTTTCCGGGCGCTTTGAGCGCCGCGAGTGGACTGTACATGCACTACCCAAATTCCAGTCAGATGATCGGGAGTAGGTCAATGTAGAGGGAAATAATAATGATAATAAGTAATAAGAGAAGTTCTACTGTAGCGAACTGGAAAGCTTGGATAGACATTCTATAGTAAAAATCTTATTATCATTTCGATCCGATGATTTATTTGTGAGATAACGTAGAGCAAAGAAATACTTCCGGCATTTTGGAGTATAACTACTTGGTAGCGTCCTTCGCTCGCTTAAATTTTTTTTTTAAGTACTTGGCGTCGAGACGCTACCGCGTCTCTTGATCTCGTTACTTGAATTATATCAATTTCATAAATGTCGGGCGCGTCCGCTTAAATTAACAGTGGCGAGTTAATAACATGCTACTCGAGTAAAAAGTCGAAAGAATTTTTTATTTTATTGTATCATCAGTTCCAAAATCGATTGACACATTGATCATTGTCTCGGGCTCGTCCCTTCGACAGCTCTTGATGAGGACAGTAAGATGCCGACTTTCCCGGATCTACGGCTCGTTAGGCGACGAAGAACAAAGGGGACATCACGAGAGGCTCGCGTCCGCTATGGAGGAGGATTTGGAACTACGATGCGGCAGCTGTAACGAGCCTTTCGGTCTCGAAGCCGATTCACTCGAAGCTCTACCATGCTCTCATATTTTGCACGCTAGGTATCGAGATATAAATTCCAATACCTTCCGCAGTAACTCGTCGTCATTGTATACATATATATAACTATATATATTTGTCTTCTTTCAACAGATGCGCATACGACATCCTAAAGAGGCGCGACAAGAAGAAAAAGCGTTTGTGTCCCGATTGCCACAAATCCGTGAGCTCGCGGCTCTATCTTCACTGCGAGGACCCTCACGACATGAATACCCTGAACCAAAGTTCCTTGAGTTTGGCGTCGTTGAGGGCAAGCAGCCTGGCAACCCTGGAGGACTGCCACGCCACGAGCAGTGTCTAAACCCGTGCAACACTTCAAATATGAACTCGAATCAATTGTTATGTCTTTTTTAAATTTAAAAAAAATGAGGGAGGAAAGACGAGAAATGAACGGTGAAGCAGAATTAATGAAGAGGAGTCGATTAATATATGTGCAGGGTGTTTCGAAATTGGGCTAGAAAAAAATCAGACTTATATTGTGTGATCAAAACTGAGCAAACTTTATCTTCAGCAAATTTGTTTGCAGTGTATAGTTTTCGAAATACCAGCGAATAAAACTTTTATCCGATGATCCCACTGATCTTGAGACACCGTGTATATATAGAGTACATAAATAATAATAATAAAAATAATAATAATTGGGAAATGTTATGTAAACAAACTAAAAAAATCGTTTGGCCAAACTGTTCCTGTATTCTCCTCCGATCGAGGAAATATCGGTAACCGTAGTGTTAAAAAAAAAACCTCGAATATTGAACGTTCATAATAAAAAAAAAGAATTGAATTAAACATGCGCGATGCGAACACGACGTAAAGTAGGGTGAAACTTTAGGTACTGTTGAATATACATTAATAATTGTTAACGAATCATAGATTATTGTATAGCGATAACAACGGGGTGGAGAGGGGGCAGCATGCGCGGTACTTTATCCCCAAATATTTTAATCCTGTAATCAATATTTTCATTACTCATATAAGTATAGAGATGAATATTTCTGAAGGTGCTACATAGCAATAATTATACAATGACGGTCGGATCCTTTATTACGCGTGCACGGTTGTTTTCACCCTCGGTAGCGAAGTTTAATAGATCGATTGGATTCGCATTACGGCACGATTAATCGTTAAATTTTGTTTCCAACCGTTTAATAATCAATGAAAAATTGAAGTATAGCAGACGATCGTGAGGATAAAGTTCAGTAATTAAAACGATCGTGAAAGATCCGCCAAATACCTGTGCCAACTGCGAGGATCGACAAACTCAACATCATCATTTTCCAAACGTGCCAAACTGTAATAAAAACGATGGAGGTAACAAATTTGAGCCCCCATGAACATTGTCACGAAAAAATAACAAACTGATTAATATAAATAAAACTCAAATTTGGGTCAGAATATACAATTGGAGATTTCCATATCGTGAAATTAGTCGCGTATAATTACGCGTTATATTCACTGCCGCGGAGGATTATCAATGTGACCATTAATTTGAATGTAGTCGACAATCCCAATGAATTATCGTTAGTTGCGACAAAAAAAAACATAAAATATTGAAAATAAAACAAACTCGCAACGCGAGTTAACATGGAATCGACAGTTTCGAAAATGGAGGCAACGATTAGGAACTTAAACGATTGGGTTTACAAAGATTTTTTATCAATTTTGATAGTCTCTAAGGACATATGCGTATATATACCTATATTCGCGACTTGGTAATCGTCGATGACTCGACGATACGACCGTGCACTTTATCACACGACAAAAATATAGCACCCGTTGGGCTACAAAAAAAAATATATGTCTTTAGTAAAAGACGACACTCGAACCGTACGCACAATCAGCAAAACAAGTTTAGGCACGCACGGCGCACGTGTAGAGAAGCAAAAAGAAAAAAAAACCGCCATTGAAGCTCACCAGAAAAAGAAAACAAAAAGAAATAACAACTAGTACCTACTGTAAAGAAGATCAATTAAATGTTATTGAGAGTTCAGTGAACTTTACTAATATGCTAACGTTAACTGTCGACACTACGAGAACCGAGATATTACGATATTTCCTTGCATTTGTTATAAGATGGAGTATCAGCAAGTACCTCAGATTAAAATTAATGTTATGGAAATAAATACGGATACTGTTTTACCAAAAAAAAAAAGACTGAAATTATTTACCTTCGTTATTACTGTTGTCAAGTTTTTATTATTTATTTATTTTATTCTTATAATTTCCATCTTGTCGAAAAGACGATGATAGTTGTAAAATATTGTTAAATACATAACTGAATTTATATCTGCGTCATGTGAGAATTTACTTTTGTCTGGAATACGTTGGAGTCCGCGTTTTCGTGGAAGGGAGGAGGTTTCTGAACGTCTTAAGGGCTTACACAGTAAAATTTCGAGAAAAAAAAAATGTTTTATAATTTTTTTTCTAATAGTTTATAGTGTCAAGACTATTCAGTTGAATTTGTATGTCGAAATTCAACCAATTTCGGCAAGCCCTTAAGCCGTGTACAGTTATAGATGCTGCTTCATTAATTTTCTTCGCTTGCACAGCGAGTATCGACGCGATAGGGTCATACTCATGGAGATGTACCTTATAGCTCGTCGCAAACGCGACTCCAATATCCGTATCTTGTACTCCAATTTTTTAATCTTTCTCTTCCGACGTCGCAGCTCACACTCGACCGACGATGCTTCTTTGACAACATCGGAAGTGCCGATTCTCGACGGTTTTGAGTCTGACACAGGTGCCTCTCTTTTCGCAGGTGCTTCATGTTGCAAATTGAAGTCATTGGTTTCAAAATCGTTTGTGTTCTTCGAATCACCCAGATCCAGTGGATCCATTCTATCCATTTCCATTTCCATTTCGGGTAAAACATTTTGTATGTCATAGTCGCACTCGATCCATCCATAGTGCCGATTCTCTGGCAACAACGGTTTTACGTCCTGGTAAAAGGCGGCACTTTCATCCAAAAATAATGTTGGTACGGCTGGAAAATAATCGGAAAAATTTAAGAAAAATATTATTTTTAATGAAAATGTTTAACGATTTTTTCCATTCTCATCATTAGCGTTACTGTAGAGTGCTAATTTACCATTTGATTTCAATCTTCGTCTGTATGGAAACTTCAGTAGTTCAACGCTGCGGTCGGTGATGAGGTCTTCGGTACTAAAGTGTACCGAACAAATGTGACAACTGTTCGGATTCCATACTCCGCTGCGATTGCATCTCTCGATCCAGATATTGCGAATATCTATGTCCTTGGGAAATCTGTGGTAAGATATGGTCTTGTCCGTGTGTCTCGTTTTGTCCAAACTATTGGGACACACGCTTACGCAGCATCTCGTTCCTGGCATCACTGGAAAACGTAAAAGAGTGTAGTCAAGTGACGACAATAAATTCCTGATAACATTTTGATCTTCCTACCTGCGGCGGTTTTTCCACAAATTCGAAATTTCTCATCAGCACGTTGTCAAATTTGTGTGACGAAAATTTGGATGTCTCTCATAAGCGTCGCGAGCAACGTTGACAAAATAGTAAAAGCGTCATTATCACCTCGACGAAAAATATTATATTTGAACTGTAGTAAAGGAACTTAAATTTCGAAAATTCGAAGCGTGAGAAATAATAGTTCGACGATATTGATTGTTCAATCGACGAATAAATCGCCACGGAATTATTGTTTTCTAAGCAACTGTTCTAATAACCCAAAAAATGTGGACCGTGTCGTCTCAACGAGAACTTTCGCGCGATTACAGCGACACCGTTCAACGTTAGACGAAAACATTTTTCTCTCCGCACACACATTGGCGATATCCGCCATGACAGCTGATGTCTGTTCCAGCGCTTGACGTTTGTTCGGAACATGACATTTTGTACATTGAATTTTAACAAATGGCAGACTCTTTTTTCGGATTTGATACATCGCCACCGGTGAGTAGGATTTTCTAAGCATAAAAAAATCCAAGTTTCAGTTGTGAATCGACGAGTTTACGTGTTTTTTCGTCATTATCGTGCGACTGATTTTTCATCGACATCAGCCGCGTCGCGGCTACTCGGACGTTGGAGATATTTTCGTTTCTCCCGAGCAAAGTACATTGTTTCGATGATGATGCGTCGTTGAAATTTTTCCAGAATTTTATCGGCACTATCGTCGATTTTCGCGCGTAATAGGTTCGATATATTGTCGAGGGTTAAACACGCTTGTGCGAACGTCGTCATATCATAACCCGTGTGTCGTCGCGTTGACGAATCTATCGGACATAACCTTGTTTTCAACGTATATCCCCACCCGTAAAGGTCATTAACTCGTGCTACAGATATTTTCACGAATTCCAGAAAAATCTTCGCTCCTCCTTACACCCGTATTACGGGCCATGCATGATATTCCAATTTTTTTTTTTTTAACTTCCACAGTGTTGTGTAGTTTGCTCGCTGCTGGCTTGAAAAACATTGACCTGGCTTACAAACACATGGATATGGAGGTTTTTTTTCTCTCCTTATCAATAGCGTTCGCGAGATTTGTAGTCATACACAGCGACTGCCCGTATCAATATTATTTCTCAGTAGCGCTCGACTCTGAGATTGTTAGACCATGCTTGATACGCACGGAGTTGTTTGTGATATCGCCGCACTGCATTTATGCGTTCCCCATTCCTGTGTAAATAATTTGTATACAGAAACTTTGCTCATTTGAAGCTTATCTCGTGAAAATTTTGCAGTTTCAACCGAGACTTTATATTTTGCCTATAGTTATATTTCTATTTTGGGTCTATGTCCTAATATGGTCAATAAAATTGGTGCGCAAACATTGTACAACGTTTTCATATATCTTCAAAGACTGGGGATACGTTTGTAATAATAAACATATTGTTAGTTTTTGCACTTTGTTTTTAATTTTACAAGTTTGCTATTTCACTCTTGGATACAGTTTAATTCAGTTATTGTCGGATTCACAAAATTTGCAAAATTCTACTGATTCACGAGTCCTAAAATTGTTCAAAATATTTTTCAACAGGGCCAAGGCTTGGAGGATGGAATAGACTGTCCCTTGGAAGAGGAGGAGTTAGTAGAAGAGGAGGACGAATACGATGCCTTGAACGACGAAACTTTTGGCTCAGAAGCAACAGCCGGCGACTGGGAACAGGACCACGAAAAATTAGCTCAGATAACTGAGTTGACTAGACCTCATCATAACAGTGCAAGTGGCAAGGTTCGTTTCTTGAAGAATACGTTTTTTTTATGTTACACTTAATTAGAGTCAGATTGTTGATTGACGTGAGCAGAATTTTGCGCAGAATGGCATCGACGTCGATATCGAGGACAATCTGTCACACTTGGTGCTGGACGAGAAGGACGGGATTGTTCCGCGACCGGGTGTCTGGGATTGTCCACCGAATTTACCCATACCCCATCCGAAACCACCTCAGCAGTTGCCGTCGTTGAAAAACGTTTGCACAGTCGCGGAATTGGAGCGAGGTCTCATAGTTAATCGTCCACCTCCCGGCCTGAGTAAACCACCGATGCCCCCGCAGCAGCAGCAGCAGCAACACTTGGGAGGACAATTTTTGTTCGACTCCCTGTCGCTCGGCGAGCAACAATTAAATCTCCCGCCCAATATTCTCAATGGCCTTCCACCGCCGCGATTTCCGCCGGGACTGGGCCTTCAAGGTCATCCCGTCGTTCCACCGCCGACCATGCGACTGCCGCATCCGCAATTTATGCAAAATCCTAGGGGAATGACGAGTAAGTTACGAACGTGAATATCGATGGTCTGAGGCTAAAACGGCATGTTAAAAAGCATATGTGCGCTTCTGGCGTCGGAACATCGATATTGCTTCATCCTTTATTTTTGCATATAAACATATATCGAACCCTCATGCACGAGAAACGTTTATCAATTATTGACCCGATAACTTCCATAACGATAAAACTAATTACCTCAGTCTTAAAATTATCGTGACAAAATATTAAACATAATTCGTGATTCTTTCATCAGACCAAACAGGAAACATGCTGAGATATCCGCTGCCTCCGCATTTAATGATACCGCACGGAAACCAGCGACAGCAGCCACACGGGCCTTTCTTTCCCGTGAGTTACATCTATCGCAACAATTTATTTTATACTCACGGATGAAAGTATTAACGGTTCATTGAAATTTACAGCCACCGCCACATCCGGGTTTAGGACCTCCGCTGTTCATGCGTCCACCCGATCACCCGATGCTTTCGCAATTTCCTAACAACCATCCCATGCATAATCATCAACAGCATCAGCAGCAGCAGCAACACGCAATTAACCAGCGAAAGCAAAATCGACCTTATCAGCAGAATGAGCAACAAGGTCCTCATCAGCCGTTCTTCAAGGACAACCAATATCCCTATCAGAATCGTAACAACCAGAGGTATCATCAGCATTCTCACGGTGTAAACGGTATAGGAGAGTCTGGCGAGTACGACGAGTACGCGGGTCTCATGACCAGTCGGGAGAAGCAATGGCTGACGAACCTCCAATTGCTTCAACACAACACCAATCAGCCGTACTTCGACGATTATTATTACACGGTGTTTTGTCAGCGGTTGAACAAAAAGAATGAGAATCACGATCACAAGGAGAAGAAACATCAGAACAACAATGGATATCATCGAGACTCCAAAGATCGCGAGCAACACGTTTTCACGACGAAAGTCGTCTACACCCCGACGCAGTTTGAAAATTCATTGGGTAAACTTCAATGCGGCAGCGTGACCGCTCCACGCAAGATTATCGACATGGACGTCGTACCCAATAGCGATCCTCAAGCGAATCCTCCGCCGCAGGCAAAGGAGACTAAGAAAACTCGACAGCGTCTTTTAGAAATCGAAAGGGTAAAACAATTATTTATTTTTTTATAGACAAAAAAGAAAATGCTATCCTTTGTTAAAAATCCGAAATCGTGCTTTAATTTTCTTTGTCGCGACAATAATTTCAGTTATACACGATCCAATTGAAACTGGAAGATGCCAACAATCCTTTAGCTCTTCTCGCCGAGCAACAACAACAGACGGAAGAAGGCGAGGCTAAGCCAGTTAAGAAGACTCCGCGGGAATTGATAAACGCGTTGTTGACGTCTTTGCTGCAGCTTTTGGAGGAGGACAAACTAGCCAGTATACTCAGCATCCGCAAGGGAAAGGTTTGAATTCTCAATTATTTTTCCGACTCGGATTCTTTTTTAATCTTTGATTTTTGTTAACCAACAATTTGTCTGTTGCAGACTTTATTACTACGATTTTTACCATACCTAAGCGTGACGGAATATGCTAAACAGCTCGCTGAACTGTGGGCAGGTCTGATTCGCAACCTAGCGATAATAGGCCGTCGGGATCCTAATCTGTTGACTCGATTTTTTCCCGAATTTCATAATTGGCTCGAGACCGTGCAGGATGCTTCAACACTCCTCGATATAGTAAAAGGTTTCACGGAGTCACCGAATCAGAACACCAAAAATAACAGTCTCGCATTTGCCGTTAATAACAAGGTTTGTGTCAATTAATCAGCTACGTATCTAGACAAAACAGACTTGAGTATTATCAGCGTGGAAAATAGTTCGAATAGTTTTAATAATGTTTAGTGGCGTTTTATTTGTACTATCGTCAATTCCACGGTACGGCCGACTTTTTGCCGTAGTTCTGCACATTTTTTTAACGTAGAAGAAAATTGTACTTAAGCAACTAGTTAGAGTTGTTAAATCATTATTTAAATTAATGATTTTATTCCCCATTTACTGGCAATAATTATGCGACTTTTGTTTTGTTTGCAGTTTGGCGTTTCAGTGATAGCTTCGATACTGGAACAAGCCGAGGGCGTCCGTTTCGACGCGCGTGGACGTCAAGCCGTCGCATGGTCGAATTTTATCGTAAGTCTCGCCGACGCGGTCGGCTCATCGACACCGAGTGTATCACCTTGCCAGCCGATCCCGGCGAATACGCTAAACGAGCATCTCAATCGTTTCAGCAGTCTCGGTTCTGAGAGGTACGCGCCGCTAGAGTTACTGTTAACTGACGCGAATCCTTCTCGATAGACTGCTAATACATAATTACTATTTTTTTTCTCCGAGTTTATTGTAAGTATTTTTTTTTTCATTTGAGAGCAAAAGTGCGCGCAAGAAAGAAAGAAAAAGAGAGAAAGAGGAACGATCGAGAGAAAAAAGAGCTACAGTAAGGATTTTTTTCGTATAATTTAAGCGCTCTTGGTAACGCTTACCTACTCATAAAAAAAAAAGAAAAACAAAAAATCGTCCTCGACCAGCGTTTCGCAGTCTAGTTAAAGATAACGAGCTGCTGCACATTCACGTTTAATTTTGACATTTTTTTTCGTCGAACCCACGAAAATTTCGTGGATCATGTATAGACTATAAATATGTTTCCTTTTGCTTTCATTTTCCATTCATATCTTTATCTTTTCTTTTTTTTCGTCCATTGTAAATATGAATCTTGAGATTCGTATCTGTAAATAAAAAGTTTTTGGCAGGTATGCTTAACGACCGAAGAGATCAATAAATATTGAATAACCTTTTGCAGTCAACGACAAGTCTACTCGAATATCGACTCCCTCCCATCCATCATTTTGTAATTAGACATTGTGATATATGAAAACGATCGAGGAACAAAAAAGAAAAAGATTATACGCGAGAATCGTGCAGCAGTGATTAATCAGTTTGTTATCGTTATTTGGAATAACGTGCCTAAATATATTCTTTCAGTTGAGCCCTCGTTCGATCGCGATAGAGATAAAAAAAAAATTCGCGAGCTTTCGAGACTATGTTGTCTCGATTGTTTTTTTTTGTTTTTCAGTTATCTGTGATATCTCCGAAATATGCTCTGGAGATATTCGCAGGATTTACAATTATAAGTTTGTTTCGGAGTTATTTATGTGAAAAAAGAAAACATATACACACACACACATGTGAAACTCCGGAGACTAAGTTGGATATCTTCTATTTGTACAATTCGAAGGCCCGTAGGTTGCGCTATATTCTTCTTAAAAAAAGTAACCGGGCAGCGAAGATTCGTGCGTAACGAGCAAACGCTCAATCATGTACTTTGAAATGATTTTCCTTGATATCCCCAGCGTATCACATTTTTCTCAATTAAAAAATGAAAAAAAAACTGCGTCTAGTTGAAACTTGGTGTTCGAACTAGCCGTTAACCGACAGCCGTTTGCCAACAGCGTTAAACACGAGTTTTCGACATGCCTCGACTAAACCTGTTTATTAATATGTTCAAGAATAGGCGTCGAGGCAACGGCACTTTCTATATTTACGCAGACTATATAGTATAACAAATTAACAAACAAAAAAAAGAAGTAACTTGGTAACTTTTTCACTACAATTGTTATGACGAAAGAAATAGAGAATATAGTATGGCAATTGTGGAGTGCTTTTTCATTATAATGCTCAATGTGACAAGTAAATTTGGTATAACAATCTTCGTAATATCGTTTTTTATTATTTTTATTTGTCTTGTTTCTTTCATTTTTTTTACTTTTTGTTTTATTACCGTTACGGGGCTTTTCTTGAAAACGATGCCGTATTTTGTAGGATGCTTCGAGAGCACATATCTAACCGAAACGTGGCCAAGAGTTTAATGCTTCCTCACATACGTTTCGATGCTTTCTCAGAGCACGTCGTAAATTGTTGCGATACTTTATCGACACTCGAAGCCCTTTCTCTCTACCGTAATAAAATGTATTTGAAAATGAAGAAACAAAAAGCAAATATATTCGCGGAGTCGTAGGAAGCGTCTTCGTATTATAGAAATTATGAAAAAAGGTGATTGAGTTAAGGTAATGCAACGATCCTCCGAGGGTAAAACAGAACATGGAGGAGTCATTATTCAAGATTCTGTGCTGTTGCTGTCGAAAAACGACTTGTTATTGCTGAAGCGACGAGATCGAAGCACGTCGTGTACGGCTTTGCCTTTCGATTTGATGGAGACCATAGAAAAAATAATTCTTCAAAGAAATCATTAATTCGTATCGACTAATATTTTTGTCACATAATCATTTTCGATGATATTGAACAAATTGAAAGGTAGTGCCGTGCGGTGTTCATGCTTTTATATTGTCTATTGAGTAATAATTACTTCGATAGCAATCTGTGAGACTTGTCTGTTTTACCCTCGGAGGACTATCGCATCACCTTGAACGAAAACAATTGTGTTTAAAATATTAAAATTAGAGATATATTTTTATAGAATTATTGCGTTTATTGAGTTTTGAACATAGCAAAGTATCCTGGGGTTCCGAGATGATCGATTATTGATTTTTCTTACTTTAAACAATTATATTTAAATCCGATCGAGATTTATCATGCCTCTCTTGAGGCATCAAAGAGAGTACTCGGAGAATATATAATTAACAACAGATAAAGAGGGAAGTAAAAAAGACGATTGTAAATTTATAATGCTGCCGGAATAAAAAAAAATATATATATAGTTATAGTTGTATGTGTACAAAATTGACCTAATTTCAAATCAAAGTCATAAATAAATGTTTTGCATCCTAGAATCTCACTTTAATCTGTCCACTCTACCACCCATGAGATTAGTGCACCTCGCCACCGCAGCAAGCGGAAAGTCGCGTCGATCGTTCGAGCTACATCGTGTGTAACTCGGTTTTATCCCGGCCACAAGCGTAACGGGCATTTTTCAAGCGACTAAACGCGACTCGACGGGTTTTATGTGTTAATGTGGTTATTCTGAAATGTGCGAAATATATTTATCAGCGACAATAGTTTCATGGAAATTTCGCAAACTCGTCGAAAAGTTACGTAATTTTTTGTACTCCAGTTTCGACGAATTGAACGGTAATTCTCGGCCGAAAAAGTCGCGCATAGTTTAGCCTCCAGTTTTGCGAATTTATCGCGAACCTTCCGGTTGTTTGTGGGTTAACTCGTGTACCAGTGTAACCGCGAACAGTGCGACCGAATATCATCGAGTTTCTAGCTCCAGCTTCGCGAATATAAAATATTCCAGATTTTCATATTTATTTTATATCTACACAGTTCGCCGATGCTACTGGACACCTGTGAACCAGGCATTTTTTTACCGAGAGAAGGTACGCTAACAAAATGAAACATAGCTAATCATATTTTAATATCCAAGCGGGTCCGTTTGTCGTCACGGAATCGATTTCTAAAACATGCATCAGCGTCTGACCCAAATTTTGTCAACGAGAGCGATTTTTTTAAAAATAGGTTAAGTCACCGCATATACACGCTAGTATACACACTAGGTTGTTTACACTGTTTCACCTGACACATCAGGCTTGTCTGGAGTCTATTATCTCTGTTAAGTTTGTGAGCCTCTTGAAATTTATCGAATATTTATACTCGACCGGCTGGGATTTATAATCATTTTTTTATTCACACTTCGATGATCATCGATGCAAGATTTATTTTGCAAAGAATTTGTATATTTCTGTTGGGCCAATTGAGCAATTTATCACTCAATGGCTGCTTACAATACAGCTACATTAATTCATTTAATTCGATCTCTCAGATTTTATTGCACCGCAGCGTAGAGATCGAGCTGTCGCATACTTCTGACTTGTGTTTTCAATCTCTCAGAGTTCTGTGAAAACTTAATCCGTAGCTTGGCAAACATTTTTATTTCATAATCATGTCATTCGGTGCATGATTTATTATCAAAGCGTTTGAGTATATTTTTGTAGGCATCTCCGAGAAATTTATTGCAAGACTTGCTGGTTCGTGAACAGGCTTTAGATTTATTAGTTTGACGTCTCACATTTATTCGTACGGCTGTTAGGCCAATTGAGCAATTTATCGCTCGATGGCTGCTTGCAGTACAGCTACATTAATTTTTGAAATTTGATCCCTCAGGATTTATTTAATCATTTTTATTATTGTACAGTAGAGATTTTCGATCGAGCTATCACGTATTTCTGATGCATCTTTTCAAGCTTTTAGAATTTTCAGAAAATTTTCTCCGTAGATTGGCAAAAAAATTTTCATGATTATTTCATTTGGTGCAGAATTTATTTTCTAAGAGTTTGTGTATATTTTTGTGGTCACCTCTTAGAAATTTATTGCATGGCCATCGCTGGTTAGCGGACAGACAGTAGATTTATTAGTTTGACGTCTCAGATTTATTTGTATGGTAATGCAAGGAGCCTAGAACGAATCTATCGCTCTATTCCTTTAGTGTCAATGTACGGGCGGCACTCGAATGTGTCATCTTGACCTTATTAAACGAGAGAACGACCCTGGTTTCAATTTCTGATTATGTCAGCCAATGACTATGCCACGTTGCCGCTCCAAGGTCCACTTCTTCTCAATGACTCCAAAGATAGATTTTACTCAGCCTCAAAGGTCATTCTCGCAAACACGATAAATTAAGGCAGAGTAAAACAAAACAATAAAAAAATACAAAAAAATAACAATGATACTATATTTCAGAAAAGGGACATGTATGAAGCAGGAAAGTGAAAAAATCACCATATCAATGGCCAACAGAAGGGACAAGGCGTCGGCGGGCTTTGTAAGTACAAAAAAGAAAAAACGTTTTACACCTTGCCTCCATAATTTCACACTGTACCGTCTCCAGCGAACAAATTTCGCCGTGATTAAAGTCGATTAGGACGAATCAACAATTTTTACGAATTAAGCCATATTTTTTTTATGTTTTCAAAACTTTTAGGAGAATACTTCGATTTTTTTTTTCTTTCGCCTTGCGTCACGTTTGTGAGTCAGAACTGGTTTTTATCTACCGCACTCGGCGACACTCGTTATCGCACGCAAGTTCAGCGAGCCATACCGCAGTGCTATTATCTTAATTTCTTCGGTTTGCTCGAAGAAATGCACAATGTTCTATGCCTCTGTTTACCGTCGTAAGCTCGGGGTGGAAGATCGGTGGTCAATCGAATCGATGATGATCGATGCAGGAAATATTGGCCAATGATCGGCAGCTACGGTCGGAAGATTTTTATCAATCGCCTGATAGATTCGAAGAATGCGATAAACCGGTAGTTGTGCCGCACAAACGATAGAAACGATGCACACCTTTGGACTCCTCTTATCGTTTACAAATGCAGACTCTCGGGTTATAACGCTTATCGCCAATCGGGAGACTGGCGAATGCGATCCTACCGGTAGTTCTGCTGGCACCGGCATCGGGGTTTTATCGTAAGTGCCTGCGGTGCGTTAGAAATCGTTTGCTGGCAACGAACAATAACGAGAATAGAAAACGAGAGTGCAACGCCGACCAATGATCGGTAATAGTTCATTCTGTTCCACGGAATCGCTGTACTAGGTTTCGAACAGTTTAATGGAGCACTTAATTTCCATAGACAATATTTAATTTTCATAAATAGTATTTGATTTCCATAAATAGTATTTGATTTCCATAAGTAGTATTTGATTTCCATAAATAGTATTTGATTTCCATGAATAGTATTTGATTTCCATGAATAGTATTTGATTTCCATAAATAGTATTTGATTTCCATGAATAGTATTTGATTTCCATAAATAGTATTTGAGTTCCATAAATAGTATTTGATTTCCATAAATAGTATTTAATTACCATAAACGAGAATTTTGAGCATTTATCGTAATTGCGTCTGGCAGGAGTCCGGGTAAAGACATCTTAATCACACTCCATCTCGTCTCCGAGAATGCCAAATACATTTTTTTTAAACCGCAATTGAATTATGTCCGGAGGTTTCGCATGACGCTCGGCACTGAATCAACTGGCTCGCCGTGCAAACGCGTGAAAGAAATGCGAGAGGGAACGCTTCGGATGACCCATTCAATTCCGTAGTGACTCCTCAGCACGCGAGCTTGTTTGCCGGTTTCTCTGACCATTTTCGTCATCGATTTTTTTCATTCATAGCCCAAGCTGTGAAACACCTAAACAGGGACCTAAAAAAGTAAAAACAAGAATAAATGAAAATACAACAAATTCGTAAAAATCTTCACAATTTTCATAATTCATTCACTGCATATTCATATTCATTCCCCATATACGAGGCTACGTTCCTGCAACCCCATTTCACGCGAACGGAACGCTTAAAATTTATTACATATTTACATAATATAAACTTACAATATCTTTTTTTGTTATGTTTAAAAAAAATTTTATATACATATTTTCTTTTCTCGCCGTTTGATTCATCGGTGTGCAATGTCTCGATTCGGCGTCCGGTGTGCGTCGGAAATATCGTGCATTGCCCGCGTGTCAACCCCTTCGAGTAACTCCCATACTCCCGACGTTACTGACAATTAGCACATAACGTATGCACACGAAACGGCTTGTATACAAGTTCGTTCCATGCTTCCTCCCTCTTCCGACATGCGAGCCGGCACTGCTGTGTGTTACCTATTCAAACGTACATCACCCACACTACACAACGTTCCACACGGGGCACATATACAACCCGCGTCACATGGCAGAGTGGTTTAAGGCCCGCACGGACAGTACGAACTTGCGCCGAGAGCAGAGGAGACGAGGTAGTACACTGGTAGTGAGCCGCCGACCACGGCACGGTTGGGGCAGTTGAAATGTACTCGAGCACATTGAAATACGATCCATTTTCATGCGCCAGCGCTATTATACTCCACGGTCTACGCATCGAGCCAGTAAATTAAATTTCAAATAATTACCTTTCTTAATAATATTGTTAAATTAATTTTAGGAAATTGGTATAGATTCAATATAAAATTATAAGTAAATAGAAAATACATCGATATAACAGTTCAATTAATTTCTGGCCAAATTAAATCGCGCCGTTAAATCGAAGCATGAACGATACAACGACGAATCCACTGAGATAAGACGATAGCCGGAGAGAAAACAATGTTTTCGACGCACGGCCGATACGAGCCATACCCAGTGTTTCACCAGAAGTTTCTCACGGGAATATAATCGCGTGGTGTGAGCCTCGATTGCGAGCCTAAACTGTACGGTGCCCTACTGCGTGGTGTAATTGAATAAATACTACTTGTTGGCATTTCGAGACGGTGAACACACATCGCCCGGCGACGATCGTCGGCCAGACAGAGAAACAGAGACGTCTGTGATGTCGGGTACGATAAAGAGGCGAAAGAGCTGGTACCAAAAAGGCGAGACCGGTATAAAGGTAAGACGAGACGTAAAGATCCGTTTAATTACGATCAGCTGATACGATCCTCTCGAGGATTGTTTCATTACAACGCGTACGTGGAATTCCGTGTCAAGTGAACTCTATTTTTTTTTTTGTTTCGTGCCAATTTTTATGCAAATTTTAGGAAATACTGTCGAAAAATTCTGGATGAAAAATGACCATCAGTCAAAACACTTCACATTTTGTTTCAAGTCTGTAAACGATATTATTTTCCAGTCGATCATGAAAATTTCATTTATTTTAATTCTTGCTACCGGAAGTGAAAAAATAAAATAACTTTCGCCCATTACCAGCCTCGAATTATTCCCGGGCTGTTCGACGCAGAGTCCGGTAAATTCTCTGCGGTGATTTTTCGCGTGGAACGTCTTGTATTCGTAGTTCGAGGTAAGAGTCAATTACGAATGGTAGGATCGCTCGTATATCACACTTACCGGTAGCGACTACCAGGCGAACAACTATGCCATGACTCTCAACCCCGGTCGCGACGTGACTAATAATTAATCGTCATGGCAAACGCAGAACATAGTAGCGTTTACTCATCAGATTATACACAATATCGCGCGTACACGTGTCGTAGATTAATCCGTCCGTGTACAAGCCCGCCATTGAAATCGAGCTTTCCCTAATCGGTGGACGTCTCTATAATGTTCCATGGCGCAACGCGCGTGCCTCCGCATTACTTCCGAGCCGATAGCGAAGCCTACGGAAAGCACAAGCGGCACAAATTGTAACGCAGGAACAGCTCGTCAGCGATATGCTACACGCATGGACACATGCCGCATTTCCTGTTCGACTATCATAACATTGCGCGCTGCGGCGAATATCCTCGAAGCGGCGTAGCTGCCGGATAAAAGTCACAGCCATTGGCAGAACATATCATTTTAATGGAGGGAAAAATACTCGAAAACGTAGGAAACAAAGTTTTTTAAGTGGCATCTTTATTTTATTTTTTTACACTTATTCTTATAATTTTTATTTCAAAAAGTCTCGGTACACTGTTGGACCATCACAACACAGCTGCAGCCCGCATCCTCAAAGCGGCGAATCTGCCAGACAAACGGCCCAGCCGTTGGCAGAACATATCATTTTAATGGACGGACAAAAAATAATAGTAGTAGCAGTAGTGAATTTATTGACAATAATAGTAAAAATAACAAAAGTAGTAACAGCAAAGTGGTAAAAAAATATATACAAAAAAATAGTGAAAAGATAATGATTTTGTTGCGATTTTTGTTTTCTGTAAAATTTATTAAGATATAAATTGTGTGAAGAAATAATGACTGAAGGGCCAATCGCTGTGTAGTCCCAGCCTGTGTATCGGGCAGACCAAACTCGAGGACACTCGGCGCTGCGACCATCTGGTGCTTCCTTCGCTCGCTCGCAGGCTACAAAAAAAAAGACACGTGGGGAAACCATACCAAGGGCCGAAAAATGTTTGTCGCGAAAGCATTGGCAGCGCCGAGAAGAAAGTTTACCAAGAAACCAAAAAAAAAACAAAAAAAATCAAAGGTACATCGAGAAAAACACGTTGCGTAGGACTGTGTAGGCGCGTGACGATCCTGCCTCAGTTTGCACCCCATTGTTAATGAAACGGTGCTGGCGCACGCGTCCGTCTGCTCTCGCAATAGCTCGAGACACCGCAGACAGGCACACACACACCTCTGTAGGGAGTCGGCTGAGGAGACGTCGGAAATTGTCGACGATGAACGACAGCGCTCTGGCAGCACAAGGCCACTGCGTGATACGGAAAAATATATATATATTATAAATTATGAAATATATGATATCTGTTGATAAAGAGTTATCAATTACGCGGGGACGCAATTAGGAGAGTGGACTGATGAAAACCGAGACTGAGTGAACAGTGCGTGTAAACTTTACATAACGGCGACGAACCTTTTCTTTTATATAATTATATAAAAGATAAAATTGGAATTGGTTATTATCCAAATTAAGCCATCATTTTATTTTATTTTTAATCATGCAACCGGACGGTTCCGATTTTTATGCGGTCCTCACACCATCTCTTTCGATGCATGTACAATTGTTATGCCAAAAAAAATGTATGACGAAGAATATTTTTTATAATTTTTTTTTTTTTTACACTAATTGCAATTTAGAATAAAAGTTACACGAAGGGTTAATTCGTGTAACCCCGGCCTGGCGAAAGTCTTGATGGCACTGCAATTGTCAGAGACCGCGGTTCGCTGTTCGTTCCCTCGTGCACCTCTGCCCACTGCAACGAAACCCGATATCTCATGTTCCAACCGAGGAAAATCGAGAATCGACAAACTCGTTGCGAAGTCGGTTCTCTTGCGGGCGGTAGAAATTTCTTTTCGTGTGGTCTCCCCCGTGCGGTTTTGCATCTCGGACGCACGCGACCTTGGTAAATATTGTGAGTCACGCATCAGTAACAGCAAAGCCGGTCACGAAACAACTAGCGAGAAGTATTTAAAAAAAAGTATACACAGTGACGCTGTATAGGGGAATTATGGGCTGACGTCACATTTACTTTTCGCCGGCGGATTTCGAGTCTCTTTCTCATTCTATCTTTTCTCCTCTCGGCAAAAATAAAAAGAAAAAAACCGGTTTGTGGTCGGCCCGCGGAGTATTGCATTCCACGTAGATGATTGCATTCCTCCGAACGATCAGAAATCTTAGAACTTGGTTGGTTAATGATTAAAAAAAAAATTCTTAACGAGCAACGAATAACAAATTTATTGAGATTTGACGAAAAATGATTAAATAAAAATCAAGGTAACGTCCGCCTACAGTGACGAAGGAGTGCCCACTGTGTTCGTCAATGGTGACGTCATACCTCTGCCGATTACCTCATCGACCTTTATGTTTCAATGTAGAATCGGCCCCGTGGGTCATCCGGCCCTCGACTTTGGGATGGTGACGGTGCCGGTCTTTGACGTTGTTAACGGATATGAGAGGCCCGATAAGTAGTAAAACTGGGGGTAAGAAAATATTTGGTCTAAGCATGGTGTTGCCCTCTACGTAACTCGGAGGATGCTTTAACGTGCGTTTTATTAAAGTGTGACGTTTTTCGTGGGACGAACGTGAACCGTGAAACGGAGATTGTTGTCGTTTTTTGGTGCAGAAAGAGTTTTATTTTCGTTGTCTAATTGCTAACCATCGCTGAGAAAAAAAAACAAGTTAATGCACAGTATTTCTTAAGGGAACTCAGTCGGTAAGAAAAACTGTAATTCATTTTTTTCCAGCGTCTTCATCTTCTGTCTTATTTTTCGAAAAAGTTTGAGCTTTGATAAAAAATGTTTTACAGTTTTTGTTACCGACCGAGCCGTACAGATTTCATAATCACCGTATACGCTGCTGAATATTATGTAGTTACCGCAAAGGTGCTAAACATCCTTACAAACATAATCCTAAATCACTGTGCGGAAAGTATGAATCAAATGTTTCCCGAGAAAAATACAGTGTACAGTAGAGTCTTCAATCCCACGTGGAAAAATATGGAAATATATGGAAAGCTTCCTTACTTTTATTTTCTTGAACTAAATCTACAGAAAAATAAATATTTATCTCAAAACGCACATAAAATTTAACGTCCGTAGATACACTTCCAGCATTATTTCCACGTGGAATACATTTTCTCACGTTCCACTGATAACATATTATGTGAATAATATATACGCGAAACCTCGAACGAGGAAACTCGCAGAAAGTAAGAACTCACCGCTTATCGCTAACCGTACGTATAGCAAAATTGTAGTGAATTTTTTTTTTCTAACACCCGCTCATGCCTATGTTTATAACGCTCGGTGACCGGAAGTTCGAACTGCATCGAATCGATTACCGGAGCATAATGAGAGGGAAGGCCGCGAGGCAATTGCCGGAGAAGCGTGCGGTACAGAGAATCGTGGACGGAACGAATGTGAGTCTCCGACGCTTTGGTTGTGGCGGAGTTTTCTCGCGTTCCGCACGTGCTCCTCTTCTCTCCGGTTCTCTGGCTAGATCTTCGAGAGGGCATCCGAGGAATCCCGTAAAATTGTCTGACCAGTACCGAGCGCGCGTGCTTCAAGCTAAACGCTGGGACGTTCACGAGCGTGTCGAATGGCTCGCGTGTACACACACCGCTCCTCCACGATGTCCCTCGAAAGCAACACGTAAGAGACTTCGCGACTCGGGGGTCTCGCCAGTCCCGTACGAAATTCGCTCCGATCCCGTAATATCCGCTTTTCAATGTACTTCCTTTTGCGCGTCGCGGTATCAGAGCGTTGTAGGACGTTGCAGGACTTCCTCGTAGAAACTCGCCGCGTCTCGCAACAAATTTTCCTTTGTATGCTAAGCGGGATCTTTCGGTTCCGCGATATTTCGTTCCCCGCCAGGGGACACGGCGCGCTGGATCTTTCGGCGACGTCTCGACGCCGGTCAAGCCGGTGTCACGGTACGGCACGGTAGATCGTTCTTTCGACATCGCCGCGCGAATAAAAAAATAACAGCCATGCTCGGCTTACTCTAGCGTTACACTCTCTAGGTTCTAGAGATTCTTTTTTTCTGTTACCTTATCGTCGGGCAAAATGTACCGGAAATACGAGCAATTACGCCGATAGATCGCTAATGAAATAAGCGGCGGGCGGAATTAATTACACTCGCGGCGTACGAGACTCATTCGGCGTGACGGCAACGAGATTCGGGGGATTCTGCGATTCTTTTTTACTCACGAGAAATTTCAGTTTTCGCTATATATATGAAGTTTAGTAAATTTTTTTTTTTTTTTATAATAATAAAAAAATCAAGGTGGGCTCTGATTGCTTGTTTCGAATAAATAATTATATTGAGGTTTTCCTTAACAAGCTTTTTCGATTTATTTTTTTTTCTTCTAAATACCATCAGTCACGGCTACATCGTTGCTCCGACCCAGATACGATTCCAAACGTAAAAGCGTAGGTATAAGATTTTTGTAAAAAAAAATTTCGAATGACAAAAAAAGGAAACAAGTTTGGTTCCCATTTCTTGTTTCGAATAAATAATTATTGAGGTTTATCTTAACAAGCTTTGTCGATTTATTTTCTTTCTTCGAAATGCCATCAGTCACGGCTACATCGTTGCGCCGACCCAGATACGATTCCAAACGTAGAAACGTAGATACAAGATTTTTGTACAAAAAATGTTCGAATGACAAATAAAGGAAACATTTAATTTCTGGGGCAAATCTTCCCTCGGAGTCGATAATTCAGACGTCCTTGACGAGTCCTTGAAATTAATTCCGAGCCCGCAAGTCATCCACGACGCGCGTGAATCTGCCGTCGGAGCGTGCGGTTCGCGTACCGACGTTAATCGTCGGTGAAGAAACGCGAGTTTAACCGTACATCTCGTCGAGCATCGTCGAAGGTGATTAAGCCGTGTGCAGTTGCAATCCGCGTTTCCTACCGTGCGCGTACTACGGGGTATGCAAAGTCGGGACAAGTGGTCGACGCGCGCGCGGTTAGCCAACCAGCCGGGCAGCCGCGATTATTAAAATTACAGGGCAGTTACAAGTTTAAGGCCGGCTGAACTCGTTCCTGATAAGCGCTCCAGCGTGGAGCGAGGAACGTCCGCGTGTGTGCGACGCCGCTTCCTCACCACTATCGCGAGAGCCTCCTCGGGCTACCCATATGTGCGCTTCTTACGATACTCTCCTCGGCTTCTGCCTCTTTATTCTTCATTTTTGTTTCTTTAATTTCCACTCGCGATTCCGTTACCTTAATCTTCCTGTTACGACCGGTAACTGTATAAGCGCAGCGTCCGCGGCCGTACCGATTCCGAACCTCGCTTCGCTTCTACCGTTCGGGGCTGCTTTTGCCGTTGCGGATTTTATCCTCGAACGGCGGAGAGTACAGCATCGGTGCTCCCGATGCTCGTACATCGAACGCTTCTAGGTGAGGATTGACACGGACCGAGCGAAGAATTATACACAGTAAAATGGGCACCAACGTTTCTTGGCCACAAACCTCCACAAATATTTTCTTAATTTTACAAAAAAATCTTATCCATTTTACAAAAAATCTTACCCATTTTACAAAAAAATCTTATCCATTTTACAAAAAAATCTTATCCATTTTACAAAAAAAATCTTATCCATTTTACAAAAAAAATCTTATCCATTTTACAAAAATTTCTGTCAATTTTACGACTATTTTTTTTTTTTGTAAAATTAACAACAAAATAATTATGGAGGTTCGTGGACAAAAAACGTTTGTTAAATGTACAAATCTTTTTTTCCTTGAGATTCCATTATCATTAAAGGATACTTAAGGCGATTTGATTTTTCCATTTTTTTCTTACGCTACATTAGCGGACGGTTAAGCTTTGATGATTTAATGCGCGAATACAGTTTCTCCGCACCTTCGACAAACGTTGATTTTTTTTTCTTCATCTTGGTACGAGGATTGCGCAAAATCTCATTTCGCTGATTCGATACCGCGTCGCGGACGAAGGAGTCGTCGGCGACTACGATAGACGTCGGCTTGTTAATTATTTTCTCGATGGACATGCTTATGGGTGTGTGGGTACACGCGTGGATATTATAGCTGCGTATGGGTGATGCTTGATGGAGAGAGAGAGGCGAAACTGCGTTGGAAACGTTCGATTTGAGACCGGCTGTACTACACACGACGACTACCATCCGTACTGTCGAAGATCGAGGCCCCTTAACGGCATCGTAAATTCCTGTACTACTTCGACTCGTTCGATAATTTAAAGATATTTTTTTCCTTTTTTTTCTTCACAGCGATTTTCATTCCGACCCCGAAAATCGTACGTGGGATTGCGTACATTTATTTAAGCACTTAAGTATTTATAGGCAGAAGATAATCGGAGGTCGATTGATAACACTGAAGACAAAAAAGGTGAAAAGGAATCTAACAATTCGCAGTTATAGTCCAAAAGAAAATCGTACAAAGATACCAGGAAAGAAATAAAAAATTATTTCCATTCCGACCCCGAAAATCGTACGTGGGATTGCGTACATTTATTTAAGCACTTAAGTATTTATAGGCAGAAGATAATCGGAGGTCGATTGATAACACTGAAGACAAAAAAGGTGTAAAGGAATCTAACAATTCGCAGTTATAGTCCAAAAGAAAATCGTACAAAGATACCAGGAAAGAAATAAAAAAATTATTTCGTTTCGCGTTTATCGTTCGGAATAAATTTCCGGAATTTCGGCATTCCTAAAATAAATGTTCGGGTCTGAATCGTGGGACAACTCAATTACAAGCGTGAAGCCGGATTTTTAACGAAATTTCACCGATGCCAAAATTTCGGCGTCGCTCGATACTTTTCTGACGATTAGCACCAGACGCGTATCGTAAAGCAATTAGCAACGCTGGATAAGCCGGCGTCACCGAGACAGATCGAGTGAGATCCCGTTCGAGTCTCGAGCGCGGCTTAATCCGTTCCTCCTACGCGACTTCGCGGAGACTCTCCCGGTGTAGTAGAGGCACGGTGAGGACAGCGAAGCGAACCAGTCTTTCTCGAGCCTCACACCCATGCGGAACTGACCTCGCTGACTCACGAGAGACGTTCTCTCATCTCTCCGTTCTATTATCTCGCGGGATCTTCGCGTCAGCTGTTGTCTCTGTACCTATTCTAATTCACTAAACGTTTCGATAAATGTCGTGAGAAAATGTATCGCTTCGTCAAACCCTAAAATGCGAAGCGCGTGATATAAAGTTTCCGACAATAAAAAAATAAAAAATAAACACTCAGTTACACCGGAAGTGCACGAGGATGAATATTTACGTACGAATCTCTATAAATGGAGTGGATATAGTGTCTTAATCGGAATGTTGGTTTTAACTGCTAATAAAAAGTGTGATTAGTGCCGGAGTGATATTTTTTTTGTTTTTGGTAATTTATTGTCTCGCTTAAGGATGTTTTAACTTCTGGCTACTTATAGTGAGAACGGCGCCGATAATGAGTTTTTGTCAAGTGAGCAGAGTATCGAGCATTTTCTAAATTTTTATTTCAAGTAAAAAAATATTTTGATTATTATCGAAATTATTATTATTTGTTCGTAATTAGCGTCAACTAACGAGTCTAAACTGCGTTTCAACACTCGACCGCCGACAGCGACCGAATCGACGATATAATGCGTTATAAAAACAAGTTCGAACAATCACGTGGCCGCGAGGAAGAAATTCATCGCGTATAGTCATTGTTATAAATAGCGGCGTGTCGGTGCGTTTCTCACTCAAGCTCGTGCGCTTTAATGACACATGACATGACGCCGAAACAATTCCATCCGGCTTGTGTTTTTAAGTTCGTTGCAATCGCGCGCTCCGATACTTTTGCGCGGACGTCGCCGCTATAAACGGGCTCACAATTGCCCGACAGAAATAAAAATAATAACATTTAAAAAATAATAATAATATTTTTATTGTTTATAATTTTTCAAACAATTAATATTATTTCAAACAATTAATATTTTTTCAAATAATTAATATTTTTTCAAATAATTTATAATTTTCAAATAATTTATAATTTTTCAAATAATTTATAATTTTTCAAATAATTTATAATTTTCAAATAATTTATAATTTTTCAAATAATTTATAATTTTTCAAATAATTTATAATTTTTCAAATAATTTATAATTTTTCAAATAATAATATATAAACAAAATAAGAAGGCTGTTGGTGATATTCGTGTTTAAATTTGTCCTCGCGAAAGATCTTGACGCGCGCTATTGCTGACTATTAATGGGCGGGAAAAAAAGAGGTCGGCGACAAAACGCGACGATGTAATCTGCTCGCTCACGTCGAACCTTGGAATATAGTATCGTGAAATGCTAGTCCATTTGCGCAAGTGGAGTTTATTTAGCGAATAAAAAAATTAAATAAAATGTGTTCGACGCTGCGAGATCGACGCGCGTTCACGCGTGTTGATACAAATTACGGGTCTGTGTCGACGATCCGCGAGAGAGAGAGTCGATGACTCCCGGGAGGCATCATTTGCTTACGCAATGTTGATTGCAGGCGTGCGTTATGCACTTTCCGATTATAGTTGAAGAGACTCGCCACACGCTCGCGGGGGTTTCTCTCTTTATTCGAATAACTGATCTCTGCCCCCCCACTCCTCGTCTCGGTACTTATACACTCGTTATCCTAGCGGGCTCGCCTCACCGGCAATCACTATTCAGCGACAACTCGATTCTCATTATAATATACAATTGCTGTTTGATATCTGATCTCCCGTGACTTTGCATTCCATTCCAGTCCGGATTATCGGGTCAGTTTGGGGTAATGCGGGTCAACGAGAGCAGACAAGTCGTGGGCATAATGAAGATTTAATTAGTTACGGGCTGAGTCCGAACTTTTCGCAGAATCAAGAAATAGATTTTTAGTAATTCGAAATTTTCATTTTTGTCAAGAAATTTTTAAAAATTTTCCTCTCCAGGATTAATAATATAACTGTTTATAGAAATGGCAACTCGATTCTCGGTATAATACACAATTGCTATTTTATATCTGATCTCCCGCGACTTTGCATTCTATTCCAATCCGGATTTACCGGATTATCTGGGCAGTTCGGGGTAATGCGGGTCACCGAGGGCAGACAAGTCGTGGGCATAATGATGATTCAATTAGTTACGGGCTGAGTCCGAATTTTTCCGCGTATTTTATCCTCTCCAGAATGAATAATAAATGTTTATAGACGTAGGATCGTTGGAAACAAGTTATTCGATAACTACAATCTCACACATTTTTTTTCCTCGATGAAAGTAACTCTAAAAATACATCGCTTCTCAAAACCTTTGTACAGTCGATTAAAAAAATGTTTTGCCTCGTTTATTTATTTACTGATGTTTATTATATTTTTATCATGACAATAATTTTCTTAATATTAATTTTCTACTCTCTGGTATTGCCAGTATTATCGGCTGACCCGCATTACCCCAACGTCGAAAATTCTATGCGCAGGCCTACGTACACGAGCTGTGCACAGTGCCGGCTGCAGCTGTTCGAGCTAAAAGATCGACATAAACGTCGATGAATTTTCAACCGTGAAAACATCTGTGTGAGAAACCGGCGTCGAGGGACGCGGCGCGTAAACTTGTGGGACAAAACAATAGAAGCGAAGTGTGCGAAACAGTCGTAGGAACATTGCCGTGCGGTGGCTGTGCGACGGGCGGCCGTTTTAATTTCCACCGGTTCTCGGGCTTCCGCGGATGTAACGGCGATAGCACGGCGGGCCGACGACGACGGGCTACGCACGAGCTCGTCGCACACGCGGATATGCCGGACAAAATGCTGAACTGGAATTATTCCAACTTAACGACGATAAAGACCTTGAGAATTTTTTTGCAACGCTCCGCTTACGAAAGGTCGCTTTTCCTGAATAGCGTCATTATAACGCCTTACTCGCTCGCCGGACTGATATAAACTGGCACGCGAGTCGTCCCTAAGACGCTCGTGAATCGCGTGTGTATTTTTTTTTGTTTTGTTGCAAAGTGTTTATTTTTGTTTGCATAAGTGTGTGCATCGTTTTTTTTTAAACAATTGACTAACTCTCGCACGATCAGAAAGTGGAGCCATGATTACAGAATGGGTGAGATTTGAACACTGATTTATTTTCACTTTCTAATTGCCAGGATTAATTAACTATGATTCAAGAGCAGAAATATTTCCACGAGTTTATTTTGTAATTCTCCACGAGGATAAATCCAACCGTAAGAACTCCGTGATTTATCAATGAAATTCCCAACGACTCTGCGTTGTTCAATTTCGTATTTATGTTTCTTCGACTGTCCAAAAATGTACACGTGTAAACCCGATAAAAATTCCCGATCTCAAAAGTGGGTACTCAGTGTGTGGGCAATATCCGCAGCCGGATGGGTCATCGTCGAGATGAGATAGCCACTCGGCGGTATTATCCGCCTGAGCGTAGTATATAAATACACCCGTCGGCCCACTAGCCGGGCGAATGTTTATTTATTTTCCCGCCGGCTCTTCGGCCACAGAATGAAATAGGGGCTCGGGCATTGCAGAGTAAACAAAAAAACCTTCGCAAACTTTGAAACAATTTTTTGACCGCAAACGTTCGAACTTCTTTCTTTAATTTCACAAACAAAAATAAAAGCTAACAAAATTGTTAACGACATGATTTTCCAAATTTTGGCACTCATCGAACAATATTGTTTTTGCACGAAATCCACCGCTCTGATGTTACAAAGTTATTTGTTATTTTACTTTTCTCTTTTTACTGTATTTCGTCATCGATACACTTTTCTCGCGGAAATTCTCTTCCTCGACTTTCATTATCTCCCAGCTGCGTGCCGTGCGTGCGATGAAGTCACACGCCTCTCAAACGTGGGCGCGCGCGCGCCTTCCCGTATAGATGAGACGAGAAGCCTCACGACGACGCTGACCTCATATTACGAACATTCGCGCGATTCGCGTCGCGACACACAATCCACGGCAGCTGCCGCTTCGGTCCAGCGAGACAAACACCGCTCGTTGCTCATCGCCGTTTATAAAATGATATCTTTATAGTCCGAAGAAAGCAATAACTCAACAATAAAAAAGAAAAAGAAACTTAAAAAAAACCTTGTCATCGCCGTCTCGAGGAGAATCTTTGACATTGACACGATTTCGTGGTAGTTGGACGGCGCATGCGCGAAGAACGGTTCAAGGACTCTCGTCCTTCCTGTGCCCTTCGTACGGCTTGCCCTGAGCGCGTTCGCACTGGCGAATTATTTGGAAAAAAATAAACGGGGTGCAGCAGAGACGCGTAATAAAACGATCCTTCGAATAAATTTCAACGCAGAATCTTGATGCAACTGTAAAGTACTCCGGTGACCTCGTCGGGCAAATGCCCGTAACCAGTTTCATTTGCGGCCTGCATACCAGGAATTAGCGAGTGGATGGATGAGGTTCCACGTCGCGATCTTTAACCACGCCCGGTATATATTACTCAGGCGTTTTCCGCCGGAGGAATGTTGGTATCTCGTTGAGAGATTAATTAATTAATTGGCGGTGGGATTCCTGGGGAAATTTATTTGAGCGATTCGATTAATTAAATCGACCTCGATTGATAATGCCTCGCTCTTATCAATCGCGTCCGAGTTATTTTAAGAAAAATACGGTTGATGGATACAGTCAATATCAGGGTGAATACATTGTTGTCGATGTTGAGTCTCTGTTTTATTTATAATACATTTAATTCCCATTTAATGTCATAATTTTTTTTCGACAATACGTTAATTGGTTTCGCATACATCTTTGAAATATTAAAAAAACTGTACTTTCACGAGCTGCTGGTTGGACGAATTTTGCGCGATCATTTAAACTCGCATGTATATAATATAAATGTTGGTTAGAAAAAAAAAATCGTCCAAGCCAACTACTTGACATTTTTTGTAATCTTTAACACTGATTTAAATACAGTTAATTTTTTTTAATAAATAAAAATACGTGTACATTGAATCTGAGGACCAGTTGGCGATTTTCTCTATTGTTTCTTATAGTACATTTAATTTACATTTAATATAATACATTTTTTTCAACGACACGTTGATTTTGTATAAATCGTTTTGACGAATTTTGCGGTATCATTTAAACTCACGTGTATTTAGTATAAATCTTGAAAAGAAAAAAAGTGGTGTATGCCAACGATTAAAAACATTTTGTAATTTGTAATACCGACTTAAAAACAAGTTGATTTCAAAAAATAAATAAAAATACGAGTACATTTTTAGCAGCACCGATAGTCGAGCTGCGCGATTCCGTGTCGCGATCCCGTACGCAGGTGACAATAATGAGAGTATTGGCTCACTACGCGAGCCATTGTTTTCCCGATAAGTCAAGCCCGTCGGCGTTATGCTTCGGGAATACCTAATAGAATTATATGTACGATGATTCGTTGCGTGTCGTAATAGACGATCAACAGTTGACGATAGTTGTTCGCAGTCTTAACTCTGCCGAGCATCGTCCAGTCGCATTTTTTTCGTCCGTTCGTTCAGTATTGACCTGCGTTCAATGCTCGCATCGTGTCGCGAGGAATGATGCGCTGTGTCGGTTGTGAATTTTTTTGGGACTTCCTTTCGGTGAGTCCTCGCGTCGTCCTGCAGTGAGACATACGGATAGAATTTAATTATTATCGCAAACATAAAAAACACCCTCTTGATCGGATTAATTTGACAATTTTTTCGATACTTTCTGACCCTAATAAAAAAAATTGCAAGATGCAAAAAAAGGAACATTTTTTTAAATTACAGAATTTAATTATTATCGCAAACGAAAAAACACCCACTTGATCCGATTGTTTTTACGATTTTTTCTACACTTTCGAGTCCTAATTATTAATTTTTTTGTTCAAAACAAAAAAGGAACACTTTTTAAACATTATTGAACTTACGTATTATCGCCAAGAAAAAAAAGTTTTTCAACACTTTCGAGACCTAATTATTCAATTTTTTTCAAGTTACGAAAAAGGGAACACTTAAGAAATGATAACAGTTTTCACTGTGCGGAACGCGGCGACGAGGAAAGAAACGAGAACGGCTATTTTCAGACTCCCCTTAACAAATTCTAATAAATTATAATAAGTTCTCGAAAGTATAATAACCGAAGCAGTTCACTGTACACATCGTGACCCGTCTCGGTTACACAACAGCAAAGTTAAATCAGTGACAGATCTCTAATTTCCGTTCACGACAAAAGAAGTGCAAGGGTGAAAGTCGTCGGTGCATTGTTCGGCTAAGTCTACGTTCAACGCGGAATGCCGATTACCCAAGAACGAGTCTTTAGGTCAACGTGCAGCCTCCTTCCTTGTACAGCCCGTTCCTTGTACACCAACATCTCTCTATGCGAATCGAAGCGACCACCGATCGATCTTTTCGCTGACGCGATAATTGGACAGTTTTTATTATCCTCTTCTCAGCAAGTTTACCCAAACAGCCTCGGGAATCATCGAGAATTCTATGGGAAAACTAATAAAACTGACCGAAGTTATTTTAGTGCTTCTATATTTGTAACATCTATTTTTGGAAGCTGTGCCACGAGCTTTCACGAAAGAGCGCACACACGGCTCCAAAATCATCCGAAAATAGCATCGTGCGAGTTTTCCGGAAATTAATTCTATTTGGATAGCGAAGTTATGTGATACAGTGTATTTTTTAATTTTTAAATATTTTTTTTATTAAAAATGTTGTGTCGTGTGTTTCAGCTGGACACATGGTTTCGACCGAAGAAGTCGGGTCGTGGGGGTGGAGTCAGAAGTGGCACTGGCCTCAACACCGTCCCCCGGCCAAATTCGGGCGATGACTTCGACGAGATCGAGCAGCAACGCTCGATCATCGAGAGAATGGATGAGGAAACGATGAACGATAGATTCGAAAAAATGCTGGTAAAAATACTACTCGTCCGACTTAACTACTAGGTGTCTCGTCTCAATTGCTATCCTAGAACGAAAAAACACTATTACGTGCAAATTGATCCATTATTGCCGATTATACTGTTTCAATTATGAACCAGACTTCACCGATTATCGTTCTTCAAACAGACCTCACTTTAGTGCGAGTATCTAAGGAGATCGTTTTTTTTAGCGTTATGCTGATTTATTTTTATCTTTTTGCAGGCCAATATGAATTTAACGGAAGAGAAGAAAGAGCCACTGCGTCAGCAGCCGGAAACGAAGAAGAAGGAGATGCTCGTTCTGCATTACAAGGGCAGTATACAGGAGAACAAATCGAAGTTCGATAAACCGGCGGATTACATACAATACTTGGCGCAGCCTGATCTGAGCGTCAACAAGATCTACAGCTGCGTCGAATCCCTCAGAATAGCCCTTACGAATAACCCGCTGAGCTGGGTCCAAGAATTCGGTACCAAAGGGCTCAAACAAGTACTAGCTACTCTCAACGAGTGTTACAGAAAGTAAGTTTTCGTCGCGACTATTCATATATTACTCTCTGTCGATAGTTCCTATTGGGGGTCCTTGAATTCTCGAGCTTTGAACTGGTCGGGCTTCGAGCCAAATTCTCGATTGAAATAAAAAAGTTTTATAAAAAAAATAAAAACTCAACTCGACTCACCCATTTCAGGGTTCAGCGACCCGTACAATAAATCCTCAATGACAAGACTGTCTTACCTTATTCATTCACTTTCATTCTTGTTCTATTGCAGTGCCCTCGTATATTACGATAGGTAAACTTGTAAATCAAAACTCTATCTAACATTTCCATTTTTATTTTGCGAATTTTACTAATTTATTTTTCATTTTTAAGCATCGCTCATTTTCTCGGCTTATTAAATTTTCATTCGAGTCTCTAGAGTATTTCCAAAATGATAACTAATGGGATTTCTTCATCGTTTCGCAGTGACAGCCGATACGAGCGGATACAGTACGAGTGTATACGCTGTCTGAAAGCCATAATGAACAATACGGTCGGAATAAAGGAGATGCTGGCCCACCACGAAGCGCTCACAATTGTCGCGCGGTCGTTGGAGCCCAGCAAACCATCGGTCATGTACGAAGCCGTCAAACTTCTCGGTGCTGTTTGTCTCATATCGAGCGACAGTCACAAGAAAGTACTCGACGCTATAACGTTGAACGGAGAATTCAAAGGGCGAGAGAGATATTTACCGATCGTCCAAGGCTTGATGAATAAACAAAATGAAAATCTACGGGTAGGCACGCCGTCGCGTACGGGATAAAAATTTAATCTATATTAATTTTCATGTACTTGATTAATTGAGATTTTTACTGTCCCATGCAGGTCGTCTGTCTGCAGCTCATCAATTCGATCATATCATCAGCGGAAGATTTGGACTTCCGGTTACATCTGAGAAACGAAATAATGCGTATCGGCCTGGCGGATATATTGGAATCGTTGGAGCGCGACGATTCCGAAGATCTAATGACTCATTTGAAAATCTTCAATCGGGATAAGGACGAAGATTACGAGGAGTTCGTTCAGAGATTCGATCACGTTCGATTCGAGCTCGACGATATGAACGACTGTTTCGAAATAGAGAAGAACAGGGTGATGGACACTCCCGCTGAACCTTATTTCCTCTCGATACTCCAGCACTTGCTCTTCATAAGAGATGACGCCCAGGTCAGGCCTGCTTACTACAAACTGATCGAGGAATGCGTTTCGCAAATCGTGCTGCATCGATCGGGCTGCGATCCCGATTTCAGCGCGACGAAACGTTTTCAAATCGACGTACAACCGCTCATCGACACTCTCGTGGAAAAATCGAGAGCCGAGGAGGAGCGACGCTTGTCGGAAATGGCGCAAAAATTGGAGGAAGCAATTTCGAGTAAGCAGGAAGCAGAGGCGAAGCTTCAGCATGCCGAGAATAAGATCAGGGAACTGGAACAGGGGGGAGCGAGAGCCGGAGGCGGACTGGCGGTACGTAAAAACATACATTTCGAATGCTCATATATATTTTTTATTGTACCGAATAATTTGCCTTGCGCTCAGAAAATGGCGTAAAAAAGGTTCTAATAGTATTTTTTTCCAATTTATTTTTACAGAAAATTGGAGGTGGTCCACCGCCGCCTCCGATGCCCGGAATGGGTGGTCCGCCGCCGCCCCCGATGCCCGGTATGGGAGGACCCCCTCCACCACCTATGCCCGGGATGGGAATGGGACCACCGCCCCCGCCTATGCCCGGTATGGGAGGCCCACCCCCTCCCCCCATGCCGGGAATGGGGGGTCCGCCACCTCCCCCATTGCCAGGCATGGGCCCTCCGCCGCCGCCAATGATGGGTGGCATGAGGCCACCGATGCCGAACGCCGTACAAGTATTACCTCACGGCCTAAAGCCGAAGAAGAAATACGAAGTCGAGGGACCTCTCAAGAGGGCCAACTGGAAAGCCGTAAGTTCAAACGATATCTCCAACCGTCTCATACAGAAATTTCATTTGTTATCTCGGATTTATTAACTACTTTATTTCGTTTGCTCTATATTTTTAGATATTGCCTCAAAAGTTCAGCGAGAAGTCGTTCTGGTTGAAAGTACAAGAGGATAAGCTCGCGAGTCCTGAAATTCTCAACGGTCTAGCTCAAAAGTTCAGCTCCAAGCCGCCGAGCAGAAAGATCGACGACGTCGTCGATAAATCTGCGCCGTCGAAGAAAGTCAAAGATCTCAAAGTTTTGGACAGCAAAGCGGCTCAAAACATATCGATTCTTTTGGGTGGAACGCTTAAACACATGTCGTACGACGAAGTTAAAACGTGCCTACTCAGATGCGAAGGTCCTGTAATTTCTGACAACGTTTTGCAAGGCTTGATACAGTATCTTCCGCCACCCGATCAGCTCACCAAGCTGCAGATGTTCAAAGACCAGTACGATGATTTGACGGAAGCCGAACAGTTCTGTGTTACGGTACGAAATCGTTGAAATATTGAAGAGTCAAAAATTCAGAATATTACATCGTTTCTTTAGAAGACGTCATCTATAGCTCATATAATCTTAAATATTTTTTTGCTCTTAAAAAAAAATCCCATTTGATATCTTACAGATTAAAGCCATCTTGATAGGTTTATAGAAAAATAATTTACGCGATAATATATTAATTGACTATTTCGACATTTTACAGATATCGACGATAAAGAGGCT
Source organism: Ichneumon xanthorius (assembly GCA_917499995.1). Taxonomy (NCBI): domain Eukaryota; kingdom Metazoa; phylum Arthropoda; class Insecta; order Hymenoptera; family Ichneumonidae; genus Ichneumon; species Ichneumon xanthorius. Next base: position 20,513,746 of record OU824202.1, on the reverse strand, counting down.
ACTGCCGCGACTGCGATCGTTGAGTTTCATGTTGCGCTACGAGGAATTAGTGCAAGACGTGAAACCGGATATCGTAGCTGGCACTGCGGCTTGCGAGGAAGTGAAGTGTAGCAAAAAGTTTGCCCGAATTCTCGAACTGATTCTTCTACTCGGCAACTACATGAATTCCGGATCGAAGAATGGACAAGCGTTTGGTTTCGAAATAAGTTTTCTCACGAAGGTTCGTTAATTTCGTAGTAACAAAAAAACGCTCCGTACCCACGATATTATCGCGATATTAATTGGACAATGCTCTCCGATCCTCTTTATTTTACAGTTAACGAGTACGAAAGACGTGGAGAATAAGCAAACTCTCATGCACTATCTCGTAGACACGATAGAGAGAAAGTTCCCGGAGTGTCTCACCTTCGCCGAGGAATTGTCCCACGTCGATCGAGCGAGTCGTGTCTCGTTGGAAAATATTCAACGCACCTTACGACAAATGGATTCCAATATAAGAAACCTCGAACAAGATCTGTCGAATTCGAAAATTCCGCAGGGTGATCAAGATCTTTTCGCAGAGATCATGGGTGTAAGATTGAACATACATGATTGCTTCGACACTGCTAAAATAAAAATAAAACAAATTTTTATTGAGTTTCATATTTCAGCCATTCGCGATAAAAGCCAGAAAGTCCTACGAGGTGATGCAGAATATGTTCAAAAATATGGACAGCCTGTACACCGATATATCGGACTTTTTCTCTTTCGACAAACAAAAGTACACGATCGAGGAGTTCTTCGGTGACATAAAGAAATTCAAGGATGACTTTTTGGTGAGTACGTCACGGAAGTGAGTTCACGATAAATAAATGAAGAATATCTATTTTAAAAGTGCCGATCTCTAATCGAAATTTCCGGCTAACGCAAATAATTATTCTCTACAGCAATCTCAAACGGAAATCGTGAAGCTTCGCGACGGCGAGGAGAAGCAGAGAAGAGCTCGTGAGGCCCGCGAAAAGGCCGAAGTTGAGCGAGCAGCTCGCGCCGCTCGCAAGCGTGCTCTGGTCGACATGAACGCTCACGAAACTCAAGAAGGTGTTATGGACAGTCTGATGGAAGCGCTTCAAACTGGTTCCGCCTTTAGTCGACCGGATCAGCGGCGAAAGCGACAAACCCGCGTAGCCGGTGGTAAGTTCAAACTAATTAGAGGTAGGCACGGTCCGACTAAGATAATGAAGTGGAGTCCGTCATCGAGCCCGAAAATATTCGACGGAAGTCTAGCTCTCCTTAGTACGAAAAATCTCGAATCAGGAAATCATCGACACCTCAGCGACGCGAGTTCCTCGTTTTACTCGCCCAACGAAGCCATCGTTCGAACAGTATCGCACGATTCCCACACGTACTTCACACCCGAGGAGAATCAAGTGGAATTGAAAACATTTCTACTCAACGAAGCAAAGAAAACACCCAAGCGGGACGGTTTTCTCTCTCGAGTCAGCACTTTTCAGCGGAAGCGCCGCAAAAGAGATGGAAAAAGATCGCTCAATCCAATGGCCTATCTCGCTTCGCCGTTATTCAGCAAAACTCCAAGACGCGAAGTTTCCATAAGAGTTCACAGAAACATCGGCCTCATGCATCTCGATAGTTTGAGCTCGGTCGATACCTTTCATTCGGCAAACTCCAATTTTTTGACCGTCCCGAGTCCACATCGAGCTATGGGAAGATCTGATAATTCTGAAGATCTCAGAGACTCCAAAAACCGTTCGTGCGTAGTAAACAATAACGGTGCGATACCGAAGGTGAGACGCAACAGTACAGCCTCGCCGCGGAAAAGAGCCTTGAAATATCATTACCTGAGCGCATCTTGCGAATCGGTTGTCGGCGACTTCAAGAAACGTAATTCCGACAAAATGTCGATGCCTCGATCGCCGATTTCGAAGTCGTCGCTCTATCGCGAGACTCTGATCGGCGAGGCGCGAAGATTGACGCCGGTTAAGCAAAAAAGAGTTTTTGTCGGGCGCAGATACAAGCGAAACGGCATCGTTCGGCGCGCGATAATAAATCGCAAGAAAATGACGCAGAACAAACAAGCGAGGCGCATGAAATTACGAAACTATCTTGGAAGTCCGCCGAACATGAACTCTTCGATGCCGGAGATAATAATTGACGGTTCTCCGATTACCTGCGACTCGTACGGAAACTATGAAAAGAAGTACGAAACGATATCCAAATCTACGGACTACATGTCCGCGGATGAGTGTCCGGCGCCATTGTACACGGAGCCATTGTTGCCGAGGACGAAACATTTTGAAGATATCTCGATTATTCACGACGAAAATCAGAACGACATCGTGCTGGGGCGCGGCGAGACTAGCAACGCATTTTTCGACAGCAGTCCGCTTGAGAAATCGAATTTTGTTAGCTCCTCGAACAGTGTTTACTCGCCGAAGGCTGTCGACATCAGTGGGATACTGGAGATGTCTTGCAAGAGTCCTTTGGACGCTACCGAGGCGGGTGATCGAGGGCATAAATATAAAAAATATGGAACTTGTTCGCCTACGACGCCGAATCTGCTCGAAATGTCTGAATACGCACACGCGAGCACGCCGCAGCCTGCGGAACAAACGCCGTGCACTCCGGAGAGCGTCGCGCATATTTCGGATGACGATAACGTTTTTTACACACAGCTCGATCAACCGAGCGGTGGAAAGAAAAATTGGAAATTTTGGCAGAAGACGGATGAGAATAATAAAATTGTAATTTTGAAGTACAACAAATTGAGTACTAGTGATAACAACGTTGCGGGAAACACTGATGAGTTAGCCGGCGATGCTGCGAGCACTCCATGAATGAAGCGATTTGTGTTTCGTACAGAATTGACGAAACACTGGTCAAATTCAAGAGGATGTGGCGATTTAGTTCAGAACGTTTATCGAATTTATTTTGTATCAATTTTGAACATTGTCGCGCGAGACTGATGATGTATTTGTGATGAATTTGTAAAGAGTTGCGATTCCAGTGTCTAGTTTTTTATTGTTGATTATTTGAACGGCGTTTAGTCGACAAAAGCCGCGGAGATTTTTTTTACATATTTCTTGAACTAGAGTTGATAGCGCTCCGAGCCTTTAAAGTTGGGAGGTTCACTTTTTAGGAAGTAACAATTTTCTCATATTTGTTGTTTGAAAAAAAAAAATTATTTTTACTCGATGTAATTAATTTTTATGAATCTCTCTACGGCTACTATGTGCTCCAAAAGTGAGAATTTGTTTGGCATAAAATTAATAATGTCCTGTCTTTCCCGTGATTGTTAAAGAAAGGAGTTAAATGCTAATCAATCAGAAACGAAATGCGTATAATTTTCTCTCAGCGCTGAGACTGGCATCTTGCGTAATATTTTTTTTTACTATTGTTGCTTAATCATTTTTATACTGAAACTTTACGAAAATGTTAAATATTGTTGTCAATGATGACAAAAAGAAATGTATATCATGATGAATTTATATGTAAATAATTGTAAGTTATCATTTAATTAAATGCATGAAAATAATTCCCCGCTTAATAACACTTCACAACACACGCTGCACGATCCCGAAGCTTAAATTCCAATGCCTCGCCCTCGCACGATAAAGTAGCTTCCGATATTCATAGAATTACGACAATATATAGATATATATATTTAGCGGCCAGCTGTATATAAACATAATAGCTGCCCTGTTACAATTTCGGCTACTCGATCGGTAGCACAGCAATGCGGACTTTTTTTTTTTTTTTTTTTTTTTTCTTGCGTGTTTACACTAGCAGTCTCAGTCTCGTGCCAACCGTACTCCACAATGGTTGTTCTCGTATTTCTATTCTCGTGCCATTCGTGTTAATAATCTGTGAAAAAAATTGGGTTTTACAGCGGAAAGAAGAGCCCAGCTGAACAGAAGCCGATCGCGGACAGGGCTCGTAGGAACGGGATTGCTGGGAAGAGAATTGTCAACGTGAGTAAATGGTACAGAGTATTAAAAAAAATGGCAGATCCGTATAGCCAAAGTCGCAAAGTTTTCTGAAAAGAATTTTGCCCTATTTTGTTTCGATTTTAGAACCGTCGATGTAAAATTCACAAATTTTCATTAATTTCGTTGCCAACTGCTACTGTTTTTATTAATTATCAACTCGATACCCTCTGTTTGCAGGGAACTTCTGAGCTCGGCGTAGCACATGAAAAGTTTACGTCTCCGTCCTAAATTTGATGCTGTGATTCCTTACGCTTCGACGGCGAAAGCACGTTGACAAAGACTCTCGAGCTGAGAGAAGAATGATTGAAGAAAAAATTTAATCGTCGACACGATCATTGTCGGACGATTCGAAGAAGCACCACTCTACTGTCTTCCTTTCGTTTATTGGCACGAGCCATTATCGGAATCGTAATTTTATTTCGAAATAAGCTCCGCGCTCGTTCAATCATCACTTCTGCATCTCACGAAATATTGCACATATTTTTCATGCGAAATCGACATTCGCATTATTTAATGACGCGTGAGTTGCGGTCCTCGAATTTCCCCGACCGTGCGTGTATATTTTACACTGTAAATTTACGTCTGTAAATTATTGATTTTCTTTTAACACGGGTTTGGGAGAAAAAAAAAACAAAGATAAATAACGTTCTACTTCGTTTATGTACATTTTGAAATGTAAAGGGTCGTTTGGTGGTTTTCGCTCGATTTCAATTATTTTTAAACAATTTAGAGAAAAAAATAATTTCAATCGTTCGAGCCATCGAATTATATAGCCAGCCTCCGTTCGATCCCTGCCAGTATGTATTTTCGTCAAATTTTTTTCTTGAAAATACGAATGCCCCGAGTTTCGAGCACAAAACAAAAACGCGCACACGTGTTAACGATAGTGGTGCTTGATGAAATGAAATGAAAAAAAAAAAACAAAACAAAAGCTCTCGGCACTTTTGTATACTTTGAAATTTTCTAATTTTGTAAATAATACGCAAAATAGATACGATGATGAACGTATCTCATAATGTGTCCAACAGACTTCGGCATGGACATGCATTTAGTCGTCGTATTTTGTATTCTGTACTTATAGCGAATCATGACTTTGCTTAAGACAAGAAATAAAAAAAAAATAAAAAAAAATAGGCGAGCAGTTTCCAGCTCCGATGTAACTTTGACAAATCGAAGAGCCGAGAACGGGCTCCCTACTGTTTCTATCGAATCATGTTTAAGATCGCGATGGTGTGTAATCCGTTCGCCTAAAACTACATACTACTCAATATCGTGATTCCATAACGAGAGAGTGGCGAAAGGCGATTTAAACAAACCGAAGGAAAACACTCATAAAAGTTAGTAAATCAAATGGAGCCTTGCAATTTGTGAGATTTCAATAACAAAGGAAAGTAAGCAATGATTTCCAACAAACAAAAACTGCCAGATTAGGGGCACAAACAGTTGTCGTGATATTTATATAAATCATTGTGCCAATAATGGTAGATAAATGTTGAATTGTACCTTGGCGAAATTATAATGTAGCAAAGATTCTCAAAAAAAAAAAGAATTACACGTAAACGCATGAGATACCTTAATTACCATCGTATTCGTCTATTGAATCTCGACGCCGACTACATACATTGTTTATACTACGATTTATTGTTGTAAGAAGAAACGAGAGTCCGATGTATCTATACTGTGAATATTTCATCATAGAATATAATTAATAGATTATTATTGATACGAAACAAAAATTGTGTATCATCCATGTATAATTTTCCTAAGTCCCTTGAGATAGTTTTTAGAATTGTAGCATTAGCTGAGGAGCCTTCGACTGATAAAACTTAAAAAAAAATAAACGTTGCAAAACTCTAGAAGTTTTATCAGGTAAAATAGATGAACATTTTTTAAGAGACGCGCAAACAAACGCATTGCCTTAGCGCGAGAGTAGCGAGTCTGTCTGCAATACCGACACTAGTACTCACTTACGGTAGAACAAAACTCCGAAAGATGTCGCTGAGCGCTACTGCCATCTGAAAGCCTTGCGGCTTCCGCGGAATCTTCACGACGCGGACATAAAGGCTCGCCTCACAGACTTCCGTCAGTCGACCAATAGCGAGAGTCTCGGTTACAGGTTCTCTAGAGTCTCGCGAACGCAGGTACACTTCGTAGTTAACCGCGTTAACCGGCTCGAGCGAATGGGACGCCATTACTTTGTGTTACCCCGGCCCTATCTCTGAAGTAAGCTGCACTCGTGTACAGTATTTCGGTGTACAGTTAATGCGTGCATTCGCGCGTCTATGTGCCACCCCATCGAGAGGCGCTCGCATCGTCAATACATTACAATATGTTTTCCCAAATCCCCTACCCCTTAATCCTAACTTTTGCTTGTTTTTATTGTAATATTACTTGACTGTAAATAGTCTACATTGGCCGGCTGGGATGAATCCAGAGATCAGCCGGAATCGTCCACTCTGCGCATGTCCCGTAAAATTTTACGAAGAAAGAAAGTAACGAGGAACTTCGCTGCAAATTCAGAAAGGGAGAAACATCTGCCTACGGGCTAGACGGTATTCGTTTTAATGCAAAGGTCTAGCTCGCGTTTCGGCAGTGGTGGAAGCAGTGGCGGCGTCGCGTCGTTCAGAGAACGACCGATCGCCGTTCACGCTGGTCGTGAAAACACGTTGCGTCGTACTAGTATGTACACAAAACTGCTGGTACTGCATCATCGCGTCATCTCTAGCCTAACTAATATAGTATCTCGCTTAACCTAAAAATAAAATATTCGTTTGTCCCGTGCAATAATACAATCGGCGTAACATTGTTTGCAATAAAATTACTCAACGTAACGTCGGTCGTCGAGAATACCGATTGAATACCAAAGAGTTAGGATCATACTATAGTTACGCGCGTTCGCGCGACGCCAAAACTTCCATCTCCCGGTGTGCGTTCGTGACTGGCCGAAGGGGAAAGGGGGCACCACGGTAACTTGGCACGTCGATGGGAGAGTACGACGACGAGCGAGCGACGAGACGGGGCGACGAGGAGAGTTGTCCGTGTGTGAGAAGGGTCTCACGAGGGGGACACGACTTCACGAAGAAAAAAACAAATTTACTCGTACACAATTATCATTATTTTTTAAAGATATAACAAACAAACAAAAACTCTCCGAACGCTTCCGATAATTAAATTTGAGGTGACGAAGGGAACACATGGGATATATCGTAATCTTCAATTAATACCAACCGTTTACCCAAAGTGTCGTGTTATTTTTTGGCCGTGTTGGTGGGATACTTTCTATCTCTATCCTCTCCGATTGTCAACGCGTGTTGGTGCGCAGCCTCGCGCAGCGGCAGAGCCAGCGGCGAAGTCTCTAGTTTCGCTTGTGTCGGTTTGTATTAATATATATACATATATATACATGAGTGTGTCGAAGCAGGGACAAGTGCCGTGCCGTGGTGGGCCACCGTGCGGTGCCTCACGGTGACTAGTATACGCGATTTTCGGTCGGGTCCTTCTCAGTGTACCGCCTGGTTTTACTGGGTGCGAGTGCGCTTACCTCTCCGCCGCGGAGATCGGAGATTCGTCTTCGACGAGAGGCGCGTGCGGGACGACGACGACTCTTACCTTTTACCCGATATAACACACACACACACAGACGCACACAACGGTCCTTGTCCGTGGCGAGCGAGCCAGCCCGGCGAGGCGAGCGCACAGGATCTCGAGCGATAGAGCGACGCGCTTCAACACAAACATTCGTTGTCACACCACTTAAAAACTCGCATTAAGTAGCGTATCCACCCCGGTGTCCCCCGAAACTCCCCCGCAGTTGTCAGAAGAAGAAAAACAACAACAGAAAACAAGAAAAAGAAGAGAAACAAAAAAAGAATTGACGGACCGAACCTGTGCTTTTGGATTAATTATGGAGATATCGAAAGGGCTTCAGCAGGAGATACAGTTGGTGCAAAGCAAGCTGAAAAACGCCATACGCGATCATCAGGTGAGAGCGGTTGAACAAAAATACATATATATATTGTTGATGTCGTGCGTAAAGTTGGGCCAGAGTATATCAGTCCTCGCGTGTCGGAGAATACGATGCGCTATTGGAAGCCAACGGTGTGTCACGATAGACCCGGTACTCTCGATCTCGCGAGCTACGATCATTCAACTTTTTGTTTTTGTTTTATCGCATTTAACGTGATATATATTTTTTTTTCTTTTAAGTAATTAAACTCGCGTAAACGGGACGAGATTTCTCGTCGCGGGCACAGCCGCGTTCAATCGACGAGGGTCGGCGATGCGCGTTATTAATCGAGCGCGTCCATCCTCGTTTTTCTTTCATCATTCTTTCTCCTATCTCCTCCCGTATTAATGCACATGTACATAATAACGTTTTTTTCGTAGAGCGTTTGGCACACAGACGTGTCGCATTTTGGGAGAGCGCGATCGAGTTCTCGCCGAGTCTCGTAATCGGTTTCGAGATAGTTTTCGAAGAGGCTCGGGCGCTGCGTGCGTTTAGTCTTTTTTTATTTATTTTTTTTATCTCGCTGACGATGAAACTTCTGCGTCGGGTCGTCGAGTATCAGCTGAATTGTTACGAGCGATCGATTTGCTCTATCTGACCGTACGGTTTTTCCTACTTCGGGTTTGGCTTTTCAATTTTCAATAAATCTCTCGTAGCAACGCTCGCGTTCTCGGCCGGGAACGAATTATCGGTCGATCGTTTGCACACTCGACTACCACGAGAATACACCGGTGGGCAGGTAGTTTTCGAGGCGGACGGAGAGCCGCGCTCGTACGCGGCAGGTCGCGCACGAGAGATCGAGTTTTCAAGGTGAATTATTTTTTCAAAAGACCTTGGACGAAAGTGGAAGGATAAATTCTCGTCGTATCTCCCCAACGCTTTCCTCGAACTTCTTTCGGGGATAATGTCTTATCTTGTATCGTCGCGCGACGAGGAAACGGTTGATCGATCGAGGAGCGACGATATCCGGCAATTGGCAACCTCCGAGAAGAGGCCGACGGGTCGTGCCGACCCTCGAACTACGGAGGACCACCGCCGCGGTAAACTAATGTTCCGAAGCTCTCGGTAACTTCGGGATAGATAACTTCCGTCAGCGAGCTCGAAAGTATGGCATGCCCTGATTACGGCGGTTGCCGACGCCGAACACCGGATCGGCCTGATCTACTTTACCAACAGCTGAAAAAAATAACAATTTTTCGAGTCTCATAAGCTCTTTTTATTATTATTGATTTTTTTCAAAAGTTCAAAATTTCGAACTTTAAGCCCAATTATCGACATACAAAAATCCCAGGTATTTCGCCACTTACAAAGTTTTACATGTGAATGAAAATATTGCCTACGATCGATCTCGCGTGAAATTAATTTGACAAAGAGTCGAATGATGTTATTTCAAAGCTGGGTGACTTCTCAAGACTGTAGCGGCTCCTCTTAACCGTTCAAGGTTATTTCGAGTCCCATCAGCACTTTTATTAATAACAGTTTTTTTTCCAAATTTAAAAAAAATTCGTCTTTGAAGACAAATTTCGATACACAAAGATCCCAGGTATTTGTCCACTTAAAAATGTTACACGTAGAAAAAATTCTCCCTACGATCGATCTCGCGTGAATTTCATTTATTAAAGAGTCCAAAGATATTATTACAAAGCGGGTTACTTTCCCGAGACCGTAGCAGCTCCGCCTATCCGATCAAGGTTATTCAGAGTCCCGAAAGCACTTTTATTTATAACATTTTATAAAAAAAAAAAAATCGGCTTCGAAGGCCAATTTCGATAAAGATCGCAGATGTTTGGCCACTTAAAAATGTTTCACGTGGAAAAAATGCTGCCCATGATCGATTTCGTGATAAATTAATTTTAAAAAGTCGTACAAATATATTATTGCAAAGCTAGGTGACTTTTCCCGAGACCGTAGCGGCCGCTATCCGTTCAAGGTTATTCTCGAACATCCGTGGATCGATTATCTCGAACTCGTTCGGCGGAGACACTGGCGGTAGTGCAAATTGGCACGGCCCAATTCTCACCCGTCCATTTTTCGATTACCTCCTACGAGCCGATCGCCGGACGCGTTTTACGACGATATACAATCATTTCATCCTCCCAGGAGATTTCCTTTCAAAGTTTGATCTCCGCGAATCTGCAGATTCGATATTCACATATATAGAACATACACATATATATACATACACACATATATACATACACATATATATACATACACATATATATACATACACATATATATACATACACATATATATACATACACATATATATACATACACATATATACATACACATATATACATACACATATATACATACACATATATATCCATACACGTACATAACATTGTCGGATCGTGACGAGAATCACCCAGCGCTTTCCTCTTCGACACGATTCCACAAGTCCTCCAAGTATACAACGACAAAGTTTCGTCGGTCGCGGTGTTTTGCCCTCAGCTACGAATGGCAATGGAGCTAGATTACGTTCGGCAAGTCGTTCTGCGCTCGCGTTCGAACTATTCTCTCTGTGCCAGCGGGGGAATCTCCCTCTCTCGCTCCACTCGGGGCCACGCGACCAGAAAAGCTTTACATAACTGGCTTTGGAGTTTCAGTCTCGTTTATATCGCGCCACACCGACTCAACTCCTAAACAGTAACAGCGCCGTATTAATTGTACCGACAGCTTTCTTCGCCACCCTACATTACCGACAAAGTCGTTGAAAACTTATAACTGCAATTGTCTGTTTCAGATATGCGTTGGAAAATTGAAGGACGATCCGAACGTAAGTTTCGAGAGCGATCAATTATAACGTTCATTAGAATATGAAACTTTAATTTTAAGAGAAACTAACGAGACAAACATTTTGTGCCCTCAGAACGCCGACATTCTCGGACGGATCCAGGAGATCCAGCTCCACATCGTGTCCCTGGGACGGTGCCAGGTGAGCCACGAGACCTCTTAATCCGTCCCTTTCTTTTCCAGTGACGAACGATGAAATATGCCGTCTTTGCACAGCAACTTGCATAGAACGAAACTTGCATTTAAGTATAGATATACGTAAGTATATATACATATATATACATATACTTAAGTACATGCATAAGTATATATACATGTATATACATATATGTAAGTACATGCATAAGTATATATACATGTATATACATATATGTAAGTACATGCATAAGTATATATACATGTATATACATATACGTAAGTACATGCTTAAGTATATGCACATGTATAGGTATATGTATATATATGCATATGCTTGCGAGAGGATGATGTGGCAGCAAGGTCGGGCACGCGCTGCAACGCGACCAGGTAACCCAGAAAACTTTGGTACCGGCTTGTTCTCGGCGATCCCAGACCCGATGCATTCGCGTGTCCATCCCGATACGGGTTTATAAATAAAACGGACGGATCCTCGATAACAGGATACGAGCCGTTGCGAGATTGTTTTTTTCGTCTCGGACACGAATCGCTCTCGCAGCCGGCGAATCAAGGACGGTGAGAGAAGCTTAAAAAGTACAAGGAGCAAACTTCCCCGGATGGACGCTCGAGTCGGCGAACGGGAGATACATCGAAGGGGGGCCTCGGTTTTGTCGCATCTCTCGCAGAAAACCCCACGCGAGAATCGCTGCTGCAGTGTGACGCGCAACCGAGGGACATCGATCGGCACACTGCTGCACGGGCCGGGAAGACGTTCGACAGACTTGAGAGAGAGAGAGAGTCTATTTATTTCTTCCGAGGGAGAGATTGTCCCGCAACGATTTATTAATAATTCTCGAGGTCCCCTGGAGCGGCGAGAACGGACAAGAGGCACGGCCGATTTTGAGAATATTCGAGGGGAAGCGAGAATTATTTTTTTGTACGACGCCGACCACTGGCGGAGATTGGAATTTCGATCGTTGATGCGTCGAGCGAGGAGGGAAGCTCACTTTACCCCAAGTTTGATCCCTTCGGAGTTTATCGTTTGTTTTTTTGTTTTTTTTTTATGACTGGAAAATTTCATGCAAACTGCAACCGAGTTATGCGATAACGAATTCAGGATCTTTTTCTTCTTTTTTTTTTAGTAGAACGATCGACGTCTGATAAACGATCGATGAAAAACAACGGATCCGCGTCCGGCTCGTTCACGAGAGAAAACTTTGGTCTCGTTTATGTGGAGGGGCAAAAGTTTCGAACGCCGGCAGGAACCTCCCGACAAGGTCGCCACCCCGATTCCGAGAAAACTCTTCCGCGGCGGATCAACTCCTCGCCGGGAGGGAGAGAGGCAGAGAAACGCGCAGAGGGCACGCGCGAGACTCCTTAACTTTGAGGATGTCGTTTGGCACCGGAAAGCCCGATTAATAATTGATCGTCTTTCGCGTCCCATAACGAGAGATTTAACGTCCGGCTCCTTCGCTGCCTACGCTCAACGAGGATAACTTTTATATCTTATTTTTAACGAGAAGCCATCGTGAAATTCATTATCGCGTCAACTCCCATAGTTTAGTGTCGCCATCGTTAATTCAATTGAAACTGAATCGGCTAACTGAATCAACAGTTGCAGTTTCTTTATTAGTTCATTGCAATTTAAGTTATACATTATGTATAAAAGTTTTGTAGTTCGGGGAAGAGTTGCCGACAGTTTTCCTCGTAAAGGAGGCCGATCGATTCGAATCCTGCGAGTTCAGATTTGCAAATTTTGCGTCAGATTGCCTGACATTATTTTTTTATTAGCCTGTTGCAATTTCAGTTATACATTATATATAAAAGTTTCATAGTTCGGGGACGAGTTGCCGACAGTTTTCCTCGTAAAGGAGGCCGACCGATTCGAACCTGGCGAGTTTCGATTTGCTAATTTTGTGTCCGATTGCCTGAGGCGATTTTTTTATTAGCCTGTTGCAATTTCAGTTATACATTATATATAAAAGTTTCGTAGTTCGGGGAAGAGTTGCCGATAGTTTTCCTCGTAAAGGAGGCCGATCGATTCGAACCTAGCGAGTTTCGATTTGCTAATTTTGTGTCCGATCGCCTGAGGCGATTTTTTTATTAGCCTGTTGCAATTTCAGTTATACACTATATATAAAAGTTTCGTAGTTCGGGGAACAGTTGCTGGCAGTTTTCCTCATAAAGGAAGCCGATCGATTCGAATCCAACGAGATTCGATTAGCAAATTTTGTGTCTGATTGCGTGAGGCGATTTTTTTTATTAGCCTGTAGCAATTTATGTTATAGATGATATATGAAAGTTTCTTAGTTCGGGGAAGAGTTGCCGACAGTTTTCCTCGTAAAGGCGGCCGATCGATTCGAATCCAGCGAGTTTCGATTTGCACATTTTCCGTCCGTTTGTCTGAGACGATTTTTTTTATTATTCCGTTGCAATTTATGTTATACATGATATATGAAAGTTTCTTAGTTCGGGGAAGAGTTGCCGACAGTTTTCCTCATAAAGGAAGCCGATCGATTCGAACCCAGCGAGTTTCGATTTGCAAATTTTGTGTCCGATTGCGTGAGTCCGGAGACGGTCCGCTCCCGTGGGACGTTTCGAAGCCGAGCTTCCCCCGGCCCTGCTCTAGCCGCCCAATCGCTCTAACGTTCGCAGCACGCGAAAGCCAAGCTCGTTCTTATTGATCTTCGGGTCTCTCTCTGTCTCTCGCTCTGCCCGGAGTTGAAACCGCAGCCCCCACTTAAACTCTGGACACGGAAGCCGAACGGAGTACCGCGACGCAAGATCCGCCCTCCGGAGCCTACAAGTTATTTTCGAAGCTCGCGCCTTCGAAATTCCCGCCACGGGGTACGCGCACGTACAGCGAACTCTTTGTCCTGCGAGGCGCTGCGCGGAATTCACCAGCGCGCTTCGCGCACTGCACTCTCCGTCTCAGTTAATCCCGAGACTACCAGAGAGGATTCAATTACGCTCGAACATTACATAGAATTTTGTTAAAGTGGACCGGCGACAATGTTGCCCTTTGACGCCCGCGCCTGGATTCGCCTAACTCTTGCCTTCCCTATTACATACTGTTGCAACGAGCGCCTAAGTGTATCAGAGCAGTAATCGCTCGTAACAAAGTTTAGTTGCGAGGGTTTCCAACTTCCCGGCGTGGGCCGCCAGGAAACAAAGTTACTCGGCGGTCTAACCGGGCTAAAACTCTCACCGAAGAATGTTCCGGACCCCATATTTTCAGCCCCGTTGCGAGACGAGTTGCGCTATAAGCTCTCAACTTCTTTCCACTTGTTCTCCGCGCTTCGATTGTAATTACATTTTTTTTATTCGGGACTCGTTAATTTTTAAGAGGCTCCAATGGCCTTCCTAGATAAAGATCAATCGAGTTTCTTCAATCATTATTTTATAATGATATAAAATCGGATATAAAAAATATTCGATTTTGGCTTAAACTCTCACCGGAGAATTTTCTGGACCCCATATTTTGATCCCCGTTGCGAGACGAGTTGCGCTATGAGCTTTCAACTTCTTTCCACTTGTTCTCCGCGCTTCGATTGTAATTAAATTATTTTTTTATTCGGGATTCGTTAATTTTGAAGAGGCTCCGATGGCCTTCCTTGTTAGAGATCAATCGAGATTCTTGAATCATTATTTTATAATGATATAAAATTGGGTATAAAAAGTATCTGGTTCTGGCTTAAACTCTCACCGGAGAATTTTCTGGACCCCATATTTTCATCCCCGTTGCGACACGGGTTGCGCAAGGAGCTTTCCACTTATTTTCCCCCCTTCAATTATAATTTTTTTTTTTTCACGTCTCATCAATTTTGAGGAGGCTCCGACGGATTTGTGCGATCATTATTTTTATTGACGAGTCTTTCGACGATAAAAAATATCCGATTCCGGTTAAAACTCTCACCAAAGAATGTTCCGGACCCCACATTTTCCTCCCCGTTGCGAGTCGAGTTGCGCAATGAGCTCTTTGGACCTCTTCCGATTATAATTTTTAATCCTTTTTTTCGCGACTCATCAATTCTCACAGGCTCGATAGCTTTAATTTTTTGTTGTCGACCAACCCAGTTTCTTCAATCATCATTTTCATCGTCGAATGTTTGCGCGATAAAAAAAATATCCGATTCCGGAGCGAACGGGACGCGCAGCATCCACGGGCGGAGAAGCGCCAGACGAGGGTGTACGCAAAGCGGCAGGGGAGAGGGTTCAATCAATAAAATAACTTGCAGCGAACGCGCTTTCTTGATAAAGAGAGAGAGAAAAAATAGAAAAGAGTAAAAAAAAAAAAAATTGTATTCCCACGATAACGCGACGAGTCAGCGAGAATTGAGACTTATAATTGAGTCGATGAGAGTTCGGTAATTATGCGTCCTGGAATATCGCGTTAGGCGGCCGCTCGTAAATCTCCGCGGAAACTTGCGAATCGCTTTGACGAAACGCGGTTGATCGATCGTTTCGTACATTCACCGGGGTCGGTTTGGCCCCCGGAGGGAGGCAGAGACTAACAAGTCGAAGAGGGACCTGTGGATTCCCGGGGGATGCGAACGTAGGTCATCGACAGCGACGACGGGGTGGCGCGGTGTTGTGGGCGTTGAGAGAATCGAATCGGAGCCACGCATAAACCACTGACTGATTAGCGACGATTTCAATGGCTCCTCATCGCGTACGGCTACTCGTTTGCTTAACGAGACGAACGAGCGTTTAGACATATGTTTATATATATATATGTAGATATATGTATATATATATAGTACATATGTATTATATTATATTATATATATATGTATGTATGAATGTGTCCGTGTATACTCGAAGCTCTGGTTCCAGAGAAACTTGGACGAAGAAGGAGGGGGGCGAGTACGTCGATTACGAGGAACGACTAAAGTTAGTTTTGTATTCTATCTCGTACGCAGAAGCAAGTTGTTCAGCGGCTGCGCAAAGAGGTCGAATCTTTCAAGGCGGATAACTCGAAGGACGTCAAAGTTTCGTTCGCCTCGCTTCTCGGGCTCAACAACAACAACAATCACATAACGGCCAACAATGAGGCGACAACGGAGGAGATTTCGGAAGTCAAGGTTGTCACCAATGGCCTCGATGGTGGAAGATACCCCAAGGAGGACTACGAGGAGATCGTACGCAACGGAGACGCTGCTACACCCCCGAGGGACAATCTTCGTAACAAGTGTGTTTTTTTTTTTTTCTGAAGCCAGATTTGTAATTGTTGTTTGTGTACTAACGAGAATGAACTATTTCTCTTTGAATTTTTTTTAGAGAGCGTTCGGTCTCGGTGGCAACACTATCGGCCGAGGACGAAATAATGGAGGTCGAGGTCGAAGAGAATTCCCTGGAAATTAGACGCAGAGACTCCGAGGAGCGGTTAAACGAACGAAAAGCAAACTCCACGGAGCAGTTGGATTTCTTGGAGATTCTCGGTCTCATCACGAGCTCGAGATTCACCGACCTGCAGAACAAGAGGGCCGAGAGAAAGCGTAGGAGTACAGCGAATCCTCAATTCGTTTATTCCACCTGGGAAATACCGACGGTAAATTTTGGCCCGGAAGTCTGAAACTATAGTCCTAGCTTCGTCGATAAAGTTCTTTTTTTTGTTTTTCTGAATACATTTTTTGTGCATTTTAACGAATCGTTTTTGTCTTTGCAGAAACGGAAACGACACAATTATCTTCAGTCGGCGGGCAACGTGCCGCAGACTCGACAAACGACAGCGCGTCTCAACGGGCCGTCGCCTCCACCAAGCACCAACAACAAATCTGCTTCGGGTGTTGCGCCGCCCAAGTCGACCTCTCCACCGACGCGGACGATAGCGAAATCTTTGATTCCCACGCAGAAGGCCACAACGAGACCGAATATCCTTCGAAACATGTCGGAGAGTCGAGTTTTCGTCAACAAGGGCAGAAGCGAGAATGGAAACGAGCCGGTGCAATTGTCGAGCGGCACGAAGAGCTCGCAGCAATCCAGCAACAGCAAGACTGTACACATACCGGGTTTGCCGTCGGGACTCACCATCGAGAGGATCGAGAACGATTCTGCGGTTTGCATAAACTGCAGAAATCCAGGCAAGCTCTTGTTATTTTTATTTTTTTTAATGCGCCTGGAGATATCTGCATAACATTAATTTTCATCTTTGGCACGTCTCTCTCAATGCACTCCATTTGGAAGAAAAATTATTGTTCACTTGCAGAATATTATTCTACAAGTGAACTTCTCCCAGCGAAGTTTGTACTACGCATAACGCACGGCCGTTGTAACTTGATAAAATTCAGTCCGGTGCAGATATCTTCAGGGTCATTTTTTATCGGCTGAAACGAAGCGCACAAAATAATCGTATCTGTGGCGCTGGGACGTTAACTTAGTTACGATAGATTTTTACAGCGATGTGAATGTGTGAGTTTCGAAATGAAGACGGACCATAATTACATCGGAGTTTAAACGTTGTTGCAGGAACATTGACGAATTGCGATAATTGCGAGGCGAATTACCACGTCTCGTGTCACACGGTTACACCGCCACCTCCGAGGCTGTGCCCGAAATGCGCTATCAGAATGAAGGACGGCGGCGCGTCAGCGACGACGACAAAGAAGAACGAGGAGCTCGGTAATGGAAAAAAGAAACGAAAAAAAAATTAACCGGCCTCAGAGAGTCTATGAATACTGAAAAGAAAAAAAAAACCAAATGCCGTGTCGATTTTCATGCGATTGACAAAAAAGTTCTTGTTCTCTGGCAGTTCAGCACTAGTAGCTGTCTCTCTTTTTCTATCTTCGTCAAACTTTTTTTGTATTTTTTTTTATCTCGGACCTCAAGCAATACGAGGCGTCCATTGCGAGTGTATATATATAGCTTACGAAAATTCTAGATATTGCCTGCAAGGAGATTACGTGCCTGGCTCGTCGCAGACTTCAATGATCTTACGCACGATGTAGACGTACGATATGTACGTGCAACAAGTCTGCGAAGCTCGGGAGACCGACTACTAGTCGGCCCGTCGAGAGTTTGCGTATGAGAAGAACTTTTTGGTCGATCACGTGTAGGGAAACACAACGTATTGAACGCGAAATGTCTTGCAGAGGAAAAAGAGAGAGAAAGATATGAGCAGCGTGAGCGAAACTCGGATCTGAGATTGCAGGTTTACGAGTTGGAAAAACGCTCCCAACTACTCGGCCAGTCGATTCAGGTTCGTCCTGTGGCCTGCGTAGAAAAACAAATTTTGTTATTCAAACTTTTTTTACTTTCATTATGGAATGCCAGTTTATACATTTTTTTCTCTTTCATTTATTTATCTTCACGAGAACTTCGAAGTTATCTTTATTTTTTTTTCTGTTCAGAGACATTTACGTAGTTCTTTAAAACTAAAAAAACCTGCAACCTCTTCACGTTTTGTTTTTCAAATTCTTTCGTTTTGGTTATTTAATTTTTTCCGCAATCAGTTTCGTAAATGAGCCTACTTTTACATATCGTATTTATATGTAATTTGTTGAAACTTCAATTCGTACCTTATGAGAATAACGAACCCAGAGTCTTATGCAAATTTTACGAACCCGTATTTTTATCTTAAATATTATCGATCAATTCTTGTTTCGCTCCCTTTGAGTTTTGCACACGGAAGAGCATGTCTGTCGTTGTACAGTGTTCATATACTATACATATATATCTAGTAAATAAGCGAATCCGATATTGTTTAAAGCTATTGAAAAAAAAACCGATCGTCTATTAACGAGCATAAATTATTTGACTTTCCTGTCCGTAGTTGCAGCATCGTACGCGCCAGGAGTTGCTGGGAAAGCAGGAGAAGACCCAGAGATCGATAAAGCGTCTTGTGGACTTTATAAAATTGGTACAGCTGCGAAGCACCAACAAATCGTCGGTACCGGCCGTGCCGTCAACAAGTTACCATCACCGGCCTTCCTCATCCCGATCTCCCCGAACGCCGTCGCCACGGCCAATAGTTTCAATCAGTCCGATATCGTTGTCGACGATCAATCCCTCGAGGTCGTCAAGTCCGATAGCAATAGCAACGCCGCCGCCGTCGCCGACGGCAACGAGCTATCATACAGCACCTCCCTCGTCATCAGTCATCAGTACTCAAGATCGAACGTTACCTACGTACCTCAGCCCGAGTCCAGCTTCCCCTACGACTATCAACTCTCCACCAACGGCACGGAAGACAAGCAGCAGTCGTATTTCATCGTCAAAAAGATCGCGGAATCTGGACAGCAAGCAGAACAGGCAACGGAGGCGAAGGCCAAGCAGCTCCCGACAACCTCCGGATACGCTAATACACGTGGAGGACGTCAAGGAGGAGGCGGAGGACAGCCCGACAGCGCCGAGGGAAATTTACAACTCGACAAGCTCGCCGGACGTCTCACCGAGCCGATCACCCGAGGCTGGAGCAAGTCCGCGACTCGGGCGATCCCCGGCCTCAACCGCATCGTCCACGCGGACAACAAGTCGATCGCAGTCGCGTCTGAGCACGGGAACGACAACCACCTGGACAAATTATCGGGCGGCTCGTACAGCGTCAGAAACTCGACGATCGGAGAGCAGCAGTCATCAGTCCCGTTCGGAGCATCGGAGAAATTCGGACGATCGCGAGACCTCAACGAACCCTCGAGCAAGCTCGAAGCAAGAAAGCCACTCGAGCGTCGGCAAAAGAGCCTTTTCCCCCGTGACAAATACAGGTCAAAGCCTGGCGCATTACTCCACGCAATGTTCGCAGGCTATAACAAGCCCGATAACGTCGCCGATGATACTGACGAGTCCCGGAAACGCGAGGGATACTCAGCAGCCTCGAATCCCGACAAGAACAACCGCAGCGACGAGCCCGACGTCGAATCGCCTCGAGGAGAGCCAAAGCGCCAGTCACACTGCTCCGACGTCGCCGGATCCGCCGAAGACGTGAAATTGGAAGAAGCGCATTTATCAGCGCCACTTAGAGCAAAGCTAGTTAGGGACGACGGCACGATGATCGTGAGCGATCGGAAATCGATCGGCAGAGTCCAGACGGCGGCCAGATTGTTGTCCAGTCGACGACGCACGACGGAGGATCGCAGAAGAACTCCGCCGCTTCGGAGAGCGTTCTACGAGGCCTCGATCGACAAAGGATCGAAGCTCGAACGCACGCGACAATTGCCACGAATTTTGATGAGACACGCGAGAAAGAGTCTCGAGTCCAGGGACTCGGAAGACAACGAAACTGATATAAAAAAGAGTCCCAAGGAAGAGGACACTGCGGACATCGCGAATTTCGAGAGAAAGTACGGCAAATCCTCCGCAAAGATTGTTCCTGGTATGAACGCTCTTCCGGAGGTGGAAAGCAGCAGCGACACGAGTTCCACGGAGACCGGAGACGAAGGTTCGTCGCCACCGAGCCCATCGGGTCGAATTAACCGCGGAGCGATGGATGAATATAAGGCTGAGGATATCGAGAGCAAAGACTTTATCAGTGAGGAACGAGACATAAACGACATGGAAGTCGATTCCGACGAGGAAGACGACGAAGAGATTGACGACGAAGATGAGGAGGATCTCGAGGATTCTCCGATACTAGACGAGGACATTAATGTCAAAAGAATTAATAACCGTTGCGGCATAAACACTGTATCTCGCGAGAGTATGCAAGTTCTCGAGCAATTCGAATCGGCGATCCTCGATGTCGATAGCGGTGATATAACTGCCAATCCTTAAGATTATTTTTTTTGCCCCCCCCCCCCCCCCGTCCCTTGGATCACAATTCGATCCGCTCCTCGCGCTAAGCGCGAATTATAATTCAGCTGCAATCGTAGGTTTGATATCTGCGAACATCACCGACCAAAGTTTCATTAACGATCGATCTCGAGTTATCTGAACAGAAAACAGACAAACAAAAAAAATGGTTACCGTACGTAATAATTAATTTCACTCGTACTTCCTGTCAGTCCTGTTCGAATCGCCATCGCACCGAGTTGTAGACACACACACAAACAATTTCGCGTGGTGGATGGTAGAAGGTTAGCGTATTTATAGTACGAGTAGATAGGCACCAATATCGAGATGAAAAATTCTCGGGAAGGAAAGGAAAAAAAAACACGCACATATCTATGAGCGAAGGGAGATGAAAATTCGCTGCAAGAGTCTTTTTCTTCTTTTTTTTCTTGTTTCTTCATAAAGCGAGGAGATGGCGAGAGTACGAGCTAAGCCTATTTCTACGTTGAAAAAAAAGACACTACGGCAACAACAACAACAATACCAAGCCATATTACCATACTGCCTTAATAGTGATTCAAAATGGTATTTTCAACCTTCCCTTCCTTGTCTACGTATTAAGTTTATTATTTATTTTGTTAAGTGCGTTATCGTCGTCGGGCGATCGAAGCCTCAGCCCCCGCTGGAGATTGTTATAAAAAAAAAGAATTAAAAAAGAAGCTATAGGGAATTAAGTGTAAATAAACACTGAGCGAAAAACATCAAGGGCCATTAAACGCGAGGATGGTTTTTAAGTTCGTTAGTGCGTAAGTGTTTTTTCTCGTTTTCCAAACCAATGCAACAACAATCTTCGAATCGCGTTTGCGACCTCGAAAATCTTGTCGAGGTTCGAAAGAAGCCCTACGGGTAGTAGAAGCGATTTTCTTCGTTCTCTCAAAATAATTATTTTATTTGTCGTTGTTTCTTCTTCCGTTTTATTATCGGACGATACCAGTTCAGCGTGACGGGGCAGAAGCCCGCGCCAATTATACGAGTAACGAAGATGCCTAGTGTATTAAAAAAAACAACAAAAATTAAATGAATACTAAATTGTTATCCAACTGTAGACTATGAGATATCGATCGAAATTCGTATTTTTATGAATAAAGCAATTTGAAAAAAAAAAAAAAAAAATGTTTTAAAAAGAAAAAAACTACCTGACCAATTAACATCGATGTTCAAGGCGTTTCCGAAAAGCGAGTAGTGTGAGTGTGGATCGTACCCATGTTTGGTAGAATTCTTGTTCAAACACTCGTTACACGATCCACATGGCGCATCGGTTTTTACCCCCTTCTTTTTCACGTACCGTTCTAGCCCTCGATATATCGTCTATCGTACATACGTGCAGCATCCGAGGCTAATTGTAAATCGACGTTGCCCGATTCGCTAAATTGGCGCTCGGGTGAACGGACGAGGAGAAAAGGGCTGGTGTCATGAAAGCTTCGTGCAGCTCGCGGTGGATACTCCACCGCGTTCAATCCACTTGGCCCCGATCCTCTCGCTCTCGCTTCCGCCTGTAATGAGGGCCGAGCTATAGAGCGCGAATTTCGTTCGGATCGAGCGTGCCACTAACGCAGCGTGTTCTCCCGGGACAGCGCAGTTGAAAACGTGGTCGATAGATTGGACGAACGAGGCCCAAAATTATGAGGGCTAAAAGCATACAATTTTTTTGAAAGTCAACATTCGATTCTGTATAATAGTCTAATCCATGACCTCCCGACCGACACTCGATTTTGAGAGTCTACTGTTTTCCGAGCCGTCAATTGCGGATGCAACCTCGACAGTTCTTCACGATGTCAAATATTCTACTTACCGTGTAGGCGTCTGAAAATGTTGGAATATTCTCATTCGCGTTGTAATCGAGAATACGTCACTTCCGGTTTCAGCATCTCAGTTTTTGATCGGAAGTGCGTAATTTTCGGCATTACGTCACTTCCGGTCAAAAACCGAGATTTCGAAACCGGAAGGCATGTATTTCCGGTTGAAAAGTGAGACTTCCAAACCGGAAGTTACGAATTTCCGCTATGACGTCACTTCCGGTCAAAGACCGCAATTTTGAAACCGGAAGTGACGTTCTCCCGATTGACGTCATTTCCGGTTGAAATCTGACATTTTTAAACCGGAAGTGGCGGTCTGGAATGTATTTCAAATGCATCCAGTGACAGAAACGTGTGAATTACGGAACACAGGAACGAGTATGATACGTCTAAAATATATTTGGTATTCATCTCGAATGTAGCCAGTGACAGAAACAAATGAATGAAGGAATAATAATAACATACGTATACCTCTAAGGGTCTTGATGCGCGGGGAATACGATTCAGGAAGAATACGACCCCGATTACAATTATCGCAACTATAATTACGACTACAAGGATAATGATTACGAGGTTTGCGAACGCATCAGCGTTCCTGACTATTACGTCCATTACCATTCAATAAGTGGTAAGCTGCATTACGATAAATTGACCACGCCGAACAATAATAACAATAATAACAATAATAACAATAATAACAATAATAACAATAATAACAATAATAACAATAATAACAATAATAACAATAATGACAATAATAACAACAATAACAATAATAACAATAATAACAATAATAACAATGCGTTTTTATCTGATCTGTGGTGTGCTCTGTAGATCATTGGATGACTTAAGAGCCAACGACTGTACCGTTTATCCCCGCGAGGGGGGGAGCCGTCCAGGGCGGTACGAAGGAACGAGGGAATTCCTGTTCGTACAAACAATCGGCTAATGATATGTAAATATGGCGTAGCTAATCAAGCGGCTGTGCCAACACGAGGAGATGAGTGCCTCCTCGCGTGTGAGTTCGATCCCCGATGCATTTATGCCCCGGCTATACGTATACACTGTACACACGGTCCTGGCCACGCATACACGCGCGTACGTTACATACATTACGTGGCTGAATCGCGTGGACCAACCAGCCTTCGTCGGCCGAGCGTTCCCTCCCTCGGCCTCTCTGTCTCTCGCTCCCTCTGCAGGACTTCCCCGCAGCACCGCGTACATATTTAATGGTTCGACGTTAATTGCGCGCTGTTTATTCGCCCCCGAAACTACCCCGTCAGGCCAAGCAGCCCCGGCCGTTCGGTCGAGCTCCTCTCTCTCCTTTGCCGAAACATCGGCCACTGCACGCCGACCGGCTGTAGTTTGATTTTAATCAATTCACCTCTAGTGCTCGATAATCGAGTCTATCGAGTCCTCACGCCACCCCACCCGGACCCCACTCGATTGCGCACCGGGTGATCAGAAATACCCTGACCGAAATAACTACACAACAGGCTCTGTGTCAGAGCTCTAATGTAGCTGTTTCGTAGATCTTCAATGGACTTTACATTATTAAAAAATACTGTAGGGTAAAAGTGGGGAATATGGTCCGGTCCATATATCATTGATTTACGTGTTAATCGAGGTGGGCCATATTCACCACTTTTACCCTATTAATTGTACCGCGATCGGTTCCAGAGTTCCAGAGTTCTGGATGTTTCTCGCTCGAAACATCCAGAGTTTCGCTGAAACGACCCTGAAGATACTTGCGTGAGATCAAGTTTCATCAAGTTGTAAGGGCCGCTTTTTGCATCCCACAAATTTTGCTCCGGGAAGTTTACATGGGGAATAAAATTCTAAAAATGAATCATTTTTTTTTTTTCTTATTAAAGCCTCGTATTGATAGAGATTTTCCAAAGATGAAATTTGATGTCATGCAAGTAGGGGAAACCGGGGCAAAACGGGGACGCTAAGCAATAAAACCTGGTACAATGATACCGAAAGCATAGATCCATTGTTTTTCACACCAAAATTGTATCGGATATTTAAAAAGGATATTTAAAAAACCATCTGGGGCAAAACGGGGTACATGTCCCCATTTTGACCCATGTCCCCGTTTTGCCCCGGCTTCCCCTATCTCTTCAGGCTCATTCGCTGAAAGGCGGCGCAATGTCCCGTCCACCCCGCTTCCGAAGAAAAATCGCAGCTACCCGAGAGGCCCAGATCGACGGATCACAATATTCGTAAACAATTATCGAAAGAGCTTCCACGCGCTCGACGCTCTCCGAGAGAAATCACTTCCGACTCTCCGCGCACTCTGCCAAGTGGAACTGGCGCGGCGATAGCGGAAAACGTTAAATTACATCTCGGTGAGAGAACCACAAAAATAAAGTAAAAAAAAAAGGAACGCAAGAAGAGCCGTCGAGACGTTTCTCCGCTACTCGAGCATCGTCATCCGCGAGAAACACCGGGAGACCTTAACCCAAAGGGACACACTCGGCGCTAACGAAAATGAGTTCCATAAAGCTTTTAACCCACCGAGCTATCTGAGTGGTGGCGCAAGATGCTCGATTTTGCCAGAGAGATGCTCCGATGCTTTCGCCGTCCCACGTGGCGAGGATCTCTTGGGGTGGCGAGCGCTACGGGGAAGTCTCGTCGAGCCGAGCATAGCCAGGGGTGTTAAGACGTCTGACAGTTGTATAAGGATAAAGCCGCTCACGCTGAGTGCTTTTATTTGTCGCGCGCCAGCTCGCTCTCGCCTCTCGCTCTCTCCCGGCTCGCCTGCGTGCCATTATTTCAAATCGATTCACTTTTGTTTGTTGACTCCATTAGGGCGCCGCACGACGGCGGCAGCATCAGCGCCGGCTTCCTCCGGGCACCGGCAAAGCAAAAGCTCCAACATCGCTACCACCGCACTTTCCGTGCATCCTTGCCCGGGCGCGAGAGCGACCGGGACGGAAAAAGCCTTCGACTCTCTCGGCTTGCCACTTCGGGGCTTCTCCGCGCTGTAATGCTTCGCTCCCGTTTGGCGTGGAATACAAACCCAACTCTCACTCTCACTGCCCCGCCGCTGCTTTCACCGCTCCGTTGCAAGCTCTTTGAATCCTCGAGTGTATCGGCACAATAATACTAATACTAGTTAACTGCGGCTGCTGGGAAAAGCCATGGCTGCTGGTCGAAGATTTCGTATGGTCGATAGAGCCAAGTTTAATAACCATGGCGCATTACTCCAGGCATCGAGCGAAGAACTTGAAATTGAAACGGCGACTGTCGCCTTCTGCGACGGATTCGCTCGGACGAAGATCTTCTCCAGGAGCACCTGCAGCGATTCGAACGCGAGACGAGTTATCGTGTCAATCGTTGGTTTTTTTGTTTAATGGAAAATTTATAGAGTCCTAGCTCGAATTAATGTGTTGTTTCTGTCCGATGAGGAATGCTGACCATTGAGACGAGTTATCGTGTCAATGGTTGGTTTTTTTTGTTTAATGGAAAATTTATAGAGTTCTACCTCGAATTAATGTGTTGTTTCTCTCTGATGACGAATGCTGCTGGTCGAAGATTTCGTATGGTCGATAGAGCCAAGTTTAACAGCCATGGCGCATTACTCGAGGCATCCAGCGAAGAACTTGAAATTGAAACGGCAACTGTCGCCTCTTGCGACGGTGGATTCGCTCGGACGAAGATCTTCTCCAGGAGCACCTGCAATTCGAAGGCGAGACGAGTTATCGTGTCAATGGTTGGTTTTTTTGTTTAATGAAAAATTTGTAGAGTCCTAGCTCGAATCAATGTGTTGTTTATCTCTGATGACGAATGCGGATTCAGTTTTATTCGCGGATCGATTTCTCTGTATGAAAATCTCTCGACGAGATCTTCTTCCAGATGTTCTCGTTTAATTTCCACGTCGCTCCACGGTGACGCAGGGAGATTCTCTCCGGTCCGTCGTCTAATCGCCTAGGGCTGTCCGGGGAGCACTAACGCAATATATTCCAAAGTTGAGGGACCCCCCCAAGAGATGTCCCATGGGACGTTTCGCTCGGTGATCCATCGGTTAACTTCACCGCTAGTTTCGAAACAAGAGCGTTTGCAAAAGTTTGTCCGGCCCGCGTTGCCCTCTATGGCCCGGCGGCGTACGGCAGTATAACAACAAGTATGTATATGGGCTTGCAAGAAGCTCGACCGGAGACTCAACCGTGCCCACGAAACGGCAGCGGCAGCGCCACGAGTCGAATTGCTCCCCGAAGATGCTCGTCGCTGTTTCACGCCAATGAGACCTTCCGGTTCGCTCGAGAACTAGAAAAAAAAGAGTAGGGTAGAGCGGGGCAAAATGGGGCAAGCGGGCAAAACGGGGTTTTTAGGCAAAACGTCATTTTCCAATAATTTTTGGAATTTTTGGAAAACTATCGGATACATCAGGCTTTTCTGCCCAGTTTTGCCAACTTGTCCGATCCAAAAGTGATTGGAAAATTTAGTTTTGCCCAAAAACCCCGTTTTGCCCCGTTGCCCCATTTTGCCCCGCTCTCCCCTATATGAAGCGAGGCTGAAGTCGGACGAGCTCGCGGCTTCGACTAAAGTACGGCGTGTATATACATAGATATATATATATATACCTGTAAAGTGGTTATTACGGCAACCGGAAATGGTTCTTCTGGCGAGAGTCGAAGACGACGACTGCCACGTCCGCCGTCGGTAGTCGCGGTAAGGCGGCCCGTTACTTCCTCCGAGCGGGGAAAAACAAATTACCGCTGAGGCGCGAACAAATATTGGCTCCGCGCGGCGAAACGCGCGCGGCGCACCTCGGGTCCCTTCGGTCTCGCTGTAAACTCAGAAATACAACATCCTCGTCCGGAAATGATACGCGGTATAGTTTCTCACCTCGCGAGGAAGAGGAACTCCGAGGAAGTCTTTTGCGCACGTCGTAGATCGGAGCGAAACCACGCCACTAGGCACTAGGAATCTTGTAACGCTGTTGAGAAATCCTGGATACTCCCGTCCTAAAGATGCACTGAAATAAAAAAAACTGAGGTTAATGACAAATATTTAAAAAAAACAATATAAAAAAAATGTTAAACTGTAACAGCGTCATAGATTTAGGTTTGCTTTTAACGAGTTCGACGAAGTTAATAGACTTTTCCTTACCCAATCGTTCGTACCTCGCGAAGAAGAGAAACGCCGACTAAGAATTCGCAGTCGTCGTAGATCGAAGAGAAACTACGCCACTAGGAATCTTGTAACGCTCTCGAGAAATCCTCGATACGCCCGCTCCAAAGATCCACCGAAAGAACACAGAAGATAAAAACTCACGTTAATGACGAAGATTTAAAAAAAATTAAAAAACCGTAATCATGTGATAGATTCACTTTTTTTACGGGTTCAACGCTTCGGAGTAAATTACATCTCTCGTACGAAGTTAATAGGCTTTTCCCCCGCCACAAAATTTTTCGTATCCGTCGACGCGGAAAGCGTACGGTGGTGGAATTAGTTCCGTCGCGACACAGAGAGGCGAGAGATGCTGTGGCCGCTGGAGCGTTCCCTCCGGAATCTGGAGTAACTCAACGAGCATCGAGCTGTGGGCAAAACACAGCGGTGTAATATATACGCCGGGGCAAAATGTTGCTCCGGGTGGGACATACCGGTCGGCGGACACGTTTAACGCTCGTTTTATGTGTCAGTCAGTATTTGCCTTTGCAAACCGCACGTACTATTCCTCTGCGGATGCTGCGCAGCGACGCCGACGCGAGCGCGAGCGAGACGCGCATAGAAGGAGCGAGAGCCGAGCGGTCGGGTTCGCGCGACCAATTAAAACCCTTCGCTGTCCATGGGAATTGATATTGGAAACAAAAACTCCAATTTCAAGCGCGTCACGTAGAGGCCAGCCGCGTGTTAATTGACCACTGCCCATTACACGCCCGATCGCCATTGGTCAATGCCTTTCCCGGGCTGCGTTCTCCCGCTTTCTTCTCCTTTTTACATCGCCGGTTGCGTTAATGTTTTTTTTTTTTTTCCCCCCTTTGCGTTAACGCGACGAAAGGAGATCGACGTGTTACCCTCGTCAGGATCTTACGGCAACAGGCTTTTCGTATGCATATTTTAATCATAATTAATGCTTAACGACGTTGCATTCCCTTCGTTAGACAATGTATTATTATTTTAGGGAGTCCACGCGCGAGTCTCCTCTCACCTCGGGCGTAATAATCGGCGGGACTTCCGGGCTCTTCCGTGATGAGCGAAAAACTGTTTGCTTAACTCGTCCTTTATGTATTTCATGATAAACGGGCAAAGCCGAATTGCAAGTGTTTACGTTTAGAGCGATAAGTAAATGATTTAAATTTAGAATTAAATAAAAAGTATAGTAATAAGAATTTATCAACTCAATTAAACCTTTATCGTATAATACAGTTTTCTCTTTTTCTTATTGAAGGTTGCTACAGTGCTCCAAATCGGGCAATAAAGCGGCATATATATTACCAAGGCGCAAGATACGTGGTAACCAGCTGTGGACCCACTAGTTGACGCGATAAAACGGTACCTCGAAAAACTCCGGGTTTCTAGACTGCCTAATCCCTTCCTGCAATTGAACCAGTTGACAGAGAGCAGGAGAATCCAAGCGGTGGTTTGTAATAAAAACAAAAAAAGCACATCTGCGCCAATTCTCCGTTTTGCAACGAGTGTATACCAAAAACATTCAAGATTGGATCACAGTCATAATCATCGGACGTTATTATTAATATTATTATAGCTATAGTAAATTACAATTGACTATAAGGTAAAAGTGGTGAATATGGCCCGGTCCATATATCATTGATTTACGTGTTAATTGAGGTGGGCCATATTCACCACTTTTACCCTAGCTATAATAATCGGCACATAACCCTCGTCAGGATCTTACAGCAACAGAATTTCCTATGCATATTTTAATCGGACAACTAATGCTCCATGACGTTACATTGCCCTCGTTACACGATGTATTATTATTTCAGCGAGCCCACGCGCGAGTCTCCTCTCGCTTCGGGTGTAATAATCTATGCCGAACTATCGAACCGTGGTGTAGCGTGTAAACCGAACGTCGGTTATATGTCTTGACCGCGATTACGAGCCGCTCCATTTAACCCACCCTCGATCTAATTAATACCGCGAGTCGTTGGGATTAGCCCCACGTGTGCTCGTCGTTTATCGCGCCATCGTCGGGACAGCCCGGAACTTCCGCGACAAGAGAAAACCTCGCTGCTCTCCTCTACCTGCAACACGAACGATACAGATATTAATAATAATATTGTCAATCAAGTAGTAGTAATTGTATCTATTGACAATATTTTGCATGGTTCAGATATCGATAGGGAAGAGCGGGGCAAAATGGGACGGTGGGGCAAAATGGGGCAGTGGGGCAAAACGCCATATTCCAATTATTTTTGGATGGGACAATGGGGCAAAATGGGACAGGCAATCCGGATGTATCAACAGGGCAAAATGGGACGTCCAAAAATGATTGGAAACTTGCGTTTTGCTCACTGTCCCGTTTTGCCCCACTGTCCCATTTTGCCCCGCTCTACCCTACATTTACAAGATTTATTTACAATATATATTTCCATTGCCAATGGACGATCGACCTAAGTTCTTCACCCTGAGTTCGCTTCTTTTTTGTACCAGTCCGTTTTTCGGTCGGAAAGAGTTAATTTCACGTTTTAGTTTGGTTTACATCTTCGTTTGCCATTCCCTCCAGCTGTTGATTATTAATCAATTTTTTGCCGATCTATCCAATCGGCTATTCTTCAAGACCTCTTTGTTAATTCTTTAACGGTATAAAAAAAAATGGATTAATTTCTTTGCGCCGCTTCCCTCGACCATATCTCTCTCTCTCGACAGAAACTAAACCATACGGCAAATAATTGGATATTATGCAAACATCGGAAACATCGGAACCAAAGAGATGATCCCGCGAGCTGCAACCGCATCGGCTCGACAGATGGTCGTCTCGCCCTGCGCGGTCTTCCGTCCCGCAGACGTCCATCAGCGACACGCACGTGGTATGTTTGCCTAGTAGGAGTGGTATTATGCTTTCACTAATACAACCATTATCTACACGTTAAAGATATAGATGTAGTGTACACACCGACCGCTAACCGGTCGTTTAGCGTGTCGGCTTAGCGTCGAAAAAAAAAAGATGAAAAAAAAGACCCAGAAGAAACAACCGAATCCCATTCGAGTCTCTGTACACCGGCGAGGCCGAGGCGCATGTTTGATTTCAATTAGTATTACAAATGAACGTTGGCAGAAGCTGCGACCCTCTATTATTGTCCGGCGCGTTCGATCGATCAACCGCTCCGAAATCGAACATTGCGCCCGGCGTTCGGTCAACTATTATGCTCCGAGCTTAATCTACATACATGGAGCTGTTTAATTAGCCCAATTGGAAATAGAATGATAAGTTGCGGAGGCTGCGGAGCGGCGCGTTTGTGCGGCGCGGCTCTGTTTGCGTAGGAGAATGCGTTGGATATTCCGGCGGCGTTTCCCCGATGAGGTTTTCGATCCCCAGGTGTCGGGCCTCGTCTATCCGTCGATAGAGAAACGGCGGAGATGCGGAAGAGCCCCTATAATGATTCTCTCAGCCCACTCTCGAACCCGCTACACTGGTAGCTGCTCCGAAACGACGAGGCTTCGTCGGCTAATTAGTTCGCAACAAGGACACAGCCCAACACACAGCCAACGTACACTCTGGTGCCGCGCAACCAACGTACGTGGACTCCCATCGAGGGGTAGCCGCCTCGCGCAAAGCACCTTAATACCGAGTTTTCGAAGTTTAACCCACCGGCACCGAAAATTTTCACGTTACTCAAACGCGTTTTCTCACACCACCTCGAAAATTTTCCGCGTAATGCATGCCAAGCATCCTGGGTTATTAGCATATGTGCGTTAAATTTTAGCTCAACGAGGCTCGGCTGTTTTAAGAATCGATATAGGAAAGGTGCATGTTTTTCGTCGGCGCAATTTTGTCCGGTGGAAGATTTCAGTGTTCAGAATTTTTTTAATACATTTTAATAATGCATGTCAAGCATCCTGGGTTATTAGCATATGTGCCTTAAATTTTAGCTCAACGAGGTTCGCCTGGTTTAAGGTTCGATATAGGAAAGATGCATGTTTTTCGTCGGCGCAATTTTGTCCGGTGGAAGATTTCAGTGTTCAGAATTTTTTTAATACATTTTAATAATGCATGTTAAGCATCCTGGGTTATTAGCATATGTGCGTTAAATTTTAGCTCAACGAGGCTCGCCTGGTTTAAGGTTCGATATAGGAAAGGTGCATGTTTTTCGTCGGCGAAATTTTGTCCGGTGGAAGATTTCAGTGTTCAGAAATTTTTTAAAATAAATTTTAATAATGCTTGTCAAGCATCCTGGGTTATTAGCATATATGCGTTAAATTTTAGCTCAACGAGGCTCGGCTGTTTTAAGATTCGATATAGGAAAGGTGCATGTTTTTCGTCGGCGAAATTTTGTCCAGTGGAAGATTTTTGTGTTCAGAAAAAATATCTATAATTCTTACTGCGAGAAATTCAATTAATAATCTCGACCGGACACGCATTAGGGAACTTCAACGGGAATGAAACGCTCGTCCCGGCGTAGGTCCGAGGCCCGCATGGCTGCGAACCAAGTGGCTCGGGGAGATGGGGGCTCAAAGAAATTCTAATTGAGACTCTCCAATGGCATACAAGGTTTTGACGTAGGCTCTGATTGTGTTTTAGGAACGAGGAGACGGCACATACGGGCTGTTACTCCCGTTTAATCGATAACTCTGCGTCAACGATCTAACGAATCGCGGTCGGTCTCAACGAGCCCCCGGGAAGAACGGGAACGATTCTCTAAACTCCCAAGAATTCGAGAAAAATTTCGTTCTCCGTGCAATCGCCGATGCGGGCGAGAGTGCAGTGGGAGAGGCCACAAAAGGAGACGATCGTTTGGAATATACGTAGCGCATTCGTTACGATACTTTAACGATGATACATTACTCCCAGAGTCCTCGGGGACGGTCAGGAAGCCACGATAAAGTCTCCGTCACTTATTGTTAAGGAGCTGGAAGGAATTTTTCCTCCAGAGAAAAATAGTGCTCCGAAAGGTAACGTGTGAGGCTGAGTTGAATAGAGAAAGATTTTTTTTTCATCCAAATTTTTACCGCTAAGGTTACTTCGAGAATGCACGTTGGCGTAAAAACTTCATTCACACATGTATGAAAAAAATACGACGAACTTTGGGATCGGAGGAGACACTGAGAGAAAGATTTAGTACACAGTAACAAAAGTTTGTACTTTTTACAACTTATTGTCCACAAAGGTCCACAATTTTTTATTTAATTTTCTAGTTTTTCAAATAAAAGTACAACATAAAATTGTCAATGACACGGAAATGAGAGCACAGGTTCGTATCTTCAAGTAAGTGACAAACTCGTTTGTCACTTATCTAAAAAAATTATTTTTACGAAATTTCGCATTCCGATTTTACGAAATTATTTTTTACTATGTAAATACGACTGTAGCTTGAGAGATATTACCATAGCACATAGTAGTTCGTTCAACGAAACATTTTCTTAGTGCAGCTAAAAAATTGCTTAGTTCAACAATTTATTGGGAGATTTCACAAAAATTTTTTTGTCTTTAAAATATTTTGTTCGACCAACAAAATATTTATTCGAACGTCCCTGCCCGAATCTTAGTTGACTGAATTGTACTTTTTTATCAGTGTAAGAATTTCTCATAGATATTATGGTAAAAACTCTTGAAAAATCTGAAACTTTCCGCCATAGGTGGCGCCCTGGTGCGCTCCCACTATGCGCTATGGTAATTTTTCTCAGGCGATCGGTAGTTTTAACCGGCTCCTCCTCTCAGTGTACAAGGCCAGTGGGATTGTCCGATGTATCCGAAGACATTCCTGCCGCGTGAATTTGAAATCCCCGACGAACGAGAAAGAGACTATTTTTCCATATTACAGCGCAAACGCTAGCCGAGCCGCGAACGGGGTGATTTAAGAAACACGGAAAAGCACTTCCGTCCCGGACCGCCGGCGGATCGCGAAAATCTCCGAGCCAACTCGGCCGAGTCCTCGAAATTATATCATTAAATTAATACATCGCTCATCGCCGCACCCGCGGCTAAAATTTTATCAACGATTCTCCAATCTCCCCCGACCGGCGAAATTTCAAAGCCCACCGTATTTCAGAATCCAATAAACGTGTCTTCGCGCAGGTACCGCCGATTCGCTCTCCCGTGCCGATATATCCGGTAGTTTTGCGTACGAGCGCGGTGGGGAAACAAGGGGATGATGGTTTGCGAGGGATGAGGTCATAGTGCGATGCCGGTGAGGACGGGGGCAAAGCGGGGTGACGCTACTCGAAGCCAGGCCGCAATAGCTGACTCCACGCAATTATAGGCCCCTAATTACAGCCCCCCCTTCGATCCCCTCCCCCCCCTCGCAGGGGCTTCGGTTAATTAATTCGTACCTCATTAACGGCACAACCAGTCCGTGCATTCTCTTCAGCGAAATCCCGCACGCCGTTCATCCAATGCTCTCTCCCATCTCATCTCCCCGCATCATTCACCCGATCGCCTTTCATCGTTATATTTTTCCGCGCAATGTCAATTCCTCGTTATATTTCATCCCCCGAACAGCGAACGACGTGGAAGTGACGATGATATCTTGTCAAAATGTGCTTCCAACCTCTTTCTCTTTCTCCCCTGTCGCATGTTTTTTTTCATTATTTTTTTTTGTTTCCTCTCTCGTTTATTAAAAAGTGAATTTCTAATTAAGCTCCGCTTAGAGCCGCGCATCGCTGCTCTCGTTATCATCGGGCCGGGGCGGGACATGCCGGGATCGTTCGAGTGCTCCCATCCGACGACACGCACACACGTACACCGAGCGAGAAGGCAGCAGCTGCGATAAAAATTATAACGGGAGAAAAAAAAAAGAAATGTATACCGTTCGTCTCGGTCGCTCGCATTAATTATTCCGTCGCGATGGTCGACGGACGTACAGTATCAGCTGCCGGGACGACGATGAGGATGGACGTCGTCGGGCACTCCGCCGATGCCGCCGAGCTGAGGGCAAAATAAAGAAAATAAAAATTTTAAAAATATTACAAAAACAAACGAGTCAGTCTGAAAGAAACGATAACGGATGACGGGAGAACAACCGGGGCGAGATGGACCGGGGAATTGTATCGTCGACCTCGGCGACCATTTTTTTTCCTCGTCTACGCTTTTTTGTTTTATCGCGAGGAAACGTCAGTCGGCGAGTCGCTCGGACTCGCAGATCGCTTCCTATTACGCCTGGAACGGTTCTTTTTTTTTTGCGAAGGTCCTATTGGATGTTTATGTTCGGCGATTCGGTCGGACTCGCAGATCGCTTCCGATTACGCCTGGAACAGTTATTTTTTTTTTTTTTTTTGCGAAGGTCCTACTGGATGTTTATGTTCGGCGATTCGGTCGGACTCGCAGATCGTTTCCGATTACGCCTGGAACAATTATTTTTTTTTTTTGCGAAGGTCCTACTGGTTGTTTATGTTCGGCGATTCGTGCAGAGCTTGCGGAAGTACCGGGTCAAGAAATTAATAGTCCGTACGATTGTTCGAGCATGAGCGTTGTTCTGGCGGTCGTAATCGAGTCGACGATCGTTCGTTCCATTAGTTCTTTTTTTTCCGAAGGTCCTACTGGATGTTTATGTTCGGCGATTCGGTCGGACTCGCAGATCGTTTCCGATTACGCCTG
Organism: Ichneumon xanthorius; assembly: GCA_917499995.1. Lineage (NCBI taxonomy): Eukaryota > Metazoa > Arthropoda > Insecta > Hymenoptera > Ichneumonidae > Ichneumon > Ichneumon xanthorius. The sequence continues at coordinate 20,478,533 of OU824202.1, read as the reverse complement.
GAACACATTTTATTTTTTTTTTGCGAAGGTCCTACTGGTTGTTTATGTTCGGCGATTCGTGCAGAGCTTGCGGAAGTATCGGGTCAAGAAATTAATACTCCGTACGATTGTTCGAGCATGAGCGTTGTTCTGGCGGTCGTAATCGAGTCGACGATCGTTCATTCCATTAGTTCTTTTTTTTGCGAAGGTCCTACTGGATGTTTATGTTCGGCGATTCGGTCGGACTCGCAGATCGTTTTCGATTACGCCTGGAACATATTTTATTTTTTTTTGCGAAGGTCCTACTGGTTGTTTATGTTCGGCGATTGGTGCAGAGCTTGCGGAAGTACCGGGTCAAGAAATTAATACTCCGTACGATTGTTCGAGCATGAGCGTTGTTCTGGCGGTGGTAATCGAGTCGACGATCGTTCGTTCCATTAGACAGGGAATCGAATCTGGCGAGAATCGGTTCGGATTGAGTTAAAGCGACGATGGTTCCCTCCCGTATTCGGGGCTCATGCTGCGGCACAAATTGGGCATGGCGCTTCAACGTTCGGTAAACGAATTACTTTCTATGGCCAGGGATGAGCCACGGCTGCCGTTCGTTGCGTAGCGTGCGTGTGCGTACGATAGGTTTTTTTTCCATAGACACGAGCCAACTGCGAGACGCACCCCTATTTTGCCCGGGGAATTTCGTTGGCCGTGCATCGCTTACCGGGGGTCGCTCATGCACCGAGAACACCACCTCGTTATTTCATCAAAAGCGTATCGCGGCCCCTATGAATCACCATTCGATGCAACAAAGATGCGTCACTGCATTGAATATTAATTCGGTAACGAACGATGATAAACAAAAAGTTTCACGCGAAAGCGCCCACGAAACGGATTGTTTTAACTTGTTGTGGAATAAAGAACTTTTGTTTTATTTGTTTAGTGTTTTTTTTTTTTTGCGAAGAGCTCACTTGAGCGAAAAACCCCTCGGAGGTCTGAATAATGTTAACGGGGAAGAGTTTTTTCCTAAATTAATTAGACGCAATTAGATTCTTTTTGTTTAATTCCCAGCCCTCTAGAATTTTTTCTCAGGACGATAGCGCAGCCGAGCTCCGGGCACGGCGTTCCCGGAATCCCCGCGAGCCAAAGAGCTCCAGGAGTCACTGTCTCTGCCTCCTCCCCCCCCTCCCCCCGCGCGTACCCTTCGTAACGTTAAGAGGGTTTGCTTGTATCCCCCGAGATGCGCATGCGTCATCCGATTAAAATTACTAATTAGCTAATTAACTTAAGCGACCCGCGACTCTCCGCCCAGCTCCGCGGCCTCTCCTCCAAGTAAGTTGACCGCCTGATTATGATGCATCGCTTTGAAGCTTCGCGAGGATGGAAAAAAAAAACGGAGAGAAGAAAAAAAAAATGGACAACTGGCCCGGAGAAAAAGAACCACTTCTGGCCGGGCGTGCTCGGTAACTCGCTTCGCTATATTCTCACCATCTATTATACCGACTGTAGTTTCGCCGTCATAATAATAACGCAACGACGAGAGCTCGGTGTAATAATTGCCGGCTCTCCGAGTCGGAATTTCTGTCCCGGGTCGGTGTTTCGTTCCTGACGGGGGAACTCGTTGCGGCCGATGATCAATCTTCCTGCAGCCTGAAACACAACGACAATAGAAAATTAATGTATTGTCTTTTGGAACGGTCCAACGACGGGCGAACGCGACCGGAAACCTTTCTTCCACGTACGGTACGCGGAGGAGAGAATTGAAAAATAATTGTATTTCGATAAGTATCGGAAGTACAGCAGGGTAATTAGACATCAACGGAAGTCCTTGTAGCATAACATTTTCATGATAATTAAATACATCTTCCTTTCCATGTACCTTTATTAATAATTTTTGTTTTCCTAACGCGGAAAATCCCGCTTTCCGTTTCTGTGAAGTGCGCGCAGAAAAGCACCTTTTCGCATCGTGTGCTGGAACGATATTGCGCTACATATCTATTTATTAGATCCATATAAACATTATTAAATAAATGAAAATAATAGTATCAAACAAATAAATATATTACATATTAATAAACGCTCTATTAGGCTATGAAGCAAATAAACATTTTACTTCGTCCTTAATAAATTTTCTTTGGTCGGCCTAATCATTTTTCCGGGTACACGAACAAAATATTATTGTAGATGCAATTGAAGAGTATCTACCCACAGAAAAATAATTTATTTGACGGCCACCGGTTATTAAAATAAACGGTTTAAGTAAAATATTTATTTAATTTCAATAAATATTTATTTCATTTAAGAAACTATTTACTTAATTAAAATAAATATTTTACTTAAACCAAACAAACCATGGCCGTCAAATAAATTATTTTTCGGGGTGTCCGGAATCGAACTAGAACGATTCCGATGTCATTGGCCCTTTGCAAATTGCCTCTCGCCCCGAGCACGATCGTCGGTCAGTGCAATAATTTGAGCGAAACGGAACAGACGTGCGCATCACGATGATTCGGATGACTAATATTCTGTGAAGTCAAGAGAGCCAGTAAATGCGTGCGGGAAGTGGGTTTATCGAAGGCGATAGTTACGATGAGAGATAATAGCGGACAGAGGAGGCGAACGACGACAACGAGCTAACGAGAAACGGTAGAGAGCTGTGTAACTGTATACAACGGGGACACAGAGAGGCAGAGCGGAGCGAGAGAGAGTGAGATTGGATGACGGCCTGGTACCCGGTTAGTAGTGAACGCCAGAGGATCGAATCTCGTCGAGACTAATCTCGGCTCTAACGCCCCAGCAGGGATCGCGATATTTCGAATTGATTAATCCGTGAGAGAGGGAGCCAGAACGAGAGAGGGCACGGGCGGGGAGCGGTAAGCGGGACCGCCAATTTCGGTGTGTGCTCTTGACCAGCCCACTCCGTTTCGCCTCTCGACCCTTTGACGCTTCCGGGATTCCCGGAGACCCTTCGACACTCGACCGCCACCGCTGCCGCATACAAAACGTCTATCATCGATGTTACGCATATCCAGGTGACTGATACATTTTTTTCTAACATTTTTTTTTATCTCCATAACGAAGCGGATTGATCAGCGTGACTTTCCAATTCGGCCGTTAGATTGACACGGAATAGGTAAATGAATGAAAGAGGAAAAAAAAAAAAAAAATGGAAAAAGTTGCACAGGACACGTTACGAATGTCGACGAAATTGAAAATTCGTGCGGAGTAACTAGCAGTGTAGCTAACAGCGGAGCGGGCTGAAAACTCCGAAGAGAATGGATGCAGCGACGGATCGAGGAAGAGAAGAGAGAAGTGACGGACGGGCGTGCTTAATGCGAATCGCATCCGGTAGAACGAGCGCATTCACGAGACACGCCAATTACATCGTCGCGCATAGCTGACGCACGCGTTGTATATGATGTCTGGTGCGCTCCGGGGATCTCTCTGTGCAGAGCAGTCGGGCCAGCCGTACGAGGCAGTCTCGCCGCCGGAAATGATTTGATTTTCGTCATTTTTATCATTCGCTGCACCCGTAATCGAATATCCCGCGGATGACACGAACAGAGAGCGCGCGCGGGCTGAAGGGTTTTGTCGCTGACGGCACCCCCGGCGGGTTTGTTCGCTTGGGGTTGCCGGCGGCGACGATTTTCGTGTGTCGTTATAGTTGCAGTCTCACGGACGCGGCTTTTGTCGATGAGATGTTCAAAAGATATTTGGAGCGAACGGCTAGGGGAGAGCGGGGCAAAATGGGACCTTGAGGGCAAAACTCAATTTTTCAATAATTTTTGGATGCCCCATTTTGTCCCAGCGATAGATCAGGATTTTCAACCCCGTTTTGCACAATGAACCACCATCGCAACTATCCAAAAGTTATTGGAAAATTGCGTTTTGTCTCATCATTCCGTTTTGCCCCGCTGTGCCATTTTGCCCCGCTCTCCCCTAAAATTTGGGTAAAAGCGCGGAATTCTTTGTGCTCCGGAGAGGCGAGGATCGGAGCTTGAGATCCCTGTCGGTATTGCAGCGGGATGGAAGTCGAGAGAGTTATACGGAGGGATGAAGGGAGAATGGGGAGCCGGTGGGGACGCGGTTAGACACGCGTCCGTTCGTTATCTACTCGACTGCACGCACTGGTTTCGTCCATCGAAAAATGTATTTTTCGTTAAATGTGTCTAGATGGTAACCGGCAGATAAGAGTCCTCGGTGGCGACTCGGTAGCAGATCGTGTGTGTGCCCGTTGAGGGTGGATTATTTCATTGTGTCACCCCCGGCACTGGTGCGTTTCATGCATCCACATAGTACGAAGCGTAACCGATGCTCATTTATTAGGATTTCACGCCCGTGGTCTCGTTTTTCGTATCGTCCCTCGTTTTACGAGGATCATAATCCATTCTTGCTCGCTCGCCGCACCGTGTGACTCTTCGCCTCTGTATTCTCGTTCGCCAGCCGTGAGAATTACTCTGTTCTCTCAATGCCAATCAAACTTTCGCGCTGGTTCGATCGGGAATTTTATTTTTTCACTGCTGGTCGTTTATTTTGGATTTTTTTTAAATATCATTTTTGGTTTTTTTAATTTTGATTTTTATTATGATTTTATTTTTTGGAAAATTTTGTTGATGAGCGCGGAGATCCAGAGAACGACGAGGTTCTTCCAAAGGGCAGCGTGTTTTTGGAGCGAAGCGGTGAACGAAGAACCAACGGGTTTCTCTCTCGGCTCCTTTGCAAACGCACAACATTGGATTTTGTATATTCGGGGTTTGGTGGATTTGTTGAAATTTGCCGAAGATATATGGTTTACCACGTCGCATTTAGCTAGCTCGGTCGAGCTCTCGTGCATATCCTCGAAATTGAGTGGACCGAATTGACCCGGGACGCTTCTCAAAGGTATGAGTGGCTGATCCTGTCTCGTACCGATCTCGCTGAGAGGTTTCATGTCGGCCGAAGTCGTCGGAGTCGATATGGTGCCGCTCAGAATCTTCATCGCGACGCCCATCAATCGGATTAATTTATCGATTGAATTGACCCTCTGTATCGATTAAATTGAATTTGGCCACACGCGAGATTAAACTGTTGTAGAATTTTGTCCGAAACGTGACATTTTGATTGCAAATTGTGTTATCTCTAATCTCGAGAGAAGCTATCAATTGTTTTGTACGGTCGATAGTGCACGGAAATAAAATCGATTATCTATTTAATAATAATTAATAAGTATTACGTATAAGTATTATTTAAATTTACGTCGAAAGTCATTTCGAACAAAAAGTTACTAGGTTGCAGAAAAACCATGAGTGAGTTTCAATATTAGGTGCAAAACCTCGCGACCGTTTTCGTTGTTTTCAAGTTTCATATTTCCCTATGAATTTTATTAACGAAAGAATGAACCTTTTTTTTTGAATTTTTACCCACAAAATTTCAAATTGTCCCTTAATTTGACATTTCCAGGGTACAAATGCAAAAAAACTTTGTTTATATTGTTTCGTTAATGAACTCCGTGGGGAAATATGCCACTTAAAACAATGGCGGTAGTTTTAACTCGATATCTCGATTTTTTTTTGTGTAAATCGACGAAATCGCGAAAATGTACTAAGAAAATAAACTAAATTTCACCAAAGCCAGCCCAGCAGACGGGCGTCGGGGGGGGGGCGGGGGGGGGGGGGGGGCGGCTGTTGGGACAAACATCCCAACCAACAAACAAATCCGCAATTTTCCAAATTATATATAAAATTTAAAAAACATAATATATAAATTGACTTTTAAAAATTTTACCTCAATTTTTCAAAAATAAATTGAAATTAAATTGAAAGGACCCATAAATATTTTCAATTCTCGTCTGCCTCGTAATTTCCGGTATGTCGTCACATTCGGTCGAAAAATGCGATTTGTGTATACGAACCGGATGCGTATATACGAGAGTTTCGCGGTCTGCGGGTGTTTTCCACGGGTCGACAATCCTTCACAGTTAAAGCCTCTAATCGTATTCATTAAAGTGCTCTCAATGCTTTTACACGGCTCTCTCGGCGTGCCCGTAGCTCTTCGCTCTCATCTACTCTACACACGCTCTCAGCTTTTTCCTCTCGCTCCTCGTCGTCTCGCTGGTTCTCAAGCGTCGCAGCAGCACCGGCGGCGGACCCTTCCAGATCTCTGCGAGCGACGACGGCGTCGGGAACGTCGAGGCGAGAGAGCTTTTAAGTTCGCAACAATGCGCGGATTTATAAACCCCCGGGCATTGTTATCGGGCGAGTGATTGAGGCAGCGGGCGCAGTTCGACACTTGCCGAATACCAACCATTGGTTAGCCCATTGTCGATCCCTTTATCTTGAAAATCCTAGCGTTCCACCACACATCCCCCTCCCTCCCTGCCTCCCACACCGTTACCGGCCTTGTTAAATGACTCGGTTTTATTGATGGAACGTCCGGAAATGCGGAAAGCCAAGCGGACTCTCGCTCTCCGCGAGGGAGAATCGAAGAATGTATCCTGTGCCCGATAACAGCCATTGTGCCTCTCGTTTCTCCCATTAGACACCTCGTCCAGCAATCGGTCTGATCTCACGTTTCACGACGAGCCCCAATCGACTATAATAATTAAAAAGAACCAAAAGAAGTCCAAGCCCGAAGATGACGAGACAAAACTCTCGGATGATGTACGCTGCTGGGAATCAGTCAACCAGCTTCACTGAAGCGCGTACGACCTCACAATGCCGTGGAAACGCGTTTGAAAGCCCGACGAGATAGGCGACTGCAAAAAAAAAAAAAAAAAAAAAAAAATTAGAATTCGAGGTAACATCGTTCGCATCAGAGACCGCGAGAACGCGGGCTCAGCGTAACGAACGAACGCACGCGTGATGCGCGCCGTCGAGTCTCTTGATGCGTGGAAATTAAATTAATGCCGGTATACCGTGGTAGCGGTGGGCTCGGGCTACGCGGAGCCACTGTTATATATAACAGAATCACCGCAGGGCTCTCGTACAGTACAGCGTATACCCCTTCGAGGTACGCATCAGTGACATCGCTGCGCCCGAGGACAATGGTTATGATGGGACGACCGCCCAATATACTGTACATATATGAATGACGAAACTCCCGTCCCTCTTCTGGCTTCCGCGCTCACCCCTCTACCGGTTTCACGATGCTACTGACTTTCCCATGACGTAGGTACTTGTAATCAGATCATCCCCCTGCAGCGTGTATCCGCGAGTTGACCCTCGTGCGCAGCTCTTTTACCAGTCTCGCGTTCGAGGGGGTCTCCGAGTCGACGGTGCGGCGGTCCATCGCGAAAGATCGTCGTCAATTTTAAGGGGATGATTTCACGTATAATCTGCAATGTAAGAGGAGAATACACTCGTTTTAACAATCCCGTACGGAAATAATTTCAGTTAGAAAAAAAATAAAAAATATTAAAAACGATAAGTTGTCGATATATGAAGAATAAAAAGATATAAGATGCCAGGTACGTTTGGTACATTTGGTAATTTGCGAAAATGAGATAGAATGGGTTGAAGGGGGCTGAAGGACTTAGGTCGATGGCCCGTTGGAAATAGATATTTAGATACACACTGTTAATATTATCCTATATGTATCGATGATCGCACCATGGAAAATATTGCCAATAAATACAATTAGTACTGCTGGGTTGAAGGACTCAGGTCGATGAACCTTTGTCAATGTGTGTAACTGGCGTTAGGTATAAAACTGGTATAAGATGATAACTGTACATTGAGAGAAGGATCTAGTAAAAATTACCGATCATCTAAGCAAAATTACCATAGCACATAGTAGGGCGCCACCTATTGTAGAAAGTCTGAGATTATCCAAAAAATGTTACCATAATATCTGAGACAAATTCTTATAAATCCGGTACTTCCCACCATAGGTGGCGCCCTAACACGCCCTACTAGTATGTGCTATAGTTATTTCTCTCAAGCGATATAGTCATTTTTACTAGATCCTTCTCTCAATGTATAAATGTATAGCATTGGCAATACATTTTTGGTACTACACTGATAAAAAAGTACAGTTGAATCAACTACGATTCGGGCAGGAACGTTCAAATAAATATTCTGGTGAAATCACCCAACAAATTGTTGAACTAACAAATTTTTTAGCTGTAACCAACAAAATATTTACTTGAACGTCCCTGCCCGAATCTTAATCGGCTCAACTCTATTTTTTTTATCAGTATACTACTAAAATAAAATTTATTCGTATATCGGTTTGCCGGACCGTGGTGCAGTGTAAACCGCACTGACTATCATTGTAGTATAGTTTTCATCCGGAAACCCATAGGAGCATGATGCAGGGTCGTTTTCGCTCCGTAAATGCTCTTGCAGTGACGGGAAAGCTGGTATATACGCATTTAGAGCATTTCTCTGTCCGGGCACGTGGCGGTACCGCACAGGGTAGAACCGAGATCGGGCGATAGGAGAACTGGCTGGGATATCGCGGAGCTCCCTACGGGAAAGCCGTGCTTCGCTCTCTCGACCGTTTGTCCGTCAGTTTCTGCTGTTACTGCTACTGCCGGGTTTCGAGCCCGGTATACCACCGCGGTGTCACTGCATTCTCAGCAACACCCTCTCGACAGTACGGCGTACCCGACAGGACCCCTTCGCGAGCAGAGCGACGGCGCCAGAGAGCGAGCAGTGCCATTCATCTAATCCCTAATTATGCTCCTGGCAACGCGCACGACCCTCTCTCTCTCTCTGCGACTCTCGGCTAATTACTGCGTTTTCCTATACGATATTGCGCGCAATGAAAGCTTGCATAAACGCAGGAGTGAGAGTTCCATTACTATAGGTGAATGCCTCGGAATTACGATGAATAATGATTGTGAATAGCATTTTTTTTTAAAGCAGTTTTCTTTCGATAAAACGACCCGTTGGATATTTCACAGTCGCAGTGCTGTAAGAACTCTAAAAGATAAATTTGATCGATAACAGCGACAACTTATCAAGTATTTTTTTTTTTTTTTAATACTGTAATAACTGTTGGGAATTATTTCTGTCGAAGTTTCGACTCCAAAGCAAAGTTCACCTTATTAAGGTTGCATAAACATAATCGAAGGACTCGTAAATTATGGCTCGCAGATCTCCCGTCCGATAAAGTTGGCGGTATTTTTATTATTTAACGATAAGAGTGAATGAGTAAGTTTATTATATTTATAGAATAGCGGGGAAGGGTCGTAGCTGATGGTGCGTCGGCGAGGAGGAGAAATCAATTCGCGAATGGTCTCGTTAATCCGAAAAGGTGCTTTCCGGGTGCTCGCCCGGCTCTTACATCCGAGTAACTGGAATATCGGGTATATCGGGTACACGGGGATGGTCGGATTCGAGCGGATCGAGCTGGGCATTCGAGTCCCTGAACCACTCTTCCAGGGGCACTATACAGTCGCCAGTAGAGTGTGCGGTGTGTACGGTGTACCGGTGCTGGGGATTCAACTGGCGCGCGAGCGGCGAGTGACTGAGTGGTTATTTAGGTAAGAGCCATCCCCCAGCGGGGGCGGCCGACAGTGCACGAGCCCCGCTAGCCCTCCGATCCCTCCGCTAAGTAATGGCACCACAACATATTGTGCAAAGAACTCGCGCTTCCCTCTACCTCGATTATTTACACGAACGTATCGCATCGGCGATGCAACGGAGATGGCAAATCTCCGGAAGTGTAGTCAGGCAAAATCTCTCTACTACTTTTATGCGTCGTCGTACTACTCAAGGTTTCCGGTCTCTTTAATTAGTAGTAGTGGTAAAAGAAAATTTACTGACAATTCTTGCACCTTTTTTTTTACATTGATTACTAATTTATGAATTTCACATCTTACACTAAATTTTATACTTAAGAATAATGATATACATAGATATACTCTTTAGTATTGGAACGGTTCTTATTTTTTATTTTTTCCTTTGTAAATCGTAATCTAAGTAAGGACTTACATTACGATTTACAAATGGTTGTAGATATTATGCGATTATTCTTTCGTGGTTGTTGGCCATTAATTATAGTTGTTGATAAATTTTGTGTATGGGAAATTTGTGTTTGCGCGTAATATGTTATAAGCGTTTGCGTGCATTTTGTGTACGCAACCGCTACGCACATATTGTGTACGCAACCGTATAGTGGCTTGATATTAACAATTTGGTTCACGGCAAATTTTTTGTTGAGAAACTTGAATATTTTAGCTATTAGGGTGATTCCCGTTGTTTTGTACAAAACTGTATCCGGGCGGTTATGCTGAGGATTTTAGTGCGCAGGTTTCACCCGTTAAAATATTTTTTAAGCCCTCTCTTTACAGTTGAGAAAAACTGCATATGCTTCTAAAAATTTCGGTTAGCTATTTAACACGAAGTTTCCGGTTTTTGAATGTCTTTGTGCCTTTTTAATTATTTACGAACAAACGATAACAACGACAGTACTAATAAGATATTTTCCGCATAACCCCTTCAACGAATCGATAATTGAACCGCCGCTCTTTATAGCAAGCATACCTTAACAAAAAAAAGTAACAACGAATCCTTCCTTTTCTACAATAATTTCGGCCTTTCCCGACGACATCGTGTAGGTCGTATTTCACGCAGAGCGAAGAGATCGTGGGTTCCGACCCCCCTGCGTGTGTTGCACACTTTGGTGCACGGTACACTGTCCGGAGAGCAAATCCGTTGTGTAACGGTGCGGACAGACTGCTGCGGCTCCCGCTTATCTCTTCGACCACCGTAGAAATCCCGCACCGAATACATTACGCATTACGCGTCGTTTAGATTATTGACCGAGATATTTCTCCGGTTTGCCTCGGATCGTCCCGATGAAGGCAGCTCTTTTCATCTCGCTCTTCCCATCGCTGCACCTGTAATCATATATTAACGATTATTCTTCGAAAGCACACATATTAAGATTAAGTTTCTGGCACACCGAAAAAAGGTTTGGTAATATAAAACTAAGCTGCAGTTGCGGGTGATGAGAGAAATATTTGGTCGATTGAACAAAATGTTTGTTAAATCCAAGTAACTATTTGTTGAAGCAACTAAATATTCGGTCAAACTACTAAATATTCGTTCAATCAACTAAATATTTATTTCAATCGACCAAATATTTCTTTCGCCACCCGCAACCGCAGCTTGATATTACCAAACCTTTTTTTCGGTGCATAGAAGAAAAGGTCGCGCCGCGAATGATTCTCGGACTGTCGTACTTTCATGCCACACGCATTTACCGTCGGTCGGAGGTTCTCGGGCGTCATTAACGGCGACGGAACGGTGCGAATCTCCATGGTTGGCTCCGAGCGAGCTTTAGAGCTTTCGCAAATGTACAGACACGCACAGCTTTACAATAAACAGACGGAGAGGGCGAGAGGGGCGAAGGAAGGAACGACGGAGAGAAAGGTTTAAGGGGGTGGCAGCGACGAAGACGAAGACGACGACGCCTACGACGACGAGGACGATGGCGAGGACGATGGCGAGGACGAGGGTTTTGCAAGTGCGATAGAAACAGACACAACAGCAGCAGAGAAGTGAGGAGAGAGCGGCAGGCGAGGCACGTAATGGCGTGTCGGAGTTAACCGGTTGATAACCATCAGTTATAATTAACTCAGGCCAAGCAGCGAACAAGCCAACCCTGGTATAACTACCACCCTCTCGGAGCCTTCCACTGACGCGCCTCACTGTATTACCAACCAGCGGATTCCTCTTCGCCTCTTCCTACACCCTTGAGTCGTCTCTCTCACTCGATACCCCCACTCCCTCCCCCCCTCGTACGTACCCTCCGCTCCTACCGTCTACATACATCAGCGTATACACTGTGTTACAGCTTCTGAATGGGGAGAAGCGTGCAAATGCGTTGCCATTCTCCTCTATACAATAATAAGGCAAAAAAAATGCACGCGTCTCGTGACATTGCTATTTGTAACTGTCTATTGACTTTTCGATTTGTAATTCGAGAATCGGTGTGAGAAAAGGAGAATCGGTTACCCGGAGCGCCAATGAATTATCGATAAGTTACAGAAGGGAAAGATTACTCGCGCGATTATTATAACAAGTCGTTGTCATTCGCCTCTGCACAATAAAAAAATAAAATAAAGAATGAACGCAACTCGTGACTTTGCCATTCTTAACTGCCTATTGACTTTTCGATTAGTATGTCGAGAATCGCTGTGAGAAAATCTCAATCGTTTACCCGGAGCGCCAATGAATTATCGATAAGTTACAGGATGCAAACATCACTCGTGCGATTGTTATAACAAGTCATTGCCATTATCCTCTGTACAATAAAAAAAATTAAATAAAAAATGCACGCAGCTCGTGAAATTGCCATTTTTAACTGTCTATTGACTTTTCGATTAGTATTTCGAGGATCGCTGTGAGAAAAGGCCAATCGTTTACCCGGAGCGCCAATGAATTATCGATAAGTTACAGGATGCAAGCATTACTCGTGCGATTATTATAATAAGCCTGTGAGATTCGCCGGGACGGCAGTGTCGCCGCTGTCCTGCACCCCGTTAGATCCCCGGATCTGAGAGCGCACGCGGGGACTTTCTCGACGTGTCTCCCGCAGTCCTACGGCTAATCCCTATTGTCGTGTGACACGCCGAGCCCCGTAATGGATCGGCGTCGATCCCCGGCATATGGGCTGCTGTTGAGCCAGAGAGCCGGGGCATGCAAACATGCACGACGGCGACGACGACGACGGCAGTGCCGGCCGTTGTGCAACGCTTCTAAGCCACCCTCGAACGAGACGCAACGTTCCCCTGCCCATTTGCCTGCCGCAGATCTCTCGGCTAAGTATGCTCACGAACGATATACGACCAAATGATGTGATCTAGATTTTATCGCGCATGAGTTCTCGACTTTTGTTCGCGACACAGTCACGAGCACTATAATCGTTTCTATGTAAACAATAATAATAACAACAAAATTATATAAAATAATAATCATTATTATAAAATTGTATAATATAATAATAATCACTATTACACAAACTGCAAGACATGATGGATTTTGAAAAATTGTTAAAATCAATGTTTCACACCCAGAAGAATAATTTCCTTGACGGGCGCCCCGCAGATAAATATTTATTTGATGTAAATAAATATTTATTAAAATCAACTAGGGTAAAAGTGGGGAATATGGCCCGGTCCATTGATCATTGATTTACGTGTTAATTGAGGTGGGCCATATTCACCACTTTTACCGTACATATTATACTTAGACGAAATAAGGATTTATTTGCGTGTGGCCGTCAAATAATTTTTTTTCTGGTTGCACGGAGAGCTGAGCTGGCTTTTACAAACGAGACTGAATATAGCAAATGAAAAATAGTTTCCGGCGATGAAAATTTTTCGCGCCGTGGAATCTCGTCGGCTGCGACTTCCGCATAACAGAATAATCCCCGCGCATCATCGTTGGGCGGGCGTCACCCGGTATCGCGATCGGTTATCTCGCTAAATTCAAATTCGTGGGTATTAAGCCACAATAGCAGTGTGGTCCGCAGATCGGGGCGAATTGCCACTGTATTGTTCGGAATAGCCGGATGATTATTGAATACGGGCGGGAGAGCGCGGTGTAATAATCGATCGAGAAGCCCGGAGGCTTTCGCGCGATCCCGTCGGCCCTTCGCGAAGTTTCCCGGGGTATTAAATCAAGAGAGGTCCCGGGTCCGATCGAGCGCGGCAAACACCTACGAGGCACTTTGCTCGACATCGGCGAGGGGCTCGCAAACTCTTTCGCGCTGCATTAATCCACGGCGCTCCAACCAAGAGGTCGTCAATCCCAATCGTCTTTCCCCTTTAGCGAATGGCTATTCCGAAGACTACGTAGGGAAGAGCGGGGCAAAATGGGGCAACGGGGCAAAACGGGCCAGTTGGGCAAAACTAAATTTTCGAATCATTTTCGGATCGGACAAGGTGGCAAAACGGGGCAGAAAAGCCCGATGTATCGATGGGGCGAATTCGGGTATCCAAAAATCATTGGAAAATGACGTTTTGCCCCGCTGCCCCATTTTGCCCCGCTCTTCCCTACGTAGAGACAGAAATTACCTCGAGCAATCTACTGATTCTCGAGCGGCTGAGCAGAACAAATGTTTTCGTTGTTAAGGCCGAGAAAGGACGTCGGTGGCGCGCGAGAGGGTGTGCGATAAAAAAAAAAAAATAAAAGAAAGTGGCGGCGATATAACGGTGAACCGGGTCCGTGTGCTAGCGCAATCATCGCTAAGTCTTTTAATTTCCTATATTGGGGCTAGTGGGAGGGAGAGAGCGTGAGCTGGCCGGGAATGGGGGGGGGGGGTGGGGGGGAAACAGTGGGGTGGTTCCGTGATATAGAGTGAGCGAGCTGGAGTCGAGCGGAGGACGGCTCGTGCGCGCGAGCGAGGGTTCCACGGGGTGGTAATTGGCTGTCAGGGCTTCCCAGTCCTACGATGCCCCCGACCGACCGACCAACAACCCCGAGAGAGATTGGTATCGCTTATAATTAACTTCTCCGTGCCACGAAGCCACCGTTTCCATCGGTGGCGTCGACGCGCAGGAGCCGAGGAGAACTAGCACAGTGAGATACTCGGCTATGGAGTTACTAATAGGAGAGAGAGAAGGGTGGCTTGTACCTACAACCGGTGGATGCCCAATGAGCGCCGGTAGGACGAATGAATGCGCCCTCGTTGCCGCAACGTCGGCGTCGAGGATCACCTGGGAAATCCGCGAAGCGCGATCGCGCGAGTCCGCGCCGCTTTCGAGCCCTCGCCCCGCGCTTCGCCTCCGTATATGCATTGTTAATTGCAACGCGAATGATCGGTCGACGGATGTAACGGGCCGATAGGGCGATGAAGAAACTAATCCGGAAGACGTAACGAGCTCCGAGACCCGATTGGCCGCCGATACACTGAGAAAAATAAATGGTTGGAGCAAATGCGCGGTGACACACGTTCAAAGGTGTATTTTGTTGTTACAACAAAAATGTTTGTTTCGATCGACAAATTTTGAATAAGTTGAAGCAAATAATCGTTTAACTAAACAATGCTTTATTTGTGCCAAACAAATAACAGCTTTGAACGTAGGGGAGAGCGGGGCAAAATGGGACAGTGGGGCAAAATGGGACAGTGGGGCAAAATGGGACAGTGAAGGCAAAACTCAATTTTCCAATAATGTTTGGGTTTTCCATTTTGTCCCAACAATACATCCGGATTTTCAGCCCTGTTTTGCCCCACGGACCACCATCGCCACCATCCAAAAGTCATTGGAAAATTGCGTTTTGTCTGGTTATCCCGTTTTGCCCAGCTGTGCCATTTTGCCCCGCTCTCCCCTATGTCACCGGGACTTTTGGTTAATCCAACCAATTTTTTTTCTCAGTGTACCGCGACCCGCTTCGTTGAGGCAAGAAATCATTTCATCGAGGAATTAGTGAGGTTCGACGCTACTGATGTAATCAATGCGGTGGCGAAAGGACGATTCCGCCAGTGGGAAGATTTCATGCCGGCGGAGGATTGTGTGTGGTTTCCTCGTCGTCGAGTCGACGGCCCCGAGAGTGGAGAAGCTCCCGACAGCTTCGCAAAGAAAAGCTCTTTGAGTGTGAAGGATACGGCAAGTCCCGTGGCCGTGGTGTCACTCACCCCCCCCCCCCCCCCCCCCCCCCCCGCTGCACCGGCCGCGGAGGTGCGAGAGAGCCGAGGCCACTCGCACCTCGAGGAAAGGACGAGGACCGCGTGCGTGGAGACGCTGCTCACCGGGAGAAACGCAGGAGCGAACGAGCGAGAGGGATCGCACGGAGGGCGAGACGGGAGCTGAGGGAGCTCTCTGAAGTCTAAGTAACATCCATTTCCCAACGCCCAACCTACCCGCGCGCCGCCCGAGAAGAGCACCCCTTTTACTTTGCTTTACCTTTACTATACTTTACTTACTACCCTTGCCAACGTTTTTTTTTTGTCCCCCCTACCTCCCCCCTTTTATTTGCAATTCCACTTCTTTACGCGAGTCGAACACACCTCGTGAAGCCAGTGACTCTCACTCCGTGAATACCTGCTCGAGGCTCATCTCTTAATGCTTTTTTGTCTTTCGTTTTTTTCTTTTTAAGTCTCGATTTTTTGGTTGGGCTATGAAGGGGATTTGTTTGCGATTCGGTCAATCCTTAACGAGGTTTCTAACAAGCCGCCTCGCCAGTGGGAGAAAGAGGCTATAATTGAGGGGGGGAGGAGGGGGAAGGAGGGGGAAGGAGGGGGGAAGGAGGGAGGAGGTTGTGGGCGAGGAACGGTGAATTGCGAGCGGTAGCTTGCGAAGCTTCTAGGTGTTCCACGTCCGTCGTCCCTTACCGCGCCCTTCGCCAACAGGTCCCCTCCAGGAATATCAGTGGCTCTCGCCCGCGGTAACTAGTTTCCGAGCAGGTCACCCCAATTAACGTTTCCACATACAGCATACCAGCCCCGCTGCACACTGGAGAGTCGAGAGTGTCCCGGCGATCTTGCCGTTTCCTCCGTCTCCCTCTTCTCCGGTGCCAGCACGCGACATACCGTCCTCGAGCAAACACACACACACACACACATACGGGCGTGTATTGGTGCGGTCCTCGTACACACACACAATAATCTCATATACATACACTACGTACTCCCTTGTGTTCTCGCTTCCCCGCTGCGCTGTGCCCGGTTCGTTTTCCTCCCCGCGTCTCGTAGAAACTTATAATTGCGAAAGGAGCCGGCAATTATAATTGCCTCGGCTTTTGCGGACCGCTCTCGCGCCCGAGCTGGGCTAACGGAGACGCTCGTAATTATCCAAAAACCCTCGGCGTTGCAAACGGGCGTTGTTGTCCCTGTAGGGCGCGGCTTCTTCCCTCTATATAACTCGTATTTCACTCTCGTTAATCCTGCAAAGAAAAAAAAAGTCATGAAGAATATTCACGTTTTTTTTTTTTTTTTTTTCGGTCACGAGTTTCTAATAAAATTAACTGCAAGGTATGAAAGGAGACTGTCATGTAGTAACGTCTATATGCGGGAAGGGGTCTTTGCTTTTAATGACATTCTTTGGATGTAAGGGGGTCTTATTTGCCGGTCGCGAATCGATTATTTAAATGTAGCCTGCACACGCTCGATACTTGGGCAGAAACGGTCCGCACTTGTGCACACAAAGAGTGGCCTGTGGAGAGAAGGAGTTGGAGCTACGAGTACGGGCTCGTGTACGTCGCGACTCCTATCCTGTGTGTGTACACAAGCGCGAGTCAAGAGGGAAACGCGCGGGCAAAGAGCCGGGGCGAAGCAGCCGGAGAGAGCCACGGGCGGGGTGAGAGGTGATACGGGGAGCCCAAGACTCCGGTCAATTAAGTGCAGGAAATTAGAGTTTTAATTACGCAGTCATTCAGAAAATTACATCGGGGCGGCCGCGAAGGAGGTGCCGCCGACTCCGCGCCTTCTCGACCGCCGACGCAGCCTTTGCCGTCCTCCTATTGGTACCACCACTGTTATACGCGCTTTACGTGCGCCTAGGGTTTCTCCACTACGTTTCTGGAGAACGCGCTCTTGTAAACTTTACTCGATCCGATCGTCGATTCTCCTCGTCCGTCTCGTCGCGATGTTCGCTCGATTAACGCTCAAAAGGTCTGCAAAGGCTCGAACTGGGAAGTCATCGCTTAGGAAGTTCGATGGCGCCGAAAATTAAAAAACCAAAATCTCATTTTTCGAACGGAAATACATCACTTCCGGATTGAAAATCTCATTTTTCGAGCGAAAGTGATTTATCTCCAATATGACGTCACTTCGGATCGAAAAAGGAGATTTCTGGTCTGGAAGCGACGTACTTTCGGTGTGACGTCACACCCGGTCTAAAAATGAGATTTTCAAACCGGAAGTAACGTATTTCCGGTAAGTGTGCGGAAATATAAATTTCCTGTTTCTAAATTCCGCAGTCCACAGCGAGGCCGCGAATCGCCCGAGCCGCAACAACCCGCTAGTCTATCTGTATATAAATACACACAGCTACTCGATCCGATTCCTGATTAAACGTAGTGGCTGGTACGTGCTGTAGGTGCCGCGCCGCATTAATCGGGTATTGCCGCTGCGGCCGTGCAGAATTGCCAGCGGCCAATCCGTTAACTCTCTCATAGGCTGGCTAGCCAACTCTGGAGGGAACAGTCCAGGATTGTTCGCGCTAACCGATTCTCCCGAGTCGAAACTACAATGGGGGGCCTTCCACCGAAGGAAGCAGGAAGCTCGCCCGGTAGCAGGGGAAGAGCCGATACTCCTGGTCGAGAGAATTGAGGAAGGGATGAATACGATCTACATTCTGTTACCATATAACTATATCTCCGACTTCCCTCCTATATAGGAGGGTGGTTAGAGACCGGCCGCACGAACGGGGGTTAAATCTAATTACATGCTCTGTGACGGCTACTCGATGGACGTGTGCTCGCCGTCGACAACGTGCCGGACCGCCGTTCGTACCGATCGTTCCCTCCGTTTGCGACCGATATTACACACCCTCCCTGTATTCCCACGTCCGGTTTTAGTTACTCGCGCACGCGCGCATCCAGCATTAGCTCTTCCTCACAGCTCCCACACCGAACCTCAGAATTTCTCAATGTATTTACCGGATTTTGCCGACGAGCGCGACTGACGAGCCAGGCATGCCGAGTTCCATCCAACGAGACCGTAGTGCAAACCCGAGCGAGTATGCGCTAATGTCCGCCAGAAATTCTACCGTCGAAACTAATCCAATCTTCTTCCCAAATTGCACGGGAATCGCTGTTGCTCGTAGACACTTGTAATCGTCATTTCCGAATTGAAGCTTTCGCCGATTAAGGCCGCTTTGAAATAAATTACGCCGGGGAGTGTGGAATTATTATAATAAAGAGAAAAAAAATAAATGAAGAAGATAGCAAAGGGAAAGTGCTCCGAGCCAGTCTCATTCACACCCTCCGCGTTGCATTATAACGAGTGACTGTGTTGAGAGAATAAAGGGGGGTTGGATATAAAACACAGCGAGAGAGGACTAGAGACACGCGCAGTTGGAGAAGGAAAAGGGTTCGGCTATCTTTCTCACCGTTCTCGAGAGTCCGCCAGAGTGCGAGATAGAAAATCTCGAGAGTGGCTGACTGCTGGCTTACAGAGAGAGCCTCTCTCTCTATCCGTCGGTTGAAGGTCCGGGACGCGAGAGGGTAAGAGATATAAAAAAAAAAAAAGAATGAAACGAGAGAAAAAAAAAATAATAATAACAGAGTCCTGACTTCCCCACCGGCCTACGTAGTATAATGGAGAGTGTTAATTTTCGAAATGAAAACGAGAGATCTATCTTTTGCGAGGTACCGTTCTAGCTCGTTTCGTTAGTTCGCTCTTGCACACATACACACAGGTGGACAAGTTGTGTATAGCCGAGGGTATAGAGAAGCGGGAGCCAGAGCACTCGACACTTCAGCACTCAACGCGGCCTCGCAGTTGCCGCGATTCTCTCACTCGACGCATTAGAGTAATGAATTAATTTCCATGCCCCCTTGCCAGGGAGAGCTTCGACTTTCGTTCGCTTCAACGTCGATCGAGCCCGAGAGCTTCAAACGTTCAACCCACTTTGAGCTCTCGAATATTTTGATAATCGTGACGATTATTTCAACGACCATTCGTTCATCCGCAGAAGACGAAATAAACGAAATAATGTATAAATGAGTGTATGGTGCATGGGGTGGCTACGATTATCGGATCGGCAGGTGCGATCGCTAGTCGTATTAGAGTAATTGATTAATTTCCATCCTCCTTCACCGCGCTGTCCGGGAGAACTTCGACTTTGGTTCGCTTCAACGTCGATCGAGCCCGAGAGCTTCAAACGTTCAACCCACTTTGAGCTCTCGAATATTTTGATAATCGTGACGATTATTTCAACGACCATTCGTTCATCCGCAGAAGACGAAATAAACGAAATAATGTATAAATGAGTGTATGGTGCATAGGGTGGCTACGATTATCGGATCGGCAGGTGCGATCGCTAGTCGTATTAGAGTAATTAATTAATTTCCATCCTCCTTCGCCGCGCTGTCCGGGAGAGCTTCGACTTTGGTTCGCTTCAACGTCGATCGAGTCGGAGAGTTTCTAATGTGCGACCTACTTTGAGATCTTGAATATTTTGATAATAGCGACGATTATTTCAACAACCATTCGCTCATTCATAGAAGGGGAAACAAACGAAGTGAAGAAGAAGTGATTGTGAGGTGTTTGCTGACTACGAGATTATCAGATCGGCAGGTGCGATCACTCGTCGTATTAGAGTAATTAATTAATTTCCATCCTCCTTCACCGCGCTGTCCGGGAGAGCTTCGACTTTGGTTCGCTTCAACGTCGATCGAGTCGGAGAGTTTCTAATGTGCGACCTACTTTGAGTTCTTGAATATTTTGATAATAGCGACGATTATTTCAACAACCATTCGTTCATTCATAGAAGGGGAAACAAACGAAGTGAAGAAGAAGTGAGTGTTAAGTGCGATCACTCGTCATACACAGTAAAATAGTTACCAAGGTTTCTTGTCCGCGAAGGTCCATAATTCTTTTCTTGTTAATTGTACAAAAAAATCTTGTCCATCTTACAAAAATGTCTGTCGATTTTACGAATTATTTTCTGTAAAATTAACAACAGAACAAAAAAAGCCTTTATAAGTCCCACTGCCCGAAACCGTACCAAAACGGGACTAACGGACGCGAAGTGGGGACCACGCGTTGCTACGGTAGCGCCTGAGAGTGGGGATAGAGGTGTGACTTATAAAGGCTTAAAGTAATGGATTAATTTCCATCTCCCCCCTTGCCGGGAAGATCCTCGACTTTCGTTCGCTTCAACGTCGATCTCCTCCGAGACCTTCAAACGTGCAACCACTTTGAACTCTCGAATATTTTGATAATAGCGACGATTATTTCAATAATCATTCCTTCATCCACAGAAGACAAAGCAAACGAAGCGAAGCAGAAATAAGTGTGAGGCGCATGCCGACTACGAGATTATCAGATCGGCAGGTGCGATCACTCGTCGCCGTCGTTTACTGGTATAACAGTTCCCTATACCTTATAGAGCTTTATCCCTCTCGGAAGCCGAGTCGCGCGCGGCTTCTCCGCAAACTCATTAGCACTCGTTAACGTATTCATGGACTCATGAGACGGCAATCAATCCTTTGAGGGACAGTTTAATTACAGAGGCGATTAAACGTCTCGATACATAATTTATCGGGCGCAGGTAGAGCTCCCCCTCGCTCCCGGCGCTTCCGACCGATCGTTCTCGAGCTCATTTCGCGCGAGGGCCGGATGAACGAGTAGGTATTCGTGTAGTCGAAAACCCGTGAAACGCCTTTACGCCACTCCATTCGAATCGACCGTACAGGTTGCTACAAATAATGCCGTTAATTATTTCTTCTCTCGATTCCGATCATCGTCAAATGAACTCAGCGAAATTCGCCAGCGAGCACCAACTTATACGCGAGATTGGGTAAACTAGGCTGCGTCCCCCACTCGATAAAGAATACCCGAGAGCGATAGCATCGAGAGATGTCTCGGTCGGGCGGTTGATTGATCGTCGATTGGTTTTTTTTTTTCTTCCCTCAGCCGATCGACGAGAGGTTTGTGTATAACGGAGCCGGCTCCGAAGAGAGACGAACGAACAGACCGATAAGCGGGACTGACGGAGGGCGAAGGAGATGGCGAGAAGTATCGATTCTAATCGAAGGAGTTTCGTCTCGGACGGTCCTTCGCTGTAGTTTTATTTATTTTTTTTTTTCCCCCATCTCTCGTTCGAAAAATAACGACTGCCGCGAAACGGACCCGCGCGTCTCCTTCGCCCCGGGAAGCCGAGCTATGAAAGTGCTTTCTTACAGGGTTTGCGCCGTCGCCCGTGAAACAATCTAAATCTTACATTCCACGTCCGTGAAGCTCACTCCGGGCCGCTTCGCGAGGGAGCGGGCGCGTCGGTGTTTTATGAGTGTAGTTCTGAAGGTAAATGGGGACACCGTTTCGCAGGCCCGAGAGTATCCTGCGGGATGCGCGAGGTTTTAGCTAATTGTGCCGGCACGAGGAGCGGAGAAACCCGCGAGAGCGTACGGCGCGAAGAAGGACGTGGCAATCTCGTGATTTGTTCCTCGGGACTCTGTATTTTCTCTCTCCCGACCGAGCTCGCCTCTCGCACTCTTTCCCCCGGCGATTCTCCTCGTATTCGTCGGAAAAAAAGGTGATGCGGCTCTCGCCGCGTATTCCGGGCGCATCGGGGCGCGAAACCGAACGAGAGATCTAAAAGTATCAACACGGAAATCTTTCTCACTGCCCACCCTTCGCTCGCCGACGTTAATAAGCTAATTGCAAGTACGAATTTATTTAATTAATATAATTGGAATAGAAGCTCGGCAGGGGCAAAGTAGGTTGGCGAAGAAAACTTTCCAAAGCTGCGAGCCCCGCCTCGCCCCCCGCCCGCTGCTCTCCCGTGGCGCATTTAATGACATTCGTTAACGAGAAACTCTTAAATTTCAAACGTAATGATCGCCGCCGCGTTTCGGGATACCGAATTCCAGCTTGCCGCGCGGTACCGAAGTTATAATCGGCGAGTTGCGAAACGGAAGGGCGTATTTCGCGTATCTTACCGCGTTGAAACGACGTTCGCTACGCCCCTTTATTTCCCCCTCGACGGGTCAGTGTATAGCAATATTTATACCCGTATTCTACGTCGTTGAGCGAGATGAGATTCGCGAAAGGAATAAAGTAAGAAAAGGGTTCCCGGGAGGGCGCTTTGAAAAGCTCGCTCGATGACCGCGGTTGCTGCCTCGCCTCGCCGAGAGTCACCGAGCCCAGCGTCTTCTGGGCTGCCTCGGAGACCTTCTTAATTGCGTCGCGGACGGGCACGCGGGAAGTTCATTAGTCCGGTTCGTTAACTATACCGCTCGGTTATCCAGCTCTTCCTCCCTCCCCGGCCCTCGCCGGAGCTTCGACGCAATAATCAAGAGTGCAACAAGCCAGTAACTAACGTTGGAAAAAAAAGACCTTGTACGACGTATTCGTCAATACCGCCATCGTCGTTGAATATCCGTTTTCTCGCGCCCTTTCCACACGATACAAAACTCGTGCACATAATATGCGCAAGAGAACTGTGTTGTTTCGGACACCTAAACACAGCCGCGGTGTTGCGAAGACTCGGCATCGAATCGCTTCGATCGAAAAATTGGGATTCATCCAACATAGCGAAATCACTGGAAAAAAAAAAACAAAAAATGTAAGTTTAATGTACCGAAATGGAAGTTTTTTTTTTGCAAAAACTGGTACATTAAATTGAATGTACAATTGTGATGAAAGATTAATATAGTTTTTCACTGAAATTAAATTAAATTATTAAAATTAAAGTACTTTCATAGTAAAATTAAGGAAAATTATTAAAAATAAAGTATTCTCAATGTTTTTAGTAGACTGAACATTAGTTTTTCTATCACAATTGTACATGAAATTTAACATACCAGTTTTTGCATAAAGACTTCCAGTCCGGTACATTAAATTTCATAAAATTTTTTTTTGCAGTGAAATGTAAAGAGTTCAAATAAATTGTACAAAGTTTTCGCGACATAAAAACCTAATTCATTGAACGATTCCCGGTCACCCCTCGCGTCTCCGGCTCTTCCTCCATCTCCATCGAAAACATGATCGCTTCGCAGAGTCGAGAAGCGCAAACAACCAGCCGCATCGACGCAACAACCAAGAAGTGCAACAAGCAACTAAACTTAAAAAAAATAGAAATAAAAAATAAAACTCGTACGAAGCATTCGTCAACACGTCATAAATATCCGTTTCTTCGTTCCCTTTTCCCTACAATACAAAACCAGCGCCTAACCTGCGACCCGCAGCAGAACTGTGGAGTTTCGGACCGAAGAATACGGCCGTGACGTTGCGAAGCTTCGATCGAAAGGCCGCGATCCGTTCAATACAGCGAAACGCAACGACGTCAAATAAATCGTACAAAGTTTCCGCGGCATAAAAAACGGTATTCATTGAACGATTCCCGGTAACCCCTCGCCCCTCCGGCTCTTCCTCCAAGCTCGACGCGTTCTCCTCTCGCTCATCCCCTCCGAAAACATAATCGGTTCGCGGAGTCGAGAAGAGCAAACAACCAGCCAGCTGATACGCCACTTTGCGCGACTCTCTCGCTCCATCCCTCTCGCGACGGCCATGTAGCAGTCGTCTGTACTGTCGGGTAGTCTCGCGCCGCTCTCGTCCGGCCGCACCGCCACCGCCGGCAACAGAATCGCCTTCTGCAAAAGAGAAAATATATACGGCGAAGATGAGACCGAGAGAAAGGGAGTCGGGATCGCTGGAGTTTCGGAGGCGACACGCGTCCGCCACCCCCGCTTTCCACGAGCCGCGCAGGCGTCTCGTCGCGCGTGACGTCACCTCGCGGAGTCGCGGTCCTCGCTTGGCGCGACTCCACTCCGAGTCGGATCGTCGGGTCGAGCGCGTTGAACGAGCTCTCTCTCCCAAACGCGAGGACCCCGATCGTCGCTACCACCGAACGAATAAATAATATTAAATTGATATTAAATAATAAAAATCTAAATTTCGTGCTACGTCGCGATCGCAGTGTTCCATCGTGCGAATAATCCTCGCACACTCCGATCTATATCGTCGAGGGGATGTAAGGAGGTGCATTTTTTTTAAATTGAAAGTGTTTTTTTTTTTTTGTTGTTTTGTTTCCGTGTACGATTTGGTGGCTCGATACTCGAGAGTAGAGAGAATCGAACGAGAGAGAAAAGAGGATAATCTGCGAGCCGAAAACTTGGGAGGATTGCACCGTGGGTCGCACTGGTCAGTTCGATTTACTAAATTTTAATATTTAAGGTTCACAAGATTTACAAGAATTAATAAGACAATATTATTTATAATATTTATAATAATATTATCTTTGGCATGATTTTTTTTTTTTTTTTTCGGCTGTTATTAGATGAGAATATTGTGGTTGTTTGGGAGATTCGCACGGATTGACATGTCGTTTGATCCACGAAGATTATCATCGGGACTGTCGTTATCCGAGCTCGTCTTGACGTATAGCTGGTACACGATGCGGGCACGTTGCTGCCGCTCTCTCGATAATTGGGAGCGGCTTAATTGCTTCGGCGCGTGCGATGACCGATCGTAATTGGCCTCGCTGAAGTGTCGATCCTAATGGCTCGAGCTCTCGACCGCCTCCTCTCTCCGTCGATCCCGCACACCGATACCCGACGAGTATTCACCCCCGCGCACTTCACCATTTTCATTTCAAATCCGGCCATGAAAAGCTCGTTAATTGACCCATCGCGTCAACGACAAACCGAAATTTTTCGCCGTTAACGCGACGAACGAACCCGAGTGCGGAGGTATTGAAAAAAAAGGATTATCCTGTGCCTAATACGTGCCCGCTCGTACCTTAATTAAAAAAATTCCCACCCTCGAAACGAACCCTCCGGCACTCGCACACACACACGCGCGCGCAGCGCCAGCGATCGTCGCGAGACACTCGAGAATCGTTAATTAACGATAACAAATTTTTCGTTATAATTGATTGCAACGCCACTCCGAGAAATATTCAATTTATCCCGATTTTAATAATTCGTGATTTCGAACGAGAAGAGAGCGAGAGCGAGGTTCGAATTGCAATTTAGTAAAAAAAAAAGGAGCAGCGAATGCATTGATAGGAAATCAATCGAACCCGGCGAGTGAACGCGTGCACTTTGCGTATACGAAATTAAATGATTGACTTTTTGTCGTTTTGATTAAAAAAATTTTTTAATCATCATCGCCTTTCAATGAACCGGAGGAGAGTGAGAATCCCGAGCGTGCCGGAGGGTTTGGGGCGAGGGCGTTTTGGTAGACGATTGGTTTCTTTCGCTGGCTTTTCGTTTGGGTGGTTTTGCACAGAACTTCCAGATCGTTGTATTGTGTATACGGTATAGTTATAGTTGTATGACGGTCGGAGGTTGGTGTAGGTAAGGGAAAGAGTGCGGCGGGACTGCCGGCGCGCCAGTCCACACAGAGGCGAGTCGGAAGTCAATCTTCGCGGCCGGAAGTGGTTCGCCCGAGCCGAGCCAGCAGCCACTCCCTCCATGCGTCCCGCGCGAGTTCTCCAACGCCGCACAGCTCGTCGTCGTCGTGGCGTCTGCACCCCTCCTGGACTACGTCTGTGCTATATACCGAGCGGGGCATCCCCCCTCTCGACTTTTCTTCTCTTCATCCATCCCGCTCGCGGGCTCCCTCCAAGATATCCTATAAACGAAATCCCGAAATTAAAGTCGTATATTAACCTCCGCGGCGTCTTTTAAATTAAAAAACAACATTTTACGAGAGAGCGTATAGCGATACGGGGAGTAAAAAGCCGACGCCTTGCGGATAGTACGCTCGCTATTACATCCATCCCTGTTGACGCGGTTGCGCCGCTCGGCCAAATCGCCGCAGACTCAAAATGACGGGAGCGCACACAGACCGAAAAAAAAAACACCGAATGGCGGGGCTATTGCTCGAACCCGAATCGACCGCCGTTCCATCGCACGTAAATTGAGTTTTTAAATTCGTCCCGGGGAGGTTTAACAGACTCGCGGCACGTGGCTGCCACGCGAGGAATCACAAAATCTATAAAGTTTCATTTTCTTCTGCTTTTTTTTTTTATAATACATTTTCTATGCACCAAAGTGAAAATATTTATTCGTATGGAATACCTTCTCCAGAATGTGTGTGTGTTTGGCGTGCGTTAAAATTTGATGTTTCTTGCATCGATCGCCAAAATGATTATACTGGAACACCGATCGAATCGATAGAATTTTATACCAACTATACAGTAAAAAATAATTTCGTAAAATCGGAATGCGAAATTTGGTAAAAATAATTTTGTTAAATAAGTGACTTGAATAATTCAAACGTATCGTGAAATGCAACGTAACGAATTTTCTAGGCACCAAAGTGAAGCGATTTATTTGCATTGAAATATCATCTCTGGAATGTGTGTGTGTGTGTTTCTCTCGTAAAAATGTGATATCTCTCGCATCGACATCCAAAACAATGTTAAAGTAAAAAAAAAAATCAATCGAATCGATAGAATTTTTCTATCAACGACTACGATGCAATTCGCGGATGAAAGCGAATCGCGATAGTTCGAACACAGCCCGGAATGCGATGTAACGAATTTTCCATCCCCGGAGTCAAAGGGTTAAAATATCAGGCCGGTCCGCGAGGCGCGTTGAAAGTGGCTCGGGGTACGTTAGAGAGGAGTATACTTTGGAAACGCTCGAGTCGCATCGGGGTAAGGGTGTATAATGGAAGTTGAAATTGGTTGGGCCTGTCCCGGCTGGGCAAGCAGTACCACTACCACTTCCACAGCGGCATCACCCTTGTACGAGCAAGCTATCGAGGGAAAACGCATTCCATGCCGAAATTGCTTCGCACTGTGCTCTCGCGCCCCCGCGCGAGCCCTCCCTCCTCCCCTCCCCTCCTCCCCCCCCCCACTCTCTCGATCTCGATCCAACAGTTACGCGCGGAATACAAGGTACTGGGCTTGAGGTGAGGTTTTCGCGTCAAAAAATACGCGACTAAGCCGACGGTAGTCTCCGCTGGTGGATGTACGGGTGTGCGGACGGGAGCAGCGTCGCCCACGGGGCGTTGATTAAAACCGCCCTGCCGGCTCGAGAGAGGAACAGAGAGGGTGATTGTGAGTGCTCGTTCTCTCGCGCTTGCGTGTACACACACACACTACACGAGTGTGTGTGTGTGTGTGTGTATGAGTTTGCACGAGAGGGATAGAAATCGCGGCGTTAGCGCGAGAGGGGAAACGAGAACGAACCCCCGAGAGCGCGAACAGTGCGGGCGAGCGAGCGAGAGTGAAGGGTGGGAGGGGGGGGGGGGGGGTAAGGGGGGGGCAAGGCGTTGCTTGCTTAATTACTAAAAGCTAATCAATTCCAGAGGAAGTAAAGTTTAAATTGCAAACTAAAGTATAGCTTCCAACCCCCCCGCCCTTTTCGTCCGGAGAGTAACCTGCAAAGCGATATTACCGCTCGCTGCATTCTGCAATTAGCCGGCGGTAAATCATTGAAAACAAATTATGGACGCGGGGGCGCGCAACGAAGGTTGCGGGAGGGAGGCTCGGGCGAACGGACGAAAAACGATCCTCGTGCTTTTCAGCAGTTATACCCTCGGGTAGAGTCGCGAGGGCTCTGCCAGCGAGGCACTGATCGATCTAGGTTGGTCAGATGCAGTATTGGGAAGGAAAAAAAAAATTGTCGGCGTGTCCCGTTCTTTCGATAGGGGGCGCGGGGTAAAATGGCACAGTGGAGCATAACGGGATGACGAGACAAAACGCAATTTTTCGATGACTTTTGGATGGTTGCGACGCACCCAGAAAAAAAAATTATTCGACGGCCACCCTTTATTTGGTTTAAGTAAAATATTTATTTGATTTAAATAAATATTTATTTAAATTAAGTAAATAGTTACTTAAATGAAATAAATATGTATTTAAATCGATTAAATATTTTACTTAAACCAAATAAACGGTGCCCGTCAAATGAATTATTTTTCTGGGTGCGGTGGTCCTTGGGGCAAAACGGGCTTGAAAATCCGGATGTGTCCTTGGGACAAAAATGGGGCATCCAAAAATTATTGGAAAATTGAGTTTTGTACCCACTGGTCCATTTTGCCCCGCTCTCCCCTATCGCGATGGTATACATGCTGAGATATAAATAGTGTATCGGGATCAAGTCTCCGTGAGCAAACTGTCCGTGGCCTCTGGACTCGCACACAGAGACACGCAGAGCGAAGATATAGAGCACCGTAATTTTACCACCGAGGAGTGAGAGAGAGGGAAAACGGCGAAACAAGCAATAAAATCAATGTCGTTACCGGCAATTCAATTCGCGAGACACATTGCACAATTTCACATACAATTTTACGGGAGAACGGTCAGGACTCCTATTTACTTCATGGGTCTCCTAAATCCCTTGAAAATGCCACCGTCGTTTCTCCTCCCACTCTCGGCTCTCCTTCTCGGCGGCAGCGACGGCAGCAGCTATTCTACGGCCGCGGTGTGCGCTATCCGGGCATGCCGGTGGGACGCCTATAGCGCACGGTAAAATAATATTGTGGAGAAGGGGATCGATGCAATCAGGCTCGATTCCGCTCGGGGAACGACGGATGAACGACGAGGAGGAGAGACGCGTGACCGAGAAAAATCGATCACTCGATACAGTCCGCGAGACCCGCCGCGCCGCTGTGTTACTCGACTTTCTGGCAATCTTTCAGAGCCCCCTCTCGTACGATACGACCGTGCACACTTCCCTCGGCTTCAATGCGGATCATCGAATGCGACGAAAAATACAAGACAAAAAAAATTTTAATACACGAATACATTTCGAGTCAAGCGAGATACACTTCGACAGTCACTGGGAATGTCAGGCAATTTGCATGCCTGTTATTATCCGGTTTACGGAAGTAAATTCGGCGAGGTTGAACATTTTTTTTTTTTGTTCAAAACACTGCACAAGATTGCAGTATAGTAGAAAATTATTTTGACAATGGTAGTTCATTTTGATTTGTTTAGAAAAAAAAATCTCCAATCGTTGCGTATTGTTATTAGCTTTTGAAACCGCTTACATACCCTCGGCCCCGGCAATTTGTCTACGCTTAGGCGTAGTGGTTCGTCAAGGGAGGGGACGATGCAATAACGTGAGATCCACCGACGAAATTGCGAAAAACTAATTTCATTGCAGCGCGGTTGCAGGGGATGCACACTTCTCTCGGCTTCAATTCATCGAGTGCACCAAAAAAATTAAATAAACCCTTCAACACACCCAGAAAAATAATGTATTTGACGGCCACCGTTTATTTGGTTTATGTAAAATATTTATTTGATTTAAATAAATATTTAATTAAATTAAGTAAATAGTTAATTTAATTACTTAAACTTTAATTTAGTTACTTAAATGAAATAAATATTTATTTAAATCAAATACATATTTTACTTAAACCAAATAAACGGTGACTATGAAATAAATTATTTTTCTCGGTGCAATCGCAGGGAATGTTAGGGAATTTACTTGCCCGCTATTATCCAGTCTGCAGCAATACCTTCATCGGTACAAAAATATTATAATTTGTTCCCAAAACCTAACCCAAGATTACAATATAGTACGAAATTATATTCCCGCTGGCAGTTAATTTTGATATGTTTAGAAAAAAAAAACTGCCCGAATCATTGTGTATTATTATTAACTTCCGAAACCGCTTACATACCTCGTGCCCCGTCAATTTGTCTACGCTCAAGCGCGCCGGAGAAGCCTCGTCAAGGCTGAAGGGGGAGTGACGCAATAACGTGAGATCCACCGACGAAATTGCGAAAAACTAATTCCATTTTAGCGCGGTTGCGGGGGATACGAGTCCCGTCCTTCTTTATCCACCTCGGATGTGCTGTCCTGGCGGCGCTCGCTAGGGCAGTAAAGCAATCACATTAGAGGCGAGCCACCCGTCGTCTCCGTTTCGCCGAACTCCGCGCGACGATACGCGACTGGCTCTTCCTCCTCGCCCTATCTCCATATCAGTCCACTATTTTCCCTAAAGTCATAAATGCCTCCCGCACACGTACCTCTCTCTCCGTCAGGGGCGCCCGACACTTTCATCCCTTCTCCATTTCCCGTTCGATTAATACTCGGGAGTAATTAAATTTTAATCCGAGTCATCGATGTGCAGCGAATGCCGGGGTTGGGCACGAGGCAGAGAACGAGAGAGAGAGAGAGAGAGAGAGTCAGGTAACGATCCCCGATTGGATTCCATCGACACGTACACCCCGCGTCTGTACACCGCGGCTTGGCCATGGTGAATGCGGCTCGAGAGTGGAGTCGATGCTCGTGGGGGGTTGCGCACGAGCCTTTCATCCAACGACCGTTCGAAGTTGCCTCGACGTATGTTGCCATTCGCACGTATTCACGTATTACTGGAATATTGTAACGCGTTGGTGAGCGTATACGTGTATGGTGTGTTATACGTGTTTGTACGACGTAATAATACGGGCAACACTGTGTCCAGTCGACACAGTCGGATATGCATACGAGCACTGGGTCGAAGGTAACACACATGCGTGCGCGGACGCGAGTAGTATCGGAGCCGATGTGTAGGCTGCACAGGAAGGACGGAAGGAAGGAAGGGCGGAGGGTCGTGTTTCGCACGAAATCGAGTTGGCCATTCAATTAGAAAATTTCATGACCCCGGCCCGCGATCTCTCTCTCTCTATTCAACCCCTCCCTCTCTCTTTCCCACTCTCGGCCACGAGCTCGACGATCGCAATTTCATCCGGCGACCTGCTGGCTTCCCCGTTCTACCCCGTATTACGCGACGGTCATTTATCACTCGCGTAGGCCGCTTGGGATATACAAGCGGATCCCTCCACTCGCCTATGCCCCACTCCTCTCCTCTATCCAACAGTCACAGCTTCAAATTCGTACTCACTCGTTTCGTCTATTATTTTCTCACGCGGTCATACTCTGGCAGGATTTCTGTAGGAGAGTTACAGCGAAGAGGCTTTCTCTCGGATATTATATCTATGTTTGTTGTGTAACTCGCGATCACATGAATGGCCCGTTTGTTCACGGCTCGACTATTGCTCGATTGTTTTTTTTTTCTTATCTTTGCAGTATTGTGGTAGAAAGTGTTTTATGCAATTTAATTTCTATGGATGTTAATTTCTTTTTATTGTAAACTGGGCGAGATTCAAATTCTAAATGTCTAAGTTTGAGATTTAATGATTAAAGTGTTGGAGATTATGAGTTCAAATTTTCCATATGTCTATTTTTTTCTCATGCGGTCACACTGTGGCAGGATTTCTGTAGACGAGTAAAAGCGAAGAGGCTTTCTCTCGGCTATTATATCTATATTTGTTATGTAACTATGTTGTTATGTATCACACGAACGGTCCCGTTTATTCACGGCTCGACCATTGCCCTATTGATTTTTTTCTCTTATCTTTTTGATACATTGGTAGAAAGTATTTTATGCAATTCAATTTCCATGGCTGTTGATTTTTTTTTTTGTAAACTGACCGAGAATCAAACTCTAAATGTCTGAGTTTAAGATTAAATGATTAAAGTGTTGCAGATTATGAGTTGAAATTTTCACATATGTCTATTATTTTCTCACGCGCTCACACTCTAGCAGGATTTCTCTAAACGAGTAAAAGCGAAGAGGCTTTCTCTCGTCTATCATATCTATATTTGTTATGTAACTCGTGATCACACGAACAGCCCCGTTTATTCACGGCTCGATCATTGCCCCATTGATTTTATTTTCTCTCATCTTTTTGTTACATTGCTAGAAAGTATGTTATCCAATTCAATTTCTATGGCTATTAATTTTTTTTTTTTTGTGAACTGACCGAGAATCAAATTCTAAATGTCTGAGTTTGAGATTGAATGATTAAAGTGTTGCAGATGATGAGTTGAAATTTTCCATATGTCTGTTGGAGCGAGGGACTCTCCGCACACTCACCTGCACACAGGCCTCCCTTCGTTTTCCCCGACATCGATGGAAAGTTTTACGCCGTTAAAAATTTATAGTCTAGATGGATCTGGCCCGTTCTCGCTCGCGGCCTCTATCCCTCCCCCCGTCGCCTACTATACGCGTATATATACATGCCCTTATACGAAAGTAATATCAATTTCAGTAAATGGAAAAAGTATCAAGATGCCCGGGTTCCCTCTCAGTGTCTATAGATAGAGAGAGGCGCGAGTTTTTCCACTAGCCCCGATATCGCGGAGAGTCTCGTGTAGGGGATGCTGTGAAACTCCTCGTGGCCGAGCATCGATACTCTGTTGGTACTCTCGCTCCCTCCCGCCCACTCTCTGCCCCCGTCCGCGCGGAGGAGGGTTACGATTCGCGAATTTATCGAGCGATCGACCGTTCCCAAATGAATTAGTTCTCGCTCCCGCGAAGCTTCTCCGAGGGCTTCTGCCGGACGACTTTCGCTACTCTCGAACCGAGAAGAAAACGACGACGGTATGGCGTTTTACACCCTCCCCGCACACCTCGTCCTGCACCTTCTTCTTCGATCCGGCGTTATATATCCCTCGCCGCCTTCCGTTGCGGCCGGCTCACGGACCGAATTGGATTTTTAATCGGTGCGCACTCGCCGGAAAATAGCCACTTCGCCCTGCCACGTCGTGTCTATAAATGCTCGACCACTTGTTTTCCCCCTCGTGGCGTGGATAAACTCGAGTCGTCGCGGCAACCCTCGAGCCCCACTGCTTCAGACTTTTGTGACGAGCCCGTGTGGATTTATACACTCGTGACAAGTGTAGTAAGCTGAAACAAAAAAAAACAAAGTTACAAACATCCGTCAAGTACGCTCTCATTGAGCAATATTGAAATTTGATGCGTATAAAGAGAAAAAAAAAATGGGACTTCTCTTCATCTCGTTCATTTTTAGACTCTATAAGATCAAGTCATTGTACTCCCGTCCCTGTATCTAACGCGGGTACAAGTCTACGTCCTAGCGGTTTGTTTATATATATATATATAACTATATTTAAACAAATATATATAAATGGGTATACATTTATTGGTCTAACAATTAAATTGATACATTCGCGACAAGTGTAGTCGACTGGGACAAACAAAATAAAGTTAAAAATATCCGTCAAGTACGCTCTCATTGGGAAATATTGAAATTTGACGTGTGTAAATAGAAAAAAATGGCACTTCTCTTCATCTCGTTCATTTTTACACTGTATAAGATAGTCACTGTACTCGCGTCCCTTTCTCTAATGCAGGTAACATAACATAATAACATAAAATAAATATATATAAACAAATATATATAAATGTCTATAAATTTATTGGCCAAGCAATTAAATTTATACACTTGCGACAAGTGTAGTAGGCTGAGCCAAAAAAAAAATAAAGTGAAAAACCTCCGTCAAGTACGCACCCATTGAGAAATATTGAAATTTGACGCGTGTAAAGAGAAAAAAAATGGGACTTCCTCCATCTCGTTCATTTTTAGACTCCACCAGGTCACTCTACTCGCGTCCCTTTGTTTAATGCGGGTACAAGTCTACGTTCTAGCGGCGCTCTATAGGTCGATGAGTAACACGGCACTCAGTCCGATTAGATGGACATACGGCGCGCTCGCCGGATAGAGTAGTATTATTACTACGGTATTGTCAGCTGTCCTGTACGCACCGAATAACCCACATCGTTGGAGATTAATATCGAGATTGAAATAGCTATCTCGGTTTAATCCGAGATATCGTTTATAATGGAGGCTTTCAATTAGACCGTTAAAAAGGTCGCCGCAAAGTGAATCGAGCAATCTCTGACTTCCCGAAGACTCCCCGCACCACGTTAGAAGAACGATCAGAGAGGAAATAAAAAGAAAATCGTAATACCGGTAAAATGACTTCGATAGAAAACACCGTCTCGAATCTCCGCCGTTAAATGCATTTAATCAATTAGTTTTTAAATGCATCCTCTCGGGCTTCGCGAGAGACCGTGGGCTCTTCTTTCGACGGGAGCTCAACGAGGAAAGGCACTTATTACCGCTCGCGGGAGAGCGTCGGAGTGCAGGAGCGCCGGGTCGTCGGAAGGCAAACGATTTCATCCGGCGCGGCCGGCCCTTTCAAGCGTCGACGCGTCATTTATCAATGGAGCCTCGTCGGCGGACTCTCTCCGGTTTTTCTCCCTTCGGAATAAATACCGCCACGATTTCGCGCAGCTTATTATATCCACGAGTGTGAAAGGATCGTCGCTCGGTCTCGACCGAGAGTTCCGCCGTTTATTATATATTTTTCTATATTAATCGGCACATTATAAGCTCGCGATAAGATTTATGGTAATTGAAACCGCTCAAAGGACAATACGCGAGGGAGCCATTCTCTTTTAATCCAGCTACCGGCTCACGCGGTATATTCGAGTGAATGGTAGGCTTCGCGAGGCGGGACGCGGAGGGAGTCGCACAGTAATAATACCATAGCCTTCGGTACTTCTCCTTCCGACGTAGCCTCCGCGTGGTATAGATATACGAGAACGTTAATATATCGTGCTCGCGTTGTAATTATTATTTTAGAAACTCTCGGAGCTCGAGCCTTCGCGCGGATTAATTTCGCGAGTAAATTAGTTCGTAAGTTGGAGGGTGCGCAAGCGCTCGGGCTCGGCGTTATAACGGTAGTCGAAGCGGCTGTAGGTGGATTGTGGACGAGAGTACAGGAGAGTTCCAGTGTACTGTGGAGCCTGTCGTATACGCCGCTTTGTTACGTCAAATTAAGCGTATCGAGCCGTACGCTTACACCGCGTTCGCCTCTCCCGTCCCGGTGTGCAGTTCGCCGATCGAGAGAGAAGGACGGAGCGTAGCGGAGGCTCTCCCGTTGCTGGCTGGTCTTTCGGGAGCTAACTGCGTCTAACTGGAAGGTAGTTTACGCGCTGGCCGGCACGGAGCTTCACCGGAGGCCAATCTGTATAGCTTCTGTTTTCGCGGGGCAGGGCGAGTTGCTCGTGAGGAGGAGGAAGAAGAGTGACCCGAGAACTTGGCCTCTGGCACGAATCCTTCCGATCTGAAGAACAAGAAGTGGAGCGTCCGTGGAGGCCACTCGGGCCGAAGAGGAAGAATCTGGAGCCTGGGAGAACGCCTGGAGTCGCCTGTGAATTCAACAAAATTTGTAAAGATTCTAGCAACAGCCCGAGAGTTCCAGGACTCTCGTAATAAAAACAATGCAGAACGTATACGTGTATAGATGTGAAAGAGATGACGTTGCCGGCTGGTCTTTCGGGAGCTGACTGCGTCTAACTGGAAGGTAGTTTACGCGCTGGCCGGCACGGAGCTTCACCGGAGGCCAATCTAGATCACTTCTGTTTTCGCGGCGCAGGGCGAGTCGCTCGTGAAGAGGAGGAAGAAGGGCGGCCCGAGAACTTGGCCTCTGGCACGAATCCTTCCGATCTGAAGAAGAAGAGGAGCGTCTGTGAAGGCCACTCGGGCCGAAGAGGAACAATCTGGAGCCTGGGAGAACGCCTGGAGTCGCCTGTGGATTCAACAAAATTTGTAAAGATTCTAGCAACAGCCAGAGAGTTCGAGGACTCTCGTAATAAAATCAATGCAGAACGTATACGTGTATAGATGTGAAACAGATGAACCGTGCTCGGTGGAGTTATATAGAACGAGCTCGGAGAGTGCGATAGACAAATAACGAACGACCAATCCCGCCACTCCCCGAACGGTCATTAATATATCGATCGATTTTCACTCGAGCGTCAGCCCACTGCCAGCAGCAGGAGACCTCCGGCTCTCGTTCTCTGTATATCTATCTCTCTCTCTCTCTCGGGCAATGAGTTAATCCGCGCAGAAGCTAATTTGCACTGCCATTACGACGTATTATTGAATGCATGCGAGCCCCCAGGGAATAATACACACATTGAACAACACGGTATCGAACGTTACTGTTTGCTCACACGGGCACCAATAGCGTGCAATAATAGCGTATAGAAACCTCGTGTGCTGCGGTATCGGGAACGATGCTTCGGAATTTAACATTCCAAGCCTCGGTGACGACGATGCAACGGAGACGGTCCCAATGACGTTAACGCAGAATCAGCGGCGACTGAAAAATATTGGCCATTTAGGGGAGAGCGGGGCAAAATGGGGCAACGGGGCAAAACGGGGTTTTTGGGCATACTTCGGAATTAAAAATTCGAATCTTCGGTGACGAAGATGCAACGAAAACTGTCCCAATGACGTTAATCCAGAAGGTGCGGCACGTACAAAATATTGGGCATTTATTCTTACGCATTGTTTGCTCACACGAGCACGAATAGCGTACAATAATAGGTTACAGAATCTCGCGTATTGCGATATCGGAAATGATGCTTCGGAATTTAACATTCCAAGCCTCGGTGACGACGATGCAATGTAGACAGACCCAATTTCGTTGATCCGGAAGCAGCGGTACCTGAAAAATATTGGAAACTCATTATACACTGTTTACTCAAATAGGCACTAATAGCGTACAATAATAGGTTGTAGAATTTTGGGTGCTGCGGCATTGGGAACGATGCTTCGAAATTGAACATTCCAAGCTTCGGTGACGAAGATGCAACGGTTCACGCAGAATCAGCGGCACCTGAAAAATATTATTATTATGTCCATCCAGAACGTAGCAATAGCTGCCGGTCGTGAGGTTTTTCTACGACGGTTCGATAAACACAATAATTTTCATGGCTCTCTCGTCGTCTCTCGATAAAAAGATACTTCAGCGAAAATGATTATAAATTATTTAATGCTCTACCGGCTTTCGAATCGTATAACAGGTGCGTGAGCATCCGCGAGCGTCAACAGGACCACGGTCTCCAGTCACATCAACACCGCGAAACTCTCAAACTCAATTTTCGGTATCTCATTTGAAAAACATAAGCTACTCGCGGTCGGGGCCGGTATTTACGGGTTCCATTAGGAACCTGTCAGCCGGTGATCCCGGCGCTGCCGCCTGCTGGTACCGTGTGCACCACACACAGCCCGAGCCAGTCGGGAACCCGCGGGGCCTTCCTCCTCGTGCGCGATACCACACTGGGCTCGGAACACCGCAGAAACGGCATACAAGCACACAGTTCGCAACACAGAAAATCGGGCAGGCGAGAGAGATCGTACCTCGTTATACAGCATAGGCGGTGGCAACGGGCTCGTTTTCTCGCGTACGATACGTACCAGATTACCCCCGACGACAGCTCATCCGATAGTTGAAAATTTGAAGGATTTACTCGGAAATCGAATACGGGTACCCGCACGCCGAAGTCGTGGAAGGAATGACGATGAGTTTGTCACTTTTCGGAACAAGACAAAAAAATAAAAAATCGTATAACAGAATCGAGGTAATAAAATTTTTTTTTAAAAATAGACAGACGATCAGAAAATTATTGGAGCTTGAAACGTAACTCACTCCAATAAATATGATTTATGTCCGAAGATTCAGAGATTTATCTGCTAAACAATAGAAAATCCCCAAAGGAACTTTGCTCCAATTGTTATCTTGTTACTTGCAAGTTGTTTTTTTTCTTTTTTGCGTCGTCGATCTTACATCTCAGTGCTTCCTATTTTGCTAAATCCGAGTATGCACCGTATCAGGCTCATGCAGAAAACCCTGCCCTTAAGCCTGGATTATGCTGCGCGGGAGGGAAGAAGAGTGCTCGGTAGAGCGTCCTGTTAGGTCGAACCGGACAATTATATTTATAATAGACAAATTTATTTTCCTGAGAGAAAAACGCATTTTTTTCTCGAACCGCACAGGTAGGGTAGAGCGGGGCAAAATGAGACAGTGAGCAAAACGCAAGTTTCCAATCATTTTTGGATGTCGCATCTTGCCCTGTTGATACATCCAGATTGTCTGGCCCGTTTTGCCCCATTGTCCCATCCAAAAACTATTGGAATATGGCGTTTTGCCCGACCGCCCCATTTTGCCCCACCGTCCCATTTTGCAAAATGGGACAGTGGGGCAAAACGGAACAGTGAGCAAAACGCAAGTTTCCAATCATTTCTGGATGTCGCAGCTTGCCCTGTTGATACATCCGGATTGTCTGGCCCATTTTGCCCCATTGCCCAAGCAAAAATTATTCGAATATGGCGTTTTGCCCGACTGCCCCATTTTGCCCCGCTCTTCCCTACGCCTTGCACATCCTAGACGCGTCTTCGATGAAAACTTTTTTGAAACCGAATGCTATATTCTCTCCCTGCTGCATATTAACCCGGAAGGGAAAGAGCCACGCGACCGTTCATCCGACGAATAACGCCGCAGCCTCTTTCGCGTATTGTAATATTTCCCCGCTCGACTGGCGAACGGGCTTTTGCATAATCTCGGATTAATTGCCCCCGGAGCTACGGGGACGAACTCGCGCTCCACTCGATCGTCGACTCGTTCGCGCAAACCGATCGAAACGATAGGGAATATTAATTTCGCTAACTCGCTCTCTCCCTCCCCCTCCCCCCCCCACCCCGCCGCACCGCGCGGCTCCCCCTCGCGGACTGCGACGCCTCACGCCGAGCGAACGGGAACGCGACTCTCTATATAATACCATCCTCTCATCGTCGCGGAGCCTCTCTCACTCCCGCGCTCCAACTACACAAACTCCCCGCGCGCGCGGACCCTCTCCTACCCCCCCCCCCCCCTCCACACCCCCCCCCTCGCTCGAACAATGTTTTCCAATTAACTTTATTTGAAACCGAGCTACGACCACGCGTTTGCCCCGACTGCTCGGCGGCATCGTCGAATTTGATGTACGGAAAAAAGCACTCTGATCCCCTGGCAGTGCACGTATTTTTTATTTTTTTTCATTTCTATGGATTTCGCTTTTTTTTATTTTTTTTTTGTGTATTTTTATTTTTTTATATCGTTCGGTTATTCAGCAGATCGATACTCGGGCCAGAGCCGATGCTCCTGTTGTGCAGGGCATTCATCATCGATATCAGGTGGATCAGCTGTTCGATGTAATGAAAAATATAATGAAGCGGGAGCTCAAGTGAGAGAGCTGTGAATATCTGGCCGCTCGAGGGAGAGGATGCATTACGCAAAGCCTCCTCGCCGAGGATCGTTATGGACTTACATAGACGAAGTGGGACAATTGTATCGATCTTCGTGCAAAAGGAAGAGAAAAATCGATTTGCAGCGAAGGGAGAAACGAAGTCTCGAGATAAAGAAAATCGATGGGTGCGGGAGCGTTTTTCCATCCTGCTGAAGCAACGATGGAGGGACTCGTTCCTGCGTGAAATGGATCTCCGTGGCTCGCTCGTTCGAGGATCCTGCTTTTCCATCCTTGGCGAATCTTTTCCCCTTCCCGCGGGCGGCTGGCCGCGTCAAACGACACTCCGATACGGTATAAGCAGTCCGGTAAACCTTTAATGCTCGCCCCAACCCTTCCACGAGTCGAATGAGCGAAACGTGGATCAGATACGAACTTCCCTCGATTTTTTTTATCCCATAATGTATCTCGTTAAGCAGTAGCTGCTCAAAAGAAATTTTCTTATCTTCCATAGGGTCTACGTTGTAAATTACGCGTTATAAATTTACGAAAATGACATCGCGAAAAAGCCCGATATTTTACATGGCATTATTCAGAAGATGATAAGAAATTGGAAAATGCAAATTCGAGTTTAATTAATTCTTGTTGGAAGGATTATTATGTGGCTAAGGAGACAGAATTTTTAGTAGTTCAGGTCCAAGTTAACACGTTTGCGTGACCCGATTCATTGATTGACCTAATATTTTATAAATACTGGAAATGGAAAAATGAATTAATCGACAAAATTTCAAAGGTCGGTTCTTGGAAGTTTTGCGTGGCCGATGAGTAATGGTTTTTAATCATCGAATTATGAGGCGAAGCGCGGAGCCATTGGCTCGCCCAAACAAAATAAAATCACAAAAAAAAGTTAAATATTTTACATCCCATTGTTCAACAGATGATAAGAAATTCGAAAATGCTAATTCACGTTTAATTAATTCCTGTTACAATGATTACAATCTAAAACTGTAACGAGGTGAAATTTTTAGTGGTTCTGGGTCACGTTCGCCCATTTACTTGACCCGATTGATTAATATTTAACGAATACAGGAATCGGAAAAAAAATTTAAAAAAAAAAAAATTTCAAACTTCGTCGGTAGGGCCGGCTCTTGGACCTTTTGCGTGGCCGATGAGTAATGGTTTTTAATCATCGAATTATGAAGCGAAGCGCGGAGCCATTGGCTCGCCCAAACAAAATTAAATCACAAAAAAAAGTTCAATATTGTACATTCCATTATTCAACAGATGATAAGAAATTCGAAAATGCTAATTTAAATTCAATTAATTCCTGTTACAAGGATTACAATCTAAGATTGTAACGAAGTGAAATTTTTCGTGGTCCGGGGTCAAGTTAGCGCATTTGCTTGACCCGATTGATTAATATTTAACGAATACAGGAATCGGAAAAAAAATTAATAAAAAAAAAAATTTCAAACTTCGTCGGTAGGGCCGGGACTTGGAACTTTTGCGTGGCCGATGAGTAATGGTTTTTAATCATCGAATAATGAGGCGAAGCGCGGAGCCATTGGTTTGCCCAAACAAAATTAAAGCGACGAGAGCCCAGCTGACGCTCCACTCTCGTGGCGTCGAGAAGTGTATGCACGTGGACGTGCCAAGGGATGATGCCGATGTGTGCGTACAGTGTACATCGGCCGGCGATGTGTGTGTGCACGTGTAGCAGCGGCGCATCGCGTTATTTCAACGGCGGTACGAGGGTGGTTGTCTGCCGCTGCTGTCCGTGAGCGCCGCATCAGCAACCACCTTTTCCGCGAAGCAATATAAAGTTAATAACATTTGATCCCGTAACGTCGAAAGTTAATTCCTTTCGGCATTAATACACGGTGAGTGCATCCCTCGGTAATGAGATTGCGTCGGGGTGCAGGGACGAAGTGGCGTGGCTGCGTTCGTATAACCCCCTCTCGTCCTCGTTCTTCCTGCTCGGAACCCCTCCATCCGACTGGCATCAACCCTGTGGGGCACGACGAGAACGACGAGGGTGGAACGGGCACGCTCGACAACTCGACGATGATATAAGGCCGCGCTTATAAAACACGCTCTCGACGAATAACGCATTGTCCGATCTTCTATTTTCCCTTTTTATACCCCACCGAATTTACGCACTTGATTAATTATTAGTTTAGCGGTCGAGTGGCTTGCGAAAAAAATTTAAGCTAGATTTTCCACTTCGGATGTGGAACAAACATTGTTTATATCATCAATTTTTTTTATACCCTACCGAATTTACGCACTTGATTAATTGGTAGTTTATCGGTCGAGTGGCTTACGAAAAAAACTTTAAGCTAGATTTTCCACTTCGGATCTGGAACAAACATTGTTTATACCATCAATTTTTTTTAAATAGCGTATCGAATTTACGCACTTGATTAATTACTAGTTTATCGGTCGAGTGGCTTACGAAAAGACTTTAAGCTTGATTTTCCACTTCGGATCTGGAAAAAGATAGTTTGTATCATCAATTTTTTTAAATTCCTTACCGAATTTACGCACTTGATTAATCATTAGTTTATCGGTCGAGTGGCTAACGAAAAAACTTTAAGCTAGATTTTCCACTTTGGATCTGGAACAAAGATAGTTTATATCCATTTTTTTATACCCTACGTAATTTACGCACTTGATTAATCATTAGTTTATCGGTCGGATTGTTTACGAAAAAGCTTTAAGCTCGATTTTCCACTTCGGATCTGGATCCAAAATAATTTTTTTTTTTTTGTGTTTCGTGTTTTTTTTTGGAAACGCGCGCTTCGTGCTCAGTGAGCGTTTCCTCTCTCCGTCTGGAAGTTATAGGGGAAAAGTCTTTCAGGCCAAGATAAAAAAGGTGCGGAGAGGAGGACAGGGGAGCGCTCTTGTGCTCGGTGTGTTGCGGCGAGTAACGAGAGAAAAAAAAAAAGTCGATATTTATTGCCAAACATCGGGGGAATGTAAAATTCAGTTTTCAATCTAAATGCACTCGGCATTGGCTCTGGCGGGCGTCGGTGGCGATGGCCTGTGGCACGCGCGCGAAAGCCTCGAGGAAGCGAGAGGGTTCGCGGTGTGATGGGATAAAAAAAAATGCGAACGAAGGGGTAGCAGCAGAGAGGAAGAGAAAGAGAGAGAGAGACAGAGGGGGGGGGGGGGGGGGGAACGAAGCGACCTGTGTGCTGCGAGGACGCGGTGTTGGCCCACACCGGG
This sequence comes from Ichneumon xanthorius, assembly GCA_917499995.1. Lineage (NCBI taxonomy): Eukaryota > Metazoa > Arthropoda > Insecta > Hymenoptera > Ichneumonidae > Ichneumon > Ichneumon xanthorius. The sequence continues at coordinate 20,435,897 of OU824202.1, read as the reverse complement.
GGACTTCTCGCTGTTGAAATGTTTATCGCGCGTTAAATCGATCGAGAGTTTCTATTGAATTTTCTATAACGTCCTCGATGGCTTTTCCCCCTCCCGTGTCGAAAAACCCTTTGTGCCTCTCCTGACGACTTCCCGCCGATAATTCGCGACAATATTTTTTAGATTACCAACGATAGAGTCGAAGATCCAATCGATTGCAACTTAAAAAAAAAAAAAAAAAGTCCGGCGAGAAAAGAAAAAAACCGGCGTATTATTACATTACCCGGCGGAAACAGAATAACGCGGAACGCAGTGGCGCGGCCACCGGGCACCATCGCGTCTTTGCGGTCGTGAATTTAATTAAATATTTTCGTGGCCGTACGTCAGTTCGCCGCGAGACCGAACAGCCGCGGCGGGTTGCACAGTTTTCTCGCTCTTACTATAGCGTTAAACCCCCGCACTGTAGCAGCCACCGCACTGTACCAGCTACACCTACTTTCATTTTTTTTGTTCTCGCACTCTCCGTCCCCCCCGCACCTACCGCTGGACATACCTAAGGCAATTTACTTTTTCAATTTGCGTAATGAATTAAACGCTTTCCGTGCGCGGAGAAACGGCGACCACGACGGCGACGACCACCGCCCCGTCTCCTCCGCATCGAACCTTCGCTCTCGGATAAGCGTGCGGTAAAAATGTTTCTTCGATTTTCATGTGTGTAGGTTCACTGAGAAAAACTTACATAGTAGGGGAAGCCGGGGCAAAACGGGGACATGGGGCAAAATGGGGACATGTATCCCGTTTTGCCCCAGATGGTTTTTTTTTAATATCCTTTCAAAACCATTGCCGATACAATTTTGGTGTGAAAAACAATGGATCTATGCTTTCGGTATCGTTTTAGCAGGTTTTATTGCTTAGCGTCCCCGTTTTGCCCCGGTCTCCCCTAAATGGTTCCTAGGGGGGACGTCTACATTTTATAGTTACGACAATGACCAAAAATTATAGTTGTAACTATAATTATAGTTTAATCAATTGAATATATACTATCACAAACTATCTATATAGACGTCCCCCCTGGGAACTTTTCGTTATAGGGTAAAAGTGGGGAATATGGACCGGTCCATATATCATTGATTTACGTGTTAATTGAGGTGGGCCACATTCACCACTTTTACCCTAGTAGGAAATACCATCCTTTTTCTCAGTGTTCCATCGCCATTATTTCGCTGGTCGGCTGTTTTCCCGACCATCGGGCCGGACCGCATCATCATCATCGTCGTCTGGCCAGGGCGGTAATTTCCGAATTTCAAGCTTCCGGTAATCCGAGGGAAACGACGCGTGTTACGCGGGAGAGTCCGTGCGGTTCGGTAGCGGTGGTCCGGTATCGCGGCACCAGAACCAGCGGCATTATACACGGTTTATATATATATGTGTATGAATATAAATATATAGACCACGGTGTGCGATATAGACGCGGCGAGGAAACGCCGCGCGGTCTCGCCGCGGTGAGTATACTCAATTACATTAATTACACTAATGTCATTAGTCCCGGGCTTCGCTGGCTTGTACCGTGAGCGGTTTCTGTCTCTCCGTGTTTTTGCCGGAACGGTCCCGCGCGCGCCGATCTCTCGTCACTCTCAAAAGCTCGACCCGCGTCCGTCCTCGCGACGCATCTTCACGCATGCTCGCGTCACGCATGCGAACGAGATCGGAGACGTTGAATTATCGTCTACACTGAGAAAGATCTAGTAAAACTTACCGGTCATCTAAGAAAAATTACCATACTGAGAAAAAACATTTGTTGGATTAACCAAAAGTCGCGGTGACGTACGTTCAAAGCTGCTATTTTTTTGGTACAAATTAAGCATCGTTTTGTTATTAAACGATTATTTGCTTCAATTTATTCAAAATTTGTCGCTTGAAACAAACATTTTTGTTGTACCAACAAACCTGTACCAACAAATCGTTGCACCTTTGCGTATGTCACCGCGACTTTTGGTTGATCCAAAAAATGTTCAAGATTTTCAAGAATTTTAATCCAAAAAATTTTCAAGATTTTCCTGAATTTTAATCCAAAAAATTTTCAAGATTTTCCTGAATTTTAATCCAAAGATTTTTCAAGATTTTCAAGAATTTTTACCATAACATATAAGAAAAATTCTTATAAATCCGGAACTTCCTACCATAGGTGGCGCCCTAGCGCCCCACTACTATGTGCTGTAGTAATATCTCTCAAGCGATATAGTCATTTTTTACTAGATCCTTCTCTCAGTGTATTGTTTCTATTTCCCTCCCACGAAACTCCGCTCCTTCGAGTCTCCGCTCGAACCGTAAAATACGAAAAAAAATATACGCAGAAAAAAAAATGTTTCGTATCTCGGTTAGACAAACAGTCCAGGCCATTCCCACGAGGCTTCGCGTATCCTCAGAGCGTTCGTCTATCCGGTCGCAGAAGACAGTCCCCGAACTCTCGCGCATCTTCCACACGTGTCACTGTATTTTTCTTTTTAACTCCACCCGTCGTGTGTTTTTGTACAACTATACGAACCGTGGCTTTTGCCAAACCGGCCGGATGCCGTTCGTTAAGCCGAAAAATTCTGGAGGCTTAATACCGCTGCAGGTCGTATGTGTACGGCTACGAGGACTTTGATGTTCGCCCGCTCGTCTAATATGCTCCGCGAGGAGATGCCGCGTGTGCGCGCCGGTGGCCCATATTATATTTTGGCATAGCGAGAGGAGAGCCTCGGAGTTGCCGCTTTGGGGAAGAAGGGCGCTGCCGGCAGCCAAATGCATATTCGTCACGTCCGTGGAATCGTAAATCTAATTTCGCTGGAGTGTCTCGCGAGGAGAGAGAGAAGCCGAGAAGCGGCAAAAGCCGCCGCGAGATCTGCGTTCGGGGGCGAGCGCGGTTCGTTCGATATAAACCGATCGAGTTTGCGGTAGCTCGAGGGGTGACTCCGACTCGGTGGTAGTGAGAATCGAGATGCCGAGAGGGAGGCGCGATGGTGGTGGTGGGTCGGATACGTGGCTCGTGGCCCGCGCTTCGCGATGGAAGCTGCGCCGAGGTATCGAGTTCTGTATCATACCGGCTATAATACATTTTTTATCTGATTGAGGGGATCTTCTTTATGGCAGGGTGTTCCGTGCGGAGCGCCGGCGGAGCACGGAAGTGTGTGCGCGCGAGCCAAGCTCTTGCAGGTATTGCGACCTTCACGTTTCGGGCTTTTTTTCTACGGTTGTAGGGAAGATTGTGTGGAAAATCGTATCGCGTGGACTGGCGAGAGACGGAAGGGAAATTAAAGAAAATATTAAATTCAATTCATGCAGGCTGCACACCCTGAAGAAAGATTATTCCAATCAAAGTGAATTTATTAAGGACGATGAAAATTTTTTATTTGCTTCGTAACCTAATAGAGCGTTTATTAATTTCTAATATATTTATTTGTTTGATAGAGTTATTCTTATTTATTTAATGACGTTTATTTGGATCTAGTAAACTGATATTTAAATCAAATAAATATTATACTTAAACCAAATAAACGGTGGCCGTCAAATAATTTTTTTTTGTGGGTGTAAGGAATAAATATAATCTTGTACTATCAGCGAGAAATGTTTTCGGACGACTGAGGCGTTGACAACTCTATAATGCGCGCTACCGGATAATAGCCGCGTTTGTCTTGACGTAAAGTATACGATTTCTGTGGCGCCAATAAACATTGATTTTAAAGTACAAATCTTTGAATGCCTTTTTTTACTTATACACTAAAGAATAACCGTTATTTGAATCTAATAAGGATTTTGTTAAGGCAAGTAAACATTTCTTCTATCTCAATAAAGGTCACTTGAAGATCGAAATTTATTTGATTTCAATAAATATTTTTTCTCAGTGTGAGCCTGATTTGCATTCGGCGCGAAAGGACACATAAAAAGTGTGTTTTATACATTTTTTTCGAATATTAAATTTTTCCTGCTCGATTCATTCCACTTTTGGGAGCTTCGATAAAACTCTCTGTCCAGTGAAAAAGATGCGTGTTTCGGCATTTTTTGTTGTCTCTTTCGTTCAAGATTCCCGTCGTCTAGGACGAGAATATTGAGGAGTGAATTAACGGGGCGTAGAGAGGAACGTGAAAGGATCACTCTCGCACAGTGTGTGCCTCGAGTGGGTCCAGGGAGCTCGGGAAAGGCGCGAGCGAGAAAGATAGGAGGGTCTCTGGAGGGTGCGGTGTGCTCATGCCTGGTGGAGAAGGCAGTGGCGAGCCAGCGAGCAGAAGCAGCAGCAGCAGCAGCATCCGAGCTCCAGCTAGGGATTGAAAAGCAATTTCCCCGCGAGGGACGCGCCCTGTGCCCCCTTCGCCTTGCCGCGGGGAGGACTGGGACGCGCGGAGGGCTTTATATTAATGATCCAGATATATTATCGGACGTGACCGAAATTGCTGTCAAAAAAGTCGGATATTGGATCGAAGAAGATTGCGAGATGCCCATGCCTCTTCCCTGCCGTCTACCGAGACTCCCCCCCCCCCGCGCCAACCCCCGAGACCCCCGGCTCAACTTATACTTCTCTCGAGAGCTTGTACTTGATCCTTATGCGAGCTTGACAATGAGGGAATACGCTCGCTGTCGTGTCCGCCCTCCGATTCATACATTTATCGTCGATTGCGCTGAATAATACATTCGAGGAATCGATCGAATTTCTCAATGCGCTGCGGCTTCCCAATGGAAATACAAGTCAAACAGTGGGCCAAACTTTAATTCGAGAGGGTTCGGGCACGAGTTAAATTTAACTGATCGAAACGTGGATCGGATGGCTTTTTGCAGAGATATATTTCGCCCGGAGACAATTCGGCGCGGGGATCCACCGAGCTATTAATTAAGGCTCGTTCTCGTCTCATACCGGCGGGCCTTCGAGCCGGGAGATGAACGTGCCAGCGTTTCGCTAATAATATCCCTCGCGTCAAGAATATACTTGGAAAAAAAACGTACGTTCAACGTTATCCCGTCGCGGCGACCGAACTGCCGCTATCGGCAATCGATCCCGCGACCGAGTCGCGGGTGGAGAGGGACTGTAATTAATTACTGCCGGATGAGAACGCGCGGTCGCGTTCCATCACCCGATCCTCGTCTATGGTCGCTCTTCGTTCCGCTCGAGTTTCCAAAGTACAAAGTCGCACGGACGTTGTACTCGTTTTCATATCTGGGACATTATTCGCCGGCTCGTCCTGCCCCGCACGGCCGGATGTTGAAATGATTATTTTTTTTTTTCGGGAAATATTGTCGGACGGTCTTTTGCTGTTGCTCGATGCTGGTGGATCGGCAACGGTGAAACGGGCTGCGAATGAGCTCGACAATCGCTGCGCGGACGACTTTATCGGCTGCTCGTTATGCGGGTGCGTTGAACGGAGTCTCATTGCGCAGGCGGTGGGCACATGTTTTATGCAGGGATTTGATAAGGGAAATGCTTAGCCTCGTTAAGCATAACTGTCGCCTTTGCTCATCTGTGACGGAAATGTTTAAAAAATAATATATGTATAAAGTAGGTTGAAAAATGCACTTGGCTTCCTCATTTCTTATAATTTTGTCCATAGCTTTCTCTATGACAAAATTCGCTAATCGATTTTTGGGTTCCTCGTAGAAGAAGCTATGGGCAAAATTATAAGAAATGAGCACATGTGAAAACTCCTTTGCAGCTCTTTTTCGTGACATTGAAAAATGTCTACATCTCATCAAAGTGAAACGGCCAAGAGTTACGACAAAATTTATTGTAGAAAATCGCTAATTGAAATTTGCATAAGTCTTATTTATTTTTCCCACTGATGACTAATCTTCGAATTATTTTACTCTTAGAGCGACACTTGATGTGTAAACTCCCGTCGGACATGAATTAAAAATTTGTCCAAAAATTAAAAAATGTCAAAATCTTATAAAATCTAAACGGATAGATCCATTTTCGCCAAATTTAATACCAAACATTGTATACTATCAGTCCATTCCCGTGTCAAATTTCAGCATACCTTCATGTTCATACGAGATAGACCGTTTTTTAGCAATTTAAAAAAAAATCAAAATTCCCTAAAATTTGATTGTTTGGTTAGATTTGGGCCAAATTCAATACCAAAGGTATTCGATCATATTATCTTCGTGTGTAGTTTTAGGACGTCAGCTGAAACTGTACGCAAGTTGCAGTTACCGCGCCCTATTTTTCTCACTAGTATCGCAATGTACTATTTTTTAACGAAACAGCTTTCTCTACGAGGAAGCAAAAAAAAGAAAACGTTTGAGGGAAATTCATTTAACGTTTCAGGTGTCTGGTGCTGTCTATCATGCCGACGACCGGACGACCGAGACGCTGAGACATCCGGGGCAACCGACAGAGTGAGTGTAATATTTGTTATATGAAAATCAGAAGTGAATCACCGAGGACATCGTTTTTGTTGGTGATAATTCGTATTATTTCGGAGGGGTCCGGTATGGACAGTATTAAAGTTAGTGGACAGTCGTTGAGGGTCGACCGCACAAGGCAGTACGCTGTACGCTCTACGGCCTCAAAGACCAATTTCCGTTGGCTTCTATTTACATAGTTGGGTATACCGAGCGGATAACACTGGGGGGGGGGGGGCGAGGCGGCAGAGTCGCTGTATCGCGAGTCCGGCCGGCTCCCGAGCAAGGCGACGAAGCTTTCGCCACGAGCTATGGGGCTGCTCGGCTACTCTACCTTGTAACTAAATTTCCATATCTCGGTAATTGTAATGCACATTCATTACCCGTACCATCCGACTACTGTACGACGATGAGAATCGAGGACGACGGATAGGAAATTAACATTCAACGTTGCTCTATACTTTCGGCGATCCGGGACCGCGAATTGTCAGCTGTTTTCGTAGCGCCGGCTGACCACGAGTCGTCGAGCCATTTAGCGGGACGACCATTGATATACTTTTTTTTTATGTCTAGCCAATAAAAAATATCGTTTCGCTAAAGGTATTGCAACGGTCGACATTATTTACTCGATTTAAATAAAGGTATTTGAATAATATCCTATTTAATTATATCAAATAAATCATTTCCACCAGCGTATCTTCAACGATTGTATCCGCTTAACGAGTGTGGAACTGTTCCCGAAAAATCATCTGCGACGATGAGAATCGAGGACGACGGATAGGAAATTAACATTCAACGTTGCTCTCTACGTTCGGCGATCCGGGACCGCGAATTGTTTTTTTTTTTTTTTGTATCTTCACCCGACCACGATTCATCGAGCCGTTTAACAGGACGAGCATTGATATATTTCCATTAATTTTCTAGCATAAAAAAATATCGTTTCGTCATAGGTCTTACATCGCTAAAAATTATTTACTCCATTTAAATAAACGTATTTGGATATTCTATTTAATTGGATCAAATAAATAATTTCCACCAGCGTATCTTCAACGAATAATTTCCACCAGCGATTAACGAGTGTACATAATTGTATTGTTGCCGAAAAAGCATTGACACACGTCAGCGAACCTCTTGTAGTCTAGCAATATTCTAGCAATATTCTATACGTCTCAGAGTCGCTGTGTAGCTACGACTATAGAACTCGGAGACCCTCCCGAGGCAGCTACTCCACAGATTGCGTTGAATACGATGCGGTGGCGGGATGGAAACCTGACGCTGATTGACACTTGTTCCTATCCGAGAAGGATCAGTCCTGTGACTCTGCCTGAATCCTCGCGGGTTCTTCGCCGGTCCTTCACCCCTTCTCGCGAAAAAAAGTTTTTTTTTTGCAACTCTCTCGATACATCTTTCGCGACGATGATCCCGAGGGTGCGGTATCATTCACGCTCGCGGTATTTTGCCTGTACAAAAGTGTATACTTGAAACATGAAATCCAATAGTTATTTGTATGGCAAGGGCGCGGAAAGGGAGTTCTTGACGAGTGCGACATTCACACGAGTCAGCATTTCTACGCCCTGTCAGACACGTAATTTTTCGTAACAAATTCACGAAAATCACGCGTTTCGTTCTTGTGAAGTGTATGCAGAAAGACACTTTCTCGCACTAGTGCGAGAAAAAAATACCATATTGTGTTTGTACGCATGCGCAGTATTTTTCTCGCACGCGATCCGAAAATAGCCATTTAGGATACCAGTTTGATAAAACTTTTTCTGACGAGTGTGAGTTTGCACACCGATAAAAAGCTTTGGTAATATCAACTAAGCTGCGGTTGCGGGTGACGAAGGAAATATTTGGATCGATTGAAAGAAATATTTAGGTGATTGTACGTATATTTAGTCGTGTGATGGAATATTTAGTTGAATTGACTGTTCTGTTATTGATTGTAAAAAACATTTTGTTCAATCGACCAAACATTTCCTTCGCCACCCGCAACCGCAGCTTAGTTGATATTATCAAACCTTTCTATCGGTGCACCACATGTTTTTCGTACGAGCATTGTACCAAATGTTACTTCACAAGGTGCGAAAATGGGGAGTTTTTTACGCACGCGAAACGTGCGTAAAACTGCCATTTTCGCACGGAGTGAAGTAAAGTGCCTTTCTGCGCTCACTTCACAGGAACAGAAATCGCGATTTTGCGTGCATGCGTTAGGAAAAAAAAGATGTCTCACATATCGCGTTATACACTTATACACACAGCGCCAGGGATAATCGTGAAAGAATTGACGAGAGCGAAAGCAGGATCAAATCGTTTGTTCACCGTTCAACCTCTGGCAATTACAGCTCGAAGCATCTCTCGTAGAATAAACGCCCAGCGTGTACATGTGTAATTAGTCTATTTTCACTCTCTTTTCAAAAGGCGGAAATTGCGTGGCATTAAAGTGAACGGGCGTGCGGGCGAGACACAATACAACGCAGGGAGATTTTTTTTTCTGACAATAACGAGTCCCGTCACGCCGAACGGTTAGCATTGTGACAGCCTGACCGTTCGGCGTTCCAGGTCTCGGTCAATGAAAGCGGGCACAAATGAAAACAACTTAACAATAGCGAAAACTAATTACGCGAAAACAGAATCCTAGGAAGTTTCCGTAATGCTCCAAATTTATTTGGCTCTTCCCGAGTAGAAATTTTCGAGCGTTACATCGGGCCCTGACAAGGGCCTGATAAGGCCTTATCAGGACCCTATCAGGGCCCGATGTAACGCTCGAAAATGTCTACTCGGGATTACGCATTAATCAAAATGCTACAAAATTGCATCAGCATCCACGATAGACAATCAGATAATGTCATCGTCACCGATACATTCGATAGTTCGAACCGCGACCGCCGTTTCTCTCTCGAATCTCGGGGGAGTGCGGGGGAGGCGCAATCCCGATGTTATACGTTATTGCGGTTGCCGGTCCTCTCGCGCTTCGTCGGGAATCAAACACGACAACACTTCCTACGGTGCGAGAAGCTCAGTCCCTTCTACCACTAGGAAGCAACAGAAGCACCAACCGCAGCATACACGTGCACACACACTCACACACACATACACCTACAACCGGTGCGAAGCGGCTATATAGAGTATATACGATAAGGAATCGTCGGGTGGTCTAGAGACTAGGCTGGTTGTGGCGTCGACGACGTTCTCAGGGGTTAGAGGTCGAAGTCGCGGCGTTGGCGTCGACGTCGGTGGCTGTGGAGCCACAGAGGAAACGCCGCGGTAAGGGATGACGAGAGGGGTAGGGGGGGTGGGAGGAGGACGGGAGAGAGTGGGTGCGAGACGTGTAGAACCGGAGGAATAGCGGAGGCAAGTCAACTGGTGCCGTGCTTATGCTGCTGGTGGCGAAGGAGCACGGAGGAGAGTGAAGAGCGAGGGGTTGTGCTGTACTTAGTTAGCGGACAATGCAGCCCCTAATGAACAGCCAGGGGCGCCCGTTCACTCGCCGACTACGGCGACGAGCTGCTGTTGCTGCTAGCAGCCAGAAGCACACCGGCACCCAGTCTGAGACATCCAGATTACGTTACATCGCGTTACGTTCAGCCACCTCGTCGACGATGGCGGTATGCATTCGCCCTCTGCCTTCGGATTGCTCTCGATTAATTAATCGTGCTGATCGCTCCGACTTGGATTCCCTCGGAAGGAGGATGATATATGCAGGGTCCCGTCTGTAATTCTAAGGCATACACGATTAGAAACCACTCGAAGGGTAATGAAATGTATGCAAAAAAAATATGCTCATATGCTTTTTTTTCTACATATCTCAGGACTATCCTTGCACGATATAGCGCTTGCAGCTTCAGTAAGGTAGGGCGGCATCACTAGGTAGGGTGGTAGGGTAGGACGTGACTTTATTAAAATATTGTGGCCCCTTGATCACGAATATGAATTTTGCTCCAAACCCAATATTTTAGATTTTAATCCCAAAAATGCGATTTCACATTAGAGGAAACTGTTTTCAGTGCATAAAATCGAAGATACAAATGTCCCACTACACTTACGCACAAAAAGGCTAGCAGATTCATGTTCAGCGCACAAAAATACGTCGGAGTACGTTCAGTTAATTTTGTAAAGGGAAAAAAAATTTCATACCGACAAAAAATATTTCATCAAAAATTCCAAGGCTACCCCTTTCCAATCAATTTTTCACGTTTTTCAACGTCTTCGAACGGTACGATAAAACGATTGTAAAACTTTGCACAAGGCCCTATTTTGTGTATTTTTTCCTGTAGAACACGATGGGCACCCCGGATTTTTCCTAGCTCCATTGGGAGCCGAGATATCGACCTTTGAAAATCACGAAAATCGACATTTTTTCAAAAGTGGCTCAAAAAGTGAAAAATCGTTGTTCAATCGATTTTTTTTTCCTTCAAGGCTATATTCCACGTATTTTTTCCCGCTGATCACGAATATAATAATTATTTTACTCCCAACCCAATATTTTCCATTTAAATCCCTAAAATACGATTTTTCGTGCATAAAATCGAGACTTCAAATGTCTCACTGTATTTTAGTCCCAAAAAGGCCAGCGGATTCGTGTTCAGCGGAAAAAAATACATCGAAATACGTGGCAGTTCATTTTAAAAAAAGAAAAAAACATTTCGTCAAAAAATTCCAAGGCATCTTTCGAGTCAATTTTTTTGCGTTTTTCAACGTCAACTTAGTATAACCGAAAGAATAACCGTATTTCAACATCTGGTCATGGGCGGTTACTGCTGACGTTGTTTATTTGGTAACTCAAACAAAAAAATGACTGTTCGCAAGCACACGCGGCGTGAACTTTCACACGTGTACGCGTAGAAGTTGCAATATGGATATTTTTGCTGTTATCTCAACGGTATAAAAAGTTACCTGAAATTACCGTAATTTTGTCGGGTATTTTTATGGTTGCCTAAGCTGCTAGGTCGACTGTTATCAAAATGGAAATTTAACATGGAAAAATTATTCGCGGTCGATATTAACTTGGATGATAGACAAATATTCATGGACATTTTTATGCGGGTCCGAATTGGTTGGTTCGACGTGAAGATTAAAAACGCTGAGCGGGTGATAAGAAAGTCTCGGGCTCGCGACGATGAGGAGCACGGAACGCAAACTTTAAATTATTTAACGTCCGTTGCGCTACCTCGATATTCCGTCATACGTTCTGTATGATAAAACGACAGTGGGGTAGGATGATAATGTAATGGAGGGACTCTCGGGAACGGTTGAGCGTCGCTGGTAGATTCTCGGAGCCGCGGGTTGTAATTGGATTCAATTGTCCCGCGTTGAATAAGTGACTGCACTCTACTCCCGCCAGTTCTGCACGCTCGCTACTCACTGTACGTCTCTATCCATCAGTTATAGCTGAAACTGTAGCGTCGCCTGCGCTAACCCGACCCATACTCACAGCTATTGTTATTATTGTTGCAATACCGTTCCAATATACTTTCTTTGGTTTTTTTTTCTCCAGCCTTTTTCGTAATTTTTTGGCAAGCTTGTTCCGAAGCCTCGCCCAGTCACGCCGCAAATTTCACTCCATAGGTACTTGATGAAAAAAAAAAAAACAACCATCACTCTCCGAGCACTTCAATAAATCCGCATGGCAGTTTAGCTTTCATCCTCATTTCTCTATCATGAAGAGCTTACCGATACGTAAATATATAGGGTAAAAGTGGGAAATATGGCCCGAATATATCATTGATTTACGTGTTAATCGAGGTGGGCCATATTCCCCACTTTTACCCTAGCTGACTAAAGCAAGTAGCTTTTTGTTATTATTATTATATTCAATAATAACTACCGTTTGAATATACGTTCTTGTGTTTTTGACTCCATCCTTTTTAGTAATTTGTTGGCAAACTTCTGCCAAAGCCTCGCCCGGCCACGTGGCGAATTTCACTCCCTGCTCGGATAAAAAAAAACCCACAGTTCGAGCCCTTCAGCAATTCCGCGCGGGAGTTTAGCTTTCATCCTCATTTCTCTATCACGAAGGGCTGAGCGATACGTAAATATATATACGACTAAACCGAGTAGCTTTCGAGCTCGCGCGCCACTCTCGCGTATTGGTAATATTGTAAGCGGTAATTTTACTGATGGCATTGCAACACCGGGTACCGGGAAGAGTTCGCTCTGTTTTCTATTCCGTTTATGGCTGCGGCAGGCACGAAGATATATCCCATGTGAAAACGAATCGAGACGCGCAGCGTGGAGCCGCTGCACGCATTCCCCCGTCGAACCCCGCACCGCGGGTACGTGTACACCCAGCGGAGAATCTACTCGCAGCCTTTCGCACGATTACCGGAAGTGACGTATACGTATTGCAGCAAATGCGCGCCGAAGCTTTTTGTCAGCTTTTTTTTCGCCCTCCTTTCTTCCAACACGCTGGAGCGACCAAAGAAGCTTTCGCCGGTGGTGCGCGCTAAAATATACGATGGAGCAAAACTCTCTCGCTCTCTTGCCCCTCGGTGTAAGGAGAATTTCATCTCGCTTAGTGCGCCAAGGATTTTCCTTTAATCCAACGGCATCTTTATCGCAGCCGAAGGAACCTTCCGCACAGTATTTTCTCGATCCGTCCGTCCTGGTCGGGGCTGCGCACGATGATTGTCTCCGGACAGATGCGTGTCGTCGGATCTGCGATCTACATATTTAGACGCAGGGAAGAGCGGGGCAAAATGGGGCAGTGGGGCAAAATGCGATATTCCAATCATTTTTGGATGGGAGAATGGGGCAAAACGGGGCAGACAGTTCCGGATGTATCAACAGGGCAAAATGGGACATCCAAAAATGATTGGACACTTGCGTATTGCTCACTGTTCCGTTTTGCCCCACTGTCCCATTTTTCCCCGCTCTACCCTATAGCGCGCAATCGTGCATGATCGTGGAGATCCCAGAAAAATAATTTATTTGACGGCCAGCGTTTATTTGGTTTAAGTAAAATATTTGTTTGATTTAAATAAATATTTATTTCACTTAACTAACTATTTGCTTAATTTAAATAAGTATTCATTTAAATCAAATAAATATTTTACTTAAACCAAATAAACCGTGGCCGTCAAATAATTTTTTTTTCTAGGTGTGTATTAGAGATTGTAGCTAGTTTTTCAGTGGTCGCTTGCAATAAATAACACGTTGGAAATGAATCTTGTCTATCCCTCACTATAATCCAAAATGCATTTATGTGCATTATGCGCCGAAATGCATTTACCCGATTTGATAATATTGCGAGATATCATTTTCCCGAAGGAATTCTCAACACTTCCGGTTTGAAAATCTCATTTTTCGACCGGAAGCGACGTCACACCGGAAATACGTAAGAGCTCAGAGATTTCTACTTTCGCTCGCAACGCAGAGGTGAAATTTTCGAGCGTTACATCGGGGCCTGACAAGGTTCTGGTAAGGTCTTGTCAGGTCTCCTCCGTACCTTACCAAGACCCAAAGTAACGCTCGGAAATGTCTACTCGAGCTGGCACACCGTTGAAACGGAATTCGTAATAAAAATCTCGGGACTTTCGGGCGATTCGAACGATAACAGAGTGCGGTAAAACGAGAAGTTGCGGAAAAAAATTAACATATGATAACAATAATATTCTTACGATTTATTCGTTCGCGGTGAAGAAGCAAAAAAACAGCTCGCCTGTTTCGCGCTCGCGGCCGTACCGCGAGCGCGAAACTCTACGAGAATGAATTCTCGAGAGTGTTCTGCATTGCCCACTGCATTTATTCTACTGCTACAAGTTCCGTACGCCGCGCTGCCCGGAAACTCTATCCGCGCTACGGAGATATTGGTATCTGCTCCTATCCCCCCCCCCTCCCTCCCCCTGCGTACACGCGCTTCCTATCTCTCTTCGAGCGGTTGAGTAACGTGTACTTTTGTACAAAGGGTAAGAGCGAGAGGTCGAGTCTTTTGCTCGCGTTCGGAAAGTTTAATGAAAATAGTTCTGCCATTTTTATGTGTTGTGTTGTTGGTCGGTTCGTTGGTTTCTCGCTCGCTATTTATTTTATTTTTTATTTTTTTTATTATTTTGTTTATTCCATCGTCTCTCGCCGGCGGTTCGCGGTGCTTGTTCTCCGAGGACCCGCGCTTTAACAAAGATCGCCATCCCGCATCTCCGTCCCGCTCAGCCCGCTCGCCACGACGAATTATCTGTTTATTTACCATTACTCCGAAAGGAAGAAGAAAAAAAAAGGAAAACCGCCCGAGCTTCACGAATTTACGGCTATTTGTACAAGATACAAGAATGCCCGAGGCGGTTTTTCCTTCGAGCCCGATGGTGCGCGTGAACGCCCTCGAACGCTGCGGGTCGCCTAATCGTTCGAATAAACACTTCCCTCAAGTCCGTTCGGTGCGCTCCGTTCATTTATTTATTCATGCCTCCGACTCCCCAAAGTAGCAGAGATGCTGGTCAGCCGAGCCTCGAAGCAAGATAAGAAACGAGACGATAGAGAAATTGTATATATTTCGTTTGCTACTTCACTGACACGCAATGGCAAACGAGCGGAGCGTCGGGTAATGAACTTAATCTCTTCCCGAGCTCTCGCATGTGTGTGTGCCGTGTGTGCGGGCGAGAGTTCTGCTGTGTGAAAGCAACCGGGACCTGCTTCTGGCTTGTTACTGACGTTAAGGGCGACACGGGTTATAATGAGCCGGCCATTAAAACGCTACTTCTGGCGTATGTCTCCGACAGCTGGTACTTCTGCTGGCTCGCGCGATGGATACGGTTTTCTTTCCAGTTCTTCACTTTTTTTTTTCTTCTTTTTAATCTTCCCCTGTCTCTAGGTCTGGCAAAGCCGCTTTGTTCGAGGCAACGAGGCGACGCCGAGAAATATTGTAGTCCACCTAGTTTATTACAGCTGGTGGGGAATTTTGCGATGTACTTTCCTCTTCGTATTGGACAAACGGCGGATGGTCGATTATAGGAACCCTCAATTATCCGGACGCTTGGTTATCCGAACGTTAGCGTCGAACATTATACATTGTTGCTCGCCGCGGTTTTCCTCTTTCGGTGTTAATCCGTTCGGTTGCACTGGCTTTCCCGAGCGGTTTCACCCCGGCAGAGCCGGACAGCGCGAATCCGGGACTAGCTTCTGTACCAAATTGTTTAAATCACCTTGCATACGTATAGTTCGGGAATTAAAAAAAAATGAACGACTTTATTTCACGGAATCACTGAAATAAGACTGCGAAGTTGGAAATATGTTTAAAAAATGTTTTGAAATTTAATATGTAGGGGAAACCGGGGCAAAACGGGGACGCTAAGCAATAAAACTTGATACAATAATAACGAAAGCATAGATCCATTGTTTTTCACACCAAAATCGTATTGGCACTGGTTTTGAAAGGATATAAAAAAACAATCTGGGGCAAAACGGGGTACATGTCCCCATTTTACCCCACTTCCCCGTTTTGCCCCGGCTTCCCCTAAGTGATATTTCATTTAAATACGTCTTCTTTTGGCTGAAGGTCTACGGTCGATAGCCAATTGGCAATATGCAATATAGGTGAAAAGAGATAAGTTTGTAAGGTATCAAAAACTGTTAGGGCGGAGCGGGGCAAAATGACAATTTTCCATTATTGGAAAATTGAGTTTTGTCCTCACTGTCCCGTTTTGCCCCACTGTCCCATTTTGCTCCGCTCTACATGTGATATATTGGCCATAAACTCCCTACTACTACCAGGTCTTATTTGTATACGTCTTACAATCCCGTGCGGTAAAAATTGCGTTTCGATTATCCGAATTTTTTTGATAATCCGAACCAGACCCGTTCGCGAGGCGTTAGGATAATCGAGGTTCTACTGTAGACCGAAAGACTACAAGCTGTGGAATTTTGTCATCGACGGATTCGAGACTGCATACTCGACGATCGATCTTGAAATTCGATAGGGCTCTCTAGCGTTTGTGTATAATCGCTCGCCGGAAGCTGCAGAGATTCCAGGGACGAGTAACGAATCTTGGAGTTTAATTAAAACGAGACTCTCGAAGGAGCGTATTAGTTGTTCCATGAAAACGAGGGGGTAATGCGGGTGTCTCCAGCGATCCTGCGCTCCTCAACGAGCCCTCTTCTTCCTTGTGCGTCACCGGTTCTTTCGCTCACATTGTCTCGGCTGCTACCGCGACAACAGAACGGGCCAGTAACGAAGACTCGGTAGTTGCTGCGTGAGCGCTGCCGAATCTCCATAATTCCGGCTTACAGAAAATGACAGCTTTTAGCGTTGATGCACAGTTTATACCGGGTGTATTATTTTAAGTGGCGCTGGCTGCGGCTGTATAATTCAAGACCGTGGGCGTGGGGAATACCGACGAGGAGAGACCGAAGAATAAGAAGAACGAGGGACGAAAGTGTGTGTGTGTGTGTCGCGAGCGAACAAGGAAAAGAGCGGCAGGGAAAGATCGAGCGGATGAGAGCAGAACGAGACGGAGACGACTACTAGGTGGAGACCCCCGCGCGAGCGGTGGAGAAAGGTCCCGGCCCGTGAGCGAGCCCGGTAATGGCTTCGTCGTGTCGCAAGTTGCAAGCTTCAGTGGTGCTCAAATTATCATTCCAACGTACTTCCAAGATTTTTCGAGCCGCTATTCGAGATGAATCTTTCACTTGGTTCGCTCGACTCGTCAACCCTTCGCGACCATTCGCGTGCACTTCCGTTCCCAACGATAACGATGATCATAATCAATTATCCTTTAATCTCTTTTCCTGACCGCACGAACCGTTTATCGCCTTCATTAAATTCAATCGAAGCGATGAAGAAATTTATTTGTTTTACCTTCTGGTTTGATAATAAATAACATCCTTTTTACGACTCATAATTCACGAGCTAATTTTTTTTTTTATTGAAACTACGGAGTCAAGTGCTGCTGCATGGGTCTCGTAAAGGCACTTTTTTCTCACGGATCGCTGGCCACGAAGGCAGGATGTTTTGACTGACTCGCTTCGCGCGATAGCGTAGATGAATTTTTCGTCCGAGCCCGAGGAACAGATGCTTCAGCCTGTGTCGGTCTTTCGCGTTTGTACACTGAGAAAAAATGACAGTAAAAGCAACAATACCGACTTTTTGCCATAAAAAATAGTTCCCATGGGGAATGTCTATATTTTATAGTTACGACTATGACAAAAAATCATCATTGCAACCACAATTATGATTTGACCAATTGAATATGCACTGTCAGAAACTATCTATGTAGGGTAAAAGTGGTGAATATGGCCCACCTCGATTAACACGTAAATCAATGATATATGGACCGGGCCATATTCCCCACTCTTACCCTAGACGTTCCCCCTGGGAACTATTCGATATAGTGAGAAATACTATCCTTTTTCTCAGTGTACTAATTACCAGCGATCGACGAGAGAGTCGCAACGTTCTAGCATCCAGCACAGAGGAGTCTCTCCCGGGTGTAGCCGAGAGTAATCCCAGAGGGCACAAAACACGCTCTAATTCAACCATGAATAGTCTCTCAACTAGACTTTTCATCTCACAATCAGTACACACACCGACACGCACGGTCGAAGGAAATAAAGAAGCGAGAAAATCATCGAGGGTCATGCAGTTCCGTCGGATGAGAGTTCGACAATGGGTGTTAGACTGGTGGCGAAGTAACACGATATTTTTTTTTTGGTGGGGATTTCGAGCGAGGACGATCGAGGGACGTCGGGCGAAAGTGTTGGAGGGAGCGAGAGAAGAGACGCCGGTGCGAACGATATAAGCTTCGAACGAAGGGATAGTTGGGTGGGGATTCTAGAATCAGGGTGGCTCGGAGGCGCCGGCCAAGTTGCGGCGCTGATTGCACCACAAAGGGTGCAATTATGCGGCCCTCCAGCAATCACCGCGCATTCTGCCCGCTATTTGACCCCTCGGCGCGCGCGCGCGCGCGACTTCCACATCCCTAGCTTTCGCTCCCTCTCCATCGGCCGTGCAGCGCCGGTTCACCGTTCATCCAGTGCAGCGGTGCCGAGAGTACAGAGAACACAGCACGTATATCCCCACAGATACCTGCCGCTGTTCCACCTCTGCCACGCTCTTTCAATGAAACGAACGAACGACGACTACGAGCCGCTCACGTCTTTTTATTTAAATGCGTCCGCGCCTCTGTCTATATACCTCAGCTATGAATGCCCTCCGCCACTAGACTCGAATGCAATTTAACCTCGTGCCGAGAAAAAAAAACGAAGAAGCGGAGAGAAGAAAAAAATGTGTTAATGAGCGATTGTCGTTCCCGTTCGCAGAGGTCGGGGGGAATCTGAATGAAAATACCCTGAAAATTGGAGCAGTTTCCCCACTGCGACGCGCAGGGCTTTATTTCGTCTCGTAAATCGCACGACTATTTCCCTTCGCGTCTACGTCCGGATGCTTTTTCGTTTCGAGCTGCGGATTGATGCTTTCCGATGTTCGAACTCGGAACTCCAAGTGAATTTTTTTTTTTTTTTTTCGAGGACCTTCCTTGAAATTTGGAGATGTTTAGTGAAAATTCGGGGATTTTGGAGTTTAAATTGACGATGAGAACACACGAACGGGTCTCTTTGAGCGGGCGGTGGAAGGAGGCGAAACGTAAGAGAGTCGAGTGGAAGATACTTTCCAGATGTCTTCGAGGAGAAGCGCAAGTTGCGGCGAGGAGGCACCCTCGCAGGAAGAGACACGTTAAAAACCGCTAATCTCCGTGTCCCTGCGGGACACAAGTCGACGACTGCTCTCTGTATGTGTCTTCGCCGCTGCAGCTTCTGGCTGCTCCTCGACGGGTCCGGCACGGAAGCCCATTTGTCTCCTCTCGCGGTCTCGTAATTTTTCCGTTTAGCACGGGCAGAGTCTCTTCTCTGTACCCACCGCTGGCTGTTGGCTCTCGTGATCTGAAGACATCAATTTTCGAGAGCGCGGCGAGGACGGTGGTACTGCAAAAAAAAAAAAAAAAAAATTCAGTGAAATACATAACGGAGCTGCGACAGACGAGATGTTCGTGTTTTCTCAGGTTGTCCCGAGGGAGCACCGAAGTCCGGGATATCCGGTCGAAAACTCAACGGACGATCCGCCCACGTTAAGCAGGTTGGACCGCTTCGCACCGGGCAACTGAGTGCTACATTTTTCAAGACGTTTATACAACATTTACGCATCTATTGATTTAGTGATGATTGTTTGGATTACGGTCGATGTCCTTAAACCAGAGAAACGTTAATTGCAATGGATTTGCAAAAATATTAACCGGTTTGTGCTAATTTTCGAAAAGTTACATATTCGTTCAGTTTTGGCAAAGAATAATCCGTGATTTTTACTCGATTTTGATGCATTACGGCTCATTCTCTTCCTTGAAAGATGGTCGACGAATTCACCCTCCAGATATTCGATAGTATTTTCCGTTTAAAAATGACAGCATTTTGTTTATCTATAGACGAAATTCCTTTATAAACAAACAGCTGTAATTTTTAAGTGGAAAATACTATTGAATATCTGGATGGTGAATTCGTAAAGCATCTTTCAGGGAAGATCATGAGCCATATTACATCAAAATCTAGAAAAAAATCACAGATTATTCATATTATTGTCATGAATACGTATCTTTTCGAAAATTAGCACAAACCAGTTAATATTTTTGCAAATCCATTGCAATTAATGTTTCTCTGGGTTAAGGACATGAGCTGTAATGCAAATAACCATCCACTAAAATCAATAAGTGTCTAAAAAGTTTGTGTAAACGACCTAAAAAATATAATGCTCATTTGCTTAGTGCGAAGCGCTTCAACCTCCTTAACGACGGCTCCATTTCGTTTTCATCACCCCATTTCCAAAATTTCCTTTTAATATCAAAAGAGCTCGAATGATAAATTTAATTATAAAAACGCGCCCCAACAGAAATCCACCGAGGCGCAAAACGATTGTAAATCGAGTCTATCGCAGTTGCGTTTATTAAAGGTTCCAATGGACCGATGTTCCGGACTTGACAGTAGTGGATTCAGCGTGCGGCCCTTTGGGTTCTCAGAGCGACTTCCATCCCGCGAGTCGTCCGATGGGCGCTGCGGAGGTGGAGAGAGCAGCAGTGAGAGTACCCGCTATGGGGTTATTGCCTGTTGGGTGATTTATCTAGTAATACTAGCCGACAGGCCGCGGGGCGAGCACGGCCCTCCCTCTCCGTTCATTCTTTCCGCAGCCACTGTGGAGCCGAAAGCCGAGACAGGGTGAGCGTCAGGAGAACAAGCGTGCGAGCGGAAGAGACCGCGAGAGGTTTCTCTTTTCTACCCCTTCGGGAGGTCCGACCGCGCGTCTAGCGGGGCCACCGGTGGAAATTAAAAACTCACTTTATTACACGTCTCATTCCGCGCTAGGTGTAGCCGAGGAGCCGGCAGG
This sequence comes from Ichneumon xanthorius, assembly GCA_917499995.1. Classification (NCBI taxonomy): domain Eukaryota; kingdom Metazoa; phylum Arthropoda; class Insecta; order Hymenoptera; family Ichneumonidae; genus Ichneumon; species Ichneumon xanthorius. The sequence continues at coordinate 20,415,196 of OU824202.1, read as the reverse complement.
CGAACGCTCGGGACAACCCGCTACCGCGTACACCAAACCCCCGTGCGCGCGCCAACTCGGAGACCGACTTAATATGAGGCCGGCCATACCTGATGGAACGAATATTATTAAAGTTCGCCGGCACGCGAAACCCGTGAAATATCGCCGGAGGCAGAACGGCAGCTAGCAGTAGCCTCCGCGACCATCGCCGTCGCCCCGTCCGTTGCAGTTCCTACGGCGCTCGCCTTTCCGCCCCGGGTTCAACCTCGGACCTTTATTATTACCGGTATATTCGCGCGAGAGAAGCTCTCGCGCGGCTGGCCCCAATAACCAAACAAGCTTTCGACGAGACGGCCCGTAATGCGTCGAGCAACGAGCCACGGTTGGGCAAACCGGAAGACGAATTATCGCGGCTTCGCGGCTCGAGGGCCAACGAGACGGACAGGAAATCGTTAATTGGGATTCATCGAGGAATCATTATCGCGCCGGTTCGCTTTCGGAAATCCTCGGGGTCAATCGGATTACTCATTCCGGTCGGAGTATCCTCCTCGCGGTTTCATCCTTTTTTTTTTACAATCCGACCTTTTTTTTTATTCGTCTTTTTTGATACAATCGATATTAAGGGTAAAGGTGGACACAGCCGGGCGCGTATGAATATTTAACAGCAGTCGACCGCCCGGCCGCCGTAAAACGATTCGAGTCTTTAATATTTCCGGTGGTCGTCGTCGGCCCTGTCGCCCGGTGACACGGGTCAGCCGCGAGATCTCTTATCGCGGAAATCGAGACCTTTCTTTTTTCTTTTTTTTTTCTTCCTCATATAACTCGCGAAAGATATGACGTGTACCTCGTTTTATTAATGTCAATAAGGCAATTATTGACGGGTCGTAACGACGCGGGGAGCGGGTAGGCATCTCACTCATATCCCGCTAACTTCGCTGGAGACGAGGCTGAGTTATACTTGCTCGGCTTCCGCTTCCAGCGATGGGTACGAACGGACCGCGCGATCGATCGAGCGAGCTCGCAATTTCTCTACGTTTGGACTACAGCAGATGTCCTTAAACCAGAGAAACATTAATTGCAATGGATTTGCAAAAATATTAACTGGTTTGTGCTAGTTTTCGAAAAGTTACCATACGTGCAATTTTTTCGAAAAGTTACCATACGTGCAATTTTTTCGAAAAGTTACCATACGTGCAATTTTTTTCGAAAAGTTACTATACGTGCCATTTTTTCGAAAAGTTCCTACACATGCAATTTTTTCAAAAAATAATCCATGATTATTGCTCGATTTTGATGCATTACGGCTCATTCTCTTCCTTGAAAGATGCTCTACGAATTCACCCTCCAGATATTCGATAGTATTTTCGATCAAGCGAGCTCGCAATTTCTCTACGTTTGGAATGGTCCTTAAACCAGAGAAACATTAATTGCAATCGATTTGCAAAAATATTAGTCGAGGGCCTCCGGACGTCATTCGCGAATCACTGATGTTTCCAAAATACCCAAAAATAATTTGATGGGTATCGAATTGTGAGATGCTCGAATTATCTTTCGGGAATAAAACTTATCGCGAAAATTCGCGCGGTGCTCGTAGCCGACCGTAGGTACACTCGGTCTCTCGCCATATCCCGCGCGACGGCTGAAACGGGTTGGGGACAATAATATAGGAAAGAGGGCTTTCTCCGGCAGTCTCTGAGCAATATCCATCGCACCCCACATGCCTGCCGCTATACTGCCTACCTCGACGTATTATCGGCGTGATGTGTACTGCCGGCAGCACCGTGGCAGCCCTCAGCAATTTATTTATTACCGCTTCTCCTAACGCACGCGTATTATTGCATTTTTCAAAATTATTGCCCCGCGTGTCTCCGGGTTATTTCTCGCGTTGATAGGCTCGCGCCAACGTCGATTGATGAGGCCATTCGTCCTGCGCGTATCGATGAACCGTACTCGTTAATACTCGTTAGAGGAATTCGTTCGGGCGAGAGTTTTTCGAGTTATCGTTTACGCGACGATCGAGCAAATAAAAAATGCACTCCGCGCGGATAATAAAATATCTCAGCTATCGACTTTGGACTGTAGGCAGTGTCGAAATGAATTTAAACGCGACGACGGCTCAGTGAGAAACAGATTAGTATGGACCAAAGGGCAAGCAGGAAGAAGTCGCAGCATCGAGTCAAGAGAGAAACATACTCGTTAGAATTCATTCGCGTACGAGTTTTTCAGCCGTCGATCGAACAAAATAGCCCATAAAATATCTCAGCTATCAACTTTGTACAACGCGGTGTCGAAATGAATTTAAACTCGACACCGGCTCAGTGAGAAACACAGATTAGTATCGACCAAAGGGCAAGCAGGCGGATATAGGTTCCGCAGAACCTCCGAGCAGCATCGAGTCACGAGAGAAAGATAGAAAGATTCGTGCGGGAAAGGTTGATAAAAAATTCACCGAGTGAATAAATCAAGGGACGTCGCGCGCCGTGGCCTACGCTCTTCTCTCAGCTCTTAGTTTAAGTATCCCGAGTGGCCTGCTCTTTCTCTCACTCCCGTTCCGTTGCGAATATTTCCGCAGTGGAGACGCGAAAGCTCACACGTACACGTCATCCACATCGCCCGACGCGTGTGTTCGCGCGTACGTGTGTGCGAAGGTATTCTGCAATCTGCTCCGTCGAAGAAGCACCCGGTGACCTCTCGAGGAATCGATAGGATCTCTTTATCTTTTATTGTCGCAGTGTCGTCCGAATCCTGTAAGCTCAAGAAATAAAGGAGCATCACACGCCGAATTATCCTCGATGATGCTCGAAGAATAAAAATAATAATTATCGATTGATAAGACGGTGGTTGAAAGCGCCGGGGGCAGCTGACGTACTAGCTGATAGTAACGCATCGGAGGGTATATCGAGGCGCGCTTCGTACCAACGGGGTGGCGCTGTTAGCAGGAACCACCGAGAAACAGCAGCGACCAGCTAGAGCTCTCTGCTGGCGACGGTGGTAGAGATTCCGCGTGGCGCGAGCGGTTAGGGGTTAGCTCATATATATGTATACATATATAGGTATGTATATATATACATATACATACACATATATATATATATATATATATATCTTGGAGAATGAGCGAGCGAGCCGAGTACGAGGGTGAACGGAGAGCGGACCAGAGGGAGGGATGCCGGCTCATCTTGTAATGGACTCAGGAGACAGCCGAGTCGGCTAATGGACCCCTGCTCTTCCAGAAAAGCTCTTAGTATCCATGCCACGCTAGAGCGAGAGAGATTTCGCCACAGCAGAGCCGGAGCCGTGGAAAGTATCGATGCCATTATTGGGACGGTGGCGTTCCAAAATCTACGACCATTTTCCTATCGAGGCTTCCTTCGACGGGGTCCGCCTCTCATCCACGCATATGACGCATTAAATTATTCCAAATTCATCAATAATGGAATTCATGACCCAGATGACGAAAATCGCGAGAATTGACCTCCATCGGCTGCTATATGCGATACCGAGGGAAAGAGACGAGACTTTCAATCTATCGCGCCGTCTCTTCGTGAAGAGTAATAAGTTCGCGAAGGTCGATCGAGAGATGGAATAAAAAGACAGAGGGTGCGGGGAGGGGGAGTGGAGTATAGGAAGTGAGATAGAATTTTCGTGGCAAGCTTCGCCGCCCCCCTCCGCCCCCCCCTTTATTCCATCTTCCTCTCATCCTTCTTGGCGTCATCCTTTCCCAGGGTCCACTCTCGAGAGTATCTCCCGTCTGGCCGCGCGCACGGCCGCGCTGTACCACCCTCTCTCCGCCCCGAGCTCGCCTTCTCTGATGTCCGATACATCAGCCCCATGCATAATAAATCCCAGGGTAGAGTCCCGCACCGGCTTCTCTTCTCTTTCCGTACTCGTGATTCCGAGGGAGATATAACGGGCGAGGAAACGTCGCGGAGGAGAGAGAAAGCCCGATCGAGCGGCGGAACGAAGAAGCACTCTGCAGTTTTCTCTCTTCGTTCCTGGACGTCGAAAGTCCCGAAACGAAGGTCCACGTTCCATTTCCTCTCCCACCCTGTCACAGTGGTTGTCTTCTTCTTCTTCTTCTTCTTCTTCTTCTTCTTCTTCTTTTGCTTCTTCTGCTTCTTCTTCTTCTACTACTTCTCTTCCTCTATGCTCTTCCACTACCACTACAATCTCTTCCGTATATCCCTGGACCTATGAAGCTGCACGTCTCCTCAGCCATCCCTCGATCCCGTACACCATCAGCAGTAGAGAAGCCGAGAGTAGAGAAACAGCGCGTCCGGTGATGGAGAACCTCCCAGGATATCAATATCCGGGATTGTCCGACCGACGAAGCCAACTTCGCCATCGAATTTCGCAAATACGTTTCCCGCTCTGTACGTTTCCCCGGTCGTTTGTGCGCCCCGGCGACTTTACTTATTTACTCGTGGTCACCCCTCCTCGTCCCCACCGCGCATCTTGGACTTTTACTGCTATCCACCCGAGCTTCGTGCATGGTCAATCACCGGGACATCTTTGAGTCTCCATCTTCCTTGCGGTAGCGCGAATAATGGACTGTTTTTCGCAAACTTTCAAAATGGGATGTAATTAGTGGGATTCTCCAGTGAAATTGCGACCGATTGATTGCCGGTCTTTTTTACGTGGTCAACACTGCTTATAGTGCAAAGCTGACTTTTAACGAGTATTTCTATTTTTCTCTCTTGACTCGACCCTGGTGGGCTCTTCTGAAAAACCTAGATCTTCCTGCTTGCCTTTTGGTCCATACTAATCCATATGTGTCACTGTACCGGTGTCGCGTTTAAATTCCTTTCGACACCACGTTGTACAAAGTTGATAGCTGAGATATTTTATTACCTATAGTTTTTTTTATTGCCCTGGTCGTTTGTGCCAACGGCGACTTTACTTACTTACTCGTGGTCATCCCTCCGCATCGTCCCCGCGCATCTTGGACTTTTACCGCTATCCACCCGAGCTTCGTGCATGGTCAATCACCGGGACATCGTCGAGTCCCCGTCTTCCTTGCGGTATCGCGAATAATGGCCGTTTTTTTCGCAAACTTTCAAAATGGGATCTAATTAGAGGGATCCTCCAGTGAAATTGCGACCGATTGATTGCCGGTCTTTTTTACGTGGTCCTTTTTTTCATTCGAGAGAAGAACAAAGGAAGGAAGAAGTTGCCAGGGAGCGAGGCTACCGGAGCGCACCGTTTAGTTTAATGCACGTAATGATACTCTCTCCTCCCCATTCCCCTCCGGCAGCCCACTATTCTGTCTGAAGCTTTTCTTCGAGAGACGCGTTATATCCCATAGTACTACCCCTCTCCCTACCGTATCTCCGGCCCCGGCTGGTAGTGGTATAAGTCGAGGACAAAGTGGACGGCGTACAGAAAACCTCCATTAAAGTCCGTAGAAGTGATTAGTCCTTCGCTGGCTGCTGCTTCCCAAGCTTCTATATCAAGTCCCTCTTTTCGTTCTATCTCTCACGATTCCCTCACCCTATCAACCGTTTCGCCCATTTCCCCGTTCTCATTCTTCGGTACTCGAAGGCATTGAGGCTCTTATCCTTAAAATTAATCGAATCTCTCCGCCCGATAAATAGTCGGTGGATGCGTGTGAGTTTTTTTTTTTTTTTTTTTTTTTGCACCACTGAACAGATCATCGGTATGTGCCCTTCAATTTATTCATCAACTCTTTAACACTCAAAAAAAAAAAAAAAATCAGAATTCCGTCACGCCCAGTGGCGTTAATCAAACAAGACAGGATATAAAGCGAGACGTGTCGAAGGGACACTCAGCGAGATTTGGCGCACCTACCGAACGTTATATTTCCACTCGCTTATTTTTTTCTCTTGTTTTCTTTTTTTTTCACCCAGTTCAATTAATTAGCTTATCGTCGATCACTCGTTTCGTTCGCCCGACGGCGCAGCCGGGTAATTAAAGGAGGTCATTGGCTACCAGAGAATTGAAAAGAGCCGAGAGCGTGAGAGAGAGAGAACGCGGCCTAATCCATTTCGCTGTATCCTCCGTTCTTTTTCCCTCTCGGGGGAGAGTCTCGTGTCTGCGTCTCGCCTGTTCCGGTCTCGGTATAGCGGAGGGAATAAAAATGGGCGGGGAGGAAGAGCAGCGGGAAAGAAGGCGAAAGAGAAAAGGTCGTAGCCTTTCTAATTTAATCTGGCGAATGATTCCGTGATTCTCGTACAGCGGTGGCGGCAGCAACCCTTTCATTACTTAGTTCCCACTCTCGCCCCGCTCTATCCGTCTCCGTTGCTCGACTCCGGGCACCGGGCGCACCCCGCGGCCCTCGCCCCGCTCCGGCCCGAGCCTGGCAGCCGCCGTGCGCCGCTACGCAACACTAAATCAACGGGCAGTGTAATTTTTGTAATGGGAGGTGTGGCTGGGAAGGGGTATCGAAGCTCTCTCGGCGGGCTTCCATCTCGCTGGGGGAGAATCGCGGCCGAACGGGCGGGGATGCCTCCCCTGTCGCGCCGGAGCGGTGGGACAGAGCCGTGATCGACGGGAGCGCGGAGGGGCAGATATAAGGGAGGAATTACCCCGCGGGAAATACGATAGGGGAAATAGGGGAAATCCTACGGCCAGAAAAGCCTCCGAGCCGCTCCGAATTTCGCTTATTCTCTGGTAATCGTAAATTTCATCGCCACAGGAAATCGCTCCACATCACACGCCAAGACCCCGGACCATGGAAAAAATCCCGCGATTTTTTCTCGTCCCCTCCGTCGGCACGTGCGTCGCAAATATCCTTCGATCCAGAAACCTGTTAACAAAAAAGATAAATAAAAAATTTTAAAAATGTATTATACTTTGCTATAAGCGATGAAAGAATAATTTAAAAATAACTCGTTCTATAGTTCAAATAAATTGCAAATTCGACCTATCTATCCCCCGACCGACTGGCAAAAATTCGAGTCAGTCGATAGTATTTTTTATCCATTTAACTAAACCGACAATCGCGAGGAAGCAATTCTGAGGGTTAAATCAAGGCCTACAACGCGATCGAATGTTCCGTTGTCTGGGGGGCGTTACGAGAAGTGAGTATCGCGAGCGGGACGTCTCCTTTACCACCCGCGGGCTAATCGGCTGGAACCACGTACGGCGCGTTTGTGTTGCGTTAATGCACCCCCGACCGAGGGGTAAATCGGGCTCGCGGTGGGAATCCTTCACCGACTAACCGATGGAGGGATTCGCCGCGGCGTGGAGGGGTTAACGCGAGCCTGGAGGGGGACGAGACGGGAAAATCGCGGTGGTGGGGAGAACCGCCTCGTGCAAGGGTGGGAATGTAGGGGTGAACGTGGCGATGCTGGTCGGCTCGCTCTCGCGGGTGGCGTGCCGTCCACGGTCACACGCGACAGTTTACAGCCGGCTGCCGAGCCGACTGGTTCTCCCGTGCTCACTGGAAGATACAGTATCTCACACATACTCCAACTGTAACCCGAGTTACGCGCGCCGCTGCCGACTCTCAACTGTTCACGTCTCCAGAGAAAATCGTGTCGAGAAATAAATAACAAAAAAAAAAAAGCATCGCGTGATAAACTCTCGTACGGCATCTGCTCGAGTCCCTTAGCGAATATCGTTCTTGAACGATATTGAAGTGAAGATTAAAATTCACAATAATTTGAATTTGTGATTTAAAAAAAAATAATAAAATTTAATAAAAAAAAAAAATCGTATAGAATCTGTGAACGGTTTGTGAATTGTGGGGTGTTAAGAACATTTGTCAAAATTGCTCCCAACCAGAAAGTCGCCGCTGCCGCTGCCGCTCACGCCGCTGCACATGGCTCGCGTTCATTTCCAGGTAACTTTTTATTATCTACGCAGTAATGTCTGACGATTCGTCGATGCCGATTTTGGCTCGGGTTTATCGTCACCAATAGTCCGAGATAAGAGATATTCGATGTAAACATTTTCTTTTTTGACGGATAATAAATTTCTCTGGCTGGTGTCTTGGGCGAAGACCGCGTGCTGCGGGTTCGTGGCAGACACTCGAGTTTCAATCCGATCTCCTCGAAGTGTCGGGTTTAATTAAAGGGCCTCGCATTGACTGCGAGGGGATATTAACTCCGGTGTTCGGTCTCTCTTGAATTACCTACTAGTATTTCTTCGGGCCTCCGGCACGAGCGAAATACAGACGAGAACGGAGGAGATCCGAGAGCACATATATATATATATATATATATACATATATATATATATGTGCGTGTATATATATATATATATATATACTATAGTTCAGGCTTGTACGGCTGCTTCTGTCAGCGATACGGATTCCTTAGAAGTCGTGTCGTCTCCGTTCTCGCGCGTAATCCGTGCGCGCGCGAGCGCCACCGAGTTTTATAGGCGCGAGTATAACTTTGCCGGGAACACGAGACGTTAGAATGCCTCCAGGCACGGGAAGTTACAGGTTTCCTTTTCGTTGGCTTTCGGGCAACGAGCCACTGTCACGCGTTAAATCGATTTCATAAATTCACGATAAGATTCAACCTCGAGATTCGCCCCTGCCAAGAGACACAGAATTTATACGTACAAATATTTTTTGCCGAACGTCAAAGTTACCCGCAAAAAACAACCGTCAACTACGATCCCACAGGTAAATATCTCTGGCGCAATAATCTTTTGCCTAAAAAAAATAAACTAGCCTTATCGGATACTCGTTATTGGACAGGGAGTCGCGATCGTGACAGTTATATAATATCTTCTCGAACGGCAAAGTCTCACGCACCTGTTACGTTTTAAATCGAATCGAAGAAAATTCCACCTCACATATACACATTTTTACATACACATATATGCATGTATGTGCGTATGGAAAACCCATTATTTCTTGTCACCGCAAAGACCATTCGTCGACTAGGGTAAAAGTGGGGAATATGGACCGGTCCATATATCATTGATTTACGTGTTAATCGAGGTGGGCCATATTCACCACATTTACCCTATGATTATTTACATCCGACAGGTAAACCTCCAACGTTATAATTTTTTGCCTAAAAAAAATAAAATAAACTAGACTTATTGGACACTTATTATTGAACAAGTGAGTCGCGATCCTGACAGTTATATAATACCCTCTCGAACGTCGAAGTCTCACGCACCTGTTACGTTTTAAATTGACTCGAAGAAAATTCTACCTCGCATACGTGTGCGTGTGTCCGTGTATGGAGAACCTATTATTTTTTCTCACCGGCTTTGCGATTTGGAGAAAAGCTGGTGAGAAGAGGAAGAGCCGACTGTCTGTCGTGAGGCGGCGAGACAGGCGCGAGCCACGTCGAATTCCAACGGGAGCGTTGTTCTTACCAATCTCGATATAATGAAGCTCGTTTCCGCTCGCTCCGGCCCGCCACTGGCGCACTCGAGCTGTCCGCCCACCCGCGGATCAAGGGATGTTATATCCTCGCGACTCCCCCCCCCCCCCCCCCGACCGTTTGGATTTCGATAATTGGCACTAGTTTCAGTATCCGAACTCTCTCAGGCTCGTTAGTCGCAACACCGACCAAAGAGAATGTCTCAATTATTGCGTTTGAAGTCGGAGAGCGTTCGCCGCTGCTCCGACACCGCAAGACGCGACGTACCCGCGGTGTATCGCGGCACGCGGTATGGTCGGGGCGTGGACGAGCCGAAGTTCACAAATAAATCAGGCCACGACGAGAGCCGCGCCACGTTTATTTTCCCGCCGACAAATTGGCTCGGCTAATTAGCCCGGCGAGCTGACGCGGACGAGCGTATAACCGATGCCGCCGGTGTTTTTACTCTCTTTCCGGGAAAATTCCTCGTAGCGAAACGTTGCAATATCGGATAGCGAGAGACGGTTTTTTTGTTGTTGTTGTTGTTGTTTTACGAGCCTCCGCGACTCTCGGTACGTGTGTTCGAGCCGAAAAGGGATGAGGAAAAAAAAACAATTCCCGTAATGCCGACGATAATTTCAGGCCGGGACGGCCAATAAAAAGCCACTTTGCCCGATCGAAATATCAAATATAATCCTCTTAAGTTGATGCCTTCGCGCGCGCGAGAGAGACTCGTGATGGTTGTGGCGGCAGGCACCACCCCTTACTCTCCCTTAACTATCCGTCCGCCGATATCTCACCGGCTGACCATAGCCCCGTCTCGCTCCGGCTCGTATATATCGTACGGGAAGAGAGTTAACTCTTGGGCCGAGCTCGCGAACCGTCCCGTTCGCTCGTCGTTGCTTTTACGGCGATTGAAACTCCTTGTGCGCTTCGTCTACTCACTCCCGCGGCGTAGGTATCTATATATCGTCGAGCAGCGATGCTTCCAGCCGGGGGAAGAGCTTGCCGGGAGATCCTTGGGCAGCACGCCAGGTGGCGAAGGACTCCGAGGCGGACGCGTGGCCTCCTCCACTCTTCCATCCCATATCGTCGCTCGATGATCTATCCGCTTCTCGGGGATCATCGATCCTCCCGACGAGGAGGTGGAATCCACTTTCGGAAATAACTGATTTTCTAATGGAGGAGGTGAGCCGCAAACCGTAGATCGTACGAAATTACATTAATACTATGAAATGGAACTGATATATCAAAGATAGGTGGCATGGAAAAAATAAAAGGTAAAGTACAAAAATTGTGGATGAATCCACTTTCGGAAATAACTGATTTTCTAATGGACTAGGTGAGCTGCAAACCGTAGATCCTACGAAATTACATTAATACTATGAAATGGAACTGATATATCAAAGATAGCTGGCATGGAAAAAATAAAAGGTAAAGTACAAAAATTGTGGATGAATCCACTTTCGGAAATAACTGATTTTATAATGGACTAGGTGAGCTGCAATCCGTAGATCATACGAAATTATATTAATACTATAAAATGGAACTTATATATCAAAGATAGTCGGCATGAAAAAAATAAACTGTAAACGTAAAAAAATTGTGTATGAATCAACTTTCAGAAATAACTGATTTTATAATGGACTAGGTGAGTCGCAAACCGTAGATCGTACGAAATTACATTAATACTATAAAACTGAACTGATATATCAAAGATAGCCGGCACGAAAAAAAGCAACGATAAATGTACAAAAATTGTGTACGAATCAGCCCGGGTGTTTGATGATAAAGGGTGGAAGGTAAACGTTTTACCAACGTTAACGTATAAAATAAATTGTGATTTCCTATTTTTTTGTGATCGATTAATATTGCTAATTATTTTTTTTATTCGTGGTCTAAGTGCGAAGATGAGCGGATTGACCAAGAGGGAGTTTACATCATACTATGAAACAAAACTATATATCGAAAAAAAATTGTAAATGTATAAAAAATCACCCCAGGTTTTAATAATAAAATGTGCACTAAATATTTTAATAACTTTAACGTATAAAAAAAAAATCTGATTTCTGATTTTTGGCGACGGATTAATATCGCCGATTATTTTTGTTCGCGTTGTAAGCCGAAGATGAGCGAATTGACGAAGAGCAGCGAATAAACTGTGCGAGCTACGGGTATGGTTTTCCCAACTCGTTCGCAGAATCCGAAGCTCACGTCGACCCTGGCTATTGGCCGCAGAGGATATCTTTCGATTATCAAGACCATCCGCACAGCAGAGGCAGAAGCAGCAGCCGTATAGCTTACCCTCGGACCGTCTTAGCTCGACGGCCGGTAGCGCGCGTGCCATTGTCTTCCCGGCTCTTTCAATTAATGTTTTGATTGATTTTACCCTCTCCCTCGGTTTCTCTCGCTCCCCGAGAAAGAGCTCTCTCGGCGCACCGCGAAAGCACACCGAACGTTCCTCCGGACATATATATATATACCCTACGGTATCTCACACAACTCCGCGGGTTTCGCTCTCTATTCTGTGGCGCGTGTATTGCTACGCCAAAGAGAAAAGAAACCGCCCCTCTCCCTCGGACGAAATTGCTTTCGGAATTTTTCTTCGAACACTCGTACCTCGACAAGGAGAGAGAGAGCTACTCTGCTTTTCAATTAATATTTGAGACACGTACGATGAAGAACCGAGACGACAGGCATAAGAATATCATCCGAATATACGACCGCAGAGAGACTTTACACCTTGCCTCGATCACTTCCTACCTATGTATATACAATACAGTTATCTTTGCACCGAGAAAATTAAGTTATATTATATCTTTCTGGAATTGGTTGAAGCTATTTTTTTTTTAAGCACATGTGAAACGACTCAGTTGGTAACCAAAATCTAGGGTAAAAGTGGTGAATATGACCCACCTCGATTAACACGTAAGAGACTTCACACCTTGCCTCGATCACTTCCTACCTATATATACCTACAATACAGTTATCTTTGCACCGAGAAAATTAAGTTATATTATATCTTTCTGGAGCTGGTTGAAACTATTTTTTTTTAAGTACATGTGAAACGACTCAGTTGGTAATCAAAATCTAGGGTAAAAGTGGTGAATATGGCCCACCTCGATTAACACGTAAATCAATTATATATGGACCGGTCCATATTCCCCACTTTTACCCTATAATGAATGCGATTCAGAGACCGTGGACTTTACGGGAAAAAGCAAAGCATTGGCGGATGTAGAATTTAATACCGCGTCCGATGATACTTCCGTTTTATCCAAAAGGTCACCCGATTTTAAGTGGCATTGATTTGAAAAACACATCTATCTCTCTCGCACGCATATGTCACGTGGTACATCTTTCACATGACCTTAATTAGTAGTAGTAGTGAATTTATTGACAGTGCACAACGTGGAACAGTTTTTAATACATAACAGATTTCAATCACATATTTGCTGCCAATTGGCCATCGACCTAAGTCCTCCAGCCACGGTTTTTCATCTTTTCACAAAAAAAAAAAAAAAAAAAATAGTTTTAAGTATCGGTACTTAAAAAAAAAAAAATGTCAGTTTATTTCTTCATTGCTCATTCGTTCGAGTTGCTGATAAGTTGTAAGTGTTGGGTGGGCCTAAATTATTGTTTGCAGTTTTAACAAACATTAACTATACAGATAGTTATTAGTTTTTAGAGGCTGAAGAGTTGAAGGTTTTAAAAAAATCCCTCAAAAGCGTGTATTTGTCGAGCTATTTCTGCACGCCGACTTTTTTTTACTCTCTTCCCGGTGTTCGAACGGAGAGGATGGTTGAATAAGGGGGAAAATCTACGGTATACTGCCATTGTGCGGTGTACGGCGGGCTCAACGGTGGCGGCACAGATCGGCGGGCGTTATACCGTCGGCTGTTTTATTGCGAGATTTGCGGCATGGCCCTCTCCTTCGCGTAACAAGACTTACTGAGATCTTAATAGAATCTGCGAAGCCCCCTCTCTCGGCCCTCGGTTCTTCTCCGCGAGGCGTCGCGCACCCTCTTCTTCTTCTTCTTTTCTCGACCGTCCTTCGCTCTATACTTCACGGGCTGACCGTTGCGCATCCCCTCCCAGCGGCGGAGTGTATACGCGAAAAGTGAGCGTAGCAAGGGCCGAGAGAAAAAGACACTGATTCGCGAGGGGATGAATGCTTATTCTAAGCGTATAAGGGTGATTTATGAATATTGCCTCTCGCGCGAAACCCCCGTAGTTTCTTTTTCTGGTTCGATTCTCTCGGCACAGTTGCCGCTGCTGCTTCGATATTCAGACGTACGTACCAATAGCTCTGCGTTCGATAAAGAGAGGTCCAGCTCTCGCGATGCTTCGTCCCAACTCGCGGCGAAAGAAATTGTCATGGTCGAATGTCTTTCGACCCGTCGGGTCCAATACGGTACATAACGATATTTCGATTAAATATGTTAAATAAATAATAAAAGTATTGATTTTTTTTTATATCTGTGAATACCCGAGACTGCTTCTTTTAGTCTTTCTTTTTATAATAGCTCTGCATTCGATAAAGAGATGTCCAGCTCTCGCGATGCTTCGTCCCAACTCGCGGCGAAAGAAATCGTCATGGTCGACTGTCTTTCGACCCGTCGGGTCCAATACGATATATAACGATATTTCGATTAAATATGTTAAATAAATAATAAAAGTATCGATTTTCTTTTTTTATTTCTGTGAATACCCGAGACCGCTTCTTTTATTCTTTCTTTGTATAATAGCGCTGCATTCGATAAAGAGAGGTCCAGCTCTTGCGATCGTCCCAATTGGGATCAAAAGAAATCGTCATGGTCGACCGTCGTTTCACTCCTGGGATCGAATACAATATATAACGATATCATGATTAAATATGTGAAATAAATAATAAAAGTTCCAAATTGATTTTTTTTATATCTGTGAATTTCCGAGACAGATTATTGCATTCTTTCTTTCTATAATAGCTCTGTATTCAATAAAGAGAGGTTTAGCTCTCGCGATGCACCGTCCCAACTCGCGTCGAAAGAAATTGTTATAGTCGTCTGTCATTTCCCTTCTCGGGTCAAATACGATCTATAACGACATTTCGATTAAATATGTTAAATATATAATAAAAGTATCGAATTTAATTTTTTCTGGACAACTGAGAATCGTCGAGACTGCTTCTTGCATTCTTTCTTTCTATAATAGTTCTCCATTCGATAAAGAGAGGTCCAGCTCTCGCGATGCATCGTCCCAATTCGGATCAAACAAATTGTCATCGTCGACTGTCGTTCCACCCCTCGACTCGAGTACAACATATAACGATATCTCGATTAAATATGTTAAATAAATAATAAAAGTATCCAATCGATTTATTTCTTTTCGAAAATCTGTGAATCCCCGAGACGCCGGGACGATCGCTGAGCACTTCTGATCCTTCCATTCTTTCTTTCTATAACAGCTCTCTATTTGATAAAAAGTCGTCCAGCTCTCGCGATGCAACTTTCCACCCCTAGGCCCGAATGCGATATACAACGATATCTCGACTAAATATCTTAAACAAATAATAAAAGGATCGAATTCTTTGTTTTTTTATATATCTGCGAATCCGTGAGACGACGGGACTGTCGCTGAGCACCTCTGCTTCTTTCGTCCTTTCTTTCTATCCACTTATATACACACATACGCGCATATACGTCCAGAGCAGCAGAGATGTGATATTACGTACACGACGCGGGGTGAGGAAGACCCGTCCGATTTAATTTATGACCGGGAGTATTTTTCAATTTTCAATGACCACCCGGTATCCCGGGGGTTGGAGATGGCTCGCTCGCTCGCGAGCGCGGTGTTCGCCCTCTTCGCCCCGACGTCGTCTACGTCCCGCGTCCTCGTCTTCCTTCCAATCTCGTCGCCTACTTCCGCGAGGGCGCCCCACCGAGAGAGAGCGCGACCCTCGTCCTCGTCCTCCTATACATACTTCCGTTCCTTTCGAAACGAGCGAGAGAGGAAAACGGCCCAAGAGGCTCGCTCGTGCGAGAGAAAGGGACGACGGGGAGATACAGCGCGCGGCGAGGAGGGGGAGGGGGTCGCGAGCCGCTGGCAGAACCAATTTTGTATTTTATTCCCGTATTTAGATTTACCATTTCAGATATTGTAAGAACAAAAATAAGTTTAAATTGAATTCCCTTTCCCTGACTCCTCTCTCTCTCCTTCGTCTCCCATACAATTTTACCTTTTTCTCTCGTCATCCCTTCTCCGCGAGGGCTCCGTTGCAGTGCGGGAGAGTCGCCCCTTGACTCGTAGAAATCCGGCCGCGATTCTCTGCCATCGAGATTCCGCACGACGGCAACGAGACTCGCCTCGACGAACGCCGGAGGAGAGTACTCTATCGCGTTTCACCCTCCTCTCCCTTTCGCTTTTCACGTCCGGCGCGACGCGCCAGTAGGGAAGAGCGGGGCGAAATGGGGCAACGGGGCAAAACGGGGCAGTTGGGCAAAACTAAATTTTCCAATCATTAGATCGGACAAGGTGGCAAAACGGGGCAGAAAAGCCTGATGTATCGATTGGGCGAATTCGGGTATCCAAAAATTATTGGAAAATGACGTTTTGCCCCATGGCCCGTTTTGCCCCGCTGCCCCATTTTGCCCCGCTTTACCCTACGAATCGGCCTGGAATCGCGATGGTGTAAGCTCCGCGCGATCCCCGTTTTAACGGGAACTTCGGACTCTCCACCTATAGCGTACCGATAGCTCCGAATCGTCGTCCGCTTCCCCGTAGAAAACGTCCGGCGGTTTACGCGAAGAGCTAATTTTTAACTGCTGCTGCTGCCGCTTCTCTCCCCCCCCCCCCCCCCCCCCCGGCCGAGCGGCCTCTCCGGAGCTCCTCGCCGCCAGCGGGAGCAACGGAGTTTGGTTCGCCTATCGTTAATTGGATCCCAGATGAAGGAGCCGAGCGGGCGCACGGAATAAGAGGGTGGTCCGCTCTGCCAGCCCCTCGCGTTTCTCTCCTTCCTCCCCACTCGCTATAACCCGCTCTCGCGGCTCTCCCGACGAGGAAATGGGAAGGCAATATCACACCGGGAAAATAGAAACTCTCAACTACACGGTGGTGTATATAAGGCTCTTTTTTTTCTCTCCTCTCCTCCTGGGGGGGGGGAGAGGGCGAGTTAACTTGACTAGTGAATCACGCGATCCTCGCCCGAATCCCCCGCTGGCCGACGGTCGCCACACCAACCCTTGGCCGGAAAGCTGAAACAGGGCAACTGTCGGGTCGTAAAAAAAATCGTCTTCTAGCTTTACGAGCTCTGGAATTATAACTGTACCGAAAAAAAGATTTGTGTGATTGAAATTAAAATATTTGATTTTATTATTTGATTTTGTTATTTGATTTTGTTATTTGATTTTGTTATTTGATTTTGTTATTTGATTTTGTTATTTGATTTTGTTATTTGATTTTGTTATTTGATTTTGTTATTTGATTTTGTTATTTGATTTTGTTATTTGATTTTGTTATTTGATTTTGTTATTTGATTTTGTTATTTGATTTTGTTATTTGATTTTGTTATTTGATTTTGTTATTTGATTTTGTTATTTGATTTTGTTATTTGATTTTGTTATTTGATTTTGTTATTTGATTTTGTTATTTGATTTTGTTATTTGATTTTGTTATTTGATTTTGTTATTTGATTTTGTTATTTGATTTTGTTATTTGATTTTGTTATTTGATTTTGTTATTTGATTTTGTTATTTGATTTTGTTATTTGATTTTGTTATTTGATTTTGTTATTTGATTTTGTTATTTGATTTTGTTATTTGATTTTGTTATTTGATTTTGTTATTTGATTTTGTTATTTGATTTTGTTATTTGATTTTGTTATTTGATTTTGTTATTTGATTTTATTACGTGATTTTATTATAAAGCAACTGTCTGGTGTGTACGAAGCTTAATGGTCTAAGGCGTATAAATTAGAGCGAGCCATAACGAGCACCACTGGGCGCTCCGTCCGTGGCCACCCCGACGCGGGACTCGGGGTAGCGGTGAGGGAGCGCCGTGGAGAGAGGAGAGCGGGAGCGAGCGAGAACGAGGTAGTATGTTGTGGGGAGAAGGGGGCGCCGGAGCCAAATTTTAATTTCACCCCCTAACAAGGGAAACAACGAGCCTGAGGCTGCCACGCTTCGGCCATGGGATCTCTATATATCCACTACATATGTATTATACGAGAAGCCCTCTATATACACTCCGTCTCGCTCATTCCTCTTCCCCCGGTTCTTCAGGACCTCCGGGAAGGATTTCATCCTTCAGGATCATTATATCGCCAATTAGAGGATAGCGAGCTCACCGACGCCTAACAAGCTTCCTGAAAAAGGCAAGCGCACTGTGTAATACACAAAAACCACCACCACAATCGCGTCTTCCCGTGTCTGTCTCGCCATCCGACAATTCTCTCCGAACCCTCGGTCCATCGATCGACGGGCTGAGAGCAAAAAATGAAGTCGAACGGATGGCCCGATGTTTGGCACTTTGGTCTGAATAATTGGGGGATTCGGCGAAATTATTCAAAGAATTGTTAATTCGCGAACCGGCGCCGAGAGGAGCCGGGCCAGGATTACGTGGGAAGGTCGCGGAGTCGCCGGATGGTGGAAGAGGGACTTTGGAAAGCGACGACCATACACCAGCGGTCCCAACGCTCGAATCCAGAAATTCTCGTTGCACCCTCGGGGACGAACGGTAGTCGCTGGTCTCAATTAGTCGAACTTACGTCGCTGGGGTCCAATTAGACGCAGCCTAGAAGCTACACCCTGTTTGCTCAAGTCTGAGGCTGACGGTGCTGGCGCTGCTGCCGGGGCGCAGCGGCGTTCCGGCTGGAACGTCAGTGGCTCGGCTCTGCCGCTCCTTCACTCTCCGGCGTACCGATGCCCGGACTTGGCACCCACCGTCGTCAGTGCACCAAAGAGTACAGCGGACGCGGGGAAGCAACCGACCACCCCTCGCGTAGTCGTCGCCCGGCAGTCACGGAGGTGTCTTTTTCCTACGCTAATGACTAATTAGCAAACTCACCCACTTCGCGGTATAATGACACCGGTCGAGACGGTTCACTCGAATGGATGTTGCCGCTGTAGTGCAGACCGGACCGCCAGAACTCTGCCCGATCGTTATTACGCCCGATGCTGGCTGTAGGAGAGACCGGGGACAAAAGTAACAAAAATCCTTTTTTTTACCAACAAACCCGAGAGTCTAACGCTTTGACATCCAATGGTGTACCATTAACCTAGTCTTAGGTATTTAGTTTAAAAATTTCAAGCAAAAAGTAGCACGGAATTGCGAACACCGCCCCGTTAAACACAAACAAAATTCGGTAAGAATTTGGGCCGCGGTGGGGTCAATTGTAACGGGTAGTGGGGTCATTTGTAACATCCTCCTGTACCAATGAAATCCTTCGCCGACCGCTATTAAGAAATAGAACCGGGGTGCATTATCACAGAAAAATTTTTATTTAAATTTAAAAAATTAAAAAATGTATTAGCCGTCTAAGCTGTTTTACCCGTCTAAGACATTTTAGCCGTCCTAACTATACAGCCCTACTATAAATGTTATAGTCTGCGATTGGTTGGTTATAAATTATAAGTGTATAAATTATCGCTGATTGCTTAGAATGTAAGAATAAAATAAATAAAATATATTGGTATTGGCATTGGTAGAAATTAATTATTGCTGGTACAATTGACCCGGATCGACTGTTAAAATCGACCCCACACATGATTATTAGCAAAGTTATTGTGGCATCGGTTAATAACAATCTGAAACGGATCGTCTCAACGATCAACATGTTCTGCAAAAATGTACCTTTCAATTCCTTGTGCTTCTTTGCACTAATATTTAGTATTGTGTTGCCTAGCTGACGCGATCCGAACAGCCGAAAAATCACTTCTGCACTCGCGAATCACATTTGGTTTCGGCGAATTGGTAATTTTGAAAACTCAGCTGTGAGGTGATTGCATGGCCATAAGGTGATGTCTGCAATGTTGCTCACTTCATATCCGATGCGTCCGATCATGCGCAGCGTTGCGCAGCCGCTTGTTACAATTGACCCGTGTTACTTTTGTCCCCGGTCTCCAATAAGTAAAGTCCCTTCGACTCCATAAATTCGCGTAGTTCGAGAGTCTCGCGTTACTCGAAGCCACTACGAGACAGTTTACTTTTATATCACCGGACCTTTTTTTTCTCGCTCTGTTCCTTGGTCCTTCAACGGGGCTTTCTCCCTCTCTTTACATTTATTTATTTTCCGAACGTCCGTCCCCGCTGGCTATTTTATATTTGACATTTTTATTAAACCAGCCCCGCTCTCGGCCAACGCGGCTGGTCCGCACGTTCGAAATCGTTTTTCGTATATACGGTGGATGTAGTTGTGCAGCGCGACCGAGGCGTGCGTGAGATGGACGACGGAGAGGGAGACGAGTCCCCCTCGTAGGTATCGCTGATGGGGCACTTTTCGTAATCTTTGAAGGGGCCGAACCTCCTCCGACTCTCTATTGACCGAGGGCCCTCTTTCTTTTCTTTTCTTTATTATTTTCTCCGACTACCGCGCGCGCTCTCGCCTCTCCGCACTCGGGCTGTTGGGCAGAATTCGATGGAGAAAGATGTACAGACATAGATTGCGACTGTGGCGGAAATTGTGTGGAATTCTTGAAAATTTCACACGGTTCTATATCCGGGACGATAAGAGGTATCCGATAATCTGTTGGAAACGTGTCGATTCCCCGCCCGCGAGTCTCGCACCAGCAGCTCCGAAACACTTCGTTTCTCTTATCGTACCGGGGCTTCGATAGTTTCAAAAAAAAATCTCTACTGTACTCTCCGCGGTTTCAATCTGGTTAACTCCGGATTATATATATCGTATGAGAGATGACATTTTTCTGCAAGAAAATGTTCTCGTCTCGCAGAGCCTCGCTTGTATTTAAATCCCCGCTAATTACAAAGTCGATTCTGCACGCCATCGGGCGGGAGTTTTAAATACAACCGAAAGAGACCGGAAGGCATAAAAGTGAATATAAGGTCTTCCAATTATCGGAATTCACGAGTGGTCGAGCGTTGGCGATTAGCGGCCTCGGGAGAATGACTTCGCTCGAAGCCGAAAGGTCATAGGGGAGAGCGGGGCAAAACAGCACAGCGGGGCAAGATGGAACAGTGACGGCGAAACTCAATTTTATAATAATCTTTGGATGCTCCATTTTGTCCGAACGATAGGGTAAAAGTGGGGAATATGGCCCGGTCCATATATCATTGATTTACGTGTTAATCGAGGTGGGCCATATTCACGACTTTTACCCTATATCCGGATTTTCAAACCCCTTTTGCACCACCTACCACCATCGCCAACATCCCAAAGTTATTGGAGAATTGCGTTCTGTCTCATTATCCCGTTTTGCCCTGGGGTGCCATTTTGCCCCGCTCTCACCTACCGTCTAGGGTAGAGCGGGGCAAAACGTCATTTTCCAATAATTTTTGGATGCCCGAATTCGCCCCTATGTATATATTTATTCATATATAGGGGAGAGCGGGGCAAAATGGGGCAACGGAGCAAAACGGGCTTTTTGGGCAAAACTAAATTTTCCAAGCATTTTTGGATCGGACAAGGTGGCAAAACTGGGCAGAAAAGCCTGATGTATTCGATAGGGCGAATTCGGGCATCCAACAATTATTGGAAAATGACGTTTTGCCCAAAAACCCCGTTTTGCTCCGTTGCCCCATTTTGCCCCGCTCTTCCCTATATAGAACCCGTCGTCGGCACATATTCTCTGTCGGTTTTAGTCTCTCAGGCATCCGCGTCCTGGTACGGAGAGTCCGCGCGCGTCTGCAGGGAGGGCAGAGCGCGCGGTTAGCTTTCGCGTCCCGCAAGGTGTACCAACATCGGCTCTCTCTCTCTCCTCCAAGGCGAAATCCCGTCGTCCCGACGTAGTATCCGCAGTGTTAATTATTTCAACGCGCACCTGCAATTAACGAAGTCGTTAGGACTCGGTGTAAACGGAGACGGGGCGTTTCGCGCGCGGGCACATGCGGAGAGAGCCGAGAAGGAGCTCCTTGCAGACTCTCCCATAGGTCCAGGCGCGCGATTAATTATTTTTAAAACTCTGCCTTTGCGTTATGGTCATTCAAAGAACCCCACACGGCCACCTCCGACTATCGTTAATTATTTCTTATCAAGTTCGGAGCTGAGCGCCGAACACGACGAGAAAATCCAACGAGCGATATTTATTCGCTATAATGGGTCACGGATATCTCAAAGGTCACTTCGGGAGGGACGGAAGATATAGAAAAGAATTAAGAGGAAGGAAAGGGGAGCGTATTCGCTCTTGGATTTCCGTCGAGCCTGGGAACGGGAGCCTCTTTAATTCAGCCTCCAATTAACGGGTGAGGTCCTATTTGAAAAATAAAAAAATAAAATACCCCAGCTCGGGGGAGGGAGGAACGGAGCGAAGGTAGAGAAAAGGCGGGCCGCCGCAGTTGCCGAGGGCTGGCAATTATACATTTCTTTTTTTTTTTTTTTCGAGCACCCCGCTTGCGTTATTAGCGCCATCCAGGGCAGCATCCCCACTCGCAATGGTCTTCCCTGTCGAGACTCTCTATATCTCCATCTCGTTGTTACACGGGAAGATCCAGCTGTGTGTATACGGGGAGATAGGGTGGTTTTCTGTGTCAGTGTGTATCGTGACGTTGCCTCGGTTTTATACGTACACGGACGTTCGGGCGAGTCGGTGAGGCACGAAGAAGCCTCGCAGCGGCGGCTCCGCTGCCGCCGGGGGTTTGGGGATTGCCGGAGCGAAAGAGCTCGAGAGTACGAGAACGAGAGAAGGGATGGCGGCGGTGGCGTTTATAACTCGCGTGGGTCTCTCGGCTCTGAGAAGGCCAATTAGCAGCATAAAGCTGGCTCGGCCCCGACGTCGGAGGTAGTGCGGCCGGGGATGTTTGTATGTAATAATGGATTGTTACTCAAAGTATCCGGCTAATTAATTAAGCCCCATCCCTTCCTCTCGCTCTCTCTCGCTCGCCCCGCACTCGCCCGCCGAGCTGGCTGCTTGCTTGCTCGACGAGCCCCGGCGGATTGCATTCCCTGTAGCATCAACGTTCTCGCCGACCTCTCCGGTCGGTCCTCTTCTCTTGTACACCCAGCTGCAGCGCCGAGTACAACGCGTATTTCCATGGTGCTCGTGCCGGTGTACTCGGTACGGCTCAACCCTTTCGCACGGAAAACACCTATTCGTTCGTAGGAGGCGAGCAAACCCTTTTGCGAGGCTGCAAACATTCCACCGTGTTGGAGATGATCGTCATTAACGGAGTCGCTTCGGTTCTGCGCGCGCCGTCGTCATTATTTCGATGCTTGGGTTGAGGCTGGTGTTGTGAATTTACCGGTTAATAACGTTCGTAACCATTTTTTACTGGTAAAGTTACCGGTAAAACAACCGGTCATTTAAGTACCGACAGTGCAAATAACGCACTCCAACTTTCTATTTAAATTTGATAAAATGTGTACGTTATTTCTTCAATTAAATATCCTGTTGACTGTTAAACAATCCTTATTCCTTGGAAGCTATTAGGGATTAGTTAATTTGTTATTCACCAGAAAGAATGTAGGGTAAAAGTGGGAAATATGGCCCGGTCCATATATCATTGATTGACGTGTTAATCGAGGTGGGCCATATTCACCACTTTTACCCTAATATGATCAAATGTTAAACCACAGCCTTTGCATTGTTTACAATAACGACGGGTTGAATCAATATATATTTGTAGGGTAATAGAGTAAGGATGCGTGATTGAAGCGGGAACAGCGTGAGAATCTTTCACATGCAATTTTCGTCAGGTTCTGCAGTGCCAACCACAGAATAAGTCACCGTCGGTAAAATACGTTAGTAGCCGCGATTAATTAACCAGGCTATTGAACGGGTTATTTACCGACTCACATCACTAGTTGAAGCCCGAGGAATTTTTTTACAGTTATTGCGATAGAACGGTAAAATTCATATGTCTCGAAGCGCCGTACATTGGGGATAAATAAACGACTTCGTGTACGATACGTACAGCCAAGATCGTGAGAGATTCTCGATGGCAAAAGAGTTATGGAGCGCTACTGCGGGATACTTCCGGTTTGCGGAAGGCCGCCGAGTCGCTGGCCTTTACAAATCGACAAAGTTACTTCACTCCGGAGAGAATGGCGAGGAGGAGCCGAGAGTTCGTCACTTCCGGTGTTTCGTCAGCGAGCCTCGTACAGTCGATGGGTGCGCGCTGAGAAACTCGAAAAAGAAATACACTACGTTCCTGCAACAATGAATAGCGTGTGCGTTAGTGGCGTAGCGCCGCTTTGGCAGCAACTCCAAAACAACTCGGTGCTTCGAGAGGAAATGCTTTCGGGATGCGAGACCCTCTTTCCCTCGTTCTACGGCCGCGCTTCCTTTATACCACTTTACTTCCTATTGTTCGCGGTCGTATTCACCGGTACGACCCGATTCGATTAAACGAGAGGGAATTCTCAACGTTGCTCTTACGTATTGTTACAGATCGCGGTGTAGGCAAGATCACGATGACGATGGATGTGAGCAAGTCGGAGACTAGTAAAAATGGCTCCGCCCAGCAGGAGTGCGCAGGATGCGGCAAAACCATCACCGAAAGGTAATAAATATCACAATGGCCATCCTTAATGAAAATTTGATTTGAACCAAAAAGAACGAGTGACGAAAAATTTGAGAAAAAAATCAATCGACTAATTATAATTGCGCCCTTCACGTATGAGAAACTTATTTAAAAAATCGTAAAGTGTGTGGTCATTTTTTTGTCAATTGCCAATGTGACCGTTGATTGACCGGTCCAAAAATGACCGCACTGTGACAATAGAAACATTAATTCTATAATCCTCCGCGGTATCAACTTCGATATTAAAAAAGTGCCAATCTCGTTAAACTCAAAGAAATGAATTTTGAAGTCATTTTATAATATTGTTTCATTGATGAACTAATTGATAAAAATGAAAAGGGAAAATCAACCTAGACTACTGAAAAGTTGACCAAATTTGTGACAAAAAAAATGAAGTTCATGGGACAACAAATATTTTCTCTAATCAACAATGACGGTCAATTGGCGGTAATTTTTTGGTCAATTCACGCTTACAAAAAATGACATGACGGCACATCTCTGCGCTTGTTTCAACCGCAAAAACGACATCGATTTTTCTTATTAAATGTTTATTACAACGTTTTGTTAATATCTCAATGTGAAGGGTCAAGCGATTTCGGCTATGCCGAAATGTCTCGAAAATCAACGCGAATTTACCGACCGACTTATTATTTCTCATAGGTATCTCCTCAAAGCGTTGGATCTTTTCTGGCACGAGGACTGCCTGAAGTGTAGCTGCTGCGACTGTCGGTTAGGCGAAGTCGGCTCGACGCTGTACACGAAGGCGAATCTCATACTATGCAGGAGGGATTATCTGAGGCTCTTCGGTCACACGGGCTACTGTGCAGCTTGCAGCAAAGTCATACCGGCCTTCGAGATGGTGATGAGAGCGCGGGCTAACGTCTACCACTTGGAATGCTTCGCGTGCCAGCAGTGCAATCATCGGTAAGCTCGTTAATTTTGCCCTAAACTATACGAAACACCAAAAAAAAAAAAAAAAAAAATCATCAACCCTCCTAGAAACTCGGGTCTAATAAAAATCCATCACTGCCCAACACTCCAAGTGGTCACACCGGCCCACTTTCGGTCGCGGCTAATACATCCCAGCAATTATATCGTCGCATTCACGAGAGGGAACCTACAAAGCTATATCACCGTTAAAGAGTGCCGAGGGGTTTCTCTCCCTTGTTTCTCCGAACGTCGTAAAAAAA
Source organism: Ichneumon xanthorius (assembly GCA_917499995.1). Lineage (NCBI taxonomy): Eukaryota > Metazoa > Arthropoda > Insecta > Hymenoptera > Ichneumonidae > Ichneumon > Ichneumon xanthorius. The sequence goes on along the minus strand of OU824202.1, from coordinate 20,390,067 downwards.
GAAATAATCCTGCGCTATCCGTGTGAATAACAGCGGAGTCTCGAAATCAGAGAAAAGAGTTGCTCGACACACGGAACGAGACGACGCCGCCGAAAGTAGAGTATTTGCATAGAGAGAGGGAGAGAGGGCTCCTTCGGATGGCAGTGTAGGTGTGTGTATAAGGTGCTTCCGGTTCTCCGGACGGAGAAGGCGGACGAGGGCCCTGTTATAGAAGCTTCGCGTGCCGGCAAGAGACACAGTTTACTCGCGGGGGTTGCTTTACAGGCCAGTTGGGAAATCACCCTCCGCTTCTCGTCTGTCTCCCTCTCCCCGGCCCGCTTTCCCTCTTTCTCGTCCTCGCACCGAACCCGGGACTTCTCGTTCGGCACGATGTTATAGCGCAGTTATATAATTATCTGGATACTGCTGACATTTTTGTATCGAATTGCTTTGGAACGTAACGCCGAGTAGATTGCTCCGGCGATCGTGACTTCTTCGCGGGGGGAAGCTGACGGAGGGACGGAAAGGGAGTGAGCGGTCTGGGCTATGACAAATAAACGAAACAGGAGATAGGGGAGAGCGGGGCAAAATGGGGCAACGGGGCAAAACGGGGTTTTTGGGCAAAACTTAATTTTCCAATCATTTTTGGATCGGACAAGGTGGCAAAACTGGGCGGAAAAGCCTGATGTATCTGATAGGGCGAATTCGGGCATCCAAAAATGATTGGAAAATGACGTTTTGCCCAAAAACCCCGTTTTGCCCCGTTGCCCCATTTTGCCCCGCTCTACCCTATATATGAATAAATATATACATAGGGAAGAACCGGGCAAAATGGGGCAACGGGGCAAAACGGGGTTTTTGGGCAAAACTAAATTTTCCAATCATTTTTGGATCGGACAAGGTGGCAAAACTGGGCAGAAAAGCCTGATGTATCCGATGGGGCGAATTCGGGCATCGAAAAATGATTGGAAAATGACGTTTTGCCCAAAAACCCCGTTTTGCCCCGTTGCCCCATTTTGCCCCGCTCTACCCTATGTGTGGGACGTCGGGAAGGAGATCGTACGCAAGTGAGAGAACGAGTTATCGACGGCGCTCGGGCTTATTACTCGGAGGTTTTCCGCTGTTGGATGACAATAAAAAAAGAGGGTGACGAGCACGAAACAGAGGGAAGGGTTAGCCGAGCGAGAGACGGAGGCTGCTGGAGGGAAAGAATTGGCAGCAGAGAGAAGAGCCAACTCTGCGGGTTGTACTGTGTCGAGTTTGGAGCCAATAGTAATGGCTCGTCGAGGCGTGCGACAAACGCTGCTACAAGCTTCTCAAACAATACGAACAAAAGAGCATCAATTTTACGTTTTTATCGTCTGGCATTGTCCATCTTCGACAATGTCCTCCGCTCCTCCCGCCGCCGCTTCTCTGCCCGTTCGGAGTATCTCTCGATGCCCGCGCGTTATACGCGCACCGACTGTTTCACTTCTCGTCCTCCCGCCGCCAGCTTCCGAGCTAGATCACTTCGACGTTCTCGTTCCAACACTCGTCCTACCGGCTTGATACCGGGGGACAATTCGACGTCTTCGAGTCCCCTGTATACAGCCGTTTCACGGTGTATAGCGAAGATTGGGGCAAAATGGGACGACGGGGCAAAATGGGACAGTGGGCTGTTTCGCCACCACAATACCAATCCACTGTGCTCGAGTCGGCTACACAGTAAAAAAAGGTTGTACTTTTTACAACAACTTATTGTCCACAAACGTCCAGAATTTTCTTTTTGTCGATTTTAGTTTTACAAACAAAAGTACAACCTAAAATTGTCAATGACATTCTGAAATAAAAGGACAGGTTCGTACATTCAAATAGATGACAAACGAGTTTGTCACTTACTTAACAAAATAATTTTTACGAAATCTCGCATTCCGATTTTACGAATTTATTTTTTACTGTGTAGAAGTATCGAAATCAGGACCGTCTCTCGCGAGCTCTCACGTTCAATAGAAAATAATGTTATTTTAAATTGCTACCAAACTCTTTGTTTTGACAATTTGCTTGATCACGTCTGTTCAAAATCAATCGACGAATCAAACTGAACGATCAATAACAATAATAAAAAAAAAACAATTCACTCTCGCTTTTTTCCCGCCCAGCTTCACGTCGCCGTTTATTCGACAACAGGGGCGAAAGGCAATTTTCCAACATTTTTTTATTGGACAGTGGGGCGAAACGGGACATAAAATCCGGCTGTAAAATCCATAAAATCATTGGAAAATTGGGTCTTGCCCAGTGTCATATTTTGCCCCACTGTCCCATTTTGCCCCGCTCTCCCTACATCGAGGATGGTGCTCGAGCTGCCCGCCTCCCTCCACCGAGGAGCAACAATTGTCTACCACCGGGAGCAACGCGATATTCGATCGATATTTCCCTCACATACGTACCTGGCATTTTTTTTCCCCCTCCCACCCATCTTCAAAGTATCAAGACGGAAAAGCTCATGGCTAAGATAAGAGACACTCATCCTCGGGGACATTTTCTTGGCTGTACTCCGTGACACTTTTATCTGCGGCTATACGAGGACACGATATAACGTTCGCCACCGACACGTATATAAAAAAAAACAAAGAAAAGAAAAAAAGAAGCATTGTTAAAAGAGGGAATGACTCCGAGTCGCCGATGCTTCGATATTTCGTCGTCGGTGCTTCGCAAAGTATCGATTCTTCCGGCTTGTATGGGATACACGAGAGTTACCGATACTCAAAATAGGGGGATGAAAATCCTCCATGCTTACGGGAGCGATACGTGTCACGTATAAAATTGTTATGTATATTACACGGCAGGGGTTGAAATTCTCCTCCCGTCTCCCTCATTCGAGTCCCCTCGAAAGGGGAGTCTTGGTTTTCTTGTGTGTGTTCTTTCGTCGGCCTACGAGCATTCCTACAAGCTCTGCAGTCACGAATAATCGGCCACATTCCTGGATCGGCTGTGTCGCGACAAAAACGCGCCTTTAACACGATCGCACAGCGTTCGCTACGCAGTGCATTGTTCGCGATGATTTGGTGGTTCGAGAGCGGAGGAATTAGTGTCGGCGGCGAGTGGGTTCGCTTATACCCGAGCTACTAACTCGTTCGCGGCTTCCACAGTCGCATATTGTTTTGACCGTGCAAGGGGTAGTTGTCTGCTCGGTGGTGGGGACGAGGAGCTGCAATTACGAGCTTGAAGCCCGGAGCGTGTGAGAGAGAGATCGGCCCGACGCGGTAACGCGAGCTGGCGACTTGGAACTTGCAATTAAACAGCAACAATTACACGGGGGTAACTTTAGACTGTAATAACACGGAATAAAGGGTTGTCGCGCCACCCTCCGAGTCTCCTCCGTCCACCCTGCCATGCAGCCTGCCTGGATGCTCGGTGCCCCCTTCAACTGCTCGAGCAACTCACCCTGCCGGCGTGCTATACTGTATACGGTAGATACCCATCCTCCACGCTCAACCCTCCCACTCCTACCCTGCTGCTGGTTACCGGATGATTTACCGATCCAATTAGCTCTCCGCGGGGACTCTCCTAAAAAGACGTCCGGTCTAATTTAACGGGCGTCCAATTAAAGAGTAACCCTACGATCCGCGGCCTCTTCTCGCGATCTATATGGCGTGTAAATCGCGTGTGTGTCGACTGATACGAGCAAGATATTTCCTTAACGTCTTTATTTCGTTCTCGATCTTTTCATGGGCCGTGCGTTAGCGTTAAAAATATGTTACGATGAGGTGAAAATTTGAGGGAATTTTCAGCTGAGAAGGTTGACTCAAAGTGATTGGGGGAAAAAATAGCAAGATCGATTGAGGATCGATTGAATATCAAAAGAGCTGTCCTAAATAACTCTCTCATTTGTACCTCTCGACTCTCATAAAATTGCAATCAAATAAGAAGATTTTGAGCTGCACTGGAAGTGTCGGTGAAGCCCTCTTCGACCTACATACACGTACATCGAAATCCAACATCGGGGATCGTGAAAGATAAATAAGAAAATCGGGAGTAAAAGCGACTGCCAGGCCGAATTAATGTTCTCGGAGAGGCCACGAGGTTGACCGCCAGACAATCGTCGCCAGTCGAGAGAGGCAGATATTTCGCTTCCCAACTATCCAGGCGACGACAGCAGTAAAGCGACCCTAATGGGGTCACACATTGGCACTGCCCGATTTCAATTATTTATTCAGAAGTCTCTCTCCTCTACCTAGAGCGCGCGGCCATATCCTCCGGCGTGTCGAGTTTCTATCCGTCCTTTCTGCACTTCCGTCTAGTGGCATCTGCACCAAGCGACCCTCGCGGACGGCCAGGTACGGAGGACCCTCGTTAAAGATTCAACCGAGTTATCTGAGCTCGGCCAGATTGAAATTTTCCATGCAGAGCGAGTGGCCTATTGAGGAAAGTGCCGTGGATCCTGGTAACTTTGGCTGCCGCGCGTACTGTACCGGTGTCTTTCCACGATTTTCGCCGACGTTTGTTAATATTTCAAAAGATCCTCGGTCGTAGCCTCTCGTTTTTTGTGTCGTCGAGTTCCGACAATTTTCTAGAAATGACTTCGGGCTGTCCCAGTCCACAGGAACTCACAGACACCTTTGGACAAACAAAAAAAAATCAATAATTATCACGTCCATACAATTTTCGTTTCATTCATGAATTTTCCATGCAATATGCTACACAAATAGCAACAGATCAACTCCTGGTAACTTTGACTGCCGCGCATGCTGTAGAGGTGTCTTCCTACGATTTTCTTTGACGTTGTTAATATTTCAAAAGATCTCCGGTCGCAGCCTTTCGATTTTCGTATCATCGAGTTCCGACAATTTTCTAGAAATGACTTCGAACTGTATCAGTCCACTGGAACACACAGACGCCTTTAAAACAATAAAAAAAATCAATAATTATCACCTCTATATAATTTCCGTTTCGTGCTTCATTTTTTTTTTTTTTTTTTTGCATACTGTACCGGTGTCTTCCTACGATTCTCTTCGACGTTGTTAATATTTCAAAAGATCCTCGGTCGCAGCCTTCCAATTTCTGTGTCGTCGAGTACCGACAATTTTCTAGAAATGACTTCAGCCTCTACACGAGTCCAACGAAACACACAGAGACACGACCTATAGAACAAACAAAAAGAAAATCAACAATTATCACCTCCACATAATTTCCGTTTCATCCTTGAATTTTCCGTGCAATATGCTGCGCAACTGGCAACAGATTAGCTCTCATTTAATTAAAGAGTTAAATACCGCGTCTGCACAGCGAGCGATGGAATAATGGCTCGTGTGTGGAGAACAGTGAGCGTCGTATCGTCGCGAGCCCGTCGGCTCAACCGTGTTTGAAGGGCCGCTCGGATATCGTGTCCCGGCAGAATCGTGACGCACGCTTGCGAGAAGGATCGTCGAGGGTTCGGGCCGGGACGTGCGGGGACGAAATGCCTCTCGCGCAAAAGCTCGCCGCTCGCGAATCGCATAATGCTGGGCCGCGGAGTGAGAGAACGTACCCGGAATGAGCTACGCGCAATGCGATAATTCTATTTGCCAGGAGCGATTATGAATATCTACCTCGTGCCAGACCCACGGCATACAGTCTCGCGGATCAAATGCCGTCCCGCTCGCTCCTGCAAATTCGAGAACGAAAGCGAAAGAGATATACGTATATGGAGCCGCAACCCTCTCTGCAGCTGCCTGCGGACAGAGGAAAAGCCCGATAATAATTATTTGCCCGACACGCTGATGCTTCGCTCCACCAGCAAGCAAACTCTCTCATTCCCCGCATCCTCTTCGCTCGCTTTCACGTCTATCTGGCGGCGATCGCTAATTGTCCTCGTCAGCCCACTGTATTTACAGACTCGCTAGCGCACCACGCCGAATGGCCTATCGCAAGTGTGAGCAAGAAGAAGAACAAACCCCACTCTCCTATATCTATATATTTTTCGTGAGCTAATTAGCAGTGGCCGCGACCGCCGCCGCAGTTGGGACAAAAAATAATGTACTCGGAGCGCAAAATGCTTCGAGCCTCGCGCCTGATTATCACCGGCTCGTTATCGTTATCGTCCGCCGGGATGCGTTTTCTCTCGAGCCTATTATTATCCTCAATGCAGCGGATGCGACAAAGGTCCAGATGCGCGCGTTGCAACGAGAGGAGTCTGCGACAACTCTCGACCGTAGGCTGAGTTGACCCAGTCTGGAGTGTCCTTAGCGGGTTCTTCATCGGGTGAGGAGCCTGATGGAGATCCTGAGGTCCGTGAAAGAAATTTCTCCCTCCGATAATCGTGCGAAAAAATTGGTCGCTCTTCACACGTGTCCCTTCGCTTGTATGACCCACAGGTTTTGCGTCGGCGACCGCTTCTACCTTTGCGAGAACAAGATCCTCTGCGAGTACGACTACGAGGAGAGGCTCGTCTTCGCGAACATGGCACTCCATCCGCCCGCCTCGCTGGCCCACATAAAGAGGCAGTTACCACCGACGCCCACTCCGCCGAGCGGAGCCGGCGGGGTCGGACAAAATCTGCAGCCGCAGCAACATCCCGGACACAATCAGCTTCAGCAACACCAGGGGCAGCTCCAGTCGCAGAGCCTCGGGCAACAGATGGGACAGCACAATCACGTCTCGAATGTAAGCGACCTGAAAAAAAAAAAAAATATTATCGTTACGATCAATCGATTCGTTAATTTGTCAGACAACGATTGGTCGTTGATTTTTTGGATAATTAAATTTGGTGAATTTACGAAAATTTGATTTATCGGTTGCAGGGCCAATTGTCGGGTGGCGCGCCAACGGTGAACGGTAGCATAGGGGTGCAGAGGGGAGGACCCGGTGACATGAACAACAACGGTCTCGCGGGTCCGGGAATCGGGGCGGTGAAGCCTCCGCCAATGTCGATGCCCGCGCCGACCAGCTGAGACGAGGCTCCTCCACCTATGAAGAAGCTCAGATGTCTCGACGGATACTGAACGCACGCGGTGAGCTGCTTCGCCGGATCGAAGATATAGGTGGAACGAAGACTGTGAGAGAAGAAGCGACCGACCTCGGGCCTCGAGAGGCTGAGGAAGCGATAAAAAACGAATAAATATAACAAATAACGAAGATATCGTCTCGACGATTACTGAAAACAAAGATCATTGTGATTAATCGTGCGGAATACAGAATCGAACAAAGTGACAATTTATATATGTATAGGGAGTATACCGAGTTGTATAAATACGATAACGAACAATTGTAACCATCAAATGGCTTATGTAAGATATTTCTAGAAAAAAAAAAACAAAAACTGCGACGATGTTCATTCGTTTGCCTTGTCGAACGGCGAAGAATACTTGTAAATATTAAATTTGAAAATAAGAGTGGCGAAGGAATAATTAGCGTGTGAACGTGAGATGCGATTGAGATTTGCGAGAAGCGTATGCGAGTCAACATAGAGACGCATAGTCGGTTCCATACAGCTGATACCAAAGATTATAATTGTAAGATAAAAAGAAATGAGAAAGAATGCCCGGTCAGACGCGATTCGGCAGATATTCCTATTTTCTTTTTCTATGTAAGGGCAACGCGACATTCGGGGCTCTTCGACGTTGCCGTTTCATACGAGTTCTCAGTCATAGCTTTACGATACCAAAAAAGAAGAAGAAAACAAAAACGAAGAAAAGAAACCTATCCATACCAAAATACAAAGTCGCTGAGACGTGCCGTGAATTGCACGACGAACGCCCAGTAAACACCTCTCCGAGTATGATCGAGTACAAAGAAACGCTATGTATAGAAAAAAGAAAAAAAAACCGAGACGGTGTTAGTTACGATTGAGCTAAAGACGATAAAGATATGAGAGAGAGTGAGAAAGAGAGAGAGAGAGGCGATATTATTGTTGTAATTTTTGTTTATGTAAGGCGTAAAGCCGAAAACGCACTTCTTTGTTAAATTCATCATTGTATATAAAGTCATTATTAGTGCACCTATTAATACCTATATTGGCGATCGATAGGGTTCTCCATTACTACCGAAGACAAAAAAAAGCAAAAATATACATTCTTATTAATACAACACAACGTGCGTCGCAGATATAATTTTTTCGCTCTACCCATTGTTATCCGAGTGGCTTTTCATTTCGTCGTTTGCATGAAGGGCTTAAGGCTCGTCGATTTTGCCGAATCGGGAATCGTTCTTGTCTCGTTTCGCGTTTGCGTCCGCAACTACTATAATCTACAGATCCAATAACGTCGCCCCGCAATGGATACGGGACGGTATCGAAATCGCAGAAGTAGGGCCGTTGCCGTGGTTCAAGTTGGCCGATTTGTTCTCGACCGAGCGAGGTTGGGGTTTCTGGAAAAGCGGAGGAAGCGACCGCTGCTCGCCGACCCGATTTCCCTAATGTCTTCCAGCCCACGGGACTGGGATGTTATTATATTCGGTGAAGACTTTATAATGGGAGGTTGAAACTCCTTAAAACTCGTAGGCACGCTCGGTCGCGTACCGGTCTCGCCCTTTTCGCTCGGCGCATATTGCTACCCGTCCAAATTTATAGAGCCGAACACAGACAGGGCCAGTTTACTCGATGCCGACGAGCAACCCCTCGCGGCAAACGAACAGGCGCGAGTGTGCCATTTGCTCGGGATGCTTCGAACCTACGGGAAACGCTCCAATAACAGTGAGAGAGATTCAACTCTAATGGCGATAGTACTCCAGGTAAGTTTTATCGAATACAATGTTTTTCAAGCGCGTGAAATAAAAAGCAATAGAGAAAAAAAAAATTAAACCGTGAATCGCCGGTCGATGCTGCGGAGAAATTTAATTGGATTCGCTCACGGCTGGTTTAATCGTGCAGGGAAGGAAGAAGAGGGGTCGTTGTGTACCGTCGGCCGAGTCTGCGGTGTGCACCCTCTCTCAAAAATCACATTAATCATACGGGCCAAAAAAAAGGAGAGCAGAGAGAACGGAGCCGGGCTATCCCCTTAAAATAATCTAGCCACGAAATGAAATCAGCAGAAGCAATTTCCAGGGACAGAATGAGAGTACGATCTCTCTTCCTCTTTATCCTCGTGATGCTTTGCCACGCAGAAAAGCCACCCTCGATGCGTACACGCGGCACTCCGCACTGCCCCGGGATCTCTCTATGCAACGGACAAATGACGACGCTCGGCTCTCGCTTTCCCCCTTAAACGAACCGCAAGAGAAATTTCGCCCGTTTCTCTCCATCCCGCGTCACACTCTCGGCCCCTTCCTTTCCTCTCCGATCGGAATTAAAGATCCCGCGATAAGGGCTCTGTTGTCATCCTTTCTGAGAGAACCACGCGCTTGAAGCACCGACTTCGCTGGTTTTGCCACAATATCTGAAACAAAAAAAAAATAAAATAATAATACTGTAACGAATACATATTAGTTAGGTTTGACTATAGACGAACGAAAGGACGATCGATAGAAGATCGATCGTCACGTAAAACAGTCTGGACTGAGACTTCAGAACGAACAGACGTGTGCCAGTTCGTGCTCGAGATATTTAGCCGTGATTATAATTAATAATATCGGTCCCCAAACTAAATAGGCGCGTTACTCATTCGCTCGGTCGTTACAATACATATAACCGTATAGATTAATTTCTATATCAAACATTTCTTAAATAAACGACTGGTCGACCGAGCCGTGGATATTTCGTTATCAATGCAACAAAAAAAGTATGCAATTTTTTTGGTCGATATATCGTGAAAGATGAAATTTTTTTTGTCGATATATCGCGAAAGATGAAGTTATTAAAATCTCTTGCAGCGGTGCAACAGGCACAAGCCGCTTATACTCGGTCTTGCCTCGCTGAATTATCGAAAGCGAAAAAAGAGCGAATCGCGCTCGCCGTACGTTTCTTATCACGACTCATTGTTCGTCGATAATAAAAATAATTACTGAAACATACACGCGTCTATGTCAGTATGATTAATATCTCGCACATAGCGCCTATATAAGAAACCGCGTTCGAAACCATTTTATGATATGCAGTTTTGCATCTTCGCAACTTGCTCCGGCAGTTCGGTTATTGAAATTTGTGCTATAATTGGGGAATCCCAAAATAATGAGCCGCGCATCGATCTGTTTGCTACTGGTGCACGCGACCTTGGGTGAGGATAAAATTTAGCGATTTTCGGAATGAGAATCATCGGTATATTTTCAGTTCTTTCTATCGGAAGGTGTCTCGAAGAAGCTGACAACGCGTCTCGGTACCAGCGAGAGATCGACGCGATGCCCACTGGGCTGGCCATCCTCGACGACAATGGCACGCTAGTCGAGATAACTATGGAAGAAAAACCACATTCGAAGCCATCCACACGGAAATTTATCAACTTTGCCAATACCTTTAATCTCTTCACGAGAGAAAATTCGACGAAGAGCCAGCAGCTTTGGACCAACTACCCAAAAATCTTGGCTCGAAGTTATTTCAACGCTGAAAGACCAACGCGTTTCATAACTCACGGATGGCTATGCAACGGAAATAGTGTGGCTTGCACTTTGATCCGCGACGGCGAGTTAATAACTTCTGCATATATTATATATACATTTTTTGTGCAATTGCACTTTGTGTCGGTTATTTTTTATTTACTTATTATTTTTTCGATCAATGTAAGTTTGAATTATCGACAGCTTATCTGAAGAACGACGACTGCAACGTGATTGTTTTTGACTGGCGCCGAACTTCATTCAAACCTTATATATGGGCGGCCAAACGTATCGTGCGGATTGCCTTGGAAGTCGCTAGAATGATCGATTTTCTCGTTGATTACGGTCAATTGGATCCTGACACGACTACGCTCGTTGGCCACTCGCTCGGAGCCCACGTAATGGGACTCGCTGGCTATTATTCCAAGCACTCGATACGTCACGTCGTTGGTACGATCAATTTTCCGATCAACTCTCTCGATGAGAATTTCCTTGAAAAAAAATTTAAATGACCGAGGTGATTATTTTTTTCAAGGTCTGGATCCAGCTCTTCCGATGTTTAGATTCGCCGGGCCTGACTCATCAATCTCGAAGATGGACGGCCAGCACGTACAGATTATTCACACGAACGGCGGTTTCTTGGGCTATCTGGGAGCTGTCGGTCATACGGATTTTTATCCCAACGGCGGATCAAAACAACCGGGCTGTTTACCGGTCGACCTTGTTGGTTGCGCCTGTTCTCACCGTCGGGCCATTGAATACTTCGCTGAATCGATCAGAACGACGGAACCTTTTTACGGGTGGAAGTGTGACTCGTTCATGAACTTTCTGGCGGGCAACTGCGTGGATCAGGCCGTGCCTATGGGTGGAGCTGAACTCGCTGATGCACAGCCTGGAAATTATTATTTGTGGATCGATCCGAGATCCCCTTTCGCTGATGAAGATTGAGCTTTTCTTTTTTCATATTTTCACTGTGTTGCTGATCGATCGTTCGTAGTCATCCGAACTGCCCTGGAGCCGAAATTGGCCAGTCGACCTTCGGGCAGATCTAAAATAAAACAAAGAAAAAAACATGATAAAATTCATAGATCCGTCTCAGAGTGTAATTTCTTCAACGACATGAAAAAAATTGTTGATTAAGAGCATCCGCGTAATTGTTCCAGCCGAAAAGGGTTCCCGCTCGCGAAGGGTTAAAATCATCGTCGATATACCGCAGCCAACTATTTGGGAGACAATTTTCGCCGAGTGAGGAATGAGAAGATTTCCTTTTCTCGCGAACGTCGCGAAGTAACTCCCCCGTGCAATCGTCCGTGCGCGCGTTATGGTCCGGACATCCTACTACGTTTTCGCAAGGCTTGATGCTCTCTCGCGTCTCCACGAGGCACCCGCGCTCTCGCCACCCACACCGAGCTCGTATTTCAAATTTTATCGTTCGAAAATGTTAAGGCGACCTTAACGGCGCGGTATAGAATTCGGCGACAAAGTGTCGTCGCTGTAACAACCCGCCCTGAAGTTCTACTTTATTCACGACATGAGGTATAAATGCGCGATGGCTGAGATACCAACGAACGCGTTCCTTTCCGCGCTTCGTTGCTGCCTTCAGGGGTTCCTTGTCACGGTGATATGCGGAATTTCATTTAGGCTATTGTAAATATTGTTAAAAATATTAACTCGCGGATATCGCGAGATGTCGTCGAGCAAACGAGGGGAATCCTCCGGAAGTGTGGGATCGAGAACGAAGTCTCAGATTGATTCGATGCCGGGGACATCAGCTTCCGATGCGCTGACGATAGAATTTCAATACTACGGGTAGGTTAAGCGAGCTGGGAGCTATTTTTTTTTAATTAACTAATTTTAACTACAGCGGAGCCATAAGAAACTTGGCCTCTGCGATGTCGAATCCTGTAGACCGCGCGAGAGCCGTGCTCTGGGTGAACAAACTATTCGGCGCCGAGTATCACGTCGAAGTTCTCCGGGAGAAGCGTAACAGATATCTCGCTGCTCTCACCGTGAGCATGATAAACGACGAATTGATCGGTGTCTTCGAGGAAGCACCACCGTCCGGTAGACTCAAGGATCTGACAAAAATGAAGATATTCAATGCTCCTTCCGCGGAATGGGAGAAAGATACGACTTGGTCGGATTACGTCTCGACGCTACCGGATAACTACAAAGAAGTACGCTACCCAGTCGCGATTAGCTTTCCATTTAAGGATTCATGACACGTACATTCCCAGCCTGAAGTGAGATTCCGTGAGAATTTGAACACTTCCTAATGGTATAAAAATCATAAAAAAATAAACTGTATTGAAGGTGCCAAAAACATTAATTTTGCATACTCATAATGTCAAAAAGTTATTAAAAAATTGCTAACAAAATTGTTCCACAAATAGTCAGTGAACCTTTTTTTCACTTTTCAAATTGATTCGTTGATTTTCTAGAATTTTCTTACATGATTCAATTTTTGAAATTTTTTTTAACGCCGTAACTACAGAACTCTTGACGAAAGCGCCTCGAAACTTTTTGTGTGAACTGTGCAAAGTGAATAAATAAAAGTTTTTCTGATTTATTTAAAAACCATTTTCTTTTTTAAACAGTTTGTTAATAACTATTTGACATTATTATTATGCAAGATCAAAGGTCTTGCCATCACTAATACGGCTGATTTTTTTCAGAAGTACTGAAATTTTCATCGAATTGAACTTTCGGTTGTGAATGTATGTGCGAACTATCCTTTAAATCCTATCGTATTTCGTTAGATTCCTTGCAGCTATCACTGCGACGGGAGTTGCAATCAAGGATTCCCCGACATGGGCCAGCAATTGGACAACGCAAGTGTTACCGACAAAGGAAGTCCCCGAGCCTCGATATTTTATCTGCTTTTATCTTTCGCCTAGGAATTCATGTTCCTGCTCTATCAGATCCGACCTTACGCGGCGCTGATGCCGTGTCCCGAAGCGAAAACCAAAGTAGCCGCATGGATTCAAACCCTCTGCGGACTGAGCTGCGTAACTTGCGACAAAATGAAAGCATTGAGGAACGATTACGCCTACGTGCTTTACGGCTACGTCAGGGATCTCCGAGTGGCCGGTCCCTTTCAGGATTATCCGCCCGGGGACACTCTGGCCCCTCTTTCGGAAGCGGCCAAGTTAGTGTCGATAACAGAAAGAACCCCTTCCTCCCTCCACTCCGTCTATACCGACGATAATATAAAATCGTAGAAACGCCGCGAAGAAGCATCCGCTGACCTCGCCCTACAGCGAAGAATCCTCGTCGTTCCTCCAGATCCAGCCGGTCGTCGACGAGGGCGCGTTCTGCTACATCGCTGTGACCGGTGACTTTGCCAATCCCGACGCGCTTCTGCCACCGTAAATTTTACTGTACTGCGACGAGAAACTCTGGAAAAAAAAAAGCTTTCGTAAGTAAACGTGAATAATGTCTCGGGGAACATCAGGGATTTTCTCCACGGGGGATGATGAAACGGGAGTCGATGGAAAAGTGTCAGCGACGAAAGTAGTTCTTACAAGATACGAACATTTTCCCATAAACGTTCTCTTCTACCAGCGTTGCCAGAACGTAGAGAGGAAAACTCGGAGTGTTGGTGGCCAATGTATGTACGTGTGTAGGCGAGGTTGGAAGGGCACGAGGAACGAGAGAGAGAGAGAGCAAAGGGGGTAGATTTTTCCGCGCCTTGATATGATTAATACTCGGTGCGACGAGAGAAGAGAGAAGGGGGAGTGGCGGTCGCGCTCGTCGGTACGAGACGACGAGAGAAGTGAGAGAGACTCGTAGGGGTGGCGATGGCCGCGACTACTGGCAACACTATAGTCTCTGCCCATAGTACGCGTACAGCAAATCCCCGTCAACCGCATTCAATTACGATGTTATCGCGAATACAGATGACGGTTATTTCCTTCGGTACACCCTATACATAACGGGCGAGCGAACGAGGCGAACTGGAGCTCGCCTTTTGCGTGTTAAGTAAAGGCACATAATGCTCGGCCGGCCGTCCGTGTGATTGTTTTAGGATGTATGAGACGATTTCGGATAAAAGGGGAAGCTATGACAATTTTTCTTTCTGGAGCGACAACCAACTTGCTTCTTCCTTTCTCCTTCGCCCCACTCTCTTGCCTCATGCCATATCTCGGATTCAATTATTTTTATAATAATAATAATAATAATAATCTCTCACTATCTTTACGCGCGACTTTTCGAGCTCGAAATCTCATGGAAATGTGGAAATGGAAAATAGCTGCTTCGGGAGAGCCATAACGAGATTCAACGTCCAGTGTGTTAAATCGCTTTCCGCGAGTTCCTCACGAATTATTCAATCGTTAATGGGTCACCGGTTCTTTTTAATTTTCTATTTTTTCCTCCCTGCCGTAGGAGATCTCGCATACAGGTGAAGAGTGATGGAAAGATCGAAAAAAAAAAGTGACTCGACTATACAGCTATTTCGCCTCCGGCTCTCGTGAACCGCGCGAATTATAAGCTTCGCGTGCGATCGTACGGAAGAGCGACAGGAGTGTCAAAGGCAACCGAGAGCGTACGCTACGAATTCGCTTATAGAGCGCGAGTGTGTGCGTTTCGCGCTTCGAATAGGCTGAAAATCTGCGAATCCATAGCCCGGCGTATATCCCAGATGTGTCATTGCCAAACGGGCCAATATTTTCGCTATCGGTTACACTTTCCGGTGGGATGAAGCGCGCCCGAACCTCCGCGCAGATTTTATATCGGGCCGCACGCACACGCGCGGGCGGGACGAGACGGACGCAATCTAGCCCAGGGGTATCGCCGCATTATCGACGATACCGCGCTCTCGTGTTTTTCGTCGAATCGATTCTATTCCAATAGCGTCACTCGCTTCGACTGTACGAATTTCCTGAATGCTTCTCGAACTTGCTGAATATAGTTTTCAGACCTGAAACAGAAAAAAAAGGCTAGAGTGCGAACACACTTTATCTGAAAAATTCAAAAATCTCATAAAATCGAAAAGAATGTGTCAATTATCGCGCAAATTGTAACAAACGGAGACACCTAAAACTGCCCTACTCTTGTGCCAAATTTCAACCCGATTGACAAAGCCGTTCTTGAATTATAGACCGTTTAATTTAGAAACCTGACACACTTTTTGATTTTCCAACGTTTTGTAACATTATGAACACTTTTACATGAACATCGCGAAAAAATGCCAGGAAAACAAAGCTTCCTCTATGAGGAATCAAACCCAAAATTCATTAAATTGTGAAATTATTATTAGAATTTTAATTGAAAAACTAAATATGGCGTGTTCGCGAAGGGTTTCCACGTCGAGGGGAAGGAAAGAACGAGACTATTATCGTATTAATCGAGTAAACGACCTGACGCCTCCATCTGACCGGCAACGTCCGTTTTCCGCTCGAGTGTCGTATTCGTCGACTTACAACGCGCGCGCTTCAGTGGTTAACCCCCAGCTCGATTATACAAGTGCCAGGGAATGTTAAAACCGCGACGCCGAGATAGGTAGGATAAGTAGTTATGGTCCGCCGCTTATCTGCACTTAGGGTCTACCCGTTCGCCCGTGTAACGACGTACAGTAGAGAGACCCTCGAGTGGGACAGAAGAGGGGCGAGGGAGGAGGGGGGGGGGCGCGTTTTAAGCTCCGAGTTCTCTCGCTCGCTTTTCGACCTTATACCGCGCATATACCTTTAAACCACGAACTGCTACGCTTTCGTCGAGGCAACGATGCCGCGTCAGGAGAGCTCACCGCCTCCCCCCTGTTTCCCCTGCGTTTCAACTGCGAGAAAGCCGAGGGTTAATTGTCGCGGATCTAAATTGGGTCGGATTTTCGCGCTCCTAGCTCTCGTCCCGGTTACGAGATCGGGATAATCTTCGCGGTCGTTTCCGAGCTACGAAAATTAGAATAATCAGCCACCGATATATTCCCCCCACGAGGCCTCGCGACTCGACGATCGCAACGATTCTAGCTACAACAAACTATCGTACGACATAGCTGCGGACCGTAAGTAACCGGCTCGATGGTGGCCTCGCTGGTGCACACACAACCGGGCACTTGCGTCGTAACCCCCATAAAGCAGCAAAGTTAAAGAAATCGGGAGCACGTAGGGAGCGTTAAAATTAACGACGCAGTAACAAAGTATTGTATGACTCTCGAAGCTCGGACGGACGTAGAGGTAGTAGAAGCTTTTGCCGCGCGCTTTTCCGGTCCTCGCGAAGTGCGGGCGTGGGTGCGTGTTTTTTTGTTCTTCCTCTCCGTAGCCTATCCCCATGAGCCGCCGCCGGTAGTTACAACGGAAAACGCGAAATTGCTGGCAGCGGAGGGCTGTAATCAAATAGTTAAAAGCTGCGCTCCACCCCTCCGCCTATGCGTTACTCTCATACACCCGCTGCACGAAGTGCTGCACGAGGAGAATCTAACAGCCACATCTCTCACCTTTGAGCCCTCCCGACAAGGCTGTAAAAAACGTTTGTCTTTCTTCCTACTTTGCCGGAAACTCGTTACGAGAAGTTCTCGCGAGAAAAGTCGTTTCGTTGGACGGGACGGAAAAAGCAAAATCGAACTCGCCTACCGTTGATTTCTCGCGAATTCGCTGCAGAGACAAAAAAAAATTCAGCGGGACAGTCATTGGGCACTTTTCGCTTCGAAAGACGGAGGGTTAACGAAAGATGAGGGTCTCGGAGTGTAGTCGGAAAATTGAGAGTGGAGAAAAAAAAGTAAAGAAAAGAGAGTTTAACCGGCTGTTAGGGTCGTAATACGGCGTAACGCTCGGTACTTAGCGGAGTATAAATAAGCGTTAAATCCGTGCTTAGGAGGCTTAATCTGTATTTTTCCTCGACGGATATATATATTCTCTGGGCACACCGGCGCCACTGCCCGGAATATATTATCACCCGGCTCGCGGGGACTCTTTATCGTGTACACCGAAGGAGTGAGACGGAGGGAGAGAGCGAGAGCGAGCTAGCGATAATGTCCTCCGAATCCTTTTCAGTTTTTTTTTTCGCCATGGCCCCCTTCGCTTTTGCGGCGATAGATAACGAAGCACGTACTTGACGCAGTTTCTGCGTGCGTGCACGAGCTGTTTCCTACTTTTCAGGTCGTCCCGAGGTTAACTTCGTGATCGAATTACGAGGGGTGCAGGGGAGGCCCGAGAAAATAGGCGTCCTGCCCGTAATCTTACCTAATCCTTCGGTCATACGAATTAATGTTACGATCTCAAAGGAACGAACGAGAGAGGGAGAGGGACGAGCGGCCGAGGCGCTTCGATGGCCCATCCGGGGTCGCGACACTACGATTTTGGTTTCCCGAATTGCCCCTTCCTCAGCAAATACAACCTCACACATATCTATAGACAAGTAGTGAAACTCGCAAACTATTATCCACACCCCTCGAACTCCGGCGGTCCTGGTCGGGATCGGTGCGCGAAGTATCCTCGTAGAAGTTGTAGCGAATGGAGAACATGCAGTGGAGGATAGAACGCGAAGCGTGGCGTATATACTTCGCGGTCGTTACGGTCACGAGTGAGGGAGGAATTTAAGCAAAGACGGGAGAGAGAGAGAAGAAAAGGGAGGAGAGTCACGAATGAGAGGGACGAAGCTCGAGGGTGGAAAAGGGTGGCTGCTAACGACCTTCGCCAGACCAGCAGGGCTGTTAACTGTGCGCCTGGGTTCTCTTCTATACGGTATATAACGTGGACGCAGCTACCGGGGGTGGTATTCTACCAGGACGAGGAAGAAGACTCTTCCTATACGCTCTCGCCCCACCGACAACGACGACGACAGCTATGACTCTGCACGCTCTGCACAGCGTCCTTCCCAGACCGGAGGAGAATGGCTAAGCTATTGGGAACAATGTCTTGTTAGGTGGTTTGCTTTGCGGTAATCGTCCCGGCGAGCTCGACAGAGAGAGATCCACCCACCAGTCGTTACACTCTCGCACCGAACCTGCAACGCTCGTTTCTCCCGAGAGTAATTGCACTTGCGATATACTGCTGTGGAATTGGGTATTTCGAAACGATTTAAGGCCTCGCAACGACGCATCCTTCCGAGATGATTCCAAATATGAAGTTCTTCCTTTTTTTCGTCCGCACCTGAAACATAAGTATAAGTTACTACAAGTTCTAGGTTTTCAACTTTTTGTAACGATATAATAATTTGCGGCTGGTTAAATTGCTGAAAATAATATTTTGGTGAATACGGAGCAGAGCTCGGAGAAGAGAGCTGAGTAAAATGACAGGTTCTAAATCAGCAGAGGAAAATTCGTCATACATAGCTCTGAAGCCGAAGACACGAATCTCCGCGTCATCGGCCAAAAATGATTGCATATCTTACGACTTGATTACGACAAATTCTATGTTTCCCACTTTTTCTAACGATATAATAATTTGAGGCTGGTTACATTGCTAAAAATAATATTTTGGCGAATACTGAGCCACGAGTAATGTGGCAGATTCTAAATCAGCGGAGAAAAATTCGTCATACGTAGCCCTGAAGCCGAAGACACGAATCTCCTCGTAATCGGCGAGAGATGATCGCCTATCTTACGACTTGATTGGTACTCATTAAAGAGAATGCGTTCACGGGACCCAGGGGAGTGAAGGGACTCGTGCAACATTACCGTGGTAGGCCTGTGGAATTAATATGAGGGGGTGTGCGACGCCGAGGAAGAAAGCGTAGAGTGAGTCTGGAGGGACCTCGAAGAAGTCTCGGCCCGCCCTACATAAGGGAGGGCAGACGAGCGATCCATTCAAAGTTCCAAGATCTTGCGTCGACGTTCCCGTACCAGATAATGGCCAACAAATTATAAATACGAGGTACGAATACATAATTCGATCTATATAGAAAAGAGGATCGTGAGGAGCTCTCCCTTCCCCTCGAGGGTGAATAAAACTGAGTCAGTCTCGCGTCCCAACAATGTTTTATGAACTCGATAGGAGACATTCGATTATGTTCGAAGATCGAGTATACGCAGCTGAGTCAAAGATTTTTATCGCAGTGAAGGGACATTTTTTTACGTGTCATCCAGCGAAGCGAGGAAGAAAACGAGTTGGTACCCGGAGGCAGTCCATGGACGGATGAAACGGGAGAACATAGAGGACAGGCGATATAGGCCTCCGGAGGGGCTCGTGTGCGGATGCCGATGTGTGTGAAACAAAGAGGAAAACCGATCAAAGCGTTACTGCGGCTGGGGCTCTCTACGCTCACGCGAAACTCCCTCTCGTCTCTCTCTCTCTCTGCCATGTCAGGTCCATAGAGTCAAGTTAAAAGGGGGTTTGAAGGGTTATGACCGGCCATCGTGGCTTATGGGTGGCGATTGCCACTGATAGAATCAGCGTTCTGCACCCGTGCTTTTCCTCATAATCACTTTTGGATTAATTAAATTTTACGCTCACGTCGATAAACGTTAAATTTAACGGTGGGCACAGAGCGCTGATGCTTGCGTGGCTGGTAATTTGCCAGGGACGCCGGGGGGAGGCCAGTGGTCAGTTGGCCGAGGTATACAGTCGGAATCAAACGTGCATTGGCCGCTGCGTCGGAGGGCTCGGAGGCCCTGCAACGCTCTCGCTGTTACTGTTGGTCGATCGGATTATTTTGGCTTCCGAATAATGGGCTCTCGTTTCCGCTGTACGGTTTTGCGCTTTACGGTTTTGTATAGAAAGGGAGCGAACGGAACTGCGCGGGAAGTAACGAGAACGTGGAATTCCGGGACAATACTGTACGAGAGATTGAATTAAAGAAATAGGTAGTATAGGAGCACCGGTAATCCGATCGGTACACTCGGAACACAACGGGAGTAGAGCGAGAGAGAGGAGGAGAGAAAAATCTGCGCCACGGACGAGCTAGCATCGTTGCTTCTGCCGCTGGTGGTAATTAAATTAATTAGCCGTCCACCATTGCCGGGCCCGCGTACTCCACGAGCGCGTCTTAATTATCAGGCAACTTCGCGGGCTCTGCTGCTCCCAACAGTTCCACCCTCACCGCTCTCGTCCTATTCGTTGCAGCTCCTCTTTATATTCTTTCTTCCTTCTTATTTTCCATCCCCTCGTGTTTCCTCCTCACTCGCTCTTCCGGCTATTTATTAGGTTTTTACTTAATCCCCGGGAGCGTAGAACAATCGGCGCTTAGCCCGCGAGACCGAATGATTAATTCGGCGTTGGAAGTCTCTCTAGCCGGTAGGACGAAACTTTGGCGGTCGTGGAGAGCGACGACTCGACATCCTCTCTTCTCGTTCTCTCTGTCTCCCGTCGTCGTTCACGTCGACTCTCTCCGGGCTACGAAAGAAGCCAAGCACTTCGGGTAATTAGAAACGGAATTATATTCACCGAGCTGTTTCACTTTATAAACAAGGACTACTCTCTGTTAAATTAAGTTACCAGAGGGTTGGGCTTTAATGCCACTATCATCCCCCTCGCGATGCAAGGAATTGTACAATTTACTGGCGCAGCGGTGGCTCGGAAAATTCTGGGCGGAAGTCTAGTCCTGGCTCTATCGTTTTCATTGCCACTCGAGCAACGAGAATAATTACTATATCCTGGTAGCGATATACTTCGAGTGAATCCGTGAGAATCTCGGTGGTCTTTGAGAGATCCTTATCGACAAGCAAAACCAAGAGAATATATAACCCTTTCCCTTTCAGCCGCGCACTCTGGGGTGGCCCGCGCGTTGTTCGGAGGCAAGTGAGGCGCGACACGCCAACTTTCTGAGAGACTCCTCGAAGGAGGTTCGAGACTCCGCACCGTGGGCCCTCTCTCCCTGCACACAGTTTAGTTTTTAATGATTATTGCTCACCGAGCGAGCGAGCGAAGCAACCTTTAGCCAGGTAGGTATTACCGCGTGCGGTGAATTCCCTGCCCCTGTCGAGAGCATTTGCATATCTTTCCACCCGTTAGAAATTGCTCGAGCTCACTCACTTCCTCTCACCCCTCCCGCCTCCCTCTCAACCCCTTTCTCCTCTTGCTTGTGCACAGGCCACCCTTCATCGGCCCCGTACGAAGGCACTCCAACTTTTAAGCCCTCTGCCATGCTTTTCTCCTTCGCGGCTATGCACGTATAGATATTTTCAAGCGCAGAGGAGCGCGTACGTCCAAGTGTGCGAGTGTGCCTCGCTTGTAATTCCTTCCATACCGCACTCTAATGGCACTCGTTTTTCGAGTGCTTTAATTAACGTTTTGTCGAGAAGAGTCGCCGCTCCTTAATTAATCCGCTTTGAAAAATCAGTCACTGAGTCAGGAACGAATACGTTTCCGCGGTTATGGCTTTCCCTCTTCCTGCGACCCTCCGGAATCTGTGGAGAAAAAAAAAATTATTATTATTATCCCGAATAAAAAGGGAAAAAGGTATTTTACGCTACGAAAAGAGCTGTTCGATTAAGTAGCGCCTGCATTTTATGGAACGAAATTCCACGGTTCGTATCAATTTTGACCAGCAATTTACTGAATCGATTGCAATCGATTCCGTACGTACGGGAACAAGAGCTATCCAGTGACTGTACTCGGGACCGCCGGCCCTCCCGCCGCTGAGCACGACTCGCCTTATCGCATCTGAGGGTGCAAATAGCGACTCGGGGTTCATAACCTTCCCGTATCGAGAGAAACGTACGTGTGGTTTACACATTATTTAGCAGAGTTCGTGTTCGCAGTCGGCGCTGGTAATATTATTGTCTCCCGAATTCGCCGAGTTCCGAGCATTGTAAACGATAACGGCGATTGGCTTGGCAAGAAACGTCCCATCCGTACCGATCGGCGAGGTTTAGTCCCGTTCAATGGGTCGCGTGACGAACTGTTGCTATTTTTTTTTTTTGTCTTCTTCGCCGAGCGACGACATCGAGAACGGACGAGTCGGAAGAGACCGTCGGGGATGAGAAATCTCGACGAGATATTTCGCGAGGGCGGAGGCGAGGCGAATATTCTCAGAGTGTATGCGGCGCAGGGAGGAGAATGAAAGAGGGACAACAGATTTCCAACGGACGCTCGGTTGAACGCCACCAACGGACGAGGGGGACTTGTGTATAGAGATCGTATCTGTATTTCATTAACATTATTCTCAGCTGCGGTAAACTTGGCCACCCTTACAGCGTTACCGAGGAGAAACCGTAGCTATCGTCGCACAGTCGTCGCAGCAGCGCTGGCAAGCCTCGCCCACCCCCCTTGCGTTCCGCGACGCTCAATTGTGAGCTCCGAAAGCACCGCGAGACCATCGCCGGCAGAGCGAGAGCCAGCAAGCTACTCCTGGAGCAAGGAAGGGGAGGAAAAGACTGGAGAAAGATCCTCCGCGAGTCACGATTAATCACGTTAAATTTCTTACTCGAAATCCTTTTTTTTCTTATCGAGTTACAGCTATAAATGTGTAACTGATGAAAAAAAAAAAAAAAATGAAAATATCCAGAGTAAAGAAACGGCTTTGCTTGCCGGTGGAAATTCAATAGCAACAAACTCGTCGGTATTGTAACCGCAGTAAAATTTTATCTGGCAAACATTTTATTGGGAGCATTGGTTAGCCAGGGTATTGAGATAGAGGTGAGAGTTTCGGCGCGGGGGAGAAGTGGAAAGAGCCGTGAAAGCCATCGGGCGACAACCCGAAGCCGGGGCTCTCCGCCTCGGCGGGAGTTTCAGCGTTATTTGATAACGACAAATTATTGTTACGAGAAAGACAAAAATTGTGCGGTTTTTTTGGAATCGATGGTAACGGGAGCACACCCTCTGTGTCGAACAACGCGTCCAATTCTCTAATCTCCCGATATTTTAGCGGTTTTATATTTTCAACGACGCCTATAGTTTTTGGATCTTCTCCGATCTCCGGGGAGAAATTTTAGTCGGCGTCGCGACAAAGTAAGAAGCCTCAAGTATCGATGGTCAATGATAAAAATATAATATCTTTTCTAGATTTTTTTTGTTTGTAGTAAATTAGAGAAATATTACTTGTCTAGAACGTAAAATTAGCTCGATTATGCGATTTAACAATCACTGTCGTAATTGCTGGTAACAATCGACGTAAACCCACAAGCAATAAAACATTGTCCGAAGGGAAGAGTTCTTCCTTGCAACCAAACTCCGCGTATATCCTGTTACGTTACACACGAGACGAGACGAGCACACCTGATCCCAGCTATTCGCCAAATTGACGACATAATCCTCCATAACTCAGGATTACCAAAGTTCGATGCTCTCCTACCACGGTCACATTGCGTACAACACTGTATGTGTGCCCTTCCGTTATAAATATCTCTGTGCAAGGTACGAAAACGGTAGGAGTACGAGGGTGAAGATTTTCCAGCGGGTATACAACAAACACGTTATAGCTATAAAGGGTGTGACGGTCCGAGTAGGAGAGAAAAGGTAGCCAGGCTATCTCATGTTTTAGCAATTGTATGCTATCTCTCCGGAGATCATTGCACCCCTGTGAGCCTCTTAGGTACAGTAAACGCGGGGAAATTCGGCGGCGAGAGAGAAGAGAGGAGTGGATAAGGGTATACGGAGACCCGAGACTTCGCCGCCTCTGCCAGTTTGTCTCATTGTTACCGACGGCCCCTGAGAGAGAGATACAAGTGGCTCCTGGCGCTTGGCGTTTATGACGTTGCGCCACGAGTCGAGATATCTTTACCTACGGTAAACTATAGCGCCTCTGTTACTCGAGGAAAACACACGCCGCTACGAAGAACAAATCCGCGGACAAGAGGGGGAAAAAAAAACATGAAAATCCACGAGAGCGAGTTCGGAGTTTTGTACAAACTGTAATTCTAACTGGCGTGACTAGCGAGACTTTTGGCAATAAATACAGCTTCGCTATATCCGAGAGAATGAGAACACGAGAGCTGGAAAAAAATCCCTCGTGCAAACGCAACGGGCGTTAAATTTACAACCTTACGTGTGTAGGGTGACAAAAAAAAAGGAAAAAAAATAATAATCGCGTGTATTTTAATCGGCTTTGAGAAGCTGCAGGTGCAGCGGAGAAACTATAGATCAAACTCTACACAATTTTATCTTTCGTATGCAAACCATTTACGTTGAGTAACGAAAGGCAAAAAAAAATCAAATGATACATCAGATATTTAAATGACTGGGAGTACGTGAGGTGTTTCTCGTATGCAGCATCAATGAATATAAAGAAGTCATTGGATTTATTGCGCAATTTCGTGACGTCAGAACTCAAGGTCTTACAATGTTTCATCAGTGAACTTAATCGACGTCAACTGGATAGTCAGATGAGCGAGAGTGTTCGTAACGTGACTTACGAGCGGCTCGTTCTATATTTATCTCGGCTGATAGATAACTGTCCTATATGGAAACTGCGAATGATACTATCATCGCACTGTCGCCAGTTCCAAGTGGCAAACGAGAGCGAAACGTGCGTGGCGGTTGTTCGTGGCTCGAGTGTCCAGAAAACAAATCGACATGGATTGCGCTACGAATATTCTCGTAGCAGTGATTCTTCTGATACTGACATTTGTCATCTATAAGTGGTTATTTTCCGGCTGGGATTACTGGACCTCTCGCGGAATACCGAGCGTGCCAGGCGCTCTGCCCATCGTGGGTAACACACTTTCGGTATTTCGATTGCAAGAAAATTTTGCACTCTTCTGCAAAAGAATCTACGACTCTAACCGAGACAGGAGCATGGTCGGTTTTTACAACATGAAAAAGCCGTTCCTTCTGCTCAGAGATCCGGAACTCATCAAGACAGTTATGCAATCGAATTTCAGTAGTTTTCATGACAATGACAGCACGCTCGATCTCGATGCGGATCCTCTGTTGGGTCGAGATCTTTTTTTCGTACGCGGACAATATTGGAAAACCTTGCGGCCTTCCTTTGCGTCGTCTTTTTCGATGAAGAGAATGAAGATTATGGCCCACCCGATCGCCGATACGTGCAAGATACTCGAGAACCATCTGAAAGAAAAAGTAAGCAACAAAGATTATTTGGAGCTGAATGCAAAGTTTCTGTTTTCACGTTATACAACCGAGGTCGCCGCGCGATCGTGCTTCAGCATCGACGGAAATTCATTCGCCGACGATTACAGAGGCACTCTGCTAGAGTCTATGAAGTTGACGATGGATCCTTCCATGATAACAGCGTTTCGGCACAATTTGCTATTTTTTATGCCAGCTCTGAGCAGATTCATGAAAAATAGCTTCGTACCGCATAAAGTGGATAAGTTTTTTCGGCTAGTGGTGAAGGACGTGGAGAGTGTGAGGCAGAAGGACGGGCTCGCGAGGTACGACGTTATGCAGCAGACGCTGGATCTCGAGAAAGAGGGAAAGTATCCCAGGATCGATGTGCTCGGTCACCTGTTTTCCTTCTTCATCGAGAGCTACGAGACGAGTAGTCTGACGCTCAGCTTCATGGCTTACGAACTAGGTAAGCACCCGAAAATCCAGGACATGGTACGCAGCGAGGTCGAGGCTGTCCTCGAAAGGCACAAAGCTCTGACCTACGAGGCGATCAACGAACTGACCTACACGGAACAAGTCGTGAACGAAACGCTGAGAATCTTTCCACCGGCCGCTGCTCTGTCGAAAGTCTGCGTGGAAAAATACCGACTCGAAGGCTCCGATGGATTGTCCCTGGAGGTCGAACCGGATACCACGCTCATAATTCCCATACTGGGAATTCACAGAGATCCCGAGATCTGGGACAAACCGGAAGAATTTAATCCGGAAAGATTTCGCAAGGGCAACAGCGAGGAAAGGCACAAATTCGCGCATATTCCGTTCGGCGAGGGACCACGCATTTGTCCGGGTATGAGACTCGGACTTATGCAAGTCAAAGCGGCTATGGCAACGATAGTTCACAATTATCGTATCGAATTGTCGCCGAAAATGAAGGAACCATTGACCATCGATCCAGGCTACTTCTTGACGACAGCCATCGGAGGTTTTTGGATTCGGTTGTATCCTCTCAAAAATGGCTAATTCGTGTTTGTCGACGATCGTTCACCTCGACATATCGACTGACGAGCCTACGACAAACAACTACGTTTATGTATACACGTAAATAATAAAAAAATAAAGAATAACAATATAATAAAAAAATAAAAATCTAAAAGCCCTTTCACACCCTCATTTGTGATTTGTCTTTAGCAGGGATTTCTCTTATTGTTATTTTCCAACGATCAATGTATCGCGACTGTTTATATAGTATGTATTTTGGGCGACAATTTGCCGTGACGTTTCTGTAATTGGGCTTTGCCAATATCAATTTCAATAAAAAAAATAAATACGTAAATGAAAAATAAATAAAAAAGCAAAACCTACTATAAATTTCTCATAGAATATCGCTTGCATAACTCTCGAGCTATATTGTAAAAACATTCGACGTTCGTTCCGCTTTACGATTGCGTAATTCCCGAGAGTTTTCGATACTATCAAACCATCAAGTCGGGTATCTTGATCGCTTTTCTACAAGAGAATGGCGAGACGGTGAGATACGAGATGGTAACAAACAAATCTCGAAAGTCGTGGCTGCAAGAGATTGCTCGGTAGCGAAGTATAAGTCTAGTACTCTAACTATCCGACCGTGTCTACAATCGTGCGGAGGAAAACTTTATCGTCGACGGAACGGGATGGATAAGTGGCACTTGGTTCGTGGCCGTATAACGAGGGACGGTTTCCCACTGTCGAATTACGAAACGCGAGCGCGTTATTCGTCCTCGTATTCTCAGCTCGACGGTGGAGGCAAAGGATGACGTCAGTTTGGCGCATCAACCGCAAAGATATCTTCCTTTTCTCTTCCCTATGTTATTCTAGGCTGCCGTACCGGCTTTCTCAAGCTTCGAATAACTATTCACACACAGCTCGTTTCACGACTAATAAACTCCTGTCGTAGTCCCCCTCCATTGTTTTGTCCCGGCTGTGGAAATTACGGAAGGACACTTGAAAAGCTTCTCCGAAGGAAACGCCCCGGCCAAAGATCCATTCGGGGTGGCTGCAAAATCTGCCTATGAATTATTCGCATTGTCCCGATTTTGCGAGCGGACGTAAAGTACCTCGCGTATACGCGAACGCGTCGAGATGCTCGGATACTTGTAAATAATGCCTCGAAAGGAGAGCTTCGTAGCTCAGAATTTCAGTATAGTCCTCCCTGCCCATAATCCGTTTCGTTTGTTTCGCGTTAAGATTCTCCGATACTTTTAAAAGGGTCGGTCGACGAAGTTTCGTTCAAGCTTCGACTGGTTACTCCAGGACTTTGTAAAACAACCGCTGTGTCTCAGTTGCCGAGCAGGAGGCAGGAACTGCTTCGCGGAATATCGGAGCGAACCGGGCTGCTTCGAGCGCGGTATGTTAATTAACGGTATAATCGTTTCGACGGGGGAGGTTGAAAAGACGATGAAAGGGGCGCGGCTCTTCGCTGTATAACTAATTAGCGAGGCTCGGTATTTCGACAATTTCTTCGTCGTTTCCCTTTAATCCACCCTCTAAAATTTACCGATTCCATGGACTCGGAACAAATCACGTGGAAAATAATTTTTGACGATATCATACCGCACAAATAACGATAACGACTGACAAGGCAATTTGACAAATGCAACGCAAGAGGTCAGAGGTAGAGCGAGCGAGTCCGGTGTGTATACGTTCTGTAGGAATATTCTCGATTGAAATGGGATAGACGAGCTAACGCGGGTTACCCGATCAGCGAGTGATATCGACTTATGATTGATTTTACACTGATTGGAGTGGAACATCAGGGATTGGGAATATGAAACGCCGCGAATTCATTAGCGTTTCTCGCTCGACGAATACCATAACAGATTTCCCTTCTGCCCTCCAGTCGACCGACACGTATACGCACTAACACCCGCCCGTTAGATAACATGAATTATAACGCCTGCGTCAATTCAATCACATTTCGAAACCTCGCCGGTGCGGCGAGGGCCGTTTGAAGTTAACCCAGTCATATAATAGTTTAATTTGTATGCCGACTCGTTTGCACGATTGTGTTCCCTCGATTCTGACCGATAAAAGGAGAGCGTTAAAATTTTATAATTTATCGATCGAGCCACCCAGTTTCGCCATCGATAAAAATAATCGCGGGGCTCCGCCAAGTTTCGATACCGGGGAATTTTTTCAGTCGTATTTTCAGATTCGGGAGATGGAGTGAAAATAATCAAGTCAGAGAGGTTGAGAACGGAGACTCGAGGCTGTTGCTGTATAAGAAAGGGGGAAGGCAGGGGTACGGAAGAAATATCCAATAAAGGGTACGAAAAGAGTCCCGCGGTTGTGGACTCGTTATCCGATGAAAAGCGTGATTAAACCCCGGTATAAATTTACAATTTCTCAGTGGCGTAGAATTCGCGGTGGACTCTCCATGTATTTTAATTTCGAGCTGTTCACACTCCGGTTTGTAGTGTCGAGTTGGATCTGAAATTCAGTGGCGCTGAGGTGCCCATATCATTGGGATAAACTTAAAGTTGGATAGCTAATGTCAAATTACATAAATGATTTTGATAACATTTTAGCAATTTTTTTTATTTATGATTTTTATTTATGATTTAGCAAAGGCCAGATGGAATGAAGGGAGTCGGAAATGCCGAAAATATGAAATGACCCGAACATTTGCTTACAAACGGTAAAAAACTATTTCGGAACGTAAGTGCAAACACGTTTAATTGGTGCGAACGTACTGTGGGACAGCTGATCTCAAAAGTTTAAACGGTTCACGCGAGCCGTTGCTCGCAGGGAAAAAGTTTTGTCTGGAATTTGGGTATTTCATTGGAGGGGATCTCTCCAGAGAAACTACCGGGATACACGAAGCAGTGGGTAGAGTATAGTAGGGCATACACAATTTTTAATTTATCGATTGAGAGATGCCAGTGTTCTTGAAGGTGGAGGGGCGGAGGGGGGGGGGGGGGGGGACGAAACTCCGCCATCGTTTGCGGTAGCGCGGGCTGGTTCATTAGACGCTCTTAATTAACTTGCGGGAGCCCACGCGACTTTGCACAATAGAATATTCCCTGTGCAAGCTTACGCCATTCAATTACACGTTAATGATATACGCCAGAGAGCGTTACAGCTGCAGCGGTGGCTCTCGAGCCGTGAGGTTCTCTACCCCTTTCCCGTTTCCCGTCTCCAGGGGGGTTTCGACGAGAATCGTGAATATCGCTGGATCGAAATAAATAGTTCGAAGACCTGATAATGCGTATCGGACGATAATCGAAGTACGTCGCTGCGCAATATATGTTGCTCGCGAAATAAAAGGCGCTGCGAATAATTAACGCTGTCGATACGTAGTCGCTGTCAAGTCAATTCTAACGTCAACATTAACGTATTAAAAAAAAAAAAAAAAAAAAAAATATTGGTACCGATGTAAGGTACAATTACAACCGTGCTCACACCCAACGCACGGGTGCCGTTCACGAAGTGAGTATCGGAGGTATTCATTTAGAACTACTCAAGTATAGACGCAGAATTTCACCCAAACTCTTGTACAGAGTTTCCATCCAAGGGCCATCGCTTCCAGGACGATCCACAAAGCCATTCGAGGGAACATCGACGATCGATCCAATCCTCGTCATCGTCCACGTAATTCATCTTATCCAACGTCGAAATCGTTGATCGTAGAGTGGCGAAAAATTCCACAGCATCCACGAATCCCAGGTATCCAACAGGTATCCGCATGCTCTGAAATATATCGAAAGAAAATTACGAACAGTTCCACACAGATCGTCATGCAATCGCAAGCGCGAGGCGACAAAAAATGCGTTAGCGAAACATTAATTAATTAATCAGCGCAATCGAACTGCGAGATAACACCCGAGGCAGAAGGCAATTATTTACAGCACGTGACGCGATCCCCGTTGTTTTATTTGCCACCGTTCGCGCTCGGGCGTGTATGTGGATTTCCGGTACTCTATATTTAAATCGCGTTTATTTATTAATCGTTAATAATCGATCGTTCTAATCGTCAGGCGTGATGGAACGAGGTTGCGCCAGCGTATGGAAGCTGGCGAGTCCGGCGAGCTCCCGCTCGCTTGCACTCGTCCGTTTTCAACTATATTTACCATCGAATAATTAACGAACGGCGGTCGATGGACGTTAATCGGGGCTCGGGGAGGGGCGAGGGGGGACCGTGGATGCGGTACGCGGACTGCAGCAAAACCGTCAACGCTCTCGTGGCTCTGTTATTTCCTGGATTGACACTGGGATAATTGAGCGTACCAGGTAGCTGCGTGACGCGACCCCCGCAGCCACTTTAACTCCTAATCATCGAGTGTAGTGGAGAAAAAAAAAATATCAACACCCATCGACTAATTACTCGGAATTACATCGTAAACCGCGCGCGAACTCGATATTCAACGAAATTAGTGAAACAAAGTGTAACTTTTTATTCGTCCAACCGCGCTTCTGGCAATACTCGAATCTTCAGAGATTTTTCCCATTTAGGTCTCGGCCTCCGAAAACTTGAGCATAAAATCTATAATCGCACCCTTGCCACGGTAACCGATCGAAGAGTGGTTCTTGACAAATGTACGCTACGAACGAGCGGCGCGCGACGGTGAAACGGAGTTTAGGTATTGTCGTAACTGGCGACATATGCTCAGACACGGTAATACAGAACGTGATCTAGAGAGTGGGTGGTGTGTGGCAAACGAGTGTGCGGGGGAGGGCGACGAGGGTAAAGCTGGGCGAGCGGAGGGCTATCCGGTCGGTGCGATGTACAGTTCGCATATATTAGAGGAGGACAGGAGGGAGGTTTTCCGGCGAGCCGGTTAACCGCACTCGTTAACCGTGCCGCAACACGTTAACCCTTCCCAACGGGGGCAGAGGTGCTCGTGGCGTCGGTGCAAATTGTGCGTTCGCCCGGCGCGCCCGACCCCAGCATCCGCGCTATCATATCTACGCGCCGCTCGTCGGTGAGGCGAAAGTTTTTTAAAAAGCCTCGTCGAAACGTTAATTCATCGCTAAGTGCGTGACCGGATGCCGCTTATGAGGGCGGATTATAAACGGCGGGTTAATCATCGCAGCGGGGCGGGGGCGAGAGGGGTCACCTATTTTCGTTTTTACGATTGACCGGCGTGTCGGCGCGCCCGAAAATCGATTTCCAGCTCCGACCCAGTCAATCATTTCGTAGTGTGTAGAAAACGATTGAAAAGTTTGTAGAACACGCGCTCGCGACATGTTGCGGGGATAGGAGTCGTAAGTTAGAGGGCACACACCCTACACCGATATATATACGCCGCCGAATTGTACGGTGTAACACCGTATAACAGCGGCCAAAGTGTAAACTTAAGGGCGTACGATAGAACCTTTGTGCTCCGGCGACACGCGGGGGATCGTGAAATATATTGCCGGAGCGCCGGCGGCACGAATGGAGGTACTGTATAGACCGAGGAAAGGGGATCTCTCGAAGAGGGTTGAAAGAAAAAAGAAGAAGGTAAAAAAGAAATGAAACTACATGGAAAACCGAGAGATATTTTAAGATGCCGTAGCGACTTTTACCTTTGCCACTAACGATCGCGGCAGTTTCACCTTGAATTTAATAATGAAAATTCTCGGAAAAAAAAGAAGAAAAGAGAATCTCTGCTCGAGTAAAAAATTCATCGGGTTTGTAGATATGACTCATTCTTGGTATTGTTTACCGTTTTAAAAAACAACTGAGAAAATTATCTTAATTGTATTCTTGCCTCGAATTATTATGCGTGTTTCATTAAAGTATGGAGCCAGTATGTGTGTGTGCGTGTGTGTGTGTGTGGTTCGTAGGAAATGATTGCTGTCCGGGTGCAACGCACTGTACACAGCCCTGGCACCGGTTGCGGGCTGCTGCTGCTGTTCCGCCGCTGTTCTGCTAGGGTCGGCGCAATTAGGGGTATTAATTAGCGGGTACTTCATGCCCCCATCGTCCTCCCCGTGTGCCCTCCTCTCGTCCGCTTCACCGCGGCTCGCTCGCCGCCTCGTCTCTTTGCCACGGCACATACACGACTCTCCTGTATAACCCTCGCTCTTCGCTCTCCTCTCTGCCCCTCTCTCTCCATATCCTGCTCTCGACGAGCTTCAACCTCGCTCGTGCCTCTAAAGTGCGCGGCGAGCGTATCGCACTGACAGGCCAATACGGACAAGGGTGCGCTATAGCTAATTACATGGTTTTATGTCGCCGGTACAGTAGCGGCCCGCCAGGGATCAAATACTCGATTACGTCATAGCAGATTTTTTCCTTCCCCGCTGTACAAGTGAATGCGTTAGAGCAGGGGGAGGCGTTCTGACCAACCAACCGGTCGGCGCACCAAGCCAACTCCGATTCCAACCTTCGAGAGGTTGATTTTTTCGCAGATATAAAAAAATCACCTATAATATCAACCGTTATATGTGTCGGATAGGAGGTTGATTTAAGGTTCGATTTTCCTAAAATAACCCGATTTCCAACCCTGAACCAAGAGCTATCGGTGCTCTTGACATAGAGTCCGAAGTTGGGTTGTTTTGGGACAGTTCAACTGTAAGCGAATTTTCTATCCACCACATCCCACATAGCACGGAAATATTTTTGAAAGGTTTAAACTTTTTTTTTTAATATTGAAAATATTTGTGAAATGTTTGTCAAACATTTCAGCGAAATGTCAAAGATTGCATCACAAGTCCAATTTGCAAAAACACACCCGCATAAACACGGAAACAATCGTAGAAATATTTCGATGAAACATGAAATTAAAAGTATTTCAAAAATGTTGCCGCTATGTTTCAGAAGTGTTGAAAGATTAAGTATGTTTCTAAAATATTTGAAAAACGTCCCATTGGGACATTTTGATAGAATATTTCAAAATATTATTTTCATATATTTCAGAAATGTTTCGTAAGATTAAAAGATCGAAAATATTTCTAAAATGATTTCAAAATATTGCGTGCTATATGGGATGGAACGGTTGGAATCAAAGTCGATTTGACTGGTCGAATTGGAGTATCGGATTGTTAAAAAACAACCCAAAATTCAACCCATAGTTGTACGGTTGGTTCCGCGAGGGGAAGAAAAAAAATCTGCAGGTACCGTAAGTTTTATCCGTCTCGATATAACGATCCTTCCTCTCGTTGAGCCAACGGTCGATCGAACGCGAGTTAAAATTCCATGTGCAAAACAAAATTTAGCATCCGACAAATTCTTTTTTCTTCACGGTAGACTGTCGTTCATTATCGTTCGAGCAGCGATAAAAAAATATTGAGCTCGCGGTGAGTCCGTTATAAGTCTAAAGTCGAAAAGTGTGCCACGGATCTCGTAGTCACGCTATACCCGAAGCCGAGGGGGGGGCTTAGATATTCATGTATTTAAATTTATTTATTGGCAGGATTTTGTTTCTTTTTTTTTCCTCGATGGAACGGAGCTCAGGCCTGCGCTCCGAACTCGAACTCCTTCCGTGAAAACGTTCGATGGCAAGAGAGAAAGGGGGAGAGAGTCGGGGGACTCGACAACCCCTTCTGGGTAATTTTCTCGCTTAAAGAGATCTCGGCCAATTACACGGGGCGTCCACGAGCGTTGAATTTTAATTGGAAAAGAAGAAGTACAAACTCCGCCGGATCTCGGGCGCCAGTGTACCGCGAGAATAATACCCCTTTTTTCCCGCATCGAGCGGTCGGTACGGGGACCGCGGGATTTAGTCATCCCCCTCAATGGACTTCACCGAGCCCCGTCGCTCGATTTTCCTTCGCTCGCCCCCCTCCTCGATTTCTTCGTTACCCCATTCGTCCCGGCAAGTTGGCGCTCGAAACCGGTGGAAAATCACCGACAAGGAACATCCTCCTTTCCGCGGAGGAGGGATAGATTTTCTCTCGAATCGGTCCGTATCCGATGCAGCGACCACAGCCGTCGATACTCCTTCGGACCTGTTAAAAGTTTTAACCGATTAATTGTAATGCACAAAATCTTTTACCCGAATCGCCTCTGTTATTTCCCCCGCTCGGAGTTTCATCGTCGGAGGGGGTTTTTTCCAGCCCTCTCCGAGAAAATAAGCAGCAACGGGACGGGAAGGTGTGAGGGCGGAATAAGGCAGACGAGAGATTCGAGAGAGGGCTGTATCCGTGAACCGCCACTGCGGCACGCGCGCCCTCTCCGAGCTCGGTAATAAATGGGCCATCCTTATACTTAATTGGGTTAATCTATAGAGATTAATTAACGCGAACCGTTCTGAATGGAGAATTAGCCCCGTCGGAGGCGCATAGGAATCCGGTTATAGTTCCGCAGCGCACCGGGAGAGATTTTACCCTCGAAAACTGAGAGAGAGAGAGAGAGCGCCGGGACTCGAGATTTCTCGCTAATTGCCGGTGCTCGACGTACCACAAACCCAACGGAGTACCGCGTCGATGAGTTTCCCTCCGTTCCTGAAAAAAAAAAGATTCATAATTTACATTTCCATCCGGTCGCCTATACATAATGCGTGCTTCTCTTTTAATGAATCCAGTTCACTCGATGTGAAATTCGTGCTAATTATCATTCGAGAGCGAGATACACGAAGTTCGACCGGTTCCGCGAAAATAAAGTACACGGGCATCGTTATCTATCCGCCAACTAGGGGGGGGGGGGGGGGGAGGCTTGTAGCCGCGAGCATTAAGGGTTGTTTCGAGACACAGGTGCCGCCACGTTGCGGTAGAGTCGTAAAGCAGCTAGAAACTCGCATTCCACCCAACCAAACCCATCTTACTGTTGCCCGCGAGCGCGGCGCGGCACTTTAATCAATTCCCTCGACTCGCTCACTTCTCTCGTGAGGTTTACGATTTTTTTCACTTCCCTCTATAGTCGATGTCATGAGCGAAAAAAAATGCATCACACTTTCACACCCGATCGACTGCTTCAAGACACGAGAGGAAGAACGGAAAAAAACAATAAAGTAAATCTTTTTTCAAAAAACAAAAAGGTATATAAGATTGGAAAAAAAAAAGTTGGCGAAGGACTGGTCGAGTGCAACGAGGCGCAACGACGAGAGAGCCGAGTTGCGTACGTTGCCGTTTATATACGCTGAGAGTATAAGGGGGGAAACGTGTGTGTTAACGCGCGTAGATATTGCCAAAGTTTAGTACCGAAGCACTTCGCGATCCCTGTAGGTTTTTCTTTACCCTTCTCGCGCCATCGACACCGGTGGCTCGAGGGAGAGCTAATAAGTATCGAGAAACACGTTTGGTGTGTGTGTGTAAGTTTTAAGAAAAGCGCGTAGGGCAGAGAGAGTGGGGAGCGCTAGTCGACTGAGCAGAGTTTGTTTTTATTCTGTCGAGTCCTTGAGGGGTCGCCCGGAGAAAGTCGAACGGCCGACGCAGAGGCGAGAAGCCGGTGTAGGGAGAGAGAGATGCTAGTAGAGTTTATGAACAGGCCTCACATAAATTGTCGACGGTGCGACTCTTTAAGAAATTGCAAAGGCTGCACGAGTACGCGAGCGTGTATACAGTGGAAGTAACAGCTTGAGTCGAGTGGACGAAGAAGTTTTTGAAGAGTTCGAGGGTGGGTAAAGTTGGCTGTGAGGGAAATAACAAAAAAAAAGGCTAACGAAGATGGTGAGAAATATGTGAACGCGAGGGAACGAGTTACAAGAGTGGAAGGTACAATCGTTTTGGCGATTATTGCTTTCGACTGTAATATTATCGATCGATATATTCCGAACGGCAATATGGTCGTGCGTTGACTGAACACGAGTTATTTATATTCTAGTTTAACTATATTGGTATAATTTGCCAATATTCGATTGCTGCGTATTAGAATTAATTACCGTTAGAAGACGTATAGTCTCACTGCACGCGCAGCCTCGAGTGTGTTTTGCCGAGTCACTGAAGTTCGAGAGTGGGGGAAATCAGAGTCCGTAAATTGGTAAACAAGTGCTGGCTTATCGACGAGTTATTATGCCGGTTACTCTGTTGCAATCATTGTGGTGATTAGATTCAGTCGACAAAAATAGCCTGGGAGAAGTTTCAATGGTAATTTGTATTCATCGATAAATTACGAGGAGAAATGTAATGATAATTCGTTATCGACGGACAATTAATGGGAGAAGTTGTAACAATTATTCGTGTATCAACTGCTAATTAATGGTCGGGTTGCAATAGTAATTTGTATGGACTGATAAATAATCGAGCTTGAATCAATGAAGTCAATGAGCTTAGAAACTGATTTATATATCCATACATCTGTGTGAGATTTATTACTCGGCGTCTATTTTACAACGAAGACCGTCCATGGCGTTGGTTTTTTTCCTGTAATAAACGAGGCTACTGCGTTTCTCTACTGCGACGCCGAGACGACCATGTGTGTTACGATTCTTTAATAAACGATTACCGAGCATTTTTACCATTATTTCGACGTCTGTACGTGACATATATGTTTTGCTGGCATCGTGTTGTGTATTCTTGTACTCGGCACCTTCACCGGAACCTATTTTTATGACGGGAACGTAAACAAAACACGGAACGTCCGAGCAGCACGTCCTCTCCGCACACACGCGCCGACGCGACTGACGAAAAACCGTTGAGTTTCAAAGTACCTCGATGTCAAAGATATTTATTTCTCGACGATTTTTTTTTATCGACTCGATACTTTTAGGATATCCAACCACGTAGATAATTTAATTAATTGATCGAAGCTTCAGTCGTCCAGTTTGAGATAAATACCATATTTTAATCAATTTTGACAAAAAACTACTCGTGCCAGATAGCACAAAAAAATTATTTATCAATAAGTGGTCTAAATCGGTTAGATATATACGTCTTGATGGTATCCGAAAGTTACTAACCATCAGTATTTCATTACTGAACTTTCGAAAATTGTTTCATGCAGCTATTTGTTGATATTTAAGGTTATTATACGCTAACAACATGATCTGTTAACAGATATGAATATTCGATTTTGGCATCCGAGATTGATTCTTCGCAGCATCCGAGATTACACTTTCCAGTCCGCAAGACTCAGGCAACAAGCATCATTATTTTCCATCTACGCAGCTCCTCCGCTGCGCAAACATCTGGACCAGCGTCATCGTCATCTCTCATTCTGCTGTCCACTATGAGTTTTGCAGCATCTCCATTGCACCTGAAAAAGTTCAGATAAGTACCTATCAATAATTTGTTTAGTTTGCAGAAATACAGTTACAGTGCGTCAGCAGCTGATGGATTTAAAATTTAGTGGACAATATCAACAATACGTCAAACAGATGAATGGGCCAAAATAATCATTTCGTAATCATAATTTTCCTCAATGCTTCTGTTTTATCGATATTAAGAAAACATTCACTGTCACCTGCTAGTTTGACAATTGAGTAGACAAGGTCAATGCTGTGTCAGACGGATGAACAGGCTGACATAATTGTTTCGTAACCATAATTTTCCTAGATGCTTCAATTTTATTGGTACTAAAAAAAAGCACCGGTGTTATTTATACAGGAGTCTGGGATAAAAATTGAAATACAATATATAAATGACATTATTTTCAGTGCGCAGGTTTGCGAGGATTCAGTGGATCAGACCAGCCGGACATCAGATGATTATTCACAAAAACCATGCAGAAAAAACCTGACTATCGTTCTTCAAGAATCTTCTAAACCGAAATGAAACAAATGGGATGTTTTTATTTTAATGGCTCAGCAATTATAAACGTAAGCAATTATCGATCGTGATACTGTATCGACAGTCCCTGATTGTTACATGGAACTGTAAATGTATCCTTCTCTGCTCTTTCTACATAAAACACATGAATTCATGTATGAATTATTTTTGTGCAGGTTCAAGGCGACCAAGTCTCCACGTCGTGTCGCCTCGTCGTATCGTCGGGAGTAGAAACAGTTTTTAAAAACTGTAGAGCTATCTCCGCGCGACGAGAGGAGAAAAACGAGGCAGGACCGATATGAATAGCGAAAGCCGATGGGACGCATTTTCCCCAGTACGTAATCTTCGCCAGACAAGATATTACATTTGAATAAATGTCAGCGGTGCGCGATAACCACGGTGTTTCCACGGCAAATGCGTTATCGTCGTCGTACCACCGGCTCTGTAAACATCCCGCGGGAAATATTCGCTAATATCGATCATATCGTCATTAATAGTGTATGGCCTCTACGCGGCAGTTTCCAGCCCCTGGAGAGTACGCCTCGCACCACTACTCCGCGAACATACACACAAACCTCTGTGTGTGCCTGTCGTTCCGCAAACGTACAAACATTGTTCGGGCTTCGGAGGGAGTTTGAAATTTAATCGAATTATATAATCGACAGAGGTGACTGTCAAAGTTTCGTACCTGGAAAAAAAAGAAAAAAAAACCGCGCTCGTAGACGCTCTCATAAATTCATCATTCGTCAAAGAGTCGTCATACTCGTAAACGATACCGTACGTGAGCCTCGAAAATTCTATAATTCTCTTTCGACGGTGTGACCGTGATAAATCGATGCTCGCACGGCTGACGGTAGCTTCGAGATCGCAGCAAATTGAATTCGTAAAATCGGAAACCCAGCACCGAGCTAATTTACGCCGGGTGGTAGGTGTAGTCGCGGGACTCGATTACGCCGGCTAATTTCGTTCAATCCGTTTTGGGAGTCTCGTCGAGTAGTTCGGAAATTCGGCGGCTACCTCGCTTTGTCGGAAGAGAACGCGCGGATAGTGGGCAAGCGGAGGGTTGATACTCGTGTCAGAGCGAACGCGACGAAGGGGTCGAAGCCGTGTCGGTTCGCTGGCCGAACGGTGCGTAATCTGATGCAAATATCATTGATTGATATTAATTAGAAGCAATCACGAGTGCCGCGTTGCGTGTGCCAATACCCAATGACTTTAACACTGCCAGGCTTCGCTTTTCAAACCCTTATCGCAAATAGCTTCAAAAGTTCCAACGACTTTTAATTCCGGATAAAAACTATTTACCGCGTTATCGAACGGTGTCAAACGGACACTCTGTAAATATTTAACATTAATCGAGTAGATCGTTATCTGTATTAGCGAGGTTTGCGTAACTAATCGGTTTTTTCTTTTTTTATTATCAGCCTGAATCCATAGAGTAAATCAGTTGGAAAATAAAATCGGCAATAGGCGCATTCGGGAGGGCTGCTATCTGGTTACCGTACGAAAGCTTCGCATTTATCGGGGAATGATCGGGCTCTCGCCAGCCGAGCGAACCACCCCAGCCGCAACTCCAATAGCTCACTCTCTCTCGCTCTTCCTCTCTCGTGTCCCCATGAATTCACCGAGCCACCCACGCCGTTTACCACTCGCCACGACCGCGTTCGCCGCTGTTTACCGCAATTATTAAATGTAAACTCATATTTCGTAATTGCCAAATATTGGCAATCCGATCGACGCGAGTCATCGCCTTGTGGACCGTTGATTCCACGCATCGAAGCATGTATTCGTCATTGTTCGCGTTACGTCGAGCCGCGCTTCACTGCTCTGTACGAAAATAAACAAATATAACGGAAAAAAAGAATATATCACGGTCACTACATTGTTTGCAATTTATACAGCTCGAGAAATTGTGTTACATTGTATGTAAATTTAAATGTATGAACTACGGGCTCGTGTTAATTTTAATATCATCCAGAATAATTTACGATTATTGTTATTGCTTTATTCAGAGTTACTGTGCATGGATTATTTATAATAATTATCGCGGGAATGGTTGAAATAACAAAGTTGGGCAGCGTTTCTTCGGCCTCGTTCGTCCAAACATTGTAATACATTGTTGCCATCTGAACGTGATTTTGTTGCAATGTAACAGTATTTCTTTCAGCTCAGAACTATGTTAATAAATCCTGATACAAAAAGGGCCTCTTAGAAGAATCATTACATTTTTCCTCTCTGATTGTCTGACATGGTATTGACCTCATCCACTAAATTCCTCAGCCTTCTGGGAAGCAGTGAATTTTAGTAAATTTACGGCAGCTTTTGGTAAATTTGTGAATTTTATCAGAGATCTATTGGAAGATTGTAGGAATTCTCTGAACAGCGATAGAGATGCTGCAAATTCTTCAGTCGATAGGATTCTTGGAGATGGTGATGAAGCCTGGAGCAGATTACATGGCAGTGGTTTAGTTGTAAAGACAGAGAATTATGAGGCTGTTATGAGAATTATGGATCTGCATACTGCGGACAGAAAATTCATCCAGCCATGAAGTAGACTGCTATTCGAATCAAGGATGCTGCGAAAGATGATTTGGAGGTTCTAAGGTTCAAATCTCCAAGTTCCATTTCTGTTGCCAGGAACATATTTTTCCCGAATTTTAACTTTGTATGTCGTCCAGCA
Organism: Ichneumon xanthorius; assembly: GCA_917499995.1. NCBI lineage: Eukaryota > Metazoa > Arthropoda > Insecta > Hymenoptera > Ichneumonidae > Ichneumon > Ichneumon xanthorius. The sequence continues at coordinate 20,349,495 of OU824202.1, read as the reverse complement.
ATGTAAAACGATCTTTGGGCCGCAAAAAATGGGTACAAAGTAAAATACGAGACAAATTAAATATGGAACCCGAGATCGAAGCCAAGGTAGCGACTCGAGAGTACTTGAGAAAAAAGCTTTTGTCAGACTGTCCGAAGGTAATACATTGTAATACATTGTAGCCCGGGTATATTTCGGTCGAGCAAACGTCTCGCAAAGCGTGATACAATGTAAATGTAGCCTATAATGCCGAAAAAATCAAGAAAATATGATTGGCCGATCTCAAGGACCTTGCCGAAACTTTCGTATATTTTGGGTAATCTGAGCAACCTGCGATCGAAATCGCGCCTGAAAAGTATGTAAAACATAACGGGCTATCATAATCCGTGGGTCTGCAGCCTTGAATTGCGAGGATAAATCCACTGTAAGCATATTTGTCGGGATTATTGTTTATTTTCTCAACAAAGGGGTGGGGGGATTTTGGGCCTCTACCCGTCCACCATTTTTTTTCTCCTCACAACGTGAGTCAATAAGTTGCGAATTTTCGTAAAATCTTCGTAATTAAGCTTCCCCTCGGTAATTTTAGGTATAAACAATTAACAATACGATTAATTAAGTCGATCGACGTCAACACCGAATCCTGAAAGCATCGACTAAATAAAAATAGTTGCACATTTAACACCCATTATGACTAGGAACTCCAGATCTCAACGACTTTTCGTCAGTCGCGTCGGCGGTTTCGAAGGTGTCGGACCTGCTGCCGGTGCGCTCTCCGTTTTGATCCGTATTCAGTGACCAGTTCGTTCCAGCGGGCCTGCCGAGGACGAAGACGACTCCAATGCCTCCCACGTACTCTACATTATTTATTTTGATGGCGAACGATGTATCAATGAGGTAAAAAAAATGCATCGATAATTTTTGTGTTCCTGTCCAGCCATGGTTGCCGCGGCGTCCAGTGTCGTGTGTCAGCCATGTTTGGCGAAAGACAATGTACGTCTCACGATCGGTTTTCATTTAACATGTGAAACTGATCGATTGGATAAGTATGAATAAAATGAATAACATGTTATTTTATGAATATGAGCTACAAAATCTGTGCCCTGTCAAGAAACGGAGGCGTCAAATATCGGCAAAATGCAATTCTACCTCCCTCCTCCCCCTCTCCTACTTCCCTCCCCCAATTCTCCGCTTGTGGCGAGTCCCAACCGTCGAAAGCTTCCGAGAATTGAGCTCCGCGGAGGGGCCTTGCTCGCCGCAGTTGTCATGCCGCCATTTTAAGCTCTCCAACCAATCGGGCCTCGGTATTTTCCCCCACTACCGACGATATTCGTCGAAAGGCCTAACGGCTGAATATTTCTCGGAACTAAGCTCTCCCCCCCCCCCCCCAACTCCGGTACGTCGCGGCAGCATACTTTGTTTTGCGACTCTTCTATTTTTTTTCTCTTCACTACCAACGATATTCAACATACATATTCGAGGAACCTAGTAATAACATTTTCTCGCGTACTGACCTTGTAAGTCGGAGGGACTTTTTTTTATTCTTGGCAAGTTTATCCTTTGATTTTGAACTTCTTTTTTTTCTGCCAACAATAAAAAGTATCGGCGAATTGAACTCTTCCTAAAGCCAGACGGGTATATCTCGAGACTAAAAACAAAATCAGAGCGTCGTTTTTTTTTACGAACACGTTTCCCCGCATCTTTTGTACATCGCCGCAGTATGCTTTGTTGCTTTGGCTACTCTTCAAGTTTTTTCTTTCGCCACTACCGACGATATTCAACGAAGGATCTAGCAATACAATTTTCTCGCGCACTGAGTTCCTCTGATGAACTTTTATTATTGGCGAGTTTATTTTTTGATTTCGATTGAAAAAAAAAATGTTCCCCCTAACAATAAATATTATCCGCGAAGTGACTTGATTTTTTAATCTTACGCGAATCTCGCTCGATGAAAAACGGGAAAAATTAGAGCTTTGGTTTTCCTTTTTACATACAGGTGAAATCACCTTCGTTCGCGATGAGGCTTGCTCGCGGAGTCCACGCAGTCGGACGTCGCGAGCCAAAAACAAAAGCAAATTTCTCGAGTTGGCAGTCGTAAGTGACGGTGGGCTCGTTTGGACTCGGGAGCGCGGGAAAACGGATGCCTAATCCGTCTATAGGCTATCAGCAGGATACAGAAAATTTGTCTGGATTTTCTTCAACTTCTGGACTGGATGCAAGGATACACGCCAAGGGATTTCCTCTTCTCTTCTTGGGTGCCGACCCCCACACTTGGATTACGCGAGTGGTGAATTGATAGTGCTTTTTGTGTCCATTAATAGTGCTTTTTGTGCTTTTCGTGTCCCTAGTGCCAGGTTCATCACGACCTCATCCACATCGTCAAGATCATCCACCGAAGGAAGACATCAGGACCGGATTGGCCAACAAACTATTCACCATCCCCAGAATAGCAACGTACGAGTGAGTCGTCCCGTAAAACGGACACCTCCGATGCTCCTTTCAAGTGCACAGGCCAAAAGGAGCAAAGGTTGTAAGTCGATACGATCGATCACTATCGTCGATAAATTTTTTTTATCGACGATTGTTATCTCTCGTGACTCAGGAGTCAAGTAGATTACGGGGGGTCATTGCAGATATTAGTAAAATCAAAACTTATTTATCGGCCTTAAGCCTGTACTTCGGTACATTTTTTAAAAACTTTTCTCAATTTTTTTAAATTGCATTTTTTTTATTGCAATTTTTTTGATTGCATTTTTTTTACTGCAATTTCTTTACTGCAATGTTTTTTTTTATTACTCTTACGAATCTTATCTTTAAGAAGCTCGGCGCTGGCCCGCGAGGTCTTTTTACCCGGGCTTCAGCGACGCTTCGAATTTACGTTCGCGAAGCTCGGCGCTGGCCCGAGAGGTCTTTTTACCCGGGCTTCAGCGACGCTCCGAACATTTTTCGTTCCCGCGAACGACCTACTATTTACCGATGTTCGTACCCGATTCGCCTCATCGAAACCAAACAAGAATCGCCAAATATCGAAATTACCAGTCCGGTGACTCTTCGAGTTACCTTCCATTCACGGGAGCCTCGCGTTTTGAGTTCTTTACACTCGCCTCAATCTACCAGTACGAACTCGGTAACGCGGAGTGACAAAAAAATTGCCAACAGCGCAGACGGATCGCGTAAGTATCGATGAAAGTAAAATATCGCAGACTCATGCCTCACCTTTCGAGGAATAAAATCTAAAGATTTTTCTTCGCAAGGGAGCGCATGAGGAAAGAATTTTTTTATGTCTTTGCTCCGTGCCCACAGGTGATACGCCCCGGAGCGACGAGGCTTCGCCGACTGGTTTTGGCGCCGGCTTGCTGACGGCGATTAATCAGAATCGTCGCCGCATATCGTGTCATCCGAGGGCGGGGGTGGCGCGAGGGCTTCGTCCGCAGAGGGATGGGTTGACCAGTGACGTCACGCGCCCGTGGTAACATCTGGTCGGGCACTAGAGCCGGATACCAACCACCGGTGGACACTGTCCGGCGGATAGGGCTCTCGGACACTGGGCGCCGAGGCCTCTCTCTAACTCCGCATCAAAATTACCCTGGCGTTCGTGGTCGAAGGTGTGCCGGCTGCTCCTAATTAATTCCATCGTCCCGACGTTGTTTTGCTCGTCGGCACGGATGCTGGCCGAAGGATGTCTCGGCTTCCATAAACTCGGGGGACCCCTCGGCGGCGGGTTCGGGAGATTCGGAAATTTCAACAACGGTGAATACTCGACGCACATTTTAGTAGCTCCCTCTCACGCTGCATGCGGCCTCGCGCTTTATAATCCCGGAGCTATAGACCCGAGTACGGAAGCCATCCTCCCCGCAGTTGTATCGATGGGGGTTCGATTAATTTTTGTTTATTCGAGTCGAAGTGGAAATTGATTTACAATATCCGGATCTGGCGGGGCACGTGCTACGTTAATTTTCGTAGCATAGCCGAGTCGAGTACGTTGTTGTTTTAACGTTCTATCCCACCCTCGCTCGGCGTACGCAACGTATAGAGCCTGTGGGCAGCGGCGCTCGACGAAACGCTCTTTTTAGTCTTTTTTTTTAGTTTTTTTTTTTTTTTTTCACCACGCAAGTCCCCTCCGAGCGCGAACCGTGGCTCCGAGCCTCAGCCCCCGAATTACGAGTTGCGCGGCCGCCCGGTCAGCCGGGATTAGAGGCTGATTCGGGCGATCCAATTTAATTGAGCGATTAACGGCTAAATGCCCATACCCATACCCCTCTCGCGTCCCTCGGGTTGCGCTTCGCTCGCGAGAACGAATTGTCCGCGCAAGCTCGTCCGGCTCGACGCTCGGAAATATAATTCAAAGATATTTATTGCTGGGATTAAAGCTCGTATTTTATCTATCTAATATACATGTTGCAGGATTGTTGCGAGCGGAGCTTTCGAGCTCGTGAGCGATGGAAATCATCGCGGAAGGACGGGGAGTCGCTGGCCAATTCATAGGACGATAAATTCATCAGGGTTCGACGAGTTAGGTTTCGAAGTAAGACGATTTATCGTACGGATAATATCTAACATTTGCATACCTCTTTTCCTGCATCGTTTCAATGCGTTTCCTCTTGATCCATTTCCATACACTTCTATTTCGCTGCAGACAAATACGTTTATTCTAACTCATATTTTATTACATGCTTTGCACCAGGTGAATCGTCATTGGAGGATGCATCTCTGGGTACGCGATGGAAGTCGTGGAACATCGCTGTCCACGCAGAGAGATGCAAATTCACTTGCCAATTCACGGGACGATAAATTCATTAGGGTTCGACGAGTCGGATTACGAGGCAAGCGGATCTATTGTAGAGATAATATCTAATATTTGCCGACCTATTTCGCCGCATTGTTTCAATGCATTTCCCCTCGATCCGTTTTTTTCCACTTCTATTTCGCCACTGACACAAATACATTTATTTCAACTCATATTTTATTCCATGTTTTGCATCAGGTGAATCGCCATCGGAGGATACATTTTTGTCTCCGTGATCGAAGTGGTGGAACACCGCGGCCCTACGCAGGGTGAGAATTCACAGGACTACAAATTGACCAGGATTTGACGAGTCGGATTACAAGGCGATATAATCTATCACATAAATAATATCTAATATTTGCTAGCCTCTTTCCCCTCATCGTTTCAATGCATTTCCCCTCGATCCATTTTTTCTCCACTTCTATTTCGCCACCGGAACAAATACATTTATTCTAACTTATATTTTATTCCATGTTTTGCACCAGGGAATCGCCATCGGAATATACATCTCTGTGAGCGCGGGAGAAGTTGTGGAGCATCGCGGCCCTACGTAGAAGGATGGGAGTTCACTGGCCAATTCACGGGACTACAAATTAACCAGGATTCGACGAGTCGAATTACAAGGTGAGATGATCTATCATATAAATAATATCTAATATTTGCAAACCTATTTCCCCGCATCGTTTCAATGCATTTCCTCTCAATCCGTTTTTTCCACTTCTATTTCGTTACAGACACAAAATTCGTTTATTCTAAATCATATTTTATTCCACATTTTGCACCGACACGAATACATTTATTCTAACTCATATTTTATTCCATGTTGTGCACCAGGTGAATCGCCATAGGAAGATACATTTCTGTGTGCCCGGCAGAAGTCGTGGAGCATCGCGGCCCTACGTAGAAGGATGGGAGTTCACTGACAAATTCACGGGACTACAAATTAACTAGGATTCGACGAGTCGGATTACCAGGCGAGATGATCTATTATATAAATAATATCTAATATTTGTAAACCTATTTCCCCGCATCGTTTCAATGCATTTCCTCTCTATCCGTTTTTTTCACCTCTATTTAGTCACCGACACAAATACATTTATTCTAACTCATATTTTATTCCATGTTTTGCACCAGGTGAATCGCCATCGGAAGATACATTTCTGTGTGCGCGGCAGAAGTCGTGGAGCATCGCGGCCCTACGTAGAAGGGTGGGAGTTCACTGGCCAATTCACGGGACTACAAATTCACCGGAATCCGACGAGCCAATCATTAAGATTCAACGGAGCGAGCGTAACATGAATTCTTTACGTCTCCTTCAACATAAATATCCTTCACCTGAAAGCACTCCCGCTCACGGCCTCTTAACCTCTTTACAAACTCATTCCTTATAACTACTTTCGTTTCGCCTCAATACTATCCATCCTTTTATTTTTTTTTACTTTCTTCTCGTCTTCTATGCTGCCGTAAAGTAGTTTATCTGAGTTGTTGCTCGGCTGGCCGGAAAGCCGAGCAACAATAACGAGGAAAATGAGTGGAGGCAAGGGGCCCATTGTCCACACTCTTTTCCTCGTTTTTCGTTTTGTTTATTATGCTTTTAGTTTTGAAATTTAGCATTCTCCTTTAATCCGAGAAGTTTCTGAAAGGCAGTTCTTTACTCGTTCTAGTAAATTCAAAATATTTCACTTTATGTTGTTCTTGTCTTCCTTGCTTCGTGAATCTTATCAACATCACATTTATCGTTTTCGATTTTTTTTTGTTCTTATTTTTTAGCATCAATACCGATCTTTTCCTTCGACGATACTTCCTGCCCATCCTTCTGGATCTCCGCCTTCCGGATTCTAGAGAAATAATTTTATTAATGCAATTCGTTTTCCATGTGAGGTTTAATCTGAGGCATTCCACATCACATGCTGCGTGGAAGGATGGCAGCGAATAAATCCCTAGGAGTTCTGCCCGGGCTGTGGAGGAACCTGAAGTCCGCGACGGATCCAGAAAAGCTGAAATCCATCCAGCCAAATTGTGTTGCTTCCTCCGTCGCTGCATCCACCACTACGAGGTCGGCTAGGCATGCCGGATAGGAATCTTTTTTCCCTAAATCAAGGTAAGAAATCTCGATCCACACTTAGCCACTTCTGTCTTTCCTTCCGCTTCTACATACATATACCAAATTCGATTATTCTAATTAGTGTTTTATTCAATACTCTGCAATGCCAGGTAAATCGCCGTTCGTCGAACATCGAAGAAGACGCATATGGATTCAAAGGACTACAAGGAGCCTCCGAGCGCCGATTGCGTCTCTATAGCTGGACGATCGAAGAGTCGGAAACGCCCAGCAGATCCCGAGGAGTTGCCGTTCCCACACTGCTCCAGCCAACTGCGATGTCGAATCAACATTAGTGATAGGCATTTGTTTCAGGAAATCAAGGTAATATGAATTGCGTTATTTCAACACATTTTCACTCAATCTTTTCTTCCCCTTCTCAGATGGACACAAAAGTTCATTATTCTAATTATTTATTTGTTACTCTGCAATACCAGGTAAATCGCTGTTCGTCGTACATCGAAGGAGATCAATGTGGAATCGAAGGACTACGCGGAGCGTCAGAGCGCCTATTACGTCGTTATTATAGCTGGATGATGGAAGAGTTTGAAACGCCCAGCAGATCCCGATGAGCTGCCGTTCCCACTGCACCAGTCAACTGCGGTGTCGAATCAACATCAGTGATAGGCATTTGTTTCAGGAAAATAAGGTAATATGAATCGCATTATTTCGACCCATTTCCACTTGATCCAGTTATTCACTTTTATCTTTCCTTCCACTTCTATACACAGATACAAAACTTGATTATTTTTATTCATGTTTTATTCGTTACTCTGCAATACCAGGTAAATCACCGTTTGTCGTACATCGAAGGAGATGCACGTGGATTCAAAGGACAACGAGAACGCCTACTACGTCGTTATTATAGCTGGGTGAGGGAAGAGTTGGAACCGCCCAGCAGACCCCAATGAGTTGCCATTCCCACTGTGCCAGTCAACTGCGATGTCGAATCAACATTAGTGATACGCATTTGTTTCAGGAAAACAAGGTAATATGAATTGCATTATTTTAAAGCATTATACACAGACACAGAAGTTGATTATTCTAATTCATGTTTTATTCGTTACTCTGCAATACCAGGTAAATCGCCGTCCGTCGTATATCGAAAAAGATGCATCTGGATTCAAAGGACTGCAAGGAGCTTCCGAGCGCCGATTGCGTCTCTATAGCTGGACGATCGAAGAGTCGGAAACGCCCAGCAGATCCCGAGGAGTTGCCGTTCCCACACTGCTCCAGCCAACTGCGATGTCGAATCAACATTAGTGATAGGCATTTGTTTCAGGAAATCAAGGTAATATGAATTGCGTTATTTCAACACATTTCCACTCAATCTTTTCTTCCCCTTCTCAGATGGACACAAAAGTTCATTATTCTAATTATTTATTTGTTACTCTGCAATACCAGGTAAATCGCCGTTCGTCGTACATCGAAGGAGATGCATGCGGATTCAAAGGACTGCGAGGAGCTTCCGAGCGCCGATTGCGTCGTTATAGCTGGATGATGGAAGAGTTGGAAGCGCCTAGCAGATCCCGAGGAGTTGCCGTTCAGGTGGACCGACTGCGTTTCCTCTGTCTGATCATCGTTGACACTCACCACTGCGCCAGTCAACGACGATGTCGATTCAACATCACTGACAGGCATCTTTTTCAGGAAATCAAGGTAAAATAAATTCAGTACCACGAAACTTATATGAATAATAGTAAAAAAAAAATAATATAAATAATCATACAAAAAAACACCCCTTTTGCCATAGAGCTTTTTGTGAACCTACAGACACAAAATTGCTTTTTGAGCAAGGCGAATATTGTTTCGAAAATCCACCGTAAGGGATTTTCGACCCTTTTAAAAACATTTTTTTGGATGTAATGTTTATTTTGTACTCGGTCTTTCCAGAAAAATTGTCACATGTCGGATGGGATGACGGAGACTCGATGGAATGATTCATCGCCATGGATGGCTGTGGAGCGTCCGGCAACGCTCGGACGATCTGGGAAAGCCGATTTCTACCACTGTAGCATCAACGGTACGACATTCAGGTAATATGAATCCGATAACACATTCCGCGAGTATTACTCTTCAATATAAATGCTCACGGTTTAAAATATTCGTCTCTAATTAATTACTCATCGATGATTTTAACCCTCTCTCGTGTATATGCGTTTTCCGCGAATTACAAATTTGATTTCGAAATGGTATTTCGTTAATTCGAGCGGGAATTAAAACCACGAGGGCGTGCGCCCGGTAGAGACCACTCTCCCAATTATGCGTGAATGCAAATGCATAATAAATTGGGGGGAACGAGATGTAAACTCTGTGAAACAGCCAATTCCCAATAATCGAGAACACTCGCGGCCGAAGCATCGCGTTAAACGCGTTAATTTCTTTCCTCTCTCATTCTCGCGAAATCGATAATTGATCCGTCGTGGCTAAAGTCGAGACGCTTTCACATGAATTATTTAATTTTTCGTGTCCGTGTAGACAGGAATAGAGGATATCTTCGATTCGAGGTTCGTCCTCCCCGAGTCTCCCCTTCGCGCGACAGACGGTATGAATAATCGGGGGTTCGTTCTTAGAGTCTGATCATCCGAGCGCGGTTAAATTGTTAAATCGTCAAATCGAATTTGCAAATGGGCCGAAGAACGATGTGGAAAGGGGTGGAAGGGAACGAATCAATCTTTCCATTAACAACGAACTTGCCGGCAAAATAATTGGCGCTAAGTAAAAATCCTCACGGTCGCCCCACGTACTTTTTAAATACGCGATTGACATTATTAATTCACAGAACGAAGCTCCCTTTCATTCGAATCTCAAGCCTTGGAGTCGTTTTTTTCGCGATATTTTTTTTCTCATTCGAATAAAAACCGATGCCTTATCGTCGAACCCGTAAAATCTAGCGAGTGCTAACGTAGATACACCGGCATCTAAAAAATTAAATTCCAACGATGTCCAAGGTGTGCGGTCGGGGACTGTTAACAGAACTTTTAATTCCCCATCTAGCGAATTCCGATTCTTGGCGTGAAAAAAACGAAGAAAAGTCAGTCAACAACTTGGGAAAACTTTTTTCCCCGCGAGGGTAATTCCACGATTTGTTCTCCGCGAATGGTGAACGAGGGGAAAAAAAAGAGTTGCAAAACAAGCGTCGAGAAACAGGGGGCGTGCTTGGGAGGTGGCCGAGAGAGAGACGAGGAATGGTGAAGGTGGATAACGTGGGAAGGTGGTGAGAAAACGAGCGAGTCCGCGATCCGAGGAAGGTGACCACCCTCCCGAAGACGTGCGGCCCCCGCAGTAAAGGGCCACCTATCGCCACACCGAGCTTCCGCCACCCAGAAAGCTCGGTGAACGCCCACAAGCGTGCGCAGGACACACCCATCGACCAATCGTTTCTCGCGCAGACTCGCAAGCTCGACTCGGGAGCTTTTCACCTCCAGCCAAACTGACAAACACCACGTGCAGCGCGACCGGTTCGCACGTGCGTCGCGGAGCTTCTCTTCGAGACATCACTCCGTCACTCGTCTCCTCCCAGTCTCATTAAAAAAAATCTTCCAAAATCCTATTTTTTTTTAATCCCCAAAAAATCTCCCCGTCCCCGTGGTAGACGTGAATAATTCACGAGATTGAAAGATTTGAAAAATTTTATCAGGAGTCGGACAACAAGTGGCTTCGATCTGCAGTCAGCATCGTCGTCGATCGGGAAAGTCGATTCAGCAGAGAGAAAGAAACTCTGCAGTCGGCTCGTGGTTCAAGATCGTCGAAGCTGCGCCAAAGCTCATCGAGACTTCGGCGTCGAGGGAACTGAAAACGATAGCTGTCTTCGCACAAACTTCACTGTCAGCATCCACGACAATCGACTCTGTTGGAATCGCTGCGAGAATCATCCCGGTGAGTCTGCACACAAATATTATCGACATATTTTCTCGCGCCCCGGCACGTGTCGCTGAATTCCGAGCCCAGTTAAATTCCGTCCGCTCCGGCGTGCCGGCAAAACTTCTGCCGTTCGAGAACGGAGTTACGCCGCGGGTCGATGGAGCTTTTCCGACCCACCCGCCACTTATCACGAGCTCGACCGATATTCAACAGTTGGTCCTTCTTTTATCTTGCGCGAAAGAGCTCGCGGTGCACAGCCGCGACCCTCGCCACCGGAGCGAGGCCGCGAGCCCTTTAAAACACACCGCTCTCTTACAGCGGGTACTACACGAACCCTCGAACAGGGAGACTTTATTAGCGGCTAGAGAAACGGTTGGCGGAATTGCCGATCGTTCGTACGAGTGGCTCGAATATGCGCCGAAAATCTCAAGCGCGAAAAAATCTTCGAGATAAATTTTTTATTTTATTGATAGAAGTAATTTTTTTTTTAGTTACGAAACTCCGGCATTCATGCGCGAGGATAGATGGAAAATAGACGGAAAGAATGGAGAAAGAAAAAAAATGAGTCTCCGGAGTATCCGGCCGATAGCTAGGCGCCGCGGTCCGAACAAAAACGTTTCACACTCCCTCTCGACTCCCGGCCGAACCCCCGGCGGTCGGAGTTTAACGCGAGTGTTGGCCTCTCGTGGAGGTGTATAGGTGTAACATATTTATGTTGTGAACCGGCCGAGTGCGGGCAATAAATAGCGGTCGCCGGGGGCCGCTCGGTCGACGGGGCCAGGAACAGAAGGGGAGAGCGAGAGACAGAGGGAGGGAGGGGAAGGGGTTTTGGAACTGGAAGCCGCCGGCTGGGTCAGGCGTGGAGCAGGAGCGATTACGCGTTCACTCCCGTTCGCTCACATTCGTTTGTAGCACCCCCCCGACATAGTTATACTATACTCTCATTCCTCTACACTCGACGCGCGTGTACCACTCTACTGCGTATCTCGCGTTTAGTACGGGTCTATGAAATTTTAGCAATGGGCAGCCTCGGTCAAGGATACAACTCGTCGATGCTTAGTGCTCGTATCGCCTCGGAATTTCGATCGAAGAGTTAATCCGATCGGATAAAAATAAATCGGTGATCGATAGGATAATTGATGGGTTGTAAAAATCTCATTTTTAGATGTTTTATTGAAAGACGGGCATTTCATTCGCTTTTTTTTATGTGTTTTATTATTTTTATTTTTTTATGGTTCGTGCAAAACATTTCATTTTTTTATATTTGTTTTGGGACGAGTCTATGAAATTTTAGCAATGGGCAACCTGGGTCAAGGATACACCTCGTTGAGGTTTAATGCACGTATCGCCTGGGAATTTGAATCGAAGAGTTAATCTCATCGGATAAAAATAAATCGGTGATCGATAGCTTGGATAATTGATGGGTTGTAAAAATATAATTTTTATATTTGGTTTAGTACGAGTCTGAAATTTTATCAACGGGAATGCTCTGTCAAGGATACACCTCGTCAAACCTTAATGCACGTATCGCCTAGGAATTGGAATCGAAAAGTTAATTCGATCGGATAAAAATAAATCGGTAATCGATACCTTGGAAAATTGATGGGTTGCAAAAATCTAATTTTATGTTTTCTTGAAACTCGGGAACGTCATTAACTTTTTTTTTGCACAGTAGCTAGAACGTCTATTTCTGATAGAAGTCTTTTATTCAATTTTCTTTATGATTCGCAAAAAACATTAAATTTTTATATTTACTTGCAACTTTGAAATGTTATTCACATTTTTTTTTTTCATAGATTTGCTAACAAACTTTCCAATGGAATGAGAAGTCCGCCGTCGATCGTTCGAAATTGATTCCAGACCGCGAAGGTTCCCTCCGTGAGAATCGATATCCCTCGTCGTCGCCGTCGTCGCCGTCATCATCGTAACGCCGGTACGCGTATACCTATGTGAGTCGATAGGTAGTCGTGGTATTCGGAAAATCTTGTATGCGGAGGACCCTTTCGCATACCGTCAATCCGATACAGCGTCAGTAGTCTGAGCCTGCCCGGCCTAATGATGCATATCTCCGTCTGTTATGTCTTGAATGTCTCGACGGTGCAATCGGCTACGGCCGACGCGGGGAGGGGGGAGGCGGGAGTACATGCAACTGCCGCTCGAAACTGGCCCCGAGTCTCCCGAAGCAGGGAGATATGGACGCGGCATGGTTTCCAATGAGGTTTGAGAGCTTGCGGCGGGATACCAGAACGCCTCTCGGTATAGCCTGGCATCGGGCAACGGTAAGCTGCCCTCCGGTAGCTCGTCAGCCTGACGGACGGAGAAACGCGCTACTCGCCGGAACTCGAAGGTTCCCGAGCGATGCGTTAACCGTCATCCCCTTCGATTCCTCCCGCTGCTTCGACCTCCCCGCGCGACCAATGAAACCGGCAAAAAAAGGAATCACTAAAACAATAAACCCATTGGGCAAATGGGAAAGATTCATCGCGAATAAAAATACTCCATCGTGCCGATGGTCATCCCGGACGTGAACAACATTCCGCAGTGCTCTGTTTCGATGGGATTTTAGCAACGCTGTTGAGATCCACCGCGAATTCCCCGGGGTACACGATGTAAATTCTCTCTCGTTCTCTCTCGTGGCGCGTTACGCTAGAATCGTCCAAAAATCGTCCAAAGCAAGCCGAAACTAATTTAAATGCCCGGTCGGCCGCTCTCGCGAACAATTAATCCGAGGTATTTAATTGCGGCCAAGTGCCCGAGCCTCGTGAGCCCTGCGTGCGCTTTCCGTCAGCATAATGCATCGCGCCTCTGCCGCTCGGGCTCTTTGCCGGAATATCCGCGTTCTAATTCCGCGCTGCTGGTAGAGGTATGTAAACCGGCGATTTTACAATTGGTAAACGCTCGTGATCTCTTTATTCCCGCGGGGTGGGGAGAGGCTTTGCAGGCGATGTTCTGTTATTCGGGCGTTGGGCGATTTTGCCCCGATATATTCATGGGCGCAGAGTCGATCGATCGAACTGCCGTGGCAACATCGAGAAAGGTCGACGCACCGCAGCGGGCCGCTACCAGCATCCAGCTGATGAATTATTTCACGATGTAAACACCTAAGTATACGGAGAGCTTGTAAACACGTAGGTACGGGGAAACGGTGATAGCGGCGCTCGCAGGGACTTGGCCGCGCCGTACGATACAGTAGTGTGGCGAAGGGTGAGTTAGCCGGGATTGCGTCGCAAGCGTGTGGAGAGGGCCAGTGGCGTTTGGAAACTCGCGGTCATGCTGGAACAGCGCGCGCGCGAGAGCTCGGTTTCCTCTCGTGCAACGCTGGCGCGTATACGGGACATTCGGGGGGGTAGGTAATTAATAGCAAACCCGTATAAATCAGAGACAGACTGGATGTTACGTTGGGTTACGCGTGTGGCAACGAAGCGAGATTATGCCCAGAGGGCCGGTTACCACCCCCTAACTCCGATCTCTCTCTCACGGCATCGCGAACGACCCACGCGAATTCTGAAGGCACATACAAACAGACCCACACGCAGGGAAGCCCCGGTCAGTGCTAATTTTTCAAACAGTGCGCCATAATGGTCCCGGCTAATTACTGATTTTTATCTGCGCCGCCCACGAGGGCCAACGGCACAGCTCTCGAGGATTCGGCATGCCAGGGCGAAATCGGCTTCTCTCACTCTCCCGGACCGAAGCTCTCGGCACTGCGGCAAGGGATTGCAATTATTAACCCGCATGCCATTCGCTAACTAACGCTTCGCGATTCGAATGCCCGATTTCGCGTGCTCGCGGGGGACCGAACTGTGCCCTCCCTTCGATCGGTTAGATATGTTTTTTCCTTTTTTTTTTTTACCCTCCCCGGGCTATTTTTTATCGATAAGATAAACGGCCAATGATTTTTCGAAGAATAATTTTTCGGGTTATCCGTCGTGCAGTTTTGAGCGAGCAAAGTCTGAGAGTGGAATACGAGAGACTCAGACTGCATAATTTAACAATAACCGCGGTTATTGTACGTAGCGTGTACGGCCGGGAGGAAACTTGGTTAACGCGGAGAGAAGTCCGAACTTCTTATCGGCTCTCTCTCTGGCCGTGTCTCGAGCAGAGAGTGCACCGTCCTATATTGTACAGTGGCGCGGAGGGACGGGCGGGGCGAGGCGTTGTTCGGGCTCGATAGATACAGCTAACTACCACCAGACACCTATGTACTTAACGTAACCCATGTAAGCTCACGCTAGAACAAATTTGCCCCTTGCGCCTCACTTCCTTCTCCCCACTTTACCCTCCTCTCTCACCTCTTACCCCTCGGTCTTCGTTCTCCGTTTTGGCCATGTGTCCCGGACCCGCGAAGCTTCTCCGTCTCGCAGCCACTTCGGGAACCCTTCTCGCTCCCTAATTCCCTCTCGGAACACCGATGTTATGAAGTTGTGTTGAACTTTTCGGGAGCATAGTTTGCCGAACACCCCCCGGGTGACTACGAGGGCTTACCTTTTCCGTACGGGGCGCGCATGGCTACCTAGCTTCCCGAGCTCTCGCGACGATCTATAGATATGTATATATTCTCCGGGGGCTTGCACTCGAACAGTTTTCGGAATTCAAGAGACTCCGTCTTTACACTTCGAAAACCGTTTAATCTTTTTTTTAAACTATTACTAGAAGCATTAGCAAACTTTAATTATTTTATTTGTTTATTTATTTATTTAATAACGGGCTGGGCCCAATTACAGAGACGATGGGAAAGTCATCGTCCAGCGAACAATGTTATGATTATAAATTTCTATATCCGTAACTCAGTTAGAAGAGTTCAACGGGCCGAGTTTAACCGATAGAGAGACAATCATATCACAACAGTCCGCGAAAAACTCGAAGTGCATGTCGTTAAAAAACTGCGCATTATCCGTTTCAATGAGTAAAAATCAGCTGCAGCCGGAGAGGGTGAGAGAATTCGCGTGCGAGGATGAAAAAAACACACACACGCAATCTAGATGGGATGGCCCGCAGTTGAAGCGCGTGCGCGACGAGCCATTCGCGAGGGCTTTTAATACTCTAGTTACACAAACCGGAAAATTGTTTCGTAATTCCACGCCGCGACGGTAGAGATTCGCGCAATTTCGAATAAATTCGCTTTCCAGAAGGGGGAGGGGGGGTGGCGAAGGGGAGTTACGCCAAAACGCTTTGACGCGAGGGGAATGACAGTGTGTACCGTGCGTATCGCGTACGCCCTGCTGCTCATGACTGTCGTTGCATTTTTTTCCTCGCTCGTTCGTTGTATGTTTTTCTTTTACTGTATTCTCTTTTTTTTTTTTAGTTTTATTCAACGAATTTGTTACATGAGGCGAGAGGGGACAGCGGAACGAGTTATACGCGATAGAGATTCTTGGCATGGCGGACGAGCTTTTGCACGGTATTATATATAGGCCGTGCAGGAGAAGCCGGGCCGTATGTGTGGCGAACGCGAGAGCAGTCGCGCGCGACGTGTGTATGTATATAGCAGTAGAAACTTACGGGACAACTTTGAGGGGTCGCAGTGACGCAACCGAGGTAACAACATTACAACGTTATTAGATTTACCGCAAGCACCTACCCCGGAGGCTTTCGTTCGCGTTCTCCTCATCCTGTACTCCGTGCTGCACCGAATTACGCACATACCCGACCTCTCATACCTCATGCATCGTGTGTGTGCGCGAGTGTATACGTAATCTTAAGCGGCCTCGAGCACATCGTACCCGAGCACAGTCGCGCGTTCGTATTAATTGATGTATCGAGCCACGCGAGATACTTTAGAGGAGCAAAAGGAAAAAAATGAAAATACCTTTTGTAGGAAAGTATAAACTGCACTGTAACGAAAATTCGTATGAAATTTAATGTACTGGTGGTGGGATTTTTTGTGCATAAACTGGTATATTAAATTTCGTGTACAATTGTGGTGAAAAATGTACGTACAGCATAATAAAAACTTTAGACAATAATTTACTTTAATTTTACTATAAAAATACTTTAATTTCAATGCAATAGTATATTAATTTTTCATCACAATTGTACATTAAATTTAATACCAGTTTGTGCATAAAAACTTCCAGTGCCAGTGCAGGAAATTTCATACGAATATTTTTACAGTGCAAAGAAGAAATTGAGATATCAAAATCTACAGGGCATAGAGAGACTGGGGAGAGATGGAACAGAAAACGCGGCACCGAATTACGCATACACCCGACCTCTCATTCATCCGGCATCGTGTGTATGTGTGTGTGCAAATGCATACGGAATTTTAAGGGGAGGCTAAACACGTATTCGTGCGAGAGAGACAGGGTTAAAATGTTAAATCCATTTTTCTGCGAAAATATTCTATAAAATGAAAAATAAATTGCGGGGCGCACGGCATTAATCAAATACGCAGTGCGCCCCCAATTAATTTCTTATTTTATAAAACCTTTTCGGAGAAAAATGGATTGAAAATATTTTTGAGGTCATGTTGATGACCTTTATCGGCCTCGAGCATATCGTTCGTATTAATTGATGCATCGAGTCATGCGAAGTATTTTAGGGAAAGAAAGGAAGAAAAAAGAATGAAACTAAATTTTGCAGAAAGGTATAAAGAAGAAATTGAGATATCGAAATGTACGGGGCACAGAGAGAGACGCGGGAGAGATAGAACGGAAAACGCTGCACCGAACCGGGCGAGAAAACGTCGAGAGAGCTATTGAGTGGGCACCCTTAAGATAAGAGGTCGCAGCTTCACCCCGTCCCTCATACGTTTCCCCTATCTGACGCTAAACGGCATACCGGCCTCGTGCTTCTCCGCTTTCCGTACTCTCTGCTTTCCCACAGTTACAGCGTATATACTAAAAAAAAGGAGAAAAGAAAAAAGAACACCTCGAGAGCTAACTCTCGATTTCTCCTATCCAACATAATACGCCGAGCACATTACTGTCGAAAAGCCCACGAGATAAGGAGAATTTAGAATGGCGAGACAGAATTTTTGCGGGCTGATTCGGGCCGTGTTCGAGTGAGAAACGATCTTCCTCGCTCTTACTTTACGCTTTCCGAGTTTGATAAAATTATTGTTTCTTCGAGATCTTATCCACTTCCGGTCGAGATTGTGTAACGAAGAGATATTTTATCATTTTTATTTTTCTTAATGTCCAAAGTAAAATTTCAATCGACTCTACTCATGAGTACATTTTTTCGTAGGTTTTGTTTTTATAAATTTTAATATCAATAACGCCACGTTCGTAAATTGGTGTCTGAAGAAAAATCTGACAACAAAGCATCCGTGATGTTGAGAGTTGGTGTGGCGCGCGGCCATCTCGCATTCCCTCGGCACTGGCTCATTTGAGGCTAACTGTCCGCAACGGGGGTGCAAACTGCCCTTATCGCGGAACGTTTATGCCCACGCCTTATCTAACCGCGGCCCTTTTCCCTCTGTTCGCGCGTCTGCCAGTTTGCTTCCCAAAACAGCTATAAGATACAAGAGAACGCTCTGTGTTCCTCGCACACGGTCATTCTCTCGACCCTCCGAACTCTCACGTACACCCCGGCTCGATACTCAGCTGGCGATATTCCCCGATGTATTATCTGCATCCTCGTAACGACGAGAATTCTCGATCACGACGATGTTCCATTCCCGTGAGCGTCAACCGAATCTATCAGAAGAATGAAAAATATCAACACAAAAAAAAAAATACCGTGGAAAAATGTAGGACCGATAGTTTAAGGTAGTCCTTGCGAATAATGTTCACTTCGCATAAGTTTCAGATAAATGAGAGGGAATTGCAAACACTTCTGAATGGTATAAAAATCTGTAAAAAGATCAAGCATGTTCAAGGTGCTGAAAAGATTGATTTTGCATAATTATAATTCCAAAATGTTATTAACGAATTGATGAAAAATTTAATTGTTCAACAAATCTCCCAGAACTTTTTTTAAGACAATGATTCCTTCACTTTTCTGAATACGTATGAATGTTTGCAGATTTTTAAATTCACTGTGAATTTTGTGACTTTCTACACATTTTTCTCATACCAAAAAAAAATTCAAAGTGAATGTAAACAAATTTAGGCGAATCATTTTCATTAAAAAAATTAGGTTTCCCGGAGATTTGTTGAACAATTAAATTTTTCATCAATTTGTTAATAACATTTTGGAATCATTATTTTATTCAAAATTAATCTTTTCAGCGCCTTTAATTGACTTGATTCTTTTCAGATTTTTATACCATCCAGGAATGTTTGCAATTCCCTCTCATTTCTCTGAAACTTATGCGAAGTGAACACTATTCGTAAGGACTACCTTAATAAAAATTACGGAAACTTTCTTATCTCCAGAATGCCTCGCGGCTTCGGCTGCGTCGAAAACAAAGACGTAACTCTCCTCCCTATCCGCGGCTCGGTAATAAAATAACGAACGAAGCGAGCTCGATGCACCCGTCGATCGGAACGAGTCTCGCTATCGTGATTCGATTTCGTCGCTGCACATCGGTTTGGCATCATTTAATTTTTTATTCCCGTCGAGCAAACAAGGCGTCGAGGGGAGGACGAGCAGCTCCGTTGGAGTGACTCTCGGCTCTGTGTCCAGCTTGCGTATCGAACTAATTGGAAGTCTTAATAGCGCTCGAGTATCGTAATAACGTTGACGAGAAGAGGGGCTAGTTTGAGTATAAGCGTCGAATGCTTATTCGATGCTCAGTGAATGCTGTGTGTGAGTCATATCGACCGGAATTTCCAATCGAATGTCGATGTATCGGTGAGCTACAGCCTCTCTCCCCGTTTGCGAATCTCCCTTCCGATTTTCCCGGCAACCCCTTTACACCGTGCACGGAACGTCCAAACCACCCCCCGCCCCCCTCCCGCCCAACAGCGGCAGCAGCAAACCCCTCGATGGCAAATCAACAAACGGGGTACTGTGATGTGATTTCATTCATTAATTCCGCGCGACTTCACTCGAGAGTTGATTTCAACCGTTATATATGCACAGCCGTCCCCAGTAGGTAATGCGACGAGAGACTCTGCTTCTAGTTCAGTATCGCTCTCAGGCCCCGATAATGCGGAGATAAAAAAAAGTCGTACATAATATATTTCGAGTTGAGTCGAGTCAATTTTCCTGTCCACATCACCCAGGAAGATTAAAAAAAAGCTCGTGACGCAAGGCCCAAGGGTAGTTTTTTTTTTACATCCTGTCATGTCGAAATTTAATGTAAGAACACAAAACGTTAGCTGCTTTAGACAAAAAAAAATATAGGATGCAAAAAAAATTAGTCTGACTCCTTCCAGATATTGCATAGCATTCGGTAATAGGTAATGTGACGAGAGACTCTGCATGTACTTCAGTTCTGCTCTCAGGCTCCGATAATGCGGAGATAAAAAAGAGTACATAATACATTTCGAGTCGAGTCAATTTTCCCGTCCAGGACACCGAGGAAGACTAAAAACAAAAAAACAAAACAAGAAGTTCGACTCGCGTACAAGGCCCAAGGGTAGTTTTTTTGTGACGTCCTGTCATGTAATTTAATATAAGAGCACACAAAGCGTTAGCTGCTTTGAGATGGACAACAACAAAAAAGTAGGAAAAAAAAAATTCGTCTGACTTCTTCCAGATATTGCATAGCCGAGCGAACCCCTGAGTCGAAGTGGTCTCGACGTTTCTCCAGATATGCAGAATCTCACATGGTAGCTTCCTCTTTGACTTTCCACTCGAGATAGTGGCTGGCTACTGTCTCTCGAGACGAATTCCCGAAGACGGACATTCTCACCTTTTTTTCCTTTTTTTTTCTATTCAAGTCCAAGACCGTTGCCACGACGAGTAGGTAAAGAAAAATAAGTTCCTCGAAGCGTTTCTCCTCGTGGACAATATCCGTTTCGCCGTTGTGCCCGGTCCGTCCTCTTTGATCCTTTATTACATTTTCACAAGCGATTACATTGTCCAGCCGCTGGCTATTTTCCGTCTTGCGCCCAAAAAGCGTTATAGCATTTTCATCCGAGCGCCGCGTCGAGCTACCCAGAGAGATACAGATATTTTTCTTGGGTTCCCGGAGCGGGGAAGCTGCGTCAAGGATATCGAGAGAGTGGAGATCGAGTCTACCGGAGGGGATGGATAACAAAGTTCCAGTCTGCGAGCTCGGCCGCGCCACAAGCCAAGATATTGTTCTTGTTTGTAGTCGAGTTAACTCGAGTTCCCTTGCCTCACGGGCTCTCCCCAGCTGTATAGGTACTCCCCTCCCCCCTCTAATTAGGTTCGAGAGATTATAGAATTGTTTCGCAAAGTCGATTACGAGATTGCGATGCTGTCCGACGATGAAGGGGCGGCCCGGAGTTCGTACATTTCGGTTAACGCACAAATGCTCTTCGCGAATTTTTACGGTTCGACGCCCCCGCGCCACTCGAACTTGGACGAGAGAAGAAGTAGCGCGGCGAAGAGTTTTTCTCACCGGAAACGATTTTTCTCCCTCGATTATTTATTCCCGTGCGATCGATCATTCCCATCGCGCGGAGCATTCGGTAATCGGTGTGTACCGATTTCGACTCTCCAGTCGAGCGTGAGCACACTTACCCCTTTCGTTGCCGCGGCGGCGAGTGTTTAATAACCCAGGCCGGTGGTCGGATAATCGAGCGCGGAAGGTTGCCCTCTCGCAGAGCCGGAGAGCGCTCGCGGAAGGTCCGGGACGTATGGACGGACCGGGCAAACCCGGGGGGGGGGGGGTGTTCGCGTATGAGCGATCGCCACACAGACTCGCACACGGGCACACACGCCGTGTAGCGCGGCCCGTGGCGGCGGCATTTACGTTAATTAAATTTTCCCACACCGCTGTCGTGGAAACTCTCTCTCTGTCTCCCGAAGCTCGGCGGTCCCTCGCCGTCTCTCCGTCCCTAACGCTCCGCGTACCACGTGGGACAGCATCAATCATCGCACGCCTCGAAAGTACCGGGAAGCATGTGCGTAAGCCTCGCGACTCTACGTAGCCTCATGCGTACGGGACTGTTTAAAACGTAGCTCGGCTATTGCAGCTTACGGTCGGGTTGCAACCCTTTCGCGGAAGCTCGAAAGCCTTTCGACACGGCCCCTCGCTCGAGTTTTAACTACAGGCTCCGCTGGCGTGACGAAAAAGCCTTCCCATCAATTTCTGCCAATTTTGGCTCGGACGTCGAACGGTCCTTGATTAAATTGACCCGTTGCACTATTTTTTTTTTTTTTTTTTTTTTTTAACCGAAATCGTTTCGTTGAGATTTTTTTTTATCCGAATAAAGAGAGACTCGCCTTTCCGATGTAAATTTCATCCACGGGGGGAGGTGTAAGAAATGTTTGATTTGAAGATCAAAAACGTACCGTTAAATCGTCAGTACCAGCCGTAAGAGTATTAACGTCCATACGCTATTAAATCGATACACACGCCGAGTGCCGAATTAATTTTTAGCCTCTGTCAGTCAGCAGCCGCATCCTCAGCGGCAATTCGATCGGCTCGGGGAAAATTTCGTTGCTGCTCGGTGCGTTCGCGGTATAATTGAATCCTTTTATGTCCAGTGCCAATTTTGGCTTGAGTGTCGAACGCTTTTTGATTAATTTGAATCGTTGCACTATTTTTTTTTATTTTTTTTTAACCGAAATCGTTTCGTTTAGTTTTTTTTTTAATCCGAATAAAAAGAGACTCGCCTTTCCGATGTAAATTTCATCCACGGGAGGAGGTGTAAGAAATGTTTGATTTGGCGATCAAAAACGTACCGTTAAATCGTCAGTAGCAGCCGTAAGAGTATTACCGTCCATACGTTATTAAATCGATACACACGCCGAGTGCCGAATTAATTTTTAGCCTCGGTCAGTCAGCAGCCGCATCCTCAGCGGCAATTCGATCGGCTCGGGGAAAATTTCGTTGCTGCCGGTGCGTTCGCGGTATAATTGAATCGGCAGTGTGTCCGCGGCAACAGTGGAGTGTTGTACATCCCCGCCGCAAATTGACCGAAACGACGTTGTAGGGTGGGCGGTTTTCTATCTGTCCCTCTCCCGCCGGACAGCCGGACAGGCCGACGAAAAAAAGCCGCTCCACCATGTGCCGGTAGTTAAAGGATTTAAAAAAAAAAAAAAAAAAAAAAAAAAAAAAAAAAAAAAAAACGAAAAAAATTGTGCACGCGGCTGTTTGGCTCAATCATCGACGCTCGTTCAGTTTCGCTATTTCGCGGCGCTTTGCTAATATCGCTTTTATGTCCAGGTGCGCGCATAAGGATATAGAGGAATATATCGAGAGGATTGAGGATCGAGAAGCATCCCCTCGATGCATTACCTCGTTCCCTCGGCTCTCGAACGAAATGGTCGGCTGCCAAGCCGTAATTACTAATTAGTTCGCGTATATGGTCCTGGATAGTGGGAGAGCGGGTTCGATGGTCGAAGAGGGCAGGGTTGAACGAAAGCTCCCGGGGTGCCGGAGGACGCGGACACGCGCGAGAAGGGGTCGCCACCGCCCGGGCTCCCGCGAACGACCGAGAGAGCGAATGCACCTCGCGCGGTGCCCCCCTCGTGTACGGCGATGCGCGCTGGCTGATGCTGCCGGTGCTTCTCGGCCCCTTTATTAAATACCTTTGAAATTAAAATTATAATTGCATTCACTACCCGTCGGCACCCCGCTCGTTACTTCTATCCGGCTACGATACGTGTATGTACCGTGTGTTGTACACATCGACTGCGCTGAACTACGGGGATGAGAAAAGACCGTCGGGGCATCGAAATCCGTCGAGGCTATCCGACCGTTCGCTCGGAACTCTCGAAATTCAAAGCGATCTCTGTGCTTCTCCTACCGGGCAAGCGCCGCGTTATAGTCCGCAGCGCCGCTTTGGTTTCTCTATTCCTCTCTCTAATCGCTGTCTCTCACTCCCTCTCTCCGTTTCTCTACCCATGGCTCGTAACACGCGAGAAGCCTATTGCTTAGATACGGCTTAACCAGGTGGTTAGTCTAATTAGCGAGGCATACAGCCTTCGCCCATTGCAACCTCGGCCAGTATTGCAGAATCAGTGCTGCTGCTCGCCAAGTGGCGTTTAAGCGCCCGCCGTTAGGCGTTAGATGCCCCGACGTACGCGCCGTTATATATCCACAATAGCTACGTCGTGGATACGTAGTAATACGAGAACATACGGGGAAACGTATACCCACGGTAACGCCACATCGTGTTCCTCCCCCCTCGCCCTCCAACCCGCCCTGTCAGCCACTGTGCCACTGACGGCTCGCTAATTGCTCGACCGACCCTGTTCAACCCTTCAAATCCAAATGCATCCCTTCGCGAGAGCCCCCGTGCCTCGGCAATCCATGCCATCTACATCGCCGACTCGCCAACAGCCAACGCCAGCCAACAGTCCAGTCGCGATACCGCTACTATACGGTTATCGCGTTACTGTGCGATCATGCCAATTCCCGATTCCTCCGGGCGTCCCTTCTCTCCTTCGGGAAAGATCGGCTATCGACTTTTTTTTTGTTTCTCGCTTCTCGCGATTCAGGAACGACGATACAATGAGCAAGGATGGCGAATTATCGATATATTTTCGTTAAAAAAAATGTTTTTTTGAGATGTTCGTGTCAGAGTGCTTAAAATAGTCTGAAACGTTGAGAAATGTGATCTTTAGCTGGCGTCCGGATTTTTGTGTGTATGTGTAACAGACTTGCATTATTTAACACGAACTATAACTCGGAGACTGTTTGATATAGACTGTTTTTAGCAAGATCGTGGCGGAATTTAAGATTTCACGCAATTTAGAATTTTTTGAAAAATTTCTGTGGAATCTGTAAGTTGCGTAAATGTTGAGTTATCATCTTAAAACTGCATACGAATATGATATTTTGATGAAGACATTTGGTATTGAATTTTGCCAAAATCTATCCAAGCGGCCAGATTTTTTATAGATATCTGAGACACTTTTTTGTTTTGTTTTCTGCCGGTCAACAGTTACGTTTCATATTTTTATATGACTGGAATATTTTTTCAGTTCGCGCCGAATCGTCCCACCAATCTGGCAGCCACGCAATATCGCGAGCGATATTAAAAAACGATAGCAGTGCAAACAAATGGGAAGGGAATGCGGGAGAGAATAATTGAACGGAGAGGGTTTTTTTTTTTCAGTAGAGTGAACAATAGAATATACAGGACTCGAAATAACAACGTTTTATCACGGGTGGTAAACGTTAAATTCATTCCACTTAATTAAATTGCATACATTCGAGTTTTTCTTTTAGTACCCACTTCTCGGAAATTCACCTTTGTTGTTTAATTATCGCCATTTAGCTTTAGCCTGTTCGTAACGCCGAGACGAGAGCGAATTGAAGCCGGAGCATCGACAACGTATCAGCAGATCGCTGATAAAATACTTCACTTCTTCATTATTTTATTGCCGTTCGAGATACAGAGAAGCTCGTACTTCGCACAGCCTCGTGTGCGAGGAAGGATTGCGCTTCGAAAGCATGAAATCGATCGGCTGAGCGAGACCGCCACGGAACGAGAAGGGTCGCTCGTGAATTAATCGAGCATATAATCGATGCTCTCCATCCGCAATGCCCCTCTCGAATGTACATTATGTGCCGTGCTGTTGTACGCCCGCACACCGTATAACCGGCGGCTCGCTGCAGGTAATTCTCTCCACCATCCCCGGCCGGTGCATCTTGCGCGCATCGATAGATCCGTCGATCTCTTGATGGACGATCCTCTTGTAACTAATTTCTAATTCCTGCACCGCGCCGCCTTCGATTCGGAGAGAGCCCACTGGCAAAAATAATGTGGAGGCGAATAAAAAATTGCGACGCAGGAATATAGAAATTGAGTCTGCATTTGACGTGCGTTCCGGAAGGATTGAGAGAGGAAATTTCGTTCGTGCCACAGCAGAGGAGCGCGCGTACCGATGGTAACCAGCTTTTCAAACTCCCGCATGACAGATCGTATTATATTTTTACGTTTCATTTACCCGAAACGTAAAATTAATTAAACATCGGATACACGTGAGAGTGGAGCGCAGGCGGGTGGTCGAGGGTTGTACGCGTTCGTACGTTCGTTAGCCCCGACGCCTCCGGCAACCGGTCCGAGCAGAGTATCGCCGAGCGTAGGGGATGAAAATAAACGGGTTTCCTCTCCCTCGAAGAAACGTTGTTGCATCTCTCGGTTGTGTTTTACAGCACGAACGTTTTATCGTACTGACCGACGTGGCGGTTCGATACGCCAGAGGTTCCGCTTCGCTTTTTCTGTCGTTTTACTCCGCGTGCGGTTATCGTTATCCTCTCCCTTCAATTACTCAATTAGCAAGAGGTATGGAGCAATTATTATCATTCGTGCCGTGTACGAGAGACAAGTAACTATCGCGCTGCGCTTCTCCATACTTCGTTGCGCTATCCTTAATAGCGGTTCGTGAAATTAGCGCGAAATTCCACTGTCTTCCCCGCAGGAGAGACAATTCGTGCTCGTAAACATAATTAATAGCCACCGACATTAATTCAAATATTCTTTTTTTCTCTTCCAGCGCTACCGTGAGCATATGCCTCGCACGCGGTCGTTTACTTTTAGTCCCGCGCACTCCAAAACTGTCTCGCAATTTAGCTGAATAATTGGCAAACTTGGAAGTTGCACGACGGCCCAGCTGCCGACTGTTTCTACCACTTTGGCCGTTAGAGCGTTAGGAGGACGACAAGAATTCCCTACAAAGCAGACCGGAGAATTCCCTTGAACAAAATAACATATCGAGAGGAGGAAGTAAAAATGGACCGATAGTCACGTTGAAAGGGAGGATCGGTGAGTTTCCGCACGAGGGTTGAAACTCGGCCCGCCCGATAGAGTCGGCGAGCTATAGGAACGCGAGAATGCTAGGGGTAGAGCGTTAGCCGAGAGGACACTCGAAGAGGTATACGAGGGAATATCCTGGGGCAGAGGAGAGCAGCCTGGCATCCTAAGCCGGCTTGACTAATTGGCAGCGTTATAATCATGGGTACACGGTTAGGTTGGTATTACCGCGAGTTATAGTACCGCTACCCGCTGCTTCCGCACCACCTATATCCTACTAGTGCCTACACCCCTCTCCGGGATCCACCCTCGTCGTAACGCCCGTCACACCGGTCTACTCTCACTCTCCGTCCCGTTCACTCTACACTCCACGGCCCACACATTCGCGCTACGAACAAACGGGGAATGGCGTTTAATGACCCCGACGTTTACGCAAATTTTCCCATTATGCGACGCGGTTTTGGACGCCGAACGGGGCTATTCCGGGGCACGGGGAATGGGCGTCATTTTAACAGTCGTTCGAGACTACAGACCGCTGCTATTCTTTTTTTAATCTTTTCAATTTTTACTGATGGATTTATTTCGATACGAAAGATGCATTTTTTTAAAACGTAATTGCGCCGAACGAGTCGATTGAGGGTACGAGAAATGAGCGACATTTTAACGATCGTCCTACAACTCATTGCTATTCTTTCTCTAATTTTTCCAATTTAGATTGATGGATTTTATTTAGGTAGAAATGATGAATTTTCTTTTTTTTGTAAGTGACTTCAAAAAATCTGGGCATATGAATAATCGTCAGTAATGAAAATTGTCTTGTCAGGCTCAACTAGTCGCATTCGAGATCGTTTATCGCAGCGAAGAAAGTGGCTTCGCGTAGAATACAGCTTTATTTCTTCTATGATAAAAGAGTCTCTGATAATAAAAAATCGCAGGATATAAAATAACTCAAACAAATGTGACTCGCGCGACTGGAGGCCTCCGGTCTTCTCGTAGCCCGGCTATGGAACTCGTTTCTCCCGGAGCGATATATTTTGCTGAGCTTATCCTCGATGGTCATTCGTAAGCGAAGGGAAAGAAATGAGGCAGTGTGTAATGGCGCGCTATTCGTAACGTTTAGGAAGCGGGAAGAGATTCGTCGAGGCATTTCGATGTTCATCAAACACACGACCGCGCGTCTATCCTGATCATTCGGTCAGCAAAAGCGAGCGAAAGAGTTGTGCGAAAGAGAGCAAAAAAATATATATTTCGCTACGGGCAGTCGAGTTTCATGGCGAGGTCGAGCCTTCGTGTTGGTCTGCAGGCCTAGGCGGCAGAAGCGCAACGACCCATCAAGCGATTCCCGGGGGTGTGATCGTCGGTAACTAAACTTGTAAATCTCTCGTCCCCGAGCACGAAGCCCGAGCTTCCCGACTGACCAGAACGCATTTGTCTGTCTTAACCGAGGCGAGAGTTGTACGTATGGCATAGATAGGCACTCTCGGCCGTCTGTGAAATTCAGCCGGACACATCGAAATTATTCCCGGACCCGTCCGAAAATTCAAAGTTTTCGTTATTTTCACCGGAACACCGCGATCATACGAGTCTCGAGAGAAGGAGAAAGAATAACAACGGCGAGGAGGAGGAAACGATAAGCACGTAGCACGGATATTTAGCATAAATGTAAAATAAGCCGTGGCCTGGATATAAATCGTATTCCCATTAGGAACGGGCTTTCGCAGCGACCGCTCCGCTCTCCGTCGTTGCCGCTAACGGTGGCGCGCGGCGCGGAGGGCGACGGAGACCGGTGCATTTGAATACTGTCGGATTAAAAATTAAATATTACCGCACGTTGGTCGCCGGGCAAGCAGTTGGGGATACCGATTAGAGGAGACGAGGGTATAAAAGCCGGCCAATATAGCCGCGACGAAAATAACCCTGGCACGGAGAACGGAAATTATTCGGAAACTCATTCCGCGCATCAGCTCGCGGGAGAGCTTCGCGTAAAAAAAAAAAGTTAATCTTTTCTTGATGATTGGCGTATCGGTAATTGGCAAAGTATAACTTTGTGTATAAAACACTGACGAGGTAGTTTTTGAATTTTTCGTTAGTTTTTGCGCGTTCCGTTTTTCTCACGTCACTCGCTGAAATTCAAACGACATCCCGCAAGCATCGTTACAGTAACTCACAATTTTCGTCGTTGGCGTTCGTGGAATAGAGATCTCGGCTTTATATTATCGCGGCGGCGGTTGGCGGTTCAGACCTGTAGTGCGAGATGGACATCCGTCATATTACTCGAGACAAGAAAACCGCGAGAGATAGCCCGGAATGAAAGGAGGGAGGAGAGCGCTCAGTAAATTCTCGTTTTCCCTTCCGAGCCTCCTTTTCTCGTTTCTAATGCGATTCCCGGCTGGAAGAGCGAACGCTACGGAGCCATCCCCTTAAGCGCAGCTTCCGTAGATTCGTTGTGTACATCAAAGTTTATGGGCTGCAGCCGTCTAGCCCGGCGGAGGCGCGAGAGTCTCGAGACGAGAGAGCGATAACGCGAAGCGAGAGAAGTCAACTCGAGCACGTATAGATTTCTTCGGTTGAACCAGCGCCCGGTCGTCCCGAGGGGGATGATCGAGGCGGATCCGGGAGCAGAGAAAGAGAAGACACACACCGGAGGGTGCAACTCTGTCTTTATCCCATACGATATTGCGCTCACGCGTCGCCTCGAGCGAATCGAACCCTTATAATTATCTACCGAGGTGAAATTTGGTCAATCTGTTCGGCCCCGGGCGCGGCTAGTTCGCGACGTGAAACTTAGTTACCGGTCGTATCCTCTCGATCATCTTCCAACAGGTCAAACTCCCGCGGGGTATTCCGTAATACATCATTTTTAATCACTTCATGCATCTTCTCGATCGTGAGTTAATGGCCAATTTCACTGGAAAATCACCGAAACCGCCTTGGGGCCTCGACCGCTCGGGAAATTTACGAAAACGGTCGAACCGGAATATTTCGAATCAACCCCCTTTTTTCGATTTTTTTTTTAATCTTCGCTATTTTTAACGAGAGTCGAATTACCTGAAAGCTGTGCAGAGCCAGCGACTGCGAGTTTACCTTCCCCTAGCACCGTGACGGAAGTGTACGGTCTTGAATAAGTAACCACTTCATCTGCTTGTCCCCTTCGTTCATTTCCGCCGCTGATACCGACTACCAGTAGCTCAAAAAAAAAAGGAAGATTAAAAAAAACATCACCGCCGGCTTTTTCGAGAGTGTATTTTTGCGCTTGGCAGACTTCTGGACGGCCTTAATCATTCATCGTGCCGCGCTCGTGCATTCAAGTCTCCCTTTTAACCGCTCTCTCCACCTCGACGTACTCTCCGATTCTCGAAAGGAGTAAAAAAAAATCTCTCATCGCACTGTCGTGCTGCGACAACTGAGACGTGTTCTTAAATTAACCAACCCTGCAGATTAAATGACAAGCGAATTCGATCGAGAGGCGGGCCGCGTGCGGCGCGCGCCGAGAAATATGGAGATGCAATCGGCGGTGGAATTCCGTAGTCTGAATCGATTGGAATTCGAGGATATCGAGATAGCAAATCCGCGTCGGTCTCCCTGTTATTCGGTGGCCAGCGCGGAGCTATGCTTAACAGATCTTGAGCCTCAATCTCATATCTAACGAGCCACGGGGTATCCTTGAATAATTGAAGGAAAGCCTCGAACCTCATGTCCGGCTATTACGTACGTGGAATATTATAGCGCGGGGATATCGTTACACCGCAGCCGGCAGACAGCCAGTCGCATACGGTCGCGTCTTCGTACACCGTTAACTTCTCGTTAGAGATAAATCGTCCCAGGACCTCGAGCTACTGAATTAATACGACGAATTTCACCCTGATAATTTCTCGGGCTCTCTGCCCGGATATCTGTATCCACTCTCGTCGGAGGCTTCGGGGGCTTCGGCATAAATTATTCAAGGGACGATAAATACGTAGTCGAGGCTGGTCGGATGCTAATCAAGGGGCAGGTCTTTAATTTGTACAATTTAAATGGGAGTATGCATATCAAAATTTATCAACGTTCAATCTCACGCGATACATGTGCAGCAAATTTTCTCTTTTTTTTTTTTTTGTCAAAGTGCTGTTAATTTTTGCAAAGTGCGAGTAATACCTACCGTGCCGAGCAGTGTCGCGTGATAGAGCTCGAGCAGCCGATTTGTAAAATATCCAGCAGCAACGGCCGCACATGCTCCCGTCG
Organism: Ichneumon xanthorius; assembly: GCA_917499995.1. Lineage (NCBI taxonomy): Eukaryota > Metazoa > Arthropoda > Insecta > Hymenoptera > Ichneumonidae > Ichneumon > Ichneumon xanthorius. The sequence goes on along the minus strand of OU824202.1, from coordinate 20,318,813 downwards.
TAATAGTTGAACTGTTATTTACCGTTAACGGCCCACTTTACTCTCTATGGCTTATATAACACGCTCGGATATTAACTTACTGCTTATAACATTTACTTACCTTGCCGCAGGGTGGGTTTACGGTCGTACTGGCGGGTCTGGTTCTCCTCTCTCCGGCGTCCCGTTGCTTGCGCTCCGGGGACCACCGCGCCACGAACGTTTGACTTATTTACTTTGGCCAACTCGCGTAACTTCCAGTTAAGGGTGTGGGCCGTTCCGCGTGGCACGAGCGCCGATTTTACACAGTCCAGTGGAGAACGTACGTTCCTCCGGGCTCCTCGGCAACACCCCGTCATCCCCGAGACTGCGATAATAATACTTTTTCACGGATGAAGCTGCGAGAAAAAAAAGGAACAGCCGCCTCGTTTTCACGGTGCCCTTAGCTTAATCGAATCGATAACATGCTGCCGAAGGCGCGTTATCGAATTATCCTGCCATTAGCCTTACGAGATTATTAACCAGCACGCTTCATTAATTTTCACGGCGTCTGCCGACTACCAAAACTACACCGGCTACGCTCGATCCAACATCTTGAAACTCTCAGACACGTACTCTAGTGCTTTTTTATTTATTCATTTTTTCAAAAATATTTTTATTTTATTTTTAGCGATAGTGGGTTTTCGATTTCCGTAGCGCTTCCCCCCTGCGGAGGCAAAAGCCGCACGAATTATTAAGTGTTCCCACATTCACTTAATCCAGGGAGCGAATATCGCGAGATATCTCTCTGGCGATCAATCACCGTGCTCCCGTATGTAACCCACCACCCTCCGGTTATAGGCCGCTCGATCTAGCGCTCGCTCACTCGTTTAACCCCCTCGTACAGAGCCGCGCTAGAGAACGCCGTTTCGAACTATCGTTCTCTCCCTCGCGCCTCTGTTATTCACGCCAAGTCGTATATCATTCCGTTATCATCGACTCTTTATATGCGGTCGCGCTCCATTTTCTGTCTGTTTGCTCCGTTAAACGCCGGTCTCCGCGCTCACGCGGTAGAGTGTAACGGAGAGGCGCAGTAACGGGCAACGTTATAGAGGAGAGTCCGTCGCACTGATTCAGTCGGGAACAACCATTAGCCAGATTTCGGTTTGCTCTGTACGTATTGCAAAGGGAGAGTGAGATTTGGTCACCCGACATCAGCATCGAACCTGCACGTGGGTCGCTTCCAGCACTCGTTATTTAGACCCATTATCCCTCCCCCTCCCGCGAGCGACGCCAAAACGCCAGGGATAGATAGATCGATCGAACGTCCGTCGGTGATCGACGGCCACTCTATGCCGCATCAGTGCTAACCCCTCCCCCCCTCCCCGCGGCCCAGATTGATCTATCGATAAATTTAGAACTTCCTCGATATTCGTCCAGGACATTCGACAGTTCGGCTTTTACGGAAATAAAAAATTAATATTACCCTCATCGTGCATATCATTAATTATCGCTTATCGCTTGTCACACTTCCAGCCCACTGCGGTATTTATAAATTTTGCGATAAATGGGGTAAAAAATTGATTACCGGCTTGAGGAGTTCGATCGATTCTATAATAGTGTATTACGGCGTCAGAACTTTGCAGAAATCGTCTCTACTCATCCGGATTTACGTATCGATCCTCACCAAACCTTCCCCTAAACCGAACGGACAATCGACTTTTGATTCTTCGTCCGTTTTCGCTGCCCCTCGTTCTGTCTATTTTAACCAATTGTTTTTTCATTTTTTTAGTTTTTCGTTCATCCCATACCGGTGCAGTGGGTGCACGGAGAGTTTGGTTGGCCGCTCGTAAATCAAACGATGCATATGGACGAGGGCGAGAGAGAGAGAGAGAGCTCGAACAGGCGTCGATCGTGTTTGTCCGATCGACGAACTAACCGGCGCCATCTTGCCCGGCGGCATCATATCCCGGCGCGCGTTGACCGTTGAACCGGAAACGACTGATAGTGACGCCGCTGATCGACGCCTATAGTATCCAACGCTATAGTGCATAGATCGGAGCCCACCAAGTTGCTCCCGATGTGAAAGAGCAGGGGTCGCGAAGCACAGGGGGGTGCTGCAGGTTCTCGCGTCCCGATACCCATCGCTCTCGCGCATTGTGGTCTCGGTGAACACATCGTCGATAAGCCACCGTCCTCGCACTCCGATGTACAATGCACGGGTAACGTCGCCCCCGCGGGGATATGCGATTTTACGCCGAATATGGTGTTTACCTCCCCTGCGGTCACGAGCGAATATCGACGACCGTTCCGGGCCATCGCGGGACCTCTTTCGTTCGCATTCGAAAGACAAGCGCGAGCTCTAGGCCGGAGCCTCGATCATCCCCCTCGTTCTCGCTATCGCCGAGCTGAGACTCGTGAAAGGCCTCGAGAATTTGCAATATACTTTGTCGCCGAGAGTGTTTGCCCGTCGACGTGACCGCAGGAGCGCCGGCCCCGAACGTCGGGCGGAAACATTGGGAGACGCCCGCAGGAAGAGAGGCTGAATAAGATCCGAGGCGCAAGGACGAGTTCGAGGCGAAGACGCGCGTGCCTACAGGCCGTCGGAGATTGCCTCTCGCCCGTTTGCAAATGTGACGAAAGGGGAGAGCTCTCTCCACTCGGTGAATCGTGGATAGAGGCCGCGACGTAGTTCACGAGCTCGCATCAGGCTTGTATTGTGGCGCGTCAATGCCGCGGAAACTAACACCGCACCCTTCCTGCTCTTCGCGACTCGACCTTCTCTCCCTCGAGCGGCGACACCCTTCTCGCGATCTGCCGACTCTCGTAACCCCAACCTCTGTTGTTATTTCTATCTTTCTGCTAGAGCGTTAATACTCGAGATTGAGGGACGAACGAAATAGGTGCTCGATACCGATCGTGGAATGGACACTGCTTGAGGTACGACTCGTTGTGGCAGACAAAACGGGCTCTCTTTAATTCTCTCTCGTGCAACGAAAAAAATATGACGATGAAGATATCTGCACGAGGTGAAATATTATCTTTGCCAAGTATTTGTTAATGCGCTGCTTTAGGAAGAAAAAAATGTTTCACTTGTAGAATTTTGGTCTCTGAGTGAACTTCCCCGAGCGAAGTTTGTGCAAAATATAGCGGTTATACACCCAGAAAAATAAGGATAACAGGCGCCCCGCAAATATATTTAATATATTTAATACAAAGAAATATTTATTTATAAATTTATCGAATAAATATTTATTTGAATTAAATAAATTATTATTTGCGAGACACCCATAACATAAGTTATTTTTCTAGGTGTAACTTGATGAAATTTAGTCTCATGCAGATATTTTCGGATACTTTTATTCATGAGGTCACTCCTCGATGTCCCGAGGATTTTATTCCGTCGGTTAAACCTCGATTCTCGATTGGCGTATATTACTATTGGCAAGAAATTGCCTTGGAAGGTTGATGAACAATTCTCGAGCTGTTTATGAAGATATGGTATAAAATTGTCTTCTTGCAGTACGTCTGGTCCCGAAGCTGTCCCGCTTGGCGGCGCGTTCCTAATTAATTTCGAACATCCGTCCCCTTAATCCACCGGCCGACAGCGAGGCCTGCCGATTTTCCCATGGCGAAGACGCTGTCGCGCACTCTCGTCTCCCAAAGTCTCGTGAAAGTACAGCGGAAGGATAAAACGATTAAATGAGAAGTCTCCTCGCTTACTTTGAAGCTGACGGGGTCGCACCCGGGTGCCTCGGCAGAGGCGGCAAGGGGTCGGCCCTTCCGATGGATGCTTGGCTGGCTGGCTGCTGCCAGGATGAGCGTGAAAACAGGATGAGAGGAAAGAGGATCGAGAAACACCGGCCGGAGTTCGAGTCGAGCGCGAGCGAGCTCGAAAACGGAGCAGTCGACGAGGGTGCGCGAAGAAGCGAACGCCTCGGGTTTTAGCGAAGGGGTTAGACGATCTTCGAAGTAACATTTTTTTTTTAATTTTAATAAATCTTGGACGAGGATTATCGATTCGCGCGACGATGGTAAATATTCCATCGGTGGATCTTTAATTTTTGTCGAAATGGTGGGAAAAGCAAGATCGTCCCGACGCGGACTCGGCGGTGCGTTCTTCGGAGTTTCCGTGCAGCGGGAGGGAACAACTCGTCGAAGATTCGTCGAAGCTGTATCCACGTCCTTTTTCTATCGTACCGAAAACGATTTATCATACCGGGCCGTTCCATAGGAATATTGAATACGACAAGATAATCTCCTGACGGTAGAACTCTCCTCTTCTCGGCGTTTTCTCTCCCGCTCGCTCCGGCCACCCCTCCGTTCCGCCCTCTCGCTGTAGCAGTGAAAATGGTACGGGCTCGTGCTTAATGTACCGCGAGTACCGATAAGCTCGCTGCCAGCGCGTAGTGTACGCTTTGACTACTCTATGCCACCCCTCTCTCCGTCTATCCGCGTTATGATGTTACTTGTAGTTTTTGCGAGTCGAAGACAGACGAGAGAAAGCTTGACACCAGCTCGATGAGCGCCATGAAATTCACCTCACCAAACGCATTTCTACACCCGGAGGAATAATTTATTTGGTTTAAACAAATATGTATCTCATTTAAAGAATTATTTATTTGATTTAAAGAAATATTTATTTGATTTAAAGAAATATTTATTTGATTTAAAGAAATATTTATTTGATTTAAAGAAATATTTATTTGATTTAAAGAAATATTTATTTGATTTAAAGAAACATTTATCTGATTTAAATAAATCTTTATTTGATTTAAATAAATCTTTATTCAAATCCAATAAATATTTATTTAAACAAAAGAAATATTTATTTGCGAGGCGTCCATCAAATAAATTATTTTTCTGAGTGTACCTTATTGTCACTCGCAATTTTTTGCTGCCGGATATAGTAGTCTATGTATATATTATTTTTTTCACGAAAGCCCCCGAGTCGATCAAAGTCGACCGTAGTGCAGTTTTTTTTTACAACGTCCATTAAATTCACCGTAGGGGTGCACACTTATATCTTCGCTGTCCCCAGTCCGAGTACTGCAAATGGACATCTCATAGATATTTTGTCCTCTTTTTTTTCATCAATAATTCATCAAGAATCGGTCTTCGCTGATCCAGCCTTGAACAAAGGCGGGGCACGTTTCATTCGCCCAAAGGTACGCCTCGGCATTCGTGCGGAGAAGACCGTGCGACTCCCTGCCCGCCGGCGATGAATGCACATAAAATAATAGAAACCTCCAAAGTACATTCTCACGAGAGTAGCGAGAAGAAAGCGGGCGGGGGGGGGGGGGGGGGGGAGGGATAAAAAAAATGTATACACAGTCGCATATAGCACGGGCTATAGCGTTTAATACGGTCGACGACGCCATAGGGGTTCTCTCGCGCCTCGCCAACCATCATCGCCGTGAGAACAAGTATCGTCCCGGAGCATCCGCAACTTCACCGTGCACGGAGTGACAATACTTGTCCCGAGTGTACGGCGGGGGCCAGCACTTTGGATTTATCGCGAGTTTGAACGCGAGAGAGCGTTGCTCAGAAGTTGGAAACGGCGTGAGGGATTCTGCCGGATATTTATACGGTTTGAATGCGCGTACGAGGATCACTCTAATGGTTTTATTATACCGATAGTCGAGCTCTTATGGTCTTCTCTCGACCGCCACATCATCTTTTTTTTCTTCCACGTTTCTCTGCTCGCTGGAGTCCCCACGATTCTGAGATCGTTTAGAGAGAAAAAAAAATACAAAAAAAAATACAAAGAGGATAAAAAAAAGGAAGTGTGCGAAGCCAAAGCTCGGGGAGTCGCTCGAGCTAGAATAATATTCGTGCTTAGCTTTCAACCCCTTCCCACCGTTCGCTGTGGGATCGGGGACTGCCGCTGTGTATGTAACGTTATATACAGTTTAGTCTGCGTGCAGCAGTCCGATAGCGGCCTGGAATGAGCATTGCTGACATCGGGGGGCACGAGAGGTGGCTCTCCTGCCGGTGTCCCAGAGGCTCCTCCCGACAATTATGTACACCGATCTGGCGCGCTGTGCTGTGTTGAAATCGTCGGGGTTGCTTGGTCAGCCTTTGCTTAGGACCTTGATGGGAGCGTTACATGCCTTTGCGCCTGATCAGCACCGACAGCTCTTCCACCCGACAGCCGCTGGGACCCGATAATCATTGTTTTACTCTCGATTATACATTCAAGGGAGCGAATTTTTTGTCTCGCAAAGTTTTTCGACCCTCCGATGATAGATAGGATCGATTGACCCGCGCCCTCTCTTCGCCTCTCGTCTCGACGTCTTAAAGTAAATTTCGGACGGCGAAAAAAAAAGATAATAGATTGCCGCGAGTATCGCCCTTTCTCGTAGAATCAACAAGTATCTCGTGGCTAGGCCGAGGCGTCCCCCGAGAGAGCGAACGTGCCTCACGTTCTTTTTCCTGCCTTCAAGTTTAAGCTCGGAGTTGGCAGGCTTCTGACACCTCGTGTCAGCGGTTTAACCGAGCACATGTGTTGTACTTCCTTCCGCACGAGTGCTGAGACTGCCGTTCAGTTTCCGTCGATATCGTGTCCGGCGGTCCTTGAAGTCCTTGACAAAGTTCTGGAACGTCCTCGAATTTCACCCAATATCCTTGAATTTTTTAATTTTCTTGCAAATTTGAGCTTCTTTCAAATTGTATATTACTAGCGGCCGTTTTAAAAAATGTGTATTTCTGTTTGGCTGAGATACATATGTACATTCGTGCATAGTGAGTAGTTTTATTTATTTATTTATTTTTACTGTCACTTCGTACACAGTAAAACAGGTGCCAATGTTTCTTGTCCACAAACGTCCACAATTCTTTTCATGTTAATTTAACAAAAAAAAATCTTGTCCATTTTGCAAAAATGTCTGTTAATTTTACGAATGTGTTTCGTAAAATTAACAACAAAATAATCGTGGACGTTTGTGGACAACAAAAGTTTGTTAAATCTACAATTTTTTTTTTACTGTGTACGTGCGCGCAATATGCATATTTTCATTTTTTAAATAAAATGTCCCAATGCAACCTGGAAATGTCTTGAAAAGTGCCCTTGAATGTCCTTGAATTTGACACAGACTTTTCAGACACCATGGTAGAGCGCCCCGGACGTAAATTTTATCTCGGCTTGTTTCTTGTTTTTGTGAAAAAAATTCTAACTAATTGTCGTTGATTTGTAGGAGAATCAAATATTCATCGAAGGAGTGATATTCGGCGAGGTACAAACAGCATGAGCGACGAGCGGTCGTCTTTGACAGTGAGTTACTCCTTCGCTGGCTTTCATCTCGACCACCGTTTATCCAAGCCTCAACGTCCGCATTTCATGCCCTGGACGGGAATTCTCGCTCCATCCGTTCGCTCACCTCCGAGCTCTAACTCAAGTAGCTGCCGGCCGACGGTCGACCTTGCGGTGCAAACCTTCGTCTTGCCGTGCCCCGACAGGGAGCTTCTCGGCTACGCCGCAAACGCTCGGCTGGAAGAGGTTCCGGCGTTAAATCAAGAACGGTTAACTTAATAATCCCGCAGGCGAGAGAGGCTACTCGGTGCTTCTGGCGTTGCTCAATTTCACAGTCTTGATTCCCGGCCGACCATCGAAGCGGCAAAAACTCTCGAGCGATTTAAAAATCCGTCCGAATAATGAAAGCCCGGATGAAAGAAACAAGCCGTGCGCGCAGTCGATTAGGCAAATTTCTTTTCTCCGGTAACCCTGGCCGAACCTCCCGAAAGCTTCTTCGAGTACACAAACCGCACGAAGAATTTACCCAGAAGGAACGCAGGAAGCAGGTGAACGACGGGCCGAGTAATTAATAAACATTCTTGAGGGATGCTCATCTTTATCCAACCCCACCCTGTGTAGTTTCTCCGGAGACTGCTCAACCGTTCGTTTGATTTATACACAGATAAAGCCTGCCCTCCCGCGGAATGCTAATTAAATCATTATTAAAATAGCTGCTCCTCGGAGCGTCTTGCCCGCTTCAAACTATTTGCATCGCGAGAGAGCGAGATAAGAATTGTTGAACGCGCGGAGCCATCGATCGTATTTTATTCCCACTGAAGTATGACGCACGTGTCTAAAAAAAAAAAAAAAAAAACCAACGTAAAGGTTGAATTACGTTCCGCGTTATCGTCTCCCGTAAACATTAATAATAATGAAAAAAAGGGGTGGGAAAAAAAAGTTCTCATTGTAAACTCGAAGCGCAGTGCGCCGAGTGTCAGCAAAACGGGCCGCTCTGCGGGGTGTAGCCGACGTTTTGTCTTTGTTATGAATGCGGTCCTTATCTCGAGGCTGGTCCATCACGTTGCCCGGGTTTTGTCCCGGTTGTCTCGCGTGCATTCTCTCTCTCGCCGCTGCTCGTTGGACTCTGCGCGGTGTCTGCGGCGAATTGTAAGGAGAGACAGGAAACCGGAAACGCGAGAGCGTCTGGACAAGGCGCGAGCGTTCCTCTCGATTTCACAGTTTCCATACTAAAACATATATTCACGGCACGAAGCCCGAGCCACCGGGAGAGGCGAAAAATGTTTATTTCGAAGCTTCGATGACACGTTCGCCAGTCAGTCGTGTTATCCTATCGGCCCTTTTCAGTTGCGCTTTAATATTTCGGTGATGCGAGCCTCGCGCTTGTTCCCTCTATCTCCCAGGAAGTCGAGCTCCTTTCCGGCAACTCGAATTTCTGTTGCGGCGTAAGGTACCAGTACCAATGCTCGGACACGTCCCAGTCGTCGGACACTCCTATGCAGATTTTATTTACTCCGAATTTAAGTATTACATGGTGGTCGCGGTCAGGGAAAACCGGGAAAAGTCGGGGAAAAATCTTAGTCAGGGAATTAGGAAAAAGTCAGGGAATTTCAAAATTGGTCAGGGAAAAAGTAAAACGTTGCCAAACTTTCTATACATAAATAAAATGGAAATAAAAGGAAACCTTGAAAAAAATTTGGGACCACTTTGAAAAAAGGTATATTTGGACTCGCTATTTCTCCCATAATAAAAAAAAATTCTTTTTGTAATTAATCGATGTGTTTTGCGAACTAGAAACTATCAGCTTGCCATTGGTTTCAGTCACTTCCCCAGAAAGTATGTTCTTGGCCGATTAATAACTGCTGGAATCTGGGGATGCGCTTGACCATCCGAGCATCGGTACCATCACCTTAGTTTGTTTATCGTCTCGAGTCGGAAGGTTTCTCTGTATCTTACTCGGGGAACGTTTGGCGATGGAAGGGTGGGGTTTGTTCGTGCGGGTGCTTAATGAGAACCGGTACCTCGATCACACGCTACATCCCTCAGTTGACCACGAGACTAGTTCGCCACTCGGCTCTCCATCGCTCCCTCCCCCCCTAACGGCGGCAGAGCAGTCTCCGTTTCGGTTAAAGGGGTGTGATGTAAATCAGTCCAGTGGTCAGCCGGTGGTCCGCCGCCGCACATTAACTTGCCAGGTCCCCCCTTTCGCTCTCCGGAATTCTCTTGACCACCGAAGAGATCTTCCGTTTCCATTCCCTGCCCCGTCGGTTTGTACTTACGTTCGCCTCGTTCGTACGATTTACCGCTATTTTCCCGAACGATTGTCTCGTCGTCTGTGTATAATCGTGCCACGACTGCCAACGACTCGGGGGAGGGCCAATCGGTCCGACAGCGAGTTCGAGTCGAAACGTTCGACGACTCGCCGAACCCTCCCCACGGACCGGACGCGCGAGAGTTGCCGGCAACGATCGATTGTTAAGTTCGTGCGGCTGACTGTCGGGGACACTTACAAATTAGCCAATCAAGTTCTAATCCTACGAGCTACACCGGGTTTTGCCTCGTATATACCCGACCTGGGTATAACGGCCATGCGATTTCCCCCCAATCGAGCCGAGACCTCGACGGAAATACTTTAATCCGTCCATTAATCCGCAACTCCGCTCGGCTACGGAGACGAGATAAAACTTTTCTACGCTCGTAGCTAGTTCGTTACAGCCCTTTTGTCGTCGGACCTGGAGACCCGCATCGCTCGGACGTAAGAACGCCCGGGCGTGCTCCCGATAGCCTATCGGCGACGATAATCTTCGGGGCTCTGTTGCCGAAGCGGAGCAGAAACGATGGGCGATTAATAGGCTCGAGGAGAAAAGCGATGAGACGAAAGGAGGATTATCGATGACTCGCCGGTCGACCACACGTGGGAATCGTTCGAAGTCGGATGCTATCTCGTCACGTCAAGGCGATGTGTTTTCTTGACGTTACTCTTTTTTCACTAAGCACGATCGCATTCCTGACCCTCCTACGGTGACTTTTTTATCGGATCAGCATTAAAAATTCTTGGTGGAGGACCCGAAGCAAAGTCCATATTAAAGATAGACAATGCCGAGATAATTTTTTATTATTGTCATAGTTGGAAAAAAAATTATTTTCATCTCCGGCGTAATTTAAGGTCTTCCAAACAACTTCCACCTTCAGCTTCGTTTAACGAACATGGATTTTTATTTTATTCTCCAATTTTTTTTAAAACCACAAATTCGAAAAAATGTTGCTTTTGTAGGAATCTTCCCTTTAAAGGGTTGAAAAATCCGGTCGCCGTTTTACCCACGTCACGAAGGAATAATCGTTGAGCAATCTCAGAGTCCGGATTATTCTCCGTCGAAGAATATTCCCATTTTTCATTCCCTTCCCGGACGCTGTAACGGAAGTAGATACGTCAACTTGGATCTAATTTATGCCCGAGTATAGGTGAATAACACAGCGGTTGCCTCAGTGTACTCGGATTGATTTCTGAGCGAGCCCGGCGCTCGAGAGGCTCTACATTTGGCTTGATAAAAAGTGTCCCGAAAGTAAACGAAGGGCCGGGGCCACCCGGGGTGGCGGAAAGGCTATACGTACAGCGGTCCGGGCAACGTCGAGGGAAGGAGGGGGGATGGGGTGGTTGAATTTATGTCTCGCATCTCCGTGGCCGCTCGTACGATTTTTTACTCCCTCGGAGCTGTACAGTACGCTGGACAAACAACAATAAATATATTTCGCGCGCCCGTATGTGTGTGTACATTTCGTCGGGGCGAGGGGGAGGGGGGTTTCGAGTGTGCGTAGGGGTCGTCGCAGTTGAGCCAGCAACGGGTATGGCGAACTTCCACGCAAGCACGTACAGGCATAGCTTAGCGTAATCTGACTGCACACGGCCCTATTTCAGAGCGACCCCCACGTCGAGCTCTCTCGCACTCTTATCCTCGAACTGCAAGGCTCTCACCTCGCGAGGGTCGAACCGAGAGGTGAGCGTCTCGCCTACCTGACGAAAGAATTTCACGACGCTTGTGGAATTACAACTCTTTCGCCGTGCTGGGCTCTCCTCGCCGATAAATCTTAATTCTGGCTCGGGCGCTAATTACGTTTCTCCAAACGTTCCAGCACTTTGGAATGCTAATGTACGCGACGTCCCGTTCGGGTTTACAAAACGCGCTCGCGCAGCGGCTGTGCTGGTTTTTGTTCGTCGTCGCGTACCCCCTGACACTCGTGTGTGGCCGGGCCGCTCCCGGGCAACGAGCTTAAAACATCCCTTAAATTACCCCCATTAGCGAAGCTCGAATGCCGGGAAAACGAGAATTTCACTGCCGCCGCTGCTACTCCGCTGCGCTAGTGTCACATTCTCTTATAACTCGCTCTCGCAGATTTATTTTCATGGGAAATATTCTGACGCAGCCGCGACACTGAGGTGGTCTCGCGAATCGCGTTGTTTTTTAACTGTAAAAAAAATCGTGGCGAGCGATAGTGGCGAGACTTTTTTTCCTGCGTCTTTAGAACGATACGCTGATAAAAAAATGCGATTGAATCAACTGAAGGGTCGGGTAGGGACGTTCAAATAAATATTTAGTTGATCGAATAAAATATTTTAATGCCTCAAAAGTATTTTGGTCAAATTATGAAAAAAAGTATTGAACTAACCGATCTTTTAGCTGTACCATCAACATATTTATTTGAAGGTCCCTGACAGAATCTTTAATCGATTCAACCGCATTTTTTTTATCAATATAGTACTGCGCCTTCGGAAGTTATGAGAATTACAGCTGAATGGCCATTTCCCCTCCTTCCCTAAAATCGCTACATGGCAAATTACTTCAACCTTCGACTGTGGGAAAATAAAAGAAAAAAACGAAAAATACAATACGATAATTCGAGGCAATTCTCGAAAGGAAGTTTCGAGTCTTACGCTGTGAAATTCAACGATATCAAGCTCCGATTTCGATGGAGCATTAACGCACCTGAAACGAACCCTGGGAATCGCGTTATTTTTTAAAAGTAGAAACCTTTGTCGGACAGCAAAGGTTTAGTGGCGAGCATTTTTTTCGTCCGTCTTTAAAACTATACTACGCGCTACCGGAAGTTCTGAGAATTACAGCTGAATTGCTATTTCCCCTTCTTCCCTAAAATCGCTACATGGAAAATTACTTGAACCTTCGACTGTGAGAAAAGAAATAAAAAAAACGAAAAATACAATACGATAATACGAGGCAATTCTCGAAAGGAAGTTTCGAGTCTTACGCTGTGAAATTCAACGATATGAAGCTCCGATTTCGAGGGAGCATTAACGCGGCTGAAACGAGCCCCCGTTATCGGTCTTATCTCCTTAATTTCTCGAAAGTGGCTGCGGCGCGCAGGTCTCCAACGGTGTGTAGCTAACGCCGAGCGTAGAGAGAGAGACTGAGCACGGACGATTTACAGAATTTAAACAGTCCCCGGGGATAAGGCGAGGCGAGAGCCGGTGTGCATGGATTAAGCTGTGCTCCGCACTCCGAGCGAAAAGCACGGCGGCTACAGCGGGTTGCCCTCCGTGTCCTTCCTGCGGGATAAAACAAAACACTAGCCGCGAGTATATTAATGCTCGGCTTAATGTGCCCCGTCTAATTAATGGACCGCTACTCGCGCTCCGGACGCTCCTGCAGTTCTTCTCTTCTCCTCCATCCTCCCCGCGAACCTCGAGATATTCTGCGGTTCTGAAAAAAAAAATGCATGTACATATACACTCATACATAAGAGATACCAGATAAGAGCGGGGACGAGAGACCTGTCGAGAAAATATGAAGTTACCGGCGGGAACGATAGAATTTTTCCGAAGAGGACGAGGCGTCCTCGCGGCTTCTCTAGCCGGTCCCTAGGACCACACACACATATATATATGTATAGAAGGAATCTCACTGGGGGTGGTTCCTCTCCGCGCCTCCGGAGTCGAGGAGAACCCGCGGAGGCGGAGCCTTCGGGCTCTGCTGGTGCAGAGCCGATGCGCTGCACTGCAGAATCCCGTCGCGATTCCCAGTCTGCCTCTACCCCCTTTGGTATCTCGCCCCGAAGAATACGAATTCTGCGCATTTGTACCTTCGACAAATTAAGTTCGTCTTGGAACTTCGCCACTCGGCAATGAACTTCGATCACGATCGAGAGATTGTTATCCGTAAATTTTTTTTATATCAACATAACTCACCCCGAAGAATACGAATTCTGCGCATTTGTGCCTTCGATAAATTAAATTCGTCCTTGAACTTTGCGACTCGGTAATGAACTTCGATTCTAAACGAGAAATTCCTCTCTGTGCATTTTTTTAAATATCGATATCTCGCTCCGAAGAATAAGAATTCTGTGTTTTTATACTTTCGATAAATTGAATTCGTCTTTGAACTTCGCGGCTCGGCAATGAACTTCGATGACGAACGAGAGATTCCTCTCCGTAAATTTTTTTTTTTTTTTTATCGAAAAAAGTTGGATATTCGATACCGCGTGCGAAAATAGCGTCGAGACTTGCCCCTCTGGAGATAGCTCATTAAAAAAAAGGTCAAGGGGGAAGGAGGGGGGGTGTTGATAATATGACCGGAAGGGAATCCCGTACTGCGGATACTTTTATCTCGGCAACAGGGACAGTGCAAGTGAGCATGATAAGCGGTCGGTACGGCGCGGCGTGGAAGAAGGGTTGTCGGCTAAGGGTCGTTCGGAGCGCATCCGTTAGCTAGGATATAGTGGTTAGCGGTTGATGAACGCTCTCGCCGTTCCAGAGTCCGATGCGCGGACTAATCGAATTATCGTCGCTTTGAGGATCACAGCCCGTGGATGATCCGATCACGTACGGCCGATGGACGGATTGCCAGCGATGCGAGCCACTTCCGTCCACCGAGAGCATCCGCATACCCGTCCGCGTTTTCGTCCCCGTATTCCCGCTGCGCCGCCGCTTCTACTCCTCGATCTCCACTGTCCCGTCGACGCTCCATTCTCTCGTCGTCGGTTATGGACTCTCACTGTACTCTCTCCGCTGTGTATTCTCGCTCTCCCACGTCGATGCATTCTCTATCTATCCCCCCGGGCTCTCTTGCATCCGTGAAACACACCGCTGTCGCCCGCCCCGGCGATGGTCACTCGTCACGGAACGGTGAACATCGGCCCGCCGGTAGCTTTCACAGCGAGTTCTTCGGCTCATCGGCTTTTTCGACGGGGAAAACATCGCCAAGAGATACTCCGGAAATCGATTCGCCGGCATGTGCTCCAAGCAATGAACGAATTAGCCTTTTGCGCTTTTTGCTTCCTCGTAGAGGAAGCTTTGTTTTCTAAAAAAGAAGTTGAAAGTTGAAATTTTCATATCGGTTCGTCGTAAAAATTGCAAATTGAAATTTTCTTATTGGTTCATCATAACAGTTGAAAATTGAAATTTTTATATCGCTTCATCGTAAAAGTTGAAAATTGAAAATTCTTTATCGGTTCGTCATAAAAGTTGCAAATTGAAATTTTTATATCGCTTTCCCAAAATATTTCTTTATTCGCGAAGCTTCTACCATGAGAAAACATTTTATGTATTTTTAGCCTCCTCATAGAGAAGGCCTCGCGATTAAAGGAACATTATGAGGAAGTAATATGAAAATTCCACTTTTCGACTTTAAAAAAAATCTTATTATTATTATTTTATAGATCGCCGTTGCGGACAATAGCCGAGGAGCGGTAAAAAAATTTGTTCGGAGTCGATCGTCAGAAAGTTTCTACGTAAACACGTTTATGAATTTTACGTTCGTATTAAGTCCCCGAGGGCCGAAGAACGTTGCATTGAAATTTGCAAAGTAGGCGAAGAAAACCCTTCGGCATTCGTTAACGAGGCATCAGATTTTTTCCTTTCGCTCGATAATGCTCGGTGAATCAGTGCGAAGAGCCTGCAACTCGCCCGGAGCGTGCGGAACTCGATACAACGGTCTCGCGCTTCACACCGTCGATGGACTTTCGTTCCATCGTCCACGCCGGAAGCTCTCCGGATCGTGAGCGAAGCTTTGTCCTGTCGAAAGGCCAACACCGACCGCTCCTCCGTCCGAGTCGCTCGGATAGCCAAGAGAGCGTCGGCACGGCTCGACAGTCGAGTGCCGACGGAACAAAGTGGAAAATTGACTCTGTAGTGAAGGCCAAAGGGTTTTTGAGGTCACCGAGAGAATGCGAGGGTTGAAGACCGCGGGAATTCGTGGTCGTCCAGCCTTCCCACGTCGACTGCGACAACTCTACCGAGCCGTTCTATCTCGGAACTACCCCGAAGGAACATACTGCGAATAATAATATGAACGGCACGAATAAGAGCGAGTGAAGTGGCGAGCACACGCGCGTCGTCAAAGTGTGCGGTACAAAATGTTTGCTGGGAAACTTTCGAGGCCGCAATACCGAGGATATTAACATCCCAGTAATATTGTCCAGGCTAGGACGGGCGATTGTTCCGGGACATATTGCAAACCGCAAGAAACTTTGCTCATAGCAATGCTCCGAGAGGCTGGAGGACGTTGACGACTGTATCAGTCTGGTTTCGCGTCATCTTACCCTCCTCCCCATCGAATGTCTACCGGGTGTCCTTCTGCACGATTCTATAATTCCAATATTTTCTTTGTCGCTCGGAGTTTTCTCTCGGTCCGGTAGTCCGCTGACGATTCGTTACAAAGTTGGTGCACCGCTGTCGCGCATTTATCGGAACCGCAACGAAGGCTGGTTGCAGCAACAGCCGTTGCCATTGTACGCCGACTGACAAACTGTGCGGGAAGAGAGAGTTGTCGAAGGACCCGTTCGAGCTTTGCAAACGCGCTAGCCGGATGCCCGGAATAGGGGTCGTTCTCGTGTGCGCGGATCGCGCGCACGGGGGTCAAACTAATTCGATTCTAAACTCTGACCACACGCAGCCAGTAGCAGCAGCGGGAACTGCGGAGTGGGTGGCGGGACTCGCACATACATACACACCGTCCTCCTCCTCGTGCTCGGACACAGATGGCACTAAACCGCGGTTAAATTCTCAAGCCGTAACTCTAATTACTCATAGACAAACCCGACAACCCGGAGCGACAGCTGCCGTTGAAACTTGTTTTAACCGCGCCGAGGGTGGAGATCCGAGAAGCGAGAAATCGAGAGGATTCTATGATATCCAGCTACGTGCTCGGATAACTTCGACTGACAATATATAATTTCGTTATCGATAATGTGCTGACCTGTTACTTTGATTTCTCTTCTTGCAGGAATAAGATGACTATGGACGTGAGCAAGAGTGAACCGAGCAAGAACGGAACCGTTCAGCAAGAATGCGCCGGCTGTGGAAAAACCATCACTGAGAGGTAAGATTGAAATTCTGTAGTCTGAATGAATTTTTCAGTTTTTTTTAACTCGGTTTTAAATAAGCATAAAGCTGGAAAAAATTCGTATGGAATTTAATGTACCGGGATGGAAGTTTTTATGCAAAACCTGATATATTAAATTTTAAGTAAATTGTGATGAAAAATGAGTGTTCAGTGTATTAAAGACATTGGAAATACTTTATTTTTAATAATTTACTATAATTTCAATAAAAAAGGGTACTAATTTTTCATCCCAATTCTACATTAAATTTACCATTTTTTATACTGTAAGTAAATACAGAGCACCAGAGTAGTACAGAAGAACAGAAAAGGAACTTTTTCAATAAGGAAAATATAATAATTATAGTGATATGAATTAGCTTCGTTGATTGAACATATCGAATAAAATTATTATCACTTCGAGCACTCAGAAATGGTTTCACTCGATAATGTATGTTTTTGCTTCACCGTCAGAAATCTGCTGAAGGCTCTGAACATATACTGGCACGAGGATTAATCATTTACTTGAATTTCAATGAAAAAGTGTATTAATTTTTCATCACAAATGTACATTAAATTTACAGAATCTTTCTTTGCATAGAAACTTCTCGTCCGATACATTAAATATGCAATTTTTTTTACACTGCAACTAAATACAGAGAACCAAAGTAGTACAGAGAAACAAAAAGACTTTTTTATAAGGAAGATATAATAATTATAGTGATATGAAGTAGCTTCGTTATTGAACATATCGAATAAAATTATTATCACTTCGAGAACTCAGAAATAGTTTCACTCGATAATTTATGTTCTCGCGTCATCGTCAGATATCTGCTGAAGGCTCTGGACATGTACTGGCATGAGGATTGTCTGAAGTGCGGCTGCTGCGACTGTCGACTCGGGGAGGTTGGCTCAACCCTCTACACAAAGGCAAACCTTATTCTCTGCAAGCGAGATTACCTCAGGTGATGAGCCATCGCATTATATTCGTATACTCCGATATTCGATCGAAACATTTAAGTTCGCGGTTCGATATGCTGTATTGTTGTTATTGCCGGGAGGGTTTCGACAAATCGAATTTTACAGATGAGTTTCCTTTATTGAATACAAGGTTGCTTTCGGCCCGTGAGCGAACAAACTGCGAGAACGTTGTATACGTTATATTGAATGTGTACATATACATATACATATATACGTGCCACATGCGAGTGGAAAGAGGAAGGGTCTCTACCGCGTTGGCAGAGCAAATAAACCGTGTTGAGATTACGGAGTCCCGAGGGAACACGAGCAGGTGCCATTGTGAACGAGTGTGTATGTGCATTCGCCCACGAGCGAGTGAGAACAAGCTATTGAAACTGTGGCCTTTATTAATGGCCCAATATTTGAGGAGGACATTAGTGTGCAGCCTCTCTCTATCGTCAGCTCGTCGAAACTTTATTGGTTCTGCAGCGAAGCGCGAGACACGAGTCTCGTTCGATATCCGGTTATTCGATAGAAAAGTGAAATGTTTTCTATGGGGATTCATGAAATATTGTAGTCAAAGCTCAACCGTATATTTACCACCGACTGGATTGTGAAAACACTTATACAAATCGACTCAAATCATTATAAATCATTATAAAAAAGGTCTTCAGTGTACACTGAAGATCTTTCTATTTCTTTGTAATTTTAACCCGTATCTCTAAAACGGTAATATCATCGAATCAAATAACAAAAATATTTCACTGGCCAATAAAAAATTAACACATGAATGAATTTTACAGACTCTTCGGCAACACCGGCTACTGTGCAGCGTGCAGCAAAGTGATACCAGCGTTCGAGATGGTCATGAGAGCACGAGCGAACGTCTATCATCTGGAGTGCTTCGCTTGTCAACAGTGCAATCACAGGTCGGATGCATGCTTGGATTCATTCGTTAAATTACTCGGGACAAAAAATCCGAGTAAAAATGGCAATGAGATTGGAGATATCCTCGTCGTGACTTGCCCCCGAAAGCTACGGAATTCTCGCACTTCCGCGAGATCCTGTATTTATTAACAACGACGGCGCACTCCCGATTAAACATTAACAGCCGGCGGCGGGGAAGTTGCCTATTCGGATATTCCAGTGAGCCGCGTGTTGCTTGCCTGCCTGTTCGCTCCTCCAGCTTCCCTGGCAGCAGCTCATCCGTATAACAATTTAATTCGCGAGCACGCCGGGAGAGCCTCTCCACGCGGCGGAGTCACTTCCCCCATGCCCGGTTCGCGTTGTCTAACTTTGCAACACTTCTCGCTCACTTATTCACAACAAGGCCCGAGTTTAAGCGGAAACTCGTTCGGAACAGTCGACTTCGACTTCAGCACTGCTTCAAACTACCGCAGTTAAATCTCTCTGGAGATTCGAGATTATCGCAGCATCTTCGTGATTTGTTGAATCCATAAACAGCGCGTCAATTCATCCGCATTACCCCATTTTGCAACGACAATGCCACTTTGCGCTCATTTATTCACAACAATGCACGACCGGAAAAACAGTCGACTTCAACTTCGGCGCTGTTTGAAACTACCGCAGTTAAATGTCTACGGAGATTCAAGATTATTGCGGCATCTTCACGATTTGTTGAGCTTATAAATAGGGCGTTCATTAATCCGCATCACCCAATTTTGCAACAACAATGCAAAACACGACTCGTACAGAAAGTAGACTTTGGAATTTTCGGTGAGGAATCAAAGTCTGGTGGGTTTAGCTCAAAGTTTTTTCTATCGCTTATCCCGTGCGAGCGAACTCCGCAAATTGCTCGGGGGATCGCGCAGCCGAAGGCTCACGTCAGATGCGAATCATATAGAGTCTATAATATTTCGTTAAATCTATCGTAGAGGAAATCCATGGGAAATTTAAAAAAAATATAAAAATAAACTAAAAAAAAAACAAGAAAATCATAACCGACGAAAGCAAGTCTAGATTTGAGCTGCCGACGTCGGAGTACAGTATTCCCCCGGTGTATATATAAACCGCGGAGGGTGAGACGAAAACCGGGGTTGCGTATGAAATGCGGAGCAGAATCCCCGTAGATTTTTAATTACCAACGAGCCAGTGGCCCGACGCGATGATAGGAGTAAAAAAAAGAAAAGAAAAGAAGAGAAAAAAAAAAAAAAAAGAAATCGCGAAGGTGAAGCAGCGGCGGTAGGAAGAGGGCAAAAGAGAGAGTGGGAGCATCGGGGTATGAAGTGAGAGAGCTAAATTCGAAAGGGCCGTCAGTCGTTCGGAGTGACGTGAGCGTTGATGGCATTTCGCGCGAGTCTAATGTCATCCGGCGCGACTCGCAGACGTCACACGCCTATGGCATTTATCTGACCTTTCCCTCCTAGCGATTTTCGTGATTATTATTTTATATTAAAAACAAAGAGGCGGAGAGGAAAAAAAAAGAAAGAAGACGGCATAAAACGCATGAGAGATTAATTGGTAGCGAGATAAACGTTCGTCCGAGCAGAGACAGCGAGAGACGCGGATTTTTCTACCTTGGTAAAAAAAAAAAAGCACGATGGAGATTAATGATTAATCGTACGAAAGGGGTAACAGTTGTATGCTTAATAACGAGTACACGCTTGCGAGGTTGAGTAGATGTTTAAAGCCGATGATAACGGTCCGAACAAGGGCTCGAACACACAATGTAGCAGAGAGTCGAGTGGTTCAGGTGGGGTGGCAGAAAGAGTCTCGGGTAACCGAAACGTCGAAGGAGTGCTTTTTTTTCTTTTCTTTCGTGGCGAGAGATATCATCGTGGTCAACGCGAGCCAATGGTTAAGGGGGTTCTCGTGTAATGTACACACAGAGAGATCTTACAGGTGTGTTTACGTATACGTACATATAATATATAAAGGCCGGTATGGAGTTGACCGCAGACCGTCAGACCGGAAACGGATATGGCCGTTGAGTCACGCGATCACCGAGTCGAGAGAGAACGAGCCGGGCATAAAACACCTGAGTTGTTTAATCATACGCTAGTCCCGGACGGGAGAGTCTTCGAGTACCGTAAACTCAAGCCCGCCGACTCAGCACCCGTGCTACGATTCCTCCTGGAGATAATAAAAGCTCGAACCCATTTTTTTGTTTTTTTTTTTTTTTTGCAACCATCGAACGAGTACAATCCTTAATTTTAAGCAATAATAGGAAAGTCACCCACGCTCCGGGGAGCTTTCGAAACTCTCCCCCTCCGGGTCTTCGCCGAACAGCTTCGAGACACTCTGTCGCTTTTGTCTACGAAATCTCACCGAGGCTATTGTCGTTGTCGGAAGGGGATACGCTCCGCTATGGCGGATCTCTCTCTCTTCATCTCTGCTACACTGTCATCGAGCTTCGGGGGACTCCCCGAAACTATTGTGCCCCGGTGTTGAGGGAAGACACGATTTAATCGCGACTCGCGCCTCCAGCTAGGATTACGTTCCACGAGTAACATGCGCGGTACGCTGCAAGAATAAATAAATGAAAATAAATAAATAAATAAATAAATAAATAAAAGAAAATAAATAAATAAATAAATACAAGAAAATAAATAAATAAATAAATAAATAAAAGAAAATAAATAAATAAATAAAAATGAAAAGATTGTACTTGATAGACGAGAAGTCAACGACTGCGTAACCGCGCGGCCCAGTCGTAGTTCGTGCGGTCGTCAAGTACTTCCGGTCTCGAGGACGATACTCCCTCTCCCTTCCGTCGCGGGAGGGGTGCGGACGAAAGGCGACGACGATTTCTCAGCGAGGCAAGTACAATGCAACGTCAACTTCGCACCAGGGTTATTCGCGTATTCACGAAAGGCGCGGGGTGGATGGCGGGGGGGGGGGGGGGGAAGGGTGTGGGTATAGAGAAAACGGCTTAGCTCACTCGCCGGGGTGCCCGCACACATCCGTCCCTCGCGAGGTAAAGGGTGGTAGCTCACGGTCGGCCATTTTGTTTCCGGTGTCCCGGGGCAACTTCCGGTCACCGTCACGCAGTCTCGGAGCTGCCTCCGAAGGTGCCCTCTCCTCCTCCTCCGAGAGAGATCTCCATTCTCGATTATATTCAAATTAAATGCGGACTCCTACCGGTAATATACTGCCGCCAATTTAGCTACGAGACCCTTGGGCTGCTTTCCCTTAGCTCTCGAGAACGTGAGAGAGCCGCGAAACGCCACCGTGCCGACTACGTTGTACCGACGAAATGCGATCTCCGAGAATCGAGCTTCGCCTCGGCTGGGGCGGATTGTTTAATATTTTTCTGGCGAAACGGCCTCGACGCAATTAACACCCCCGCGATACGCTCCGCTGATATTAAATCGAACGTCGAACGCACTCGACGGAAGTTCAATGATTTGGAACGAAAAGAAAAACAAAACAGAGACAAAAAAAAAAATCTATCGGCTCTCGCATTACAGTGCGTCGGATCGGCGCGCGCTGCAGGTGACTCCTATCTGCGACTCGTGCTCGCGGAAACCGAACTCTGCAGCATCCACGGGCCCGGAGCATGGCTGACAAGGAGGAAACTTCCGGTTTTCCGCGGCGCCGGGGTATCGCGTTCAAGCGCCGCTGCATTCGAACAGTGGGGCTTCGGTTGCATTTTCAATGGTGATAATCCGGGCGAGCGGGGGGGCGGGAGGGAGACTCGAGGGTGGTTGTGTACGGGAGAGAGAAAGCGCAGGGACGTAGGGCGGAGAGCGAGGAGAGCACCGAAGCTTCGCTTTGTCATCGGATAACCTAGAGCCACCAGGCGCGCATTGCCCGAGCGCTCTCTCGTTGCGATAGAACGGTGTCTCGTACCTTCCTCCTCCCCCCCTCCGAAAATGTGCAACCCTGGCCCACGCGCGAATTTCCACAACGAGGGGATGCGATGACGGCCTGGGTTTCTCTCTGTTTCATTCGATACCCAGCCGAACCGGGAACTCTAGTACCCGATGGCACATGGCACGTAATAAGCGTTTCGTCGATTCTAAATTAACGCACAACTCGATCCGAGTGCGTATATGCACGGGGATCGAGTTACCTTGTTGTATGCCGCGTGGTTGATTTTTTTTTATCCTGTAGATAGATCGGATTTTAGAGTTATTGTTTTTACTTTATCAGTTTTCGATAGTAAAATGCAAGTTTATTATTTGACTGGCAATTTACAATTATGTTCTTGTTAATATTGGGGACAATCTATTTATAAGTGAATACCAATTTTCTTTTTTTGAGATTTCGAAAAGAGTTAAATAAAGGTTTATTGACTACAGCGTAGCAGTATGTGTACAGGGATGTGGGTGGACTCTTCTAACAAAACTATGATCGCCCGATCGTTGATAAAACCCCTCGTGCGTACACGAACTCCATTCGAGTTAACTTTTTCTATGCCGCGTAGTTGATTTTTTTCATCCTATACATACATAAATAGGGTGCTAGAGTTATTATTATTTTTTTTAATAACTTCCGTTTTCCGTTGTCGAGTTCGCAACTATAATCGTACTATATTCGTACTATATTCAAGTTAATTATTTGATTATTAATTTACAATTACATTCTTGTTAATATTGGCATCAAATCATTAATTAATGACTGACTTTAATTCTGTTATTTTTTGCTTTTTTCGAAAAGGGTTTAAACAAAGGTTTATTGACAATAGAGCGAAGCGGTGTGTGCAGAAGGCCGTGGGTGGGCTCGACTAATAAAACTATGATCGTCCTATCGCCGATAAAACTCCTCGGGCGTGTACGAATTCGTATCGAGTTACAGTGTTTTCCGCCGCGTTGTTGATTTTTTTAATCCTATGGATAGATCGTATGGTACAGTTACCTAAAAAAAAAATTTCTAAAAACTGTATCATTTTTTGGTAGCAAAATTTGCAACTATAATCGTACTATATTCAAGTTTATTATTTGATTATAAATTTACAATTACATTCTGTTAATATTGGCATCAAATGATTAATTAATGACTGAGTTTACTTCCGTTATTTTTAGCTTTTTTCGAAATGGGTTTAAACAAAGGTTTATTGACAATAGAGCGTAGCGGTGTGTGCAGAAGGCCGTGGGTGGGCTCGTCTAATAAAACTATGATCGCCCGATCGTGGATAAAACGCAGTGGCAGGTACGCACGCTGGTAATTAGCGGTGCACATAAATCATCGAGACCGTTGCACATAAATGGGTGGAACCACGCGACGGAGGGTTGGGACGCACATGTGTGTACACATTATAGCGGGCGAGAGAGCGAGAGAGCGAGCGGTGATTTCGCTAGGGCATGCAGCCGCTGTGCGGAGGACTAGCAAATGGTCAGGTATAATGCACGATGCAAACGTTGCAAAGTTCCGTCGAGATTGCACCGCTCCCCATCCCTGGGAGCTCCCACCCACACTCGTTTCGCCGTTCACCCCATCATCATCTTCCCCTTCCCGACGGTGAATTAATTCGCTCTGTTTGGAATTAAATCTTCCAGTCAGCTCGCGAGCTCCGGGCGAGCTTCGCGATGTGTCTTTCCCGGGACAGACGTGACGTTCTAATCTCCACCTCAGACCCTCGTCATCTCGCGACTGGAATACCCCAAAATTAAACCGAGCGGACATTGGGAAGATTTTTTGTTCTTTCGTTTCATTTTTATTTTTACCTTACATCTTAAAATTTTAATTTTTTTTTACCCGAGTCTTGCATCGAAAATTATTTCCACGCGAGTATCGAGTATCGAACCGTTCGTTATATGTATAATTAAACGAATAAAGGGTACACGGAATTCGCGACAGACGCGTAATCAATTTGAACGTCACACGACCGTCAGGCGGGGAGAGCGAGCGGGTTGGAAATTGTCAGAGGCCGAAGTAAAAATCGTCGATGCGCAGTATAGTGTACGTACAGCCCGACGGTATATGAAACGCGGCCTCGCGCTGCTATCTCCCGACAGAATAATTAGCGAAACATCAAATTCCGTTAAACGCCCGGAATTAATTGGGCAAATACGAATTTAGCTGAGCCGTCCAAAACCCGGGCGTTTATATCCGACGAGGTGGAGAGAGAGAGAGACGGAGGGAGCGGAAAAGCTGGAACGGACAGAGAGAGGACTCTCACTCGCCGACCATCGCGTGATAAAACGTGATATATTGAAATTGCGTGCGACTGCGGTAAATATCGTTAGAAACTAATGCGATTTTACCAGGTGACATTCTCGCGGATAGAGTTCGATCAACCGCTTGGACGGGGGGCTCCGCGAGCGGATAACTACAATGGGATTTATTTATAGAGTCCGACCTCTCTCTGTGTGTCACGTAAACGCGATTGATTAATTTGCAATACTCTGCAAGCATCGACGAGAAAAAAAAAGAATGAAATCATTCAACGAACCTCGCTCCCGAATTAGAGGCTTATTCGAGACTATCGCGATGATAAATAAAAACAAGTTGGACAAACAAAGTAATTGATTCGACATCGAGACTCTGTGTCGCTTACCCGTAGCGGGTTGTGCGTGCGTTAGCATTAAAAGCAACAGAATCGAACGAAACTCGTGAGATATCTCACGTAAACGAGATTGATTAATTTACAACACTCCGCAAGCATCAACGAGAAAAAAAGAAGAAAATCATTCAACAAACCTCGCTCTCGAATTAGAGGCTTAGCATTAGAACCATCGACGAGACAAAAATAAAAAAAAAGAATAAAATCATTCAAACAATCTCGCAATCGAATTGGAGGCTTATTCGAGACTCCCTCGATGATAAATAAAAACAAGTTGGCCAAACAAAATAATTGATTCGATGTCCGTACGTAGCATTAAAAGCAATATCGAACAGGGCTCGTGAGGAATCTCACGTAAATGAGATTGATTAATTTACAATACTCCGCACGCATCAGCGAGAAAGAAAGAAGGAAATCATTCAAGGAATCTCGCTCTCGAATTAGAGGCTTAGAATTACAAGCATCGACGAGAAAAAAAGAAAAAAAGAAGGAAACCATTCAAGAAATCTCGCTCTCGAATTAGAGGCTTAGTATTAGAAGCATCGACGAGAAAAAAAGATAAAGAAGAAGGAAATCATTCAAGGAATCTCGCTGTCGAATTAGAGGCTTAGAATTACAAGCATCGACGAGAAAAAAAAGAAAAAAAGAAGGAAACCATTCAAGAAATCTCGCTCTCGAATTAGAGGCTTCCTCGAGACTCCCCCGATGATAAATAAAAACAAGTTGGACAAACAAAACAATTGATTCGACAACGAGCCTCGGTGTCGCTTGGCCGTAGCGGGTTGTCCGTACGTTAGCATTAAAAGCAATAGAATCGAACGGGGTTCGAGAGCTATCAATATCATTATACGTTTGCGCGAGGGTTGGAACGGCCGAGAGATAGCCGGGGGTCGCGCGGACCATTAGCAAATACCATTATGACATCACGAAACGTGAGGTAATACGATCGACGCCCGAGAGCGAGAGAGGGCGAGTGGGCCGGAGCCTCGCTCTCGAACTCGCGCTATCGTAAACTCGATGACGTACGTCGTCGAGCGTCGTCGTTTCCGCTGTGTAATCATCATACGCTTGTGGCCGAGGCAGCAGTGACGCGTCGCATTTCCCGCAGTTGTAGCACCGAGGAGAGAGCACCGAGCTCGAATCCGAACGCTCAATGGGGACGAGGCGGGTGACGAGAGCAAGCATCGTCGGGCCAGAAACTACCGCACAGATATACCGTGTATGCTATATACGTAACTCCGACTATAACTCGCAGACGCAATACCGAAAATCAATGGTTAATGAGAAGTAGTTTGAACGCCGCTGGTGTAATTCGAGCCCATCATCGGGGCGATTTTCCGGCCAGAATTTTGTTTAATAATCGGCTGACTGTAAATAAGGGAGAAGCTGTATAGATATAGAGGTGTGGGTTGCAGGACGAGATGGCGTCGATGGAATGATTATCGCGCGTGGGCGGCAACGACAATGCCCGTATAAATGGCCCGCTAATTTTTACCGATAAAACAATTCTGCGTGCCGG
Organism: Ichneumon xanthorius; assembly: GCA_917499995.1. Lineage (NCBI taxonomy): Eukaryota > Metazoa > Arthropoda > Insecta > Hymenoptera > Ichneumonidae > Ichneumon > Ichneumon xanthorius. The sequence goes on along the minus strand of OU824202.1, from coordinate 20,292,330 downwards.
TTGCTTCGACCACGATCACGCGCCGGTTGCCATAAAGCTCCGCTGGTAATACCCCTGGCCGGTGGTTTTCCGATGCAACGCGGGACGGACGTGTGCAATGCACGGGACGTATAAATAATGGGACGGTTTTGCCCCTGTCCACCTCCGCACTCGCGTATTAAAACCCCGCTCGAACCAGCGGGCCGAGCTCTCGGCGCTACCGTTAAAACGGCCGGCGCTCCGACGCACATCCGGACGGTTAACCCCGGTGTAAATATCGTCGAATAATAATTTTCGAATGGTTAATTAGCGATAATAAAATTCCAATTTATCGACTCGGACACGTATCGCAAAAGCGCACTCTCCACGCGCGATTTATAATCGGTTTGCTCGGTGCACGGTCACGTTCGTATAATCGATGCTTCGCGCTACGCTTTAGAAATCGCAATAATTTTAACGCTCGAAGAAACATGAAAGGGATGAAAAAAAAAAGTGAAAAAAAAAAACGGAACGATAAATTAAGTCTCGACGCTGGGAATTAATCTGACGGGACACCGTCGCCTTTGGGAAAGCTCGTTCGAGCGGTGTATTCCCCCCCCCTCCCCCACCCCGCAAACAATTTGGAAATCTGGCTGAGACAGTCAAGGGGGCTGGGGAATGGGGACGTTACGAGTAGTCTGCGTGACACATTGGCTTCTGAGTTATACAATATCTGTGGCAGACACGAATGCGGGAACGTCTCGAGGCCGCGAGAACGGGGACGTAAAGCGAGAATGAGGGGCGCGGAAGGGAGACCGAGAACAACCCCCATTGCACGGCAGACAGGTAGATATAATATCTCTTGTCACGTCTGACTACGTCACTCCGAGCCTCTCCCGCTTCGTTCGTAGTTGCGGCACAATGCCGCCGACAACTATACTAGGAGTATAGCCTCCGAACGTGACTCCACACGTAACAACTCTGCTGTCTCGATCTTCGATAAAAAAAAAAGTTACAAATCTATTTTTTTTTCTTTTTTTTTTGTATATTTTTTTTATACGTTGCAATGACGAATTTTGCACGGCAGAGAGGATGATATCTCTTCTAACTATGTCACTTTGAGCCTCTCCTGCTTCGTTCTCAGTTGCGGCACACACCCAGAAAAATAATTTATTTAACGGCCACCGTTTGTTTGGTTTAAGTAAAATATTTATTTCATTTAAATAAATATTTATTAATTAAATAAAAAGAGTTAAAAATCTATATATATATTTTTTAAATTCGTTTCCATTACGAATTTTGTACTGCAGACAGGTAGATATAATATTTCTTGGCACGTCTGAGTAAAAGCCGCCGTCAACTATACTAGGAATGCTGTGATTCCTCTTAACATTATTCCATCCGCAACAACTCTGATGTCCAGATCTACGGTTAAAAAAAAAAGTAAAAAATGTATTTCTTTTTCTTTATTTTTATCTATTTTTTTATTCGCTCCAATTACGAATTTTGGACACACGCTAGATAAAATAAAAGGAGCTCGAACTTGATTGTCCATTCGGTTGCGGAACAGTTCTTGATTTTTATTCCATGCAGCCCCGGCACTGCATCAATTTCAAGTTTTATCCGCGCTCCAGCAGTCACCGGGCATTTTCTTCCACTTAACTTTCCGACGATAAGGAAAAGCCCGTAGCGTGCACCGTGTGCGGGGCGAAGTTGGAAAGGGTGACCAGAAGAAAAGAAAGGAAGGCGACACGCCTAGTATAAACGTAGCGAAGTTGTTCTTTACTTCGTTACGCTCTTTTCCTTTCTGGTGTATTATACCGTGGAAGCAGATAGATATACCTTGGTAAAGAGACAAGGAAGGCTTTCTCCCGAGGAGTTATGAGCCTCGAGGTGGAACGATAACCTTCGGGCATTATTCACTCGCGAATGGAGAAGATGCGTCTTTCTCGCGATATCTTCCCCCTCCCCCACAGATCGAGATATCCCATGGCCCTCTTCCGCCGTCTAGGCGATTCTTGTTCGATGTTGCAATTGTAACATAAACAAAAAACAAAAAAAAAATTTACTACGTCTATGGCCGCACTCTGGGGCGGGTCTGGCTCGCGGCAGAAATACCTCGGATGACGAATTATTAAATAATAATGCGACGAAAGCCGAACCGACCCGCTATAAGACCTTAACGAAGTCTCTGCACACCCAGAAATAAATATTTATTCGGTTTAAATAAATATTTATTTGATTCAAATAAATATTAATTTAAATCACTTAAAATATTTATTTAAATCGCTTGAAATATTTATTTAAATCACTTGAAATATTTATTTAAATCGCTTGAAATGTTTATTTCCAGGTGCCCGTCAAATGAATTATTTTTCCGGGTGTAATTTGAGAACAATGCAAACAAAAAAATATTTTTACTAAGATATTTCACAATTTTTGTTGTAGCTAAAGTTTAGCCAATCACGTCATTCCTAAGGTCGTTGTCGTGGACATTCGCGAGAAGGGCTGGACCGGCCCTTATCACCCTCTTCACGGCAGGGAATAAGAAGAAGGAGTAGCATCTACGGACGGGCGAGGGGGGGGATGTGTGTTCCTCGGCCTCCGAATCCCCAAGGGTGAAATGGCTCATTCCGGCGTACTTATCCACGTCCCGAGCGCGCTCGAGAGTCGTAGATAACCCATAGATTAATGGGGGTTGACCGAGAGTGTGGGAGAGAGATATTCTAACGTAAGAAAAGGAAGATATGTAAGAAAGTAGGAAAGAGCCCGGCTCGTGTATTATAGACCCTCTGATTTATCGTTTATCGAGAAATATGGCGCGAGAATCTTTCTCATAGCCCGAGGCGAAAGATTAACCCCCTTCTCACGATATCCCGGCAATGCTCGCTCCTCCCCCGCAAGAAGCCTTCTTTCGAGATTTTCCTCATCTCTCCCGTTTACTCGTTGGCTTTTCGGGCGCGAACGAGGCTAAGCCCTCGAGGCCTCGCGATAGTCGCGGGCGTAGGAAGACGTAGAACAAGAAGAAGAATAAGCGTTACTCATTCCGCCGCTACTTCAAGGAAAAACAACCGCGAACTCGGATTTAGAGAGATAAATTTTGGATTTACTTTCTCTCCGACTCATCCCTCTCGTTTAATGCCGAAATATCGTGTCAAATCGCGAGGGCGATTTTTTGTTATGTACAATCACACGAGATGCGCTCTTTTTAGTTTTTTTTTTTTCATTTTTCTTTTCCTCCCAATATAAACACATATATATATCGATCATTGTTTCGTATCGTTAGCAGGTCGACGGGGTGAAGCGAGAACTTGCGGCGTGAAGGAGGGGAGTCTTCGGAGATTCGGCGAGTCAAACTTCGAGTCTCCCGGCAGGGGTTGCGGCCGGCATAAGCTAGACTTGGTAATAAGCTCGAGGAGGCTGGAAGCGGCTCCCGCCGCCCGGAAAGGATTAGGACCGGCTAAGCTAGCCAGTTTTGCCAGACTACTAGAGAGAGCCCGTCTAAGGATAGCTTTGAATATATACAGTTCGCCCAGGATATATTCAGTTATCAAGTGCGTCCGGTCCGAGAGCAGGAGACAGAGCGTGCCGGAAGTCAAACAAGCTGTCCTGCTCGAGATAAGAGTTTCTCCTCGACGCTACACGCCGTTCCTCCCTCCGTTCTCAACTATAAACGGATAACGTCCCCGGCTCTTTCGGCTGACGCTTGGGATGCTTTAATTTTCGTTAGAGTCTATGATTTAACGGCTCACATTGTACACCCGCTCGGCGGCAATAAGACATCTCGCGACGGTGGTACACAGTCGAGATAGGCAAAGCGAGAGGCGAATTAAGGTTGTCCTTGCGAATAGTGTCCACTCCGCATAAGTTTCAGAGAAACTTATGCGTAGGCTTCTGGATGGTATAAAAATCTGAAAAATATCAAGCATATTAAAGGTGCTGAAAAGATTAATTTTGCGTAATAATAATTCCGAAATGCTATTAACAAATTGATGAAAAATTAAATTGTTCAACAAATCTCCCGGAAACTTCGTTTCATGAAAGTGCTTCGTTCGCTTTTCTGAATGCGTATGGATTTTTTCAGATTTTTAAATATACTTTGATTTTTTTTAATATGGGAAAAACTTGTAGAAAGTCACAAAATTCATACGTATTCAGAAAAATGAACGAATAATTTTCGTTTTAAAAAAGTTATGTTTTCGGGAGATTTGTTGAACAGTTTTATTTTTCATAAATTTGTTAATAACAGTTTGGAATTATTGTTATGCACAATTAATCTTTTCAGCACCTTTAACATGCTCGATTTTTATCAGATATTTATACCATCCAGAAGTGTTTGCAATTTCCTCTCGTATCTCTGAAACTTATGCGAAGTGAACGCTATTCGCAAGGACTACCTTAAGCGAAGGGACAGCCCGGAGCTTCCGTGGGATGATAGTCTCTGTGGTCAGAGGCGCTCCGGGGCTCGAAGCGCGCACACACACAAGCTCTTCCTTGGGGCAGTTCCAAGTTTTCGCGAGGATGCTTCTGGCACGAGCAGCAACTCTCCGCGGCAGAAGCTCTCGACACAAGATTCGGTAATTAAACTGCGCCACCCGTACAACTCTGAATTATGCGTGTACCAGGAGGTATAATATACAGAGTCTGAGGAGAATTCTCCGGAGCGCCATCCGTTGATTAAGTCTTCGACTTTGCGAAGCTCTCGCGGGCGCAAGCTCGCTGCCCCGAGGAGGCTGTTCTCCGGATTCCGCAGCGAGGCGGGGGTGGCAGCTTTTTGAGGTGAATAATTAAGGGTGACACAGACGCAAGCTTTCGCCCAAATCCTCGTCTCGTAACGAGAATTAAGCACGGATGAATATCGATGCTGCGACACTTTAATTGGTAGCTTAGCGTGTGTCGCTCATCGCAACCCTTTGCCTGTATGGAGAAGAGGGCCCTCGCCGACGGCGCACCGCAATCTTCCTATTATACAGTCCATATCCCCAGATATACCCGGTGGAGCTCGCTGCGAAGCTCTCTGTCTTCAATTTATTAGATTCGTCGCGGGGATAAACGCTCCAATAGGCTCGCCGCATAAAGGAAGATTCTAATTTCTACTTTGGGCGTCCCCTCACGATTATAACCGTTCGATACACCCAAACGAACCTCGGGCGGACTGGAGGTGGGCTTATAATCTCATAACAGTCATTACTCTCGATACTCCACGCCCGGTGTCGAAGCCATTTCCCCTGCGAAATTGCATACGCTTTCGACGAAGCTGCACAGTGAATCTTCTTTTTCACGAGTCGTGTTCGAACTAGAAGAAACATTGCTTTTCACGGATTTGCAGATGTTCGACTGTGTAGCGAGCGACGATTGATTCTTTCATGAACCGATCACGATTTCTCACCTTTTTTCCCCAATCATTTTGGTACTTTCCGAACCGTCGCTTCGATTGATTTCACGAGCCGATCACGATTTCTCACCCTTATTTTTTCCAATATTTTTGTTACTTTTCAAACCATCGATTCTATATAGGCAACATTTCTTCAACGTAGCCTCACAGTGAATCTTCTTTTTCTCGAGTCCTGTTTCGGACTAAAAGAAACATTAATTTTTAGTTATCGATGTATCGAGTTATCGCTGCAGATGTTCGACTGTGTACCGAAGCTTCGATTGATTCTTTCACGAGCCGATCACGATTTCTCACCCTCATTTTTTCCAATATTTTTGTTACATTTCGAACCATCGATCCCACGTCGTCGATATTCCTCTAAAGCCATTCGGTAGCCTAACTTTTGGGCCGAAGCCCCGACAATGCCCGCCAGCGTGGATAACTTGTACGGGAGACGAGAGGCCCTCGATCCAGTGTTGGTATCTCGCGTCGAGGAGAGGCTGAAGGGGAGCGCATCAGCCATGGTCGAGAAGTTTGTCGGGAAGCTTCGTCGTGGCCGTGCGGAACGGCCGGCTAATGATGGAAACTTGAGTACTAAGTCATACTTAATCCCCCGTTAGTAGGTATCCCCCCCCCCCCCCCCTCTTCGGTGTCAGAGTTGCGCACGACGTGTACGACCCTCGTGAGTTTCCGTCCGCGTGCTGAATCCTCCACGTCTCTCCCTCGGGCTTACGTCGGCCAACACGCACGAGGACCAAGGATGCGAAGGTGTTCGAGCAGAGAGTGCGCAGTCGTTTGTCGATGCCTAATCGGCAAGCCTATACGGATTATGCAGAGCGAAGGCTTAGCCTGCCCACTTCCTCCGTCGATGCACCGACTCTGGTATCGACTATCGAATCCCGGACGAAGACCATGCACGAATACCGAAACCTCTTGCGATCGAAAATCCCGGTCGGTGAAGGCTCTCGGAGATTCGCTCGAGATTCTCCACGCATACCGAACGTCCACTTGCGACCGAAAATCCCGGTTGGTGCACCGAGAAAAATGGTTTAGCTGCTCTACCAATAATGAGTTTTGCTGACAATGACCTCGTTCCAGCAACAAAACGATTACTAAAAGCAGAAAAAAAATTACTACGTAGAAGCAATTGGTTTTGCTGTCACGACAAAACTTTCTTGTTACTGCGACGATTTAGTTTTCTATGAGTAAAAACGACGCCTGCTGTACTTTGACGGCTGAGTAATGACTGGTAATAGGATAGTTATAGATACGTACATACACATGTATTTGAAGATTAACTCACCGCGGTTGTATTTTATAATTTCATTATATTTAAAATAATGTCTGTATTTGCAATTGCGAATTCTTGAAATATGCTGTATATGGATTTATTAAACTCCGAATGGTCTCACCTTTCGCAGTTTATACATCTATATATTTAATTACAAGTGTTTCAATTCCACTCCAAGTAAATTTCAAGAGTTCGCAATTACACTCTATTTTTTATTTTCATTCTCATACAAAGGAACTATTTTCTCGCGTCTCTTTGTTTTCATTTTGCGTGTCGAGCGTCTCGAGCTTGTCATATAACATTTTTTTGTTACAGTAACAAAGGCTCCAAGCGGAAAATGTTGCCACGTTTACAAGCTGGTTCTGTTATCCCGACACTACCAAACTAAATTTGTTACGGTAACAAAAATCTTGTACCAACAATTTTTTTTTTCTCCGTGTGAACGCTCCGAGAGATTCGCTCGAGATTCTGCACGACTGTTCTGAGTTGCATCGTCGCAGAACAACGGCGTGCAGTCGGAAAGGCGGAAGTCCGGGAGAGCATCTCGATACAATCAAGGTCGTCCTAGCAGCAGACTGAGAATATCTTCTCTCGAGAGTCCTCGGAGAGAAGTCCCAAAGTTGCGAGAACTGATAAGTGTCCGCTCGGAGCTAGCTTATAGATTTATTGCACGGCCACTTTCAGTCCTCGCGCTCGAGGTTCTCCGTCGAAGATCGGCGCCGACTTCGATTTTATTGGCGGAAATAATCTCCGATAGGATTCAACCGCCGTCCTTGATATTCCTCCCGTCGAGAGTCGGCTTACCGCGATCGGGCAAAAGTCCCGACATAACTATGACGACTGTGAGGTGAGTCGCGAGGTTGAACGATAAATTCTAAAGAGCTACGTGTCTCAACCCTCGACGATATTAATCTTCCCTTGTTCGTCGTCAAACCGCGGCGGCGAGAGCCGAGGAGACACTCGGAAATATCGCACTTTCATGCCCCGGCTCGGGGCATCCGCGTCTTCAACCCTTTCTTTCGTTTATTGCCCCGTTAGCGTGGTTCTCCGCAGACCCCGTTCATACACCCCTCGCGTAGCCCGCCGGTCTCTTTATAAATTCTTCCCTCAAATCTCCGTCATCAATATCGCTTATCGTAGCGAGAGAATTTCGAGCCACCGGCGCTGTGATTATGATTGCCCTCACGGTTCGAGTAATTTATGACGTCGAATATCCGGCCGACTCTTCACCGCCTTCGCTGCGGTTGGCTCTCCGTGTATAAATTTCATTCGACCCGAAATTGTCCAATGCTCCCTCGCTCCACTCATTATTATCCCGAGTGCCATTTTTTTTTGGGACGAAAAATTAATCGACCGTCGACCGTTCGATAGTCGATGCGACCCACATTGTTTTACAAATTGGCCATATTGAACTGGAGCATTGATGAGTTTCAGATTAACGAACCCGCTCGCCATTTCCGTCGGCGATGTTCGCCCAAGTGGAATCGATGGAGGAACGCGCGACAAGAACTACGTCGCAGATAGCGTTCGAAGTTCCGAGACAAAGTCGGGTAGTGTGAAGGGTTGCTTGGCTGCAGCTCGCCCGGCGTCGCATAATGTCGAGTGACGTTTGGACGTTCCACCGCGACCTGACATTTAGATAGCGACGTCAAGTGTCTGCGGGGGTAAATCTGTCCCCCGGAGCGGAGGCAGGGAACGCTTCGCTCCGCCGCGATCCAACCCCCCCGAGGGCACGAATCCTCCCTCCCCTCCGCGCCCGCCTTCTTCAACCATCCGCCAAACTCCGCCAAGAGAGAGAGTTCACTACTGATCGAATTAGCGCGCCACGGTTGCCTGATACCCTCGACAGTCTGAATTAATTAACAGCGAGAATCTCGTAGAGGTATATAAGCAGCCGCATTATCGAGACACAGGAGCGCGACGGTGTCTTCGAGAATGTGCGCGAGTTATCGCTGGATATCATCCAGCCTCGGACTATTATTGGACCGTCACGAGCGTGACATTTACCTCGGAGTCAGAAATAATTTGACCCAACCGATATTATTGTCTTAAATTCTCGTTTATTAATTCGATTGGTTCGTTCGAGCTCCGGCATTAATGCGGGGCCGCTCGTTTGAAACCGGAGGATATATTCGATGTCTCGTTATTCGATTATAATTTTCCACCGACCAATCGATCGTTCTTCTGTCGCAGGTACACCATCTGGAAGCTGCTGAGCTAAGCCTGTTATGTATAAATAACGGGAATCCTTGATGCACCTTCGCCTCTCTTCCCGGCCTCGCGGCGTCTTGACTCCATTAACTTCACACTTAGCGGCACCTTGGAACCGAGAGAGAAGGAACCGCCTCCTCGCCTCTTCGCCTCGTCGCTCCAGGAAGATCTGATTAGGGGTTCGAGAGAGTCTCTGCTAAACGCGTTAGACTCGGCTGCTTCGGGGTGTCGAGGGGCTTCCTCGAATGCTGTGTTGCCATCCACGGTGCACGCCGGAATAAGGGACGCTGGAAGAGAGGAGAAAGCCGAAGCCGTCGAGAGGGATCGCGAGACTTCTGCACGCTCTCCAGACTCCACGCTAGTTCTCCCGGGCTTGATGCAAATTGATCACGAGCTCGAACTATCCTGCCGAGGAGTGAGCGTTCTTCGAGAATTTGTCATGTCGAGGACAGAAGTTTATTCGCCTGGCGGCTTCTCGCTCTCTTAACGCGGTTTGGAGTCCTATCGGCGTTCCTCGAATTTTCGGCACTGCCTCGAACCCCGAGCGATAGAGAGGTGGAGTGTTGTCATTTGGGGGCTTCTCTTGTTTGCCGGGTAAATCTCGAGCCCTTGATAAACAACGATTTTCCAAGGATTTCACTCAAAACCCCGTTCGGGATTGGGACAAACAACTGGCGTTCTCGGTAGTTTCTCGTTGTCACGTTTGTTGCCTCTTGTAATGACCGGATGGAGACTTCGGAAGATTAGTCGTGGTCGATGATGCGAAGGCTGATCCAAATTTGAATGATAGGAAAATATGGTCGTCAGCGGAATTCGAACGCGGGTTAGTCGGTTTTAGAGCACTGACCACTGCGCTAACGTCACCATTATAACGAGTATAGGGTACGTTCTTGAATGCAGAGCTGCTCAACCATGCATTCTTTTATTTGTGACTCCCACTGCTAGTGGATTTTTTTAAATTGCCAACTACACATCCGACTCTTTCCACGAGATTCTTTTTCTTCCGTTTCGATAAGAAAAGATGGCTTAACAGAGCAGATTTGTGTCACAACGAAAGCCTGAACTCAGAGCCGACTGGAATATAAGAACGCTCATTTCAGCTGCGTATACAGGGTGCATTCTTGAATGCAGTTCTACTCTGCTCGGCAAAATCCAGAAATATTCGAGATGTATCCACATATATACGCAGCTGAAATAATTCTAATATTCCAGCCTGCTCTCAGTTCAGGTTTTAGTTTCTACACAAATCTGCCTTGATAAGAGTTATTTTGTTATAAAAACGGACGAAATGTATACCGTGGGAAGAATCGGATGTACTGTTGGCAGTTTAAAAAATCCACTAGCAATGAACAATCGCAAATTAAAAACGCATAACTGAGCAGATCTGCATCTAAGAATGCAACCTAAATGTAATGCCGGACCGTCACATGCTTTCGAACGTGCAAAATGACGAGACGGTGAACAATTTTGGGCGAATATTTTTACGGTGCCTCGCGAGAATCGTATCTTCGATATTCGCTAATGCCCGAAGCGTTTAGTACGCGTTATTGTGCGCTCGCGGGCTATCGGTGGTTTATCGGTGGAAAAACGACGTTGTATATCTGCGAGCGAAATCATAACGCCATTATACAGAGAACCATCCATACACGCGAGTACCAGCCAGCGGTGTCCTTAATGTTCTCGGTTACGTTTTTTTTCTTCTTTTTTATAGCTACCGATTTGACGCGAGAGAAGCGCGCGGTGTGAGCGGCTGTGCGAGAGACGGAAGCGAGAGGATCGATTTTCGCCCACAGGTTTCCGACGCCGCAACGGTACTTATCGTACCGCGTTACGAGGACGCATTGCTTTTTATGATCGGACCGATGCGCCGCTATCCCGCCGCCCGTGTTCCGATCTCGGTTTCCGAGGCGTAACGACGAAATTAAAAGAGAAACGAAGCGAGCAGAGCAACGAAAAATCGAATGCGATATCGCGGTGAGCAACAGGAGCCCGCAATAGTATCGATGGGGTGAAATTTCCAGCGAACCGGCATCTGCGACGAAATTCTTGTTGTAACTCCGCACCGCGCCGTTACCGCGAATTTTTATTATTATCCGTTATTCAGAGTCTCAGCCGGCTCCGGGGATGAGAGAAGTTCCTTCCTCGTGTACTTTCCGGTGTCGTCGAGAGTTTCCGTAGGCCGAGAAGAAGGCCAGAAAAAAAAGCAGAAAAAAAGAGCAAACTCCACGAGAGGTATATAAGGCTCGTTTCGAATGCCGTAAAGGTACGGCGTTTGCCTTTTTCCACTGCGGCGCCCTGTACATAATACACCGGAGCCATAGCGAGATACCGGGCGGTGGGAAAAGGCAGAGAAAAAAAAAAAAAATCTCGCGCTGAATTTACATAAGCGCCGGTATAAACCACTCGACAGAAATCCGGACGTAAAAATCCCCGGCGACGCGCAGCAAGAGGATTCGGAGCGACACCGGAAGCGCGGGCGTACGCTGAATACACAATCGTAGCCTGTCTGCTCTGTTGCTTCTCGCGACCGAACTGGACCCTTCTTTTATTTTTCGCCAGTCTCGTGCTCGACTTTATTTTTTCTTCTTTTTTTGTACTCATAATCGCAGTGTAACGGAGAACGAAGGGAGGAGGATGAGGTCCCTTTAAAAGTCATACGCGAGACAAATCGGCCAGACCTGCCCGTCGACTCGACGACGACGAAGATACGACTTTGCGGAGAAACATCAGCGGCCTCTCGCGGTCTTACCGCGAGACTGATGTCTCGCCTACCCGACAAGAATTTCAAATCGTCCGCACAGAGCCGAAACGATTTTTGAATCCCTCGAAGATCCTTCGCTTGCGAGAAGAGCTCTCATCTCGCTTTGTTCTCCGCGTGGCGATCTCGCCCTCCTCTAACCCTTGGCGAACAAAAAAGATCGACTTTTAAACCGGCAATAAAAGGAAAACGCGAAATCTCGGATTTTTAAGGCCGAGCGATCTTTGCGGCGACAGTTGGCCCGGTACGTAACGCAGTACGGAAAGAACGAAACGATTGTACGACCCTCTTCTTCTTCTTCCTGTTACCGTGCCCCAGTAGATCGGGCGCAAGCTACACCCGTCGCCGCTCGTCTCGGCGTAGCAGCTCCGATATCGTAATCCGCGCACGTACGGAGGCTCCGCCGAAATCCTGAACGTTGCACCTATCGAGTTATCAGAAAATATTGTCCCTGCGAGGCAATAACCCCGTTTCTTCGTATCTCGCTAAACACCGAACGAGACATTTTTTTATTTTTTATTTTATTGTATACTTAATTTTGTATTAAGTAACCGTGATCTTTCTTGTGGTTTCTGTCGGGCCTTGCAAGCTTCTTTTATAAAGCGGAAAATATTGTCCCTGCGAGGCAATAACCCCGTTTCTTCGTATCTCGCTAAACGCTGGACGAGACATTTTTTTATTTTTTATTTTATTGTATACTTAATTTTGTATTAAGTAACCGTGATCTTTCTTGTGGTTTCTGGCGGGTCTTGCAAGCTTCTCTTTTAAAGCAAATATTTCGAGGGTTACAGGGGATGAAAACGATTTGATACGCACAGTCACCTGTATTTGCATCCAAAGAACTCCGCCAATTTCCCGCCGAGCGGAACGAGGCTCTCACCTTGTTTTCTTCACGGTCGTGCTCCTCCTCTTAGGGTTTATTTTTACTATTTTCTTCTTCTTTTTTTCTCTTTCGTCGTTTTACCTTCTGCGGCAATTTCCCCGAGCGAACTGCGAAACGGAAAGCGGTCTTAAACGGAATTAGCACGGTTTGGTGCTCTCCGCCTGTTTTCTTCCTTGCTTCCTCGCGCACTGTATATCTAGTCGTCGAGACGACGACGAGGATTTCTCCTACTTCGGAGCCAATAAACCTTTCACCCTTGCGACCCTCTCTCGGTCAATAATATTAATAAAAAAAAATTCTTGCTCACAGGTTCTGCGTCGGGGATCGATTCTATCTTTGCGAAAACAAGATTCTGTGCGAGTACGACTACGAGGAGAGGCTGGTATTCGCCAACATGGCACTGCATCCGCCTCCCACGGCGACTCTGGCTCACATCAAGAGACAAGTCACGCATCTTCAGCCACAGGTGAGTTATTTTTCGTTAATAAAAAATTTACCGTAGTCACCGATCCGGTAAATTCACAATTTTATTATCTTCATACAAAAAAAATTTCCGATCCGGTAAATCCCGTAAATTTGAAATTTTATTATCTTCATACAAAAAAAAATTCCGATCTGGTAAATCCGAAAAATTCGACATTTTATTGTCTTCATAAAAAAAAATTCCTACCCGGTACATCCGGCGAATTACAAATTTTATTATTTTCATTAAAAAAAAAAAAATCCACTACGTGTAAGGCTCTGCACTCGGCAGGTACTTGTAGTTTCGAATTCGGTCGATTTCTTCCAGTGTAATTGGCCGACAAGATACGAAGTTGGTCTTGTGTGATGCGAGCGTGGATCCGGGATACTCACCTGCCGGAGGATCAGCAAGGTACAGAGAGCGTTGTCTCGTAGTTCGCCCGTTGCCTCAGGCTATGCGAAACTCCTCCTCGAGACGCGCGGGCGCTGGTGTAACCCCTTAAGGCGGGTTAAAGTGGCGGGTCGGCCGTCCTGACCCTCTCCCCGACAACAAAGGACTCCCCCGAGGCATCGGTCGTGCTTTATACCCGCGTATACCTTTCCACCCCCTGCCGTTATATATATATACTTATCGACGGCCGAGAATCAAAAGGGCGCAACTCCTATGTTAAGGTACATGTATTACGCCCTTTTGATTCTTACCTGTCGATCCATATATATATATATATATATATACGGAGAGTACAACAAGGGTGGTGGGTACGTATCCGCATCGCCATCGTCTTACGAGACGAGAGCTCAGGATATCGCGTGTCCTTATTAATTAAGCCTGGTACGCCTAAGCAAGCTCGCCTCGGCATTCTCCCGCGAGCGGCATGCCATAACGATCCGTGCCGATGCAGCGGAGAGTACCCACTCGAAGGGCAAAGCCCGAGGAGGAACGGAATTACCGTACACTTGCCACTTCGAGACTCCTTTCCCTAGGCGGGGATCTTCGTGTCCGACAAACAAGCTCCCGATCTACTTAATCTTCGGATCTCACGCTTATCCATCGTCACCGGAATCCCTTCCTCTTGTAGTCCAGTATAAACGTTAGATATCCGATAGAAGATTTCATACGTATTGGAAAAAATCATATGACGAATATTCAAATGGTTTCGAGGTCTATGAGTTGTGTAGGATTTTCACTGATCCTACATCACTACAAGACCGATCGCGATTTGAAGCTCTCAGCCAAGTCAACTGCACTTACGAGGAAGTCTCGGGTATTCCACAATAAGCGTTAGATATCCGATAGAAAATGTCGTACTTATTGAAAAATAATCAATATTCACATAGTTTCAATATCTGTGAGTTGTGAAGGATTTTCCCTGATCCGACATCGCTATAAGATCGAGTATAGCGATTCGAAGCTCTCAGCCAAGTAAACAGCACTCGCCGGTAGAAAAAAAAGTCCTCGCCGTCTACAAGTCTAGAGGCAGTTAATATTTTTAATCGCGAATTCCACGAGCGGTGATTCGAAATCCTGCGTGATATCCGGCCATAGGCCGAGCGAGAGAAGGCAGCAGGCAAGAGATCGGGCGGTGATTCGTCGGTGGAAATTGCCTGGTGGATTCTCCAGGAGGAATCGTGATTTTAGCTGGGGGTCGAAGAGCCGGAGCAGCAGGGCCAGAGTCGCGCCAGTGCGAACGGCTCTGCGGGGATGTGATTGTGTTCCTCCCGCTGGCGCTCTCCCGCTGCACACGCGTTTCTCGCCAATAGCAGATACATATACCCTTGTCCTATATGTATGTACGCATGCATATAGAATAACGAGGTACCTCGTCGGCGGCCGATCATATCGGGTACCTCGCCAGTAACGTGTACTACTTATAATATGCAAATGCCAGTTTCCCAGAGCTCTTGCCCCCCCGTGCTTCCCTCCGTCCCGCGAATACGAAACCCCCCCGTACAACGCGTAATGTAAGGGTTGCCAACCCTCGCTACTCCGTTCCTTTATACGACAATGATACCTCACCCCTTGGCTCTTGAAACTTTAATTAATATCTTTCTCTCTCGTTGCAGGCCTTCGATGAGTCGAGATGATTTTGAAAAAAAAAGAAAAAAATGACGATATACTTCACGGAGCACCGTTATCTCTTCGTCGTTCATCGAAATCGGAAGAGTAATCGTCGTCGATTTCCGGCATTCACAGCGGGCGCGTCTGACGTTTCGCGCCGCGAGGGTCGTCGCTCTCCTCGCTCATCCAGCATCGAGAGAATCGAACGAGAGGCGCGTGAGGGCTGTTTTATAAATGACTCGTGTACAACGACGCGCAAAATAAGCCCGAGCGAGAGGTGAACAGGAGGGGGATTGCCAGTGAGGGTGCGTCACACCGGTTAATACCAATAATCGCGGGCGGAAGGGGAACGCGGGATGCTAATGTCGTCGGAGCATCTATTACCCTAAGCCTGACGGATTCCACTCGACGTCTCGCGCTCGTCCTCTCGTTTCATACTCGCTTGAATGCCCTTGTCCCCCCCTGCCTGCTCCTCTGCTCTTCGACGCTTATTCGCGGCCCGAGCAACAGCCCATTCAAGGTGTCCGTCTCGTTGTGAACTCGATCTCGCTTATACTCACCCCCCCCTTTCCACCCTTCGATTTTTTTTACCGGTACGCGTTTTCTCTGCATCTCGCCTGCCATTCCAACGACAGGGAGCGAGAAAAACTCCTCGATATTTTATGAAGCATCATCGTGCCACATCTCGCGCCTCTCCAACGTATACACCGTCCGGTCGTAACTGACGGATATACACTCGATCAATTATACTTGCCGCCGCCTCTGCCACGCAATATACGAGCTCATTGTTACCTTGTCGAGTTCGCCGCGATACTGAAATATTGTTCTCGATATTACGCGTGTAGATGAGGATTTTAATTGCGCGGAAATTCAGCGATCGGAATCGAAACGTTTTGGGGATTATCATTTTGGAAAATAATTTTTTTTCCCTCGCCTCGGGAGGATTTTGGCATCGAACGTTAAGGTCGGGGTAAAATTATCGTCGCTGTCGCGGTCAGCCCGGGAAAACAGGAGATAGGACTATCCACGCAGTTGCAGAATTTTTTATACGTGAAGAAACGAAAATCCATCGTCAGCTTCGAAACTTTTTGAGAATGATAATTTCGAAAAATAATTTTTTATTTTTCCTCGGGAAGATTCTCGCATCGAACCTTAAGGAAGAAGTAAAATTAGTGTCGGGTTCGCGGTCGGCAGGGAAAAGCAAAAGATCGGGTTATTGACGCGGTTCCAGAATTTTTGTACGTCAGAAAGCAAGGGTTTAAAAAAAAATTTATCGGTCATACACTTATATGTATTTTGCTTTTATCGAGTGTGCGTTACACGCCAACAAGTTGGAAGAATCCGCGTACGGACGGGAAAGCTCGAACGCGATAAAGAGAAATTGGTTACAAGAGGATATCAGCGAGGACCCCTTCAAATACGAATTCGAGGGTTGGAATTAGATGTTCGTATAACGAAATGCAAAGTGGCGTGAGGTTTTTAGTCCCCGGCACTATCTAGCCAACGGAATCAACGAGTGAGAGTGCGGGCGTTAAGGTTCTTAAAAACCACGAAGAGGCAGACGTTTCGCGCTACGGCTTTGCTCGTGAACGCGAGAAACTCACTCTCTCGGTAACCACCCCACTTCGGCTCGCTTCCTGAGCCGAGCAGAGGAGAGAGTGGTGTGGGGGTGACGAGAGCGGATCGTCGAGGGGTTGGCGTAGTTTTTCTGATTGCCTGGGAACAGACAGCTGTCTCAATCTTTCGCCCGTGCCTTAAAGCTCTCCGCCGTCTCTGTTCGTGTAAACTTCGTCGTAACCGAGATAAAAGTTTTTAAATTTCTTCGCATTTTACACGACCGGTTAATAATAATTCGCATAAATTAACATCTGGGTCATTTTTTTAGACAAAAAAAAAAGATCGAAAAAAATGTTCAACATTATCATCATCGATCGAGTGGTCGTAGAATCGCGAGGGATAATCGGGAATGCGGAACAAGACTCGAAAGTTTTTACTTCACGGTACAATAATTGGCGAACACTTTTATTTTGTTATAATATCACCCTTGGGAATCGTTCTCAGCAGAGAAAGAAAGAGAGTGAGGCAAAGAGGGTACGAGGGGGGTTTCGGTCGACGAGTCGTTCGAGCGGGAAGGGAGAGAAAAAGTCACGGGGTGCGGTTCGCTGCTGCGGTGGCTTTGAGAAACGGAGATGGGGGGGGGAGGGAAAACGAAGAGATAGGTAGGTGCGGGCTTTCGAAACGATTATCTGAGTTTTAAAACAAACTCTCAAGTGTCTGCAAAGTCCTTCGCGAGAATCCGCGATGGGGGGTTTTTGGGGATAGTGAGAAACAGAAGAGGTAGCGGAGAAGGGATGTGCCGCAGGGAACGAGGGAGGCCTGGTGACGGGACGAGATAATATGCTAATGCTGGGAAGGAGCTACATGGGAATTTAAGAGGATCAATGCGCACGAGACTGCTACTCCGTATAAGATGTAACCAGGCGAACGCATTATTTATTCGCAAAAGCAAAAAAAAAAAAAGATAAATTGGAGCACATTTTAAAATGCTCTAAAAATGAAAGTAAAATCGAACACGCGCTTTGGGCGGTAGTCGGGAATTTATGGACGCCGATGCTAATAGCTCTGGGCTCGTCCAACTGTGCTTCATGTACTGTGGGAATTTGAGAGGATCAATGCGCACGAGACTGCTACTCCGTATAAGATGAAACCAGGCGAGCGCATTATTTATTCGCAAAAGCAAAAAAAAAAAAATGGAGCTCATTTTTAAATGGTCTAAAAATTAAAGTAAAATCGAATACGCGCTTTGGGCGGTAGTCCGGAATTTATGAACGCCGATGCTAATAGCTCCGGGCTCGTCCAACTGTGCTTCATGTATATGTATATTAAGAGCGGAGGGGGAGATCGTGAGAGTTCGCGTGGTTCTTGTCTAACGAGCTTATTATTAGGCGAGAGCTGCATGGCTGAATTTCACATAAGCCCCCGGTCGGCCCAAGCCTTCCCGTAGCATAAACGCACGAAGCTCTTGGCGCTGGCGAATCGAGTCTGTTTCTCCTCGCGAGCGGCTCTCGCATGGGAAAACCCAGCTTGCGAGCTTACGCGAGATTATGAGTTTTGTTGCTCAACTCCTGGCCTCGGCTCAACTGTTCCCCAAGTTCCGGCTCACTTTTATAACGATTATTGCACGCCGACGATAGTCCTCGGGACTCTTTCGCTTCCTCGTTTCTCTTTCTCTTATTTATCCGCTCGTATAATCGTCCTCCACATACATCGCTGTCGTACTCCCCGTAAACTCCGAAGATTCTTCCGTCCCAATTCAAAACACGCAGCCTTATTAATTGTCCTCGAGATTGAACTAAACTAGCTGTCCCGGAGTTTTTATTTATCCCCGTTCTTCGACCGAATGGTGTAGGGAAGTAAGAAAAAAAAGGTAGATTTGTGCTACGTGGCCAGAGGCACGACCCCTGAGCCTCGTTAGCGCCAGTAAGAACGATCCGCCGGTTAATCTTACGAGCTCCAACTCCACCGGATCTCCTCTATCCTACATATAGCCCGCCTCAACACGTACGGGGAAAAGACACTCGCCTTTTCTCGACCACGAGGAGTAACGACTGCTCGCCCGATTCTCCGTTTCTTCTCCGCTCCTTCGTTCTCCGGGGGTGCTAATTTTTGCGCTGAAGAAAAGCGGGGTGAGGAAGAGAGGAGATCGGGAACGAGCGCAGGAGAGCTAACGTCGTTGCACCTGGCTCGTTCCCAGCGACGGGAGATCAACGGACAAATGACACGCGATTTCCGAGCAACCCTCGCAGCGGCAGCAGGGAAAACCCTCCCCGTCCCCCTCGCCTCTCTCTCTCGCGTCGTTACAAACTACCTCCGAAACGCCCTCCCTCCGATTAATGTCTTACTCGCCGGGTTCGCGAATCCGCGCCGATATACCACCCAGCCACGGTAACGAAAAGTATGTGCCGCTCAAACTCGCCACCCCTCCGGGACTGCTTTCGCCCCGGAAAGCACCTAATCGTACGTGAGCCTTAACGATCTATTATGGAAGAGAGTAGCGGCTACACAGTGCACAGTCCGAAACGTTTCGTGAGCAGATCGTCTTTCAGCGACTGTGCGAAATGAATCCCGAAGAGATCATCGCGTCGGGCACGCGATGATTTATCATCGCGCTGAGACGGCTGTATTATTTCCGGATAGTGCGAAGCTCGGTGCTCGAGTGTCTTCCCGGAGTTTTGTCTTTCGTGAATTTTTTTCCCGCGAGTAATTAGGTCGTAAATAATTACGATAAAAATGACAAAAAGCGGGTTGGGCGAAGGAGAGTTTTATCGTGGCGAAGGAGCTCGCCCCGCCTGTCGGCGGTTTTACCCGGTGCGTTTCTGCTCCGGGCGAAACGCAGTCGTTGGCCCTCCGAGACGATTTCGGTCGCTACAGTCATCGGCGTCCGGCTCCGCCTCCGCCGTGGCCAACGACTGTGACATTCGTTGCGCGAGAGAATCCCTAAATCTCGAGAGCGCGGCAGCTCCTCTCCCTCTTCCGCAACCCCTTCGAGTCATTGGACTGTACGACCCCGGCCACACGACTCTCGTTCTCGTAATTAAGAAATCTCCGAGGAGGAGGACTTGCCGCTGCGCTCGCACGCAGCTCTCCCTCTCGCCATCCGCTCCGCTTGTTCGCCGAGAGGCGAGGAGGACCACCCAACGGTTAAATTAAGTCTATGACTTATTCAAGTTTTATCTACAATTGCCAGAGGAGGAATTACCGCGGGAAACGGATTTACGGCCGACTGTTGTAATCAAACGGGCACGCGCTCCTGTTCTTCCCTCGACCCCGCTTTCTGTATATATAACAACCCTTTTATCCTCCCGAATTTTTACTTTCTCCCTTTTTCGCAGCCTTTTAGTCGTTCGCACTCGTTCGCTCTTCGTCCGTCACCGTTATTCTCGTTCTCGATTCTGGACATCAACACGGGATTCGCAGCGTGAAAAATTGGAAGGAAAAATATTTATTTCTCAAAGTCGATGACTGGAGATATCCACTTCGTAATGGGGGAAATGGTTTTAGGCGCCTGGGCGAAGAAGCCGCCGCCGAGGAAGCTGTCTCGCACGCTCGCCGGAGCATCGAGCCCTGCGCAAATTTTAAGCTTGTTTAATTTAACACCTTGCTTCTGGAGAGTTTCTTGAGTGGCGAGGCGTGGCGGGAGACGCGAGAAGACGAAAGTTTAGAGTTTTCAACAGGCTTTCTCTCGCCTATCCTTTCCTAAATTCTCCCTCCGGTACGTACCCGGCGAGGAGTCCTCTCGCTCTGCACATAAATATGGCTTCGAAAGCCTCTGCCTCCCTCCATCCACCGAGTTAAGTTACTCCGACCGAGTTGAGACTACAAGTTCCTTCTCCCCTTCACGGCTCTCTCTCCAGCTTTTTGTTTTCAAGATGAAACCTCGAACCTACGAGGCTGTTCGAAGCTGAGGGGAATTAGTTAGTTTCCGTGGTTTATAGTAATTATTATACAAACAAATTTACTCGTACGATTTTTTCCCCCCCTATAACACGTATAATTTATTCAACGATACTAAGACACATATTTTTCCAGTCTGTACAACAGGGAGGAGGCCAGAGGCAAGCGAACGGCGAATCGGCCCACAACCACAACGGATATCCGCCAGCAGCGAGTTCGAGTTCCCACAACGCTCTCAATCCGATGAACAATCTTAACGGCATCAACGCACAAGCCACGTACGACGGCAAATGACAATCGAAGTAAGAAGATCGAGGAATCAAAAAAAAAACGAAAAGAAACGTGAAGCGAAGGGAGTTCGAAAAGCTAGTCATATAACGAAGAAAAAAAGGGACTGAGGTCCTCGGACTGTGGGTGCGATATGCCTAATCGCGAAGATTGTATAGATCGTTTGCTAGATCGACCGAACGTAGTTTTCGTCGATAGGAAGATGACGACGACGAGAACGTCGATACTGAAAATTTAAATACCTAACTCGTAATAAACGTTAGAGGGAAATTAAAAAAAATATCAACTGTATAAGCCGCAGGTTAAATTAGGACGTAGAGGAAATAGATAGAGATAATAGAGGGAGTGGAATGAATTTGGTGCTCTTTAGATAATTGGGGAGTGTTTATTTGTACATATTGTTTGATGTATCGAGCCAAGAATGGATGAGGATGAGAGACAGAGAAGAAAAAGGCAACGAGATCGAGGGGGGGGTGACTCGGGACCGAAATCGTCTCGACGAACATAGAAAAGTTAGTTTTACCAACGAGTTTAGGATGAATTCGTATAGATAGATCGAATCGCCGGGGTAACTCGCCGGCTCGCTGGCCCCCGTGGGTGTAATACGTTAGGGGTGACTTAGCGTCGTTTCAACTTCGAATCTCCGTAAAGGCCAGATTGATGCGGCCAACTTTTACCGTTGCCTTATTTGCGAGTCAGATAACGAGACTGAGTTATGCCGAAAGTTTTGAGGGTGTTCTACTGCCGTTGATGCTTCTGGTTGCACGCGTTACTGTATTACAAACTCCGCACCATCGCGCAAACGCGTTTAATGTACAGGCTCATTCAGAATTGATAATCGAAGCTGCTTTGCACGATGTCTGGAAATTATCCCGAGTGAAACTGCGCGGTTCTTTCTACCAGTATGCTTTTTAATTTAATATTTTATTTTATTTTAATACAAAGTTGATTAACGAAGGGCCAGTCGGTAGGGCAGAATGCAGGTAGCACGATGAATTTCAGAGGGGGTGCAACGGATGAATGAGGGCCCGAAGCATGTAGTTTGATCGCACGAAACGACACAACCTCGAAATCGCCTGTATTAGCTTCTGGCGCCGGAAGTTTTTTGCGCTCCCAATTGGACCTTCATTAATTTTTACTTTTCATTCCAAACAAAAGATAGATTCACTATCGATCATCATAATACATTTTATAAGACCAAACAGTCTCGCTCGGTATTCTTCCAGGCACCATGCAAAAGCCAGTTATTCCGCATTTATTATTCTGCAGGATAATTTTGCGTTACGTTATTTATTCTGAATCAACCTGTACACGCCCTTCACTCGCGAATACTTTATTTTCCGCTCGCGTAGGGACGTACATTGGGGATTTGCCCATCGGCCTCTCCGATATAGGGAAAGCAGAGTTTCGCCGAAAGACAAGTAGAGATACGATCGCCATGGAGACTTGCAGGACATTCTAATATTGGGGATATATCTTGAACCAGAAGCATCGGTGCGTAGTTGTTTATCCTCTCGACTCAAGAGGTAATTTTTTTTTGTCGAATGTATAATACTTCATACCTACCGATACGCAAAGTAAGGAGAGATCGAGTGTTCGATTCTCGGTCACTTTATTAAATCCTGGAACGGAACGCAGCTCCAGTATTATTTCGCGTGACTGCATCTGTATCTTTATAAATCAACTGTTTAAATTTCAACGAAACGCTGTACCTCGGTGTAGGTTTTCTGCAGTTTCCCTACACCGCGCAATAGCACGAATGTGGGTACTTGGAAGAAGTCGGCTGCAGCCGCAGGAAAAGCGCGAGCTACTCGTCGAAAGCGAAATAAAAATGTAAAGCGCAACTCGTCACGTTTCGTAACTGGTTGAGTGAATTATATGGCAGTTTGGATACGCGAATGAAAGAAGGAATGTTATATATGAACGGTGTAGAAAAAAAATTATGTACGTCGCGAGTCAAAGGGTTGTTAAAACGATGACGAATAAAAGCTGTAATAACTATTCGAACGAGGCGAAGAAGAAAAAGAAACTATATCATACAATTAATTATCGAATGTCTAAATACCGAATAGACGTAAAAAAAAGAAATAGCGAATAATACGCGCGAGTAGAATGTTTAATTGGCGGACGACGGCGAATGATGTTTCGCGGAACAAAACGATCGCGCCTCAGATCGACGATTCTTTTTGTATTATACTTTGCCACTGTAATGAAGAAAACGAAGGAGGATTACATGTAAAATAGAACGGTTATTACACGTGAAATAGAACGATTCCTTCGATGTTGAACTGTATTACGTTCGTAGAAAATTTCTTTCGCAACGACACGCGAAACGATGAGTGAGGTAAAAAATCTCAACAGGGGCCGAAGGAGCGCATCACGTTTCGCCATCGCGCGTTTCCAGCATCCTTCACCGTTCACGCTGAATTATTTAAGGCTCGTACGTGAATCGCCGAACAATAACCAGTCTCAATAATTTACCAATCATACGCGAGTGCGGAGGGTGGGAGGTATCTTGGTCCTTTGTGTTTTATACGAAGCTTCGACTACGAATAAATCGCATTGTGTATTCAGGAGAGCGAGATCCAACTCTATTGGGGCGTGAATGTTTCTCGCCCACCGAGTTGAGGCGTGCTGCAAAAGGCATCGTCCTCCACCCTCTCCCGCCTCGCGCACGGCCAAAAAACGTACGTGGAAACGTAGCAATCTCAATCCGCACGAATTGACTCGAAATTTCGGCTGAACATTGCAAAATTTATGAGCAACAATCCCATAGACTTTACCGCGACGAGCCAATTCACGCTTGCGGATCGTTCGGAACCGTCGCTGGGGGAGCTTTGCTTTAATCGATTTTCCGCGAGATCGGCAAGGTTGCCCTCCGTCCCGTCTGACTGCGATTGACCTTATCTACTCCTCACCTGCTCCACGACTCGCGGCGTTAGCGTCATCGACTTTAGTAAGATAATTTTACATCGACGTTACTTATCTAGTCTAGTCTAGTCTAGTCTTTATTGTCTTTATTGTCATTTCATCAAATTTTCTCAAATTCTCTTATAAAATTACAAAGTAATGGTACAGGTTTGTCTCTTAAACTGGATTCAATTTAATGTTCTAGCTCACAATCATCGCCCACAGCTATCCAATTATTTATGTATTTATTTGTCAACGAGCACTGCCCTTTTTACATATAGTCTTCGAAATTTGATTGAACATTCGATAGAAGAACACATTAAATTAGAATCAAGACTTAACGTCATCTAAATTATTTAAAATCACTGCTTTTATTCCTGTCACTTATCTTATGTTACATTAAATATTACCTATGATTTCTTTTTGTTCGAAGTTTAACGACGATGCTGGAATTTCGGGACCATCGATGCTGTGAAATTATCGTCGACACTGCCGGGAGAGAATCGCGAGCGTTCGCACACGAGGGAATTATGAACGAGCCCGACGATTCATCTTACGACCGATATTCCCGAACAATTCGCAAAGGACACAGAGAAACGAGTACTCTGAATGATTAAGCTTTAATCGACAGGGCACCGATTCCGCCGTTGGAATTATTAATCTCGGTGATAAATCGTTCGTTCGATAAACGAGTGGTGGTGCTCGCTGCACCGCGAGCGGCTCCGTCGGCGACGCTATCCCGCGCCCAGTCAATGACGAACGGCGGGCGTTCGATGCAAATTGGCAATTTTTCCCAGGCGGCTCGGCGGTAATCATTGGCAATTAGAGAGCACAGAAGGACGGGAGGGTTTCCGATAAATGTTATTTATGGATGCGATTACCTACGGGCGCACCTAACAGCCTGGCCCTGCGGGAGAGGTATGACCCCGAAACTGCGCGTACGCGCCCTCTCCTCCATCCCTCCGAGAACGCTCGCGCGCAACCCCCCCCAGCCACCCCCTAATTGCCGGGCAATTACCTATACGGTACCCCGAACAAAACGACTGTCCGAGCATTATACGCTCTTCGATCACCTTTTAATTACTCCGATCCTCTGTTTGTTTAACTACTGATTTATTAATTCTCGAGCGTATTCGCTGGATCGTCTGGACGAGGGGAGATATAATGTTTGTCTCGGCGACCAGAAGTAACGTGAGATTTCGGAGCAGCGAGCCGGGGCGAACCGACCCGGACACCGGCAGCGGGAGCCACCGAGCGATTAATTAAAAAAGTAAAAATTGTTTTCATAAAATTCATTTACGGAAATATGCGCGGACTGAAATAATATCCGGTCGGCTGATGCGTGTCCCCTGCAACCCGCGAAATAAAAAGATAAAAAGCTGCTGCTGCTGCTGCTGCTGCTGCTACTGGCTGGATGAGGGCGGAAGGCTCGACGTGAGGGTGATACTGCGACAGGAGTGTGTGGAACGGGTCGAGACACAGGCACTCGTATATGCCGTATAGATATAGTAAAAATCGCATAGGGGTCGGACGTACGGACCAAAGTTTTCACATTTTTTTCATTTCCATAACTCTTATAAAAATATTTCTATTCCATGCGAGAGGCGAGTTCCGCCTGGGTATCGCGCATTCTGTGTGTGTCGTACGACTGTAGTCGAGCACCGAGTTTCTCTTTCTCTTCGGCGTTGGGTTTTTTTATATGTTTTTTTATTTTTTTTATTTCTCTTTCACTCGGCGCTTTAGCAAAAGCTCACTTGGCGACTTCCCTCGGGCGCGGTAGGACAAGCAGAGAGAAGAACCTAGGGAGTGGGGGGGAGGGCCTGTGAGAAGTGTGATTTAAGCGCGCGTAAAACGGTCGTTAAAACAACAAAGCTTTTTAACGCCCCGGCTTGATTGCCTAACTCACTTTATTAAAACGTCGCGATATTATATTATTTTTTTTAAACCCCCCTCCACCACTTCGGTGTCGAGACTTCTCAAGAAGCCAATGAAGCTCGAGTTGCGAAACCTGCTGCCGGCGGAGAAAAAAAGAAAGGAAGAAAAATCGTATATATAACAACTGTGCTGCGGAGTTTACCAAATGGTCTCTCACCGATCTTTCCCTACCTTATTATGTAATTTTTTTTTTTCATTCCAAGCAGAGCTTTAATTTTTTTTATTCTCTTTTCTTCCAGCACGGAACTTTCCGGAGGAGACGGCGAGAACGTTATTCCGACGCAACCCTTTCGTTCTAACGATCCCAAGCGTTTGTCGGGGCTCTCGCGACATTGTTGAGCGGGCGCTTCGAGCCGGAGTGGGAGAGGGTTGTCTATCTCGTCCCAGGAATTTCAGCGCGCTCGGGAATCTTCATCGACGTTACAGCAATCTTGGAAGAATCTTCCTCCGAAGAAGCGTGCCTCGGAGTTGCGAAAATAACTCCTTACTTCGTTACCTCGTCGATCGAAAACTGTACGACTAACAAGGAAGAAAAGAAGAGAACCCGGTGCGAAGATCTCACTCGGTACATCGTCCGGCATCCATGTCTCGTCTTACAACTCCCCTGGCGTCGAGTCGTTCCCGGAGACTCCGCTGCCCTCGTACCACCGAAACTCGCAGGATTTTAATTTCCGCGAGGGCTATAACAGTTTCCAGAAGCGCCCGATGTGTCCCACGAGCAACGCCTAGGGCCAGGTGATAATGAAAATTTTTCTTCGCTCCGTTTGCGAGAGCTGGGTTAGGGAAGAAAAAAATAATAAAAAAATAAAAGTTCGAATCAGCTGAGAGTGCTCGTACAGCCAGACAGCCGTCGCTTTGCACTGTCGTCGAATTGCCCGTTTCAAGTTTGACTCTAATTAGAACCAAGCTAATTTGTATAGAGCGAGTCGGAAGCTTTTGTTTTACTTTTTTGCTGCCTCATGGTTCGTTTTAGAAAAAAAAAAAATCGAGATTTTAATGAAAACTTGTTCAGAATGTTTCAAAACATCGAAACATCATATTTAGAAAAAAACGCCATATATCGCTTCCTCATAAAAGTTGAAAATTGAAGTTTCCATATCGCTGTCTCATAAAAGTTGAAGATTGAAATTTTCATATCGCTTTCTCATAATGTCCCTCTATTCGCGAAGCTTCCTCCACGAGGAAGTCAAAAACGTAGAAAACACTTTCTCATAGAAGAAGCTTTTCGAATGAGGGAGCATTATGAGAAAGCGATATGAAATATTCAATTTACAACTTTTATGAGGAAGCGATATGAAAATGTAAATTCTCAACATTAACATTTTTTTTTTATTGTTCGCATTTCAAAACTTTTCTGTTTTTCTCCATTCTTACCGAGCTTCCGGACTGCGACGCTGGACAGTGGCGTTTGTCGCCGGTAAATATTCGATATGCCTTTTACGGTCGCGCGATCTCTTCTTTTTTCGCGTCCCGTTCAACGTGCTCTTATTTTTCCGGTTCCTCGAACATTCGAGAGGTGAGTCGGGAGAGTCTCTTCCTACGTCGGATAATAGGTATGCGCTTCTCTCGGACGTGCCCTATGTACGTACATCGAAGGAAGTCGAAGCACGCGAGCTATCTTTTCATTTTGCTTTGTGTCCGGCGCACCGGAGGGGTTGGCTCTCGCAGCCTCGACGAGTCACCCCTCTTCGCCCCCTCGCACGGAGCATAAAAGCTCTCTTACCTGTAGACAATTTCGTTCTGACGAATCTCTCGAAGCATGCGGGAAGAGAATAAAAAGAAGAGGAGAGGAAAAAAAACTTTTCAACGTCTTTCAATCTCGATTCATTTCATTTCTGTCCGGAGATCCGGCACAAGCAACAACCCCTCGAGCAATCCGGCCCGTGAGAGCGAAAAATAGTCGACGACTTTGCCTCCTCCCGTCGCGTTTTAACTTTTATTTATTTATTTCCGAAGACTCGCTCTTTTCAAGCTCCTCGAATCCTCAGTAAATATTTTCGGTATTAACTTTCACC
Source organism: Ichneumon xanthorius (assembly GCA_917499995.1). NCBI lineage: Eukaryota > Metazoa > Arthropoda > Insecta > Hymenoptera > Ichneumonidae > Ichneumon > Ichneumon xanthorius. The sequence continues at coordinate 20,264,732 of OU824202.1, read as the reverse complement.
TGGCCCTCAGAGGTTTCTCTCGCGATGAATTGAAGCCCTTGGAATTACCTCGCGGCTCGACGATACATCATCGTTTAACGCTCGCCGAGTAAATTGCCACGATCGAACTCTCTCCGGCTGTACAATTTAGCGACATTCTCCACCTCCGATATATTTTTCTTTTGTCATAGGGTAAACGTCGTCGGGTGAAGGCCCTGAATACGGGTCGGAGGGGTAAGATGGTCCATCGACACAAATGCGGATTTGTAATAAACTATCCAGTCGCAGTACAGCCGAACAGAGAATTTCACTTGTAAAATTCCATCCCCTGTATGTTTACACACATGTTTCAATTACCGAAAACAATTTTAAGAGAAATTTGGTGCGACGTTGCAACGGGTCTAATTTGAACCGGCGATGGTTGTATTATAAGTGAAATAAAAAAAATTTGTTTAGCTAAAGGGTAAAGGTCGTTGGAGAAAGGTAGTGAATACCGTTTTTTTATTTCGACGGGGCAAGATGGACCATATTTTCGACGGGGTAAGATGGACCGTAGTTTCGACAGGGTAAGATGGACCATAATTTCGACGGGGTAAGATTTACCATAATTTCGACGGGGCAAGATGGACCATATTTTCGACGTAGCAAGATGGACCATACTTTCGATGGGGCAAGATGGACCATACTTTCGACGTGGCAAGATGGACCATACTGTCGACGGGGTAAGACGGCCCATTGACAAAAACGCCGTTTTAAAAAGCAATCCAATCGCAGAAGTGGACGAGAGGAGAATTCCACCTGTAAAATTCCATCCCCTGTGTATACACATACATACCTTCATCCAGGTAAAACAATTGCCGAAAACAATTTGACGAGAGATTTGGCGCGGCGTTGTAGTCCGCTGATAAGCCCGCGAATGAATTGAGCAATCTTGTGTTTGAACCGGGCGGCTCTTTTGTTTTACCGAGAACTGCCACTTGTAAATATAATTACAAACTCTCCCCCCCCCCCTCCTCCACGGCCGTGCGGGGGCGGCGGCTCTAATTTGATTCCGCGGTTGTTTTCACCACCCCTGCGAAGTCGCGGGCCGGGACTCTAGTCGGCAGCCTCCCGCGAAACGCGCGGCATTGTCTCCCGGTCTCTTCATTCAAATTACCCTCGGTCCGGGGTTTTCGTTCTCGTCGGGTGCCTCGCCGAACAACCGAAACCTACGGTCCCTCCCTCCGTGCGCCGCACACAGAGAGGGAGAGCGACGCCGCGACTCTTCCGCGGCGTCGAACGCTCCTCCGCGCCCCTCCCCGCCCGAGAGCGAGGACCGTTTTCTCCCTTATTGTTGCGGCTTTTATTGAATCCGCCGGCATTGTCTGAGCGAGGACCGTTGTCAAAGAAAATTGGCCGTGCGGTTTTCAAACGGACCTTCGTGTCCTCTATGCTCTTTTTTTTATTACCATTTTTTCCCCTTTTTTTCGTCAGTCTCTTCGTCGACTCCCGTAGCGATTACCCCGTTACCGTTTTCGGTCCCGTCCGGCTTCGTTGCTCTTCAGCTCGCCGCTGCTTCGCTGCCCGGAAAGCCTCGCCGGTCTCGCCTCCGGCCTGTAATACGGAGATGCGCCCGGCCAGCAGAAGTCGTATATAAGTTGAAATGTTTTTCCGAGCTCCATAAAATAAAAATAAAAGATCTGGAGGCAGAAAATAAAATATAAAAAAACAAAATACCTACTGGGACGAAATGATTTTGCGAGCCAGAGCAGGGACCGTTGTCCAAGAAAATTGGCCGTGCGGTTTTCAAACGGACCTTCGTGTCCTCTGTTTTTTTTTTTTTTTTATTATCATTTTTTCCCCTTTTTTCCGTCAGTCTCTTCGTCGACTCCCGTAGCGATTACCCCGTTACCGTTTTGGGTCCCATCCGGCTTCGTTGCTCGTCCTACTCAGAAAAATAATTTATTTGACGGCCACCGTTTATTTGGTTCAAGTAAAATATTTATTTGATTTAAATAAATATTTATTTAAATTAAGTAAATAGTTACTTAAATGAAATAAATATTTATTTAAATCAAATAAATATTTTACTCAAACCAAATAAACGGTGGCCGTCAAATAAATTATTTTTCTGGGTGCAGCTCGCCGCTGCTTCGCTGCCCGTAAAGCCTCGCCGGTCTCGCCTCCGGCCTGTAATGCGGAGATGCGCCCGGCCAGCAGAAGTCGTATATAAGTTTAAATGTTTTTCCGAGCTCCATAAAATAAAAAATAAAATCAGGCGGGCAAAAAACTGGAGGCACGAAATAAAATATAAAAAAATAGCTACTGGGACGAAATGATTTTGCGAGTCTTGCGGTTTTCTTTCGTTTGGAGTACGAGTGTACTTTACGAGGAAACGTGCGAGCGGGATAAAACGTTTTCGACTCGTACACGGTTTTCCGAGCAAGGGAAGCAAGGGTTACGCCGCAGTCGTGAAAGTACCGAACCGCGATTCCGCGGTTTTTGGGTTGAATATACTTGGCGGCGAGCGAGACGGACGCTCTCTATGAATAAAGGAGGGTGACGGGGCGAGGTGGAAACCGCGAGGTGCATATTTGAGGAGGGCGCTGAGACGCAAGGAATTCGAGACTCGGAGGGGCCGAGGAGAAAGCCTTCCTCGTGAATAGCGCCGACTTGTTTGGTTCCTCGCGCGCGAACTCGATTTTTTTCGAAAAATGGCAACTTTTTTGAAAATGGTAATTTACCATTTTTTTGGGACATTTTTGGTACATTTTTGGGCAACCCTCTAATAATTTCGATACACTTTACCCCGCACAACATTCCGGTCTTTCGTAAGTTTCATCCGCACGAGAGGGAAAACAGACTGTGTTTTTATTTTCTTTTTATTCTCGTTAAAGCTGACACACGCCTTGACCATTAATTACTCGATATTAAAAATATCTCTCCCGTGGCTGCTCGAATTAAAATATTTGTCGACGCTCGCTGTACGCTGTCCCGTTTTCTCGTCTCGTTCGTCAACGTCAACGACATTCGAAAAACCCAAACATTTATTAAACCGCGAATATTTGCCGATTGTCAATTCGAGAAACTCCCGGAATAGTTCTCGTGTGTCGTGCCAGCGAAAATTACACGCCTCCAGCAACGCTCACGCCGGTAATAAAAATAAAATAAAAATGAAATAAAAATGAAAAAAACAGCTCGTAAAAATCATCGCAGACAATTGCGACAAATAATGTCATAAACGTTGAAAATATACAAATACAGTCGTACGGGATTATGAATTCCGGTGTACGTTTGCAGGGTTCTGCTAATGCAATTCAGTGATGCCTTGATATTCGCGTAATTAAAATTCCACCCCCTCGCGAGCGCGCCAGGAGGGGGGTGGGGGGTGGGGGTTGGAGAACGGGGAACGTTAGCACGGTGGAGTTCGAGCTCCACGGGTGAGCGAGGCAAACGATTCTTGTTTGTCTTGACAACAAAGGGTGGGGTTTCGCCGTAAGGGTGCCTGGCTGCCGCGCATCTCGCCTATATAACGGACTCGGCGATGTTACACGCGGTCCTGTATATAGGTAGGCAGGAGAGGATCGCTCGCGCCGCCGGAGCGAAGGGGTTGCAGAATTATTACATCTTTTGTTCGAAGGCTCGAACCGCCCCATTTGTGGAATTGCGGATCGCGATTCAGCCGCGATTGCGGCGGGCGAACGAGCTCCGTGGGGGGATGCTCTCTTCCCGAGGCAACGGCTTCGTTGAAATACTACCAGAGCCGCCCTTTGTTAGTTCTGACTAATTTCCATCCAGGTAATCCGGTTCAATGAGAGAATCAAGCTTCGACGGACACTCGTCTCCCTCGCTCGCTTATCAGCTATTATCATCGTCCCTCCGATGCGCAGGACCAAAGAAACGGTTACGCAACATTCCGTTCTCGTCACGTTGTGGGTGGAATTTTGTGATGGTTGAATTTTAGCGAAGGGAATGAAATTTTTTACATTCTATGAGCTCAATTTTTTTATGGTTGAATTTTAGCTCATGGAATGGCATTTTTTCCATCCTATGAGCTCAATTTTCTGATGGGTGAATTTTAGCTCAAGCAATGCCCTTTTTTCCATTCTATGAGCTCAATTTTCTGATGGGTGAATTTTAGCTCATGGAATGACATTTTTTCCATTCTATGAGCTCAATTTTTTTATGGTTGAATTTTAGCTCATGGAATGGCATTTTTTTCCATTCTATGAGCTCAATTTTCTGATGGTTAAATTTTAGCTCATGGAATGGCATTTTTTTCCATTCTATGAACTCAATTTTCTGATGGGTGAATTTTAGCTCATGGAATGGCATTTTTTTCCATCCTATGAGCTAAATTTTCTGATGGGTGAATTTTAGCTGATGGAATGGCATTTTTTCCATTCTATGAGCTCAATTTTCTGATGGGTGAATTTTATGGAATAAATTTATTCGATTCGATTACCTACATTTTCGAATAGTTAATACGAATTACATACCATCTTTCATAAAAAGTATATTTAATGTATGAAAATATACTTTTTCCCCTGAAGAAATAATATCCGTTCCGAGAGTTGCAAATTCGAATTCTAAACTCCGAACCCGATATCAATTTTGAAGGAACAGTCGAGAGTGCGTGTACCGAGAAACTCCCTCCAGTTTAAATCCCCCGTCTCTCCGCCCCGCCTTTGACTCGATCGCAAGAGCCACCGGCGTCTCTCGGAAATCCCGTAACAGGATCGTTAACATTGGAGTCGCTCTGTTACCGCTTAATGTTACCTCTCCAAACTTCGCCGACGCCTCTTTTACTTTTACGCCCCGATTCGAATCAAGAATTTATCCCAAACGGTCTCGAGTCTTCCTCGCTCCTTTGGGCGCTCGCTTACGCGGCTCCATTAATGCGATACCTGCGACTACCCCGATCCATAAACCATCCAGAGTCTCAATTTTTCACTGTTGCCAACTGGAGTGACGAAAAACATGCGATGACTCCGGAAAACAAGCCTTCGCTCCTTACACTTGTTATATTTATCTAAAAAAAAATGGGCAATTTTTTGAGTTTTTTTTTTTTAACTTTTCGGCCGAGTCTGGCGCTCTCCTTCGGGCACCCGCGATGTTAATACGATACGATACAGTAATAAAAATAATATGTGCAAGGCGAGAAAACTCTTTTTCCGGAGTCACCGCACATTTTTCGTCACTCGAGTTGGCAACGCTTAAAAGCTGCGATTCTGGATAATTCATGGATAGGAACAGTCGGAGGTATCGTGCTAATAAAAATAATATGTACAATATTAATAACATATCTCTGACAGCCCCTATTGACGAACCTTCCACAGGCTCAGTTTTTCACCTTTGCCAACTCGAGTACCCGAAAAACGTGCTATAATTCCGGAAAAAAATTCTTCTCTCATTATATTATTTATATTTCAAAATTCGGCAATTTTCCATTAGACTCTATGAGAAAATAATATTATCGAATAAAATCGGCGCGCGCACGCCGACGAGAACGCAAAGGGGTCGAGCGTCAAGGGCCATCTCTAACGAAGAAACATGAAACGCTAGAGCGGGGTGAAAAGGAACTCAGTTTTCTTGGTAAGCATTATTGCAAGAGTCGTGCAAGCAATCCAAAAGTTATAACTTCATCTCGACGGGTTCGGGGATCTCCAGTTTCTCTTCTGTAATACTCGCTCGTTTTTGCAACGCCGGGCGGAAACTCCACTCGTGTTTCACATCGGCGAACGCTCCGGCGTGTTCTTATATACGAAGAGAGGGGGAGGGAGGGTTGGGCGAGTCCCGACTAACTTCTGCTAATAATGGTAGGACATTAATTTCGGACGATTGGGCCCAACGGGCCACTGGAGAGAGGCGAAAGCCCCCGTTAAGGATTCCGTGGGTTCTTCCCGACACCCGGACGAAGTAGCGAGAAGAAGAAAATCGTCTGGAGTATATCTCCTCCGAAAGATTCTCGCACCATCTCTCCTACAAGTTTCGAGATGTTTTCGATTCTCAACGGTGCTCGTGTACGTGATTAACTCTCGGTCCGGCCGTGGCCTCGCTTACGGGATAAGAAACATCTACATAACAATAAAGTTCGTGTCGATTGGACACTCACACGTATACTCACAGATACGACAGCACTCACAGATACGACAGACACTCACAGATACTCACACAGCTACTTACACAGCTACTCACACAGCTACTTACATAGATACTCACACAGCTACTTACACAGATATTCACACAGCTACTTACACAGATATTCACACAGCTACTTACACAGATACTCACACAGCTACTTACACAGATCCTTACACAGATACTTACACAGATACTCACACAGCTACTTACACAGATACTTACACAGATACTCACAGGAACTCACAGATGCTCACACAGCTACTTACTCAGGTACTCACAGCTGCTTACACAGATACTCACACAGCTACTTACACAGATACTCACAGCTGCTTACACAGATACTCACAGCTGCTTACAGATACTCACACAGCTACTTACACAGATACTCACAGATACTCACAGATGCTCACACAGCTACTTACACAAATACTTACACAAATACTCACAGATACTCACAGATACTTACAGATACTCACAGATACTTACAGATACTCACACAGCTACTTACACAGATACTCACACAGATACTCACACAGCTAGTTACACAGATACTTACACAGATGCTCACTCAGCTACTTACACAGATACTTACAGAGATACTCACAGATGCTCACACAGCTACTTACACAGATACTCACAGCTGCTTACACAGATACTCACAGCAGCTTACAGATACTCACTCAGCTACTTACAGAGATACTTACAGATACTCGCAAAGTGTTCACAGAGATACTCACAGATGCTCGCAAAGTGTTGACAGAGATACTTACCAATACTCGCAGATCATCGCAAAGTGTTCACAGAGATACTTACAGATACTCGCAGATCATCGCAAATACTCACACGGATACTGCCATGGATACTCACATGAACATTCTCTCACACAATGAATTGTGCATATACTCACACAAATACTCAGAATAAGGAAGAGCCTGGCTGAACGGACAATTTTTACCAATTGTTTCTAAAAAATGTTTCACTTCGAATGGGCCATATTTTTTAAAAATATTTAAGACGTATTTTATCCGGTTACGATACGAATTTTGAACTTTATCGCACATAGTCATACTTTATTTATCATAGTGTTGCAGGAATTCTTCCGGGACGTTAAAGGGGGCCGCCGCGAACGAGATAATCTCGGCGAAGGGTTTTCGAGATCCCTTCGTCTTCGGCATTACTTTCGGCTTACTCCGCCGGATACTTCAACCCTTTTTACCTCCCGCAATCGGCTGCGGGCGCGGCTACGAGGGATCCCCCGGGAGTCGTCCGAGCAACGACTCGGCAAAGAACGAAACGACCGTGACGAAAAGTTTAATGAGCTGCTGGTTACTGCCCGCTAAGATTCTCCCCGAATCGATTCTAACCGGTAAGAAAAAAAAAAGAAAAACGCAATCTTCTAAAAACGACCTTGTGAATGAAAAGACACTTTTCATCTCTAATGTACAATATTTTTTTTTGACTTTTTGCAGAAACGCGGAAACACGTCCTGAAGCCGGAAGCTCGCAAACACCCGGAGTCTCTTCCGAGGGGGTGAGCGAGGCAAGAGGTGTCTCGAAGCACAAACCCGAGCTGCTGGTTACTGCCCGCTAAGATTCTCCCCGAATCGATTCTAACCGGTAAGAAAAAAAAAAAAGAAAAACGCAATCTTCTAAAAACGACCTTGTGAATGGAAAGACACTTTTCATCTCTAATGTGCAATGTTTTTTTTTTTGACTTTTTGCAGAAACGCGGAAACACGTCCTGAAGCCGGAAGCTCGCAAACACACGGAGTCTCTTCCGAGGGGGTGAGCGAGGCAAGTGGTGTCTCGAAGCACAAACCCGAGGCCCGTAATGGTCCCCGGGCTTAAATATGTAAGCCTCGGCTGGCCACCTCGGGGGTAGCGGGTTAACAATAAACCAACACTCGTCCACTCTCCAAGACACAATGCGAAGTCGCACCCTCGGCGCTAACGATCTCACCTGCTCAGTGCGCGGGGCCGGAGTTGCACGTCGAGTTGAGACACGAGCCTCTGTGACACTCGAGAAGCGCGACCGGTTTACTGCGAGGTGCATCACACGCAACAGCCCCCTTTACTCTAACCGGAAAGGAGGAAGAAAGAGAACTCCGCGCTCCTTCGCCGAGTGAAAAAGAATGACCCGCTAACGCGCGAGCCCCTAAATAGGAATTTGGTATTCCTTTAGGAGTCGCGCCATTCCCCGTTACATTTTCTCATTTTACTTTTCTTTATTTTTATTTTATTGCTCCTCCCCGTTCGCCTCTCCTCTCTCATAAGAGGGACGATACGACCCTCGAGTACCTGCTGGAAATGCCCCACTCGCGAACTCGTAAAGGCTAACAATGATGGAAATATGAGTTTTTAAAGCCGCGCGGGGTGCCGTTAACGACACTGTTCCTACTCTCGCGTCTCGCAGATTTTTCCCGATTTTTCTTAATACTGCCGCTCCGGCTAAGAGTCGTGAATACGGGCCGACGGGGTAAGATGGACCAGACCGAGCGACGTCTGTGGAAAAAAAATCCTTACAATATTTCATTGCCTGGCTTTTTGTTATTAAGGGTATTTTCGAGTAGTTTTTCCTTCCACCGAAATGGAATTTACCTCTGGGCGTAGAACTGGCCCAAATTTTTTTTAGTGACCCATATTTACCACTTGTACATCAGATACACTCATATCGACGATTCTCTTGCGTCATAATTCTCTCTCGTAGTTTTCTCCCCTGGGGAATTTTCTTTCGGTTCTCTTTACTTAAACTGGGTGATAAAAAAAAAAGATTCTTCTGCCAGCTAAATGAAAATGAACAAATACGTTTGCCAATTGGATCGTATAATGCAACGGGGACTTTGTCCCAAACGGATCGAACAGCAGGCACGACCGGGTGAACGCGATTCCGCATTAAAGAATTTCCGATAGGCATCGCTCGAGGCGCAATGTCGACGTCGCGCACAGCCGACGTTGAAACGCAAACTCTGCGGAGTGATCGAACTAAATCATTCCCTCTGTGCACGAGTGCGACGAACCGGATGACGTTCTAGTAAACAACCCGCGTGTATCCGCTTTGCGAGGAATTGGACTGTACGACGGAGTCCTCGAAGCATTTTCAATTGACTCGCCGTTGAAGCGATTCGGGCGCGCTCGATACTTTATGCATTAGTGAAAAATTCAGATAAGAACATTGCAGTACAAATTTTCATCGAAGAAAATATATACATGATTCCATTACTCGATAACAATCGATTAATGGAATCATGTATATATTTTCTTCGATGAAAATGTATACTTGGAAAAAACATTTCTCGCTGTTTTCTATGTACGACATTGAAACATCTCACACGCTCTGCTGATCGTTACATTCCAATGATAACAACTAAGCGATAATCGCGAAAACCGAAGATTCAACGAAACACGACGACCGTTAAGGTAGTTTTTCCCGCTGTTTTCTATGCACGACTTTTAAACATTTCACACGCTCTGCTGATCGTTACATTCGAATAACCGCGAAAACCGAAGATTCAACGAAACACGACGGCCGTTAAGGTAGTCGGAGCGGTACAGTCTCGGCAAACGTGAGTTACAGAGAAAATTTCGAACACTTCTAGATGGGATGAAAATATGAAAAAAATCAAATAGGTGGGAGGTGCTGCAAAATTTGTTTTTGTGAAATAATATTTCCAATTTGTTAGCAACAAATTGAAGATAAAAATTACTATTCGACAAACTACCCAGCAACTTAAGTACTCCGACTACCTTAAATAAGCTCGTCGGTTCCGCCTTGCAAAAAAAATTCACCAAGAACATTTCATCGGAAATACATCACCTCCACTAAAAAAAAAAATAAGATTTTCAAAACAGTAGTGACATATTTCTGGTATGACGTCACACACCGCGGTATGGTGAGAGCCTCGGAGGATCCTCTGGATTCTTGCAAATTGGGACAAACAGACAAATAAATAAACGAAAAAACACCTTTCCAAAATAAATATTAGATAATAAAAGTACAGTGCAACACAGATTAAATAATTAAAGTACACAGCTCACGTAACGTCGAATTAACATATCTTCAAATTTAACATCTCTTCTAAAATTCCTGGTTTTTATGTTTCTGAGCCGTAGAGCCAACCGCAACCCGCGACGGGAGTTGGCAAAATATCTAGAAGCTTAGTATATTGAATGTCCCCGGCCTCACTAACTTTGGAGAACGGTGCTCTGTGATTTGTCCGCACGTAGTACGACCCACTTATTCCAGACTGAGGGATGAGTCCGCCCATCCTCTGAATCCGCGCGTCTTTGGCGCAGTTATTTGTTTTGAACAAGTCATAGTTGGGGCATTCGGTTCCGTTAAAGTCCATGGTGATCGATTCCGCGAATAACGCGACCGCGCGGCTGTGAGAGCACGCAGAGCAAACGAAGGGATACAAGTCACAACAGCCCGGCTGATTGGTACCGTCGTTCAGATAAAAGTCCGAGTGACCGTGAGGGCACGCGTAGCCGAGGTAACCAGCGTTGGTATGAATTATCTGAACGTGTTTAGCGCCCATTCGCGAGAGTGCGTCGGTAACGCCGGCGTAATTGAACATCGGAAGAGCTGGGTCCAATCCTAAAAAATATCATGTTCGGATTTATTTTTAAAAAACTTGCCCAAAAAGTTATTTTTAAACAACTTGCACAGCTAATTTTTTCTTCATGCTTCTAAGAAATAATTCGATTTTTTACAGATGAGGCTTACCAACGATATGGCTCACTTGGGGCGTGAGTCCGTAACCAGCCAATCCCATTACGTGAGCTCCGAGGGAATGACCAACGAGGGTCAGGTCGTCGGCCTTCAATCCGTTACCGTAAAGCCATTTGATAAACAGTTTGACTCTTTCGCCGATACTCTTGACCACGTAAGTTACATCTATGTAATTATATGACATACTGTGCGAGCTCCAGTCAATGACGATAACGTTGGCATCGATGTTCGCTAGATAAGCTGAGGATAAAATGGACTTTATTAATTGTTCAATAATTATTATATAAATGCTATTGAGAATTAACGAAAGGGTAATGAACCAACCGTCGCGAATCAGTCCGCAGGAACCATTTTCGTTGGATTGCCATCCATGAGCTATCATATACGTTGGCTTGGAAGAATGAAAACCGCTGTTTGTCAGACTGGTTGCATCGTTGATTTTGAGTTCTCGGCCCTCCGACGGTTTTTGCTTCGTGTAGAGTTTGAAGGTCACTTCACCGTTCAGATCGATAGGTGGCCCCCGGTCTGCGGTAATTGGAATTAGCTTTCCATATACGTCGTGCATGTGGTGCATGTGCGGCGCACCAAGAAGCGCCGCGACTTCTAGTTCATGACGATTTAGGATAATGGGCTTTATTAAATCGACAATTCCCTCGCTATGCGCTGTACCGAGGCTGGCGCAGAGGAAGAAGGCCAATACGTGGATACTCATTTTTTTTCTTCTCAATAACACTGGAAACTGTACCGAAGTTTAACTTTCACTTTCAAAAAGCGCGGATGTTAATTTTTCGTTTATGTGGACCTTCTTCAAATGCAATGCCTTATATAACCTAGTTCGTTACTTCCTCGTGCGAGCTGTCGTAGTTTTTCGAAACAATTCTTTGTTAATTATTTCGTTACTTCATTGTGCGAGCTATCGTAGTTTTCGATACAATTCGTTGTTAATTATTTCACAACTTCCTTATATATATATATATATATATATAGTGTAGCAATCCATACGTCAAAGCAGCTGCTCCATTTGGGTAAATATTTTTATTATCCACGTTACGTAGATAATCATTTTTAAGGTCGAATTTGAACAGTACGTGCGAACCCCGTGATGTGTGTTTTACAAAGTGAAAACCTAAGAAAAGTGTTTCACGCGTCTGTCGAGTTTTTTTTAATCGATGCGTACACGCGCTTCGGCACGTAAGCTCGGCGCGCACCTTCGACGAGTTTCACCGGTCCGCACATGTTCTTTATGTGCGCATCGATCATTCATCATTTCTCATTCCACCGGTGCGCAATAGAGCTCTGCTGATCGTTACATTTGAATGATAACCATCGAAATGATAATTTTTATGGATCATAGCATCCATACGCGAAAAACAAACGTTCATTAAATAAGCTCAGCGTTTCCTTATTATAAATAAAATGTATCGATTTCACCATGTCACAAAAATATTTCGCAATTTTGGTATTAAATTGATGTATATTCTTCCGAGATAGAACATTTTTTAAATATCATTTTTCGACCGTAAGTGACGTCATACCGGAAATACGAGACCCACCGAATAGTAAGAGAATAGCATAATACAAAAAAAAAGTGAATAGCATAAGACAAAAAATATTTCATAAAAAACTCCAAGGCTACCCCTTTCCAATCCATGTTTCACGTTTATCAACGTCCTCGAACGGGACGATAAAACGATTGTAAAACTTTGCACGAGGCTGTATTTTGTGTATTTTTTCCCGTAGAACACGATGGGCACCCCGGATTTTTCCCAGCTCCATTGGAAGCCGAGATATCGACATTTGAAAATCACGAAAATCGCAATTTTTTCAAAAGTGGCTCAAACAGTGAAAAATCGTTGTTCAATCGATTTTTTTTATCTCAAGGCTATATTCCACGTATTTTTCCCCGCTGATCACGAATATAACAATTATTTTACTACCAACCCAATATTTTCCATTTAAAGCCCAAAAATACGATTTTTCGTGCATAAAATCGAGACTTTCAATGTCTCACTGTATTTTAGCCCCAAAAAGGCCTGCAAATCCGTATTCACCGGGAAAAAATACTTCAAAATACGTGCCAGTTCATAAAAAAAGACAAAAACATACTAAACTAGATATACATTTTTAAACAAACTCAAATTTTCGGGGAAATAAAAATGCACGTAACAAACAAATAAATAAACAAACAATCGAATAACTTTCCAAAATATATATTACATAATTAAAGTCCAGTGCAGCAGCCCAAGTGACTTCGAATTAACATATCTTTAAATTTAACATCTCTTGTAAAATTCGTGGTTTTTGTTGTTGCTGAGGTCGGAGGACGAACAGCGTAGAGTAGAGCGGGGCAAAATGGGGCAACGGGGCAAAACGGGGTTTTTGGGCAAAACGTCATTTTCCAATAATTTTCGGATGTCCGAATTCGCCCTATCGGATACATCAGGCTTTTCTGCCCAGTTTTGCCACCTTGGCCGATCCAAAAGTGATTGGAAAATTTAGTTTTGCCCAAAAACCCCGTTTTGCCCTGTTGCCCCATTTTGCCCCGCTCTCCCCTACATTATCAGTCCATCAGTCGTGGAGGTCATTGCAAGCCGTCTGGCGAAGCAATGGCGATGTTTCCACGGCTGGAACTCTAATCAGATCGGAGCCATCCACAAGCCGCTTACCCACGATACGCAGGCTATCGTGTGGAGTTTTCGCTTCGTCTCTAACTTGGGAAAATGGTTTTGCGCTACTTGTCCGCAAGTAGTACGTTCCACTGCTTACAGACTCGAGGTTGAGTCCGCCCATCCTCTCAATTTGCGGGTCGGTGCCGCACGTATTGGTTTGGAAATGCGCATAGGTGTCACATTTCGTTCCGTTAAAGGTCATGGAGATCGATTCCGCGAAGTAGTCGACGGCTCGGGCGTGAGAGCATGCAGAGCATACGATGGGTCCGTCGTCACAACAGCCCGGTTGCTTGGCACCGCCGTTTGGAAAAAAGTCCGAGTGACCGTGAGGGCACGCGAAGCCGAGGAAACCAGCGTTGGTATGAATTATCTGCACGTGGTTAGCGCTCTTCCTCGAGAGTGCGTCGCTAACGCCGGCGAAATTGAACATCGGAAGAGCTGGGTCCAATCCTAAAAAATATCATGTTCGGATTTGTTCAAAAAAACTTGCGCAGCTAATTTTTGTTTCATACATCCAAGAAGCAATTCGATTTTTCACAGATGAGGCTTACCGACGATGTTGTTCACTTGGGGAGTGAGCTCGTGACCAGCCAATCCCATTACGTGAGCTCCGAGAGAATGACCAACGAGGGTCACTTCGTCGGCCTTCAATCCGTTCGCGTAAAGCCATTTGATAAATAGTTTGACTCTTTCGCCGATACGCTTGACCTTGACAGCTACATCTATGTAATTTATTGACATACTGTACGACCTCCAGTCAAGGACGATAACGTTGGAATCGGTGTTAGCTAGATAGGCTGTGGATAAATGGACGTTATTAATTATTAACCAATAATTATTATATAAATATTATTGAGAATTAACGAAAGAGTGACGAACGGACCGTCACGGATGAGGACGCAGGAGGGACTGTTTTCATTGTTTTGCCATCCGTGGGTTATCATATACGTTGGTTTGGAAGGATCAAATCCGCTGTTTTCCAGACTCGTTGTGTCGTTGGTTTTGAGTTCTTGGCCTCTCGTCGGTGTTTGCTTCGTGTAGAGTTTGAAGGTAATTTCACCCTCCAAATTATTGTTCGATAGCGTCTGCTCCTTGGTAATTTGAACTGGTACTCCATTCACGTCGTACACGTACAGCCCACTTATAAAAGCCGCAAGTTCACCCTGATAACGATCACTGAATTGAGTAGTTCCAGCGCAAACCTCTGTACCGAGGCTGGCGCAGAGGAAGAAGACCAATACGTGGACAATCATTTTTTGTATTTCTCAATAACGCTCCAAACTGTGCCGAAGTTTAGGTTTCACTTTCGACAAGCGTAGAACTTTAATTTTTTCGTTTGTTTGGGCTGCCTTCAAATGCAATTCCTTATATAACTTAGTGGGTTACTTCCTTATGCGAGCGATTGTAGCTTTTCAACATAAATGTTATAATGTATTGTCTTTCTGTGAGCTTTATTATAGCAGTCCGCATGAGAAAGCAGCTGCCCAATTTTCGTAAACATTTTTAGTTTCCACGTTGCATAGATCCTCATTTTCAAGGTCAAATTTGAGCGGCACGTGCGAACCGCCACGGCGTATGTTTCACCTAAGTTAATACCTAAGAGAAGTGTTTTACGGATTGTTTGTCGAATTTTTTTAAATCGACGCGTAGCCGCGCTTCTGCACGTATTCCACCGGTGCGCACATCAAGAAAGCAGCTCTGCCGTTCGTGACATTTAAACAATAATAACCAAATGATAATTTTTATTGACGATAGCATCAGCACGCGCATCAGTCGGTGTTTGCTTCGTGTAGAGTTTGAAGGTAATTTCACCCTCCAAATTATTGTTCGATAGCGCCTGCTCCTTGGTAATTTCAACTGGTACTCCATTCACGTCGTACACGTACAGCCCACTTATAAAAGCCGCAAGTTCACCCTGATAACGATCACTGAATTGAGTAGTTCCAGCGCAAAGCTCTGTACCGAGGCTGGCGAAGAGGAAGAAGGCCAATACGTGGACAATTATTTTTTGTATTTCTCAATAACGCTCCAAACTGTGCCGAAGTTTAGGTTTCACTTTTGCCAAGCGCAGATCTTTAATTTTTTCGTTTGTTTGGGCTGCCTTCAAATGCAATTTCTTATATAACTGTAGCAACAAATTGAAGATAAAAAGCACTATTCGACAAACTACCCAGCAACTTTAGTACTCCGACTACCTTAAACAAGCTCATCGGTTCCGCCTTGCAAAAAAATTCACCAAAAACATTTCATCGGAAATACATCACCTCCACTAAAAAAAAATAAGATTTTCAAAACAATAGTGACATATTTCCGGTATGACGTCACACATCGCGGTATGGTAAGAGCCTCGGGAGATCCTCTGGATTCTTGCAAATTGGACCAAACACACACATAAATAAACAAAACAAAATACCTTTCCAAAATATATATTAGATAATAAAAGTACAGTGCAACACAGATTAAATAATTAAAGTACACAGCTCACGTAACGTCGAATTAACATATCTTCAAATTTAACATCTCTTCTAAAATTCCTGGTTTTTACGTTTCTGAGCCGTAGAGCCAACCGCAACCCGCGACGGGAGTTGGCAAAATATCTAGAAGCTTAGCATATTGAATGTCCCCGGCCTCACTAACTTTGGAGAACGGTGCTCTGTGATTTGTCCGCACGTACAACGACCCACTTATTCCAGACTCAGGGATGAGTCCGCCCATCCTCTGAATCCGCGCGTCTTTGGCGCAGTTATTTGTTTTGAACAAGTTATAGTTGAGGCATTCGGTTCCGTTAAAGTCCATGGTGATCGATTCCGCGAATAACGCGACCGCCCGGCTGTGAGAGCACGCAGAGCAAACGAAGGGATACAAGTCACAACAGCCCGGCTGATTGGTACCGTCGTTCAGATAAAAGTCCGAGTGACCGTGAGGGCACGCGTAGCCGAGGTAACCAGCGTTGGTATGAATTATCTGAACGTGTTTAGCGCCCATCCGCGAGAGTGCGTCGGTAACGGTGGCGTAATTGAACATCGGAAGAGCTGGGTCCAAACCTAAAAAATATCATGTTCGGATTTATTTTTAAAAAACTTGCACAAAAAGTTATTTTTAAAAAACTTGCACAAAAAGTTATTTTTAAAAAACTTGCACAAAAAGTTATTTTTAAAAAACTTGCACAAAAAGTTATTTTTAAAAAACTTGCACAAAAAGTTATTTTTAAAAAACTTGCACAAAAAGTTATTTTTAAAAAACTTGCACAGCTAATTTTTTCTTCATGCCTCGAAGAAATAATTCGATTTTTTACAGATGAGGCTTACCAACGATATGGCTCACTTGGGGCGTGAGTCCATAACCAGCCAATCCCATTACGTGAGCTCCGAGGGAATGACCAACGAGGATCAGGTCGTCGGCCTTCAATCCGTTAGCGTAAAGCCATTTGATAAACAGTTTGACTCTTTCGCCGATACTCTTGATCACGTAAGTTACATCTATGTAATTATATGACATACTGTGCGAGCTCCAGTCAATGACGATGACGTTGGCATCGATGTTCGCTAGATAAGCTGAGGATAAAGTGGATTTTATTAATTGTTCAATAATTATTATATAAATGCTATTGAGAATTAACGAAAGGGTAATGAACCAACCGTCGCGAATCAGTCCGCAGGAACCATTTTCGTTGGATTGCCATCCATGAGCTATCATATACGTTGGCTTGGAAGAATGAAAGCCGCTGTTTGTCAGACTGGTTGCATCGTTGATTTTGAGTTCTCGGCCCTCCGACGGTTTTTGCTTCGTGTAGAGTTTGAAGGTCACTTCACCGTTCAGATCGATAGGTGGCCCCCGGTCTGTGGTAATTGGAATTAGCTTTCCATATACGTCGTGCATGTGGTGCATGTGCGGCGCACCAAGAAGCGCCGCGACTTCTAGTTCATGACGATTTAGGATAATGGGCTTTATTAAATCGACAATTCCCTCGCTATGCGCTGTACCGAGGCTGGCGCAGAGGAAGAAGACCAATACGTGGATACTCATTTTTTTTTCTCAGTAACACTTCAAACTGTCCCGAAGTTTAGCTTTCACTTTCAAAAAGCGCGGATGTTAATTTTTCGTTTATGTGGACCTTCTTCAAATGCAATGCCTTATATAACTTATTGGGTTAGTTCCTTATGCGAGCGATTGTAGCTTTTCAACGCGATTTTTTTATGTTATCCATTTTAAAACTTCCTTATATGCGGTATAAATATTACAATGCATTTTCCTTGTGTCACCTCTGTTATAGCAGTCCGCATGAGAAAGCAGCTGCTCCATTGTCGTAAACATTTAGTTTCCACGTTGCATAGATCCTCATTTTCAAGGAGAATTTAAGCGGCACGTGCGAACCGCCTCGACGTATGTTTTACAAATTTAATACCTAAGAGAAGTGTTTCACGGATTGTCTGTCGAATTTTTAAAAAATCGACGCGTACCCGCGCTTCTGCACGTATTCCACCGGTGCGCACATCAAGAAAACAGCTCTGCTGTTCATTACATTTAAACAATAATAACCAAATGATACTTTTTATGGACGATAGCATCAGCACGCGAAAAACAAACGTTCAACAAAACACGACGGCCATTAAATAAGCTCTTCGTCTTACTATTACAAAACAAATGGACCACTGTCACGATGTCGCGAAAACTTTTCACGATTTTCGTATTAAATTCATGTAGGTATATTCTTCCGGGGTAGAATATTTTTTAAATCACATTTTTCGCCCGCAGGTGACGAATAATACCAGCATAGCATAACCGGGGAATAGTTATCAGAAAAGTCCCTAGCGGGAATTGAATTATCATGACCCTGAAGATATCTGCATGAGACCGAATTTCATCAAGTTATAACGGCTGTATTTAGCATCGCAAAAACTTTGCTCGGTGAAGTTCAGCTGCACTGAGAGGAGCAACTAGTAAAAATGACTATATCGCTTGAGAGATATTACCATAGCACATAGTAGTGGGGCGATAGAGAGCCACCTATGGTAGGAAGTGCCGGATTTATAAGAATTTTTCTTAGATATTGTGGTAAAAATGCTTGGATAATCTGAGACTTTCTGCCATAGTTGGCGCCCTGGCGCCCAACTGCCATGTGCTATGGTAATTTTTCTTAGATGATCGGTCATTTTTACTAGATCCTTCTCTCAGTGTGGAGAATAAAATTCTACAATTGAACAATTTTTTTTCTCCCTAAAGCCGTTGATTGATAGACTTGCCAAAGATGAAATTTGATGTCATGCAGATATCTTCAGGGTCATGAATAATCAGGACCTGGACGGCCTCTAGAGGGACGCCCTGAATTCTAGGAAATTGGGACAAATAAATAAATACACAAGTAAATCAACCAAGAAACAAATAACGTTCCAAAATATATATCAAATAGTTAAAGTACACTGCACAATAGCCCAAGTAGCTTCCGATTACAATATCCTCAAATTTAACATCTCTTCCAAAATGTATGGTTTTTATGTTGCAGAGGTCGGAAGACGAACAACGTACACTTTCAATCCACGTCGTAGTGCAAACTGCACGGCACGTCCGCGATTTTCAGGAATACGACTGGAAGGCTACTGGTTGAGCCTCACGTGAGCCTGGAGAATAGTTTTGTGGGATGCGTCCGCAAGTAGTACGCCCCAGGTCTCACAGAAGCGAGGTTGAGTCCGCCCATTCTCGCAGTTAGCGCATCTTCATAGTCATCATCGTCATCGTCGTCGCAGTAGCCGGCTATGAAATTCGAATAGAAGTCGCATTGGGTTCTGACAAAGCTCTTGGCGATCGATTCCGCGAAGAAGACATAGGCGCACAATCCTTTTCAATCCTTATCTCTCCCGAAAGACAATCGCCTATCTATGGGATTCGGACGCGTCGATCATCACGTGGTTGCTGCGTGCCGCACGTGTGTTTAACATAACTTATTCGGTTACCTCCTCATGCAAGTTATTGGACCTTTCCGACTCAATTCACCAAGTTATGTATTTCACAACTTCCTTATGTGAGGTATATCATGCTTCTGCCTTGTGTGAGCTTTATTATAGAGATCCACATGCGAAAGCAACTACCCTATTTGAGCAAACGTTTAAATTTTCCACGTTGCCTAAATCTTCATCTTCAAGGTCGAATTTGAGCGGCATCTAAGCGGTATGTTTCACCTAAGTTAATACCTAAGAGAAGTGTTTCACGGATTGTCTGTCGAGTTTTTGAAAATCGACCTGTATCATCATAAACTGAAATCATCAAGGCCTGGGAAATGGTCCCTTGGAGGGGGAGGGTTCTTGAAAAGTGAGACAAACAAATAACGTTCCAAAATATATATTAGATAATTAGAGTACATTGCACATGTAATTTCCAATTAACGCATTTGCAAATTTAAGATCTGTTCTAAAATTCGGGAATTTTATGTTGAAGAGGTTGGAAGACGATCGGCGAACACTGTCAATTTATTAGGTATTGCCACCTGCAAGCCGCGCTGGTCATTTTCGGCAGTACGGCTGGAAAGTTACTGATCAAGTCTGGACTGACTCTGGCGAATGGTTTTTTGTATTGCGTATTTAAGTAGTACGTCCCAGGTAATGCAGAACCGAGATTCAGTCCGCCCATCCTCGCAGTTTGCGGGTGTATGCCGCAGTTATGGTTTTCGAAATTCTCGTCGGAGTCGCATTTGATTCCCACAAAGCTCCGCGAGATCGATTGCGCGAAGAATTGGACGGCGCGGAAGTGAGAGCATGCACCGCAAGTGACGAGATTGTCACAACAGCCCGGCTGTGCGATGCCGCCGTTGAGGAAAAAGTCCGAGTGACCGTGAGAACACATGTAGCCCAAGGCACCGGCGTTGGTATGAATTATCTGAACGTGTTTCGCATCCTTCCTAGAAAGTGCCCCGCTATCGTCAACGAAGTTGAACATCGGAAGAGCTGGGTCCAATCCTAAAAAATATCATGTTCGGATTTGTTCAAAAAAAAAAAATTCCACAGCTAATTTTCTTTTCGTACGTCCAAGAAGCAATTCGATTTTTTACAGATGAGGCTTACCGACGATGTTGTTGACTTGGGGCGTGAGCTCATAACCAGCCAATCCCATTACATGAGCTCCGAGAGAATGACCAATGAGGGTCAGGGCGTCGGCCTTCAATCCGTTCGCGTAAAGCCATTTGATAAATAGTTTGACTCGTTCGCCAATACCCTTGACCTTCAAAGCTACATCAATGTAATTTATTGACATACTGTACGAGCTCCAGTCAAGGACGATAACGTTGGAATCGGTGTTCGCTAGATAGGCTGTGGATAAATGGACGTTATTAATTATTAATCCATAATTTATTATATAAATATTATTGAGAATTAACGAAAGAGTGACGAACGGACCGTCACGGATGAGGACGCAGGAGGGACTGTTTCCATTGTTTCGCCATCCGTGGGTTATCATATACGTTGGTTTGGAAGGATCAAATCCGCTGTTTTTCAGACTCGTTGTATCGTTGATTTTGAGTTCGTGGCCTCTCGTCGGTGTTTGCTTCGTGTAGAGTTTATAGGTAATTTCACCCTCCCAATTATTGTTCGATAGCGTGTAATCCTTGGTAATTTCAACTAGTACTCCATTCACGTCGAACACGTGCAGCCCACTTATAAACGCCGCAAGTTCACCTTGATGACGATCATTGAATGGAATAGTTCCAGCGCAAACCTCTGTACCGAGGCTGGCGCAGAGGAAGAAGACCAATACGTGGACAATCATTTTTTGTATTTCTCAATAACCCGCCAAACTGTGCCGAAGTTTAGGTTTCACTTTCGACAAGCGCAGATTTTTTCGTTTGTTTGGACTGCCTTCAAATGCAATTCCTTATATAACGTATTGGGTTACTTCCTTATCCGAGCGACTGTAGCTTTTCAACACAATTTTTTATGTTATATATTTTACAACTTCCTTATATGCGATATAAATGTTACAATGCATTGTCGTTGTGTGACCTCTATTATAGCAGTCCGCATGAGAAAGCAGCTGCTCCATTTTCGTAAACATTTTTAGTTTCCACGTTGCATAGATCCTCATTTTCATTTAGTTTTTATTTTCGTTTAGTTTCCACGTTGCACAGATCCTCATTTTCAAGGTCGAATTTAAGCGGCACGTGCGAACCGCCTCGACGTATGTTTTACAAAGTTAATACCTAAGAGAAGTGTTTCACGGATTGTCTGTCGAATTTTTTAAAATCGACGCGTAGCCGTGCTTCTACACGTATTCCACCGGTGCGCACATCAAGAAAACAGCTCCGCTGTTCGTTACATTTAAATGATAACAACCAAATGATAATTTTTATGGACGGTAGCATCGGTACGCGAAAAACAAACGTTCAACAAAACACGACGGCCATTAAATAAGCTCATCGTTTTCTTATTACAAAAAAAATGTACCACTGTCACGATGTCACGAAAACTTTTCAGGATTTTCATATTAAATTCATGTAGGTATATTCTTCCAGGGTAGAACATTTTTTAAATCACATTTTTCGCCCGCAGGTGACCTCATACCGGAAGTACGAAACCAACCGAATAATACCAGCATAACATAACAGGGGAATAGTGATCAGAAAAGTCCCTAGCAGGACTTGAATAATCATGACCCTGAAGATATCTGCATGAGACCGAATTTCATCAAGTTATAACGGCTGTATTTAGCATTGAAAAAACTTTGCTCGGTGAAGTTCAGCTGGAGAATAAAATTCTACAATTGAACAATTTTTTTTTCTCCCTAAAGCCGTCGATTGATAGACTTGCCAAAGATGAAATTTGATGACATGCAGATATCTTCAGGGTCATGAATAATCAGGGCCTGGACGGCCCGTAGAGGGACGCCCTAAATTCTAGGAAATTGGGACAAATAAATAAACAAGTAAACCAACCAAGAAACAAATAACGTTCCAAAATATATATTAGATAGTTAAAGTACACTGCACAATAGCCCAAGTAGCTTCCGATTACAAGATCCTCAAATTTAACATCTCTTCTAAAATTCATGGTTTTTATGGTACAGAGGTCGGAAGACGAAGAGCGTACACTCTCAATCCACGTCGTACTGCAAACTGCAAGGCACGTCCGCGATTTTCGGGAATACGACTGGAAGGCTACTGGTTGAGCCTCACGTGAGCCTGGAGAATGGTTTTCTGGGATTCATCCGCAAGTAGTACGCCCCAGGTCTCACAGAAGCGAGGTTGAGTCCGCCCATTCTCGCAGTTAGCGGATGTCCATAGTTATCATCGTCGTCGCAGTAGCCGGCTATGAAATTCGAATAGGAGTCGCATTGGGTTCCGACAAAGCTCTTGGCGATCGATTCCGCGAAGAAGACATAGGCGCGGTTGTGAGAGCATGCGATGCAACCCTCCACTCTCCGGTCACAACATCTCGGTTGTACGGTACCGCCATTCGGAAAAAAGTCAGAGTGACCGGAAAGGTTCAAGGAGCCCAACATACCGCGGTTGGTATGAATTATCTGAACATGATTAGCGTCCTCCCTCGAGAGTGCCTCGCTGTTGTTGGCGTAAAAGAACATCGGAAGAGCCGGGTCCAATCCTAAAAAAAATCACGTTCGGATTTATTTCAAAAATTGCACAGCGGTACTTCAACTCTTTGCAGATGAGGCTTACCGACGATGTTGTTCACTTTGGGGGTGAGCCCGTAACCAGCCAATCCGACTACGTGAGCTCCGAGACAATGACCAACGAGGGTCAGGTCGTCGGCCTTCAATCCGTTCTGGTAAAGCCATTTGATAAATTGTTGAACCTCTTCGCCGACTTCCTTGACCTTGTAAGTTACATCTATGTAATATATTGACATACTGTAGGAGCTCCAGTCAATGACGATAACGTTGGCGTCGATGTTCGCTAGATAAGCTGTGGATAAATAAATGTTATTAGTTATTGATTGATAATTATTATATAAATATTATGGAGAATTGACGAAAGGGCGATGAACCGACCGTCACGAATTAGGAAGCAGGAGCGACTGTTTCCGTTGTTTTGCCATCCGTGGGTTATCATATACGTTGGTTTGGAAGGATCAAAGCCGCTGTTTTTCAGACTGGTCGCATCGTTGATTTTGAGTTCTCGGCCTTTCGACGGAGTTCGCTTCGTGTAGAGTTTGAAGGTAATGTCACCCTTCAAATCGCTCGGTGGTCCCCGCTCCTTGGTGATCTCGACTAGCTGTCTATTTACGTCGTACACTTCGAGCGTACCGAACGACCCAAGTTCTAGGTCATAACGACTTTGGTCGAATTCTCCCGCGCAAAGCTTCGCACCGAAGCTGGCGCAGACGAAGAAGACCAATAGGTGGTTAATCATTTTTTTTTTTTAATTTCTCAATAATGCTTCGAACTTTACCGAAGTGAACTAGCTTCCGCTTTCGAAAATCGCGGATCTTTTAATTTTCCCTTTCTTTCGACTGTCTTCAAATGCAATTCCTTATACAACTGTCGAACGTGTTCCGGTTACACGTTTAGGGGGTGTAAACGGATTCGGGAGTCAGGGTTCGAAAATAACGCCGATTTTCCACCGGTAACGCGTGTAATCTTAAAATAACTGTGCAACGAAAATATAGTTTTTATGAATCTCGTATTCGTAAAATAGTTCCAAAATAGACCGCGTTGCCGGTCGACCGCTCGCTCGCGCTCGTTTTCGCACAATAGCACGCGTACTATTCTCTCGCGGCGACTACCTTTTCAATCCTTATCTCTTCCAAAAGACGATCGTCTATCTATGGGATTCGGTCGCCTCGATCGTCACGTGGTTGCTCGTGCCGCACGTGTGTTTAACATAACTTATTTGGTTACCTCCTCATGCGAGTTATCTGACTTTTCCGACTCATTTCACCAAGTTATGTATTTTACAACTTCCTTATGTGAGGTATAAACGTTATCATACTTCTGCCCTGTGTGAGCTTTATTATAGCGATCCACATGCGAAAGCAACTGCGCTATTTGAACAAACGTTTAAATTTTCCACGTTGCCTAAACCTTCATCATCAAGGTCGAATTTGAGCGGCACGTGCGACTGCCACGATTTACACTGTAAATAAAATTAATGAAAATTAATTGGTTTGAAAATTAATGAACAGTATTGGAAGCTTTTTTTACGTAAACCGTTTCTGAAATTTCAAACGCATGTGCGTTGCAATTTTACAGTAAAATTTGTATTTTTCATTAATATTTTTGTAAATTTCAAGCAAAAGATTTGTAATCTTAATATCTGGAATTTTTATTTTACAAGCAAAGTACATTAATGTCTAATTAATATCAGTAATGTTAGCAAATTTTAGGTTCCAGTACATTAAATTTACAATTTATTTTTACAGTGTATGTTTCATATAATGAATACCTAAGAAAAGTGTTTCACGGATTGTCTGTCGCGTTTTTGAAAATCGACCTGTATCATAATAAACTCAAGGTGTGGGAAATAGTCTCCTGGAGGGGGGGGGGGGCGATTTCTTGAAAATTGAGACAAACAAATAAACAAACAAATAACGTTCCAAAATATATATTAGATAATTAAAGTACATTGCACACGTAATTTCTAATTAACGCATTCGCAAATTTAAGACCTCTTCTAAAATTCGGGATTTTTATGTTGAAGACGTCGAAAGACGATTGGCTTACACTCTCAATCCGTTAGGTAGTGCAAACTGCAGGCCGCGCTGGTAATTTGCGGCAGTACGGCTGGAAAGCTACTGGCCGAGCCTGGCTTGACTCTGGAGAATGGTTTTTTGGCTCCCGTATTTAAGTAGTACGTCCCAGGTAATACAGAACTGAGATTAAGTCCGCCCATCGTCGCGGTTTGCGGGTGTCTGCCGCAGTCGTTCTCTTCGAAATCCTCGTAGGAGTCGCATTTGGTTCCCACAAAGCTCTGCGAGATCGATTCCGCGAAGAAGTGGACGGCGCGGAAGTGAGAGCATGCACCGCAAATGGCGAGGTTGTCGCAACAGCCCGGCTGCGCGATACCGCCGTTCGGAAAAAAGTCCGAGTGACCGTGAGAGCACATGTAGCCCAAGGCACCGGCGTTGGTATGAATTATCTGAACGTGTTTAGCGTCCTTCCTAGAGAGCGCCTCGCTATCGTCGGCGAAGTTGAACATCGGAAGAGCTGGGTCCAAACCTAAAAAATACCATGTTCGGATTTTTTTTTTTTATAACTTGCACAGCTAATTTTTTTTTCATACTTCCTATAAGCAATCCGATTTTTTACAGACGAGGCTTACCGACGATGTTGTTCACTTTGGGCGTGAGGTTGTAACCAGCCAATCCCATTACGTGAGCTCCGAGAGAATGCCCAATGAGGGTCAAGTCGTCGGCCTTCAATCCGTTCTGGTAGAGCCATTTGATAAGTTGCTGGACTGTTTGGCCGACCCCCTTGACCTGGTAAGTTACATCTATGTAATATATAGACATGCTGAACGAGCTCCAGTCAACGACTATCACGTTGGAATCGGTGTGCGCTAAATAAGCTGTGGATGAATGGACGTTGTTAATTATTATGTAAATTACATAACTATTATTATTATTATATTTGTATAAATATAATAATTGGGAAGCAACGAAAAGATGATGAACCGACCGTCGCGAACGAGGGTGCAGGAGATTGTGTTTTCGTTGCCTATCCATCCGTGGGTTATGATGTACGTTGGCTTGGAAGGATCAAAGTGACTTCTTCGCAGACTCGATGCATCGTTGATTATTAGTTCTCGCGGTCTCGTCCGTGTTTGCTTCGTGAAGAGTTTGAAGGTAACTCGACCGTTTACAACTTTCGATGACGGGTGCTGATTGGTAAGTTCAATCAGCTGCCCATTTGCGTCGTACACGGTAAGTCCAACGGGAAACACCTCGAGTTCCCTTTGATAACGATTTTCTTTAAAAGCTCCCGCCCGAAGATCCGAACCAAGGCTGGCGCAGATGAAGAAGAACAATACGTGGATTATCATTTTTTTTAAATTTCTCAATAAAGCTCCAAACTTTGCCGAAGTGAACTATAGCTTTCGCTTTCGAAATTCGCGGATCTTCAGATTTTCCGTTTTTTGGCCGGCCTTCAAATGTAATTCTTTATATAAGGTATGTCGTTGCTTCCTTGTGCGAGCTGTTGTTAGCTTTTTGATATAATTCTTTATTCTATGTATTTAACAACTTCCTTGTTTGAGGTATAATCGTTATCATGATTTTTTCCTTGTGTGAGCTTTGTTATAACAGGCCAGCTGTTATACTTCCGTAATCGTCTTGATTTTCCACTTTGCATATATCCTCATTTTCAAGGTGGAATTTGCGCGACACGTGCGAACCGGAACGATGTGTGTCTTACAAAATTAATCCGTAAGATAAGTGTTTCGTGGATTATCCGACGAGTTTTGAAAAAACGACGATTACCCGCGGTGCTGCGCGTAAGCACTGCGCGCATCTCCCACGAGTTCCAACGGTGCGCACGTCTCGGTGGCGCTGGCGTCGGCCGTCCCTTTACGCGCTTAGCCGCCATACTTCGCGTTTTCCTTCGCGAAGTCTATTCTTTGTAATCCTACTAGTTTGTAAGGAATCCAGCGGATCCTTACCCCGAAAGATGGTTCAGAAGAAGGTATGTGATTTTTGCTACAAGACAACAACAATATTTTTCGTCTTTCTGCACAGTTGCAAGTTTTATCGACTAGTCAAAGTCGGCCTGTCGCGCGGCCTCCCATTGTCCACATTTCATTCGCACCATCAACAGACACGTTGTCTCTGAGATATATCCGACTCGTAGATCGTCAAAATTTCGTGATAACAATTTAATCGTTCTAATCAGAGCTTCTCTCCACGCGTAGTCCCAATTTTTTTGTTTTCCTCTTTTAATACTTTCTCCGATCTGTTTCGTGTAAAAGGTACGAGGTATTCTAACCCAAGTTTTTTATTGCAGCCGAAGAAGAAGGTAGGAAAGAAGGTAGCGGCAGCTCCTTTGGCTGTGAAGAAGGTCGAGCCGAAGAAGCAGACGAATCCCCTTTTCGAGAAGCGTACTCGTAACTTCGGTATCGGCCAAGATATCCAGCCCGATCGCGATCTCAGCAGATTCGTCAAATGGCCCAAGTACATTCGTATCCAGAGACAGCGAGCTGTCCTCCAGAAGAGGCTCAAGGTTCCGCCACCAATCAATCAGTTCACTCAGACCCTCGACAAACAAACTGGTAAGTTTCATCCAAAAACATAGTCAGCGGCCAATAATGCATATACTGTATTGATTTTTAGACTCGATTTACGAGAGACATGAAAAAAACGGAAGATAAATAGAAGAGCCGTATCGTGATTTATTGACTCAGAGAATTATTATTTATTTATTTTTTATCAAATACCAGCTTAATGATGATAATTGCAAGTTGGAATTGAAAATGACCTTTTTTCTCATTACAGCGACCAAGCTCTTCAAAATCTTGGAGAAGTACCGTCCCGAGTCTGCGGACGCTAAGAAGAAGAGGCTGAAGGCAAGAGCCGAAGAGAAGGTTGCCAAAAAAGAGGACACGCCCACCAAGAGGCCAAACACGATACGCAGTGGCACCAACACTGTGACGACCCTCGTAGAGCAGAAGAAAGCTCAGCTCGTCGTTATCGCTCACGACGTGGATCCCATTGAGGTGAATATGTTTCCACTATATCCGCTGCTGTTACGATTTGAAACGATTGCACAATGATGTTAGAATTTCTTCACCTGAGGGGAAAAAATACTACGGTTTTTTTTCATCCAGAGGATGTAACTTGACTCTGAGTATTACTAAGAAGCCGAATAGAATAATGGATTCTCGGGAATTTTTGACGACATCGAGGACCATTTTATTTTTGCAGGTTGTCCTCTTCCTCCCGGCTCTCTGCAGAAAGATGGGTGTCCCATACTGCATCATCAAGGGAAAAGCCCGTCTGGGACGTCTCGTCAGACGCAAAACTTGCACCTCCATTGCTCTCACACAGGTATGGAATAAATGTTCATCTCGAATTATTCGTTTAATTTTAAGATTAACATGTAAAGTGATGAAAGAATTATGAGCCAATCCCATGAGATTCCGTGATAAGATAAACCGACTGATACATCTCAAACAATCCACGCCTTTATCGACTTCTCGAGTATTTCTCTAATGCGGATGTTGCGTTTTTTTTTATTCAACGTTTCAGGTTGGCTCCAGTGACAGAGCATCCTTCGCCAATGTGGTCGAGGCTATCAAGACGAACTTCAACGACCGTCACGACGAGATCAGGCGTCACTGGGGAGGTGGTCTTCTCGGCAGCAAGTCTGCCGCCAGGATCGCGAAATTGGAAAAGGCCAAGGCTAAGGAACTTGCCCAAAAGCAGGGTTAAACCGGCGCTGCTTAACACCTCGGGCTTGTACATCTATCTGGCCGATCAATAAAATATAAAAAAGCCAACAACGTCCCAACAATTCTGTTATTGAATATCTTGCATTTCCGAAGTTTTAGAGGAAGCACCGTCGGGTGAAAGGGGACTGGTAGAAGCAACGGTTCGGGTAGATTGAAGTGGACGAGAGTAACGTGAATCGTTTATATTAAAATTTATACTGTATATGTACATCTTCGTAAACAAAAAGTTTACATTCGTTTCTTAATTAGTTTCTCGAGTCTCTTGATTTTTCCAGCTTCGTGCTCGGGACTGTCCCGGGCGACATAGCTGTGACTCTCTCGCATGGTGTCGGCACTTCCGGTCTGTTTGAATTGCTCTACCAACTGGAGCTGCTCAGTTTTTCTCAGTCCCTGAAATCATGAAGAGCGCCGATCAGTTATTGGTGTACGCTTATCGGGTGTATTTATTTATACCTTCATATCCAATATCTTCTGGAACTCGGGTATTTGCAAATCCGGCAAAAGCTTTCTGCACTGATCGGCAAAAGCGCGAGGACATTCGGTCGTGGACATGACAATTTTCAAAATCATCTCAGCTTTGGCCATTCCTTTCACGACGACTTTGGTGTACGTCGCGGGTGCTTTTCTCGAGACTTGGCAGCCGGTCGACGGTAGATCAAGGAGCGCAGTTTTAAGCATATGCACATCGAGCAACAATTGCTCGGCTCCCACGGCGTTAAGAGGCTTGCATTTGTAAAGCTGTTGCACCAATTTTGGAATGAAAGAGCTGCGAAACGAGCGTAAGGTCAGTTTGGGAAGAAAATCGTCTTCGTTGAGATTGATTTGAGCGTAGCCGTACCTAACGAACTTGACGCACAACTGCGTGAAATATTTTCTACAGGAAGACAATCGATCTCTTATCGCTGGAATCGTTTGTCGAAGATGAGCAACTATGGTGCTCACGTAGCTACTCTGATCGCCGACACCCTCGATCGCGGCCCACTGTATCTTCGTCATTGCCGTTAGAGCGGATTCGCAAGGAGCTTCCAGATCTTGCACCAACAATTGTATGCAGTTCGATATAACGCTGGAAGAAAGGAACACTCATTAGAGCCTTCCAACTGTGTATTCGACGTCGTCAATTCTTACCTATGAAAAATATCTTGCTCTTGCGAGAGATTTATCTTCTCCGAGTAACATTTGTCCGTCTTTTCTCGTAACTTTTCCTCCAATTGTTGAGTTGTTTCGAGACAGTATTCAGCAGTCGTTAAGATGCTGGAAAAAAACCCTTGTAGAGACGTCTTACGTTATTTTATCTCGATAAATTCTACCCCCTTACGCACTTAAGAATTACATTATTTAGTTACGAATTTTGTTACAGACAAAAACGGTAGGAAGGCTTTCGCGACTCACCAACATATACGAGATTGTTCCTCCTTACTGAAACGCGTGCTTTCACCTTCCTTCAAGAAACTCTGAAAGTTTTGTATCAAGCCTGCTGTCGATAGATCGCGAAAGTCTCGCGTTATGTTGCTCATACTCGTGCCGATACCCGAGCTGCCCCCGATCCTGGTTCGAAAAAATCGTACGGGAAGGCAATTTTTAGTCTATTAATAATCAAAGCAGAGTAAACGTAAATCTTACTTTGGTAAATTATTTTGCAGCAACTTGAGCGCGTACTCCCGAAGATACTTTTGAAAAGTCTCAGCGAGATTCAGCATGATGGAACCGGTGCTGAGTTGGGTGCATTGAAGCATGCACTTCTTGTAGAAAACGAAGAGATCGGCGCAAGACGAGAGGACACTACTCGGGCCTTCGACTCCGTCGAAATCTTTGGCACCGGGTGGTTGGCTTTTGCAATCGCTCACGAATTTGTCCATCAAATCGGCCAGATTCCTATCCAAGCTCTCTATGTAGATATTCAAGTAAGGCTCGAAACATTTTCCTATGAGATTGGCGAACGGAGATATCGCCGGTTTTTCGCTCTCGACCTGAAACGAATGTGCACATCGTTAGAATAATCTGTATAGAAGAAGGTATGTACATTTTTTTCTTACCTTCTCGTTGCTCCCTTCCTCGAATGGATTTGTGGAGACTGCAGTTTCACCTTGAACGTTTGCGATCGGCGCTTTGATCGCCGACGGGATCGAGCCCTCCAGAGTAACACCGGAGAAACGCTTCGCCAACAAACTCTCGAAGCTCGTGGTTCTCTGAATCGCGTAAAGCAGTAATTTAACGTCAATCTCAACGTGTCTCTTCTGCATCAATTTAGCGAGATCCTCACGCGTCACGTTACAAAATTGCACGGCTATTCTCTCCGATATTTCCCAGTCGGGAGGAAATATCGTGCCGAATTTAACTTCGAAGTCGAGCAAGTGTTTCTTTATCCACGTGTAACGGCGATCGATTTTGTCGAGCCACGCGTAATCCTGATTCTCGTCGAACAAGTGAGCGTATTCCTGCAACTGAATGCCCACAAACCAGGTGAGCAGATCTCTCCTATTGAAAAAAAAAAACAAGATAACAATGAGAATTGTGTGAAACTTGAGAGCATCGAAGGTTGCGTACGTAAGACTTACTTCACTTTTGGATCCAACACAGACAGCACCAAACATCCTTCGGTCAACTGTGTAAAGTGCTTAGGATTTTGACCTGAGAAAGCTTCCTTGAAATCCGACGTTATTTGTTGAGCCAGTTCTATCTCGATCTTATTAACCTCGTCAGACAATTGTTTTATCTGAGGAATGTCCATGTAACTACTAAAATATCTCATGACTTCCATGATCGCTTGGAGTTTCAGAACTATCTCTCCGTACTGTTTTTTCTGAGTTAATACTCTGTTGATAAGAGAAGAAAAACATTAGTGTGCTCATGTCGCAAAGGTCTAGATGTGCACAATATTGAAATACTAACTTCAAGCTGTCCACCTCGCCGACCAACACATGCAATTTGTTCAGAGCCGTGATAGACGCAGTAAGATTCCTTTTGGCAAAGTCTAGTTGCTTTATGTCCCGAGTTATTTCTTTGACGGTTTCCTCCGACTGTTCGGCCTTGTCCTTGATATCCTTTATGTGAATGAACAGTTGTCGTATGACTTTCTGTGCATCGTCCAGAGCCGCTCTGCCATCCTGCCCAACGTTGGTCTGACCCCTCACGACAGATCTTACTTCCTTGTCGATTGAACATATCTTGTGTTCCATTTCGTTAACAACATCGTCTATGTTCGACAGAGACTGTTCCGTCGGGAAAAGCGTGTTGATGTAGTCGACCACGTTGAAGTTCGGCTGGTCAAGCGGATCGGTGCTCGGTAAAACCTGCCAAAAAGAAACCCTAAATTTTTTTTCCTTCATTTTGACACATTTTCGAACGTACTATACAAATTTCTAACCTGCTCGATAACAGTTTGAACACTCGTTGGAAAGGTGTAGACGGTCGATTGCAATTCTTCGATGTCATCCTCCTCGTGTGTCCCCATTGTCGGCGAAATTTTTTGTTTATTAAAAACTATTTGTTTTATTTTCTAAAAATATTTTGACAAGTCAATACCGCAGCGATGTCGGGCCGTGAAGTGACGTCAGCGCATGTACCGACGGTGGATTCTGCACAGTGGCGATAACGCGGTGCTGCCTATAAGAGCACATCGATGTCCCTGCCCGGCTCTTCTCTTCCCCAGGGAAACGGGCATATACCCATGGGTATGTGCTCTCCGCAGCGCCAACGTGACATAAAGTAGGTGTGAGTCGGGTGGGAGGGATATAATTTTTACAGTGAAACGCGTTAGACCTGCCGGAATGTAGTAATTGCGCTAACTCGATAATAACCGATATAAAATAAATATACCCGCTCAGCTAATCGAATCGTCAGTGCATCGGGGGTGAAAGTTCAACGGGTAGTGGAGACATTTTTTTCTCAGATAGGTTACCACTTTGTTCGTCGAGAGAAAACGCTTTTTTTTAATTCCATACGGAGATGGCTCTTCGTAAAGTGAAGGGAAACTTTGAACGAATGTTTGACAAGAATTTGACAGATCTGGTTCGAGGAATACGAAATAACAAAAACAATGAGGTAACCGGGCTCTCAAGATGGTCTTTCGACGATCCGTTCGCGAACTTTCTTCTCGATCGGATTAAAAACTATTTAACGGATACGTGTCGCTAATTTAGCTCACCATTTATGTGTACGGTTTTCAGGCTAAGTACATCGCTCAGTGCATCGAGGAGATTAAGCAGGAATTACGTCAGGACAATATAGACGTCAAGGCAAATGCCGTTGCCAAGCTGACATACGTATGTAACGATTTTAATCTAACATGCAAGCTAGTTTTTTTTTTAGTTTTTTTTTGTATGCGATACAGAAATATACTACGTTGTCATTCTGGGCTCTCCGGATTTCGTGCAATGATCATTACGATGCTGTGCACAGACCTAGTGTGTTCTAGCAATGTTTAATAATTAAATTTTGTCTATGCGACAAAGTCGCTGCGATGTCACGTGTTCATGGAATTTTAGTTTTACCAACCGATTGGTATGAGATCCGCAAAAAAGTTACATTTATCTGTCTTTTTATACCACCCTCAGCTCCAAATGTTGGGATACGATATCAGCTGGGCAGGCTTCAATACCATCGAAGTAATGTCGTCTGGAAAATTTACCTACAAACGAATCGGCTACTTGGCTGCTAGTCAGAGCTTTCACATGGACACCGAGGTAAGATTCGCAACATTTTTCACCTTTTATCGATCACGGGAAGCTACTCTATTTATCAACAAAGATTTGTTTGATTTGGAACGCTCTACAAGCCATGTCAATTAACTGATGGAATCGATAAATTGGTTTAAGGACACGTTAGGTACACACATATTCACGTGAAGACACAGTGCAAATTTATTTAACCAGATGCAGATTTTTATAAGTTATAAACTTACTTTCTGTAAATTGAAATAATAATAATGATTTGTTGCAGCTGCTGATGCTCACCACAAATATGATTCGCAAAGACTTAAACAGCCAAAATCAGTACGACGCTGGTCTGGCCCTGAGTGGTCTCTCCTGTTTCATAAGTCCGGATCTGGCCAGGGATCTCGTAAACGATATTATGACGCTATTAACGTGCACAAAGCCGTACTTGCGTAAGAAAGCTGTTCTGATGATGTACAAAGTTTTTCTCCGCTTCCCGGAGGCTCTCAGACCGGCGTTTCCCCGCCTGAAAGAAAAACTCGAGGATCCGGACAGCGGCGTTCAATCGGCGGCCGTCAACGTCGTATGCGAACTGGCGAGAAAAAATCCAAAGAACTATCTTAGCTTAGCTCCGATATTTTTCAAGCTCATGACCACGTCCACGAACAATTGGATGCTCATTAAGATCATCAAGCTGGTGAGTCGATTTGTCTTTTTCTCGCGACTCACACTCTTTACACTCTTCGCGGGAGAATCGTCGCGAGATCAAACCTATCCGACATTATTTCGTGACCATAAATCAATCTGAGGACCTCCGTTTGCGTTAAATTATCTTATCTATTTTTCTCAAGGATCTGATAACGAATACACGCTTTGGTCGTAAAATCAGATTTCCATTGAAAATATCTCGAATTTGTGAGAGAGGCTGGAATCATGTTGCAAACGGATAATTTTTCCGTCACACAGTCATTTGAAAAACCGCGTTTCAGTGGAAAAGCGTATTTCCCTTATTTACGGTCACTTTAGCTTCGTGTTACTAGTGTCTTACTTTCTCCTCTTTTTTTCTTCATTTAGTTTTCGACGATAACGCTCATTGAGCCAAAGTTGGGCCGGCAGCTCACTCAACCGCTCATTGACTTGATATCAAGGTTGTGATTACGTTTAAAATAGTAAAAACAAATAAAACAAAAAAAAACGCTAGATTGTGTTGTCAATTATAATTATATTTTGTTTTACGCGCATAATAGAACGGGATCATATTTCGTAGGCTTCGTACGATAATTGTATAATTAGAGAATGTAACTGTTCTGTTACCCTCCTGTAATACCGTGGTAGACTTCAATGTCGTCGTTACAATTTGCAGTTCGGCGCCTTGACACCTCTAGAACCTAGGCTTGGAAAAAAGCTCATAGAACCTTTGACCAATTTGATACACAGGTAAAATCGTCAGCTATTTAATAAGCGTAGCTTTTATTTCGATCGCTTTATTGTATATCGCATTAAACAATTGTGGTAGATAGAGAGCTTCGCAAAAATTCCGACGATAATGTAAACGTACAATATTTTTTTTTTAGCACATCTGCTATGTCTCTTCTGTACGAGTGCATAAACACGGTGATAGCCGTATTGATATCGATATCATCGGGAATGCCAAACCACTCCGATTCCATACAGCTCTGCGTGCAGAAGCTGAGAATACTGATCGAGGACTCCGATCAGAATCTGAAGTATCTGGGATTGCTGGCAATGTCGAAAATCCTCAAGACTCACCCGAAGAGCGTACAAGCTCACAAGGATCTTATAATGCAGTGCCTTGACGACAAAGATGAAAGTATTAGATTACGAGCGCTAGATTTGCTCTACGGTATGGTGTCGAAGAAGAATCTAATGGAGATCGTCAGAAAGCTGATGGTCCACATGGACAAAGCCGAGGGAACGACTTATCGCGATGAGTTGCTTTCGAAAATCATACAGATATGCTCGCAAAATAATTACCAGTTCATCACGTACTTCGAGTGGTAAGTTTTTCGTCATACGAATCTAAATAACCCATTTTTTTATATTTCACTGGGACGCTGTTTAAACGACTGTCTCGTTCGCAGGTATATATCGATCCTGGTAGATCTCACACGGATGGAGGGTACGAAGCACGGTCAATTAGTCGCAACGCAATTGCTCGACGTTGCTATCCGCGTTCAAGCGATAAGAAAGTGTGCGGTACAGCAGTGCGCCGCATTACTGGAGAACGCTCAACTCCTCACCGGCCAGCCGAGGGCCACGATGTCCGAGGTATTGTACGCCGCTGCATGGATATGCGGCGAGTTTTCCAGCGAGCTCGAAGATCCGATAGCTACACTGCGCGCTATGCTTCGTTCGCAAGCGTCGAGCTTACCCGGACATATACAGGCTGTTTACGTCCACAATATTCTGAAACTCGCTGCTACTACGTTGAGGAAAGCTCAGCAGGAGGACGATCAAGACACGATGAATAAGATTTACGAGTTGAAGGATTCGGTAGCTGAATTCGTCCGAAGCGGTGACTTGGAGGTGCAGGAGAGATCGAGCTCGGCACTAGTGTTATTCCAGTGTCTGCAGGACAATCCGGATCTGATTGGGGAATTGGCTGAGACCTTCGTCGGAGAGCTCAATCCAGTCGCGCCGAAAGCTCAACGCAAGGTAGACTGGTCGATCCACCGATTTTCTAAGCCGAATGAAAACTTACCTATATTTTTATACATGTATCTTTTTTTCGTACTCGCAGGTCCAATTGCCCGACGGTTTGGATCTCGATAGCTGGATCAACGAGCCACCTTCGGAGAGCTCGGACTCCGAAGATCTGGACATGAACGATATATTCGTACGCGATGAAAAATCTACAGAGTACAGCGGTGGAAAACGCGTGTCGATCGAGCCTACGCTCGAGGAGCTCCAGCGACGACGCGAAGCGAGGAAGGTCGAGCAGGAGAATAATCCTCATTACTTGAAAGGCAACAGCAACACCAATAGCAGAAATTCGAATTCTTATCATGACATTGGAAACAAGAATGGCGATGACTTCGAGCACATTCCTATTGCCGAGCTCGACATACCTATCTCGTTGAAAACCTCTACGTTCTCAAATTCGAAAAAGCTGTGGGATACGGAAATGGATGGTGGAAAGAAGCGACGCAAGGCGCACAGCAAGAAGAAGTCCAAGAAAGGTAAAATCGTCTGATCAATTCGGATTTAACGATTCGTTAACGTCGTGTGTTATATTTCAGATAAAAAATCGAGCTCCGAGGACGAGCAGGATGATCGATTCCCCTCGCAAGTGGTCAATACGGGAATTGGCGAACTACCGCCCGGAGCTGAGCTCAGCGACAACGACGATTACAACGTCGCTGACGCTGACGATCCACATCGCGCTCTGAACGTCGATCTCGATATTCCTCTGAGGGAGGACGAGCGACTTCCGGTTCTCGAGCACAGAGCTCAGTCTTTCGATCGTACTAAGAATATACTCGGCGACGATAACGAGAAGAGAGACAAGGTACGATAAAAAGGAAACGCTGTTTTCCTGTTTCTTGAATAGTATTCGATTGAATATTTTGTTTTTCTCCCAGGCTTCCAGAAAATCGAAGAAGAAGAGCAGAAGTCGCAAGAACGAGGAAAAGTTGGAGAAGGAAAGTAAGAATCGTGACACGATAGATCTCTGGCTGGGCAACGACACGGCGAGCCACGGAAAAGCTGAATCTTCCGGTCCCGAGACGACCGCGAACGAGACTGATACGAAGAAGCACTCAAAGACCAAACGCGTTAAATCGAAGAAGAAGGAGAGAAGCGCCGGCGACGACAAGCTCAAACGTCGTCGCAAGCATAAAGAATCGGGCGACGGGAAACACATAAAAATATCGGGTTACGAGGAGGCAACAGGGATCTCGACGCCGTCAGCTGAAATACTGCCAAATCTAAACGATAGCCACGACGGATACGAGAAGATGCACAACAGCCAGCCCGTATACAAGAAATTGATCCGCAACGAGAGAATGGAGATTCTCTACGATCTGATGCCGATGGACACTCAGATGCTGAACGAAGCGTACAAGATGATTGTTTCCGTTGAATTGAAGAACTTGGGTGGGCAACTTTTGAGGGATTTGACTCTCGACGTGCCCGACACTTCCGTGTTGAAGGTCGTCAGAAATGTGAGTAAAAAGAAATATCCATACGGTCGCACTATGACTTTTATTAAAAATCTATTTTTTTTTATATAGCCGGGAGAATCATGTGGCCTTAAGGTTCTAAAACCGTCGACGAGCGAAGTGATTAAGTTAGCTATCACAGTCCTGGACACATCATCGCAAAATCTTCCCGGCACTGTGTCGTACAGTTTGGACGGTACCAGTTCGATGCGGGAGCATATAGATTTCTCGATAAATCTCGCTTGCTGTGACTTTCTGGTATCGGGAATGAGCCAAAAGGACGCATTTTCACTCGAACTCAACCGCGAACGACTGATATTCAAAAATCATCGGGAATTGCGTTTCTCCCGAGGTCTCGCTTACGCGCTGGACATAATTTGCAATCAGTGTCGTCTGAGTCTCGTGGAGAAGATCGATGGCGCAGCGACGTTGTTCGGACGTTCGGTGATGGGACATCTCGTGTGCCTCTTGATAAAAGAGAAGTTTAACGATCAACATTCCTGTTTGAAGATCGAGAGCACGGGAGACAACAACTCGCTGCTGTCCGGAATAATGGTCGAGATAGAGGCAGCCCTGAACAACGCAGCCGGATCGGAGAACAAATTCGGTTCATCCGAGTACAGAATCGTATCGGGAATAAGATGAAAGAACGGTGCTCGTTATTTTCAGTTATAAACTCGACAGTCAATCCCTCAACATCGGTTCGATGAAGAAAGAAAGAAACGTGGCTGTTTTATATGTAAAAACGTTTTTTTCTTTACTATCCGTACTGTCCTGTTGCAAGCGTACTAGACATTAAACATAGGCTACGAGAAATATAAAAAGCATTTTTTTTTTTTTTTTGGGAACGACTAATCGTAGTTCGTCGCACGAGCTACCCGCGTGCTATATCATGTACTTCTTCAACATAAAAAAAAACAAGATAACAAACATGTAATCGCGCTCTCTTTTCTATCATGCCCAGAGATTGTACATGACGCGAACGGGTATCAAAAAAAAAAAGAAAATCGGACTTACATCCAATTATTCCAACAGTCCGCCAATCTCCTTCTCTCGTTTTTCCTTATAAAGTTTAATCAAGAACCGAGATCATAATTGTTTATGTTTAAAGTGTATCAGATGACTTTAAATAAAATTTCGGTGTAAATATGTTATTAAAAAGAAAAAAGAAAGAAAAAAAATTTGTCCCACGATTCTTGCATGCCTATGTAGTTTTTAGGAACATGGAAGCGAGGCCGAGAATGCAATTAGCATAAGCCGATTGATCGAAAGGTGGTGAGGCTGTGAGATCTGCATAAATATTTCTTTTCGATGTCCCTCTCGTAAAGTAGAAGGCACAAGCTCGCGGTGTTTTCATGAAGCAAAACGCGCGATAGGTTAGTCCGAACGGCGAGGCCCACGGAGTGGGGGAAAAGTCAGCGGGATGGGAGAAGATAGAAGCAGGCGCCCGTAATCCCGGAACTCTCGTGTGCTCGGAGTGTCGATGTATCGTTCGCTAGAGATACGTAGTCGTTTTGGAAAGGTGTTTTAATTGTGTATATCTCAGAGTTATGTGTCGAGATAAATAAACTTCTGTAACGTTCGTGTTTGTTGAGCGCACCACCCAAAAATGAGAGAATTTTCGCAATCTGAAAGTTCGTTTATCGTACAATCGTGTTGCACTCGACAATGGTAAGCCGCGGAGAGCAATAAGTGCCAAGAGATAATATACAATCTACGCATACCCCGTATATAACCTTTTTATATCCGGATGTACATACATTTTTGCTCGTTTGCGAATCAGCATCTGTTTCCTCAGCTGTTGATTACGATAAACCGTTTCCTCCTATTCGTAGATTTTATTCGAAGAATTGCACGACTAAAAGTCGTTTCGCTATATCGACGAATTCCGGACTTATCGTTTACGCGCTGCATTACAGTTATCCCGATTTGACTGTCAAAATTTATGTTCGCTCGTCGAGTAAAATTTATTATTTTACTCGATTACAGATCATCAATTATCGATGAAAGAAACGGACGAGTCTTTTAGATCGGGGGCATGTTCGCACGAGTCTCCTCTCGTATGCTTGTGGAATGAATGAGGAGGAGCTATTGAAGAGGTCCGCTGCGGAGCGAGACAGGATATTCAGTTGCTACGATCGTGGTAGAGAGAATGGAGCCCAGATCGATGCATGGGAAGATCCAGCCTACGAGGTCTACCACACGACGGATAGATACGGATTTATACAGTAAGTAGAAAATTTTTATCTCGTGCGACAACAAAGATAAACGTCACTTTCGATGGATACACGAGGACAGGAAAATATACGATAATACAAGATATTAATCAATTCAACTCTACGCTTATTTATTTGTTATTTGTATACAATTTTTTGCCATTGGTAGTCGATTTTTTACACCAAGATATATTTTATATTCTGTAATGAACAAATTGAAAATATATAATTTGTTTTTCAGCGACAAACGCTTGCCCCACTCGATGGACAACAATGATCTCAAGATACGTCACGTCGAGATGGAGAGGCTCAAGAAATGGGAAAAAATGATGACCGACTGGAACAGCACGTCGACGAAGGAGAAACTAAGGCGTAGGATATACAAGGGAATTCCTAACAGACTGAGGGGTCGAGTTTGGACGTTGCTGCTGGGCGTCGAAGCGTTGAAGCAGGAACAGGCTGGAAAATACGACGAGATGTTGAAGCTCGCGAGGCAATGGTCCACGGAGATACGACAGATCGACGCGGATGTGGCCAGACAATACAGAGATCACATTAATTATAGGTGGGTAACACGCGGACAGCGCGTCAAAGTGGGCACAGCTTTCTTAAATCGGTAATTCGATCTTTTCCAGAGAGCGATACAGCATCAAACAGCGATCCATGTTCTACGTACTAGCCGCGTACAGCATGTACAACATGGAAGTTGGATATTGTCAAGGGATGTCCGTTCTGGCGGGACTGCTGTTGTTGTACATGGACGAGGAGGACGCGTTTTGGGGACTGTCCGTTCTACTCGCAGATAAGAAGTACAGCATGCATGGTTTGGACGATTTGATACCTCTATTCTCGTTTAATCCGCTAGTGTGACATAAATCATTATCGAGACGACATTTAAGCCATCGAGACGTTTCCACGCGAAACGCGAATCTCATACGAGAGGCTTTCATGTCGTCTTGAATTTTTGCCGCAATACTAACGAAGCTTTTACTGACAAAAAATGTAAACAAAAAGAAAAGTTTACCAGTCCCGTTTTGATAGTTCAGAAATGAGAATTAAGTTTATATAACCCGTCTGTTCTTTCAGGATTCTACATCGACGGTTTCCCGAAGTTGAATCGCTTTATCGAGCATCATGACAAGATAATGACCAAATTTCTTCCGAAATTGAAGCGAAAGCTCGACAAGTGCGGTTGTGATTCTATCCTGTATGCCCTGAAGTGGTTCTTCGTTGTATTCCAAGAACGGGTGAGCGTCCTATTAATCTTATATATATTTTGAGACGTTGTTTATTTGCATGTTTGTCCCGAGCGACAAGGAAGTAAGGCAAGTGACGTATTTCCGGTACAACGTCACTTCCGGTCGACAAATGAGATTTTTAAACCCCGAGTGACGTATTTGCGGTCGACGTATTAACGTTCAAAAAATTAGATTTTCAAAACGGAATATATTTTCGGTAAATCCTCAAAAATCGATCGAGCCACAACAACCTCCAACTAGTTTATTATGAAATTACATGAATAATTGATAAAAGAGCCATCTTTTTTTTTATTATAGACACCGGTGAGTCTCGGACTCCGAGTATGGGACATATTCCTGATGGACGGTGATCGCATTCTACCAGCAATGGCATACACGATAATGAAGCTGCACAAACGTTACCTAATGGCGATGGAAGGCCTCGACGAGTTCTGTAGTTACTTGCAAATAAAATTGGAGAAGGACTTCCGGTACGACGACGATACGGTCATCAACACGATGCAACGCAGCAGCGACGAGCTCAAACGCAGCAAGCTGGATTATCCGGGCGCCCCGCTACCAGCGGAACTACCACGGTTCCCGTTCGGAACTTTCAAGGAGCCCTCGTTCACGAGCAAGGTTCGGCCAAAACCCAGAAATCAATTAATTCGATCCATCTATTGGAGGTTGAGCTAGAGCGTTCATTACCGATATCCTCCAGGTCGGAAGACGAGCCGAGGAATTCAGCGAGGCGCAGCATACGATGCGAGAATCGGTGGTTGAGCGAAGCAACAGGGCAGTGGAAGTCGAGGAGAGCAGTCCGATACCCCCGGACTCGACGGCCGGCGGTGATTTTGGTGGTAAGTAACTTATCTTTCTTCCTTGTAAATAATTATCCTTGATAAATCGTTCAAATAATAACGAAAACTTATCAAAAGCATCGGAGATTCCAAAAATTGTAAGCCGAGTCTGTGACAGTGTCGAATAATTATTGTTTCTAAAATGAGCTCGTTCCTCGATACGGCTGGACACACCAGCCGGGGTATCGTCGCATCTATTTATTACCGAGAGGAATCTATCTGCAGGAAGCAAGTTTTCACTCGATCCAAGCCTAGATGACGGTGGATCGCCGAATGGTTCGCGTCGATCGTTAGCCGATACCTCTGTCACTTCTACCGCAGATCTGTCTGTATTTAGTTCGGCGACACGCTCCCAAGCTCTCGATAATAGTCTTGATACTCAAAGCAATATATCGGAGGGTAGTTCGGGAAGTGGAGGTTTGCCAACGCCGAGGGCAACCCCTCACCAACCGAGTCCCGATGTCGTGAGAATATATGTACCCTACACGCCGCTGTCGCAAGCCTCCTTCAAAGAGGATCTACAGCGTACTCTGCCACGGTCTTTAGAAACTAACAAAATACGAATTCGCATAGATCCGGACGAAACGCCGGTTGTCGAGAATCTCAAACCATTTACTCTGGAGAATCCGGAGTTCGAGCTGGATTTGAAATAATATTGAATCGAAATGAAAGAAACAAACAAAAAAGAGAGATAATACAATAATATTCCCATACTTCCTACTACTGCATCTATGTCTAAACGCCCTTAAAAAAAAAGAAAAAGAAAACAAT
Organism: Ichneumon xanthorius; assembly: GCA_917499995.1. Lineage (NCBI taxonomy): Eukaryota > Metazoa > Arthropoda > Insecta > Hymenoptera > Ichneumonidae > Ichneumon > Ichneumon xanthorius. The sequence goes on along the minus strand of OU824202.1, from coordinate 20,221,930 downwards.
GAAGATTTTGAGTATTATTGACAAAGAAAGACTAGGAATTTATGATACATTGTAAAGTAAACATCTACGATGAAAAAAAAAAATTGTTCAATATGTAAAAAGAAAGAGCATGACCTAGAGAGTTCTAGTAGTGTGTATAGATAAGTTCACAATTCAACTGAAATAACTCATGATAATGTTAATTAACGAATAGCTTTTTTCGTCACTGTATTCCACTCGACGTACAGAGAGAGATCTAACGATGAAAATTGGGACATCGATAGATCTCGAGTCTCCGAGGTATTCCCGGTATAAACTCGTGGCGTAAGAAAAAAAAACAAAGCGAAGCAACAGATATGACTTAATAATCAGCAATACGAGAGATATACCGCGTACTGATATCGGACAAACGAGTGTATATCCATTGAAAAATTAGTATTATATACACTGAGAATTGACCGCGCTAAGTTTTATTTTTTTAAGTGTAAACGTATAATCGATTTATGATTGTCCCCCCTCCCGTGAATTGTAAGATGCGGTGTATCGGCAATATATTTTCCAAGGAATAACGTAACAATTGTTAGTCTCGAGTTTCCGTCCCACAACGAGCTGGGCTTTGAAGGAAAGAAAAGCAAAAAGCGAACGATTGGTTTACTTGTACAAGGATCAACCGTGTTTATCTGCCAGTTATTTTTTCGTGATTGCAATGAACGACGGAGATTTGTAGATATACGATTGTTTTCATTCCATCGAATAACAATCATCGTCGTTCGTCGATGTATCTAGAATCATTTTAGAGCCATTCAAAAGGTCACAAAAACAAGTCGCGACAATATGTACCCTTATCATCAGCTCTAATCACTTGAGAAAGACAAAATTCCAATAACTATAATCGCGAAGTTGTGTGATAGGAGAGAAAAAAAAATTACGGATTGTTTAGCTACCTGATGAGGTTCCATCCGAGGACTACTTTCTCTTGCCTAATTATTCACTGCTCTCTGTTAATCGTACGTCATTAAATGCCAAGGGCGCCGAGAAAGGAGGAAAAAAAAACAAATAAAATAAAAATAGCATTAATAGGAAATCACGATAATTGTTCTCAGCGTTCATGTTTCGTATGTAATTCATTTCACGAATGGCCATGTACTCCATCCAGTGGATTCAACGTAGAAGTGTATAAAAAAAATATATATATAACGAAACGAGACTTCAATTAATCGCGATGTTTATTTTTCATAGTACACCTTTTTATCCCAATATTCCAAATCCTGTGGATCCACTCACAGTCGGACTGTACAAGTTGATACATGATACAATATTACTTATTATAAGTGATAAGCTTGAGAGTTCATTTTTTTTCTTCATTAATTGTTACAAATGAATAATAATAATAATAATAATAACAATAATAATTCTCACTAAATGAAATATTATTAAATACAGATACATCAAACCATTTCCTAAAGCATTTGAGCATCACAAGTTTGTCCGATTCTTTATTTCATCCATTATGGTACAGCGGAATTCCTCGATTCCTCGAAATGCCAAGACGTTCGATGTGAGTAAAAATGTAGAGAATCCTAGACATAGTAAATTAATCTTCTGATATGATTTATATTTATAGCTAGGAGTTTTTCTTTTTTTTGGCTCGGGCGCTTCGCACCCTCGCGTCGGTCCGCATGGAATATTGGACATGTGATTTTCAATGTCTAGCGCATGCCTGTTAGTCCTAGGATCGTGATCATATACATTTTGGTTTCTTTTTTTTTTCATTCCTCATGTGAGTGTCTGTGCGAGAAGTTGTATCCTTGGAAGTACGTCCCCAAGGAAAAAGTTACTTCGAAGCCATGATAATAAAATAAAATACAATTGAATCCCAATTCCGAAACAGGGGGCAGAGGGGGGCGGCGCGGGAACTTTCATTCAGAATCCTATGATATCACTGCGGGTTTTGTAAGGCGGTTGCAGCCTCTAAAATCCTTGCAACATTACAATCTCATCGTGTTTGTCACTAGATTACAGATCTTTACAGCATTGTTAGTGGTTTTTCCTGTTTCTCAGGCTCATCGACTTTCGTCGTTATCTCGGATTTTTTCGTCTCCACCTTCCTCGCCCCGACCTCCTTCGAAGTTTCGGGGATCGCGGGTGCGGCTGTCGCGACGTTGACGGACTGCCCAGCAGTCTCCTGGGTCGCTTCGGTTTTCATCGGAGCCTTCTGCTCCTTCGATCCTTCCACTGTCGCAGTCGGCTGCTTCGCGATCGCTTCAACTTGTGGGACTTTCTGCTCCTGAGCTGCAACATCCGTCTGGGATTGTTGCTCGACCGCGACTGCTTTCGGAATTGCCGCTTCGACATTCTCAGCTTTCTCTGCGCTCGCAGTATTTTTGGGACTGGTGTGAATCTCAACGGGCTCTTTGGCAGCCTCGACTACGGCCGCTACGCACGTTTCCGCGTTCGATGCGGATTCCAGAGGAACCGCAGCTTCCACAACAGGCACCGACGGAATCGCAGTATCCATGCCTGCTGCTATATTTGGCGGTGTGGCGAACGCTTCTTGGCTTATCGGTTCTGTATCGCCGACCTGCAGGACTCCCGCTATGTTCAGCGTACTCTCGAAGTTGTCGAAATTCGCCCAACCCGACTGTTCGGCGGGTGCTGCAGGATCGACGTCCCACGGATTCACACGCGGCAGGACGCTGTTGCTCGGCAATTGTTCCGTTGAACCCCAAGCTGCAATTTTCATGAGGAAATGTTATTCGTCGTCGATGTCCAATCGTCCATTTAATATAATGGAGAATTAATTTTTCGCCGAACTTACGATCGGTAGGATCAACTTCCATGTTCGATTCGCGAGGATCTTCGTCCTCGTCGGACGAATTCGAATCGTGATGCTGCTGCTTCGAGGGCCAATCTCTTTTGTCTATAACCGTCTGGAAAGTGAGTTCGCCCTCGTCGCCCCATTCCACAGCTCCGCCACTCTCGTCCAGGCCTGCTTTCTGCTTCTGCTGGCATATCTGAAAAATGTTATTCGTACATTATTATCCACCTCGAGTGACTCGAGTGTTACCTATAACAGGGCGATGGATGAATACTCACTTTGTTGAACATGTCCTCTCCTTTGTCGAGATCCTCCTCGTTCAAAGTGAACGGCATGTTCGTCAGCTGGTCGATTGAGTTGCTAAGCATACGGTGGTTTTATAGATCGATTCTTCGCGTCGGGACATTATTGCCGTTTGCAGGATTTAATTATATATACTTACTGGAGAGCATCGTCCCGGTCGTTGAACTCGTCGTCGTGAAATCCGCAATGCTCGATGAAGTTCGGAGTCATCTGTTGACTCTGGTAATTGGCGTATGACTGCTGCATGTAAGCGTCTTGGCCGTAAGGATTGTACTCGTTGTTGGGATCGTCAGAGCCGGACGTGTAGGACTGAGGCTTGCCACCCTTTGATTGTCAACAGTAACATTTAATCGGTCGTGCATTTCACTCGAAATTTCCATGCAAGCTGCGCGACACGTACCAGCCAAAGTTGATGCGTCTTGTTGATCTCCACCAATTCCGTAGTGACGAGTTCTTCCCACTGCTTCGCAGATTCGGGGCTCGGATTAGTCTTCAGGTACGCGTCGAGAACCTGATTCTTCTCGCACTCTTTGACGATGTTGTTCACGATGTTTATCAAGTGTCCCATGTATCCTTGCCGGACGCCCTTCTCTTTGTTTCTGAAACACAGCTTGGAACACTTTAGTACCATCGGTTAAAACGACGCGGTTGTAATATCCTATATTCGAGACATCCTTACTGTTTGTTTTCATTCTTGTCCCAAGCTTCCAGTAAACGATTTATCAAATTGCACTCCACGAATATCTGAAAGAATTATCGAATACAGATATACGAGAATATGGAAGATTTTTGTTATGCAGGATAATTTTGTTTCGTATGACGGACTTACGTGAGAATAAATGGTCTCGCTGTTTTCCTGCCAGACACCGTTAATCACGGATGCCAAACACTGTTCCACTTGAGTGTGCAAGAAATTGTTCCACGAGTACTTGAAAAATAGGTCCTGAAACGATCAGACGTATTACAAATTCTGTGTTTCTAAAAATCTGGAGGAATTTATCGCGGCGCTTGTGTGCGAGCTCACCAATAAAATTTGGAATGTCCCAAGGTGCGCGAGCCTCCTAAATATCTCGATGTTTTCAGTATACAGAAGCGCGACGAGCAATTTGGCCACGTGGAGGCGGGTATTTCCTAGCGGGCTTGTCAACAGTCCAGCTGTTGTTTTCACAGGCGGTTTCTGGAAGGTAAAAACAATATACTCGTGGGGCGAGTTTGAAAATAACTCGATCTTATCGATGCACGACTGTGATAGTTTAATGACTCACAGGCGGCGGGTTCAGCAGCAATTTTTGGAGGAGTTCCAAGTACGGCAATGTAGCGTTCTGAATCTTGATGCGACCTTCGTCATCCGTCGTATCCTCGCCGGCGCTGTTGCCCTGCACGTCCCCCTCGTTTGCGATACTGAAGAAAACATTGTGAGTAATACATATATGGGTCTACGGTGATCTCTCGCGTGGATCAACGCTCAAATATTTACTTGTTCGTTTCATGGCCCAGAAGCACCAGAAGAACCTGTATCCCTCCGACGATGCTACTCTCGATTGGCTCACCGGATAAAATCGTCTCCAACAGCAGACTCACCGTTTCTTCGCTGTTTAGAAAAAAAATCGTTTAATGCTCATCTTCGATTATCGTTTCCCATATCGATCGAAATCCTAGCAATACTCACGACTCCAGTGTATTCAAAATCGGATCGGGTTCTGTGCGTTCGGTACACGTTATACGGAAGTATCTCGCCAGTTTTATCATATCGCAGAGCAACTGTGCCGCGTTCGCGTGTCTCGCGGGTTCTGATGTTGGGGAGAGTAACTTTATCAGTCGCTGCACGAGCTGTTGGCTGTCCAACCACTTTGAGCGTTCATGGGAAGAAACATAAATAAATTAATTACACTGTGGTGTATTGGCAACGAAAATGAACCAAAAACGTTTCTCACGTTAAGTACGTTCTGTCGCATATCGCTTCCTTCAACTTTGGTCACGAGTTTCAATACTAAATCCATTATGGCTGAGGTTTCGAGATGCTGCAACAGTCGATCGACACATTTCTCGCGAGTCTTGAGAAATTCTAATACCTGTAAACACATGAATTGGTAGGAATACCAATTCTGATGGGACACAGGAATAACGGTAGAGGTACAGGAAGGAGGGAAAAAAAATCGCAATATTAGTACAAATTAGATGCGAACTAGAATTTTCTAAACAGTCGTATCAAGATCGATGTACCTGATCGCTTCTGCGAGTGAGAAGAACTCCGATTGTTTTACTGAAGAACGAGGCCAGCAGGGGATTCAGTGGCTCGTCCGTATCTATGAAGGAGTAAAGTTTGGCCAGAAGGGTCTCGTCTCCGGCGAGTTTCTCGTTGAGCGAGGGCACGTTACAGGTGAGTAGTTCGCAGGCCACGTTTGGATATTTGTAACGGCTCCGTTCGTCCATGTCGGTGGACGGCTCTTTGGTAGTGAGCGTCACCAATTCCTTCATTATATCGGGCCTGCTCAAACTGCGAAAACAAAAAGGTCATGTACAATATACAAATCTTTTTTAAGATCCGAGCCGCACTGTTACGGAAGTAAAAACATGAATCTCACTAATCGACGAGCTTCTTATTTTGGCTCCTGCATTCAGGTACAATTTCCTCTTGGTCCATAAGCTCGTGTAAAGTGACATCCTGCGAAACAAACGATCCGAGTTAAATCAAAGAAAAATCATCGAACGTCTATATCGAAGCGAACTGTCGTTCGAATTAATCGTAACATTGTTGTCGAACGACGCGACGACCGCTGACGAATTCACTGATGGATTACCTCCTTCTTGAGTAATGCCTCGATGTGGGGTGACAGTGTGTATATATTCGTCCAAAACATGATTAAATCGTCTTTCCACTTCCTGAGCTTGTCAGCAGCCACGGACAGGGAGGTAGCGGATTGAGCGTGATAAGAAATTCTAGCCTCTCTCTTTCGACCTCAGATCATAAGTAAACGGTTCCGACTAGGCGACGACTCGATCACAGACGTTGCCGATCATAATGACACGATCGTTGGGGCGTTCTTTTTCGACGGATAGAACAGACACAATATCAAAATAAAAATCAACACTGGCGGGTCGTGTCAATGACGAGAGACGAAGCGCGTTGCACCGAAAATCTCAAATCCGCGAGATTCTTAGCTCGTGCCGTCGCCGCGCGTACGCAACACGATAGCTCGGGATCGAATAAGTACACGTGCACTCTGACGACGATGGGAAACGGTGATCGATAAACTTTTTATCATATTACAAAAAAGCGCTTTGTCCGAGGAGATACTTGTATTCCATCTGCTTGCGGTGTACTCGCCAGTGGGGGAAGACGTAATTACGTGTGAGTGTGTGTGTGTGTATTTTTTTTCTTCAATGTTTGGAGTATACCGATGAGCAAAGTACTACGCGTGCAACCACTTGAGAACCATGGACGTAAGGATACAAAATCTAACGTAACGAAGTGGAAACGGTCAGTGTCCGCCACCTCTCTCTCTCTCTCTCGCTCGCCGTCTCACTCGAGTCAGTGAGGCAGAGAGAGAGAGAGGGAGACGGATCGCCGTTTGCAAATTCGCCGAGAGAGGTCGCAAAATTTTAGCCTCGCTAGCTTGCAGTCGGCTACCTAGAGATCATCGCCGCGCCGCGCACACACACACACAATCGTTGATCGTGAAAATTGAAAATTTATTTATTTAGCGAATAACGAGGAGGTTGAGTGGGACCAAAAGTCAATTAATAATGGTCCAACCGAGGGATGAGACCCTGTGGTCGAACATCGCGACGCGTATGCTGGTCAACACCATATCTCACCCTATCGAGTATGCCAAAGTATTAATACAGGTAAGTTCACAAAATTTTAACGTTTCAACCGAAATTTGAAGGTTGACCCAATAACCCGGTTCATCCATGGTTACGCATTTGTAGATTGGGTACGAGCCGGTACCGCCGAGACCCACGACGACCCTGTTCGGAAAACCGGCGCTTGCCCTACCCAATATTTTTCAGTACGGTAAGTCACGTAGAACTTTGATTTTTTTTTTTTTTTTTTTGCTTGCGAATAACTTCCCTAATCTGTAGATGGAACTGTGGATAAGTCAACGAGGCGATAAGCTGTAAATGATTTTTTTTTCCTGCAGTCAGGTACATCAAGAGCGTAGATGGCTTTGCAGGGTGTTACCGAGGTCTCGTGCCAAAACTTTGTGCCTACACAGTCAGTGCCATCGCTTTTGAAAAAACCTCAGAGTCCATCATATTCGACGATGAGCCAGACAAGCAAATAGACGAGGAAGAATTGTCGGAGCAGGATAGGTGAATAATAATAAATAGTGAGCCGTCGCAAGTGTAGGACACAGATTTATTCTGTTGTCGAACTGTTTTCAGGCAAAAGAGATGCATTTACGAGCTGATGAGAGACGTCATCAGTAGGGTAGTAGGAGTTATTGCTAGTCATCCCTTCGAGGTCATAGCTGTAAGAGCAATGGCGCAGTTCGTAGGGGGTGAAACAAAATACAGGTATTTTAGTTTATCTGAGACTGTAATATTTTCAATGTAGAATTCATTGTTATTCCTTTTTTTCTCCAGTGGTCTGTTCAGATCCATCATCGAAGTGTACAGAGAAAACGGAATTTCCGGCTATTATACGGGTATCGTACCGCGACTGGTCGCAAACGTCGCTACGTTGGTAATGGTCAGCGCGTCCACATATGCCATAAACAAATACGTGATTCAAGATCGCGAGATGAAAGTTCACACTGGCTCAATAATGACAGTAAGAATTGGTTACATTAACTCTTTTTCCATTTACTTATTAGTTATAAACCAATTCATTTATTTTGCAGTTCCTATGCACAACCGTAACGTACCCGTTCTACGTGGTATCGCATTGTATGATGGTCAATAATTGCGGGTAAGGAGAGTCGTCTTTTTCGCTCGACGAAGAGCAAAACGTTTGAGGAAGCTGCGAGTAGGCATGAAAAAATGTGAAATTTTTGCAGATTGGTCGCTGGACTTCCTCCTCAAATGCCGATCTACGATAACTGGCTCGACTGCTGGACGCACTTGTCCTCGATGAATCAACTGAAACGCGGCAGCAGTATGCTCTGGCGTTATTATACAGGACCGAGAAACGGCTCGAAGGGTAACTCTCGAGACTGGCGACCCATAGCGATAGACAAATCAAAATTCAAACGTTTGGAGTAGCATGAGAGCTCTCCTTCTTCACCTCCGACATAATACAAACACAATCTATGTATCAGTGTGCTAATTCTGCAGTATAAGAGGATAGGATTGTAATTGTATGCGAAGGCTCCGGGATATTGGCCGGCGGTTGTCAAAGTTTGAAACAAAGTGACTGAAGGGTGTGTAATAAAGTTGAGATCTATATAAAATCATTGTTACGTAGAAATAAACTACGCTATCTGTGTTCATCGAATCCGTGGAATTTACTCCGACGATTAAGTTTAGAGTCCCGATTCAGACTAATCGAGAACCTTAAAGCTTGAAGAATAGATTAAAACTTTTTTTAAATTTAACTGGAAAATGAGATTTTTAAACCGGAAGTGATGGATTCTTGAAAACTGGGACAAACAACTTTCCAAAATGTATTTAGGATATATCGACTTTTTATTCATAAAAAGTTTGACAATACACGAGTCAGCGCTACTCTTCAGATATATTCGAAGATTTACATAAAATCGTATAAATGTATAAAAAGAAAGAGTAAAATTGGACGGATTTAAGCTTAATGGCAGCCTATTGATCGTTACATTATAAATAGTCGCGAAAGTTCATCGTCGAGTAGGGGCTTCATCGCTAATAAAGCTAGAGTTTCCCTCTGGTTAGACACAGATAGTTTCTATCAATATTTGTACTCGTCGTGTATAAGGCATTTCGTGATAAAGCTTATTCGTAAATAAAAATATCTCGCGACTGTACGCCGCTTATCGGTAGTCACATACCGATAATATTGGTCGAATTTTGACAACACAATCAACAAAAAAAAAAGAAATGCGTTTAGCTTCTAACAAACTACGATTGGACGGAGTTCAATTACTCTTATTTAATTGGTAACAGATCTTTTTTTCTCGGTCTTTGATATTGCCGAGTCTTTTGAGATTCATGTATTAGTGTCATCTTAAGATGATTTTTTATATAAATACCTCTCTTTCGATCTTACTATGCTATCGATTCGGATATTTCAAGAGCGTAGGCGCCCTGCCCGGCCTCGCTGTTGAAATCGCGTTTATAGTTATCCCGCGTACGGTAACGCCCGCATATTCTTTCGCCGTATTTGAGAATGATCATTATTACGCCAACGACGAAGAGCGTCAGACAAGCGCTTGCCGGCCAGAATACGTGAAGAGCCATTATTCTCTTCTTGGATCTCACTATCTTTACAAGGCCTCAAGCTTTCTTTGTACAATTTCTTTTTTCCGTTGATGAGCGATCCTGCTCTAAATATCGCTCTCGCGTTTGTGCAATCCTATGTACTCCTGTGGCTGCGGCGTTCCCAATTCTGACTCGGGATAGTGAGCGTCTACGTCTCCTGCCTCCGAGGTCGGAAAGTACAAGCTCGAGTCTGGATATTGCGTGGCTATTATGGCCCTTGGCTCCAACTCGGTCAGATCTAGCGGAGGATTCTTGTGCGGAGTCACTACCCACATGGACTGTATCCAGCGATTTCCTGACAATCAAAAAAACATTGTTATTCACAGTTTTATCGTGCCTGAGTTGGTTGACGAGAAAACTTATTTTCATCACTCACCGGTATGACGGTCCTGCCAGTAATGACGATGCGGCGAACACCAGCAGAAAACAATGTTCAGGATAAACAGAAATCCACCTATTACAGAACAGATGGTGATGGCTACGTAGAACGGAGTGTAATCGCCAGGCTCGTGCTTTACGGTTCTGGTACTATTTATCCATGTGTCATTAAACACAAATAAATCCTCATCGTTTATTACAGACATGGCTTTTTTTTTCTTTTATTTCGTTTCTTATAACTTTTGAGAGTTTCACTTACTTCTGCAAAAGAAAAGAGAAAAGAAATATTTTTTTGTTTTTCAATTGTAGCGATTTATAAATAAGAGATATATCTATGCTACTGTAAATTAGGGATTGGTCAGAGGCGTGGCGCACGATCTACTGCACAACAGTGAGTACGATTTAACAGTTGAAGATAAATAGTTTGGATAACAAGGAATACACCGATGTGCGTCTTATAGTCGAACTATACACCGATATGATTCACGAATTTTTCGGAACAGCGTCAATTGATTAAAGAAACGTAAAAGTTCAGGGCGTGCACGCTCGTAAGGTGAGGTATTGTGAAGTTAACAAGGGGTTATATCTACTTACCGTTTTACCGTTGATCGAGACCTCCCTGTCAAATATTTTGCGGTAAATTATTCCGATACCGCTGATTAACGAGGACACTGTGGTTTCCGTCGAAAATTCGAGTGATCAACGCTGCGACACTGCACTCGTTCTCGGTCCTTCCCGTTTATGAATTGGAATGTTTGGGTCAGTTTGGGTAGCGTAACGGCCAGTTGTATTGGGCGGGGCGGCGTCATCGCACAGTGGGAACAGATCACTCTTCACTCTAACAGTTTTCGCTATCACCAACCGTCGGTAATTTTCACGCATGCTTCGCTAAATTCTACTTACATGCACACGTCTGACAATCCGCTTTCGAACCAGCGGTGATTATAGAATTTTTTAAATTTAATCATGGAGAGCTCAGCTATTTTCGAAAACTGTCAGTATTTTGTCAAGCGAAAGAAGCGTTTTTGCCGGATGACAGTGAAGAGAGGAAATCGCTTCTGCGGAGAACATATGGAAAGTCCTGCGAACGACGATGAAGTTTCATGCAGTGAGCCACACCGTAGGAGAGTTCAGTGTCCGATAGACCCTACTCAGTAAGTTTATTGCGATTACAGTCTCCGCTTTTCATCTGCCCACATAATTTTATACTTGGTCCGCAGCACTTGCTACGAGTCGAGACTCAGTCGACACCTGAAGGTGTGTAACGCGAAGCGTTTGGTGGATGCGCAGCCGTCGTACATAGTCAGAGGAGTCAATCTAGGGGATGCGGATACAGAGGGACCAAAGCGAGTGCCGCTGTCAGAACTGAGTCAAACTTTACTGGAAGTCGTCATCAAGAAAGTCGAGGATGCTTACGGTATGCACCGGAGCTAAAAAAAAATCACATTCAGATGCATAATATTTTTGTAACTGAATCACTGATGTATGTTGCAGAGCGTTTACCATCGGTGCCGGAGAATATACTATGCGACGACCTTCTCAAAAGTGAAATTGACAATCCGTCCTATGGAAACAACTTGAGGAAGCACTTGCTTCAGAACGCTTCTCTCTTGGCGCACGTCAAGCGCTGCAACCTTGCCCAGAAAAGTACCTGCTTCATAGAGTTTGGTGCTGGTAAAGGGAAGTTGACTTATTGGCTCGCCCGGGCAATAAAAGATCATGCAGGGTCTTCGGTTCTTCTGGTGGATCGGTCCAGTCATCGTCACAAGAGCGACAACAAGCTGAAGAACGAGAAATGCCCGATCAACGTTACGCGGATCCGAGCGGATATCGCCGATTTGCGATTAAGCGATGTTCCGGAGATCAAACAGATAGATCATATAGTTGGGATAGCAAAGCATCTGTGTGGAGCAGCTACGGGTAATAATCTCATACGCATCCCTGACGATCGACGATCGTTCGCGTTACAGGCGTGAGGCACTACCTGCGCTCAGTCGGTAACAAAATCTGTAATTCTATTTTTTCAAGGCGTGCAAAGCTCCATTGGACGCGAACGTTGCAGCATCCTTGAATAAACAGCATTACAGCTTTGATTACCGAACGCGGTATTTCACATTCCCTTAACGGAATTATAACATTTTAATAATTATATTTAACGGAATTATAATTTTTTAAATAATTATATTTAATGGAATTATTTATTTATTTATTTATTTATTTATTTATTGACGGGCAGAGCTCTTTTACAAAATATATGGTCTTATATAGATGGCCTTTTATATAATATTAAGATAACATTTTTTAATTTTATAAAATTAAGGTAACATTCAAATCAAATTCAGTTCAAATTGGAATATCACAGAGATGTATATTTGATTGTTTTGGAAGTCCTCAGGTAAGTTGTGCACCCACGCCGCTTCTTTGAAAATTGCTAGGGAGCCCTCGAATCCGAGATTTGTTAGGTTGATGGCTGGTCGTTATGATATTTTAATAATTATATTTAAGCGGAATTATAATATTTTTTATTGTTCTTTTTTTTAGATTTAACGATACGCTGCCTGATCGGGCTTATGCAGGACGACCCGAAATCCAGAGTCGCAGGATTGCTAATAGCTTTCTGTTGCCATCATCGTTGCGAGTATTCCTCCTACACGGGCAAAGAATATCTGCAGAGTTGCGGCTTCACGTCGGACGAATTTCCGATTTTGTGCAGCATCGCCAGTTGGGCTACGTGCGGGACGGGGAAGAATCGGGATGCAGCGACCGAATGCAAAGAAGTGAGGGACAGAAGCGTAACGGAACGCGAGTGCGTCGGCAGGAAAGTAAAATCTTTGCTGAACTGGGGAAGGATAGTGTACTTGAACAGCGTGGGATTCGACAGCAGTCTCCTCTACTATACGCCACGCGCGGTATCTCTGGAGAACATGTGCGTGATCGCTGTACGCAAAAACTGTGGTGCCTAACGATAATAAAAAGGTCACGCGATTACTTTCTGCGGTCTCACGAATGAACCGTTTCAACGCAATTATCGTCACATTTATAACACAACGTTGAATAGATATTTTATTTCACTCACTGGGACAATTGCGGTTGTTACGAAAATCACAATTGTCACACCTTGTGAAATAAAATGTTGTTCGATACTCGTGCGAAAAACGTTTTCTGAACTCGTGTTATTGCAAACTCACACGCCTCAGAAAAAGTTTTTTCGCACTCGTGTCGACATGTACTATTTTCATCTTCAAACGAAGCTCGAAGATACAACAAAATTTGCTCTCAACGACAACGTGGATCCTCCTCGCAGGAAATCCGTTCAAGATAACGAAGATATTTTCGTCTTGTGTTACTCATATGCTTTAATCAAAAAAAAAGTTACCGTTTCTCCCCGTCAAGTTTAATGATTTTCAGACACTCCATCGTCCCAATGACGCATCAATATATTTCTTTTTCTACAGCCCATTATCAATTCGATAAATATCTCGAAAAGAGAAGAACGCCTGCGTTGCGTCAGCGTCGCTTTTTTTGCGGCATGACGTCATCGCCCCACCGAAATAAAATTCTTCTAGCGAAGAGAAAGAAGGAGAGGAAAAAAAAGAAAGAACCCGCTCTTCCGCGCGTGGCATAAGTATCGATTAATCGTCATCGATTATGTTACCCTTAACATCGAAAATAATCGATTCACAGAGCTTCATTCTCTCACCCGCCATTCCATTATACCGAGTGCTCGAGCACCGGCTCAACTTCGGGAAATTCCAGCGCCTCTTCCAATATCCCGAGAAGTAGTAGAGCGAGACAGAGTAGGTGGCTTCACACACGGAGTGTGGTATATCAGTGCCTCGCGGAGCTCGGGACCGTACGTTGATCGACAGTTCGCGAAGAGCTATCACCGCGGAAGGATATAACAAACACATCCCGCACTTGTTATCAGTTACCGTGTCTCGACACACCGGCGAATCGTAAGTTCGTAAGTAAACGTGTAAACAGAACATTTTCCGTTTTTCTTTTTTTTTTCTCGAAAAAACAATAGATATAATCGTGAGATAATATTCGAGCTGCCCGAATGAGTTTCGCGTAGCAATGACAATAACGCAGAAGTATAAAAATAAACATCACTACAGACGCGAATCGACACGAGGCACATTGAACGGAAGTCTACGAGACGAGAGTTCACTGCACGGCAAAGCAGTTTCCCACACGCAGTAGCGAAGCGACTTTCCATTCTCGTGATGAAAATCGGCGAGGACACTTCGAATCGGATGTGCGAACGTCCGGACGAGCGTCTGACGTAAAGGCCGATGATCGTCGTTCCCGACGGGGCGATGAAATTTACTCGTCGACCGCAATTCAATTGTCAATATCGCGCTTGTTCTGTGGATAATCAATTAATCGTTCGCGACGCATTAACAATCCCTAAAAACTGTACGGTACTGCGGGTTGGCAGACCTTGCGCCATATCGTATAGCACACTCGTGCCGTATTCTCCGGTATGATAACCATCCGCGCCCGTGTCTCGTCAAAACCTGTTGCCAAGCGCACCAAGCCCCGGCGCGTTTTAAGGTAGTACTAGCGCAATGACTGACGCCGCATAAGTTTGAGAGGAATAAAAGAGAATTACAAACACTTCTCGATCAGATAAAAATCTGAAAAAAATCAAGCATATGGAAGATGCTGATAAGATTGTTCGTCCATAATAATGATCCCAAAATGTTATTCGTTTCCTTTATGTTAAAATTTGTTTAAAATCGTAATTTTCGAGTATTAGATAAAATTCTGTAAAAATTCATACGTATTCAGAAAAATTAACAAACCATTTTCGGAATAAAAAAAAAATTTGGTTGCCGGGTAATTTGTTGCACAATTTTTTTTTTCAGTAATTTGTTATGAACATTCTGAAATTATTATTATGCACAAACAATCTTTTCAGCACCTTTTATATGCTAGAATTTTTTCAGATTTTTTTCTCATGGAGAAGTGTTTGTAATCTTTGTCTTTTTTCTCTCGAACTTAGGCGACGTCAGTCATTGTGGTAGTACTACCTTAACACGAAAGCCTCGTATTTACAGCCTCCGAACAGACGCCGACGTTGTTGCACGAGCGTGAATTATCGCCCTTCGAAGGTGCGAGCTTTGTTTTTCGTTTGTTATTGCGAACTAGTTCCGGTCGTGGCGGCGGAGCATGGTATATTTTGACGAACGAGATTCGACGCGAACAAAAAAAAAAAAAAAAAAAAACACGGATGAGAACCTCTCGAGTTCGACGTTGTCGGGTCTGGCCTTGCCGGGGAGTCCCATAATTTATGCCGGCTCTTCGCTCTCTCGCGGTTCACCTCGCGATTTCCAGTCACTACACGCCGGCGAACCCGCTGACTCGAATTCTTCGGCCGACCCGTGCTTATCTACAAGGCATACACATCCCGAGGGTACTCGTCATCCGTTATCTTACTTTTTTTTGCTACTTACACTCGCCAGTGACGCAGAAACCGTGCGCGCTCAGCCCGGCCCCGTTCCGACACGTCGTGTTTCAAGTCATCCGCAATCTAATTTGCTGGAACTGTTTTTTTTACTGTACGAGTTTACGACCGCATAGCTGCCCGTCGGGGAGACCCTTCGTTGCCGGAGCTCCAGCGGTGCTCATCCCGCACGGACGCCAGCGAGATACGCCCAAATTCTCGGCTTCGACCGGCACACCCTGGCTTAGCCTTTTTACCAAATCGTAGATATCAGTATCGACGGACTTTATGTGACAAGCGTATGGACGTAACTCAAGGATTCGTGCTGTCGTTCTAATCGTTCGACGGCGCGAATGCGGACTCACTTTATTATTATCTTTATATATATATATATTTTTTTTTTACCAAATAGAATCGCAGTTGTATCGACGGAGATAATCTCGTGCTTTATCTTACGCTTTTATTATGTGCTGTCACGTTATGTTTGCACGTAACACGAGGATTCGTAGAATCGTTGTCTTCTTCCGGTAGCGTGTACCCGATGAGTCAGTGCTCAGTGATATCGCTTCTAGGAATATCGGTATTCGATCTTTCATATTTCCTCCTTCAGATAGCTCCGAGCGATCGGGGCTTTGTAACGAATTATCGGTCGTCGATTGTCACCTTGTGTCCATTTTTTTTTTTTTTTTCATTACTCGCTTATCGAAGCTGCCTGGAAGATACTGATTTATCGAAACTATTAAGATAATATATTTTTTTTCGATAACTCGTATCGCTGTAAGCGAGTGGACAATGAAAATTCCGAGTCGAATAATTATTCTGGGTATTGCCGGGCGTACAGGAGAAGTAGCGGACACTGACAACAAAAAACCGGTCGATAATTCAGAGGTCGCACGCGCGATCCTGAAAATTGGCACGCCCACTCGACTGAAAAAAATACTGCTGAATATACTGTACTGTAGCACGTTGCGGACTGCTGCAACGTTGATTTTAATTCGTTCACGCGAGCAATAACACTGCGGACTGAATGCGGTAGATAAAAAATAACAACAACAATAACAACAATAGTAATAACAATAATAACAATAGAAATAATAATAATAACAATAGAAATAATAATATTAACAATAGAAATAATAATAATAATAACAATAGAAATAATAATAATAATAACAATAGAAATAATACTAATAATAGAAATAATAATAATAACAATAGAAATAATAATAATAATAACAATAGAAATAATAATAGAAATCAAATAATGAGCCAAGGCTTTGTACATGCTTCTGGGAAAAGCATCGTCGCTGGCTCGTTGTTTTACTCGCATGCCTGGCTCGAATTACACCCCGTGTACAGCTCGCGAGCCATAATTGCGTCGAGCGTATATTTAACGTTCGTTATCAATTGCGAGGAGTTCAAAGCCTATCTCAGGAATGAAGCGAGAACCCACGTCACCCACTGTGGCTGACGTTCGATAATATTTTTGAATGTGTACACGTAGACCGTAGTGAAGAAGTCGTCTTAATTAAAAAATAATTAAAAAGTCGTTAGACCGCGAGAAGCTGAAGCTTGAAATTTCATTCGGTACAAGTTTTCCGTACGATAGTCTTAATCCAGATAAACAAGCGCCACGAAAAGTAGCAATGTTGGCGCAATATTTGCGACACGTGCAGCACATGTCGCAATTATTGCGCCAACTGCTACTTTTCGTGGATCTTCTCTATCTGCGAATACACAAGTTTTCCATACATTTGTATATCGTCACGTACTTCATAATTTAAACCCGTTGAATAAAATTTCTGAAACCCGTTGAATAAAATTTCTGAAACCCGCGCAAAGCCAAAAGTTCATTCCTTCGCGAAGCGATGCTGCCCGTCGAGTTGTAACTAAGAGCGTAAGATCCCCCACTCTTCCGCTAACCGAGACCCGACGACTGTGGATCAACTCCTGTAACAGAGTCGCGTCGAGTTTCCAAGGTCGTACCTAGCCGGAATAAAACTGCTGTGAATTATAAACCGAGACGGTGTCTTCACATACATTTTCCCAATCAATCCGTGTGATTATAATAAGTCCTATCCTCCTTTTGGTTGCAGGTATTTAGAAGCGAGCCGCAAGTATAAAACATGGACAAACGTGGACCGCCGCAGGGCATGCAGCCGCCACCTCCGGGCTTCGCGCCACCTCCGCCGTACACCGATGGACAACAACAACAGGCGCCGCCGATGCAGCCTGGTACGAATTATCTGCGATCTATCGATCGCGTCGATTGTGACGACACTACATTAATTTTTAATCGACGTACCTGCCGCTGACTTGTAAAATTTTTCCCTATCAACAGGTGCACAAGTTATCTTCGTGCAGCAAGCTGCCTATGGCCCGGACACTCAGGCGATGACTTGCCCCTACTGCCAGGCTTCCATCTCGACTCGTGTGATGAACGAGACGAGCTCCAAGACACATCTCTTCGCTCTACTGCTTTGCCTCTTTGGGTAAGAAGAATTAGTTTTCTTCCAACCCTTCTCGTACCGGATCGTCGTTCAGCGAGGACCTAGAATTTACCAAGACGCAACCTTCGAACGATTCGAACAAATTAATGCGCTAAAACAATCTCAAAAAATTCACAGACGTAGCTTCAAGTGTTGTTTTTTTTTTTATAACGCAGAAGAAAATTTATTACGCATTGAGAAAAGGGATAGTATTTCCTACTGTAACGAATAGTTCCGAGGAGGAACGTCTATATAGATAGATTCTGATAATCTACATTCAATTGGTCAAACTATAATTATGGTGGCAACCACGATTTTTGTAATTGCCACAACTATAAAATGTACACGTTCCCCTTGGGAAGTATCTTTTATGGCAAAAAGTCATTATTGTTGCTTTTACTGTACTTTTTTGTCAGTGTATCGTTCTTGTGCTTAAGAGCATGTGCAATACCGCGGTCAGTTGTAAAGACTGTAATCAACTTTTCTCACGAATTGTAGCATATGCCATAGAAAGAAAAGTCTCATCGAAAGCCAAGATCATATCCGCTTCCGACGAGACTTTTCTTTCGACCATACCTGCGAGAACCCATGAGAAAAGTTGGTTACAGTTTTTGATGTTTCATATGGTCTTAAAAGAAAGCATGGTCGTTTGCGATCGGCAAAAAGTCCCCGGTACTTGAAGGGTCAAAATCATCGAGTAAATTGTCAAAGGAGAAATATTATAACGTTTTTTTTGTTTTTTCATTTTTCAGATGCTGGCCTTGCGCACCATGTGTGTACTGCGTGGACAGTTGTCTGGTGAAGAAACACTACTGCCCCGCGTGTAACGCGTTCCTCGGACAGTACGATAATTGAAGTGTTCCTTGCTACGCAGCTACTCTCGCCATATAGAAAAAAAAAAAACAGACCCGACGTGAAAGCCCGTCGCGAATTAATTACATTCGCGAGACATCTTTCCAACAAATCTAAATTACGCGTGTTGTCCTTGATGGAGTTTTCTTCTATTTTAAAAATGCAATCGGTGCCTTCCATACGCAGGCAAATCCACTTGTACTACGCCTTTCCGTCGGGACAGCCTCACTATAGGGGACTGCACTTGTCGGTACGAGGAAACTTTTTCATAACACGTTTTTGTGTGACGTCAAGCCGGGCAATTATCGGGACGGCTAAAAAAGAAATACGGATATGTTCATTCCGTAATTATCGCTGTGAATTTTCGTCGGGTTTGTCACAATGATTCGCGTGTGCGCACAATTCAACACTTTTTATATTCCAGCATTTATATTTTCTATTGGAAAGATTTTACGAAAAAAAAAAACTAAATAACAAATGGAATGATATACTATTGCGTAGTGTACGCGAATGTGGAATACAGTTATATGTATAATATGAGCGTGCAGAAACGGAACGAAAAACCTCGTACTTATTGCTGTATATCGAGTTTACGAATCGTTAATATAATCGATTATAAATATCGATGCAGAATATGAAAGTATAATGTACAGATAAGTGACAAAATGGTTATGCGATCGAGATGTTTAATGATCGCGGCTATATAAACAGACAAACGAAAGAAGATTGTATTTTTCGTCAATGTGATTCCGTTTTGCTACAATAAGCCTTTTGAAAAATGTTTCCTCATCGATGTACAATGATTATGTAAATGTTTTTCTGGCTGAATTTGCGTGGGTTCTTGAAAATTATTTCGACTCTACTCCCTCCAAACTTTCGTCAACTGACTTGCTGACAGCTGGAGCGTTGATCGTCGTGACGGAGTATTCTAATGCTCTCAATTGCTTCAAATACATGAGTCAGCCTGCGCGATAAATTAATTGAAAAGGCCGTGACTGAGGCCAAGAGGGCAAGAACTCGTTGCACGTGACGATGAATTAACCCACCAATTATTTTACAGGCATTCTAGTCTAAAGGGCACGGTCGATCAATGGTCATTCCGGATGATCGTTAGTAGGTAAAACCGTATTATTATTCCGTATGATCTTTTGTAGTTTTCTTCTTTTCTAAAAATTCAATCGGTGCCTTCGATACGCAGGCAGATCCGTTTGTACTATGCGTTCCCGCCAAAGCAGCCTCACTATAAGGATCCGAACTATCGGTACGAGGAAACTTTTTAAGAACTACAGTAGAACCTCGATTAAACGGGTGCGGATTAACCGGGCGGCGATTTAACCGTGCCAAGCTTTCTTTTTATTTTTTCCCATCAATATCTTGAATCTCAGAAAAATGAGACACGTAATAGCGTCCAACCAAAATAAAAATCAAAAGCAGACGAAAGTGACACAATTTTTTCAATAACGAGACTAAAAAGAGCTTGATAACTACAATTACATGCCAAAGTATTATTAACCGTAAATGTACGATCTCGTATGACTATGCTTTTTATAACACAGTACAAAATAAAAACTTTATGACGAATGCGGATTATCCGTGGATTTCAATTATCCGTGTACTCTCCGGTCCCGCCCTGCCCGGATAATCGAGGTTCTACTGTACTTGCTCTTGACGATGAATTAACTATAAGAGCACTGTCAATAATTGATCACCCCGTATGATCGTTCGTAGGCAAAACCGAAGCACGTGGGGGAGGGGGGGGGAGGTAAATACATGTCTGCGATTCATAAAAAAAAAATCTTCGCTAGAGAAGATCCTTGGATATTTCAGCTTACGAGCGAGGCTCCGTAAAAAACGCCTCAGTTATGACGTCATCGCACGACCAAAATAAAATTCTTCTCCGAGCGAGGAGAAAGAATAAAAAGAAAAAGAATGAACCCGTTCGTCCGGGTCGTATAAGCGTTACTCGGCATTGATTATGTTCCCCGTCTTTCTCTCGCCCGCCACGCCGTTAAACTATTGCGCACACCGTGCGCTCAGCTTTGGGGAATTCCAGAGCCACGGGCTTCGCGAATTAGTAGAGCGAGACGGAGCACGCAACGTCACACACGGTACAGTAGAACTTTGATTATCCAAACACTCATTATTCAAACCGCCGCTGGTTCGGACAAACTTTCTACTATGGGAACTATTGCGAGAAATTCTCGGATCTTTACATTGTTGCGCGCTACAAAAAAGCCGATTCAAGACCGCTCGAGCTCGCATAGCAAATACACGCGTATCAAAATTTATGTTCGTTATTCTACCGGTCGTTTTACCGGTTGTTCTACCGGTCGTTTTACCGGTCGCTCCACCGGTCGCTCCACCGGTCGCTCCACCGGTCGCTCCACCGGTCGCTCCACCGGTCGCTCCACCGGTCGCTCCACCGGTCGCTCCACCGGTCGCTCCACCGGTCGCTCCACCGGTCGCTCCACCGGTCGCTCCACCGGTCGCTCCACCGGTCGCTCCACCGGTCGCTCCACCGGTCGCTCCACCGGTCGCTCCACCGGTCGCTCCACCGGTCGCTCCACCGGTCGCTCCACCGGTCGCTCCACCGGTCGCTCCACCGGTCGCTCCACCGGTCGCTCCACCGGTCGCTCCACCGGTCGCTCCACCGGTCGCTCCACCGGTCGCTCCACCGGTCGCTCCACCGGTCGCTCCACCGGTCGCTCCACCGGTCGCTCCACCGGTCGCTCCACCGGTCGCTCCACCGGTCGCTCCACCGGTCGCTCCACCGGTCGCTCCACCGGTCGTTTCACCGGTCGTTTCACCGGTCGTTCCACCGGTCGCTCCACCGGTCGTTCCACCGGTCGTTCTACCGGTCTCGTAGTTTAGTGCGTTATGTATTCAACGTCCAGTCCTTCGACTTCTAAGCGTAAGCATAATGTGCTAATGGGGGAAAAAAAATTAGAAACCCTTTCGAAACTCGATAAGGGAAATAGCAACTATAAGCTGCCCTACGTCCAAAAGTTAACTTTTAGACATAGTATATAGCCTAGTTACCATTCGGGCGGACATGTGCATCCCATTCGAATGACTTTTTCGTACCAGACGTCTTTTTGCTACTTCGGGTGCTCGTAAAATGTTTGCAAAGAGAGGTTCTACTGTATCTTTTTTTTAGCCTTAGTTGGCTCGTCCCAACTTCGGGAACCTGTGCGACGCACATCCGTGACATCAAAGAACAATAGTTTGATAACTCACAGGAAGTGGTTGGCCGTACGTAGAGAAGGACAAGGAAAGGACTGCACAGGACACAGGACATGACACAAACGCTCGCGCCGGGAATCGAATCCGCGACTTCGTGGTCTTCTGACCATCGTGCACTCAACCCACCATTCCACTCGGCCCCTCGAGTGTGCTATATCGGTGCATCGTGGAGCTCGGTACCGTACGTTAATCCACAGTTCGCCAAGAGCAATCAGCGCGGAAGCATATAACAAAAACATCCCACAGTATTGTCAGTTACCGTGGCCTGAAACCGGTTATTCCGAAGTTCGTAAGTTAAACAGATAAACAGGACATTTTTTTTTGAGAAAGCAATCGCGAATATATTACATTTTTTTAAAGTACTTTTCTCTAGATATAATCGTGACATAATGTTCTCGATGTCCGGATGTGTGTTTCGCGCGGCAATGACAATAAGAAGTAAAAACAAAACAACACTACAGACGCAGATCAACGATCGGCAACATTGAACGGAAAGTCTTCGAGACGAGTTCACTGCACTATAGCGCATAGTTTACGACACGCAATGGCGAAGCGTCTTTCCATTCTGGCGATAAAAATCCTCGAGGACACTTTGAATACAAAGGACGTCCGGACGAGCGTCTGCCGTAAGCGTCGATACTTGACAATGAAGCTTACTCGTTCGCGCAATTCAATGATCAATATTCGCGCATGTTCTGTGCATAAATAATTAATTATTCGCGACGCGTTGCAATGCCTACTACAAATTGTACGGTACAGTGGAGACTCCGTAATATCGCGAACTCGGGCTGTGGATGCGCTACATCAGAGAGCGTACGAAAATCTAATAATCTGATCTTTGGAACGAGACGGATGTAACGACGCAGGCGCAAAGCCGCGCGGGGCGCCTCGCCAGCGGAGCGACTCCGTGTAGTGGGGGAAGCTTTCCCCTCACCGAGAGATAGCTTAGGGCACGGTGTTATTGAAAGGTCGCGGCACTTTTGTACCGTTCGCACGCAGTCAGTTGTGCTCG
Source organism: Ichneumon xanthorius (assembly GCA_917499995.1). NCBI lineage: Eukaryota > Metazoa > Arthropoda > Insecta > Hymenoptera > Ichneumonidae > Ichneumon > Ichneumon xanthorius. The sequence continues at coordinate 20,199,011 of OU824202.1, read as the reverse complement.
AAATGAAGCCAATATGGCAGTGAACTCAGGCCGAATTATTATCATCGTTCTGTCCGCGCATGCCCAATACGTTAAAATTAGGACTGTCGTGTAAATATGAATTTTTTTATCCCCTGCTCACAATATGGCACAGAAATCTTGTATGCCATATAATATTATTTACGAATGAAAGTGCGACAATATTCGCAGCAAACAATCACAATTGTGAAAAAGCAGAGTTCTGCTAAAAATAAAAACGCTTATAACACTTAATGAATTGGAATAATATATTCAATTATACATTGAATAGTCCCGCTTTCTTTTTTAAGCCTACCTTAAAACTTCAATTTAATAATTACTTTAATTTTTTTATTTCATGGAATAAACCGATTGGTTGGCAGATTCGGCTGTAATCGTTGGGTGCAGAAAAGAGCGCGCGTTGCGTATGCACTTAGATAAAACATGACAAAAATGCGTAAACAAAAATGTAAAATGTAAAACAATAATAGTAAAAACAAAAATTAAGAATGTAAAAACAAAAAGCTTATATGACAAAGTTCCAATTTTACCAATGACCTGAAAATAAATTATGTCTCATTAACTACACCTCTGCAAAAGACGTTTAATCCGTGCGATTATAATAATTCGTATGCTTCGTTTGGTTGCAGGAATATAGAAGAGAGCCGTGTCTAGAAAACATGGACAAACCTGGGCCGCCACAGAGTATGCAGCCGCAACCTCCGCCCTACGTAGAAAACATGGACCAACGTGAACCGCAGCCGGACTTTGCCGCTCCTCCACCGTACACAGAAAACATGGACAAACGTGGATCGCCGCAGGACACGAAGCTACCTCCGGGCTTCGCGCCTCCTCCGGCGTACACCGATGCACACAAAGCTTCGCCGATACTGACTGGTACGAGTAATCTGCGATCTATCAATCGCGACGATCGCGACGACACTACATTAATTTTTTTATCGACGTAGCTGCTGCTAACTTGTAACAATTTTATTGTCAACTGGTGCACAAGTTTTCGTCGATCAACGAGCTGGCTTCGGTCCTGGTAGTCGGAAGATGACTTGCTCCTATTGCAAGGCTTTCATCTCGACTCGTGTGAAGCTCGAGTCTAGCACGAAGACACATCTCTTCGCCCTACTGGTTTGCCTCGCTGGGTAAGGAGAATTAGTTTCCATGTACAATTGCCGAGCAAGTTGTGAAACGAGAAATATTATTTTAATAACATTGTTTCCTTTTTTGTTTTTCCTTTTTTCAGATTCTGGCTTTGCATGCCGTGTGTCTACTGCATGGATTGCTGTTTGGTGAAGAAACACTACTGTCCCAAGTGTAAGGTCTTTCTCGGACAGTGCGATGATTGAACTGATTCTTGCTACACGGCCCGACCTGAAAGCCGATCGCGAATTAACCCTCACTCCATGTAGGGGGGTCGTTTTGTCCGTGGAAAAAAGCGTTGTTTCCGCGCATTTGATATTTGATAAAATATTTTTTGTTTAAATAACAATATCCGAAAAATTCCTGTTCGCACTTCAAAAGGACATTCTAAGGATCAACCAAGAATTTTTTCAGATTTTTCTATCAATAATTGTGGGTGTGGTGCGCACCGCGGAAAACGACCCCGGTACATGGAATTAGGGTCCCAAAAACACCTACATGGAATCAGGGTTAATTACATTCGCGAGACATCTTTCTAACAAATCTATGTTACACGTGTTGCCTTTGATGGAATTTTCTTTTTTAAACATTTAATCGGTGCCTTCCACACACAGGCAGATTCATTTGTACTGTGCGTTTCCATTGAAACAGCCTCACTAAACGGAACTGCACTATCGGTACGAGGAAACTTTTTCAGAAACTTAGGCAAGAACTCCTTGCCCATGACAATGAATTAACCGACGAATTATTTTATAGGCATCCTACTCAAGAGAACTGTCGATAATTCTTTATAACCCGTATGATCGTTAGTAGATCAAGCGCGGCGAGGGGGGAGGAGTATATACATGTTTGCGAACCATTGAAAAAAACAATCTTCGAGAGAGATCGTCTTTGAACAATTTAGTTCACGAGAGAACATAAAATATCGTTATCTATAGGAAATAGATTTAAGACTGATGCCATAGCGGTAGGGTGGCGATCCTTAAATCACAGCGTCAAGGCTGCAACTCCTGAAAATCAGGAAAAATAATGAAGGCTCTGACCAAACAAACGAGTTTGGCAAATTCAAAAGATTTTTATTATATTCCCTCACCTGGCAATAATTTCTTTTTGTGAAGATGTAATACCGATTATAAAATGATGCATCGTTAATATTGAATTGTTAAAAATTTGCCCCTCACTTTTGTCGTAGCAAATTTGTCTATAATTTCGCCGAAATAAAATTCTTCCTGCCAATAGAAAGAAGAAAAGCAAAAAAAAAAGAAACCGCTGATCCGAGTGGTATAAGTATCGAATATATGGCAGATCGATTATCTTCCCCATAACATCGAGAATAACGAACACACAACGCATCCCCCTTCTTTCTCCGACCCGCCGTCCCGTTACACTAATGTGCACGGGCACGGTGCGTTCACCTGCGGGAAATTCCAGGGCCACTTCCAATATCTCGAGGAGTAAAGCGAGACAGAGTAGGCGACTTCGCACACGCAGTGTGGTGCACCGGGAGGGTTATTCTCGAGTCACGTGCTCGCAAAACGGATACGACCTGACGCCGCATTCATTTATATGTTTGCACGCATACGGAGGCGCGTTCGAAAATTCACTCCGGGTAGGACGGAAGGAGAGAGACTGCTGCGCCGATGCGGATGTCCGAGAGAGACGCGCAGTCACCGAGGTGGATTCCCGAACGCTGCACAACGGTAGACCTTATACGTTTTGCAAACGAGTGACTCGAGAATAACCCTTCAGTGCATCGCGGAGATCGAGACCAACAGTTCGCGAAGAGCTATCAGAGCGGAGAGATATAAGAAACACATCGCACAGTATTATCGGTTACAGTTTTCCGACACGCCGGTGACTCCGAAGTTCGTAAGTAAACAAATAAATAGGACATTTTTTTTTAGAAAAAAACAACACATAATTTTTTTTTAATTTTAAGTATTTGGCGTTTAGTCGTTAATGCGTCCCTTGATATAATCACGAGATAATGTTCGGGATGTCGTCATGTGTTTTTGCGTAGCAATGACAATAACGCTTAAGTAACAAAAAAACGACACTACACACAGATCAACGATCGGAGGTACATTGAACGGGAAATCTTCGAGGCGAGTTCGCTACAGGTATAGCGCATTGTTTCCCGCACGCAGTGGCGAAGCGTCTTTCCATTCTCGTGGTAAGAATTCTCGAGGACACTTTGAATTTCAAGGATGTCGAACGTCTGGACGAGCGTCTGCTGTAAATGTGGATACTCGTGATTCTCGACGGGGCAACGAAATTTACTCGTCCATGCAATTCAATTATTAATATCGCGCATGTTTTGTGCATAATGAATTAATTACTCACGACGCAGTATAATGTCTGCAAAATGTACGGTACTGTTGTTGGAAGGCCTTATGCCATACCGTATAGTATCCAGATTCGCGCTGTATACTCTGGTATGGTAACCATCGGCGACCATGTCTTCAAAACCTGTTGTCAAGTGTACCATGCCCTGGCCAAGCTCCGGCCAAGTGTACCAAGCTCTGGCCAAGTATACCAAGCTCTGATCAAGTTCCAGCCAAGTTACCAAGCTCTGTCTAAGGTCAGCCCAAGTGTCCAAGCTCTGGCCAACCTACGGCCAAGTTACCAAGCTTTGGCCAAGTTACCAAGCTTTGGCCAAGTTACCAAGTTCTGGCCAAGTTACCAAGCTTTGGCCAAGTTACCAAGCTCTGGCCAAGTTACCAAGCTCTGCCCAAGTTACCAAGCTACGGCCGAGTTAACAAGCTCTGGCCAAGTTACCAAGCTCTGGTCAAGCTACGGTCAAGTTAACAAGCTCTGGCCAAGTTACCAAGTTACGGCCGAGTTAACAAGCTCTGGCCAAGGTACCAAGCTCTGGCCAAATTACCAAGCTGTGACCAAGTTACCAAGCTCTGGCCAAGTTACCAAGCTCTGGCCAAGTTACCAAGCTCTGGCCAAGCTCCGGCCAAGTGTACCAGGCTCTTGGTGGCTCCCGCAGTGCACCTTGGAATTTCCAGTTCTTCTTGAACAGTTTGACTGGTCCCACGGCTCTGGAAACCGGTCCGGCCACTGGAAGAAACCCACGCCGGTCACTGCATCGGCATGTGCAATTCTCGACGCTGAACCCGCTGACGAGAATTCTCCGGGCCTGCCGACCTGTGTTTACCTACAAAGCATACGCATCCCGATGATGCTCGGCATCCGCTATCCTACTTCCAGCTAATAGTAGCTGGAAGTAGAAATTGGGTGCGTTCGGCTTGGCCCCGTTCCGAATGTCCAATTCTGGCGTCCGCCGGCTCGTGTTTCGAGCATCTGCAATCTACTTTGCTGGAACTGTTTTTGTTTTTGTTTTTCTATGCGAGTTTACGACCGCATTGTTGCCGTTGGGCGGAACTTTTGATGCTGGAACTCCAGTGGTGCTCATCCTGCTCGAAGCTCACTGGTTATTCTTTGCCAAATCGTAGATAGCGATATCGACAGATTTTATACGACGGGAATGATAATGGATGTATTTTACGGTTTGGTGTGATCGTTCTAATCGTTAGACGGCGCGAATACGGACGTATTTTCTTATCATCATTTTTTTTTATTACATAATCTCTTGCTTTATCTTACGACTTTATTATGTGCTGTCACGTTATATTTGCATGTAACACGAGGATCCGTAGAATCGTCGTTGTCTTCAGGTACCGCGAGCCCGATGACTCACTGCTCGGTAATATCGTTGACAAAAACAGGGCCTACGAAGGTAGGACTCGTCAAGGTCGTTTCCTATGAGAAGGATTATGTTTGGATCGTTCGGTTGTTTGCGGCCAGAGATACCGAACTCGTTCTCGGGCGTACGAAGGTCACTCGGGATTTCCGGCGGAAGCGAGAGGCGCCGAGCTTGCTCTTAGTTTGAACCCGTTGAATAAAATTTCGGAAGCCGGCGCAAAGCAAAAGTGTACCAAAATACAAAAAACCTACCAAAAAGTCTACCAAAATACCAAAAGTCTGGCAAAATACAGCCGTTACAACGGTTGTATTTTATAATTCCATCAATATTATAATTTGATGAAATTATAATTATAATTATAATTTCATCAATATTATAATATCAATCAATAAGTTATAATTTGATGAAATTATAATTATAATTATAATTTCATCAATATTATAATATCAATCAATAAGTTATAATTTGATGAAATTATAATTATAATTATAATTTCATGAATATTATAATATCAATCAATAAGTTATAAATTGATGAGCTCAGAATGCTTAAAATGATGATGAACCGAGACGGTGTTATAGCGTAAATGTTGCTAATCAATCCGCGCTATTATAATAATTCGTATGCTCCGTTCGGTTGCAGGAATTTAGAAGAGAGCCGTACGTAGAAAACATGGACAAACGTGGACCGCCGCAGGGCATGCAGCCGCTACCCCCGGGCTTCGCGCCTCCTCCGCCGTACACAGATAGTTACAAAGCCCCGCCGATACAGCGTGGTACGAGTTATCTGTGATCTATCGATCGCGACGATCGCGATGGCAATATATTAATTTTTCATCAACGTAGCTGCTGCCAACACTTTTTCCTATCAACAGGTGCGCAAATTATCCTCGTGCAGCAAACCGCCTATGGCCCGGACACGCAGGCGATGACTTGCCCCTATTGCAAGGCTTCCATCACCACTCGCGTGACGAAAGAGACCAGCTGGAAGACACATAGCTTCGCTCTACTGCTTTGCCTCTTTGGGTAAGAAGAATTAGTTCTCCTGTAAAATTATTTGAGTAAATTGTGAAACGCGAAATATTATTTTAATATTGTTTATTTTGTCGTTTTTCTTTTATTCAGATGCTGGCCTTGCGCGCCGTTCGTCTACTGCGCGGACAGTTGTCTGTCGAAGAAACACTATTGTCCCACGTGTAACGTCTTCCTCGGAAAGTACGATAACTGAAGTGTTCATTGCTACGCGGCTCGACGATTAATTATAGTCGCGAGACATCTTTCCCACGAATCTGAGTTACGCGTGTTACATTTGATTGAATTTTCTTCTTGTTGTTTTTTTTTTTTTTTTTACTTGGTGTCTTCCATACGCAGGCAGATCCACTTGTACTGAGCGTTCCAGTTTAGTAGAGATGTGTCTTGACGCTCATTTTTTGTGAGCGTCACTCGACCAAAACATTACCGTCAATTGAGCAGTTTTTTAAAAACTTTTTCAAAACACGTTTTTGTTTGTGACGTCAAAGTATAAAAGGCTGAAAAATTAATACGGATACGTTCATTCTGTAATTATAACTGTGAATTTTCGTCGCGGATTTATCACAATGACTCGCGTGTGCGCACTATTCCATACTTATTTATATTCCAGCATTTGCATTTTTCTACTGAAAAGATTTTAGAAAAAAAAAAAGTTATACTACTACGTAATATATGCGAATATAGGATGCATCTATATGTAATATTCATGTATAGTATAAGCGTATATAAACGGAAAGAGAAACCTCGTATTTATAGGGATATACGCAGTGTACGAATCATTAATATATCGATTATAAAGATCGATGCAGAATATGAAAGTATAAAGTATAGATAAGTGACAAAAGATGGCTTTGAATCGAGATGTTTAATGATCGCGAAAAGAAAATAAAAAGATTGTATTTTCCAATGTGATTCCCGTTTTGCATTAAACCTTTTGAAAAACGTTTCCTTTTCAACATACGATTGTAATAAATTTTCGACATATAATTAAGTAAATGTTTTTATGGCTGAATCCGTGGGTGTTTAAAAAAAAATATCTTCAATCCGCTGCCTCCAAACTTTCGTCAACTGACAGCCGAAGAAGCGTTGGACGAAGGATTCTAATGGTCTCAATTGTTTCGAATACATGAGTCAGCCTGTGCGATGAACAATTGAAAAGGCGATGACTAAGACCAAGAGAGCAAGAACTCCTTGCTCGTGACGATGAATTAAGGTGATGTCAAATACCCCAGTCGGTAACAAAAACTCTACTGAACACCGTTTGGAGACCGCAGTTCACGGAAAACAAAATGGTTTGTCCTTGAAGAATTGGCAGACGCAGCTAAAGATAATTTTACTTTTCCTCGACGGACTGCGGTCCCAAAACTGCATTTAGCATAGTTTTCGTTACCCGTGGCAGTATTTTATTACATCACCTTAACTGAAGAATTATTTTGCAAGGATCTTATTCAATACCACTGTCGATAATTGATCATCGCGTATGATCGTTAGTAGGTAAACTCGAACGTTGTGAAGAGAGGGGAGAAGCATACACATGCCTGCGATTCGTTGAAAATAAAAAAAACTCTACGTGAGAGAAGATCCTTGGATAATTCAGGTCACGAGAGAACATTAAATATCGTTGGTTATCTACGGGTAACCCTTTGAGTGTCGTTCCCGTCGCTTAAACTGCGATTCGAGTCAAACAAAAGTGTACAACGAACGGTCGGGAGAGATAATCAGTGGGTCGGGTTGCAAGCGACGTCGACGATAAACGCGCCTACTTTCATCGAAACAACAATGATTGTCACGCACAGTGTCGAGAGAATGGGTTTGTCGAGAATGACAGCGAGTCGCGGAACTTGACCGAAAATTGCGTCAAAAAACTCACGAGAGGCATCGTTAGCGCACTTCAAATTGATTGTTTAGCTGGCTCTTGGGCGAGATTGTCTCTCCGCGACACAGTGGTTAATATCGTTATAACCTTCTTGGGTGGGCAGTAGCCGCGTACGCAACAATAAAATCTTAGGTGTGTTCCTTACGATTAAAATTCCACTCTAACCCGCGATGTTTGTGGACACGGCTAATATTTAACGTTCGCGAAGTTTGTTCGAGCTCGGGAAGCCGACAAAGAGTGCGAGAGATTATAAATGCTAGCTGTGATCCACTTCGCCTCTTTAATCGGGCATTGTTGGGTCTGGTGAATCCGTAACGAGAGGAGTTCAGTGTTATCTGCACGACGAAACGCCACAACGTCGCGGAAGATCCGAGAGCTTGTTATGAAGAAAGAAAATCATTGCTGAAGAGCGAGGTATAATTGTTGGATTTTGTCAGTGCATGGGTCGCTATCTGTTCCCTGCGACGATAACTAATCGTTGAAAAAAAATGTGACGGGCGCGTCATCAGCTTATCTTGATGTCTTCGGTTTAGATGGCTTTCGTTCCTTTACGCGTTGTTTTTTGTCATGCAGAAATAATATGAAAAATTGTGAAGATCTTTGTTGTGAGATAATTTGAGCGTCAATCGGTTTTAGGATACTGGATTACTCCTCCGAGGCCTCCGAGATACGTAGGACACAATGAAGTTTGCGGAACATCTGTCGGCTCACATAACTCCGGAATGGCGCAAGCAATACATCAGCTACGAGGTACGCACGAGAGAAAGCGAATTCTTGTGTTATTATTTTTCAGTGGTAATTCATTTTGACTTTTTTGTTTTGTTTATGTTGAAGGAGATGAAGGCGATGCTGTACGCCGCGGTGGAGGAAGCACCCTCCGCGGAGAGCGTCGAGCCAGAGGTGATATCTCGTCACTTTGCCTCTTTCGACGAGGTATTTTTTACCTTCTGCGACAGAGAGTTGAAGAAGATCAACACCTTCTATTCCGGTGAGGAATAACAGTATATCCTGTTTTGACGCAGAGTTTGTTTTTGGGATTCAATAATTTGGTGCAGAATATTTTTGGGTATCCTTCGATACGACAAAAAAAAAAATAGTTTTCATAATATACTAAATATTTCGGATTTATTGGTGTCGTAATTGGTCGGGATTGTACAATCAAGTTCGCACCAGGTAAACTGGGCTGAAGACGTACTGTGCGTAACTTAATTCATCCATTTCTGTTGCTGGCAACATTTGAAATGGATTTCAAATACATTTCAGACACACGTTTTTTTTACCCACATTCTGGTAATTCTTAGTTTACACGTTACTGTCACCAATTGCATTTGAGATTTATACCAAAGAAAAATTAAAAATATTTGTAACGGCACTAACGATTTCAAAATCTTGGTTTTTGACCGGAAGTGACATCATACGGAAAAACCGTACATTTTCCCGTATGAAGTCACTTCACGCAAAATACAATCTAGTACGATTGAAAAACGTATGCCATGTTTTTTGTGTAGAGAAGCTGGCAGAGGCAACCCGCAAGTATGCGGCGTTACAAAACGAACTAAAAACGGCAATGGAATTACAACACGGCAGTGGAAAGAACAAGGGTAAAACGGCCATCACAAAGGCGGCTCAACTCCCAACGCGAAAGATCAGGGAGCTCAAACTGGCATTCTCGGAATATTACTTGTCGCTCATACTGCTGCAGAACTATCAGAATCTCAACTACACGGGGTTTCGTAAAATACTGAAAAAGCATGACAAGGTAATAGAAAAATAGTTGATGATTAACTCCCGTCTGGCTGTCTTTCCTGCATTCCGATTAATTCCCATCAAGCCTTCATACAAGACTCACGGTAATAAATTCCTCGGAAGTCCTCGCCTACTCTCGTCTTTCATCCAGGATCTTTCGGCAAGTTCGTACTTAAGTTTTGGATCTTTTATTCTCTCGAATAATTTCGATAATCTTGCTTGCAGTTACTCTCCGTGGACACGGGCTCGAAATGGCGAATGGAGTGCGTCGAGACTTCGCATTTCTGCACGTCGAAAGACATCGACAAGCTTATCCAGGAAACGGAGGCAACGGTGACGAGCGGCCTGGAAGGCGGAGATCGTCAGCGAGCCATGAAACGGCTCCGCGTTCCTCCGCTCGGCGAGCATCAAAGTCCCTGGACAACCTTCAAAGTCGGTCTCTTCTCCGGGAGCTTTATAATCCTCTTCGTTGCTGTTGTATTGTCTGGTAAATTCAAGCTTTATGGTAAATTTGAGCGACCGTCTAACGTTGAATATTGTTTTGAATAATAAATTTATTAATTGCAGCAATATTCCACGACGGCGGTGAAAATCTTAAAATTGCATTCCGCCTTTATCGAGGACCTCTCCTCATAATACAATTTCTCTTCTTGATGGGCGTGAACGTTTACGGCTGGCGATCGTCCGGTGTGAATCACGTTCTGATATTCGAGCTCGATCCGCGAAATCATTTGTCAGAGCAGCATCTCATGGAGCTCGCAGCTGTTCTCGGTGTTGTTTGGACTCTGAGTCTTCTGAGCTTTCTGTACAGCGCCAGTCTGAGCATTCCACCTTACGTCAATCCACTCGTTCTCGTGTGCATTATGATGGCTTTTCTTTTCAATCCATTTCGCATATTTCGTCACGAGGCACGCTTCTGGCTGCTCAGAATATCGGTGAGTTCTATCGGTTTCGATCTTTAAATATTAATATAAAGCACAGAAAATTAATTGACTCTGTTTTTTGTTTATTTTTTTTCAGTGGCGTATGATAATAGCACCGTTCGCTTTCGTGAACTTCGCCGATTTCTGGCTGGCCGATCAACTGAACAGTCTCGTTACGCCTCTCATGGATTTTCACTTCCTGCTCTGCTTCTACATCACGAACGGCAACTGGCTCGAGGCTGGCGATACGACGCAGTGCATGTCCGGATCTCTCATAATTCGTCCCATAGTCAATTGCCTGCCGGCGTGGTTTCGTTTCGCTCAGTGCATTCGACGCTATCGCGACTCCAAAGAGGCATTTCCGCATCTCGTCAACGCCGGAAAATATTCGACGACTTTTCTCGTTGTTATCGCGACGACTTTGAAGCATTACCACGAGCCCGAGTACCCCAATCACTGGGAGAGCCCCTGGCTGTGGCTCTGGATCGTTAGCTGCGTTATAAATTCCGTGTACTCTTACACATGGGACATCAAGATGGATTGGGGTCTCCTGGACAGCAATGCCGGCGAGAACAGATTCTTGCGCGAAGAAGTCGTGTACTCTTCGTCCGTAAGTGTCGCACATTCATGCTCTTGTGCGGAGGTCGGCTGATTACTTTTTAATTTTTTAATTTTATAGTTGCTTCCGGTAGAATGATTTTATTTTATTTTATTTTTACACGGGACGAACCCTTTTTAGATGAATTGCATCTGTGCGAATGTGTATACATATTTGATCAGCAATTAGTTGCAAGCAGTTTCAATCGTTGTGTGCAAGATAGTGAGTATGCGTGTGATTAGGAATAGGAGTAAGCTGCCTCATACTATATCCAACCGGTGAGATCTCTGCTATCAGAGCTTAGCACTTATAATACTTATTTTATCACAGCATACTTATCAGAAGTAACTTATGTTCGTACAAATATTTGCGAAATTTATTAGCCGATCTCCGATGACGATAAACCGCAGATGGACGAATAATTACGATTTATCTTCCCAGGGCTTCTACTACTTTGCGATAATCGAAGATTTCGTGCTGAGATTCTCGTGGGTCGCCAGTTACGTTCTCGTCCAGTACAAATACATCTCGAGCGATTTAATGACCTCCATAGTCGCTCCTCTCGAAGTCTTCAGGTAAGTCAATCGAGACGCCAATTTACTTGCACGACTTATATCGCATATTTTACTTTTTCGCAGACGATTCATCTGGAACTTCTTTCGTCTGGAGAACGAGCATCTGAACAATTGCGGCAAGTTCCGTGCCGTTCGCGACATCTCCATAGCGCCGATCGAGAGTTCGGATCAGACCCAGATACTGCGAATGATGGACGACGAGAACGGCGTTCTCAATCGTGGCAAGCGCAAAGGCGGTGGCAAGAAACAATCGGCAGCGCGCGAGGACAAGCGTTTATTGCTCAAGGAGGAGACGATCGACATCGATGTGTCGAACGCGAGTTGAGACGAGCTCGGTGAGGCTTTGTAGAACGAACGCGAATTAAGACGAGAGATTATGCCGAGCCGAGCTCGACACGCCAATTTTTCGACGAGACTCACGAGGATTAATTTAGCGGCGCGTTAAATCGTAAGCTCGATTAACAGAGTCCTTGCCGTCATGTTACTTAATTGCCATAGATCCATTATATCCCTCGTTGCCGTAGTTACTTCATTGCCTCCCCCCTCGCGGCCACTCCGTACTGAATACGTTATACAAGTCTGCGGCTACGAATTTTTGTACATAAACACGAAGAGTAGTGGAAAGAACTGAAAAAAGAGTAGTCGATGCCATCGCAAGTGCCTTCTTCTCTCACGTGAAAAAAAAATCTGACGCGCCAGCCCGGCTTCGTTCTTGGAGCACTTTCGGTATCGAATAATCCTAATCTAGCAATACACCGAGAGCGGACGTGATATAGCTATGTACGTTGCGACGAGAGTCTTCCGTTAGTGAAACACACTATGGCACACTTTATCATTAAACTTCGTCTCTAGTTAGCTCGGAAAGCTATGTAAACGATTCTGTGTATAATTGTAGACGACGAATATTATCTTTCCAAAGGACCGACGGGAGTTCGAATCGTGTTGATTGAGAATCATTCCACACGCGTAGGCGAACGCTTGCTGCTAAAATATCCCCGAACGAGTTGTTAGAATTAATAGCAAAATTGTTTATAATCCAAGCGACACATTTGTCGGTCTGATATCGCAATATTTTACGTTACCTTGGCCGATGTTCCTGTGCTAAACTCAATTCCGAGGATACATCGTTGTTCCTTCAGTCCTCGATGCTTAGTACAAATCCCGCCTGTTATTCAAAGAAAAACAAAGGAAATGCAAACAAAAAAGAAACAGATAGAAAAAAGCACGGCGCCTATTCCGATGCGCTAGTTGTACTTATGATTATTGATTCGTGACTTTGAAAGATAAAAATGATGCTCTGAGATCCTTCCATGGATCCCGGGCACGTTTATCGTACCCGCGCAAAATGTGATTTTATATCTTAATACCTGCGAGGCTCAACAATCCATAAACATAATTTTTTTTGTTAATTGTAATTTACGCTATTTTGTTATTAGTGTTATATCAAGTTACCGAAGTTTATTTAGAACTTTAGATGAGGTGTACTTTTGAGAGTTCGCACGGCTCTACCAGACCGTGTTGCCCGTGCATTTCCAGGATCCCTTAGACTTAAAGATGGGAATGCAACATTGTGATATTTTGTCAACAGCCCACCCGTCGATTTGAAGTAACAAAACGTATATTGCAATAATCAATAACAAAACAAAAATGTGCGCGACTTTCCGACTTTCATTCGATCCTCTCGAGTTTGTTCACTCGCAAAGATTTACACGATAGGAAATTGATTATACGATATATGTATATATATCTCCAATGCATCATTGAATTTATAGTTTAGGAAACTCCGCGATCGTACGATCGCGACGATTTTATATATATTTTTGTATACTTTCAAAACGGTACTTAGAATATCGTACGCGGCCACGAATGATTCTCGAACACTAACCGCAACAGTTATATTGTATACCAGATATTTTTATATGTAATACATAAAACATACATATTACATAATGTATATAAAATGAACGGCTGTGTATGAGTTTGTAAGTGTGGGCTTGTTCTACGCCCCCCGTCTCCCCCCCTACACATGTATTAGCTGTGCACATAAATAAAATGAAATTGATAAACTCAACACGGAATGTCACGTATTATTGTTCTTTTCTTGTTCGTGCAAAAATTAAAAATACGATAACGTATCGAACAATATCGTCGACACTTTTCTGGGCTTCGAGGTGAAATCCAAGGATTGCAAGGATCGTACGAGAGGTGTTATCTCAACTCATCATTTAATAAAATGACAATCGTCTAGTATCTAAATCAACGTTGTTTACGTGTTGAATATAATAATAAAACTAGAAAGTAAGTAATGGAATAATAATAGTAATAATGGCATAACAGTTAATGATTCGTCGATAATAAACATATAGGCATGGTTGCGCCGAAATTAATCGGCAATAATTAATTAAATCTTCGCACGCTTAGAGTACAATATTATCGTAGGAAAAAAAACATAATAATAATATATATATATATATCGTTAACGCGTTATGTATATTATGTATATCGTTATAACGTAGGTATACTGTACAGTTGGACCTGATCGGTTAGCCCCGGCGAGCGTCGCCGAGCCCGCTTATTGTTTGGAGTTATTTATATTTATATTATGTATAATTAATTTCCGTTCTCCTACAACTCGTCGCGAGTATAATCCGTCTGTGGGCGAATTAAATTGTTTTTTTTGTTCGGGTCCTCGCGTTGCTTCTCAGAAGAAATTCGAGTCTCGAGCCCGCAGACTCTTCGGGATAGGACGGAACCCCGGAAAATCGTCCGGGCACCTCCCACGAGTGAAATTACCCGGAGGGAGGCCCAACGAGCAAACAACTTTTCAACATATATTAGAAGATACGATACAACGGTAAAGATAATTCGAGAGACTCGGGCAAGCACTGCGCGACCTTCAGACAAACATCAGAGCAAGCGACGATACAATTCTATCGAGCAAAAAAATATATTTATAATGATAAGAGAAGGGTGGGTTATTCGAATGGGTCTGAGCGTTGCGCGGTAGCCTGGCACGATCTCCCGCTTCCTATGTATATATAGTCATATAATGTGTGTATTTATTTATATGTGGGTGGTGCACGATTTGTTTATAACAGTGGCTCGTGCCACTTTCTTATTTATCTGTGCGAATAGAATATTTCATTGTACGACAATCCGTAGGATCGCATTTATCGTTCGCCGATTCAGGCCCTCTTATGAGATCGGGAGGACCGCGAAGATAACAACAATGGAATAAAAATAATAAAAATAATAATAAAAGATATGTAAGTTACGCGTGAAAAAAAAACTTTTTGGGGCTAGCCGATCGAGCCCGTCTTATTGTCTCCTGTTTTTTTTGTTTTTTTTCTATTTTTTTTTTTTTTCATTCATTCGTCGAGGAAAGTCAGCTTTTGTAAAATTTATTAACCCGAGGCTCTAACAACGAGAGAAACAAAAACCGGATATTGCAATTCATTCAGCAGATAATCACAGGGGTCTTCCGACTCGCGTTTCCGTGTCTCTTCTCGGGCTTCCGGTCGCTTCATTGTAAAAATTCCTAAAACTATGTCATTCAATGACGAATTTAAAAAAAATGAAAAAAAAAATAGAAATGAAACGTGGCAACTAATCGCGGTCACTGGCATTACTTTTTAAACAAAATTTCAATTTCAAACTTTAATATCTTAATAATTTTTATTTAGCTGCAACGATTAACTGGTCCGAGAAAAAAAGTGCAATCACGACAATTGTCCGTAATGCTGGTTGGGGTCGAGTGTCCAGCGTGCCGAGACAGCAACGAGGAAAACACGGATCGAACGGTATAATGGAAAAACGTCGCGGAGGATATGAAGCACGAAGAAGAAATATTGAATAGTCGAGCGACTATGAAAGTAACAAGGACGTTCGCTCTGAAACACGTTCTCTCGTGACTGGCTGCGGTCCGCGACGGGGACGCGTGAACATTATTATCGATCCGCACTTTGCACGGAGCACGGAGAGACCGAGACAAAGAATCGATACAATGAACATCGGCGCTGGAAACGAGTCCGCGGCGGCACCCAGCAATGGCCCGCATTACGTTTTACGCCTACGTGCAGGCAACCGGCTGTTGCGCAAGGCACAACATATTCCATAACGACTCCGCGTCGGGCATAACTTCAGGACATACTAAACATTCGAGCCAGATATCGTAATACTACACGCATTTATTATTCACGCCTCCGCACTCTCTCTTCCCAACGACTCCGATCGGCTCCGCCACCCGCGGAGACGTACACGCGATTTCCACAATTCTCAATTATTAATTAATACTGATCGGGGATATATGATGAAAATACTGCTTGGTAGAACATATGTATAAAGCACGTCTCCTTGTGTACGCACATCTCGATGTGTATGTTTTTTTTTATCTTGCGCGGTGTGGAAAAACCGATCGAAGTCTT
Source organism: Ichneumon xanthorius (assembly GCA_917499995.1). NCBI lineage: Eukaryota > Metazoa > Arthropoda > Insecta > Hymenoptera > Ichneumonidae > Ichneumon > Ichneumon xanthorius. The sequence continues at coordinate 20,182,977 of OU824202.1, read as the reverse complement.
GAGAATCCCTCGCCGACTCGACATTCCGAGTTATCTCTTCGATTCTATTTTTTTCTCTCTCCGCTCGCAAGATGCAATTTTATTATCTTCCCTGCACGCGCTAATTGGCAAGTATCCGAGCTAATTGCTCGCTTCAGATATCCTCGCTTCCGCGTTTCTGGCGTATCGATACCGAACTGAAAAAATTTAAGTCGAGTTTGATTATTTGTAAAAAAGAAATAAGCGGAAAGATATAAGTCGACCGAGCGTTTGGAGGACTCCTCGAACGAACCGGAGCCGAAGGTATCCTGGACCGTTTTGTTTGAGCTCTTTTCTACCGGGACCGGTCTGGGCGAAGGTCGCGCCCGATTACCTTGAACTTCCGCGTTATTAAGCTTTCCCAGATGTCTGGACGGTGGAGCCGCGAAGCGAGTAATATTGACTTTAAAGATGGGCGCTACACTTAAACAAATATTCGCTTGCTGCCAAAGAAATTTTTTAAAATTTATATCTACTTTCAATTCTTACAATTCCATACGACATCGAAACATAATCGACGACGGCAAGACTATCAAGGTGACATATTATCGTTTCAGTCCAGTGTGGAATTGTGAGAACTGAAAGTAGAATCGAAATAACAATTTTTTTTCAGCCGCAAGAGAATTTTACTTGAGTCATTGAAATTTTTTTTTCGTTGTACGAACGGTCCAGGTGTACGAGAGGGGATTAGCGAAGAACCTTGGAAGCTATTCCGCTAGAACGTCGTTGAATACAATATTTGAGAATGTTAATTTAAAGGGTACGAGGAGAATACAGCTTCCTCTATTCGAGTACGCGGTACAACGAGAATTTAGTCGGGAGTGCTTGTAACTTTGCGGATTTTTTTAAACGTAAACACGTAACTCAAACTCTGAACTCTACGATATTAACATATCGAGTGCGTACATTATAAACACGCGCGATATGGTTCACGGTTATCTTCGAAGGAGAATTCCGGACGGACCTTCTGAGCGACCTCGCGGACGCGGTATCGAGCTAATCGGTATTTGTTATGTTGTATTTATTTGCGCGGTCGCGAGTCAAGGAATTGCCGGACTCTCGTTCTGCAACAGGTATCGGAATTCCGTGCGAGAACAGCGAGACTCACAGGTACAGTTTGTGAAACAGGATCGACCGAAGAAAACAAAGTCTCGAACTATTTTTTTTTGTATTAAAGTCGACAGATTTTACTCGATTTTGTTCAAATTTCTCGACGCTCGATAGCAAAACGAGTTTAGATTTTTTCAAGTTAATTCCAGGGACCCGAGTGACTAATTACATTCGTACCCGACAGGTAGTAATGATATTGTTATCGGAATTTCGTGAGAGAACAGCGAGAATCGTAGGTACAATTTGTGAAACAGGATTGATCGAAGAAAACAAAGTCTCGAACTATTTTTTTCGTATTACTTTCGCAATACTAAAGTCGGCGGATTTTACTCGATTTTGTTCAAATTTCTCGAGGCTCGATAGCAAAACGAGTTTAGATTTTTTTCAAGTTAATTCCACGGACAGGAGTGACTAATTACATTCGTACACGATAGGTAGTAATGATCTTGTTACGCGGCACCGTTAACACTCGAGGAGTCCGGGACTAAACGAAGATTGAGAGGTAAAAAAAGACCGAAACAGGTGAGGCGGATTGCGTCGAAGGCGAGCAAGCGCGCGCGTGATGGATAGAGATTCTTGGAGCGCTTATAAATCTTGGCACGACTGTCGAAGAAAATAATTATAGCAAAGAATGAAAAGAAAGAAAAAAATATATATATAAATATCTTCTCGTAACGACGCGAGCACGGCGAGATAGATACACATTGCACGCGGATATAAATAGGAACGCCAGGGCGTGACGGCGGATAAAGTACAGGTTCTTTCTGCATTGATATTTCCTGTCCTGGGTTAAAGTTTTTTGTCCACGAGCGATAGAGGCAAACGCGCGAGAGAGCGGAGCTCGTGAATGATCACGAGAAAGCCGAAGAGGAAGCTGCGAGGATCCCGGCTCTCTCGCACGACCGAGCCGAGACATACGCGGATCAAGAAAGTTTTAGCTGTGACGAGATTATAATTTACGGATGAGGTGGCGCCGATATCTGTTTTCTGTTACTGCCTCGCGCGGATAGCTAATAAACGCATAAACGAGCGCTGCACTTTACGCGCTTTTTAGAGTGTAATACGCAAAGGCCGTCTCGCCGAGGCTCGTGTGTAGTATGCGAAAACCTCAAGGATCTGGCGAAATCAAGGCCGAATAAATTAAATAAACCAGTTCGAAACTAATCGGTGACGTTACCACGACGAAGTATAGACGTTCCTTCTTGGCGCTTTAAGAAAAAAAAAAAATCAATATCTCGAGCCGTTCCTCAGCTACGATTTGAAGCGAGACAAGAAATTCACGGACCAGGATACGACCGAGGAGCGAAAACTGGTCCCCGGTAAAAATTGTTCTCTTTTATCCGCGCGCACTTAACTCTACCAATCGAAGAAACGCACGCTCAGGGAGCACGGAATGAGCCGGAGATCCTGGATCTTATCGAAAAAAAATATCGTGGCGAAGACTCCCTTTCGGATTTATCGATCGTTGTGACAAAATAATTACGCCCGTAATTGGTAAATTTTTCAAAATTTTATCTGACTCTCCTCGTATTTTTTTTTTCTATATAAATGTTCTGTTCGATCTTTCTTTTTTCGTCAGCTGTGCGTCCGTCACGCGTTCACTCGATATGCATAAAACTCGACTGCACCGTCGAGTCCCTCGTAGAATGAAAAAAATACTGTTTTTTTTTCGTTCTAAAGTTCATTGTGTCTGTCGGTATTTCTCGATTACAATCTCACCCTCCCGAACGAAGGCGTTTTTCCCCCCTGATATGCTTGAGTACCTATGACGACGATACCCTTTTCCCTTTCATCTGCTTATGCTCTTTGAATTGTTAATCATTAAAGGTATTTATATCCTTGCGAACGGTCGCTCGATAAAACTCACTCGCACTCAATGCGGGCCGTGAGCTGTCGCTGGCGCGAATATTTTTTTTTATATATTTTTTTTTGTATCGTGAGCTTCGAGCTTGGCAATCGAATCGTTCATCGATCCCATCAACTCCGTTGACTCTACTCGAGTACAATCGTCTCAACATTTTTTTTTCTCTCAACGATACATATTTACTATTTATAGTATACTACGGTATATCACTTTCGGCTTAATTCGGGCACTGATCGCCAAGCTCGAAGCCTCGCGACAACTCCTAATGTTTATGTTTTGTTTTGTTTTTTTTTTTTTAATTCGTGAATATTTGTGACAGACATTCATTCGACACACACGATACGCGCACGCACTCGGAACGATTACTATTATACTATATCTATGGATCCTAGAACTCTGAGAACTCAGGCAAAGTCTGCATCTCGTATGAAAAAAAAAAACAAATAATTCATCTTGGTCACACATTCACTAAAATCACCGCGCGCTCTACAATATTTATATTATATTTATACACTCCGGAGCCGGGAAGGGTGAGTGTTCGCGTGTGTTTGTGTTGTATGTTCGTCAGGGTATTCCAGCCTGATGAAAGACGATCGTTTCGATATTTCATCGGACGGCCCGGAGCGGGAGCCAGGCCCATTTTTAATGCCAGAGGGAAACCCCAGGGTACAAAAAAACCCACGAAACCCTCGACGCAGTGAGTTTGAATTTCGCGTTTCGATGATAAATCTAAGTACGGCTTTTTTTTTAAATCGCAAAACGTCGGAGGACTAAATCGTTTTCGCGTTTTGTTCGGGGCTCGTTTTCTCTGGCTCTAGACTGATCGAATTACTTTGGTGGCATTTATAACCATCATCGTGCTGTCCGGGCACCGCAGCAGTGGACTTTTTCACTATCTATCTCCATCACGGTTTATGTGTGGGGTGTTGTGATTCCTTCAATTTTCTTCAATTTTTTTTTTCTTAAAAATCTTTTCCTCCCGTCGTCCTCGATCGACTCAGAGATGAGTGATGATTATGTCGTCGTCGATGTCGTCCTTCTCGTCGTCGGTCTCCTCGGGCATGTTCGCCTCGGCCTGCGCCGCTTTCGGATCCTCGGCGATCGCTTTGAGCCTCTTCTGCTTGCGCCTGTGCAATATCTCCACGACGATGTATCCCATCGTCCCAATAATCAAAACGCTCAGCATAACGTAGAGCTTCATTCGCGCGCACAGGTGCGTACTGTACGCGTATGCGACGACGAAACCCGCACTCTCCCACAGACGGTAGTTCGAGAATGCCGCCTCCTTGTTACGTCTGAACAGCGTACCGTAGAGACCTGAGAAACAGATTAATAATTAATTTTATAAACAATTAAATTTAGATTTCTTTGTGTGTATTCTTCTATTCTAACCCTTTAAGCACCGAGAAATTTTTGCCGAGAGCAATCAAAAATGCCTTCTTTTAAGCACAGAAACGATACATATGTTCTTATAAATTTTCTTCTGCGTCATTGGAAAAAACAACACTTAAAGGCACGTCTGTGAATTTTTGAGAAACAGATTAATAATTATTTTTTTTTGTATTCTTCTATTCTAACCCTTTAAGTACCGGAGACTTTTTAGAGAGCAAACGACATGGCTTCTTTTAAGTACAAAAACGATACATATATTCGTAATAAATTTTCTTCTCCGTTATTAAAAAAAAAACATCTCTCGAAGACTGTCTGTGAAATTTTACAGATTGTTTTTTTGCACATCAACTTATTATTCGAATCGTTCGAATGAATGATGAGCCGTTTCTTTTGACCGTGAATACCAAAATCCGTGAGAAAAGTTGATTAACAGTTTTCATTACCGACCGCGGTATTGCGCATGCTCATAACCCTTGACTTGAAAGATGTTCATAAGAAAAAAAAATCCTACATCGTTTAGCATTAAAAAAAAAAGGTCATTCATAGTTTCAGGCGAGTCGTCGGAAATTTTTTTCCGCTCCGCAACGAAACGTGTGTACAGTACGCGGGTAGATCCTTCTCGCTTGAGTGATTCTATCCTTGACCTGTCTATACTCGTCGCAAGTGTTGCAGTTGGTTGAAGAGTAAACTACCGCATAAAAAAAAACAGAAAAAAATAGAAAAAAATAGAAAAAGAAGAATATCGTTATCTCGGCTACCAGCGCGTCGAGAGAAGCTCGTCCTGCAGCTGGATTATCCTCGATATCGGTAGCTAACGAGACGCGAGAGGCGCCGAAGATAAGATTAGCAACGTGGGAGAAGAAGCGTGCAGAGTCCGATAAATTCGAATCGTCACCGGCAGAAACACGCAGCCCGGACACATGTGAGGTCTCAGAGCGTGAAGAATACTGCGCCGGGAGCTCGGTGGCTCGAAGGCTACCCGGAGGATGTGCCAGACCATTACGACGATAGAGATCTGCGAAAACGCTCGGAGCACGAGGAATCGAGGCGAAAAAAAAAACACACACACACACATGAATGTGTCTATCTGCATCGGTTGCAACCGGTTGCGGCTTCGTGCTGAATAAAGAGCTCACCTCCTTCAACAATGCCTAAACACGTCACGGAATTGTTTTAGAGAAGATTGATTTCCTGGAAACACACAGCTTCGTCTCCTTTCTCGATAATCCATTCATGAAACGGAATGAAAAAAATCAGAAGAAGAAAAAAACCCACCTATCGGCAGACAATTAAACAAACGGCTACACCCGTTTGCTGTGCGTTACATCAATCTCCGGTTCTATGTTAATTAGTGTGATCTAAACGCTTCTTGCGTAATCGGACACTCTTGTTAATTTTTTTTATCTCTTGTTTTTTACAGGGGAAGAACGATGATTCGACGTCCGGTGAAATTGATGAATACGGTCATTGTTTCGTTGACTGGTCGGGTCCGGCGCGCTGATTGTTCGAAATTACTGTTTTACTGAAATTTATAACGTCGGGCGTTTTTAGAGATAAGAGGCACGGAGCGGAATGGAGCGCGCGCTCTTCTCGCGAGCGAGCGGAAGCGTCGAGCCTGATTCAACGCCGGACGGGATGTATAGCACACTCCGCGACCAATTACCGAAGAGAAACCGTCCCAGCGGCTGTCACGAGATCACCTGTAATAGCTCCCAGCCGTCTCCCGTATGTATATTTCACCGGCGATAGACTACACGAGCCCCAGATATACAGTTACGGTTACGGGTTCGCAGAAATGTTGTTCCGTGACATTATTCTCGCTCGTTGTGCCCGGCAGTTCCAGCGAACGCGAGAACAGCTGAGAGATACATAATTGAATTTTGATCGGTCGCGCGGAATTCTCGGAGAGAAGGCGCTCGAAGTCTCGCACAAAAAATACCGTATCTCTCAAACGGCCGAACGGAAAACTACAAAAAAATTTGTAACTTCCACGGATCGATGCTCGAGAATAAAATAAAAAATTCTAACACTTTTTTTTTCTTCCAAGCTGGAATACAATTCCTCGTCTTCGCGGAGCGTTTCGTACGCGAAACTGAGTGCTTCGAAGGCTCGAATTCAATATTCATTCGCGAGCGCTGCAATGTTTTGCCGACGGTGGAATTCGCTCGGAAATTACATCAAGCAGTGGTAATAATATAGGTGGTGCCACACACAAACGCGCACAGTTGTCGAGAGTGCCGTCGAGAGACTTTCTAAACGCCGGCTTTAAATACTCGCGAATGCCCGGGGGTGTTGACGATCGCGTCCGAGGCGGCACCTCGGATCCTGTCTGTTTCGCTGCGTCAATACAGTTGTGCGTACAATGGTTGCACGAATTGCCGATGAGAAAGGAGAATCAACAAATCGTACACTGAAAAAAAATTCGCTTGCGGGCTGCGGAAGAAAAAAATGTTTGTTTCGATTCTACTTTCAATTCTTACAATTCCATATAATATTGAAACAACGACAGCAAGACTGTCAAGGTGACATGTCATCGTTTCAATCCGGTATAAAATTGTACGAATTCGGAGTAGAATTGAAACAACGTTTTTACTTCATTGGCAGTCCGCAAGCAAATTTTACTTGATTCAATTTTTTTTTTCTGTGTAGTTTCCGCAGTCGCTTTTTAAGGTCTCTTCTACACCGTCGCGAAAACGTGATCGATGGAAGAAGTTCCTCTGACCGATCGGTCAGAATATTGCGTTGCCTCGGACTGGATCGTCTCCCGGCCGAGAGCCGGTTCTCGAACTTGAAAAGTTAGAACGACAATATTTAGAGGCACGGCTCGCGACGGGAGCGCATAAATAACAGAACGGGCTCGGAGTTCGGATACGTCAGAAGCGACGGGGACAGCGTGAAAGGGGGAAGAGACCAGGTTGGTGCGAGAGAGCACGCCAAAAGGATGATCGCCAATCTTGATCCACAGTCAGTGTGCAGAACTGATTTTGCCAACGCATTAAAAGTGAGAAAAAAAAAAATAACGAAGAAAAATAAAAAGAAGGGAGCTCGAAGCTGCGATTGGCGAGGGGGGGGGGGGGGGTAAGAGCCCCGGGATAGAAGATGAATGAAAATAAAAATAATGAGAAGAACGAGCTGGCACACTGCACAGGGAAGAAAAGAGAAAGGACGTATAATAAAGAGCTGTATGACGTCAATCCCGAGACGGGGAGAGCCCGGGCAACGTTTCCATATAATTTTTCAAAGTCTGCTACGTCGAGATCCTGAGGCTCCGCGGTGTCAGAGACCTGCTAGCCTTGAGATACGTGTTTCTTTTTCCTCTCCCGGGACCACCGTTTCTGCCCTACGATTATTTTCATCCTCTCCTCGTTACTCGTCGCGGCTTATCGCGATTATCGTTACGCCGAGGCTGAGCGCGAATCTCGAATGGATTCGAATTTGTGAATTGTTTTCGGTAGACGAGGAATCACGTTTGGCGGGACTTTTGATGATGTCGCTCCTGACTGTGAAGATGAAACCTTCGAAAGTAAAATAAATATGTGTTCAAACCGGAGGAGAAGCTCCCATGATCCCAAAGTTCCTCTATTTTGTTGTCTAATTTTTGAAAGTTAATTTAATGTAATGTCTTTTACCAAATTTTTTCATTTGTAACTATTGTTATTAATTTGATTTCGTATTTCTTAAGTTCTGAAGCCAGAAGAGAACACATGTTTATCACACACTGTGTCAGATAGCTATCGAATGTTCGATTTTCGTTTATCTGTAAAAGGAGCAATTCGTTAAAAAAATATAAATATAAATATAAATATAAATATAAATATAAATATAAATATAAATATAAATATAAATATAAATATAAATATAAATATAAATATAAATATAAATATAAATATAAATATAAATATAAATATAAATATAAATATAAATATAAATATAAATCAGTCTCCTGCTATCGATCTCCCCGCGAGGCTTGCATAAATAAAGACAAAATGTTGAGAATGCTTCGACCACAGATCCGTTTAGTTTCAATTGAACTGTACGGGGCTCCTTACGTAAACGATCGCTTGAACCGTTGAATAATTACCGATCGAGCTGTTTCAGAATGTTTACTCACCGTTTACTTGTGTCTGCCATACGGCGTCACCGACTCCCCAGAGGCCGGAGACCGTGTAGAAGACGTATGCGTTTTCCGGATGCGGCCTCCACACCAGGAGGACACCGATCAGAGCCGCGTGAACTATAGCGCCGAGCGCCATCAGAGGTTGACGACCGATGAACTTCATTATCGAACCGAACAGCAACGAACATCCGGCGTTTACGACGCCGAAGCAGATCATGACGTAGCCGACCTTGTGGACACCCAGGGCGCAGGAGATGTATGCCTGAAATCAGATCAGAAAAAAAAAATTAACAAATTTTGCAAAAACTCGTAAAAGTGATTTTTTTTTTATTCTCAAAATTTATCGTAAAACGAATTTATTGCAATGCGAATATCTGTACGGTGCTGAACGGAGTCTGGCGACCTCTTCGGGGTTTAATGAAACAGCAAAGACCGTATATTTTACGAAGTTGATTTTATATTTCTTTCGGTGAAATTCCTGACCGACTTTGCGAAATTTGCTTGGGCTTCGTTCGACGACTCGCCGGGCCTCGCCGCGCTCTCGAGGACATCTCGAGGAACGTCTTGGGTTAAACACAATCCGGCCGCGCCTTTTAGCATGTGAATCCTTCGCCGACTTTCATCGAGCCGCGAAAGCGCGTGTCCCGGCGCTCACCGATTCACGCCGAGCGTGTTTCTTCGTCTTTTCGAATTAACTATTCGTTCCGATTATTATTTCTAACGGAGCGGGTGGGGGGGGGGGGGGGGAGGGGCGGTCAGTGATATTCGCAAAGTACACGGTCATGGAGGCAGCTGATAATTTTATTTCTTCTTTTTTTTTTATAAATATAATTTAGAAGATGATAATCGAACCTCGAACCGATCACCGGAGTATCGAATAAGCGGAGACTTTCGCCGACTGTTAAGTGTGCGGCTCGACGATCGCCTTGCGAACACCAGCGTATGAGAACATCGTGACGTAAATCGTGAATAAATTTCGACTAGTGATAGTCGAAATGAAAAATTACACTAAACAAATTTAGTTTGGAAATTAATCAATGGTGTTGGTAGTTTCTTTACACAAACTCTTTCTGAAATTGCAAATACATGTGCTTTGCAATTTTAAAGTAACATTTTTATTTTCAATGCACATTTTTGTAAATTTTAGCATCTAATATTTTTATTTTACGAAAAAGGACATTAACGTTCAATTAATGCAAGTAATGTGAGCAAATTTCAAGTTCCAGTACATTAAATTTACAATTTATTTTCACAGTGCATTGAAATTCACAAAATACACCGAAAGTACTTGGTGACGAAAGCAGCCGACAGATTTCATTTCCTCGTATTTTAATTATTACATAATTTAGAAGATGATAGTCGAACGTGAGCCGATCAACGGAGTATCGAATGAGCGGCTAGACTTTCGCCGACTGTTAACCGTGCGGCCCGACCATCGCGTTCTGAACGTCAGCGTATTCGAGCACCGTGACGTAAATCGTGAATAAATTTCCGACCATTGAGAGTTCGTGCGAGGAAAAACGAGCCCTTTTAACGCATAAATTTTTCATGGTCTTCGCAGCTGAATTAAAATCTTAGGACGGTCGGACGGTAGCGGAAGATACGGGATCTCGCACGCGAAGGAGAAAAGCCCCGTTTCGGTCAGGCGTCCCATCGGGGCTCGCTCGCCTCCTCCTACCCGAGCGGGCACCGTGGAAGACGCTAATCGGATTCGTTTCTTCCGAGAATCCTACAAAGCCTCGAGGGCATTTGGCACAGTTACAGTATAAATGTCTAGTACGATAAATATCTCCTCCCGTGCGGACAAATAAATAACGCTAGGAGGACGAGAGGGGAAGCTCCGTCCGCGTGATTTTTAATTCGCGTTCGGGGAATCGAATTTATTTGCATCTCCAGCGACGCTTTTTCTCCTCGAATATCCGAGAGGTGGATACTATTGGTTGCGAATAATTTACCGATTAAAAAAAACTGAGAATAATGCGAAGACAAAATGAGCGACGAGATTGAAGTCGAGCGCTCCGAGCACGAAGGCTCCGAGCGCGCTCTGGAATACCTTAAGGGCCGGGACGATGTACCGAAGGGGGTTGGCAAGAAGTGGTTGGTCGAGCGCGGCGGAAAAGAAAAGTGCCGCGTGCGCGCTTGGTTACAACGATTGACCGGATCTTCGAGTGGTACCCGATAGAGGAGGTCTCTGGCGCCGTCTACGGAATTTTCTCTCGGCAATAAGATCGTAAAAAGAAACGAGTCGCGAATAAAGATGAGGGGGGAGGTCGCAGCCGAGGCGCCAGCTTAACAACCGGGCGTCAGGAGTCTGCGGTGGAAGCGCGGTTAACCGGGGTACCGAGCGCACTGCCGGGAAGTGGAGCAGACCCGTTAACGAGTACCTACTTCACGGTAGCTGTGAGCGCGAATCCGCCGAGTCGCCAATATCGGTCTAATGAGATTTCAGGCGAATTATCGGAAAGAAGTTCCGACGAGGTAGGTATCGGGAAGAGATATAAGAGGAGAAAATAAATTGTCCGAGATAATTGGCGGTTTTTGAGAAACGCAATTAAACGATAGATAATTCTTCCAGCCAAAATAATAAATTCACCTCCAAAGAGTTGGTTTCCGCCATTAAAAAAAAATTAAAATATACATTTTTCTCTGAAACGTCACTTCCGGTTTGAAAATACAATTTTTAAACCGGAAGTGACTTCGCGCTGAAAAACTTTGCAAAACTTTGATGCGATGTCACTTCCGGTTTCAAAATCTCAATTCTTGACTGGAAGTGACGTCACGCCGAAAAATTTGCAAAACTTGTGTGACGTCACTTGTGGTTTAAAAATCTCGGTTCTTGACTGGAAGTGACGTCACGCCAAAAAATTTGCAAAAGTTTGGTGTGACGTCACTTCCGGTTTAAGAATCTCGGTTTTTGACCGGAAGTGACATCGTTATAGGAGATCGTCACTTCCGGTTTGAGAATCTCAATTTTCAACCGGAAGTGACGTCATCCGGGAAACCGTCACTTCCGGTCTAAACCGAGATTGTTCGAGTGTCCAGCGGCAAGGAAGCTCAGTCGCTCGCGATATAGTCCAGTGAAAAAATAAAAATGTTGCGGGTATCGGAGAGCTCTTACGTTTCATTCCGCACATCACGAATCAACCCTGGGAAGGTCGTCCTCGAATCGCACGGCTCGTACGTTCTAATACGTGTGATTTTGCCACTCATCATTGACCCTGACGATTTCCGTACTTCGTGCCTTATTGTATTAACCTCACCGTAAGATACGACTCGGAAACGTGCCATTATATTTTGCAATGCCCAACGCGATCGTCAGTCTTTCGCGGGGGTATATACCGAGCATTAATTCACAATCTATCATCAGAATAGCTCGTAAACATCTATTTCCAGAGTTGCTTCCGACATTCGCCTCGGCCGTACCGACGAAGGCTGAAATTAAGCAACGGAACGAGGGGAGGTGTGCGTGAATCGCTCTTGGCTCGATATTGCGGCTATTCTCATTCTCGTTAATTTCCTCAGCTCTGACGACAGCGCCCGAGAAAGAAGAGATTGCAGAAGAAAAGGAAGAAACAAAATCACGTCAGAGCGTATCTTTCTGGAGGGGGCGACGAGTCGCAAATTGGGTATACGGTCGAGCGGCAAAAGGCGCCTCCGTGAGGCAATAATGAGGACCCGCGTGATGGTCATTAAAGATGAGTACTGCGTAATAGGAGAGCGGACCGAGAGCTCCGGAGCGATCTGTCGGCGATATCGTTATGATCGGAGGATTATCGTCCGTACGACCTGGCCCCGGCTCCGCGCGGCTCGCGGCCTTGGATCTGGCTCTGTAGCCAGTCGTTTTCGAAGGTCATCGTCGCTGCTACAAGTATCACGAAACTAGAGAATCGTCATTACCGCCTCGAGCGGGACGGTCTAACGATTGTGATGCGAAGAGAGGCGAAGAAATGAGGTGACGAGGCGATCTCTTCTTCGAGGTAATTCGAGCTACTTCGAGCTCCGCTCGTCCCAGACATCGAATCGCCTCTACAGATCAGATTAATCTGGAGCGGACCGAGTGGCACAGTATACAATTTTTTTTTATCACGAATCCTTCGGGCCTGAATTACTGCCGTAGTTGTCGTTGTTCTTCGGTGGAATTCTCGTGCTCGGTACCGTTATTCGTGCGTGAACGGTACGAAAGGGAGTAATCACGCGCACGCCGGCTGATCGGCATTAGAAAGTGGCCGAGACGCGCCGGAGAACTCTGGCGCCCTGAGGAGGAGGTTTCCTATTCGTTACTTTGGGTTTTCCACTTGCAGCGGTCACTTGGCTCTCGCTATCGAGCACGTTCGAGCTTGGAGGGACAACTATAAAAGTAAATCAATCACGAAGACACATGTATTACGATAAAAAGAAAAAGAAGAAAAAACTACTTGTTGAACTCGCAGGTTCGCAGCCGGGCGTGCTTCGCAGCTATTTCCAAAGACCGCGAGCCTTCGAAGAAATACTGAATAGTTTTCTATCGGAGTAGGGTAAAAGTGGGGAATATGGCCCGGTCCATATATCATTGATTTACGTGTTAATCGAGGTGGGCCATATTCAACAATTTTACCCTATAACATTTTCTCACAACGGAGTATTGAATTTTCTCACCTGAGTAAAATCGGCACCGATGAATGCTTGCTCCATGCCGATCCATACCGTGATCGGTATGAGCAACTGCTGATAGGGTTTCTTCAACTGGTAAGCCGTCGCCGATAGCAATTGAATACCGCTGAGCTCCTGACTGTCGGCTCGGCGCTGCTTCTCACCGTACCTGGAAATATAAAACAAATCCGACTTTAGACTTCGTTCTCGAATTAAAATCAGTTTGCAAAAATCATTTTCTCGAATGCTCTGCCAGTCGCAATCGAGTGTAATGGGCTTCAGCAATACGTCTATTATCGTTCCTTCGTTATCATTTTTTTTTTCTTATTACAGAGAAGCGATCTCAATAATGGCAAATCATATCTCGGAGATGGACTATCAATAACAGTTGTGCAGTTTTTCTCTCATTCGTCGCAACCGCTTATTCAGTTCATTTTTGCACCGAAGCTATAGAAGTCACTCGCTCGCGGCACCGATATATGCGTTTCCACCGCTGCCACGAGTTGCTTGCACGCGGAAATACAATGTTACGCAATTAATAGCTAGAGATGAGTGAGCGAGTCACCGTCCACGCGGGTACGATATGTATATCTTCGACTCTCCGCTCATTGAAGTCTCCCGAGTCGAATGAAAAATATATATGTATGCATATGTATATAGAGTAACCTCGCGTATTCCCGAGCGTTCGTTCATTCATAGATCGAACGCGCCAGCCGCACCGCGCTGAGAAACTAACGCCCGAGGAAAGCAGTGCTCGTCGGTCGGAAAAACATCCACCGATTAAATTTGTATTCTTCATTATTATTCTTCATTCATTAATCGATAACAAAAAAACAGTTTTGATTGATCACGGTTTCTACGAAATTCTGGAACTGAAATTTACTGACTTTTCCCGGTTTTCCAGAGCCAAAATTTAATTTTTCCAGTCAATCTGGTAGGAAAGAACAATAAAAAATAACGTAAAATGTAATATATAATGATTATTAATATTTTTAACTCAGTTCACAATATTAAAAGTCTTCAACGAAATTAATATCACGACAGAGTCGTATATATGCTCTATATAGACGACAAGTTTGCTGAAACGAAAAATGTAGACGTTGTGTAGCACGGAATTAAACGAAAACATCAAATTCAAAAAATTTTCAGGGTTCAAAAAAAATTCCACGACTTTTGCCAGACTTTTCCAAGTCCTAAGAAATCCCCTGACCTTTCCCGGTTTTCCAGGTCCGTGGCAAGCATGTTGATACGTCTGAGCGGTTTTTTGCTATTTCGCCATCGGCCGTGAAAAATTGCATTGGGAACCACTGAGGAAGGACAACAGCGGGTGGAGAAGAGTTACTGCCCTCCCGAAGCTTAATACTATTTGGGAGCTATATTTAAAGGTTGATCCCGAGGATGTGCCGGTTGGCCCTCGAGGCACATCACTTCTCTCGGCGAGGAACGAAGAGCCGAGCGAAGTGAGAAATAACGAGGAGCTTTGCGGTCAAGAAACAAAAAAACTAAGAAAAAACTCCAAGTCGCGATACAGTGGCAAACTCGATTACCCAAATTGCACCTCTTATCCTCGAGCAATTCGAATGATCGTAGCTAATAATCGTTACGAAGATTCGATTGATGTTAAACTCCTCCGGGATTTCTCGGCTGTTATTATACACGCGGCGGTAATCAAGTTTCTTCCGATGAGATAAACGCAGGCTCGCGCGGATTGTCGTAACGATCGGTGAGCAAAAGAGGAAGAAGATGTAACAGATAAGCGAGGGGTAGAGGCCCTTGACCGTGAATGGGGAAACAAAAAAAAAAGTAAAAAAAAAAAATCGCACGAGACGAGTTTCGAGCTGGCTCCGTCTATATTTAGCCTAGTAACCGGGCAGACGTCTCGAGGGGTTGACCACTGCGTCTGCCGAGCACCAAACGATCAGAACAAGTTCCTTCGCTCCCCCCCTGGGGAGCTTCAGTTCGCAGAACATATCTTCAAGCCTCGTCTATGCTTCTTTAATTTTTTTATTTATTCTCTTCATTTTTCTTCCCCCCTTCTTATTTTTTCTTCTTTTCTTCCGTCTCGAGCGAGGCGACACTAGCCATTCTCACGCGGCTCGGTGCGGGCTACCCGGCGCTCTCTCATCGCATTGGCGAGATACTTGCACACGGCAAAACGGACCGCAAACAACTCCGGGCTGTCTGTGCTTGGAACGGCATTCCACAGAACACGTTTGAGGTTTCAGTTTCTGGACTCTCGTGTGTGCTTCTCGCCTCTTTCTCTCTTTCGATCTCCTCAAACCAACTCCGAACCCTCGGCCGGCTCACCCGGTGCTGATTGCGAGCCTGGACCTTCGTCACGGCTAACAGACGCGTGGGCGTTGTGACGATTAAAGACAGACGCGAAATCTTTTTCGAGGAACTTTTTCCTTTTTTTTTCTTTCTCATCTCCGGTTCCTTAACGAGATGATCGTCCTTCATTTTTTTTTCATCCCTTCTTCTTCTTCTTCTTCTTCTTCTTCTTCTTCTTCTTCTTATTTTTCTTCTTCTCCTTCCTCGAGACTCCTCGGAGATTTAACGGCGACCTGGCGTAATGTCTCTCGGTACTCGGACAATTATTTAATTTAACAGCCATTATTATGATCTTCCCTCCCCGGAGTCGCTCGGCGCCGCGTCGTGGAAAGAAACTGCACGATGCTGAAACTCCTTGTCGCGTAAGTTACGACTCCGAAGCATAATTAAGATTTCCAATTAAGCGGTGTCGAGGCGAGAGGAGCTTACAAGATTTTTTTTTTTTTTTTTTTCTTAGCCAGATGTTAAAATAAATGGTTATAGATTTTATTTCGAGATCCAGGAAGGTTCGATAATAATGATTAGTGCGACGACGATGATCGTCGCGTATCGCAAGAGCGATTCAATTCGATCCGGTCGTTAACTCCGTTAATTATGTAATTCTGCGCTCGGCGCGTCCTCGACTGAGTCGCCCTCCGCCTCGTATTGTTGTGCTCTTACTCTCTACTGTCCGTTCGTCTTTACATTCTCCGTCCTCCGGTGTTCCTCCGATGATTTCTTAATCGATTCCACGAGGCTCCAGTCACCGAACGGCACGTAACGCGAACGGGCTTCCTCGTGTTTAGCGTAGCTTATTGCAGATACTATACGCAGATGTATAGATACATCGTGCATTAGTTATTTAATCCGGAGGCCGGTCACGCGCCTCACCTCGATCGCAAGTTGCTGCAACTGCACTCGTTCTTCGGGCACTCGGGAACCCTCAGTGTGCGCGCTCGTCTTCGGCAATCGAACCACCACGTACTTTTTTCCGCGTATGAGAACGGATTGCAAATCAGTGTTTGTGGCCGAACGTCGACGACGACGTTTCCAGGACTCTCGCGATCGTTCGCGAGAGAAACGTGAAAGCAGCTTCGATGCGAATGGAAAAAATTTTCTCCGCTCAGGGTGCACTGAAAGTTCAAGCGGACATCCATGAATATCATAATCGAGTTGCTTAACGAATTTCGAACGGTCGAACATCTCTAGCGAACTAGCAAACCGGCGGAAATTGTTTAATGGATTTGAATAATTTTATTGTTATTATTAATTCGAGTTATTATTAATTCGAATGATTATTAATTCGAATTATTATTAATTCGCATTATTATTAATTCGCATTATTATTAATTCGCATTATTATTAATTCAAGTTACTAGAAATTTGAATTATTTTTTATTCTAATTACGCCCCAAAAATAAACACGCAAAAAAATGGCCGTGTTTATTTTTCAAGTTATTTGAATTTCACCTGCAAGTGAATGTATTAATGAGCTCACTCGCGGATGACTAAGCTTCAAGAAAATGTTGATAAAAGCCACGAATGAAATTTATTCGCCGGTCGTCCCGAAGTCGGATAACGGAATACCGACGGTATCGTCGCCTTTGTATTTTTACGTGATTTTCGCACGTAAACTCGCCCGACCCGTCTTTCCTAATCCAAATACATAATGCAAAAAATGTGCTCTGAATACAATTTATTTCGCTGCGATATGTATGTATCGCGTCGCATGCGGCGAGCAATCGCCAACGCGACTGAGTCACCGCGGTGTCTCTGCGACTTGGTCGCGCGTACAGACACCGCCGCTGAGGTAACTCCGTTGCCGCGAATGTACCCGGTCTCGTTAATGAGAAGCATTGTAGAATCGAAAGAAACGATTCTCCGGCTCAGTGCGGCTGCGATGCGAGAGAAAGAGAATCAGCCTTGCAAGGTCATACGAGCAGCGGCCATAGCGGGAGAGCTGCTTTGCATCGTTCGTTATATATGCTGGTTTATATACAGTAAGCAGTGGAGCGCGAGGAAAACAGTGGGTGACGATAATTACCCCGACTAGTTCGAGTAAACGAGAATCGACCGTGAATCGGCTATAAACTTTGCTCAAACGTGCCCCATGGGTATTCAATAAAACATTGATTGTAGAGGCTGAACGTCATGTTATGTACATGTATGTGTACCAGCGGTTACGTTGGTTCGCGCACTCGCATGGATCGCATGGTTCAAGGCATGTGGAAATTCATTCCATGTGCAATGGAATTTTGGAAGTTCGAACTCCATTCTATATGACATAAAAACTGAAATTCCGAAATTGTAGCACATAGAATGGAATTTTAGAGTTTCGTAATCCATTCTATATGCTGTGGAAACCGGCGGACGAGGTTTAGCTTCACCGAAAGGGGGGCCAGCTGGGGGGTGGGGGCAAACATCCAAGCCGACAACCAAATCCACAAATTTCCAAAATATATATAAGACACATCGAATCCAAACGTGAAGCGGGAGGCTGAGACACGCGTTTTTCCAGTCGACTCACGAGCGATAGTCACAATTGACTATAAATCGACGGTAGTCCGCGAGAAGTAGGCTCATTCGAAACCGTTACACCGACGCTCCTGCGCCACGGCGGAGGACTTCTGGTCGTGGATGCACGAGTGTCGGTGCGCTCGGGTACGTCACCGAAATGAAAACACGTACTCGAGAAGGCTTGCGTAACGCTTCTCGTACGCGGGCTCCGATCCAAAGCGGAGACAGCGAGGACAGCGGCGATATCGCGAGTGGGTAAACCGGCGATTATGGAGAGGAAGAATGAAAGAAGAAGAAGAAGATGATGATCGTGAAGATGGAGAAGCTATCAATCCGGCGATGACGAACGAGGGATCCGCAGGAGGAAATTATATTTTCGAGTCTCTCGCGTGTCGAAAGAGTCGCTCGGGGCACCGCGGACAATTATCTTTCCTTGGAGTCCCGGAGAGAGCGATTAATCTATGAACAAAAAAAATTAAGAAACAATTACGGAACTGTTATAAACATCGTTAATAAAACATGTCCTTTTTTTACTACTTTTTCTTCTTCCATTAATTTTTTTATCTATTCCGCTTAGAAGCAATGAAGATGGAAACGAAACTCCGATGATTATTGGTCTCAGCGCGCAATCGATGTTAATTGGGGTAAATTCCAGTTTGAGGAGGTAAAGAGAAAAAGGAAGAGGCGAATTCTATTTTTAAACGAGGCTGCGGTTGACTCGCGTTGAAGTTGCACACGAGAGCTGTATTACCCGTTCCTGTTTCTCGGGGCTCTCGGGAGTTCGATGAACGGCCTCACCGAGGGTCTCCAGCATCTCTCGGCCACTCTTCCCGCTCGGGCAGACGCCGGAGACTCGGCCGGGCGCCGATCCTCGAGACCGTGTGTGTACGACGAGGATTTTACACTCGTGTGGCAACCCGGGAGCCCGGTGGATATGGAAGAGATTGGGCCCGAATGCGGGGAAAAAAAAATTGCAAGGCTCCGAGAGATACGGGCAACAGGTGAGAGGCGTTTCTCGTGTTATACGCGGCATAGTATACTATGCCACGAGAGAGGCCCGATAGAAACCGTTTACGGAAGTAAACGCCGACGCGCCTACGGGCCACGAGGGAGGAGATAGTATAGTGTAACCATGACGGTCCTCGAGAACCGTGTGGGCCATCGGACAGCGAGAGTTGCAGCACACGAGCGAGTTGCGCGGGTCAGGCACGTCGCTGCGTGGGCAGATCCACGAGAGATAACTCCTGTCTCTCCTTGTTATCTTCAAGAGAGTATACTTCGACGTGTATATATATATATATATATATATATCTATTACTATTCACCCTCATCGCCGTGAGAAGTTAATTTTTTTTCTTCGTTAAGGAAAAAAAAATAAATCAAATCATGTTGTAATTAAAATATTGTAATATTCTAATTAAAATAGATTAAAATGAACCAACGAAAAAGCTGAGATTGGGAGTTCGAAATTGATATTGAGTGCGATACGTTTACAGACGTAATGAAAAGAAAAGTAGTGCGAGCCGACATTTTTTAAGAAATAAAAAATGGCGTACAAAAAAAAACTGCACATTTTTAAATAAAATTTAGCAGAAACATTGATTTTTGACCACATATGCTGTGTGTGAAATTTCAGCTTGATCGGTCGAGGCATCCGTGAGTTATAGTGGTTTGAATTTTTCGCGTCTGATTTACACATGCAAACACAGTCACGCATACATGCGGACATTTTTTTTAAATGTGATGTTTCGACTCTTTGGAATATTCTGAACATGTTTTCATTACAATTGCGAATTTTTTTTACCATAACAAAGCTTCCTCTATGAGGAAGTAAAATAGTAAAAATCAAACGTTTTGTCATGCTTTCGTAAACATAGAGTGAAACTAGAAACATTGTAGTGTCGATTTTCATTGTTTGTACTCAATATTCAGTGGAAATACCAATGACGAAATTGTTGCACGTCAGCGATAAGATAGCATGAGCGTTATGTGTCAAACTTTTATTGACTGCATAGTGGCGAACGATGGGACTCGCGGAAAACATAGAAAATCGGTCGGGAGGAAAGAGTAAGCGAAGTGTGCTACAGCGTTAATTTCTTCGAGTTTTCTTATCGCGCACGGCGACACTTTAGTTCTCGTTCGGTTATTTTTTTCTGCTTTTTCACATTCACCGCTCGTTGCCGGTCGCAGTTACGCTCGGATATCGCAATACTTCATTCTTTTCACGTTCAACTCTTTGACTTATTTTCTTCGACTCTCGGCAACTTTATCTCGTCAGTAGGTCACGCACCGTGGCCGCCTTTGACGCTCATTATACGAGTCGTTCGTACGAACGTAGCGCATGTTAATTATTCGACAAGTATTCGAAGCAACCGCCTCGGCGCCTGTGAGGAAACATTGCGTGCGTGTCGATCAATAAATTTGAAGAAAAAAAACACAAACAAGTGAAAAAAATTATTCGATGGGATCAACGGCTCGTGAACGAGGCGCGTGGGGATTTCATAGAATTTCTTCCTCGACGAATCGAGAAAAAAACGCAAGAAAAAAAAATAACTCCATGAGCCAATTATCAATTCGGTAATGTTTGAGGCAACGCGAAGTGGAGCGTTTGTCGAGCTCGCTCGAGCGCGAACAAATTCGCCGCTCGAAAATACCCGAGACGATACAACACGTTTGCTCGATGTTGCGCAATTATTTTGGCGCAACGAGACACGCCAGGTAACAGAAACATTCCTCGAGGAGCGAGAATCGATTTTTTTTTTATTCACCCAATCGGCGAAAATTTAGCGGAAGGAGGAGCAGCTGCAGCTCTGGATGAGGCTGCGATAGGTCGGAGATTTATGAATGAGTCGAAATACGGAAAGAGAAGCTGAACGATGCGGAGGCGAGCATTTTTAATAAACACGGATCCGGCACCGTGAGAGCTTCACGGGTTACGCAACACGCTGTGCATCGATGCGTCCCAAGTCGGATGTGCGCTATTTTGCAATCACGAACGGAGAGCAATGTTTATGGCGAATAACTCGCGGCGCTCGATGGTAGGGATTCGACGCAGGGAGGATACGCCGCGAGAGTGAACGGAAGATCCGGGGGTGGGAGCGAGGAGGTAATGGAAGGCACATCGTCGCACATCCTCCCGTGATACTCGCTTATTAGCTCTCGCTGACTCGTCCTCTATGCGATCGTGTGTTTCGTAATCAATAGCCCGACGAGGACCGGCGTGGGGGTCGCGAATCACCGCGCTCGTGAAAACGAAATCAAAAGCGACGCAGGAGGAGATCAAATTAACGAAAAAAAAAATATAAAATATACGTCGAAGTCTCGGAATTCGTGAAAGTCTGAGACTCTCGGAAAGGAAGTTCGCTCGCGGACGGCTTCGAGGAATCGTCGTAACGCTGGAAAAAGAAACAACATAATTGAACATAATAGATTAAACACGTATATTGACTTTTGAGAGATGAAATTCCCGTGTGCGTCAAGGCTTATCGAGGGATATTTAAGTCACGATTCTCCTTCGTGGATTTCGTACAATCGTCTTCGGGCCGATTAATTTTGTTTTACCTCGACAGCTCGCGAGGGTCATTTACAGAATTGTTTGGTAATCTGCAAAGCGCGAGACTGGCCGATGTGGAGTTTTGACAAATCGTCGACGTAAATCACAGTTACTGACCTGGACAGCGGGTCGACGAAGAGGGCGACGATTATCACCGCGACGATTACACATGTTAGGTAGATCGCAGATATCTCGTAGATCTCGGAATCCGGCGGTCGGTGAAGATTGTCGTGGGCACCGTTTCCAACGACGCAAAAATTCGCTCCGCATCTCTTGAGCTTGTTTATCAGGTTCGACGTCGAGTTGCCACCGCTGTCGCTGCCGAACTCACCTTCGCTCAGAACTGAAATCAATAAATTAAAAGTTAATTAATATCAATATCTAATATATATTTTGGAAAGTTGTTTGCTCCAATTTTCAAGAATCGAATGAGTCCTAGGACCTTAATTTATTACCTAAAAATAAGATTTTCAAACCGGAAATGACGCATTTCCGGTTTAACGTCATTTCCGTTTGGAAAATGTGATTCGCAAACCGGAAGTGACGTCTTTCCAGTATGACGTCATTTCCGTTCGACAAATGAGATTGTTCAAACCGGAAATGACGTATTTCCGGTATGACGTCGATTCCGATTTTTTTCTTTGTACTTGGCATTGGCTCTTATGAGATGTTTCTTCTCGACACTTATTATACATCTTAAGAATTATCTGAACCAGAAGAAAATATTTCTAAATACAGCAGCCTGGTATCCCATGACAGTATTCCGATTACAATTGCAATATAATTAAAAAAAAAAAAACATAGACAATCGATCCAGGATTTCCTGCGGTTGATTTGGATTTGACTTTGATTCTCGGCTTAGCCATTACAAGGGAGGCCAAGTGCAACTGTATATGGGACAATATTGCTCGTTAGTCGTCGGAGTCATCGTCGTTTTCGAGGCAACAAAGGCTCCGCCACGGTTTTAGACACGTGCTATCGATACAATTACCGCTCTCTCGTCAGTACGGAATAATAAATACCGCGAGAGTTCCCCCACCCGAGAGCTAACCGGATCTCGCACGAATGCGTGTTTCTGCGGCACTGTTCGGTGCTGCTCCGTACTACTGTCGATGGACGCAGCGCTCGGCGGAGAGTAAGGATCAACGTGTTACGTATTATATACTAGCTCAACAGTGGATAGCGGGTTTCGGTTACGAGAAAAACGGGAAGTGTCTGAGGTTTTATTTCAATCTTTTTTTCTCAGCTGCTCTCCCGTTTCTTTCGATTCCACGCGCGGACTTCATCGATCACTGGCCAACGGCCGTGAAACTACTAAGTAAAGCATCCTCTTTTCCGCTTCGGGTCTTCTGTTAAATCTTATATTGCTCATTATTGTTAGTTTTATTATTGCCTTGTTTTCCTTTTCTCAGTCGTATGAGGAGCACAAATAAATGAATTAATATTGCTATTATTTTTATTTTTATTCTAATTTTAAGTCAAATAATTTTCGCTCTGATTCTTATCACTTGTAATTGGGCTTTGCCTGTTTGTTATGATATAAATGAATAAATAAATAAATAAATAAATATGTTTCGCGTTTTCGATACGGTAGTTCGAAAAAAAAAATGAGACGAGCAACGCGGTTGTTACATCTCGAGGAGGATGCTTCAATAATTAGCAGTAATCGAACGCCGTTACATTATGCACGGGCTCTGCTTATCTAAACGATGTCACGGTTAAAAAATACTACTCTGAGATCGTATCGTGGGGATATCTCGGCGCGGTATCTAAATTTGTAGATGGAAACCTTGCAATAATATGTTGTTCGCGGTATAATTATTTAATGGTTGTTTTTTTCCTTATTCTTCGAAGAGACTTGAAAAATCTTTGGCTTTTTTTTCTTTTGACGCCGAGCGACGGCTTAGCGCTAATTACGATAATTATTCGGACAGAATTATAATCCCTCGTCTTTCGATAGCAAACACGAAATATTTCAAGACGCGAGACTCCTCTTTTTTTTTTTTTCTAAAGTAAATTTGTTCAGCTGCACGTTTCTCTCTCCGGCTAGGTCAAGAGATCCGCGATAAGAGCTGTTGAGGACTCATCTCTGCTCATCTCCCACGTATTTCTCGATTGCGAACCTTCATTGAAGCCCCAAAAAAAAAATTTATAAAAAAAAACCTTATGTCGAAATAATGAATTCAAAATCTTTTGAGCTCAATCATCGCGGCATCGGCTCGTTCCAAGTCTTATCAACTTAATCTCTCGCAGTGCTCTCACGGCAGTCGAGACGTCCGTACTAAGCTGGATGTAGCGATGGAAATTTTTTTTTGTCCCATATACTCCAAGAAACGCGAAACGCACGACTGTGCACATGAAATAGCAACGTTAACGCGGTCTGTCAAAATATTGCGTGGCCTCTTCGATATCGCTTGCTAATCAGAATTTTTTTAATCGACACAGCTGCAGCCCAGTCGCTAATTATACCGCTTTGTACACGATATTGTATTGCGTCTTATTGTTCGCGAGTTCAAGTTCCCCACGAGCAAGTCGCTGAAATGAGAATGCCAAGCTGGAATGAATCCATTTTCCAGCACTGTAAAAAATAATTGTAAATTTAGTGTACCGGACTGAAAGTTTTCACGCAAAAATTGGCACATTCAATTTAATGTACAATCGTGATGAAGAATTAATATACTTTTTCATCGAAATCAAAGTAACTTAAAAAATTAAAGTACTTTTATAGTAAAATTAAAGTAAATCATTGAAAATAAAGTATCTCCAATGTTTTTAATACACTGAACATTAATTTTTCATCGCAATTGTACATTAAATTTAATATACCAGTTTTTGCATAAAAACTTCCAGTACCAGAACATAAAATTTCGTATGATTTTTTTTTACAGTGTTCATTTTTGCAGCGACTTCCGTGGTAATCTAATTAGCATATCGTTTACAATAATTGTTCGACGAGTTGGATTTTTTAGGAGCTCTCGACCTCGACAAGGACTCGAGGCGGCAATCTTGACCTTACAAAGGCACAATGGTTATAGCCAGAGAAATAAGAAGTCAATGCTATTGCACGGACTCATCGACACTTCATTTTGCAAAGGTCGTATCGGAGAATCGAAGGAGTCCAGAGATAGAGAGAAATGATGTAATGCGTGCGGTATCGCAATACCATAAAATCGTAGTAGAGTCAAGGAGGGAGAGCTTCGGAGAGCAATAAACGTTTAATCGGAGTAGGCAACGCGGAGACCGCGAGCTGGCCACCTGTTTCACGTGCGTTCGGACTCTGCGACACAAAGTCTCGACTCGTCGTCACACAAAGAGCATCCGTCAGAGTCTCGGTCGAGATGTGACGCAATCTAAAAAAAAGGTCACTTCTCTCTAATCGCCGGGGCTGCTGACAAAGCGATTGGGAACATGTCGCGGAGACCAAATTGTAAACAACTATTAAAATAGTCTCCGACAAACTTCGGTTCTTCTCAACGTTCGGACATTTAATTCGAGTTCAACTGAGGGCGAGAAGAATTTAATTATATTCATGAAAAAAAATAAATAAATAAAAATAATCGCAACTCGCATATGAAACACGGGAACTTTGGACTTGAAAGTACCAGTTCCTTGTATCGAAGAAAGCAACAAGTGGGGAGGCTCCGAGTTCGAAATTAGTACGATAAAGTTTTGTTTCTGTGTGCAAGAACAGGGCATGCACGTAAGAGACATTAACGTGTAAGTGTACGTTATACAGGAGCTCTGCTCCGGGGGAATGCGCGCTGCTTGGTACGGAAAGCTGACTATCTCAGGTTTATACCGGTTAAATCTCGTTCGACGATTCGCCCGAGGCGTTCTTTCGCTCGGCTAGCGTACGAACTCTCGTACGCCGGTATTCTGTAGCACACGCGTGCAACAGATCGGAGTAAGAGGGACGGGAGTCTCAGCTAGGACTGCCAATCAATCTATAGATATACCTATATATATACATATATAAACATACGTATATATATTAGGGTGTTTCAAAAAAAGGCATTGTTTTTTAAATTTTTCTCCCACCTGTTTAAAGTACAGATTTCGATCTCAAATTGAACCTCACAAAAGGCGGTACCAAGCAAAAAATCCTAAGAGGTGCCGCATTCGACGGTTAACCCAAAAAATGCGGCACCTCTCAAACTTAATTGTCAGCGACCGTCTTTCGCTGGATTTTTTTATCAATTAATATATATAGTTCTATAGGGTGGGAGCTTAACGTTTTGCCATTTTTTGTATTAAACACAAAAGACTACAAATAAAAAAATTATTAAAAATATGTATTTTGGGTTCACTACAAAAAATTACAAAAAGTTAATCTCCCACCCCGTAGAATTATATATTTCGATCTAAAAAAACATTTCGCGAAAGGCGGTCGTTGACAATTAAGTTTAAAAGGTGCCGCATTTTTGGGTACAAACGTCGAATGCGGCACCTCTTAGAATTTTTTGCTAGAGACCACCTTTCGCGAGGTTCAATTTGAGATCGAAATCTAGACTTTAAAAAAGTGGGAGCAAAATAATTAAAAAAATGTCCTTTTTGTGAAACACCCTAATATATATACATATATACACATACGTATATATATCGATATATATCATATATCATATATATATATATATATGGGTTCGTAGAGGAGACAGTAGTCAAGATGCGTAAGAGTCAGCCGGTGGCGTACGCCGCTGTGCGTTAGCTGGCAAGTGGAGTGCCGCGGCCTCTCGGGTACGTCGTTCGGTCAGACGCTCGGTCAGACTGCGCGCCGATTCGAACCACTGCGACAATGCACTGCCCGTTGACTCGCTCCACTCGAACCGAAGCCAGTAATTCTCTACCCGCTGCTCCTGCGACTTTTTATCAACGGCGTATGAATCTATGATCCGACGAATCATTGACAACTATCATGGAAACCTCGATGTCGAGGACGCTGTAAAAAAAGAAAAAAAAAGTTTATATAGTCACGGTGCGTGCTGTACCGGAATTATGTACTTGGAAATGAGACGAAAGAGAGAGACGAGGGAACTGTTAACGGTATTATAGCTAGCGGAGAGTCCGCAATCGTCTGGCGTTCGAATCAGAGAAGAAATAAATATATCTGTACTGTACACTGTGTCCGGTAAAACCCGCACGGTTTGGGCTCGCGTTCACCGTTGAAAAATGATTCGCTTGTTTTTTATGTATAGTATTTTCGTTGTGGCTCGAGAGAAACATTTTGTCGGAGGACTTTGTCGATCTCATTTCGGCTCTGCATGTGAACGTCGTATATTTTTTTGTGACAAAAATTTTGAGTCGCGAAGTAACAGTTATACAGAATTAAGTTTCGAGCTCTCGAGCTCTTAATTGCCCGCGCCGTAATAAATTTTCATTGTCCGAGGGACCGCAGGAATGTCTTTCTCTCGTTAGAGGATGGGGGATTCATCCTTCGTTAGCCGAGCTATTGAAAGATTCGTTCCCGTTATTGTGCCGGCCTGCCGCTGCTGTTGGCACTGCTCTTCGACGGTGGGGGACAGAGCCGACCACGAGACGGAGAGCGTATAATATATCTCATTAATTATTCAGCATTATGTATGTCGTTGATATTGGCGGCGAGGCGTAAGATGCGAATAATCGTCCGGCAAGACGAGGTGAAGGAGTTCGTGCGCTTCTCGCTCGCGAGACTGTCGTGTGTACGTAAGCTATATAATCGTGAAAGTACCGTTTTGTCGGCGTCGCGACTTACGATATTTCCATCTATACGATTTTTTTCATCGGACTCCGGAGAGCACTTTCTTTCCATCGGGACAACTAATTCGATGTGCATACATATGTATATGTATATATATTTATATATGTGTATATATATATATATATGTATGGTAAATATATATCTATATATATATATGTATGTATTCCAGCGCTGCATGGCAGTCGCGTCATTTTATTCTGGGAACTAATTATATAGTTGTCTTTATCGCGAGTACGGGGAGCGTACGAGATATTAATAATTCTACCTACATATCTCCCTCGTTACGTACAGTGTTTATAGTATCTTGCCGCGACGAGGTGGCACCGTACCGGAATTTATTTAATGCATTCTCCCTCTATCAATGCAAACGTCCAACTTTCATCCGCCTTTTTACTTGCGGGTTGTTTTTTTTTATCGGACCTGGATCGACGAAACAGAATTTATTCGGCGCTATATTCCTGCCGAAAGAATTCAATGAGATTTAATTAAAAAATTTTGCAATTCGCATAATTGCAAAATTTCTGTTAATCGATGTGATATGTTAACTTATGTGATTTTAATTTGTATGATATTTTGTGAGGCTTACCGAGCGACGAGACGAGATTTCCCCACAGTTCGGCGGTCTGCCACGCTAGGAAGAAGAAACCGAAGAATCTTACGACTATAGCGTCGGCCGGTTGATCGGTGAGTTTGGCGTAGACTCCGCCGACCTGCGTCAGGTAAGTGGCTTTGGCCGCCCACATGGGGGCTGCTCCGAGACCGAGGAGCACTCCCGCAGGCACGAGGGTGTAGAATCGCGGGTAGAACTGTGAGCCGATGTACGGAGCGTAGCAGAGCATCGACACGCAGAGGGTCCATTTCACCGTGAGCCTCTTGATGAGGAACGTCGGTACGAATATGCAGGAGAGAACGAGAGCGGCGTAGATCGCCGACAGCGAAACGGTGCCCAGACCGTCGTGAGCGTTTATCGAC
Source organism: Ichneumon xanthorius (assembly GCA_917499995.1). NCBI lineage: Eukaryota > Metazoa > Arthropoda > Insecta > Hymenoptera > Ichneumonidae > Ichneumon > Ichneumon xanthorius. The sequence goes on along the minus strand of OU824202.1, from coordinate 20,154,761 downwards.
GACTGCAGATTGGCCGTTCCTTGGAACGCCGTGAATTGCACCATGAACGCTATCGACACCGTGCCGATGTTCTTCAAAATTCGCCACTTCTCACCGCGCGAGAGACGAAATTTTCTCGATTGGGTGTCGTCCTCGGCGAGCGGCAACTGCGGCGGTTTCGTCGGCTCCGGCGGTATTCCATCTGTTCCGTCCTCCTTGTAACCCTCGTTTCTGTAACCGACACCGCTGACGGAGACCGTGTAGACCGCGGCATCGCCGTCACCACCGGAAACCGGCGTCGGATCGCCACCGCCGCTTCTTCCACCATCGTTCTGCGACGCAACCATGTTTCACGTGTCGACTACCTGCAATTCATAACAAAAATTCATAACAATTAGTTTTATTTTAATTAGTTTTTAAACTTTGGTTCCTCAGAGAGGAAACTTTTTTTCATTACATTTTTTTTTCGACATTTTCATAAAAATGTTTTCAGAATGTTACATCACGACAAAATCATACTTAGAAATATATCTGGATCTGGGTGTGAAACAGATCCGAAAAATGGAAAGTCTTACAACTTGAGAACGGCTTCGAGGTCGAGAGGTCGAGAGGTCAATTTTCAATGTTTGGTCCATATTGTAGCAAAATAATTTCAGTCATCAAAATTTAGCGCCGTTTTGAACTTTTTTAACAAAAGTCTGTGCACACCCTAAGCTTCTACAATTTTTGAGCTATCGGACTAAAACGTTGAACACCAAGAGACTATTATCGACCGTTAATCCCTAGTTAATTTAGCGAGGATCAACCGAACCATTAAAATTTTATGAAATATTGGATTTTTTCATTTTCTTTTTACGGAAAAGTAGTATTTCCTTTCTGGCGCGAGTTTCCGTATCAAATATTGAGTTAAGAGTAAAATAAGTCGCAGATTCGCGATCAGTGGGACAAAACGAGTGATTTTGTTGCATTTTTAAACAACCACATTTTTCAAAGGCGGTTATTTTAATTTACCGACACAGCTTCTGCGAGGAAGCCAAACAATCACGGAAAACGATTTTTCATATAAGCTTTGTACACAAAAGCAGATTAGCTGAGGAAGTTTTGCCATAATCTCGACTTTTACTTTTATTTATCCGCATTTCTTTCTCGCGCGGATATGACGCGTTCTTATTAATGCCGTTGAATTATGTAAGCATCGGTGACTGTGGTCAACGTCGTACAACGTCTACGACATTACTTGCACACCGCCCCGCGCTCTCAATGAAAAATATGTATATTTATCAACAGTCGACGAACAGTACTTTCGTGTTTTAAATGTTGACGCAATGCCCGCAACGTTCAGCGATAGTTTGAGAATCGATCGCGAGTCCTTTCACCTGTGTCGGCTGCAGCGTTTTTCTCGACTATTTCAATTGATTTCTCCAGCTGCCGCGCGGCCGCCCATTGCTGGCGGGGTGAATGTGTTTACGAATGTGAGATATTTCACGCCGCATGCCGACGTCGTTAGACTGACCGGCCGAGAGGTAGAGCAATATAGAGACGCGGCGGAAAATTACAAGATTCCAGCTAAAGGATATATAATTTATATCGTACGTTGAATAGCTCCGTTTGTTCCCGAGCTCGGATTCCGCGGATTGGCAATCGTCAATTATCATTATCATCAGCGCCGAAGCCGGCGATGAGGCCTCCAGAGAAATTCCATGAAAATTCCGACCATGAGGAGGAGACGATGACGATTAAACGATCGAAGGCGGCGCTTTGCGCCACTTTATTTGCGAGCGGATTAACAACCGGCTCGGCGCTCGAATGTTCCGGGACGCGTTACTCGCGAGACAAGAAGCTCTCCCGGGTAATTTGCAACTGGAGTGACTATGAGTTTTCGCTATCCTGGGCGATTAAAATTTGATAAGATTTTTTACGATCCAACCGTGCGGGAGACTCACGAGTGAGTCGTCGGGATCGAGGAAAACCGATGGGGTGACTCACTAATGTTTTCTTTTAAAAATTGTCTCTTTGCTCGGGATTAATCGCCCCGGTAGGGGAACGAGGCGGCTGTCGTTGTTTGTTCACCGTTGGCGATTTACAAGTGTAAAAATACAAACGACGCTGCATCATCGCGCGGATGTACAGAAATAAATTGATTGAACTCCTTTCGCTCTGTCTTTGGTCACTACGCCGACCCAGTATTTTTTCTGTATTTTTCCTACTGGTGTACCTCGCTTGATGCTTCGAGCGTCGGCGTCGACTGATTCATTGATCCCGGCTACGACTCCATCTAATTAAGTGGCCCTTTGATCAGCCGGATAATTGAAACGATTAGACACAACAGTTCTCACGATTCAATCAGACCTCGCGGTCCGTTGCAAGATTTTTCTGCCTCGCCGGGCGGAAGCAAAGTCGCTTTAGTCTCTATGATCTTGCTCTTTTTCGACCGAAATTTACAAAAAAATTTAAATAAAAATGTGGTTCCCGATCAATCACTCCATTCACAATTGAGTCCAAATCTCGATGATTGTGCTCTTTATCGCCCAAATTTTAGAAAAAATGAAAACGTGGACCCGATCAATCACTTCAATTACGATTGAGTCCAAATCTCAATGATTTTGCTATTTATCACTCCAAATTTAGAAAAAATAAAAACGTGGACCAATCAATCATTCTAATTACCATCGAGTCCAAGTCTCGATGATTTTTCTCTTTTCCGCCGAAAATTTAGAAAAAAATAAATAAAAACGTGTACAGGATCGATCGTTCCAATTCCGATTGTGTCCACGTCCCGATTCCGAAGATTGTTGTCTGGCAATCAGTGGCCGACGTACGGGTGCAAAGTAACGCGAGTCCGTCACTGCCCGAGCATTCGGACAATCTTCGATACCAAGGTCTGCCGCCTCGTCGCGCCTTCGACCGTTCCACCTTACAGCTCCTCTCTTACGGTTTGCGTATAATGAGCATTGTGCACCGTTCGAGTATGCCTCTGCACTCGTCGTCGCTCGCCAAACGAAAACAATGGCCTCGTCACGCGTGTTCCAGCGTCTAAACATTAAACGAAACTCACACAGGTAGCCGCGAGCATGCCGAGTCGTAAGCGGGACGGGCGCGATAGCCGAGGCCCGCATCGAGCGCCAACCGCGATAATAAATCGATGAGTACGTACTATAAAAAAAATAAATAAAAAACCATGTTTAAAAAATCAATAAAATAAAAATGTAAAAAAAAATCCCGAGGCAATTGCATCAAGATCTCTCGCGTGTGTCGATTAATTGACTAGCGATCTCTCCGAGGGATTCTAGGAGTGTCGAGAATGAATTAAGAGGCTCCGAGATAGAAATAATAAATAAAAGAAAAGCCTGGCGCGAGTAACGCCTGAGAGTTAATGCGGTCGTCCTTGCGGGCAGCCTTCTCGTTTCTTTCGCAAACCCGAGAGCGCTTCACAAGCTCGAACCGAGACGGGAGAAAAATTCTACCGGTCACTCACGTCGATTGACAAAGCTCGAAATTATTTCTCCAATTAATTCCTATCGAGAAATTCAATCTTGTACGTGAAAAAAATAAATTAAAAAAATAAAAAATAAAAAAATTCCGGGCGCCACAACTTCGGCATGCGCGCCGACGCCGCTCGATTGTTCGACCTCTGCTCGGTTATCCAGTAGGTAAGCTAATTACGCCTCGTGGTTGGCGCAGCTTCGTTCGTTTTTTCTTCTTCATCATTCGTCACTTCGAAATAATCGAAGAAAATCGTACAGTGGTGTTCTGTCGGAGACGTGGATGCACTCGCTGGCTGCAGATAGCGCGCTGTACCCAATCACGGGTAGGTAATGCCGTGGCGCGTCCAATTACGTCTGACATTTGCGAAATTGAATGTCGTATATAGCCGTTCGTCTATCGTCGTCGCTTCGCGTACCTGGCACACGGATCCCTCTCCTCTTCTCGGTGCCCGGAAAGAGAAAGAAACTTCGTCGGTACTTAATAACCGGCCGTCGCGACGCGTGCGCGACTAAATACTCCTCTCCCGCAGAGTCGGTCCTTGACAAACAAATTATCATGTGAGAGAATTTTTTTTTAATAAACACACACAAGCGAATAAAAAATAATCAAAATAGGAATAATAATAAAGAGCGATCGGTAAACCTACCGAGCGGACACGCTCGTAATCGCGTTAGCGAGAAAAGTGAAATAAATATTGGACTCGGTCCTTGACAAACAAATTATCATGCGAGAGATTTTTTTATAATAAACGCACACACACAAGTAAATAAAAAATAATAAAAATAGCAATAATAATAAAGATCGATCGGTAAATCTACCGAGCGGACACGCTCGTAATCGCGTTGGCGAGAAAAGTGAAATAAATATTGGACTCTCCGTAGGGGGAATCTTATCGCTCGGAATTCGTCTGAATTTATGGCCGGGGCGAGTGTCACATAAATTAATAATCGACGGACTCTCGTTAAAGTCACGTGGATTTATTCTGTTGACGAGTCGAGCTGGGCCGGGAGGACGGAAGAAAGGCAGGCGGAAGGAACCGGCGGAGCGAAGGCCGTTTCTGCAGACCTGACACGAGTTGCATAAGGACGAATCAAATCGTCTCTGCCACGGCAATGCCGCGGCTGGACTATGCGCGATAAATCCTTGGCGACTTCACAACATCGCTGGAGTAGCGCGACTCCGGACTCGACAAATGCCGAATCGGCATTTGGTCGGCATCGATACTTACTATATACCGGATAAAATAAAAAAATATATATATTTATTAGGGCGTTTCACAAAAAGGAAATTTTTTTTGTTTTCATTTTCTCCCACCCTTTTAAAGTATAGATTTCGATCTCAAAGTGAACCTCACGAAAGGCGGTCCCTAGAAAAAAATGCTAATAGTCAACGACCGCCTTTCGCGAGATGTTTCTTTAGATCGAAATATATAGGGGTGGGAGATTAACTTTTTGTCATTTTTTGTAGTGAACCCAAAATACATATTCATGAATTATTTTTTTAAATTTGTTTATGGGAAACTCTAAAAATGTGCGGTAGTGTGAATTTGTTGAAAAAAATTATTTCCACTCTCCGAAAATATAGATTTTAATCCGAAATTGAATCTCGCGAAAGGTAGGCTTAGGAAGAAAATCTTAAGGGATGCCGCATTCGTCGTTTATGCCCAAAAACAAAGAAGTCGAATTTTTTTGGTACAAACGTTGAATGCTGCACCTCTTAGGATTGTTTGCTTGGGCCCGTCTTCAGCGAGCTTCGATTTGAGATCGAAATCTGTACTTTAAAAAGGTCTTTTTTTTAATCACCCTAATATTTATGTATTTTTTTTTAGCGGTGAATGGTTTGTCGTCGATTTGGAGAACAATGACCGCGATTGACCGAGTCACGGCCTTTGTTCGGTAATTCAGCGCCGATATTTTGGACTTTGCTAAGAGCTGTTTGGAACTACGAGGCTGACGCGGTATCTCGGCAGGGTGTTTGTACGAGTTCGATAGTCCATGAGAAATAAATAAATACACCGAGGAGCGCGGCTCTGCGGCTGTCGCAGTTCCGGTGCATCGGCTGTTTAGAAAAAAAACCTCGCAGCCTGCCCGACGAAAGTTTAGAGCCACGAGATACCGATTCGTAAAACATTGACAGGGTGCAACAATGAATCAGCCGGAGTAATGTAAAAAAAAGAAGAAAAAAAGACGCTATTAAATCGACGAGAATGATTTACGAGCTTGACAGACTATGAATTAAGATTGAATTATCGTCGTCCGTTCTAGAGCTCGCTATCGCTCGCGCTCGTTTTTTTCAGCTGTTGTTCGGACACAAGAACGCGCCCAGAAACGAGGAAACGAAAGAGGCTCGTTAGCCATAAATAATTGTCCAAAGAAAAAGAAAAGTATAATAAAAATTACATTTATCGTGCCAATTCAGAGAAACCAGATTGATAATAAAAATTTGTTTCATAAACTTGAGAATAAAAGAATACGAATAAATTAGCTTCCGAATAATAAATAAATATAAATTTGCTTCCTGATAAAAAAAATGAAAATAAATTAGCTTCCGAACGAAAAATAAAAATAAATCAGCTTTCGATTAAAAAATAAAGATAAGTTAGCTTTCGAATAAAAAGTTAATTTTTATATATATCCCGATAGTCGAATGACCGATTCGCCAGGCGGGACGTCTTTCGAATTGTACAAGGTACTCGCTGGCTAGAAGCTGCTCGATCGAGAACGGCGAGTAACAAAACGCATAGCCCATTGTACAGGCATCCGCACCTATACGTTACCACCAAGAAAGCGCCCACGCACATTGGCACATCGGCCTGGTGTGCTCGGCGCTGACTCATCAAGATTCGCGCGCGCTTATCGAACGATTATTAACGCGATTGCGTGTTTGGTATTATACTCTCGGCTCGACAACCACCGCGCTCCCGACGATTGTGATTGCAATTCAACAACGAGGAGGACACGTGTACAGCTAAGATCCATCACGGGTTTGCGCACTCGCTTTTTCGCTTGCATAAAAAATTTTTTTTAATAAATAAAATAAATAAAAAATAATCCGAAAGTTCCTGTTTCCTACACGAGAGAAACAACTTTTTTTTTTACAAAACGAATATAAGTTTCACGAGTGGAAAAATCGGAGCGCGAATTCTCCCGTCGACGATCGGATTGTGTTCGACTCTGGAGTGTCGCAATTTTTCTTTTGGCTCTGTCGGCGAGACGAAAGACCGAAGAGAACACGAGCCGGTGTCTAAGAAGTCTCGAAACGGCGAGACGAGGAGCTTATCGAATAACCAATGAGCTTTCGTCCGGCCGGGCGGGTTAGAGGAAGTGGAAAAAGGCAAGTGGATTTTTTCCCCTTGCTTAAATTTTCCGCGGAAGTTTTGTGGAAAATCCGAACGATCTTATTGGGCAAAGCGTGGAAAACGAATTTTGAGCGTCTGCGTAAGCGCATTCGTGGAACGGAGCGTTCATCATTTATCGTTGGGGAAAAAAGTGACGAGATAACGAGTCGGTACAAAAGACTGCGGGGTTTTCTTTTTAGAAGCGAAGATTGAGTCGTTTAAGTGGATTGTCGTTGACAGGGCCATTAGCTTTGCGGCAACGGCGACGACGAGACAACAACGACAATTCAGTCGCGAGAACAACGTGCGTGCACACCAACGCGACGGATTTCTCTGGCTACGGCGCGCGATGCATGCGCCAAGTCAAAATAGAAATGACGATTGACGAGTTAACGTCGAACAGCGCCCGAGGCGCATCGGCGAGATCGACGTCCACAGGTTCGTTGGTCAAGCTATCCGGGGGAGTGCGAAAAACACGCGCGTTCCGCCTGCGTCGAGGCTCGTTCGCTCGGAACTTCGATTATCGAATCGGATTTTCGCCGGTGAAAGCGCACCCACGCTTCTCACGCGCAGCCTTGGCTCACTTGGATTTCGTTTGGCGACTGTGACTGTTCCTGCGGGGAAGAAATTGAGAAAAAAATATTGAATACGTCACTCATCTACTTGGACCTGTGTAGATCCGATTTAATCCCGATCTCAACGAGCCATTTAAACCTGCCGCTCTTTACGATCGGCTGAAGGTTTTGCATTGTTGGGAACAATTTTGAAACCATATTTTTTAGCAAATTTTTTTAATCGAATTTTCAAGCCAAATTTTGAAACCAAGTTTTGAAACCAAATTTTGAAATTCAATTTTTAAACCAAATTTGTAAACTAAATTTGTAAAGCATCTTTCTAAACCAAATTTTCAAACATTGTAAACATCGCAAAAATAAATATCGAGGTGAAAGGGTTAACCGGAAAGAAGCACTCATTTTTAAACGAAATTAAAAAGTGGATCGATCAATGTTGGGAAAAAGATCTTAAATTAGCATGCCAATTTTTTGTTGCACTCCGTATGACAGAATTGCATGTAAAAGTTTATGGAGCAGAAAGAAGTTGGTGCCCGAGGCGAGGGAGCAAATGCCGAAGCGAAAGGGTCAAAGCCGGAGAGGAGCGTACGCAACTATTTATCCGTCTTGTAAATAGTTGCACAGTGTTTATGAGCCAGGAGCGACGGAAGGTCGGATCAGCCGGAGCCCGCGGCGCGTCGAGATCTATCGACGGATCTTTGCCACTGTATTATATACAGCATACCTGTTCCGCTCGCAACCACAAGGTGAACGAGAGCCACTCGAGAATCCATTCGATTCGCATTGAGTTCACTAAAGTTTCGCTATGCCGCGCAAACGAACTTCCATACGAGCTCGAACTACTGGCGTATCGGATCAGCTTGTGCTACATCCGATAAAGCGTCGCCGCCGGTTCGTCTTAGGCGGACCAAAATTGGAATAAGAATTTAAGACTGTGCCACTCGGCTAAAAAAAAAAAATTGAGGCCCAATTCCAAAAGCGAAAATACGAATAGCTCGATGTAAATCGTCCCGAGATCGTTTCAGCAACTTCAGCGCAAAGTCTCCGAAGAGCTTTAGCCTACACTGAAAAAATTTTGCTCGCGGGCTGCCAAACAAAAAAATTGTTATTTCAATTCTTACAATTCCATATGACATTCAAACAACGACGGTAAGACTGCCAAGGTGACATGTAATCGTTTCAATCCCATATGGAATTGTAAGAATTGAAACATCCGAACGAGCTCGAGCTACTGACGTATCGGATCAGCTTAGGCTACATCCGATAAAGCGTCACCGCTGGTTCGTCTTAGGCGGACCAGACTTGGATTAAGAATTGAACAAAAAAAAAAAAAAATTGGAGTCCAATTCCAAAAGCGAACATACGGATAATTCGATGAAAATCGTTCCGAGATTGTTTCAGCAACTTCAGCGCAAAGTCTCCGAAGACCTTTACTTTAAACTGAAAGAAAATTTGGTCGCGGGCTGCCAAAGAAAAAAATTGTTATTTCAATTCTTGCAATTCCATGTAATAGTGAAACAACGACGGTAAATCTGCCAAGGTGACCTGTAATCGTTTCAATCCCATAAGCAATCCTAAGAATTGAAAGTAGAATGGAAATAACAATTTTTTTCATTGGCAGCCCGCAAGCGAATTTCACTTGAGTCATTGATATTTTTTGTCACTGTACGATTGCCCAATTCACCGAATAACCCAGCATAATCGTGGAGGCTCCGAAGAGCCTCCGATACGATCGGGTCTCCGACTCGGTTGTCACCGCACCGGGTGAAGGACACTCTCGAGGAATCCTCGACCGAAGGATATCCCTCCAAAGAGCGAGAGTCTCATCCTTGAAGATTCCCCGTCGGGCGTGCGCCTATTCGATAAACAGACACCGATATAATATGTATAATACAACATCGCAAGAATCCGCACGATCGTAGTTCGCTCCGACGTTTACCCAGAGTTCCCCGACGACAAAACAGCCCGTAATTGAAGATGATAAATTTATAGTTATTGTCTTTTCGTTCCATCGAAGGAAAGACACTCTCGCACGGCCTCAAAATATATAAATAAAATAATGATCATGCGCTTATTTTTTCTTAATTTTTTTTATAGCTCCAGGGTCGATCGAGGATTTTTCCTCTTGAAAAAAATAATTAATGGACACTGAATCATCCCGAGGCACGCGCCTTCGACGCGAGGAATTATTGTCCGACGATATGATCGATCGATCGAGTTATTATTGCGTACATGCCGGTAGTGTCCCGAGGATTAAGCGCCTCGTTACCGGGACGGTAATTACAAAGCGAGTCTAATATCTCATCGGGATGATCCGCTGGTCCGGGGCGTCGACGGGATTACGTCAACGGTTGTCGCCAACGCACCGCGAGCCGCGCAAACCCGGTGGCGCTCCGCGACCCGATTTATCGAAGAGATTACCGGCGAGACCGTGGACCAGGCGAGTACACCGGTCGGATTGATTTACATGTGTGTTTTGCGTAATTCATTGTCCCGCGGGCTATGAAATCCGGTTCCAAAAACGCTGCGCTGACGCGTAGTAATTTTATTTTATTTTCTTCGCCATTAGAATCGGCTTCACCCCTCGAGCGATCCTATTATGCCAATCAACGAGGCTCGGATTAACCGAAACGGGACCGTTGGAATCGACGAGGTGCGATAATTCCCGCCAGGACCGATCCAATGAACCCGGAAATCTATCGGGACGTTAGCCCGAGGCTTTTTCTGATTTGTTCGCGAATTAAACTTTTTTTTTTGTTTCATCAATCGACGAGTTGAGGCGATGAAAAAAAGGCCTGTTACGAGTTGCCGTGAAATTCGAGTTGCTGCGATGAAAAGAATTGGGTAAAACTGTCGAGAATACCGACTCGAAAAATCCAGTGTTACGAGTTGTCCCGGAAATCTATCGGGACGATCGCCCGAGGCTTTTGAGATTTGTTCGCGAATTAAACTTTTTTTTTTTTGTTTCGTCAATCGACGAGTTGAGGCGAGGAAAAAATTGCCTGTTACGAGTTACCGTCAAATACGGGTTGAGGCGATGAAAAAATTTCCTGTTACGAGTTGCTGCGATGAACAGAATTGGGTAAAACTCTCGGGAATACCGCGACTCGAATACCGGCTCGAAAAATCCAGTGTTACGAGTTGTCGTAAGGTACGAGTAGCTGCGATGAAGAAATTGGGTTAAAGAAACCTTCGGGAATACCGCGCCTCGAATACCGACTCCAAAAATCCACCGTCACGGGTTATCGTGAGATACCTGTTGAGGCTCATTCCAAAAGCATCCGTCATTTTTCCTGTTCTGCAAACAAACACGTATTTATCAATATTTATAAATAGCCCAGTTAAAGCGAGCTGGTTTCACGATGGCATTAACGGTGAAAACCGGTTGAGCGGTCGTTGTGCGAAGAGGCTCGTAGACGACCTCAGAAACAAATTTTTTATTTATTTTTTTTTCAGAACTTTAAATAAATTTCCTGAATCAATAAAAGAAACACTAATCGTTAGAGAGAGAGACCTTATTTATATACCTCGCCACTTCTGAGATCATCTCGCTAATACCATTAAACGGAGGGCGCACATTATCGGCTGTAAAATAACGGGCACGCGATAATCGGCGGTCGTTAAAGCTAAGAATCGAAAATAAATTTTTGGATAAAAGAGCCGATAAAATATGGACACAAGTCGTCAGTCTATTCGCTTTCTGGGTTCGAACTTTTCACTTTTTATTCGCAAAGAAAGGCTTCATTCGAAAGTTTCGAGTATCGTTTAAAAAAAAAAAGAAAAAACGAGCGAGACGTCCAGGGAGAAAAAAAAATTGCGTGCGCGAAACACACGCGACCCCGGTATCTCGTCACTTATGTCGCGCTCGTCGCGTTCCTCGTGCACGTAGCGAATGCTAGTCCCAGTTTAATAATTCCGCTCGCACCTCGGCGTAGCCGCGGGTACACGTGTATACAGAAAGACGCGAGTCGTCGTGGTCGGTCTCGGTGTCCCCGACAGTTACGGCCCGATACAAATCGCTCGATACAAAATACCTCTACGCGAGACCGCTAATACACGATACGAGGGTAATGATTGTGCGCTCGCGTTCCGAGAGTCGAGTCAGCGCATTGCACTTGTTTCTCCGCGCAATCACGATTTTCACTTACATTCGCCCCTACATATACCTTTTTTAACAATATATAAATAAAAAATTTATAACAAGCCTGTTTTTTTAATTATTATTTTAGCATTTTATAAGACTTTTTTTATTGTCTGCGAATTTTGTTCAGCGAATATATTTACTTATTTCCGCGACGTGCATTCTAAGTCTGCTATTGTCCGTTTGGCCGAAACGTTTACAATAAATAAGTAAGTTTAATTCTTCATACAACTATAAAAAATATAAACGTTACCTATTTAAAAAAAAATTTGTTGTAAAATTCTAAATGCAAAAAATGACGTTCTTATCACTTCTTGCGCGGATTGTTTTTCAAGTTTCCGTGTCAACGTGAAATTTCTTTACATAGGAATTCGTACCGTTTCGTCTTCGATAAGATTTTGCATACATTTGGCAAGCGTATTACTCAGCGAACAACCGATCGAAGCTGTACGGTCGAAAATTTAAATAAATAAATAAATAAGTAAATAAATACCCTTATTCGAGTATTTATGCGTACACGTCCATTGCGATTAAGCGAGAGGGCCGTTTCTCGTTTCTACATATTTGTTTGCCGACTCGCGCTCGATAACTTCGCCGTCGAGTTAACACGCCAAGACCGGAAGTGCTTGTTTATTCACGGATTTCGTTATGCACGCGAGAGCGGCGCCGTTCACGATTCACGATTGATAAACACAAGGTACAATTACGCCGTATTTGTTTTAAATACCTTCACACAAATATCGTTCGCTCACACTCGGGGTGTAACTCAACGAACTTTGTTGTATGATTTATAAACGGTTGGGAAACATCGCTGTATTGTCATTCGACCGATAACCCGACACCTCGTCGGTTATGTGTAATAATTATTTCCGCCGAGTATCCGTGCGTCCTGCACGACGACATCGCTACTGCACAACTAATAATCTGTTTAACGCCGTCACCGGGACAACGCTCGCAAATGAGTCTATCCGCGACTGAATTATGGATAATGCACCGACTCCTGATAAGAGGCGAAAGACAATGACTCGCAACGGCCTGCATGACTATCTAGCTATTCTGTAACGATTTTTTAATTTTTTTGTTTTTAGTAGTCACGATTCTCGGATTGTGTCCAGAATACTTCGCTCCTTGGCCAACGGCCCAGTAACTCGGAACACTGATAATTCTTTCGCGCTAAATAATAATGTTATTAATTGCAAGTGGGAGCGAAAAGCATTGCTTTCTTTTTTTTACAACAATACAACAATGATACTGATGTTCATATTTGAAACTATATAACTATATATTTATAATATATGAGTATGTATATTATAACTATATATTTGAAACTATATAAAGAACTATTTCTAGTTGGCATAGTGCCAAATTCTAAGACCTCGTATCTCAAGACTCATTATTTATCTAAATGTGAGACCGGAAGTAAGACTCAAATAAAAATCTTTACATGGCTGTTAAAAGAGCGAATAAGTAACATGACTAGCTGTTCTGTAACGATTATAATTTTTTTAAAGCTTTTCTTAGTCACTTTTCCTGGATTGCGTCCAAACGACTTAGTTCCTTGGCGAACCGCAAAGTAACTCGGATCACTGATAATTTATTCGCACGAAACAGTAATTATTAATTATAATTGAGAGCAAGACGCGTTGCTTGCGTTTTTTTTTTTTGCGAAGATACTGATGTTTATATTTTTTACTGTTTCATCATAGAAACTATAAAGAACAATTTCTAGTTTGCATAATTCCAAACTCTAGGCCTCGTGTCTCAATGCTATGATTATCTAAATGTAACACCGGAGGGTCGAATTAATCAAAAAATTGAATAAAAAATCTTGATATGGCTCTTAAAAGAGTGAATAATAAACATGACTAGTTATTCCGTAACGACGAAACTTTGTTATTTAAAAGTTTTTATTTGTCACCATTCTCGGATTGTGTCCAAACGCCTTGGTTCTTCGGCGAATCGCAAATTAACTCGGAACGCTGATAAATTAGTAGCCCGAAACATTAATTATTGTAACTGGAAGCGAGACGCGTTGCTTTCTTTTTTTTTACAACAACGATACTGATATTTATACTTATGTTTTCTATTTCATCACAGAAACTATATAACGAACAATTTCCAGTTTGCATAATTCCGAACTCTAGGCCCTCGTGTCTCAACGCTATGATTATTTAAATGTAAACACCGGAAGCAAGCTTCAAATTATAAAATATTTCCATCTCTCTTAAGAGACCGAATAATTTCTCAAAGAATGTTGCACTAAAATTCAATGGTTAAACGGTGAGGGAAGTGTTTCTTTTTCTTTTTGCCATTGTCGACGTCGCCGATATATCGCGTACGTGTCGCTGAATTCTTTGCGCACGTCGACTCGCCTGTTCTCATCGTGTAGTCACGTTCGTATGCGCGCTCGCCAATATGTCGTACCGTGTACTATTAGCCGGGTTGTGTATATATATAGCCTAGTGTGTACGAGAGTCCGGCCATCACCGCGGCATCGATCGCTCGCCGCGATTTAGAAAGTCTCTGGAAAGGATTGAGACTGGAGAAGGTGCCCGAGCCCGGGCCCGCGCGTGGTCACTTAAGACGTTTCACAACTAAACGCGCGACGTTGGAGCGTTCCAGGGAATTATCTGTATCTGCGAGTGCAACGCTGGTAGCTCACTGGCAGCGAGGCTGCACTATGGGCGAGAGGAGAGCGATGCCACGATAGAGCAACGTCCGAGTTGAATCAACAGGTTGTGCACTCGACGCCTCTCTCGACGGTCGTTCATACACCCGGTAGACGAGACCGAGAGCCTGACACGACGTTGACTCGATATTTATGTTTACCCTCCTCGAGACACCTCGTTTCCACACTAGCGCACCGAAACTTTTGTATCGACTGTTAAAACTAATAATTTTTTTTTTAAGTTGTAGATTTAATGCACTGGTCTGGAAGTTTTTATACAAAAACTGCACATTAAATGTAATGCACAATTGTGATTAAAAATTAATTGATTTTTACTGTAAAATTTTTAATATATTGTATGTTCATTTTTCATCACAATTGTACCTGAAATTTAACATACCAGTTTATGCATAAAAACTTCTACTATCAGTACATTAAATTTCATTCGAATCTTTTTTACAGTGTCGGTAATTTTCATCAATTGGAACAAGGTGATAATCGCGGTCGACCATATTTACCACTTTTGCTCTATTATATATATATATCACTCATTCAATGTAATATATTCATAAATAATATAAACATGTTCCATTGAATGAGTGATGTTTGACTATAGCAGGCAAAAGCGTCCGCGCTACCATGAATGTAAATTTCGTGACTTCCTCGCGAGTCGGGCAAACTATGAAAAAAATGCAAACGGTAGTCGACGCTTAAAATTAATTCTCCTGCGATAACGGGCCATATGACGAATGTGAAAAAATTACGCCGTTATTATTAAAATTTAATAATGAAGGTCTCAAACTCGACCTCGTCTCGCCGTTACAATAACGTCGATAGCCTCGGCGAAAGAATCAATCGAATTATTGAACAATCGGCTCGTCGCGTTCGGTTAATTAATTTTTGCGATTGTCCTCTGGAAGGTGCAAGGCCGCGAGCGGGAAAATCCCTCGAGAGTACGGATTTATAATCGATCGCCATAGCGGGAAGTGTGTCAAAGACCGTTTGCCAGGTTTTCGATCGAGGCGCAAGAGACTCGCCGTTCGCTCGTTCAACTCGCGGACCAGCCAGCGAACTGCCAGCGGCACCGGGCTCGTCCGAGTTCTCGACTCGTGTGCATAGAGTCACCGTTCCAACTCGCTCAGCTCGCTCTCTGTACCTGTTGTACATCGAGGGCTTCGCGATTCTAAGTATAGACCCACGCTCTCCGCTACGGAGACAACGCTTGAACTACTTGCGCTTCTCGCGTGTTTGGCTCTCGAGCCTCAATGGATATCTCAGCCGACGATCCGTAGTACAACTCGCGGGCGCCCGACAACCCCGACTCGGTTGCTCTTGAATTCACGATGGCATCGTCACACCCAGAGGTGAAAGTCAATAGGGTAGAATGGGCAAGGTAGGGTGAATATGGTCCACCCGAATTATCATGTAAATAGATGATATATGAACGGGGCGATATTCGCCACTTTTAGCCTATCCATCTATCCATCGATTATTCATCGGAGCGGAGCCAAGAATTACTGTCGTTGAACCAAAACTGTTTCTCGCTGATCAGTCTCTCGGACCTTTTTGCTCATTTTTTTTTAATTCAGAGGTGAACATCCAGAGGTGAAAATCAATAGGGTAGAACGGGTAAAGTAGGGTGAATATGGCATAGCCAAATTATCACGTAAATCAATGATATATGAACCGAGTCATATTTGCCACTTTTACCCTACAATGTAAACAAAATTCGTATGAAATTTAATTTATCGGATTTGAAGTTTTTATGCAAAAACTGGTATATTACATTTCATGTACAATTGTGATGAAACATTAATATTCAGTTGATTAAAAAACGTTGGAAATATGTTATTCTTAATTATTTGCTTTAATTTTACTATAAAAGTACTTTAATTTTAATAATTTACTTTAATCTCCATGAAAAAGTATATTAATTTTTCATCACAATTCTACATGAAATTTAATGTACCAGTTTTTGCATAAAAACTTCCAGTCCGGTAAATTAAATTTACAATTTTCTTTACAGTGTAACCATCTATCTATCCATCGATCATTCGTCGGAGCGGACCCAAGAATTACTGTGGTCACCCCAAAACTGCTTCTCTTTAAATCTCTCAGAACTTTTGCTCATTTAAAAAAATTCACATCCGTCACACCCCGAGGTGAAAGTCAATGGGGTAGAATGGGCAGAATAGGGTGGATATGGCCCACCCAAATAATCACGAAAATCAATGATACATGAGGGCTATATTCGCCACTCTTAGCCTATCCATTTATCCAGGAACGACTGTGGGTCAGCCCAAAACTTCGTCTCAGTCAGGAGATCAGTCCCGTAGACCTTTTTGCTAATTTTTTAAAAATTCGCACCGTCCAGCTTCCGTTGTTCTTGTTTTTCTTCTTCTTATTTTCTCTCCGACAGTAGCACGTGACAAGAAAAGGGTCAACGACGTTCTATGATCGGTTGAATCGTTAGAAAGTCGATCGTATCCCGGGAGCGCTCTCGGGCTCCTGGCGTCTCGTTTCTTCCTCGTCCGATCGGTCGCGCGGGTGCCTCTCGCGAGAGAGACTCTTCGCTCGTGTCCAGCCACGGGACACGACACACAGCACGCATCAGCGAAGCGGAGTGAAAGCAATCCCGTGCTCGCCGTACTGGCGCGCAGGTGGAATCCGGAAATTTCCCGAGGTACAAATCGGATTATCGGAGGAGCCGGCGCTTCGCCGGCTCTTCCGGCGCCGTTGACCAACTCGCCATCCTCGGATTTACATTCGGTGTACAATTTGCCGACCGTCAATTTTCTCGACGATGCGATCTTTCGATGCGCGGACACGACAATTACGAGAACGGAAAATTCTGCGCTACACTATCGCCTTACGTTCCTCGGCTTGAGTCGCTTCCGTCGATGAGCAGCGGATTATCGACCTTACGGCAGTCACGGAGATTCCGGAGAGAGAAAACAGTTCTTAATTTTGCATCTTCACAGAAAAACAATGTTTTTTCGTTTTCGTTAAAACCAAAAAAAAAATCGAAATTTTTGTCTCAAAGTACATAAAATAGAAATGTGATTTAGTCAGATTTAGACTATCACGTATATCTGATAAGTCTAACATTCGTAAATTTCGAAATACAGTATTAAAACTGCACAATTGGCTTAATTTTGCATCCTCACAGAGAAGCACATTTTTTTTCGTTTTCGTTAAAACCAAAAAAAATCGGAATTTTTGTCACAAAGTACATAAAATAGAAATGTGATTTAGTCAGATTTAGCTATCAAGTATATCTGATAAGTCTAACTTTCCTAAACTTTGAGACACAGTATTAAAACTGCACACAAATATAACATATCGATCAAGGACTTTTGGTATTGGATTTGGCCGAAATATATCCAAGTGTTCAAATTTCATGAGATTTTGATTTTTTAAAATTTTTCTCCATTTCTAAAAATACTCGAATTCGAGTAAACACAAACACGGGGCCGACATTCGGAAAGCGAATGGACTAAAATTGCGAAACTTTCAGAATTGGCGAAGATAGATGTAACCATTAAGAGGTTGCGAAACTTGGAATTTCTTTTTAAGAGCAAGCCACGCGCGAGTTTCTTTGCACGTTTCATTTTTTTCTCACTTTTTAAATAACAGCCCGGATGAATTTATAGTCGATCAAGCGAGACGCGCGTCAAACACGAGATAAAGCGAGTCGTCGAAGAGACAATATTTTTCAACGGTGCATATCGAGGGAAAATAAAATATCCACGATAGCCGAGAGTGAGATACGACGATAGACGACATAAATATTCATGATTAATAAGAGCAGGATATTCCTCGGTTACTCACGTCTTAGCGGATGATGGACACTCCTTGTTAGCACTGACGAAAAACAAATTGGTGTCTTTCCACCCCTCTCGATGACTCACGATAGCGACGACACCCCTGAAGATCTTCCGTGCCTGAGTGTCACCAAAACAAAACAAACAAAAAGAAGTAAAAAAAAAGTGTCTTCGAAAGGCAACGAACGCGACGAGATTGCCGTGACCTTTGCGGCCAGAAAAATCGTCACGACTCGGTATAAAAATTATTTTCACTCCGATCGCTTAGTTACCGAACTTGCGACGATTAATCGAAAGTGTTTTAAAAAAAAATAGCTCGAGTCTTTTTCTTTCTCTTTTACGAATCTATTCGACAAGTTTCTTAAGGGTGCGGGCGGGGGAGGGGACGATCTCCCGTGCAGAACGTCCGACCGGTTCGGGGGTTCGGAGACAACTGAACTCGCAACGGACTTTGGATCGGTTCTGTGTGTTGCCGGCTACGACGAGGTGCTGCTCTGTTGCTGGTTGCCCGAGCTCTCTGTGCTTCGGGCACACAGGTTTCTCGTCGTCGTGTACCGTACCGTGAGCCGTACTACTACCATGTGAGAAGCGGCACCACACGCGGCTCTCTGTACTGTACAGTCCGAGTTGTCTCTTACCGTACAGTACAGCGCACAGTCTCTCGGACCGGAGATCTCCCTCTTTTTTTTTTTTTTTTTTAGTTTAGAGTCTCGATGTCTCGCTTTTATTTTTCTCGCCCCTTCTACTTCTCCGTCCGTCTATCAGCGAGAGGAGAGAGATATCCATCCTCTCACACTTGGGCCGAGCGCACGAGACGAAAGGACGAGAGCGCCGTAAAGCTTGTCCCCCCCCCCCCTCCGAGACTTTTTGTTCAGTCAAATTCATCAATCTCTGTCGAAGCCGCTGACGCGCGTCTCTAATCTTTACGCTACGGCGTTAGCCAAGGACCGGCGCGAAGTATCGGAAACAACTATTTTTTTTTTTCTTTACTGTCGAGGGCTCGGAACTGTGAAACGTATTGTACGGTTTCTCCAGACGATAACAGAATCCGATCGTTAATAAAAGCGGTGTAGCGTGTTTACAAATATTTAAACGGATGAGACGTGAGTTATGACACGAACGGAGATTTTATATCGCACGCTAACGAGCGATAATGTTTTTCCCCGTTCGATCTATTCATTTTTTTTTCTTTTTTTCTTCTTTTTTTGCTATAATTTTAATCGTTATTTTTATATTATGTTCCATATTATGTACCGTTCGCTCCGATCACCGATTAATCAATTAGAATTGTGCATCGCCCCTTTATCATTAAATAAATAAGTGAATAGATAAATAAATAATTTAACGGCTGATCGAGATCCTAATTGCGTAAATGTGTATATAAATTTAGAATTTTGTACTAAAGTAATTTTTTTTTTTTATAAAGAATCGAAGTTTTTTCTTCGCGTATCGACACGCGTTACGAGCACAAACACGATCGTACGTGCCAGGTAAAAGAAACCTTGTATTGAATAAATTATAGAAACCGAGTGATCGAGTCGAATAGGGGGGCGGTCGGGTAAGCCCAAAGCGTCTCCCTAATCGTTGGAGTAGAATAAAGTCGCTGATGACTCGACTACGATGACGTTAATGATAATATGGCCGAGGCGACTATCTCCATTTGTGTAAACATAATTTGAGAATCGGATACGTTATGCAGATGCGCGCGCGGCTCTCGCACTTCTCGCGGTTAAATAACAAGATATAGTGACATTGTCCTTGATTCGGCGACGAATATTCCGAAGGTCTTTCTATACTTCCAGGCAGGCTACAAAACACCGGCCTCTCGTCACTCATGTGGACTCCACTGACGTTCGCGCCTACATCCTAGATTTGCCAAATATTCGCGAAGTCGCGAATATCCTCGACGAGTCGCGAGATTCGTGTCTGTTCGACCGAGCGGTTCAAATATTCAATAATTGTAGAAAATGTGTTTAACTTCGGCCTCCATGAAACTAAATGGGGTGAACACGCGAGGTGAATCACCGTTTATTTGGTTTTTAAGTAAAATATTTATTTGATTTAAATAAATATTCATTTAAATAAAATAAATAGTTACTTAAATGAAATAGATATCTATTTAAATCAAATAAATATTTTACTTAACCCAAATAAACGCTGCCCGCCAAATGAATTATTTTTCTGTAGCGATGTAGCAATGTGTTATGTTTCTGTAGCAATGTCTGACTTGATCCTAAGCGACAAAGCTATTGGATTCGTTCGCGTGAAAACGCACATAAAAATTTATGTTCAAGTATTTTTTTTTTCGTAACCCTTTAATTTTCGAAAAATATTATATATTATTTTGCTGATTGTACATTGATTTAATAAAAACCGATATTCCCTATATTCGAAGACCACCGATGTATGCCCGAAAATTTTTTAACATGAAGCTATTCATAAAATAATTTAATAATTACCAATTGATAATGGAAATGTTCCTTCCTCCGCGCCCCCTACTTCCCTCTCACTGATGCCGTATACTATTTCGTATGTTCCTGCCTCTCCGGCTCACTATAGAATATTCACAGGAACGAGCTAACAGTCTCGGTAGCGAAGAACCCGCGAAAATCGTACGATTAATAATGATGCCTGTAGGTGACGACGGTATCGCGTCCGTGCGAAGACTCTTGATTATCGCTCGTCAACCACAGTACTTGAGGAGGCGCTCGGCCGTGACGTCACGGTGTCTCGACGGATCTGGAAGCTGCCCCCGAACAACGACTTTGCAAGAAGAGCGCCGAAGTCGCTCTCGGAGAACCTCCTACTTTTTTTTTTCTCTTCGCGTATCTCCTCCCGCGCTTTCAATTTTCATCGCGAAATACAGATACGTCCCCCTTCCCGGTCGCCTTCGCCCTACCTGTTACTAATTTTATTTGCCGTCATCCCCCTTCGTCAAACGCCGCGACGCATACCGCGAGTCACACGCCCGAAGAGACTCGTCACTGGATCAAACAAATCATAAACTCGTCAGAAAAATATATCGCGACTGTTATCTACGAAACACGCACAAGTATAACTACCGTGTAGTACAGCTTCGGTGTAACTTCTCTAATCGAAAACACGGCGCACCTTGAGAATGCAGAATAACGATTAAGAGTCAAGATTTCAATTGTCGAACGATATACCAAGAAAAAATTCTATAGTAAAAGCAATAATACAGACTTTTTACCATAAAAAATCGTTCCCGAGGGAAACGTCTACATTTTAAGGTTACTACAATAAAAAAAAATCATGGTTGCAATCGCAATTATAGATTAACCAATTGAATATATACTATCGGAAACTATCTATATAAACCTTTCTCCTGGGGACTATTCGTTATAGTAGGAAATACTATCCTTTTTCTCAGTGTATGCTAAAAAAAACGTTACGATCAGATGAAACAGGCACTGCGTTTGAACGTTTCGACTCGAAGGTTTTTTTTTTCTTGGAGCTTTTTTCCCTGGGCTATTCGAACGTGGCACCCACGCCGACCGGCTTTAAAAGCAAAAGATAAATTGGTCTCCTCTCTTTGTTATGCAAGCCTAGCTCTCCGCGCGCGTAAGTTCTGTCGAATAAAGATAGACGTGTTGTCACTCGGACTGGTACTCCAAAATTCCTAGTACGTAACAATCGCCGAAAAGAGTGTGATAACGGTATTACCGGTTTATCCTCCGGATTATCGAGAGGAATACAGAGAGATCGTCTCCGCTCGGGAGCTCCGATTCTCTCGGCATTCGCACAAGGTCGCCGGTATATGCCGTTCCAGTTTCAATTCTCGATGACGAAGTGAGGACTCGGTCGACGCCCCGTTATACTCTCCCGAGCTCTCGCGGGAACACGAGACTTGGCTATCATCGTCTGCACAAGCGGCGACAGAAAAGGATTGAGAAACCCGTCAAGATAGGGCAGAGCGGGGCAAAATGGGACAGTGAGACAAAACGCAATTTCCAATAAATTTTTTGATGCCCCATTTTGACCCATCGATACATCCGGATTTTTAGACCCGTTTTGCTCCATCGACCCATCCAAACTACGTTTTTTGCCCACTGTCCCACATTGAGAAAAACGATAGTATTTCCTATTATAACGAATAGTTCCCAGGAGAAACGTTTATATAAATAGTTTCCGATAATTGGTTGAACTACAATTATAATTGCGCCCATGATTTTTTGGCATTGCCGTAACTATAAAATGCGGCCGTTCCCCTTAGGAACAATTCTTCATTGAAAAAGTTAGTATTGTTCCTTTACTATGTAAATTTTTCTCAGCCCATTTTGCCCCGCTCTCCCCTACATACTGCGACGCAGTGTCGCTGCTGTGTGTAAACATCTCTCGTTCGGCTCGCTTCAGAGTCGTTGGCAACTCCGAAGGACTTCTCTCATTGTTGAATTATAGCCCTCCGAATGGCTTGCTGCCGGCACCAAAACTGTAGCGGAGTTGCCGGGCTGCGAGGTCTCCAACTGCAAAAAAAGAAAAAATCTCTTATCTTCGTGTATAACGATGGTGCGAAATACGAGGACAAAACTGCGTCAGCAGGTGATTTCCCGGAGGCTTCGCCTTGAACTTACCTATCGAGCTTCCGAGGAGAGAAACTGAGAAAACAGCGCGGACAAAGATCTCGCCGTGACGAAGTCTCGGGGAAGCTGCACGGTCGATGTTCCATTGTGTGAATTAAATATCCGGTTCGCGTCTGCCGCTCCGTTTCGCTTATTGAAGCGCGTCGCAGCGTCTCGATTGAACTGGATTAAGTCGCACGAGAGACGCGCGTACAATACGGGCAACGAGCAAGAGAGAAACTGAGATGAGAGGAGAATGAATGGAAAGGACAGTCACGTGCTGGCTACAAGCGGGAATTAGCGAAGAGGCGTTGTCGGGTTAGCGCGCGTGCCTCTCTCGAACTTCAGCAGCGAGAAAGCCGGCCCAGGGGGAGCTCGGGATGTGTCCGGTGAAATCTGGTTGCGAACGAAAGAGTTATTGTGCATCTGCAGGATAACAAGAGACACGAGACCGGAGCATGAACGACATCGAAAAATTAAACGTGAAATTCGACTCTCGAATTACTTCCAAGTCCGGGATTTTTTTTCTTGTTTACGCAACAAATTGACGAATTATCAAAGTTAGTGGGTAACGAGCTCAATGTCAATGCGGGCTCGTCCGAGCACGTTTCGCACTTGTTTGCGTACTAGATTAATTTTTCGTTTTTTTGTCGGTAATAAGATTCAACAAGAAGCACCGAAGAAATGTCTCCGCCTGTTCATTATGACCCAAGGGATTTTTTTCTTCTACTTCGTTACACATTTGAGGAATTATCAATGTTTGTGGGTAACTGGCTCAATGTCACTGATTGCGCCATGGCTTAATTTTTTTTTTTTTCTTTTTCTTCGGAATAATTAAAGAGCGACAAAAGTCGACACGATCGAAAACAGAAGCGAACGAATTATTATCTCGAACCCAGGTATAAATTTTGAGACTATTATTCTCGCGATATCGCCGGAGTATCCTCGAGATTGTCAGAAGAGTTGTAATTTACAACTTCTCGCTTAAGCAGATCGTCGTGGCTGTGACGAACCGAACGCGCGAAGAGCGAACGAGGCGTCGCTCTGTCGTTGTCGGGGATCTCGTTGAGCATACAATACGGTTTCGCGCTTTCTCGCTGCTGCCGCGTATGAAATTCGTTAAATTCACCGAGTCGATCGTAACGCATAAGCGCTCGTCATTTATCGACGCGGCTGATGATTTCCTAGACCCGCAGCGATCATGCGTCGGCTCGCACTCCGCTATCACACAGCTTTGAGACTATTTGTCGAGGGCAAATATTATTCGTTTAACGACTTCGCGCGAATTTTTTGTTTTTTCCGTTCCTAGTCGCAGGCTAAACGCCTCGGGTTTCCGGAGCGGCGAGCTTCGTTCAGAAATTCATTGCGCGTCACTCGGCTTCTCGGCTGTCGTATTTAATATGACAAACAGTCAAATATTTGATATAAAACAATATCACATGGACGTATCGGCTGTGTTTGGAAATCAATTAGAAGCCCCGCTGGCGTTAAACTAATGTCAATTGCTGATATATTATACATATATATATCATATATACATATATATATCGCAACTTCCGGTTGAAAAATTAATATTTCGCAAAGGGCTGGGAGCCCTGATTATTCCTTCGTTCGGAAATTCATTTCGCGTCGCTCAGTTTATCGGCTATCGTATCTAATGTGACAAACAGAAGAACAATTGATATAAACGATATCACAAGGATGTATCGACTGTGATTGAAAATCGATAAGCCCTGCTGGCGTTAAAATAATGTCAATTGCATATATATATATGTATCGCCGTTCCCGGTAAAAAAATGAATTTTCGACACCGGAAGGGGAATTATCAGGACTTGAGTGGGGGCTTCGAATTCTTGAAAATTGGGAGAAACAAACAAGCGAACAACTTTTCAAAACACATATAAGGTATGTGCAAATATGTACTATTCGGACAGTCCACCGCAGTGTCTCGACTTCGGCGCGGACGCTCCTCTAATTTCTTCCCTGATTATCGTGGTGGCGTTAAACCGATGTCTAACGAGAACTCGCACGCGCCACGGTTTCGTGTAATATATGGGTTTTAGGACTTAGTTGAATACACAATCGCGTGGCGACTATTCCCCCCCCCCCCCCCTCCACCTAATCCACTCACTCAGCGGGTCTCCCCTTCCCGTCTTTACGCGAGATTTCTCTATAGAGCGTGATCGATATAGTATGTTTATCGATGCACGAGACGACACGAAACATGTGAGAACGTTGTCAGCTTATCGCAAAGCTCTCGACGATGGAGTTAATCCAAACGTAAAACTGGAGTGACACTATAAAATCAACGGAGGAAGCAATGCATTTTATCCATCCACGTTTCAGAAGCCGCCGCATTGTGTAATTGAGTCCCGTGCGATCAAAACGGACGCGAGAGCACTGCACACATCCGACAAAGTAGGATAGAAGTATATCGTATGCAAACGAGAGCAGCGTCGGAAGTCGTTGCGTTTTTTTTTTTTTTTTTACAAAAGCGAGCAGAGAATTATTCAGGATCTGCGCGCAACGGAAGGTCGACAAAGGCTCTTCCGGTATTGTTACAGCGCCACGAGTGCAAGGCCGACGGAAAAAAGAATCGAGAGAGCTTTTCCTAGCATTCTTTTCCAAGCAGATATTTTTTTTAACTTGGTTAAAGCAGCCAATGAATGGACAGGGCCAATGAATGGACACTTTCCATAAGAGCACGTGCATAAAATACGTCTATTCATTGGCTTTTTCGTCTGCTTAACTGTCCATTCATTGGCCGGTTTACCCTATATTTCCACTTCCGGTGGAGTCCGAACGCAAGGCAGATTAAAAGAAAACTGATCAGAGAACTTTTCCTATCGTCCCACGATACTCTGGTGTGAAATTGTACCTCCAATTCGCACTAGTGCGTCTATCACGAAAGTGGAAAATTTCAAGGATGTTTGGCTGACTAAAGAATATTCCACTGCGCGCGTACGGTAAACTTCCCGGATCGATGACTCGGAGCTCGGGCGGTATTTGATCGTTCAATTGACACTAGTCTAACAGACGAGTGAGGTTGTGCGAATTGATTTTGCGAATGCATCGGAGAAACGAGAGGAATAGGCGAGACGAACGGAGAAAGATACAGCTAGCTTGCAGGCTGATCTTACGGCGGGGAGCTCGAGCGAGGCGCATTTGCAACCTGCCGGCGTGGCCTATGAATCACCGCGTTTTGCCTTTCGCGTAATCCGGTGGCGACGACACGACGTGTTTGATACCAGCAGGGGTTATTGATCAATTTACTTGGGATGGAAACGTAACGTTGCCAAATCTTTTATGATCTTCATGACTGTTCAATTTGCGAGTAGCGTTTTCAAGGCAACATTTTTATCTCTCGTCCCTAATGTCGACTTATCCGAAATCGCTTTTGGTGAGTGGAGTTTACTTCTGGAACAAGTTGCCGGTGTAACCAATGCTACTTCCTTGGAACTGTTCAAAACGCACCTTTTTGGTCACCTTATTTTCACAGAGTTAACCGCTGTGTAGCGTAAACAATTAGCTTGAGGATCTGACGCTGGTTCAGGAACTGAGCTGAAGTCACTAAATAAATAAATCAATAATTGTCTATTCACTGGTATTAATTGTTAATTGATTCCTGTTTTCTCTTTCTGTTAATTTTTTTGGCTAATTTTGCTAATTGGCCTTAATTTGTTCTCATCCTACTTGCGCACTACTTTTTCACACGTCCTGTAAACCTACACTGTAAAAAAATGGTAAATTTAATGTGCCGGACTGGAAGTTCTTATGCAAAAACTGGTACATTAAATTCAACTCACTAAATAAATAAATCAATAATTCTCTATTTACTAGTATTACTTGTTAATTGATTGCTGTTTGTTCTTTCTGTTAATTTTTTTGCCTAATTCAGCTTATTGGGCTTAATTTGTACTCATTCTACTTGCGCACTGAATATTGGCTCGTCCTGCAAGCCTATATGGTGCGGATATTCTACGTACTGTACTCTTTTGCATTTATATGTGCTTCTGTGTATCGACTCACGTCCTTAGGAATTTATCCCACTATCTTCAATAAACTAAACTAAATTATTGCTTTTTTCATAAAAGCGCACTTGTCATAAAATTACTGTGCCAGCTCAAGTTTACTTTATCGATCGAAGGACGTGGAACCTCGTCGCTGTCGAGCGTAACAGCGGAAACCGGCAGTCTCAGAGATTACGGAGCGGGTACAAAGTTTCAATGTCCCTCGCCGATACACGGTCGAGTTCCGCCAATTTTAACGGCGGTCAGGAGGTGTCGGAGGGCGAGAGCGTCGCGAATCTTCCTCGCACCGCATAATCAGCGCGTCTGAGACCTTGACCGAAATCGACGATGAAACGTCGCGTACGGTACGTTTCGTACTTATTTATCTTTTCCAGGAAACATAAATACAAGATCGCCTCGTGACGAAAAAAAAATGGTGATTTTTTTCGGAAGGAAGCCGAGAGAGTATCGACACATGCTTGAGTATGCGTGCGGTCAAGGCCGGCGCGGATCATTATTTGGCGACCGACAGTCTCGAGAATTAGCTGCTCGAAGAAGATTCCTTCAAATATTTCGATCCCGGGCATCGGGCACAGGTCGAACAAATCTGACCGAGAAGAATTTCACTCGATGACGAAAAATTAAATGATGATTGTAAAACTGATTAACTGATGAAATATAAAAACGAAACAAAAAAAAACATGGAAAAGAATCTGCGTCACTACTTGCCTTTCTCTCCCGCTTCATTGATAATTTACAGTAGCGCCCATGCGACCGTCTGTTTTCGTGAAGGTGCGAAAAAGAAGAATCTGGTTATGGCCGTGTGGAGGGGAGCCTTTCGCTCTGAGACGACGTGCGTGTCTCTCCGATAAGTGAGAAGCTCAAGGGTACCCTCGCGAGCGATAGGTTGAAGGGGCCTTCGTATCCTCGGCTGCAGTCGTAAAACTGAATACACTTGACCGACTACTCTATTTAGGCGTATGCTAGAGGTGTCGGGCGATTGTTTCTCATCGAACTCGTGTGCCTAAACAGAAAAAAACAGTCTCATAAATATGAACATAACCGAAGGTACGCTAGAATCGAAGTTGCAAGTGGTCCGTCGAGCGGATATTAATTCGATATGTTTTTTCTCTTCTTCTTGTTCTTCCTTATGGTTTTATGACGGAGGCCAAGTACCAATTTCGACAGGCTCATCGATGTTTTAAAAAGGCCGATGCGATGACGGATAAGATTAAAGTATGAAAATCTCGATTAAACATTATCCGCGGCTGTTGAATAAGCTCTCGGGATTCCGGTAAAGCCAACTCGACGAGTGTACGCTCGAGCTGCGCAGTTACGCGAATTATTACACCGGCGAGACATCGGAAAGTCTGACGAAGACTCGCGGCGTAACGCACGAAATCCGTGCCGAGGGCGAGCACGTTTGAGACGGGCGAAACGCGCGGGCGTCTCGTGCGCGCTGTGTACAATATAGGCATTATAACACTACGCTAGTGTATAATCGCATAGATCGTTCTTTTAGCGATTATATGCGCAGGATAATAAACAACTTCATCACGTTTCGAGACTAGTTAAGGCCAACGTTATTTTCAAGTACCGGCAGGTGTATAAAAAATTGCCGCGTGACCAGAGGAGGAAAAAAAAGAGATGAAAAATAAGAAACAAACATTTTGAAAAAAAAATCGGGGAGTTTTAAATCACGCAAATATAAATGTTGTAAATAAAAATCTTTAAAGCTCGTGTCACTTTGACACAGTTAAAAAAAAATGAAAAAAAAACCAAACAAGACGCTACTGCGTCACTTCTATTTGCTCCGATGTTTGATCAGGTTGTAAATAAAAATTTTGAGGGGACAGATTTTTCGGAGAATTATTGCCCTCACATGACAAAAAAATCCACGTGCCGAGAAAATAATATCAATACATCGATTTATGTAATCCACAACGTTTTTCTTTCCTTCGACTTGACTGAAAAATATTGCAACCCCGACTTTGCCATTTTATCATGTTTTTTTCATTTTTTTTCCATCGGCCCTGTAACTCAACCAAGTACCCTATCTTGTGTATTATTTCCCGTAGAACACAATTGCTGAAACCGATAGTGTTATTGCAATCCGCCGAATACTCTCGACGTACCAATTCGTTCTCTCTCGTTTCTACTCTCCACATACTCTACATTTGCAACTACGACAGTTCGCGCAAATCGTTTCCTTATCTTTCATTCCACGCTGATCAAGACGTGCGAGACGAACGAGATAATATGATTATTATTCTTACGACAGAGTTACATAGCAAACTGTCTGTGACGTTACAAAAATCACGCGTCAAATTTGACGATGTTCTCCCATCGGTGTCGTTTTTTTATTTAACTATGACAAAACACAAAGTATAACGTGATGGAATGAATCTTATCAATCTGTATATCAATACCCACGTAGCGCGACTAGAAAATAAATCAAGCTGAAAGAACGCTGTGTGGGCGTAACTAGAAGTCCTAAACGACGCGTTTCTCATTGCTAATCGTCTTCGATCGTCAAACTCATAGCTAATCTGCTTTAAGGTTTCCAGAGGAAATTTACCCGATAGCCCAGGAGTTTACTTCTCTCGTATTCGTCGCAACAAACATTACCGTGTGTACGAGCGAAGTTAAATTGTCGGAGAAGCGAACGACCCCGAGTTTACGTTTTACTTGTTACGTTATCGAAATTTCTCAAGTGTATGCGTGTGTGTGTTTCGATAGTTCGTGATCACACAATCGATTCCAGGGATCGCGCGCGATTCCTCCGCCGAGGGCGCATGATGAATATTGAGCCAAGTTAGGTATTTGTCGCGAGTATCGCGCGTGCCCGCGAGAGAACCGACTCGCGTCCAGTAACACGCATTATTGCGTAACTTCTTGCTCCGTGTCCTTACTGCCTGTGAAGTCTACGAAGCTCGCTCGAGGAGGAGCCGATCGAGAGCAGCCGAGAGGGGATGAACGCACCCGCCGTCTATCGCGGGGAAACCATGGCCTACTTTAACAAATAATCCATGCCGCGAATTCGGCGCGCATCGATTATCGATTATAGTAACCACGCCACAGCGAGATCAACGCGACCTTCAACCTCGTTGGAATGAATAAAATCTGTATAATCATCGGGACTAAATCATCTTTGAAACAGGTGTTGGTAATATAACCGTTATTCAATGGTTATTGGGTTGTTGGTCGCTAAAATAACTGAAAAAAAGAAAGGAAAAAAAATTAACAACGAGAATGAAGAGACCGCTGTTACGCCGCGAATATCCGCATCGAAAAAAAAATGAATGGGAAGCTCCGTGCTTGAGCGTGGTAGAAATCGGAGGCTTCATCCTCCGCAACTACCATTTAGAGCTTATAATATACCTCGCGCAACCGATAATTTCCGCATCCGAAGTATTAATTGTCTTACACTGTCTTGTTCCTCGAAATGTACGTTTTCGCTCCTTAACGACTGGACGTTGATGCTGCTACTATGGATTTTTATCTACAAGTGTAGTACGCAGTTCCGTTGTCGCAGCGGGGCTCGTTACGCAACGGCATCGACCCGAGGATGGAAGGCCCCGAGTACGCTTACGAGAATTTGATGAACGACGATCAAACATCGAAAATATAAAAATGATAACTTACGTATGCGCGCGGTTATCGCGCGTTGCGAGCCGGAACGATTTTTCTGCCGCTCCTTAATTCTCTCTATTTTCCGCCGTTTCGGCCGCGCATCCTGCTTCGAGCACCTCCGCTCGACCTCGGGTCGTTTTTCGTTCCATCGCAAGCCATTCACGTCCTGCCTTCGTCGATCCTTCCACCGTTGTGATCTGCACAGGGACATCGAAAATTCAATAACAATCATAGTAAACAATATCGATTTCTTTACTAGTCATGTCAGCAGACGTCAGAGCGCGCGCTCGCGCGGTTCGGAGGCCCGGAGGGAATTTCGCTTAAGTACGACCGGATATTTTCTCGCGCTTTGTCATCGATAATTTTACAAAAACGAACGGGCAAGAGTCGGAGCGCGGACTGTCGGAGTTTAGACGCGACCATATTCGTCGGACAAGGGGCGATTTTTAGATATTCGAAAAAACCGAAGTGCGTTTAAATATTCGGGAAAATATGAAAATGATCATTTACGTTTACCGCAACGGTTAACGGGAGTTTTGAGACGGAATGATTTTTTCTGCAGCTTCTTAAGGGGCTCCTCTCTCTTGCTCTTACAGAATTCCCATGGCGCTGTCTCTCTCACACCCATGCAAATGTCGTCAGGGTTTAGTCTCCTCTTAATTCTCTCCATTCCCAGCCGTTTCGGCCGCGGGTCCTGTTCCATGCCTCGTTCGATCTCCGGTCATATTTCGTTTCCTCGCAAGCCGTTTCCGGATTGCCTTCGTCGATCCTTCCACCGTTGTGATCTGCACAGGAACATCAAAAATTCGATAATAATCATAGTAAACGATATGGACTTTTTACCAGAAATCTTTAAAAGAATGGCAAACAGAGCTGTACTAAGATATGAATCGGCGAGAGGAGTTACAATAAAATAACAAAAAACGAGGCTCGTAGTCACATGCAAGTCTCATGTTAAATGTTATTAATTTTTATAATTCGTAAACTTAAGTGTTTTAAACTTTTATAATTTGCTATTCTGGAGCTTCAATATTTAGGAATTATTATATACTGATTGTAATGAAAAAAATCCGTCGAAAGTAATAAAATAAATAAAAATAATAATTATCTTAGCTGGCACCGGAGCGCACTCTCGTGCGGATCGGCAGCCCGAAGGCAATTTCGCGTACGACCGGATATTTTCTCGCGCTTTGTCATCGATAATGTTACAAAAACGAACGGGCAAAAGTCGTAGCGCGGACTATCGGAGTTTGATCACGGCCATATTCGTCGGACAACGAGCGATTTTCAGATACGCGAAAACACCGGAATTCGTTCCGCCTAGAGAATTTCAATCGAAAAGAGAATGAACGGGAGCGGCCGCAATTTTTTGCTGCCGCGAATTAAGCTATCATCGCACAGTGTGTGACAAAATTTATAGATTTAACTTTCACATTAGTTTTTATGATGGCAGGATTAAAATCTATCCGGTACGGCGAGCCGGACACGATGTATTGCGCGTGTAGATTCGTCATGGTATTAATAACGCTCAAAGTGCGATCCGCCGTAGCTAGAGAATGCCTGCTGTACGAACAAAATTGAAACAATGGAATGTTTCGTAGTGGCCATTTTGTCTCTGAAGGTTTCGCCCGCACATAAAAAATGAAAAATAATTTCGCAAAATCGAAATACGAAGTTTCGTAAAAATAATTTTGTTAAATGAGTGACAAACTCGTTAACTGCTCGTTAACCACTGTTAAGTAAGGGATAAACAAGGACTGGTTTGAATATAAAAACTTGTCCTTTTATTTCCCATGGCATTAAAATGGAATATTCAATAAAAATAGTCCCATGGTTTGTAAAACTAGAGCAGGATGGTGCGATCGGACAATTAACCGATTGTAGACGCTTATAGACGATAAGTAGTTATAAAAAGTACAAACTTTGTTTACTGTGTATACTCGTACTCTTCACAATTGGCCCTTGCACCTAGCCTAATCAATAAAAAATTATTGTTGTGCGAGGAAAATGGAGACAAAGGATGTTTCAGAGCAGCCATTTTGTCTCCGGAGGGTTCTGCGCCCGCACAAATGCTCGAGCTCGTCACAAGCCACGGGCCCGTGCACCTGGCCTAATCAATTCATCATCGAGTGGTACAAAGTAACCCTGACGAATATTACACAAGATATTTGACACAGCTACCCTCCTTGTATCGCTGCTACCGTTTATATTGTGTCTTTCTTATCGCTTCTATCGCGTGTATTCTCTTCTGCCGCTTCTACAGCTCTATGGGCACAGGACGCGCGCATGCGCACACTTGTATGTGTGAACTCATAAAAAGGGCATTGTCCCGTAAATTATAAAACAAATTTTAAATACATATTTCGGGCTCATTAGCATAAATGCTGGTTCTGTTTAGTCGTATATGCAGTGAATGGGATTATCGATTTTAAACCTTGCGCGAGGCCAAAGGATTCTCATCGACAATTTTACGTAAGGAAAATGCGTTATCTTACAATGAACCGTGAATCTTCAGCATCGCCTTCACTTCCATCTCGTCGATACTGTGAATTGGAATAGGTCTTTAGGATAATGATTTGTCAAGGATATTTGCCGCTGCGGCTTCGGTAACACCTTCCTCGTTGCCGTGCACCCGCAGGAATGGCGTTCAATGGCGGTTTGCTTTTGCACTCGCTTCTGCTCGCTTCGACCGGAAGTGTCACGTGACCCGCAGCTACGGTGCTGCTCCCCGTGCGATAATCGCGAATCACCGAGCGACGTTAACTTCCGGTTCTTTTTTCCCGACAGCTGTGCGCGTGCGTCACCAGAGCAGTAGACGAAAACTGGACGAAACGTCTCCATTGCAATTTGCAGAGGTCTAGTTAAGCCGATAAAGGAAAATAAGAGCCTGAAAATGTCAGCGTGGAGACAAGCCGGTTTGAAGTGAGTTACCGTACAGTTGTATTATGTTTCGTTCTGTATTTTAACTGGAAATTCATTGACCTTCGTCGTTCGTAAATATCAAGTTTATCGATCCCGAAAAATTATGTAACCTATGAACTTCGGAGGGCAAAACATGAATTAACACAAGAGTTATCGATTGTCTGTTGTTGTCTGAAAGCGAGCTTACTATTCGAACTGTCAAAAGAGCGATTGAATACCCTGTGCAAACTTTTTTATTCTCAGCTATGTCAACTACTCTCAGATCGCTGCGAGACTCCTTCGCCAAGCTCTGAAGGCGGATTTGAGGGCAGAGGCTATGAAGCGCGATGACTCCAATGTCAAGTTCACGCAGTGGAAGGATGGCAAGCCAATCAGTAAGTAACGTCGTATTAAAAAAAAAATACAAATGTCAATTCTAGGAAAGACGGGACATTTACTTTTAACGTTGTCCTCATGAAATTTTATTTTCTCTGAATGATTGTATATCGTTATACTTATTTTCCAGCCGAAAAGATGTGAATCATGTGATTCAGTAAGTTTGAATCCCTGTGTGTGAAGTTTTTTTCCTACCTTTTTTACAGTAATAATACAGCGTGGAGAGATTGCTGTTTTTTCGCATGATTGCGAGACAGTTTTG
Source organism: Ichneumon xanthorius (assembly GCA_917499995.1). Taxonomy (NCBI): domain Eukaryota; kingdom Metazoa; phylum Arthropoda; class Insecta; order Hymenoptera; family Ichneumonidae; genus Ichneumon; species Ichneumon xanthorius. Next base: position 20,120,972 of record OU824202.1, on the reverse strand, counting down.
ATGTTTCGCTGACTGCAACAAATTAACAAGTTTATCATGGTTTGAAATCGAACTTTATTCTCAAATGTTTTTATTTGGTTCCTGTAACATAAACTAAAGAATACCATTTACTGTCTAACCCGCACCACGTTCGACTGTGCAGATCTTTGAATCATCGGATTGCAAACCACCCAAGTCTCATGTAAATGGCTCTTAACAAGTTCAATTTTGTTTTGTTTCAGAGGCCACATCATAAACATCACAGTTACCAGCTGATCGGTAGAAGATAATGAAAAAAAAAAGAAAAAAAAATGAATAAAAAAACTTCATCTATTATGTACATTTGATTGGGCGTAAACCGTACATGTACGCGTATTATCGTTATAATGTAAAATAAAATGAATCAAAAAAAGAAAATCGTTCAATCGGATTCTCATGTAAACTTTTTCGTTCTGTTGATCAACGGCGAGTTATGCTCGCGCTCAGTCCCTGAGTCGTCATCTCACGGCGGAGTTGTGTGCTTTGCAGTAAACTATAAAAAGAAGAAATAAGGCGAATTATTTTAAAAAATTACAAATGATGGCGCGAGCGATTTTTTTATGAACTTATCGCAAACTTACTGATAAACTCGGAAACGAGATCGTTGTCGCCATCGCCGCGCATGGTTCCTGTAATTTCCTCATTCTCCACCATCGGCGAGAAGAGATGCATAAATTCCGTGCTGTAGGGAGGTGCGATAGCTTCGAGAACTTCGGTCACGAAGTATCTAATGAGGGAAACATCCGTATCCCCGCGCTGCCAGCATTGTTTTATGTAACAAACAACCGGAACTACGCAGCCTCTACTGAGAAGATTCACCATTCGATCTATCAACATCTTTTTCATCTCAAGCTGAAACGAAAAAATCCACGGTCAAGTTATATCAATATGACTTTGATTTTTTTTCTTTTTTTAATAAAGTTTCTATCTACTTGAACGAGAATCTCGAGCTCGTCCTGCTTGCTCTCAAACAGCTGAACGAGAAGCTGCAGGACTTTTGGATGCAAAAGTGTATGGCAGGCGACGACTTCGTCGAGAAGCGCCAGATGAACAGGACAATGCTCCGTACTGAGTTTGAAGTACGAGGGCTCGGTGACCGTACACTCGACCCACCGAATTACTCCAACGCTAACAACGGGAAACCTGCGAACGATTAAAAAGTAATTAATAACTTTGATAGCAATATATATTTTTTTCGTTAATTACCGTAAGCATTGATAGAGCGTATTTAGCTCCGCAATGAGCTCCATCGAACCCTTGTTAACGTTGCATATATTGTGAACTTTCTCGATCGCTTGAATTGTCGTCTTCAATTCGTCCTTGTTTATCTTTCGGGAATTGGATTTCTTCGGGGTCGTCTCGCATACGCTCGACGCGTAAGCCAACAGATGAATGTACTTCGATTTGTGCTCGGGATTTAATTTCACTCCTGGCTTGAAGAGGGAATCGACCAGTAACTCTGTGAGACGTAAACGAAATTTTAGCACTAATTCGTTTCCTCCGAGATGATTGGTCGCGCAATGGACAAGTACCCAAAAATTGAGGATTTCTGACGAGTTCAATCGGAGGCGGTTCGACGGCCGAGTAGTGACGAAACAAAACTGTTATGTCCGCGGGATTGAGATTGTTTCGAGACAGCATCGACGCGAGTGCGAGACATGCAGCCGGATTACCCGCTGCGCCGTTCAGCGCCATCGTTATCGGCGTCACGTCGTGGCGACTGCAATTTTAATCGATCGTTTAAATACAAAAAAAAATAACATAAACGAAAATCTCAGAACTTAGCCTACTCACTTCTGCTGAGCGCATTTTGTTATCTCCTGGGAGAGTCTCTTCATCATGAAACCTCCTCGTGGCTCTTGCGCGAGAATCTGCAGCAATACTTGACTGTAAACGTACGTGTGCTGTCCATGGCAAACCATTTTCTGTAATAAAAATTTAATTGCATTATTCCCGAGAATAAACACGATGCACAAGGAAGGACAGTTCTGTTATCGATTTCTCCTCCATCCTCCGGGCTTGAGGCTTACACCGAATAATACAGTTATATTTTTTAACTAACGGCACACTCCTGGATGCTCGATTGCCAGTCTTCGGTGTTCTGGAGAAATCCGGCTATCGCCGTTTTCAATACTCGCGAAAAGACTTCGATCTGCTGTGCTGCCGTCGATATACTGGTGATTTCTCCTTGGAATCCAGCGTCGGATATAAGCTGCAAAATAAAACCGTGTTTAGAAGCTTCTTGTTACTCGACCCATGCTGGTTTTTAACTTCCGACTGCCCAAAGGGTAAAAGACGAGAGTTATGCGTTTTTTCCGAATCGACATAAAATCTCTTGACGAAATTTGGCGAGCTATTTCTTTGAATCATGATCTGCGTCTTCTTTCAGGCTTTGTTACGTTTTTTATTACCTTTATCGTGAAGTTGAGCATCAAGCAGTCTGGATACTCTTCCGCGAGTCGGTAAATCAGGGATCTCCACGTTGGATGTTGAATCATTTCCGTCAACCAGGCTGGTGTCTGGATGATAAAATCATTGATTAAAATGTTACCAACTTTTTAAATTACAGTCAAGGAATGTTCAAAGTGGTGATACACACTTCTCCCTCTTCTGTAAAAATTTTGTCAGCCTTCTTAGGATCGAAAGTCTTGAGAATCATATCCTTGAGATTGTTCTCCACCATCGCCTGAACATCAGTGACCTTGACACCGGCCAGAATTAGCCATTCAGCCAAGAGATTCGCCATTTGGGCACAGGCTGTATAATTTTTCGACAGGAGTTCTATGACTTGCTCGGGATTGCCACCAGCCTGGAAATACCTGTAAAAAATCAAGATGTACTCAAATCGGTTAGATAAATTTTAGGTACCTTTGGGACTCATGGAAAATTAATTGACCTCTTCAACTGCGTGAATATTCCGGGTTCCATTATGTAATCCGCAGTCTTGAATTTTTCCAAACACTGGTTGAGAACTTCCTGCGGATTCTCCAGGTTGTCCTCGCAGCCTGCGTCGTCCCCTCCTCTGTTCATGTCATCTCCCCAGCCTCCTCGATCCTCCTCGTACTCTCCTTCCATCTGTGCAAGAAAAATGTGTCCTTGAAGCAATGCAAGGGAAACGCAATGCATTGAACTTACCTTTGGCATTGTTTGACAAATGGAAACTTGCGCGTCTAACTGAAAAATATAATAAGTTCTTTTTATATGAACACATTTTACACTGATTCTTCAGGAAAAACCGAAAGCTTAATTATTATTAGTTCCAGCCCAACGATAAACAATGCCCTCGAGTGTTTTGTAAACAAATCGCGTCGGTATTTTTCGAACGGCCACTCGTTTATCGTCCCTGCTCGAAGGTGTCGTCATACGATTGAAATAAGAGAAGCCACTATTACCCGAGAAATTAATCTATCACGATAAATATTTTATATCTTCGCCAGTCGCTCGAAAATTTGTTTTTTTCGTAAAATTGAGATTTGAGGTTATCCTTTGCAGCGACCTCTCGAACATGGAGCTCAGACAGAAGGAGGCCAAACTGTGCGTATGAGATTTGTAACAGCATTCGTGGAGAGTATCCTATAATTCCGTGCGGTGGCGCTGCAAACAGCATAATTACGACCGTACTATCTATTTAAAATTGAAGGTAATAAAGAATATAGAAAAAGAGTCTAACTCCATGCACTTCACGTACAAAGACTATCTTTATTAATGAAAGGTAATTATTAAATGTGCCAGGAATATTATTCGTCGATTGTATCAACGACATTGAAAAATTTTTATTACATTAATTTAGCATAATAATAATGTCAAAAACTTATTAACAATTTGCTAAAAAAATGGCTCAAAAAATAATCAGTACACCTTGTTTTTCTCTGTTCAAATGAATTAATTGATTTTATAGCACATGAATTTTGACTATGATGATGTTGAAAGAATTTGGACTGAAAGAGAGTTAGTAAAAAAAAAATACGATTTTTAATTAGTATCTTATATTCATCCTCAATCTTTTAAAAACTGTAAATCGCAATGACCAGTGATTTATCGACCGGAGAAGAAAGTTCTAATTAATTAAATTATTTTCGTCCACTTTAAATAAACGAGACAATGGATAGTAATTACGGATAATATCGTCGATTTATTTATATATACGAGGTGTATGATACGTCAAAAACGAAAAATATTGTAAATGTCAATTAAAAATAAATTTATATAACTGTATTTTTACCAACGCAATATTTTGCCATATGAACGTTAGTTCTTGGGATTGGACAATGAGGACCCCAATAAGTCCCGTCTTTTGAACTATTGCGTCCTTTCACTGGTGTCGTATGTACATTTTATTATGCTTTTTCAACATTGATGGCAAGACGCCAGCGTCTGATCGACGCTTCCTCTCTTGATAAGTCCTTCGTACGACGTCCGCCTGCGTGATGTATTGCCGTTTTACCTTCAAGCTTATTCGTATCTTCACCATCGAACCTCATACTTTAATCCACTAAATCGACTTTCGACGTTATCTCGTAATAACCGTCCGCGGCTTTGGCACCGCGACAACATAAATGCATCATGTTCAACACAGTTTCCCCAAAATAATAATCCTTATGTACCTACAACAAATAAGTCGTGTACGACGATAAGATTACGACGTTTAAAATCGAAAAACATGTACAGCTGTACATGAATAATCGTCTTACCTTCATTATATCAGTCACATCAAATTTTTGTACGGTATGAAAATTCGCCTTTTCCTTATCAGCCGCGAACGATGCATTCATCACCGTCAAATGTAAATTTAACTTCTCGTGTTCTTTTCTCATTAATCCTTAAAAACAAATTACGTATTTAATCCACCGAAATTACTTGGCAAAGTTTGCAGCGATATTATGAGTACATCGAAACCTACCCTTTTGTACGAAATAGTCGAGTGTTTTCTCGGACAATTCTTGAAGCACATCATTCTCCGACGATACTTTTCCGAAAAGCACGCTGACCTCCGTCGGATCGTCGTTGAAGTACTCCAGTCCTTGTGCTTTTATTTTTATTGGATTATGCTTCTTGATAATTGGCCTGAAATGTAAGAATGAAGTAATTTTTTTTCATGTTCTTTCAGGGCTTTTTGATTATGATGAGGTAGGTCCTCACTTTATTATTGTTCCGCAGCATTCTTTAAGAGCCTCGATTGCCGATTTGATTTCCTCGTCGTCCACCAACAACAACATACCCAGTGTAAGGTGCATTTTTTCCGGCTTTTGAAATATACCGTCGTGCACGCCTTTAGCATTTTTGGCAGTCTCATTGAGTACTGTATTCTTGAATTTCTCAAAATTCGACGCTATGGTTTCATCCCTCATAGGTATAGAAACGAAATGGGTGGGTTTTAATTTCTTCTTTGAACTCTCTATGATTAAATTTATCCTGTGCCTGGCTGATATTATTGCTGTGCGGCTGGAACTGGTTATCACTGTAAACACACACAGTTTTTCATAGCGATGATGAAACAGCAAATTGTTAGAGGAAGTTAAAAATATATAATCAGTTACATAACTATCCACGTTTTTCTCACCTACATCACCGTCCTTCCCCAATTTTGGTATCACTATAGATGTTTTTGTTTCTTGTTCAAGTTTTTTGCGCACTGTTCCATTCGGGCCAATGAGAAAGCGAAAGAATAATCTGTAAAGTAAAGAAGACTCTTGTACATTGTCTACATATTTCAATTACAACGAAGGTATAAATATAACATAATTTTCAAAAATATACTTGGGAACATAGAAAGAATGTTTGTATCTGCCCCCGTCAATAGATACTATGTCCATGTCTATGGGACAAGTATCTTCGTTGAGGTCACTAAATTCCTGCGGATTTGAATCTTCAACATATGGAGTAGAAGTGTGATCCTTGGCGGACCAGACGTCACTTTCGTAAAATCTGTAACATCTTCCTTCAACCCAAACTAACTTTGGCTCCATGACATCCATTGGCAAGGCAACAGTGGATTTCCTGTGACAAACGGATAAACACAGTTTTTACAATTTTTTGCTACAGCTTAGAAATTTTTTTTTTTTTCTATATATTTTTTTTGTACGACTCGACCGATAATACCTTGTTAGTCTTTATTTTAGTCACACCGTGTATTGCTTTTCAAGTTATGTCAGTTTTTCTCCAAATAAGAATTGAAAAAACACCATTTGTCCGAATCTGATCTAAGGTAAACAAACTCAACTCAAACTTGTATTTTTATCTTATGTGAGGTATAAGGTAAACGTCCCAATGACCGGACACGTCCCAGTAGCTGGACTAAGCGTGCGTGCAAGGGAGACGGCGATGCGATCTTTCATGAATGTCCGGGGTCGTGCTGCGCCGTTAGGTGTCCGGCCTGTGATATTTTTACCTTACTGTAGATGGCACTGCAAGGTCATGTACGGCTGCTTTGAACCGAATTTAACTTTTATCGAATAGTTTAAGCAAACGTACTGATTTAAGCTGCAAACACTTTGCATTTTCTTCAACCGGTTTGTACTTAAGTGCGCTAATGCTTGTAATTATCGTCGAATCATCGCGAGTTCACAGCAGACTTTATGCCATTTTTCCTTCGTTGTTTCTTTTATTATTCTTTATTCATGTCACCATCATTTCTAAGCCGTAAACCCTAAGTTCCGAAATTCATCCGCATCTGTTACTTTTCGACCGGAAGTAAAGTCACTTTTCGACCGGTAGTGACCTCATTTAGAGGACACGTCACTTCCGATTTGAAAATCTCAGTTTTTTTTACCGGAAGTGACATCAACTAGGGGAAACATCAATTTACGGTCGAACAATGAGATTTTTAAACCGGAAGTGACGTTTTTTTTAGATGACGTCACCTCCGATAACAAATGAGACTGAAATAGAAAATAATATTTCACCTACATGACATCATTTCTGGTCGAATAATGAAATTTCCAAACCGGAAGTAACGCTTTCCCATAGATAAGGTCACTTCCGGTATAAAAATGAGATTTTCAATCCGAAAGTGACGTTTCCCATATCAAGGCGAAAAAACGTCTTCACAGCTCCGATCCGTTTCCCCAATCGAGGGGACACCACTTCGGGTAAAAAAAATGTGACGCTACAAGTCAACAATGCCGATGAACGACACTTGTCCTCGGTTATGCAATGATAAGATAACTACACATACTACATGCGCCAGTCGCATCTACAGTAAAATCTACAGTACAGCCTTTCACCTCCGCGAGGAGAGACATGAGGCTAGAAATCGTAGATTCTAAGCAACGGCGTCCAATGAATCTCTCATATGCGAGTTTTGGTGACATACGAGTGCATAATATAGTATAAATATAATACAATTCTTTATAATACAGATCCTCTCGACAGTCCTATAACACGTATCAGATTTTTTAAATCCTTTTTTAAATGAATATCAGAAGTTTCCACATATTCAAGTCACTACGTTTCAACAGTGAAAGTTGCCCAACATTACCAGTCAAGCCGTATGGATGAAAAAAAAACGATACGGAGAGAGCGAGGGCAAAAGGGAGAGAGAGGGCATAACATACTTTCACCAAACATCCTATTCCTAGATAGTTCCTAATTCCGATAAACGCGTTATTGTTATCGGTGTAATTTTAGAATAATGAATGTGCAAAATTATGCTCACGACTATCTCGTGGATAGTGACGAATATAACGATAACAGTGACACAAGCAATTCAATTCCTGTCGAGGAACTGCCACTAATCGGTCAAGCGCCTGACGATAAAATGAAGGAAAGTGGAATGGCGATTATGCGAATGAACGAAGACTCGACTTTTCGGAGAAACCGTTCTAGTTCCCATCGAAACAATACTACTGATTGGATGGTAAGAATAGCCGTTGCCAAAATGACCTCGCCACTTTCTCATCGCACCGGCCTATCACTTATTCCATGCATTTCTGATACTTTCTACCGCTAATTATAAACAACTGAAAAAAGAAAAAAAAAATAATAAATAAATTACCATCGCCTCAGGAAATGTGCAACATTTATCCAACCACAGATTAATTCGGCACAAAGGAATAATCAGCGAGTCTTTCGGAACTGGCGGATCTGCGCGGTGACGTGTGTGTTGACGGACGCGGTGCGCATAACCACCACCTATCAGTCTGGATAGCCGCTCTGCGGTTGCTGATGCTCAGTCCACCACTGTTTGTCAATGGTGTCGTTTCGTGTTATCACATTTTATCCTGTTGGCCACGTGACCGTCATTACGCGAAGTTTACCTATTTACGTCCATACGTGTCATTTGCATCGTCGAAATACCATATTGTAGCCTGTAATATACATATTCACAATAAACAATTGCTCCACAAATCGCCGATATAAATACGGAAGCTCGCAACAAAGGAAATAATATACCCTTGAATTGTCAACTATATCGTTCGATTTAAAATAAATAATAATTTATAACAACAAATCCAACTCCATGGGTTGGAAGAAGCTTTGACGTGGTTCCTGTTAAACGCATTTTTTTCATCATGACGGAAAGCGGACTGACTGTTGGTGTAAGGCTTGTTGTTAATCCTCTTGCAATGATTATAATGAAGGAACCTACAAGGTCCGGTTTTGCGTTATTCTCTCTCGTCCGCCTTTCTCGATTGACCTCGACTGCCACCACTACCGTCGCATACGATTTATTTTTTCACCTTCACCTTACATTGACAGGACCTCATAACAAAGAGCACACGGCGGAATTGGCGTCGCTTGCTCCTCGGTGGACTGGTTGCGATCGTCGTCCTCGGCCTGGTTATCGCAGCCATTATTCTACTGAGCAGCTCTCCTACTGGTTCCGCGGACTCCCGAACTGCCGGATCAACTGGTTCGGCCGTCGCCCTCGAAGAGTGGCTCTGGGGCTCCTTCTCGACTAAGAGCTTCAACGGCACCTGGCTCAGTGGTCAGTATAAACGAATCCGAACAACATGCGGCAACGGTGGTCCAGCGGCCAGCGTGCTAGTCCAGTACGGCCGGGGACCAGAAGGCCCGGGTTCGATTCCCGCTGAGCGTGAAATGTTTTTCGTGAGCAGCAGCGTGCTAGGGTATAATACAGTATATGCTGTCGTAAGTTGTGACAAAATAGTCCACGTAAATATTGGAGCTCAATGAGTCGACCTAGCCGGCTAAACTAGGCGTAGGTTTTCTGCTGCGTGAATGCGCGTGTTTCTATCTTAATCTTAAGTCGGCCGCAGCCGGAATGCACAAGCCTATGCTCGCGGTATTTCAACGAACTACCATCAGAAACTCTGTGACAGAACTAAATTTGACAGTCATCCTGAGAACGCCTTCACGAAGACCAACGTCATCATTTATAGCTTCTTCAGGACTTGGACCTCTCAAAGATTTTTTCGAGACACAATCAGGCTGACCTACTTCGTATGGGCTGTGGGTGCAACTAAACAACGAATGAGATTCGGCCTGTTAACAGTTATAAAAAAATGATGATATGCGGCCAATACAAACTCAAGCTCTTATTAATTTCAGATGACGAAATTCTTTATCGTGACCACGTTAGCAATTTGATTATATTCAACGTAACATCGGGCTTATCGAGATCTGTTCTCAATGTCACCAATGGAGTGAGTAGTTTCCTGTTGTGTCACTTATATCACAACTTGATAAATCCGTTGAAAAAAAAATTAAAACATATACTCGTTTCCAGGCTCTCAGTTCGAGTTTCGATCATCAAATTTCGGCGGATCGAAAATACGTTCTATTGGCATCAAATTATCAGAAAGTGAGTAAACGGTTGCGCAGTGCTGTATAGCCGCGTTTAATTTAGTAGCGGTGAATGTTCACCTTTCGGTATTGCATGGCGAATCTCCACTTCTCTTCACATGAGCTTCTCTAATGTCATATAACCACATGTAATGCAATTTCTCCCTTTCAGCACTTTCGTCACACCTACTTTGCCCATTACAAAATTGTCAACCTGAAAACTCTGTGAGTAAATAAATTAAGCTTGGCCTACTTACTTCACACTCATCATACGATTTTAATGTCTTTTCAGAGCGGAGACTGCTTTGACGGTTGAGAATTCGACGAGCCTCCAGCTTGCATTATGGGCACCGCAAGGCAACGGCCTCGTATACGTCAACCAGAACAATATATATTACAGGCCCGAAGCGGAAGTGAACATAGATTATCAGATCACTACTACCGGCATTTTTGGAACTGTTTTCAATGGTGTACCGGACTGGGTTTACGAGGGTCAGTGCACACACAAGATACGTGTAGTGGACCCCTAACACGTTTATAATAATTATCAACATTTCAGAGGAGGTATTCAGTTCCAACAAGGCAATGTGGTTTTCACCCGATGCAAAAAAATTGGCATTCGTTTACATCGACGACTCCGCTACGCCGATAATGAACATACCTTTCTACGGATATCCGGGAAGTCTCTCGTTTCAATATACATCGGCGATACCGATCCATTATCCAAAGGTAATATACAATTTAATCGAAGCACACACACTTTACTTTCTCAAAACTTTACTCTTAGCCTGGCACGAGCAATCCGACCGTTAAACTTTTCTGGCTTGATCTGGAAGCGGTGATCCGAAATAACTTTACGCTTCACGAAATTGAACCACCGTCGCAACTTTTACACTCGGAGAGAATTCTCGCGACAGTTGCCTTTCCGACGAACAAATTGATTTCATCGACGTGGATGAACAGAGTACAAAACAAAGCTTACTTCAGTCTCTTCAACGTGGAAACATCGAGCGCCACGACGGTAGGAAATAACTGCCTGATAACCATTTTTCCCGTCTCGTAAGCTGCTAATTATTTTACTTTTTTTTTCTATCGACAGGCCCTGGCCTACGCCGAACCGAACGGTTGGGTGGAGCAATTCGAAGCGCCTCACTTTAGCAAGGACGGGACAGCATTCCTCTTGATATTACCGCAGAAACAGAGCGATAATATGGATTGGAGACAATTGGTCATGGTTAAGAATGCGACTAGTCAAGCACCCGAAGTCGTAGCCTTGACTCGCGGAAAATTTGTCGTGACCGATGTGCTCGCCTGGGATCAAGATAGGTTTCAAATGTAAGCACATAATTACCTAAAAAAAAGGAGACGTACAACTTTTTTCATCGATGCATGGCTTGAATTAATAAATCGATTCACACAGATACTATCTTGCGACGAGTGAGACCGACTCAGCTCAACAACACTTGTATCGTCTCTCAACTCGGGATTCTCGTTACAAATCGGATTGCCTCAGTTGCAATGTGAGGCGTGAAACCGATAAAGGTACTTATTGTTTGTATAATACCGCTACCTTCTCACCCAATAACGGTCACTACATCCTGACGTGTGCTGGTCCCGGCGTTCCCGATATTTCGATCTACAGCAGCAGGGTAAGTGTTTTTTTTTTACCGGTCACTATAAATTTCGTCACTCTCATGTGAAACTTTGTGCATCAGAACGCGAGCAAATTGCGCACGTGGGAGGACAACAAAGCTGTGGCAGATATAATGGATGGTAAAATGGAACCTTTGGTCAAGAGACTTACAGTATCCGTACCTGGTGGCTTTCAAGCCCAAGTTCGAATGCTCTTACCACCAGGGGCCGATTTGACCGGAGCAACGAAATATCCAATGCTGCTTTACGTGTAAGCTTCAAAAAGGCCCCTTCCCATATAGAATAGTTATTTGTAGGGACAAGGGCGCAGAAAGAGATTTCTTGACGAGTGTCATTCACACAAGTCGGAACTCCAGTTTCTACGTCATTCATATAATTTTTCCTAGCAATTTCACAAAAGTCACGCTTTTCGTTTTTGGCAAGAGTGTGCAGACAGGCACTTTCTCGCCCTAGTGCGAGAAAAAATACCATATTGCGTTTTACGCATGCGTAGTCTTTTTCTTGCACGCGATACGAAAAAGTGCCTTTTTGCGCTTCACAGGAAACGGATTTTACTTCATGCTTTAGGAAAATAAAATTGAGAGTCATCCTGGGGATGTCTTCTAGAGGTATCCATTAATTACGTCTTTGAGACATAATCAGGCTAACGTACTCTGGGTGTTGTAACGTGATCTGTATGGGTCGAAACGTCCAAGTCTCGTCGATGTTTCTAACCCGTTAGAGTTTTTAGATACGGAGGTCCCGACACGTACCAAGTAACGGAAAAATTCAACGTCGACTGGGGAACATATTTGGTAACGAACAAAAAATTCATTTACGCCGCGATCGACGGAAGGGGCTCGGGTCTGAAGGGCAATGCGATGCTCTTCTCCGGTTACAGAAAATTGGGTACCGTCGAAATTTACGATCAGATAAACGTAACAAGGTGAATTTCATTATGCGTCACAAGTAAACCATCGGCCACATTTCAAATGGAAACAATACTATTGCTGTATCTAATATCCCTCTAAACCTTTCAGGTACTTGCAGGATAATTTTCCGTACATAGATAAAGAGAGAACAGCTATATGGGGCTGGAGTTACGGCGGATACGCGGCCGGTATGAGTCTAGCGATGGATACGGAAAATGTGTTCAAGTGCGGCATGTCCGTCGCACCGGTTACCGATTGGGCGCTTTATGGTACTCAACATCGATTCCGTAAAAACGTATTTTTCGTCCATCGGCTCGACAATTATGACAAATTATGTTTTTCCTCCATCACTCCACAGATTCCATTTACACCGAAAGATTCATGGGCCTTCCGACCGTACCCGATAATCTCGACGGTTACGAGCAAGCTCAACTATTAAACAAGGCCGAAAATATAAAATCCAACAGTTATTATTTGATTCACGGAACATTGGACGACAACGTTCACTATCAACAGTCTCTGATGCTGGCCAAAGTTCTCGAGCAAAAGGACATCCTCTTCAGACAGCAGGTAGTTTAATCCCGCAAACAAATTTAAATTCCATGCTTCGATATTAAGACCATATGCAACACCTCCCTCCTCGTCTAGCCCGGGCTCAGTCGGTATCAAAATCTGTAATCAACTTTTCTCACGGGTTCTCGTCGGTACGGTAAAAAAAAAGTCATCGAAAGCGAATATCATTTCGGCTTTTGATAAGGCTTTTCTTTTGATCGTGAATGCAAGAATCCATAAGAAAAGTTGATTACAGTTTTCATTACTGACCGCGGTATCGCACATGCTCTTAAGGTAAACGTCACAATGGCCGGACAAAGCGTGCGTGCAATAGAGACAGAAATACGATTTTTCATTCATTGAAAACCCCAGCTCACTTGCCCTGCGCCCAGTCGGTAACAAAAACTGTACTGTGTGCTGTTTTGAGACCGCAGACCGCCGAGAAAATAGAAAATTGTCTTTCCTTACGTCTACTGCGTTCCTCAAGGTCAGGCAATTTTTATTTTCGTCGATGGATTGCGGTCTCAAAATTGCATTCAGTAAGTTGTTGCTACCATCGGCGGTATTTCCATCACCTTAATGCTTCCTACAATTGTTTCAGACGTACACCGACGAGGACCACGGAATCGCGCAGACTCGAGCGCATTTGTATCACTCGTTGGAAAATTTTTTGGACGGCTGCTTCGAGCCTTGATCGTCGATAAGAGACGTATGAAAACGTTAAATGTGCCTGACGGAGTGAATAGTACTAGGCGGGTACTAGTCACCGACCGATTGTAAATATCATTGAGCCTGTACATAATTTATCTATCTTTCGTAATATTATTATTCGTGTAAATAGTATTACGCTTACGTCGAGGAATTGCCAAGATCTGTTTAATTCATAAATAAAATTTACGAATTTTCCGTTTCTTTGAATCTGAAAAAAAATATTTGTTTTTTAATTAAAATTGAAATAATCTGGCGATTTGTTAATCCGGGAATTAACGCGTGACACAAAGGGACTCGTACCTGCACTTGGTACACGTGTAAAAGACAGTTTGTCCTTCATCCGCGGATCTTAGTTGAAGAGTGGCATAAGACATTTTGTCGTTGGAGCACTGAGGGCATTTCCTGTCCACTATCGGACCGTCCGCCTCCTCTTCGTCAGCCTCGCCCTTGCTCTTTGCAGATGCGTATGTGTCTTTGGTGTTGAACTCGATGGTGTACTTCATAGCCATATCTCCGAATACTGCAAGCATTTTTCAATTTGGAGATTATGCATATACATGGTATTCAGTAAAAAGTCTGTACAAAATTCAAGGATATTCAAGGACATCTCTAGGTTGTGTCAGGAAATTTATAAAAAATAAAAATATGCATATTGCGCGTAATGTCCAAAAGAGAATTTCGTTCGATAACGATTTTCATCTACATTGGAATCAGATCTGAGAAAAACCTACTTACTATGCACAATTATATATATATGTATCTCTACGAACTGAGACGCATTTTTTTAGGAGGGTCGGTAGTAATATACATTTTGAAACAAGCTCAAATTTGTGAGGGTATAAAAAATTCAAGGACGTTCCGGAACTTTTTCAAGGGGAGACAAAATTCAAGGACAGTTCCAAGATGTCAATGACCACTCGACACCAAGGCATACTTTTCTTGTTTGAAAAAAATGTTTGTGTTATCAATATCCATACCTTCGGAGCCCCAATTCCTGTTACACGCGTAACACGTTACACCACCTCGGTCGCCGAGGAGCGGCAATATCGAGCCGCAATCGGGACAGAAACCTGGGGCTGTTGTGAATGAAACTTTATTGCTGTCCTTCTCCATTCTGTCTATCGAAAATGTGAGAAATTAACGATTAACTTATCAATATCATATATATATATATTAACTTATCAATATTCGACAAATTTTAATTCACAAATTACTCTCGACTCTCCCGTGCGGCATTCCCGCATGACGATCGTAACCTCAAAATGAAAACAACAACAACACGGAACTCTCTCGAAATCGAAACTGAGGTCGTTCTACTCTGTACCATGTACCGCGAGAAATGATAATCTTACGCCCAGGCAATATCGAATAAATAGCGACGACCCAGACGACACGAAAGAGACAAAATTTACGGGCAATCGATTTCACTATTATGAAACTTACATCGGCCTTTCTCAGTTGGTTTTTCTCGTCCGAAGGAATGATATGGTAGCTTCGATCACCGGGTGAGCCTACGGACGAATCTTTATAGCCTGTTTTTATTGTACAGTGTTTTTTTTATTTGTTTATTTGCAGAACCGCCCAACCGCTTTTCGATTTTACGCGGAGCGGCTCGGAGTCACCGGGTGAACTTTGGAAGGAAACCTCCGACACGACGAAGAGCAGCACCGGAATGTCAAAGGCTTCTCTCGTCATACAAAAGAGTCAGTCCTTTCAGAGGGCTGTACTCTTTACTCTATTGAACCCGAAGAAAACCGGTAACGGATACGCCGCCGTTCAGTGCGAGACTAATTTCAATCTCGGCGAGTTCAACAACGTTAGCATTAGGTGTCGTGCCCAAGGGGTCAACGTTCATTACAAAATGATATTGCGGCACAAAGGTCACAACAATAATTCACTAGTGTACGGTCAAGTTTTCACGGTAATTATCATTTTTTAAATGGTAGAACAAAATATGTTTATTACACCGCCTCATTTGCGCGCTCACGAATGCTAACTCCTACAGGCGCCTTCCAATGAATTTGCAACAGTAAAGTTACCTTTCGAAACCTTCAAGCCGTACTATCGTGGTAAAGAACTGTCGCTGGAGGAGCATCCGCTGGATCGAACGGCTATTACGAATATCGGTCTGAAGATCGACAAAGGACCGTACTTGCCGGACAATCAAGCCGGTGTAGCCGCTCTCGAAATCGATTGGATCAAAGCAACCAAATGATGATGTTACTACTGTACACACAATATATACATATGTACGCTTTGATGATTAATATATCTATAAATTAAAAATAGACGACGAATAAAATGCATAACTTAGTTCATGTATTTAACGTAAATGTATTATCTCCTATTTATTGTGTTAACAAATTAACGGCCACTGATATATTTTCAATATGACGTTACTTCCGGTCGAATAATGAGTTTTCTGAACCGGAAGTAATTGAGGAGTCGAATGTTTCGACCTTCGAGAAACCTAAAGCCCTGTCGACCGAGCGAAAAGCTACAAGTGGTTGCAAGCTCTTGCAACCAACATTGAAACTCGCCCTAAATACTGCAGAGCGATGGGGGGAACAATCAGCTGTAGTGTCCCCTTCTCAGCCCTCTCTGCCAAAGGTATTGAAAATTTGGAACGGCGACAAGTGCAGATCTGCAAATGGCGGCGGCGCTGGATGACTCGAGTGAGGTGTCAAAGGTCGTTTTTGTTCAATTCACTTTCTTTACATCATAATTGCTCAGTGAATTTGGCAGGAAGAAATATGTATAACCATATTTTCCATGAATAATGGAGGTAAATTGTCAAGAGGGGGTTGGAGTTCGTCGCCGTCGAATAAACGAAACAAACAAATAAAAACATTCGTACGTACAGGTTGCTGAGCTGTTCAACCAGCTGAACGAGGGTCTGGAATATTACATATTTGCGCTATGGATCGGTCCGATTATGGAGGAACTTCACAGGTCCACCTTGGTCATAATCGGCATTGGCGGCGTACTCTTGATGCTCGTAGCAATTTCTGTAATAGTACTAAAAAAATGGAAGAACAAAGAATTTCTGCCAGAGGTGAAAGAGTTCGTTGGCGTTGGAGGCGGAAAGCCCAGATTCAGAAAACGCGACAAAGTTTTGTTCTATGGAAGAAAGATGTTGCGAAAGGTCAAGTCCATAGGAGGTCAAGTTCATCCTACAGGTCAGGGCAAGAAGAGACGCGCCGTTATGAGATTCGCCAGGAGGCTCTTGCAGCTGAAAAAAGAGACTGTTCCTCAACAGCTGAAGGTGGGCTTAATTTTTTTTTTACATTATTTGTCCACCTCCATGATTTTTTTTTTTTATAAGATAGAAACTTTCAAAGTTCAAACTTTGAAACTCCTTTCTTACACAGAGTACTAACAGAAGCCCTATTTAATAAAATTTGTAAATAGGAATCCTTTGACGAATATCGACTGTGGCCAGTAAATAAATTACATGAATTAATCAACCAGTTACATTCATACAAATTTTAACTCATTCAGATTGTGGAGAAATCCCAGTAGAAAAATATCTCATGTAGATGCATTGTTTCAATCTACTACTTGCGCTAATAAAGACCCTGTTTAATCAAATTTGTAAATACTTTAGATGCCTTTGACGAATATCGACGGTGCCAGTTAATAAATTAAATGAATTTATCAACCAGTTACAGTCATAGAATTTTTAACTCATTCAGATAGTGAAAAAGTCCCAGTAGAAAAAATTCTCATGTAAATGCATCGTTTTAATTTACTACCTGTATCTTTATAGGTATTGGAGCCACCTGCAGAGTATCTGGAGGAAGACATAGGCCCTGGAGACAGAGTCCCGCCCGATGCTCTGTACATTCTGCAGAGTATCAGGGTCTTCGGTCACTTTGAGAAACCCGTGTTTCTCAAGCTGTGCAAGCACACGGAAATAATGAATTTGCCAGCAGGAACGGCTCTCTTTAAGATCGGCGATCCCGACGAGAACGTATTCATTGTTCAGCAGGGTTTAGTAAACGTATATATAACAGGCTCGGACGGATCGCAGATTCCGTTGAAGTTAGTAAAGACTGGTGAATCGGTCACGAGTCTCCTAAGTTTTACCGATGTACTTACCGGTCACACGAGTACCTACAAAACCGTCTCGGCCAAAGCGGTCGAGGACAGCGTCGTCGTTAAATTGCCGATGCAAGCGTTTCAGGAAGTATTCCAAGATCATCCGGACGCATTCATTCGAGTTATCCAGGTGATAATGGTACGGCTACAGCGCGTGACGTTCACCGCGTTGCATCAGTATCTCGGTCTCTCCGCCGAATTGGTTAATCAGGGAATGCACAAGAAAAAACAGAGTCCGTTCTCGGGTTCGCCGGTGCGCTCGAGAACGCGCGAGAATTTTCCCGGACAGACGACAACCGACAATTTGTCGAATTCCTTCACCGGAGTTTCTCAACAGCACGATTCGCCGGATATTGGTCAATCGTCGAACGTTTCTGCCGCCGCCGCCGCCGTCACGATCAGCACCTCTGCGACCCCCGTTCCGTCTCAACCAGTGCCGATTGCGACAAATCGAAAGTACGAGACTCGACGCGATTTTATGAATTTTCATTTATACATAAAATACATATATTTTGCAGAACAAAAAATAGTCTCGATGGTAAATCACTGAATCCGAGTCCGCAGCTGAGCGAAAACACGCCGGACATGGTGCCGGAGTGTGACGCTCATTGGCCCTCTTCCTCGCCTGGCAGCAATCTGCCAGCTAACATCAGCGCTGGCAACAATCTGTCCGGTGCGCCGGATATAATGCACTCTTCGGGGATAGGGGTCGGTTACTCGTCGGGTAGCAGGAAGCGCTCGACGAACGAGGGACCGGCACAGCCACCGCTCGACGAGGCGCAACTGGTCCAAATAGCCACCGAAGCTTTCGTCCGAGAACTCGGATTGGAGGACGACGCTATTCTGAGAGACGGCAAGGTTCAGATAAGAGAGGTTCCCGCTGGTACTTATCTCATGAAGGAAGAATCCCACAAGGTACCGTAGTACGGACGAATATTTTACGGAGCTGGGCAAATACACTGAGTACTCGAAGTACGTATTTAAGTATCAAGTACTGAGTCAGTGGCCGGTACTCAGAACTTCAGCAATTTAGTCTGCTGGTATTCAGTGCGTGAGTACTCAAGAACCACCCAGCGCTCAGTACTTCAAGTATGCAGTAAAAAAAAGTTTGTACTTTTTACAACAACTTATTGTCCACGAACGTCCAGGATTTTTTATTTGCTAATTTTCCGATCGAACCATCTCGCTCAAGTTTTACAAGCAAAAGTACAAATCGAAATTGTTAATGACACGGAAAATAAAAGGGCACGTTTGTATATTCAAAGCCGAACAAACAAGTTTGTTACTTAACAAAATTATTTTTACGAAACTTCGTGTTCCGATTTTACGAAATAATTTTTTACTGTGAACTTCATACTTCAATACGTACTTCAAGTACTTAGGGAATTTGTCCAGCTCTGCTATGTTACACTATACGCGAAAAATTGAAATTGATATAATTTTCGGCAGGACGTTGCATTGGTGTACGTGGTCTCGGGATCTCTCATAATAAGTCAAAAGGTGGCGGAGGGACGAGACGCAGGCCAGGAGGTTCACATGTTTAGCGCTCATCAGGGAGAGATTGTCGGAGGATTGGCGGTGCTTACCGGCGAGCCGTCGTTCTACACGATTCGTGCCAAACACTATAGTCGGATAGCCTTGCTGAGCAAGCAAACGTTCTTCGCCATAATGCGCGAGAGGCCGACGGTCGTTTTGCATGTGGCGAACACGGTGGTTCGAAGACTGAGTCCCTTCGTCCGGCAGGTTGACTTCGCCCTCGACTGGCTGTTTCTCGAAAGCGGCAGAGCCGTTTATCGTCAGGGTGACGAGTCGGACTCGACTTTCATCGTCCTGAGCGGGCGTCTCAGATCGGTGATCACTCACGCCGACGGAAAGAAGGAGCTCGTGGCCGAATACGGCAAAGGAGACCTGGTGGGAATCGTGGAGATGGTCACGCAGACGAGACGCTCGACGACGGTTATGGCCGTGCGGGATTCGGAGCTCGCAAAGTTACCCGAAGGTCTATTCAACGTTATCAAGCTTCGATATCCGATCGTCGTTACGAGACTGATAAATCTTCTCGGTCATCGTATACTCGGCACGTGGCAACAGGCGACGGTCAAGACCTGCGGCAGCAGCAGCAGCAGCAGCAGCACCAGCACGGGCCGACAGTAAGCCATTGCTTTTACCGAGGGAGCTATTAATTTATTTAATTTATTTAACGGATTTTTCCTTCACAATCAGAATATAATATATAATAAATCCTAAATATTAGAGCTCCAGAGTAACGAGTTATAAAGGTTGAAAAAGTTAAAAACACTACTTACAAAGTCTACGACTGATAAGAAAAATTATTTTGAAAAATTTGAAATTAATTTTGCTTAATTCCATGCATTCTATTGCAATAGGCGTCCAGCAGCGACCGTCGACGCTCGACCCTCGCAAGTTAATTTCTCAACGGTAGCGATAGTCCCCGTTTCCGAAGATGTACCACTCACGGCATTCACGTACGAGCTTTACCACTCCCTGTGCGCAATCGGTCCTTGCTTGCGCTTGACATCGGATGTCGTTAGAAAAGTAAAGACATACACTTTTCAAATATCTCTCGAGCCTCGAGAATCGAATTAACGTCCAAATTCTCACACCACGACAAAAAAACAGACTCTAGGTGCCACCATAATGGAGCCGTTGAATGAATATCGATTGACCTCCTGGCTCGCTCAGCAAGAGGATCAGCATCGAATCTCGCTCTATCAGTGCGACTCGATTTACTCAGTGTGGACACAGCGGTGCGTCAGACAGGCCGACTGCATCCTCATCGTCGGCCTCGGCGATCGGCCGCCGAGCCTCGGACGGACCGAACGCGAGGTCGAACGATTGGCCATGAGAACGCAGAAAGAATTGGTGCTTCTGCACAAGGAACAGAGTGGTCAGCGACCCTCGAATACCGTACAGTGGTTGAACATGAGATCGTGGGTCTCCAGTCATCATCACATACAGTGCCCGAAGAGAATGTTTACCAGACGATCGCAGTACAGAATCGTGAGTAAACATCCCCGGCTGGGAAAACAATCATCAAGTGCAAGGGAAATTTTTATATTCCGCAGAACGAACTCTACTCGAAGGTGCTCATGTCGGAGCCCAACGTGCACAGCGACTTCAGCAGACTAGCCCGATGGCTCACCGGCACCTCCGTCGGACTGGTTCTCGGCGGTGGAGGAGCGCGAGGAGCTGCCCACATAGGAATGCTCAAAGCGATACTCGAGGCTGGTATTCCGATCGACATGGTCGGCGGTGTCAGTATAGGAGCTTTCATGGGAGCTCTCTGGTGTATGGAAAAGAACATAACGACCGTAACGCAGAAAGCTCGCGAGTGGTCGAAGGTACAAATTTTTTAAAAATCTCGTCTCAGAAATCGATGATAATAAAAAAAAATTGCCGTGTCTCGCAGAAAATGACTCAATGGTGGAGACAGTTGCTGGATCTGACGTATCCAATGACCTCGATGTTCTCCGGAAAAGATTTCAACAAGACCATTCAGGCCACCTTCGGGGACACGTACATCGAAGACTTGTGGCTTCCATATTTCATAATAACAACTGACATCACTGCATCGTGTATGCGCACGCACACACATGGTCTGTACAATCTCACTGCAAACTCTTCATCTCATCGTATCTCATTGTATCGTTAACTGGCTTTTGATTGTTTGCGCGTACGACTGTAGAGGATATTATTGTATGTCCACTGTATCTAGTGGCCAGTATAGTTTTTTTCCCCACTTGCTGCTGCTGCTGCTGCTGCGGCGGGGGCGAGTTTTTTTGTGAATGATCGTTGTTGACGTACTCTCCGTACAAGGAGACAGATATTTGATATCAGCGCTTGGAGTATCCGTCTCGTTGCCTTCATACATATTAGTAAAAAAAACTAAAAAAAAAAAACCAAAAATAATATTACCGGGAAGTGATGAAAAATATATCTCTGATTCGTCGTGTCTAGGATCGCTGTGGCGGTACATTCGGGGTTCGATGTCATTGTCCGGTTATATGCCACCGTTATGCGACCCGACTGATGGCCACCTTCTCCTCGACGGCGGGTACGTCAATAACCTTCCAGGTAATTTCAATATCATCAAGCAAGCGGCAAGGATTTATTATTCTCCCGCTCGGAATTTACGTTCTTAATGACGACGTATCGATTGTCTCGAGTGCTCGTCGAGTCTTTCGAAATTTGCTTGTTCGATCAATTTATCTCAGTTTGATTAGCAAAGCAAGATGAGAAAACACGAATGGAAAAACGACGACGAGTACTTGTAGATATTCTCATGGATAGCCTCTCTATCTTTCTTTATCTGTCCTCTGTCTCACACACGAACTCGCTCCCGTTGATGAAAAAGATGCATCGTTGAGATTATGACCGGTATAGTTTACTTGTATCAGGCTTACTATGGAGATACATTCGGTCGAGTATGACCATAGCGGGCGTTTTCCCTCCCGTTTGCGATCCTCTCGATGGGCATCTTTTGGTCGACGGGTGTTATGTTAACAATGTTCCAGGTATTAAGTTTTACTATGACGCTATTACGCACATTAAAAAAATATTATATAAATATATTACAAATCAATTTTTTTTTATAAGTCAGGTCTGATAAACTGATTGATTTTACGTTTGTTTTTTTTTTTTTCAATTGTCAAACAAGCTGACGAAATGTTGAGGCAAGGGGCACATCATATTTTGGCGATCGACGTTGGCTCCCAGGACGACACGGATCTGACCAATTACGGCGATTCCCTGTCCGGATGGTGGCTCCTGTGGAAGAGATGGAATCCATTCGCTACACCCGTTAAAGTTCCCAATTTACCGGACATACAGTCACGGCTGGCGTACGTAAGTTGCGTTCGACAGCTCGAGGAGGTAAAGTCGTCCGATTACTGCGAGTACATCAGGCCCCCGATTGATAAATATAAAACATTGCAATTCGCTAATTTCGACGAGATCAAAGACGTCGGTTATCAGCACGGTGAGTGCTTCAACCCTTGATGCTTTTTTGTAACATATTCTTTTACATAATTCTCATTTTTTTTTTCAATGTCAAAAGGAAAAACTTATTTCGAGGGTCAATCGAAGGCCGGCGTTCTGCCGAGGTTCAACGCCGACCGGGAAAACGCTAGAGCTCTTCGCGCAAAGACCCAAGCGATAAATCAGGAAAACAATGTATCCTCTTATACCTTTACCGATTTGGCCCAAATGGTGTGCAAAGTATCGCGGGGCAATCGGTACGTCGACGTTGACATGGATTCGGATACCGACGAAATGGAAGAGTACGAGGGCGATCTGGAGGAGGACGCTCAGGAAGTTGGCTACGCGTCCGAGCCGACCGCTGGAATTCTCGACCAGGTAACTCAACACGAATACGTTAATTTTTCGGCTTTGTAACTTTCACGATGATCCCATCCAGAGCCCCGAGGACAATCGATTGAGACGGAGAGCCGGCGTTTCCCTGAGTCTTTCCGACACTGAAGCCGAATCCGAGCTGGAGTACCACCCAAAGTTATTTTGATATTGAGATTCAACGTAATTACAATCTCGCGTAGCTCGTACAAAAAATTTATTGGGAAATATCCATCGTGTTAATTGCTGTAATGTATCATATATAACTTATTAGTTATTACCGTTGAGAGTCAACGAAAAAATACATACGATTTATACAAGTACGCTTTTAATTATTCAATCGATTATTCAAATTATCGAGCGATGATCGAAGACGCGTACCACCCAAAGTTATTTTGATATTGACATTCAACGTAATTATAATATCGATTCAGCGTAATTACAATCTCGCGTAGCTCGTACAAAAAAATCTATTGAGAAATATCAATCGTGGTAATTGATGTAATGTATCATATATAACTTAAAAGTTACATCCGTTGAGAGTCAACGAAAAATACATACAATTTGTACAAGTACGCTTTCAATTATTCGATCGAGTTATCCGAATTATCGAGCAATGAATAACAATTATCAAGATCTCGTGCTCAACGTGAGATCCGGATCGATGACAGCGAGCACGGCTCCCACTAGATGGAGGGAGCCGGTAACCAGCAAGTTGATTTTTTCGCTCGATCCGTTATCCTCAGTAATTCGATCGAGCACTTCGCTGACGTTGCTCCCGCGAACCGAGCCCTCTCCCCAGATATCGCAATGTTTCTGGCATCTCTCGATCTGTTCCTTACCGGAAACCGTGTAGTTTATCTGGTCGACCGTCGTGAAATTTCCAGCCACATTGGGCACGAAATACGCCCTCTGAAAATTCAGTGGTCGCAGGAGCCTCAAGAGTTTTGCCGAATCGCGATTGCCCGTTGTATTGAACACGAGTACGCGCTTTCCATCTGAGTGTTTCGTCGATTCGCGAAACCACGAGACGCAACACTCGATGCTCTCGACTGTGTGAGCGCCGTCGAGATAAAAGTCTATTCGTTCGCCACGCAGTATTTGCGTCCTGCCTGGCCACTTGCAGCGCGACAGGGCCGAGGCTGCGGTCTCGAACGAGAACGCAGCTCGTTCGTTCGACTCGAGCCACGCGCGAGTCATCCCGATAGCGATCGATGCGTTGTAATTCTGGAATTCGCCGGCGATTCCGAGAACGGGTCGTTTGCCGCTCCAGGGATAACTGTCGATCGTGGGAACGACGGTGAGTGAGCATCCTTTGTCGCGCGATCGTTTATCAAGCACTCTCATAGCTTCTTCCGGTTGCGGTACGCTCAGAGCCGGCGCGCCGCGCTTGAAAATTCCCGACTTCTGATACGCTATCGACTCCAGTGTATCGCCGAGC
This sequence comes from Ichneumon xanthorius, assembly GCA_917499995.1. NCBI lineage: Eukaryota > Metazoa > Arthropoda > Insecta > Hymenoptera > Ichneumonidae > Ichneumon > Ichneumon xanthorius. Next base: position 20,096,471 of record OU824202.1, on the reverse strand, counting down.
AGATTCGTGTGCTCGAGACCGAGACTGGTAATTCCGACGCACACCGGATTCCTCACGATGTTCGTGCAGTCGAGCTCGCCGCCGATGCCGACCTCGATTATGGCGACGTCGATCGGAGCCTCCAGAAACACTTGAAACATCAGCAGCGTCAGGAACTTGAAATACTGCGGCATGTCGCCTTCGTGCTCTCGTCCCTTCTCCAGCCTATCGTACACTCTCCAAAAGTATTTCGTAAATTTTTCCTCGTCTATCGGCTTCCCATTAATCCTCAGTCTCTCCCTGACCGACACGAGATGCGGAGATGTGTACAGCCCCGTCCTCACTCCATGAGCTCGGAGCAACGACTCGGTGAACGCACAAACCGATCCTTTGCCCTTCGTTCCTGCTACATGAATCACCGATAGATCGTCCAATCGTTCGAGACTTATGCCGGATCTGAAGAATGCAAGAACAATGTGGATTGGAGCTTCTGCGAGATATCCTCAACTTTTCGCAGGCGTTTCTACCTTAAGAGATATTTTCTCGTCTCGTGCAGCTGGTTGTTCGAAATCGGGTCGTGCTTCCTGACACGATTGAGATAAGCTGCGTTGCTCTGAAGACCGTTGAGCGCCTTAACAGCATTCTGGAAAGAATTTTCACGGCGTCGCATTAGAATGGCAAAGTTGATAACAATTGATTTCAACCGTAATACTCACCTCGTAGGTTGTAGTCGAGGACGATAAGCATCCGTTCGCTCCGACTTGGGACATTTTCCTCGATAGAATAAACATCTCCAGTGATTCATTGTCCAATCGGTGGCAAGATTCTAGGAAACGGCACACGCGTGTACGTAAATCGACCGGTGAGAAACGAAAGGGCGTAACTCGCACCGTTTAGCGTGTGAAACGATGCGTGTTGCGCCCTTCCGCTTCCGAGCAGGCGAAGTGTTTGTATACATTTTTTTTTTCTAAACGTCGATCCGACTGCCGGCAATGTCAAAGGTTAATCTTTATCAGCCGGTTATACTTATCCATTAACTACGTCACTGTACTACGAGTTTATTCATAATCCATGCCGGATTTACCGTGCTGAGAGTAAGTTTTAAAATATCCAGAGAAGTTCCTTTCGGCTATTTTAACGTCCTTCGCAGAGCGAACGTCTTTACGTTGTGCCGGACGTATCGCGCACCGTTTAACGTGCGAAGCGACGCGGCTTGCGCCCTTCCGCTTCTGAACCGGCGACGAGCTCGTATACATTTTTTTTTTTCTAAACGTCGATAAGTTTTCGGCAATGTCAAAGGTTGATCTTTATCAGCCTGCTACGCTTATCTATTAACTACTTAGCCGTGGCGAATTTACCGTGCTGAGCGGAAGTTTCCAAATATCCAGAGACGAGTTTCCTTTCGGCTCTATTTTATGCCCTCGCTGAGCGAACTTACTTACGGTTTGCCGCGCTTATTGGCGCTTATCGCTCACTCGTGTCTCGCGCGCTCAGAACAACCTCAAATCATTGATATTTACAACGAAATTTGCGGCGCTTACGATCATCAGAGAGCACACTATCGCGTAGACAGACTCGTAAGCCAATTGATTTATGAGACTGAAGAGAATGATTCCGAAAATTATTTTCGCCGCTGTCTCGAGAGATCGTAACATTAATTTTCGCATCGCAATGTTGTTCGTCGACGACATCGCGTTCGAACGCCGACTTTTTCGCTCGCACTCGTCGCGTACCGATTGCACTGACAAATTTACATCGAACAAGGCTAATGTTTATATACAAAAATGTCGTACGCAAACGGGTCGTTGTTATTCGAAAGACCGCGTCGATTACATTTTTCGCGCTTCAAAGTTGTCTGCAATGTGTCGCGAACGCGCGACGATTAAGCAATTCACGCGCTAAAGTTGTCGGCAGTGCGTCGACGGTGGCGCCCCGTGCGGCAGCATAGCGAACCGTCGTTTCAAAAGTTTTTGACGGTTTGTCGAAGCACGTATATTTCGTGCACGTTGTGTCCTGTCGATGGCGTGTTATTTTTATGAAAAAAACCAACAAACGAATACAGACAAATAAATAAAAAATAAAGGTGCCTCGTTGAAAGGACAGTGGCTCAAGATGATCGGCGGAAATCCAGACGAGACGGCTGCATCGATAAACTACTTTTTTGACGCGTGAGTTGATCGATAGATACCCACATGTACATTCATTCTGTGTCAATGTGCGTGCCGTCGCAGCGGTTAGCTTGTCACTGCGTGCTTTCTCATTGTCAGTCGCTAAGACAATAACGATTGGGACGCCGGAACTTTATTGCATACCGAAGATCCGTACGATGCTTTAACGCGACACGGTACAGTAGAAATCCTACTTGTCGGTCCCCTTACTGCGGATGGAATGAAAAACGATGTATCCATGTAATCACCCAGCTGCGTCGAGTCATTCGAGATTCGTTCGTTGAGAGACAAGCGAGGTTTGTCAACATTGCCGGCTGAGCGTATCTCGACTAAATTATGCAAATTATCGGAATGCATTTTTCATTCGCGTTGTATCGTAAATTAATCGAACGCTTGCGCCAACGACGCAGTATCTTACAGGGTTAGCCGGGGGTCATCCGGATGGTCAGCGGTCTTCAATGATACTGTTTTAATACACGACGGAAACTCTTCCGAGTCGTGCACGACCCCGAGAACATTGACGCCGTTTCATTCGCAGCGGCCTAAATATCGGCGGATGAAACAATGCTCTACCGTCTCTCCGCAAACACGACAGACACAAGGATATTCGATTTATCGCGTACGATCGTTACCCGATAAAATTAGATTACCGGCCTGTTAATAATTCGCGTAATTAACGCAACATCTGCGTTCATTCCGGCGTGGTTGAGAAACACTGCCCCCTCCCTCCCCCTCCCTCTTCGCCAGGATGGCCGATGCAGTGGTAGTTCGTTCGACGCACACTCGTTCGTTTCTCCACGCGTACATCGGTCGGTGCAGGACCGACTGTGCCGCAAGCTGAGAAACCCCTCGTCCCGTCATGCTGCAGCCTCCAACAGTTTTTCCCCTCCCGCGCCACGTGCCTCTCTTTCATCCCCCGAGAGCTGCGGGAGAGCGCCGACGATGCCTCGAAACGACTCTAACCAAGCCCCTCCACTCGCGGGAGCTTCGGCCACATCCTCCGTCGTTCGCTGGGCTCATCGCCGCGCTACGACCGCTCGCCGTCTTTCGGTTCAGTCGAGTTCATCAAGTTCAGTCTGGTAGTCGTTCGCACATAACGCGACGCACAATCGCTAATAACAATTTATCAAAAAAAAAACAAATACACACCATCGTGCCGCACTTCTCACACCTCCGACTGTTCGACAAGGCGCGACGCAAAGGATTAAAGTGCGCACTACGGGTAATCGCCGCGGGTGTTCGGTCCGGGTATTATGAACGGAAAAATTTCGTTAACGAAAGTGAGATAACATCGAAACAATGGGACACACGAGGCCGTATGTGAAAAAACGATTATACTTTTCGAAGAGAATGATTTACAAGAAGGACAGAAAATTGGCCAAAAAGTGATAGAAACTGATCGAGAGAGATCGCTTCTCCGTCGTCGACGTTGTAGTACGAACGGTGCCATATATATCGAGTCCAAGACGTTTATCATACGAACCCTGCGTACGAAGATTTACAAACTGTTGTGCGGAGCTTTTGCAAGAATAAGTGTTGCAAGAAACTGTCGCGTGCGAAACGTCCATCGACCCGGAGCTTCGAGCAATTTGGACTTGGTTAGTCACGGACGTGATTTTTCAAGGGCTCTGAGAGACAATTAAAAAAAAAATATACGAAAGCCCATGTGAATTCATTGAGTTTCCCCAACGAAATAATAATTCCCATACGAAGACTGCCGCTTATTAAATGCCAAAGACATTGAGTACAAGTTAATCCAGTATTATCAATACTATATTCATATACATAATAAAAATCAAGAGTCTATGATATTTAAGCTGTCTAATCAGCTGTTCTGTTATATCGTTATACAGTTGTTGAGGATTTTTCAAATATCTAGAGAACGTTGTTGAAAATATATTGCATATATATATAAGAGTTGCTCCAGTAAAAGAATTTTAATATATATACATAAACATATACATATATATATAGATATATATATTGAAGGTTTAGTGTACAGTGAGCGGTGTAAGAGACAATATACACACCCACTCGTAAATATAATGAAAACGTTGTTCGGCGGGTACGGGTATTCGTATCAGAGCCCGAATGCTCCCTCATCCCCGACGAGGACCAGTGTTTGGGGCAGCGCATACAGTCCCTTTCGAAAGTAAGTTGTCGCACGGCTTTTTAACTGATATATCTCAACGTACTCTTCATGGCGACTGTATATTCCACGCCTAGAACAACAGTAACAATTTTTATGATAATTCCATAAGAAATCATACACTGTTGTTTTAGGGGTGCGATATATCTACATAACATATATCGATACATACATATAAACATAATAAAAATCAAGAGTCTATGATATTTAAGCTGTCTAATCAGCTGTTTTGTTATATCCTTATACAGTTGTTGAGGATTTTTCGAATATCTAGAAAACGTCGTTGTCTAAGTGACTCGAGTAAAAGAATTTTAATATATATACATAATCATATACATATATATATTGACGATTTTAGTGTACGGTGAGCGGTGTAAGAGACAATATAGACACCCACTCGTAAATATAAAGAAAACGTTGTTCGGCGGGTAAGGTAAACGTCCCAGTGACCGAACACGTCCCAGTGGCAGGACAAAGCGTGCGTGCAAGAGAGACGGAAATAAGAATTTTCATGCATGTCCAGGGACTGGGACTGCTCTCTTAGGTCTCCGGCCATTGGTACTTTAGCCTTATCGTTCGTTTCGAAAATAAGTTGTCGGACGGCATTTTTTTTTTACTGATAATTTCAACGCACCCTTGTTGCCGACTGCGCAGCCATCCGTGGCGGACACGGGATCCCCGCATAGAAAACACGCTGTTACGGAGAATTGAGCCAATTGGGTGCGCGTATTTGGTCGGTCTTGTTGGCCAGTTGATGCGTTTAACGAGCGAAGCGTCAATTGAGGAAGTTTTGCATATTAGCACGTTCCCGTTCGACGCGAATGCAATGCCGCTGCGATATTTCGAATGCTCCCTTGATATCCCCGTTACTATGCTCTATAGTGTATCGGTTAGATTTTTATTATTGCGTCGCGTCGAACTTGATGCTATATAGCCGAGGCGGAGAATTGGTCCATGAGGACTACCGGGGGAGGCGCGCGGTGACCCTCCTCCCGACAGTATTGATCACAAACTCGTCTTTTCTCGTCCCTGCGCCAACCCATCGTTCTTATTTTATACAGCTGTAAGTAAAAAAAATGTATTTTTATTTATTTATTTTTGTTCCGTCCTCGTCACGAACATAACAGCTAAATACATATCGTTCTTCTTTCGCATAGCTGCACCTAAAGACTCTTTTTACTTTTATTATTTCTTCACTGAGAAAAAGGATAGTATTTCCCACTATATCGATTAGTTCCCAGGGGGAACGTCTGCATAGATAGTTTCTGATAGTGCATATTCAATTGGTCAAACCATAATTGTGGTTGCAACCACCATTTTTCGTCATAGTCGTAACTAAAATATTGACGTTCCCCATGGGAACAATTTTTTATGGTAAAAAGTCAGTATTGTTGCTTTAACTACGTCATTTTTTCTCAGTGTTCTAGTCTCGAGTATAACAACTAAATACATACCATTCTTCTTTTATAAAGGAAACTTTTTTCGTTATTTTTTTTTTTTCATTTTATCTTCCAGTCTCGAATATAATAGCTAAATACCTATAATTCTTCTTTGATATAGCCAAGGAACATTTTACTTTTATAATTTGTTGTTTATTATGTCTTCTAGTCTCGAATATAACAGCTAAATGCGTTTGATTAGCGAGATGATGCTGGCAAGCGAGAGAGGATGAAAGCGGCGAGTTCCATGAACTCTTCGCCGGTAGCAGACAATCCGCGCCCACGCGAATTAACTTTAACTTGCTACTACGCCGGAGCTTGGTAGCGCAAACGGTGGGTAGGGTTAAAATTTGTAACGTTTTCCGCGTGCATTCCATCGGCCGGGTAGTACCGGATTCATTGTAATCTTCGGGAGTCTGTTAGTGTTTCGGAATCTATTTCGGTGGTCGAACCCGCTACGAGGCACTGTGTGTACGCCCGGGTTTGCCGTACGAAATTTCACCATCGGCCAACGTGTGCCAAGCCTTTCCATTTTTATTATACCCTCCGATCACGCTCGCCACATCGGAGGGCTCGAGTCGCGTGACGATTCTGAGAAGCTCCTATCGCAAACTATACAAAAAAACACTTTGCGCAGCCTCGGGACACTTGCAGTTAAAACATTACCGAAATAATCGTCGGGGGACCACACAAACGCGATTCGATTCTATTTCGGTGTCTCCACCCGTTAAAAAGAATAATCGAGATGTGGCGCGTCTCGCATCTCTCTTTACACTTATCTCCGCTCTGCTCCCGGCAATTCGAGTTGAAAGGGGCGAGAGAGAGAGCCATATTTATTATGCTCTGGAGCGAGACCCCTCGAGCGCCCAAGCAAAATACGACTGTTGTGTTAAGGTCATAAAAACATAAAAACAAGGGAACGTAAATAGACGGTTTTGCAATTGTAAAGCGATATGCGATAAACAAATAGACGGCGGTGTTTCTGAATGAAGAGAAAGAGAAGAATGTAAACAATGGAAAAAATGGATCATTTCTTTTAATTAGTAGAATTCATTAGTAGAAGATTTTTAAGTGGTTCTTCTTCGAGAACTCTCTTTGGGGCGGCAAGAAGTCTGGTAGTCGAATCACTTACTGAAAGAACTGCTACTGCGGCCGTGAAAATTTACATCACCACCCGGTATCCCAAATTACACTCTGCCAGAATACAAACTTCTGCCTAAACTCTAACATAATCCAACTCTAGAGGAATACCGGAATATTCACAGGAATATTATAACTTTGTCAGATTAGTACAGTTGGTGGATTTGTAACCTGGTAGAGCTATAAGTGGCTTTTCGATTTGTTAAAGTTGCGATTTGGTAGAGATGTGAATGTGCCAAAGCTTTTATTTTCCCTAAGACCAGCCAAGTTTCCAAGGGCAAACACAAGTACAGTTTGTTTGCAACAGCAAAAGAAGAAACAATAATTATGTGAAAATAGTCACTGCAATAATCAAAAATAAAAAATGAGTTCAATCGAACCAATAATATTAAAATTAGGGCGGTGGTTTTTCTACTAAAACAACTTACGGGCCTGGCGTCGCCAAGAAGTCTGATAGTCGAAGCAATTACTAACCCAACTGCGACGATGGCCGTGAACATTTATATCCCCACCCGGTATAATTCCACCGGGATACAAACTTCTGCCGAAACTCCAACATAACACAACTCTACCAGAGTACAGGTCTTCAAAAACACGTCTACAATATTATAACTTTGCCAGATTAGTAAAGTTGGTGGAGTTGTAGCCGGTAAAGTTATAAGCGAGTTTTCGGTTCGGTAAAGTTGTTATCTGGTAGAATTGCAATTTGGTACTGTTATACCTGGCAGGGACGTAAATGTGCCAAGCTTTTATTTTTTTTCTCTAGGGCCAGCCGGTCTCCAAGGGCAAGCACACAGTTCGTTTGCAACGGGCAGGAAAAGAAAAAACAATCATCACGAGCAAAATACAGAGTGACTCTAACAATCGAAAAAATGAGAATAAATTCCACAGAGCCAATAATATAAAAATCTGCTTTTGACTGAATGTCTCAAATTTTATACAAATACGTTTTATAATTGCTTGATCATAATTATTTTAATACGTAATTCTGGATAATTCAGAAAATAATTGTAACTGGAGAGGGCCAGTCGTTCCATTGTCTGCAATTTATTAATCACGAGCAAAATATAGAGTTACGACGATAATCGAAAAACAAGAATAAATTCAACGGACCCAATAATATTAAAATCTGCTTTTGACTGAATGTCTCAAATTTTATGTAAATACATTTTATAATTGCTTGATCATAATTATTTTAATACGCAATTCTGGATAATTCAGAAAATAATTATAACTGGAGAGGGTCAGTTGTTCCATTGTCTGCAATTTATTAATCACGAGCCTAATACAATTAATTTCATTTCATATAATTGAAAAACAAGAATAAATTCAACGGACCCAATAATATTAAAATCTGCTTTTGAGTGAATGTCTCCAATTTTACACCAATAACTTTTACAATTGGTTAATTATGATTATTGTAATCCGTAATTCTACAGATAATTCAGAAAATAATTCAAACCGGAGAGGGATTAGTCGTTCCATTGTCCGCAATTTATTAATCACGAGCCTAATACAACAAACTATTCAAACCGAGCAGTGTCGTTTAGCTGCGCAAATAATTGCTGTCCGGTGCAATAAAATGACTCATCGGCCGTAATGATGATGAGTAGGGCCACTGTTGTGTACATGCGCGTGAAACCCATGCTCGTCGCTCCAGTACTTTACGGTTCTGACGTTGCCGCCTGGTTCGTTAATCTTGTAAACGCCGGTCACGTGTTTTCCTATCGTCAAATCCAAAATCTCGTACAAAAGCTTAAACAAAAATTTTTATCCAACTATTAAATTTTATTATATTTACCGTCGTGATGCTCCGAGTGTCCGTGAGAGTCTTTCGTGTGTTTGTCGTCGACGCCGTAGGAAAATTTGTAATGAGGCTCGGCCACGTAATCGTGGTGATGATGACCGTGCTTGTCGACCCACGTAATTTTTTCGTGATGGCCCTTTACCGGACCGTGGTAGTGCTGGAAGGAGTGAGCTTTGCCGGCCGTTGTTGCTCTGGCCAATAGCAGCGCAGCTAGTGCCACGAATAGCCCCATTTTCACAAGCTATAATTACACAATTATATTTTTTTTTTTATAATTTTTTTTTATTAAAAATTTATACGTCGACGATTGAAATTTATAAAATAAAAAATATTTATAAAATCTGTTTTACCCTCGACAACATAACGTTGTTCGATAGTATCGAATGGAAGACTGTTTCGTCCCTAAACATTTTTCCGACTTATATAATAAAACCGTGAACGGTGATTGAGCAACGATTTATGACGATACGATTCCTGTGTTGCTCATTGACCGGTTTTTTGGTCGGTTTGCGTCTCCTCAAATCGAAATGCGGGCGGCGGTGCGGAACGGAAAAATATCGAAACGGTCGGAGCCTCATCATATCTGCCGAGAAAGGCATTTTTGCGCTCCTAAAGCCTCCCCCGATCCGCAGTAGCGTTATTGAATCGCCGGAAGTGAGCAAACTTGTTTGTCAAGTTCCACTGCATTTAGATGTCGAGTACTTGGACCAAACTACACTGTCACAGCCACCCCTCTAACCCCCCCCCCCCCTCCCCCCTTCGTGGCATTGCTGTACACACTGGTCGGTTATTCATTTTGCTCCGCGACCAACGCAGTTCACGGAAATTTACTTCTTGCCTGGTACGACTGTACGTAGGGTCTATATTAAAGCTTACTGGAAGTGCAACGTTTCCTCGTTACTTTTATTATTTTGCATACTTAACTCGTCACCCTTGATGACCGTTTTCTACCCTGTTCCTTTTTCGTCAATATTTTAACCCCGGAATATATATATATATATATATATATATATATATATTTAATTGTGAAGCGCATTCCCGATGTCTATTTTAGGCTGATGGATTTTATTGCTAATTTATATATTTAATTTTTTATTTTTTAATATTATTAATTTTTGCATACTCATTAGCTGTGCGAAATTATCGTCGTGGCGCCAACGACAAGACTTCGATTACCTTATAATCGTTTCGTCTCAATCGAATCAATAGTTGCAGAAGAGCGAGCTGGATTTAATTATTTATTTGTTATTATTTTTTTGTTGCAGCATTGATGACCGTTTTCTACGCTGTTTCATTTTCGACAATCTTTTGACTCTCGAATATATATTTAATTATGAAGCGAATTCCCGCCGACTATTAGACCGATGGATTTTGTTATTCATCAGGTCATCCGCACCAGCGACGCTATGAATTTTTGCGCACTCATCGGCGATGCGAAATTATCGTCGTCACGCCAGCTACAAGACTTCGATTACCTTACAATTTTTTCATCTCAACCTAATCTATAGTCACAGGAGAGTGAGCTAAATTTAATGATCGACTTATTTATTTTTTTTTACAAAATTGATGACCGTTTTCTACCCTGTTTTTTGACAATTTTTTAATCCTCGAATATATATATTTAATTATAAAGCGCATTTTCGACGTCTATTAGACCGATGGATTTTATTATTCATCGGGTCATTCGCACGAGCGACGGTATGGATTTTCGCATACTCATCGTCAATGCAAAATTGTCGTCGTCACGCCAGCCACGAGACTTCGATTAACTTACAATTTGTTCACCCCAATCTAATCAATAGTCGTAGAAGCCCGAGCTTGATTAAATTATTTATTTATTTTTAATTTTTTTTTTTTTGTTGCAGCACCAATATGCCGTTGCAGGATATTACGATGGACCAAACGATGCCCATGGTGAATGGTCAGTATGAAGTTCGTTTTTGGCTTATCGGGGCCACGCACGATAATGGAGCTGGGACGTTTTCAGGGAAAAAGGAAAACAAACAACTGTTTTTCCGCTCGAGATAGCGATACGGAGAGTTGCGCTTCGAGGGTATTAAGATAGGTTGTAGAATGTGTGTCTGAGGCCACAGTTTGTTCAGGTATGACGATTATCGGAGCGGATGCGACGCGTGTCACGCTTCGCGAGCAAGCCAGACAACGATCGAGAGCCCCATAACCGATATATTAATAACCCGCGATAAGTCCGAGGAGGGTCCAGCCTCTCCTCTGCCGCTACTACTACTACAGTTACGCTATCGCAATCTAGATCGGTATCGGCCCGAGAGTTACTCTATGCGGTCTACTGTTCGCCACACGTCGCGTGAAACTGCTAGATGCTTTGCAAGCTTTATGTAGCGAATCTAATGGGCGACGGTAGACTGACCCTTCGGTATCGCGATCGTACTATATCGGCGCGCCCCTCGATCGTTGTATTGCTCATATCCGATCAGCTCTGCTCTTTATCGCAAGCACGCGCCCGACGATCCTTTATCGACGATACAAGCGCTATCGTTCAACTTCGAAGACGGTACATAAATATATGGAATTAATTGAACGTGACGAAGAATGTAGTTTATACGTGCAGAACAATTTTTTTGTTTTACCAAAGACCCGCAAATACATGATTAAATAAATATTTATTTTGAGTAAATAAATATTTGTTTGGATTAAATATTTATTTGGATTAAATGAATGTTTGTTTGGATTAAATAAATATTTATTCGGATTAAATAAATATTTATTTGGGTTAAATAAATGTTTATTTGCGGGGCGCCCGGTAAAATAAATAATTTTGCTCGGTAGGATGTGCGGTGTGATTTATGGAAATTTCGGTGCTTATGAATTTATAGATAGTACGATAAGCATGGCACTCGAGTTTCACAAGGTGCCGAGTGTACCTTTTCCCGAGGCGAGAATCTTGTAATTTGCGTAGGGCGTCAAAGGGACTGACTCGTGAATTATGGTCTATCAGTGCCAAGAGGCTTTATCCAGCTATTGAGTTTCATAAGCACAGCGGAGGCACAGATGCAGCTGCGACCCGGCCGAGACGACGAGACGCCAAGAACCCTCGTCGGCGTGTGCCCATCCGAGTCCATTTTCGACTCTTCTTCTCCCTCTCGTTAGATTCTCAGAAATCGTACCGTTCATTTCTGTCTTCTTGTCGCTCCTCAAGCCAACTCTCCACTTGCACTTATCCATCAGCCTTTTACACGCGTGTTAAAGTTATGGCATTTTTATTATCCACGTGGAAATAAGATGTACACAAAAACATATATACGAGACACGTAAAAATCGCTGCTTTTTATATGATTGATGTATGAAGATATATATATATATATATATATTTGATTTATATATATTTGATGTATCAAATATATATAAATTATTAAACATTTGGGGGAAATATATTTGCAGAAATATATCCAAAAATATAACCGAAATATACCATCATTCAGCGAAAATATATGTTATATATTAAATATATAGCACACTCATATATTTAAAAGTATAAATAAAATATACACACTGATAAAAAAATGCGGTTGAATCAACTAAAGATCCGGGTAGGGACGCTCAAATAAATATTTTGTTGGTCGAACAAAATATTTTAAAGCCTCAAAAATATTTTGGTGGAGTCATAAAAAAAAATGGTTGAACTAACCGATCCTTTAGCTGTAACAAACAAAATATTTATTTGAAACGTCCCTCCGTAACGTATTTTTTATCAGTGCATGTTTCATCATGCGGTTCGTGTCAACTGCAAAGCCTCCGGTCTCTGCACGTTTAATATCGATCAAAATTACAAACGTTATTTATATTTGAAAATTTATTTGAGATGGATTAAATTCGGCTTTTCTGTATGATTGATGTATCAAGCGTTTATTGCACATTTAAGAACACAGATTTGCAGAAATATATCCCAAAATATATCCGAATTAAACTATTTTACGTCGACAATATATTTTATATATAATTCATTAATATAATCATCATCAATTTTATATACCAAAATATTCATTTCTGTCTTCTTATCGCCCCTCAAGCCAACTCTGGACCAGCACTTCATCCATCACGTTTAATATCAATCGAATTACAAACGTAATCTATATTTAATTAAAAAAATATACTCCAGACGTATTAAATTCAGCATTTTTATACGATCGATATATCACGCATGCAAATCGATGTACATTCGAGAACACATATTTGCAAAATAAATTCCCCAAACATATATCCGAATTAAACAATTTTTCGTCGTAAATATATTTTATAAATCACACATGTAAAAATGAAGTAGAAAATAATTTAAAAAAAAAAGAAAAACCGGTACTGATAAAAAAAGGAGCAACGTGTTTCCGGTGTACAAGGGTCGTTGATAATTGAGGGGGACGTCGGTATAGTAAAAAGTTGAGGGAAGCGACGAGACGGAGGCCAGGAGGAGGTTGCCGAGTCGCCGTAGGGCACAGAGGAGCCGGCTAACCGAAATAAAGACAGTTCGAACGTATGGTTCCGGCCTAAATGTGTCATCTATAAATACCTGAGGCTTAGGTCTCGACTCGCGACACGCTCGGAGTTCTCGGGCGAGAGCGGGCACGGGCACTCTAGACGCGCGATTGTACCTACAAGCATTCGGCTTAGGTGTCTCAGGACAAAAGGGACAGAAAATTTATCCAACTGGACTAACGCCGCCCGGCGAAATGAGTCACCGTGATCCGAGAACGGTCGACGAAGCGCCAGAGTGGAGAGAGAGTCCTTCACCTCTCATCGAGTCGAGTGTCTCTCGTAGATAATAAATATTTACTATTAAAAAAAAGCCCGCCACTCGAGCGCTCGATTTTTATTTCCTGTCGCGCAGCCTCGAAATAGCGGTTCAAGTGGCAAACGTCGATGAGCAATTGTCTTCAATGGCCAATCTCAAAGCGGCGCCTATCCTTGCGAGAGTCGAGTGTCTCTCGTAGATAATAAATATTTACTATTAAAAAAAAAAAAGCTCGCCACTCGAGCGCTCGATTTTTATTTCCTGTCGCGCAACCTCGAAATAGCGGTTCAAGTGGCTAACGTCGATGAGCAATTGTCTTCAATGGCCAATCTCAAAGTGGCGCCTATCCTTGCGAGAGCCTCGGCAAGAGATGATATAGACGAACGGCGTAATTTTAACTGCGAGCTACGACGTTCGCAAGCTCGCCGGAGCTCGAATTTTGGCTCAGTAGTGTAACGTAGCTTCGCGATTAAAGTCCGCCCGACGTGGCTGAAATTTTTGTTATATTTTTTTTTTCACGGAAATGACGATGTAAAATGCGTGGTTCGATCGCGACTCCGCATGAGTACGAAATCGTCGCGGAGAGCCGATTTTCCGGGCTATGGGATGTGGTAGGTCAAGGCTATCGGGCTCTGCGACCTCTGCGAGTGACTCCGATTCCGCGCGCAACAATCGAGGCAGCTCGCCCATCAGGATCGAAGTGATGTTCGGTAGGATATTTTTTGTTGACGGGGCGCATGGGTTTTTGTTGACGGGACGCGGCACAATAGGACCGGGGGGGAAAAGGTGCAAAAGGAAAAATGAAAAAAGGAGGAATCAAAGACGAAACGGTAATAGGTCGGCGTCGCTAGATATACTGGCCAGCGGCGAACTGGTTCCTTGCCAAAGGGGTCTCGACGGCGTTGGGGCGACGTGAAGGATCTTCTGGCCGGTGCCACTGCGATTTTGGCACGTTTCGTTATAGTCACGAAAAGTTATACCGTGTGTTCCTTAATTCAGCCGTCTCGGTCGTTGGCTACACTCTAGATGAATTCCGAATAGTTTCTTTTACTTCCCTGTTTTCCGTAATCCAAACGTTTCTTCCACTAAATGCAGTTGAGATAACTGCATAGATATATATATTTTTTTAGATCGGTGACGCAACTTCCAGTTTCAAAATCTTAGTTTTGAAACGAAAGTTACGTCAGGCACACTTTTTTTTTTTAAGATTTCGTTGTGACGTCATTTCCGGTTTGGAAATCTAATTTTTCGATCGGAAGTACATCACTTCCGATTCGAAGATTTTATTTTTTTCGACCTGAAGTCATGTCACCTCAGAAATACTTCACTTCCGGTTTAAGAATCTCATTCGTGCGGGAAAACGTCGCTTCCGGTAAAAAATCGAGATTTTTAAAACCGAAATGACGTATTTCCTGTATGACGTAACCTCCAGTCGAAAAATTAGGTTTCCAAACCGGAAGTGACGTCGCAGCGAAATTTTTCAAATTTTTCTGCGTAACCTCACTTCCGGTTTAAAAGTGTGATTTTCAAGCCGCAAGTTGCGTTTCAGAGACATTTTTTAAATTTTTGGTTTAAGGAAAACAGAAAGGTGGATAAAGAAAGTATGTGAAAGTCTCAAACGTATCCGGAATTCATCTCGAATGTAGCCAACGACAGATACGAATGAATTAAGGAACATACGGACATTATCCACTATTTCAATTCTCGATTGCCGTCTGAAGGAGACTGCAAAAAAATATAAAAAAAAGAAGGGGAGAAAAGGGTTTTTGAGAAACGTAAGGAATGAAATTTGGTACAACGAACAACAACAGCACGGCCGTTCATATGTAAAATGATGTAATGATATGATTATGACGTTGGGAAGGGACACAGAAAATTATCGTGAAAACTTGCAAAGACTCCGCTATGCATAGTAAGGAGAGACTTAATGAACCCAATTGATTATTATTTTCACTTATTTTTTTAACACGACCGTAATTTATGATTCTGCAGGTACAAATGCGAGGCAGTCCGTCAAATCTCCAACGGGCGGAGCGATCGGCAACGCGTCTGGGATCGGAACAGGCGGCAGAACCATGAAGGAGTACGAGGATCAGCTCGAGGCTCTCAAGAAAGACAACTTCAATCTGAAATTGCGAATATACTTTTTGGAGGAACGAATGGGCATCACTACCGCCGACGAGGATGCGGTTAAGAAGAACATCGAGCTCAAGGTTTGTTCGCCAATAAAAAAAAAATATATTAAAAACTTACGAAGCTTACCCTGTCGCTGATTTTTAAAATTGCAATTGCGCTCTGTTAAGGTTGAAATCGAATCGTTGAGAAAGGAGCTCATAGAGAAGCAGGAACTTCTCAGCCAGGCAGCCAAAGCGTTCGAGTTGATCGAGGAACAGAAAGACGTGTCGCTGCGCAATCAAGCTCAGTACCAAGAATCCCTGGACAAGGAAAGAAGAAGAATCGAAGAGCTTGAGCATGGTAAAGAATTCGTCATCCTTGTAAATTTGTCGTTCCCCTCGATCGATGGTAAAACGTTTCGCTGTCGTTTCAGAATTGGAGGAGTACACCAAGGGAAGACTGGGCGACAACACATCGATTTACTACCAAGAGACCTTTGGCATAACACCCGAAAAAGCTCTGGAGAATCAGGAGAAGTTGCACCAAATGGAGGAAGTTGTGGCTTCCTTAGAGGCTGAGGTATAATCGAGACACGTATATACATGTACAAGTAGTCTTCAAACAATGGGACGGATTACTGGAGTCTATGTAAATACGAGACACCGCGATTGTCGACGGGGCTGTGTGCCCGCGTCATCCAGTCCGGCGTGAGTCGCTCCCGAGTCCTAAGCATAATCTCTGCGGGCTAGCCGCAGGCGGACACTGCGTCACGTTATTCTCCGTAATGTTTACGTAAGATAAGAGGGTTCAAGGCTGATAAGCTGGGGAGATCAGACTCGCCGGAGAGCGTGAATTATATCCCCGAGGATGTTTGAGGCAGGCCATAAACGATGAATATGGATATGTATTTTATTGATTTTTTTGTTCCTCAGGTCAAACAGATAACAGCGAGTTTGGAGGAGGAGAGAAACTGGGCGCAGGAATTCGAGATCGAGAGAGATCAGTTTCGCGATCGTTTGAATGCGGAAACTAAGCTGAGGGAGAAATTGACTATGGAGCGCGACAGTGAGATCGAGGGTATGAGGGAGCGTATAAAAGAACTCGAGGAGGAGGCTTTCAGGAGGGAGAACGTTGTGCAACATCAGAAAAACGAAATTGCCGAG
Organism: Ichneumon xanthorius; assembly: GCA_917499995.1. Classification (NCBI taxonomy): domain Eukaryota; kingdom Metazoa; phylum Arthropoda; class Insecta; order Hymenoptera; family Ichneumonidae; genus Ichneumon; species Ichneumon xanthorius. The sequence continues at coordinate 20,079,749 of OU824202.1, read as the reverse complement.
AAAGATCGCTTGGTGAAGGAGAAAGCGTTGCTGCTCGAGGAGACCAGCCGAACGTGCGAGGAGGTCAGCACCGTCGCGGAGAAGAGGAAAAAGCAGATTGTCGAACTGAGGCTTTCCATTAAATCGCGGGAGGACGCTCTCACGGATCTCAATAACAAACACAGAACGCTTCTCAATCAGGTTATTAACATTTTATTTCAATTTTCTTATAATATAAGTTAGAAGTTTTATTTCAATTTTGTTATAATATAAGTTAGAAGTTTTATTTCAATTTTGTTATAATATAAGTTAGAAGTTTTATTTCAGTTTTTTTATAATATCAGTTATAAGTTATTTCGATTTCGACAAACTCGATGCCAACTGGCCCAAAAGCTCACGCTAACGAAACTATTGGTTTTTCTCTGTTGCAGTTCGAACAGAATCATGCGAAACGCAACTCGGCTCCGAGCAGCCCATTCACCTCAACGCCCTACGACGGATCGCGGTCCCCGAGAGTGAGCCAGAAATCGAGTTGCAGCCAGAGTCCCACAAAAAGTGCCACCAGTCCGTTCGACTGGGAACCACACAGGGACAGACCGTTCAGTTTCACTTACCCCAGTCGAGAGACGAATTCGTCGGGCAACACCGACGCCAACGCATTGAGCAACGTTTGTATCTGACAATTGTTCGACAACGTGTAACCACGAATGATAAATTTCTATGCAATTTTCACGGGTATCGTTCAACAGGAAATCGAGGAGCGAGAGCGCGAGATGAAGCGCCAGGAGGAAGCGAAGAAGCAATTGATCCTGAAGCTGTGCAATGTCAAAAAATCGTCGAAGATCACGGAAGAGAAGCTGGAGAAGCTCAAAATCGAGCACGACAAAGCCCTGAAGATGATTCAGGGGCTGATGGTGCAGCAGCAAAAATACGAGGACCAGCATGTGAAGAAAGATCGCAAAATAATGGCGCTCGAAGCGGAGCTCGATAAGGTGTACAAAGGTTCCGACTGTCCGAAGGTCAAGAGGAGCAGTCACAGCTCGTCAGCGAGAAGGGATCTCAGCAGCGAAATGGCGAATCATCCCGAACGCGATCAAACGGATCAGGTCAGTTCCAGACACTTGACTCCACGCGCTCGACGAAAACTATGATTCTATGCATGCCGCTTTTCGTTTTTTTATTTTTTTTCCCCAATTATAGATATATTGGATTGATGCACTTTTCTTCGCTCTCTGCTTGCTTTCGCCTGCTTGTGTTTGCTTGCTTATTTTTAAATACAGAGGTATAACACGACCATGTGATCAAACTCATTATTTAACCCTTCGATCCCATGCCAACAACAACATCAATGAGATCTCTCGTGCTCCGTCGGGCATGTAATTCGATACTTCGGCGGTCAAGAAGTTGCAAAACGTTCGAAGATTAACATCGCGAGTGCCGTCGATGGAGGCTCGCGGGCAGAGCTCGGCCGCGAGGCAAACACATTGCCATGCTTTCCACGACGATGACATGGTCCACGGAATCCCGGTGATTTAGACGAGAAGAGAGACGCCTTCCTCGCTGCTAATAATAGCGAAGTGAGATCCCTCGGCTCCAACTACAGCACGCTCGGCAGTGCTCGAACGAGAATTCATTTCGACGAGTCGGGCGGCACCGCGCGCTTCGCCGTTCGCCTCGAAATTTCCGCACGAGTGAATTTTTTTTTTCTCTCGATATATCGACTGTACGCAGTGACGATGACAAGAGCGATCGGGACGTAGTCGATTTGCTCGATACTCCAATGATACCGAGAATAAACGGCGCGCCGCAGCGCGCAGGGACGCGACGTCCGCGTTACGTGAAACAATAATAACAGCGATCACTCGCTCGATCGTAAGACTCGATTGGAGCTCCGAATGAAATAATATTTATCGGTGACTCCGATCGGGCGTCAGTGTAGCAAATATGTTGTCCTGCTTGTGCACCTCGATGAGAATGGAGGTAGGTAACGCAACGTAATCGCGCGCCTCTCGCCCCCGTTGATCTTTCGACTCGATTAAAATTGGCATTAATTAATAATAACGCGCCGCTTCTATTATTACCTCCGCCGCTAGTAGATCGCTCTCGCATACGCTCAGTCGAACGCCACGTCGATCGTTAACTCCATCGGGTCAATGCTTTTGCTCGTAAACTATCGTGGAAGTTCATCGCTCCCGAAAACGTAGTCTAAGCGGCTGAAAATGTTTTGTTTAGGGACCCGCTCTCGTCACCCTCGTCACCCCGAGGCGTTGGCAAAAGAGAACGAAAAGTTAAATCCTCGAACGATTCGGCATCCTCCCTTTTCCCGAATACCGCACGATCCTGGCGCACGAATACCCACACGTGTCTCGATAACGCGATGCATGGCTTGCTCCAATTTTCTTTATTGTATTATATCTGTAAACGAATTAATTTGTGTTGCTGAATCGAATAAAAATGTACCTTGTACACTTGACAGACGAGTTTTTTTTCTTGTAATTGACGAGGGAAATATTTTTTTGGTTTTTGTGTGCAGCAACGTTTTGAGGACATGGAGTGCAAGATCAACGAGCTTCGCGACCAGATCGAGAGCGTCAAGGCTGAGAAGCATCTTCTGGAGACGCGTATACAAGCCGACTCTGAGGTGAGTCTTCGAGAAGTGCGACACAAACGTAAATTCGAAAATCGCGAGTTGCATCCTCGTGCTTAGGAGCTTCTCTGGGAAGAATTCTATGCGGGATGTTTATAAATAGATCGGACGTTGAAGCCACGGTTCGGAGCGTGCGAGTGTTCGCTTATATTCGAAACTAGGCCGATACGTCGCGACCAAGTTATTGCACGCGGTACGGGGGCGAAGCACTCAGGCGACGATTTATCGATAACGAATGTCCACGTTGCAGGTACTCGAGGAGCAGCTCGACGAGAAGGAGGAGCACATAGAGCGTCTGGAGAAGGAAAAGAGCGCGATGGGGCAGGAGCTTCGGGACAAGATCGAGGAACTCGACCGACTGAGAGAGGCCCACGAGCTGGCTGAGGCGAGAATCAAGCAATTGGAGGTGGATGACGAGTCGGGAGAGCGCGAGAGACTCAGGGAAGAATTGACGCTGAGAAACGCCGAGATCGACGATAAAAATCGCAGGATCGAAGAACTGTCGAGGGACCTGCAAGTGAAGACGCAGAATCTTCAGAAGTTGGTGAACACCGAGCTGTGGAGCAAGAACAAGGAGATAGCGAAGTTGCACAATCAAACTATGTCGGCGAATCAGACGCAGGACACGAGTCGAGGAAACAAATCGGAAAACGTGCACGAGGAGCGCGCCGCGTACCAGTTGGGAGTTTTGCTGAAGGAACTCAACGACATTGGCATAAGGGTGAGCTTCACCAGCGACGTGGTGCAGCTGAATCACGTCAACGGCGACGAACCCATAGACGTGAAAACCATGACGGAGTACGTGGAGAAGCTCGTCAAACAGAAGAGGGAGCTCGAGCGGGAAGTCGATTATCTGAGGTGGTTGAAACTCGTCGCGCAACCCGATGTCGCGTCGACGCACGAGCTCGACGGTTGTCTCAGCAACGAAAACGACAGAGCGAGAAAGTACTGCGAGATGTTGAGAACTCACGTTAAAGATTTGTTCAAATTCATGAAGGAGATGCTGAGGACCACTCACTATCCGGACGGCGTGGTCAGCGATCACAGAAACATCGTTCTCGACGTGCTCGTCAGTTCGAAGACGCTCTACGACGACTTCGTGAGAGCGCAGGAGGGACGCGTTCCGTGGGACGAGATCGGCGATACCGTCGGTGACTTGGCGAGGCGAAGCCAATCGACCGAACTCGTGCAGGTCGACGCTGCTGGAAAGTTGGACGCCTCCGAGGCACTGTCCGATTCCGAAGCCTTCTCCGAGCCCGACAGAAAAGTATCGCTCGCCAGGATCGGACTCCAGGAGACGCACAAGGGTCACAAGTCCTCGAACAGACCGCGAGTCTCGAAGTACGCGAAGAGCCTGAGCGATTCGGAGGACTCGATCGATTGCATACCTTATCACAAAGGCACCCATGGAACCGATCTCGGCGGTGAGGCCGACGCGGGACAACAAATCCATCAACTCATGGAAACTAACAGGCTGCTGAGCACGGAACTGAGGGCTCTGAGAGAGGAAATATTGTCGAAGGTGTCTCTCGATAACGTAAGCAGGCAGTTTGTCAACTTGTCCATTGCAGTAAATTTTGAGCTAAAGTCCTAAAGATCCATACGAATATTCTATGATCAAAAAATACTGTGATTAAAGATCTTTGGCATTGCATTTGGCCGAGATCTATCCAAGCGGTTAGATTTAATGAGATTTTTTTTTTTTTTTTCAAAAATTACTAAAAACGGTCCAATTCGAGTAAACATGGGGGTATCAGGTTGAAATTAGCCACGGGAATGGGCAGCGTTTCTATGTTTGCATTTGTGATTTACAGGCGATCGACGACAAGCTGGGACCAATCATTGCGAAACTGGAAAAATCTCAGAAGTTTAACGAACGTCTGCAGTGCTCGCTCGAGAGGAGAATCCACGAGTGGTACTCGTCCAAGAGCGATAGCAAGCACAACGGTGTGAGAAAAGCCCAGCTGGAGAGGAAGATAACCGACGTCGAGAACATGGCCGTTGAGATATCGAAGCAAAAGAGCGAGCTCTTGCATTACAAAGAAGACACCGAGAGGAAAGCGGCCGAGATGCTCATTACTCTTAACAGAGAAAACGAGGCGGTATGCACTGATCGTTTGGTAATTAACGAGATTACGACTGCGTGCGATACTGTTATTAATGTGAGCTACTGTTCGTTATGTTGTACAGCTTCGTTCGAGGATAAAATTACTGGAGGAAGAGAACCAAGTGACGAGGTCGAGTGTGTCGACGTTATCGAAAGACCTCGATCAACTGACACTGTCGCACAGTCAGGTCCTCGTTGAGAACACTAAACTTACGAACGACAAACTAAGATTGGAGCAAGACGTGCGGAAGAGCGAGAGTCAATACGACTTGACTGTGCGCTCGCTTCACGATAAATTTAACAAAGAGGTAAAATTCCTATCTCAATTGTTCAATGAGAAATAATTGATTGACGACATTTTTTTTTTTTGAGGCAACTCATTTTTTTTCTTTTTTTGTGCTCACAGGTCACGGATCTTAATCAGATGAACGATTCGCATCGCGTTCGGCTCGAGGAACTCGAGACCGCCAACAAGGAGCTGAGAAGACACGTGGTCGTTTGCGAAGCCAGCGATTCGGCGCCAAGCTCCAGCGGAGTTTCTTCCATTCCTGCCGATGCCAGTCACAAGCAAACCTGCGACGATTTGATTCAAGAATATCACACTTACAACGTAAGTTCGTTCGCCTCTGAACACTAGCCGATTTATCGTAGAGATCTTAACATGGTAATTTTATCGTTTCAGGGCTCTCAGTACTGGCTCTCGATAAACTATCCGACGTCGACGGGACGCAGTAAATCGAGTTGCTCACCGGATTTGGGCATCGAGAGCGACGCGGCTGTCTCGACGACGAGGCCGCTGCAAGATACACTAAAAATCACCGAGTCCATGACGAATTTACTCAGCGACGAGGACTACAACACGAACGCGCATCGAGGACTACGAGATTTGGGTCGGGACAGTCCACTTCATTTGGAAGGTAAGAATGTTGCGTAATGATTGGTAAAGTAATTAGTCGTTTCACAAGTACGATATTGATGGCTTCTCTTTTTTTAGGTCTGGATGAAGTCGAGGCACTCAAACAAGAGAACGAGGTATTGAAAAGGCGATTGATGAAGACGAGGCGAGCCCTCGAGGATACCTTCCAGCACCTCTCGGCCTCGAACAAGAATAAAAAAAACGTGGAAAAGGCAATAACGAAGCAATTGATGATGACAAAGAGTATTCTTAAAAAGACGAGAACGTACGAGGAGCCGGTCGACTGAGATTATCGCGAATCGCAAAGAGTTCGCACGACCGTTCGCCGCACGGACACGAGTGACAATAAACGCAACGAAGAAACGGACTCTTCGATAAATGTTTATGCCGTCGTATCTTAAAAAGATACGATTTTTTACTTATCTATCACCGAACTATAACCCGAACGATGCTTACTCGTTTAACTTACTGTTGTTTTTTCTACGCCCGAGCCTTATTTTATTTTTTTGTCGTGTCTCGTCTTCACCCCCTTTTGTAATCAAAGCGACTGACTGAAATATTCGCTATATATCGGTATGTAAACGAACTTCGGTCTCGCGGATGGAAAAATGCGACAAAACATATTTTTCATACGTGAACAAAAAAAAAGAAGAAATTAAGCTTTTTCGAGAACCAAAGAGAGCCGCGAAATACCGAGGAATTGTAATCTATTGTACATTGAGAGAGAATTGTGTGTGTGTGTCTATGTATATATTTATATACATTTACGTAAACGACAGCGAGAGGAAATCGATTCTTCGTCGTTTTAGAAATTTCTTTTGTTTTTATAAATATGTTTACCCCGTTGCGTAATCAATTTAGTGATTGAGTCGCGGAGATCTTTTTTCGTCTGTGTTTTTTTTTTTTTGCAAACAAAGATGCAATCCAACGCACACAACGATAAATTCACACGCGTGTTTAGTGTATAGTGTATACAATACGACAGCTATAAACGAAATCGTATCATCGCATTGAACCTACATGATAAAGCATCTGTAAATAAATCAGGAGGAATAAAGTGCCATTGATACTTGCTACACTGTGCTCACTGCAAATTCACCCATTATCCCTCGGACGATCGATAATCCATCGAAGTACAAAAAGATTCGGTTATGATAAATTTTTATTATCACTTGATGACTAGATAATAATATAAAGATCCGTAATAATAACTGATTTCTGTTTTTTTTTTGTCGAGTTGCGAACACGGGGTGAGTCACGTAAATGCGATAATTTTTCCACGCCTACGCATGGGTATGATTTAGTACGGATGTTGTCCACTCTTAAAAACTATTCAAACGTTAGTGTCGCATTTGCCTTCGCGTTATCCGACGATTATTCAATCAATCGAAAATATTCATTCCTCACCGACAGTTCATAGGTTTCTCTTCCTCTTTTCTTTTTTTTTTTCAGAAAACATCGAATAGTATATACAGCCCGAAATTTTGTGACTCTACATAGATGTATTTCGGTCTCGCGAGACGGACGAATCGATGTACGCTCTTGTTAAACTTTACTCTCGCCGCTCGTCGATAATTTTGAGGATCGCGAGCCCCGGAACTGATAGTACCGAGCTTGTCTCGGTACGATCTCGCGTTATCGGCTCGGTCCATCTACCCGCTACGGAGCGCAAGCGCTTCTAGTATTTATAATATTACATCATTTTTTCCTTCTTTTCCTCGCGACTCGCTCTTCGTAAAATCGCGATTGCTCGCGGATATAATAATATACAGCGGATACGATAAATTTCTTATATACGAATTATTTACAATATGTCACTTCATATATCTAGCCTGATACAAGTGCGTCGTTTTTCGACGACAATGATATCGCGATGTGCACGAGATGAACTAAAAAAAAATAAAAAATAAAAAAAAAATCATCGCTCACTATAAGAATACAATTATCGACGTGTGTACACATATAGCCGGCTACGATCGTTGGCTCATCACTTTTTCTTTTCGCTTCTCTTCTTTTCCTCAACGATTCTTTTTAAAAGCCCGTGCACGACGCGACGCGACAACACTATCATCTAACGAAACATTGTTTCAAGTCTATGATAAACGGGAAACGAGGAACTTGTACATAAATATATATCTATATTAAACCGTAATATTGATGCGTATGGACTATGTTCTCGTACGAATGTTCTTCCTTAATTCATTATCGTAGCGTCGCACATCGTATTGTTATTTACTCGTGCGACACGAATTACTCAAGCGCTCTCTGCACGTATAGAGCCTTCTTTTTTGCTGCCGATAGTGATGACCAAGTTTCGAGACCGAGAGTCGAAAGGGTAGGATGGAGGTTTCTTTTCTTCTTTTCTTCGTGTTTTCTTTTACCAGGAGGGACGGTACAGTCGAGTACGGTCTTAGAACAACGTCCGGCCTCGTACTCGATAAGATCGAGCCAGTTGAATGGATGTCGCGAATTTTCTTTTTTTTCGCCGCCGAGCCGATCTATTATTCTACATACGGTATTCGTATAAGGATTTTCTTTCCTTCGCCTTAGTGTGGCGTTGTTATGTGGCATAATGGGGATGGTGATGTGGATGCTGGGCGGGCTCGCCGAGCCACGAGTCGGGTGATGGAGGAAAATCTGGATAACCGCCGGACGTTACACCGCCCGGACCGTTGCCTCCTCCGTTTCCGCCGCTGATCGGTCCTGGACCTCCGCCGCTCGATTCGTTGCTCAGATCCGACGCGGGGCCTGCTACCATCCCACCGGACCCACCTTAAAAAGAAAAAATACATATAATAAAATACAAAAAAAAACATAATAAAATACAAAAACATACATGTAAAAAAATGGAAAATAAAAATATACATTAGATGATCTTTTCAATGTTAGTTAATTGCAAGAATCGTAGTGGCTGCCAAATAACTTACCAAGTGTAGTGTAGACGGAAAGCCCGGTATCCGGTGGATATGGAAATTGAGGAGGTAAAGACGGCGACCGAGAGGTCGAAAGATAGGGAGGTGTCGCGGCTCCGAGGTAGCCGCGTCCACCGCTGCCCGGAGGACCGCCGAGTCCGCCGGGTCCGTTACTTCCACCGGTGGGACCCCCAGGGCTCGTTCCCTCACCGTCCAGGCCCATATTCACGACCGTGCCGTAACTGTCGTTGCTCAGGTCTGTAAAAAAAAAACCAACAAAAATTATCCACACTGTGTTATAGAAGACTAGCGCTTATGTTGGCTCGTGAAATTCATGCTATATGTTATGAAAATTGGCAATCAGTTTCACCGGGAGCGGAGCTCAGTTCGGGGGAAGGGGGGGGGGGGAAATTATGGAAACCACTAAAAATATCCACAATTTTCCAAAATATATAAGATTATAAAATATGGCGTTTGTTCGCTATCAAAAGATCCGCGGGTAGCGTCTCGACGCCGAGCATTTATAAAAACAATTTTTTTTTAAGATTTGTATCTACACGAAATATGTCTTCGATAGTGAAGCGCGATAAGGATCGGGTGTTGACGGTCTGTCGGTCGCGCTATACTGTGAAAAATACATATCGCTTCTTTTTAAAGTTTTTATCTACTCGTATTCTATTTCCATCTAACAACCGATTTAATATTAAAACTTTGGCGCGATAAGCGGTTAAAGGGTCGGTATTTCCCCGCACGGAGACTCGCGATTAATGATAAGGCTTTTAATACATTTCTCAATCGATCTGCGAAAAATATGTATCGCTACGTTTTAAAGTTTTTATCTACTCGTATTCTATTTCCATCCAACATCCGATTTAATATTAAAACTTTGGGATGATGAGCGGTTAAAGGGTCGGTTATTCCCCCGCACAGAGACTCGCCATTAATGATACGACTTTTAATAAATTCATCAATCCCTCGTAAGAAAGTGGAACGGGTCTAATGATTTTTTTAACAGTTTGCGTATCACTGCGAGAGGGCAAAAGTGTGCCCGAGGCCGATAAAAGCGTCGGGGACCGAGAGCCGGCCGGCAATCTTCGTGAAATCTCGGAGCCGGCTGGCAGTTAGCCGAGCAATCTACTGAATATTTGAAGAGAATATACGCAAGTGCGATGCTTTCCCGTTGCTTTCACGTACACAACGAGACCAATTGGGGGAGGTTTAGAGGAAGAGGGTGAATGCCTCCGCGCGTCCGGCCAATTCTTCGAAGCTTCTTTACTCGAAACGTCGAAACTTCGTCCGGTTTGTCTTCCTACTTGTCTAACTTTCCTTCGCGCCCGAAGATTTGGTAAAACATCGAGACGCGTAAGGTAGATCGAGTTACCGTGATGGCCGAACGATGAATCCAGGTCGATCTTGAGCTCGTCCTTGTCGAGAAGCTTTTCGTGCCTCGGCGAGTGTCCACCTCCACTGCCGCCCTTCATACTTCGAAAGTATTGAGACCATCGCGTCCTTCCGGCGTCCTTCTTCAGCCTCTTCTCTTTCGCTCTTCTAATAAATAAAACAAATAACAAAACGTCACTTTTAATTCACAATTAAGATAAAAATGAATGTAAAAAATTGTTTCTTCCTGACTACGCTAAAAAGCCCCTGTTTCATGTCTGCAACGGGGGTGGAAAGTGGCCGATTCTTGACGAGCGGGGAAAAAAGTTATTTAGCAGAAGGAATAGTACATTACGATACTAGTGCGGTAAAACTTTTTCTGCCGAGTGTGAGTTTGCAGCGCGAGCCGTAGACGAGTGTTGCAATCACCCGAATTAAGAAAAAGCTGTTCGCACCAGTATCGTACAAAACTTTATTTCACAGGGTGTGAAAATAGGTTTTACGCCCGCCAAGCGTGCATAAAATTGCTATTTTCGCACCGAGTGACATAAATAAATAAATAAAAAATGTTATGGCAAAAAAAATGGAAAAAAAATCCAACTAGTTACAACTGTACATTTCTGAGCGCAGCTGACTAAAGATTGTGCCGTTGCAGGCATAGAAGTATGGCCACTTTTTAGCATAGTCGGAAAAAAAATAGAATATGCTACTCGGGAGGAAGTGCCATTTCACCTCGTGTGCATTGCTAGCCTCGCGTCGCTTGGGCATCAAATTTCCCATTCGTTGAAAAAAGGCACTTTCCTCCCTTGTAGCATAATGTACTATTTTTTTTCTTCTCTTTATTTTTTACCTATTTTGAAACCAAACTTGAACGACGCGCATATCGAGACCGGTGTCTTGCGAGAGTTGTTCTCTCACGTGCCTCGCCGGTTTTGGACTGTTGTTGTAAGCGAGCTTGAGGGTCTCCAATTGTTTCGCCGTTATCGTCGTCCTTGGCCTCTTGTTCGGTGGTTCGCCGTCTATACTTCCACCGTCTGCCAATTCTGCGACAAAATTATTAACAAACAATTAATAATTGTCGACGGAACGATTAGATTTTGAGCATTCGATTCGATCGGTACCTTTGGCCTTGGCTTGCTCGTAGTCGGGCTTGCAAACGAGTTTGCGATCTTCCATGAGGTAGAACTCGTCGCCGGTGTCGAGCTGTCGCGAACACAGAGCGCACGAGAAACACGTGAGATGATAAACGAGTTCCTGGGCTCTTCTGACAACCTGGGACGGCGCCAATCCTTGGCCGCAGCCCGCACATTTCGTCCCGAAACGCCTGCCACACCAACAACACACAACATTTGACATTACATTCACAAATAAAACCACCCAGATTATATTCAGCTTCACGCTTACTTTTTACAACATATATACATTTATCATATATTATACGCATATTATATCCCGCTCGGAAAAAAGTATATGCAGAAAATGTAATTTAAATTATACATTTTTTAGTGAAAAACTGCTCGGGTTTGCAAATCTCACTGTACGACCGGAAGTTTCAAAAATAGAAATAGAAATATTAATATATATTCATTCATAATAAAATTTAAAAAAAATATAGATATATAATATAAATATAATATAGAAATATTCAAACTTCCTCTTGGAATATTTCATTTTTTGACCGGAAGTGGCGTCATACCGGAAATATGTCACTTCCGGTTTGAACATTACATTTTTCGACCAAAAGTGGGGTCATACCGAAAATTGGTCATTTCCGATTTGAAAATCTAATTTTTCGTCGGAAGTGACGTATTTCCGGTAAATCTCTGGAAATCTTAATTTCCGGGTTTTACAGTCCATAGCGAGGGTGCGAGGCGCCCAAACCACAACCTCTTATTATTTAATGTACGAACAATATATTTTCGCATATACGTTTTTCTATGTGGGATATTATAGATCATATATGATATTAACGATTAGATTAAATATAAAATAAGGGTGCGATTTTATTCTCGTGGTAAAATCATTCAACCAGATTTTTGTTTTCCATTGAATATCGAACTGTACACGACATTGGGTAAGAAATAACATGGCGGCTCGACTGTAGAGAGAATGGTGGGCCTGAACGGGCTCTGCGAAAAGATACGAACAGTGTGTCTTCCTTAGAGCGACAATCAATACTCTCGCCGAAGGCGTGAGCTTCTTGAGAAAGTTTTTGTACTTGCGAGTGCGCGCTCGCCCTCTGTTTCGTCTTTCTTCGAGTCCACTGATCTCCCATCCGACCCCCTACTCCGAAGGCTCACTCCCGCTCTTCCTCGGCATAGCGAGAATCGCAACAGACGCGAATAGGAGACCCCTCGCTTTATTTATGTGTGTAGAAAAAAATTGATGCTTACTTGAAAAAATCGTCTTTGCAGAATACGTGGCCGTTTCTCGCGAAACACTTGTTGGTGAGTCTGGTCCCGCAGTCTCTGCAGGTGAGGCATCGCGCGTGCCAGCATCTTTCCAGTACCCTCAGGACGTACCTGTCCAAGATCGCCTCCTGGCATCCACCGCACTTTGGTATCGAGGCTGTTAATTTTTTAAATCATCCAGCAGCGACGCAGTACCGAGAACAAACGAGAGAAAAAAAATTAAATTAGCACAATAAGTACACTGCCCTTTCCATCTATGGTAAATTTATTGCTTTATTTTTTTTAACTTAATAGAAACAAAAAAAATCAATGATTGTTAACACATTAAAAACATATTATTATTTATATATAAATTATGTAAATTTTGATTGATAATAATACTAATAACAATTAGCATTTAAATATTATTATTGTATTATTATCATTCCTTTAAGATATAGATAATAAAAAATTAATAAATCTAAGCAGTATTAAATTATCAAAAATGTAATAAAGTTAAGAATATGAAGACTGTTACCCTAAATGTTATATATATAATTTCATATGCAATGAGCATCCAATAAATAATAATACTAATAATAATAATTATTATTATTAATAGTAGTCCATAACAGAGCTGGGCAAATACACTGAGTACTTGAAGTACGTATTGAAGTACCAAGTAGTGAGTCAGTGCCCAGTACTCAGAACTTCAGCAATCGAGTTCTGCCAGTAATAAATCCATCGGTACCCAAGAACTACCCGGCGCTCAGTACTTCAACTACTTGATACTTCAATACGAACTTCGTGTAGTAGTTTCAAAACAAAACGTGGGTTGTAAAAGACCAACACGCTGTTGCTTTAGTGGTAATTTTAGATTGTTTAATCCGGCCTGACAAGGTCCCGAAAACGTCTTATCAGGGCCCGATTTAAGGCTCCAATAATTTCCACCCGTCTTATCTCAACCCGCTCCGATTCGCCGTTTCGACCGCTCGAACTTACACAGTAGAACATCCGGAATATTTTGCGGCAGAGTTATCTCGGCCAGGGGATGATAGCCCCGCGACGACGGATTCACGTTGCTGTTGTGATGCGACTCGGGACTGCTCTGCGGCGGTGTAAGAACCTCCGTGCGATTGCGATACACGGCACTCTCCAGCGGCAATCCGATATCGCATCCCAGCATCTCGATACCGATCATCCCGATATCAAAGTCGCCGATCGGTTGCGCAACCTCAACGAAAGCTATCTGATATTATTGTCGCCTATCGTCCGCGCACTCCTTATCTTATCATCGCCGATGAAAGTTACTCTTCGCCCGATCGACCTCACGAAATCCATTGATAATGCGCCTCACAACTTCGACACTTCGCTGTCACTCTTGTCAAACTATTTTTATGATTTTTAGCGTTTATTTTCCTGACCTCCATACGGCAAAGCAGCTTTCGTTTCTTTAATATTAATTTTTTTTTTTTGTTACTTATTTTTATTTATTTTTATTTATTTTTTATTTGTGCCGCGCGATGGTCTCGTGTCATATAGTGAGTGCTATGTGTGTCATCGAGTTTACGGGGCGAGAGCACGCGACCGACTGTACGCTCACTGCGGTTGTGCTCGTGCGCACGTGATTCCCGAGGGGGTCTCGGCGTGGGGATGCTCCGGGGGGTGACTGGGTGTGGTCGCAACCCTCGCGACCACCCCCGCGAGAGTGACGATTGGACGGCAGATCGACCGCCTCCAGTATGGCGCGAGGGCATCCCTCTATGTCGTTAGCCCCTTCGGAGCGTGTACAAGCGACGATACACGGAGACGAGTCGGTGGAAGAGTGGAGAAAGAGGATATAACAAAAAATATGAGACGAAAATTATTAAAATGTATTTTTTTTTTTTTTTTTCTCAAAGTTACCGATCATTCGCTTTGTCGGGGATGGAAATCGATCAAACTGTATTTTAGATTTTATTATGGAAAGCTCATTGCGTGCAGAATTTTTTATTGCCGTCGATGAAGGAAAGAAGAAATTAATAATAAAAATTGAATGAAAAATGTATTCGTTTTTTTCTCAAAGACGCCCCGAAATGCATGCGAAATTTTTTTAGTCATTTCAACGACACTTTTAATAACTTCAGTTGATGGAAGAAAGAAGGAAGAAAATATGAAAAATTAACTACACAAAGGTATTTTTTTCTCGAACACACTCGTCCTCGTTGTCAGAATAGAGTTTGATGAAACGGTGTTTTATTCTTTATAAATGTCACCGCATTGCATGCAGAATTTTTAATAATTGCAACGATCGTTCGCGTGTCTGTTGCGCCAACCTTTCCGCGCCTCGCAATTCTGCTAAAGGTTAAACACCGCAATGCTATTCTCGAACTTCGCGGTGCGGTTATTATTGTTCGACTTTTTTACATTAAAAAAATGTTGCCTGAAGTAATGCGAATTACGGAAATCCATAGAATATGTAGGCTTTACAAAGCGACGAGGATGAAAACTGCAGAATTTTTAATAACTGCGGTCGATGGAAAGAAGACATAAAATAAATAAGATATAAAAAAAATAACCAAACAAAGGTATTTTTTTTTCTCGAACACACTCGTCCTCGTTGTCAGGAAAATAAAATTCGATGAAACGCTATTTTATTCTCTATAATTGTCACCGCATTGCATGCAGAATTTTTAATAATTGCAACGCTCGTTTGCGTGGGTGTCGCGCCAACCCTTCTGCGCTGTGGAATTCCGCTAAACGTTGAACACCGTTAAATAATGATATTCTGTAACTTCCCGGTGCGGTTCTTAATTTTCGATTTTTTTTTCATCCAAAAAATGTTGCCTAAAGTAAAATGAATGACGGAAATCCATAGAATATGTAGGCTTTACAATGTGACGAGGATGAAAACACCCAAGAACAAATATATTGGGGGGGGGGGGGGGGGGGCGTTTTTGGCTTGGAAGCGAACCAGAGCCACGATATGCTGAGAAGAAGAAACGAAAGTGAACCAAAAACTGTGCTGGCTCAGCCGAAGAACGCCATTTTATAATCTTTGGATGTGTATTGATATTTCATATCGATATACGATGTGATCAATATATTGATGTGATCAAACAATATTTTTTCTTCTACAACAGTCACCTCATTGTATGTAGAATTGTTAATGATTGCAACCTCACCCAATCCTTCGGCGCTTCGGAATTTTGATCAACCTTAAAGACCGCAAGTAATGAAATTCTTTCCGATTTCAGTGCGGTTTTTGGTTTTTTTTTGTCATGCAAAAAATTGCATTGTTAATAATTGCGACCTCAGCCAACCCGTCGGCGTTTCGGAATTTTGCTAAACGTTAAAGACCGCCAAGTACTAAAATTGTTTTCGATTCCAGTGCGGTTTTTGGGTTTTTTTTTCATGCAAAAAATTTAGCCTGAATTAATACGAATGACGGAAATACATGGAATATATAGGCTTTAAAACGTGACGAGGGTGAAAACTGCCAAGAGAAGAAATATATTTGGAGGGGGGGGGGGGGGAGGGGGCGTTTTGGCTTGGAGGCGAACGAGAGACAGGGAATGCTGAGAAGCAGCGCGATGTGAACCAAGAGCGGTGGGATGTTGCTGGCTCAGCCGAGGAACGCCATTTTATAATCTTTTGCCAACCCCCTCATCGCGTATCACATCGATATACAGTGGAACCTCGATAATCCGAAGCCACCATTATCAGAACGGCGACTTGCTTTATCCGAACGTCCTTTCATCCGAACCGTGGCGCAAAATTTCTACGTTATTTCAGCGTCGGGCACTATTTCGAAATGAAAGCGCGCTCGAAGCTTACACCGCTTGTGCGTCGGCCTTTCGCGCAATATCCATTGCTTCTACGGAATCCGCGGAGACATTAATATGCGTGCATATGAATTTTTTTCTTATGTTTATGGAATTCAAATTTTCGTTATGCGCATTGTCGTCGATCCGAAACCGGCTCGAACTCGGAATTGGACAATGGACTTTTCATTGCATTTTCGTATTATAATATTTATAGATAACACTGTTATGTGCGATCGAATTGTTTGAAGCCCTAGCGGAAATATGTTGTATTGCACCCGATAGGATCATTATACTATACTTTTAATTTGTTAAGCAGGTTTTTGTGCGAGTCTTCGTACTAGAAACTAATTCCTGCGCCCTTTGTTGGACAGTCAAATAAATTGGAAAAAATAAATATATACACTGTATAAAAATATTGTAAATTTAATGTAGTGGAACTCGAAATTTGCTTACTTTACTTACATTAATTGAACATTAATACACTTTTTTGTAAAATAAAAATACCAGACATTAAAGTGACAAATTTTGTGCCTGAAATTTACAAAAAAGTTTATGCAAAATAAAAATTTTACTGTAAAATTGGAACGCACATGTGTCTGAAATTTCGGAAACGATCTATATCAAAAAGCTTCTAATAGCGTGCATTAATTTCCAAACTAATTTTTTTTTGTGTCTTATAGGTAAAATGGGTGAATATGGACCGGTGGATATTTCACCGATCCACGTGCTGATCGGGCTCATCCATATTCGTTATACGCAAGATTCACATACCGGTGGTAATAATGCGGGCCATAAAACTCGCGTTATTCAATCGGAACCCAGCATCTGCATGATTTCGATGCTTATTCTGGCATCGCCAAAAACGCAACGCAAGATCGGTGGCCTTTGTTCCCGGGAGCATATTTCCTATTGCGCAGGGTTCGGTTAACGCACCGTGAAGAAGCCACGATTTTCCACCTGACGATCACGCGCGTGCGGCTATTTTTTTTTGTGTCGGGTCACCCTCCGCTTTATGGCTTTTCGTGGATCCTGGTATACAAGGTACAAGCGACAGATGGTCCGTAATTTTGCATGCAGATATAACACCTATAACGACGAGGCACCCGGTAAGCCGAGGAACTCGTGAAGCTTCGACTTTTGGATCATCGTTAACACGATCTATACCAGTCTCAATTATTAATTGAGAATTATTAATCAGGATGAAGATAAATAAATACATTTTTTTTAATAATGAGAATTGAAAGATCTACCGTTTCACGAATAATCAAAGGTACTCACAGATAATCAAAGATACTAACGGATACTCAAACACACTCACGGATACTCAAAGATACTCAAAGATACTCAACATACTCACGGATACTCAAAGATACTCATGGATACTCAAAGATACTCATGGATACTCAAAGATACTCATGGATACTCAAAGATACTCATAGATCCTCAAAGATACTCACGGATTCTCAAAGATACTCATGGATCCTCAAAGATACTCACTGATACTCAAACATACTCACGGATACTCAAAGATACTCACGGATACTCAAAGATACTCAAAGATACTCACGGATACTCAAAGATACTCAAAGATACTCACGGATACTCAAAGATACTCATCGATACTCATGGGTACTCAAAGATACTCACGGGTACTCAAAGATACTCGCGGATACTGAAAGATACTCTCGGATACTCAAAGATACTCGCGGATACTGAAAGATACTCTCGGATACTCAGAGATACTCACGGATACGCAAAGTTACTTACGGATACTCAGAGATACTCACGGATCCTCAAAGTTACTTACGGATACTCAGAGATACTCATGGATACTCACACGATACTCACAGATGCTCACAGGTATTAACAGATACTCAAAGTACTCGAGGTATAGGCCATTGCAGGGTTATGGGTAGAATCTCTGGCCTATTTCTCAAAACCCATGCGAGCGCGCGAACCGCGCGAGCCATCGTAACTCGCTATTTATTTAATAAACGCCCGAATTTGCTTTTGGGGGCGGTATACGCGTAAGGTACATAGATAGAAGCAGGGAGGTGAGGAGTCCATGAATAATATCCTCGAAAGAGAAATAAATCAGTCAGCCAGTGGATACAGACCCCCCGGCCGGGTTTCAAATGGTAAATACACCGAAACGAGTTAAGGTGCGCAAAATCTCGTTCGCTCGGCATATATGCATATGGTACAGTGAGCCCGTAGGCGCCAGCAAAGGGCTCTTGATGTAAGCCAGACCGAGTCCCGAAAGGGGGGCAATAACGCGTATCGACGAACCCCGCCCTGGTCCACATACATATATAATAACGGCTGTAATATTCCGGGAACAATCCCGAGCGATAGCGGGTAGCTGTGATACGACTTATGTGGCTAACAGTTGGCGGGGCACGACACAAAAAGCAGAAAAAGCCTGGACGTATTCACCGTACGAGGGAAAAGTCATGAATGTCAAATGCGGCGTGCGGTACTTAATAACATGCACACCAGCACACCGATTGCATGCAGATGTGACATAAAATTTCGTAATGCTTGTTTCCTTTAGTCAATAAATCCTCTTTATGTGTATCAGCGTCGTGGCATTATATTTTACCCTTTTGCTCAGATAAACGAGGCTTCCTATCTGAATACGCTCGCATAGGGGAAAAAAGTTTGTGCCGCACTTATCGAAAATATATATATGATATATAAACATAATATACATATATGTAATATATATTATATAATTATATATATTATTCTAATACATCATATATTTCGAATATACATAAGCACACATGGGAATATATTTTCTCGAACATACATCAGTTTACCGGTTTAGTATAAAAACAGGTATAATATAAAAACACCGAATTCAATGTATTTCAAATGTATAATTTTTTTGCTTATATATTTTTTGTAATTTTCGTCGGGGTGTGCTGTACGATTGGTTTTATGGAAGATGATAAATTCGGGGCTCCTGCGGTGATTACCATTGACAACAAAGTGACACGATGCTGGAGCGAAAGATACGCGAATATTTCTTCATATTCATTGTGTCGACACCCTGTCGGCAGAACGAGAGATCACAATGCATGGAGCGTACGACGACAGGTCCTACTGATTGGCGAGCCCCTCGCTCGGTCAACCCTCGGTCATCCGCGTATCTGACGGACACCGACTAACGTCATGTACTCGCAAATGGTCTTTTCGGGGCTCTCGACTACCCTTTGTGTCTCAACCTCCCTGTATTTATCATCTTTAGGAGAAAATCAACGAGAACCACAGTTCTCGTAAAAAAATCATATCAAAATAAACAACGACAATAAAATGTAAAAAGATGTATGTAAAAATTGTAAAAATAATACATAAAACCTGCCGATTAATACATCAATAATATAAATTGATAAATATTTGATGAAACTGATTTCAAAGTATATCCGAGATATACCATTTTTTTCGGCCAAAATATATTTTACATATCACAGATACATTTACCGATATCTGCTACACTCAGCAAAAGAAAAAAGTTTTAAAAAATTTTATTTTTTATTTTTTGTTCCCGACGTTTTTCAGTTAAATTGACCGAGGGTTAACGGGAGCTTCTGGCATCATAAAATAAATCCAACCCGCGCCCATGGCCAATAACATTAATAAAAGCAATATCTTCCATTCAATAAAAGCCCAACGAGGCTGCACTAGCCGTGATGCTTCGGGTTACCGAGCGCGTTAACGTTATTTTCTCTATCCGATTGTGGGGGGGACAAAACAGACAGATAAAACATTTGGCCCCGCGCCGCTCGGCTCAGTACATTATGTGTAAGTGATAATAATAATAAAAATAACGCGCGCACACCGGGCAACGAAAAATCAAGTGGAAATTGTGCAAATAAGTATGAAATGCGGACAATGTGCCCGCGGAACTGACTAATACGCCAACGGGTCGTCGGATGTACGAGGGGGTTGTTCCGACGAATGTGCCATCCGAGGGAGCGTCAACCCCCTCGATGCCCCGAGTTTATCCCTCCTGCGCTCCGCTCTCTTGATCACCGTCGCCTTTCACTCCTTTTATATATAAAACACCGACAAGACAAAAAAATCCGTAAATGACCTTTCTTACTTTACTTTATAAATTTCATTTTTTTGTCCTCATATTTTGGCAGCATCGCGAACGATAAATTTGGATGATGTGTATAAAGTCACATATATTCCGGGTAGAGAACGGAGACGATGAATCGTGGCCGAGGGGTGAATAGGATTATGCACCGGAGACGCCCATACCGTGTCGGGGTACGGTACAAGAGTGTCGATTGAAAGTGAGCGAGTGGCCAGCTTAGACATCAACATCGAGGATAGGCGCACACAAAGTGTTTCGCCCCCCACCGGTTTTTATCACATGGGGCAACTTCGATCGCTCAGCTAGCCCATTAGCCGTTTTATTTGCAACAGACGGCGAGTAGCGGCGAGCTTATACCGTCATTGCACTCGCTCGTTAGTCATCATTATCATTCATGACTCGAAGATATTCGAATTTCGGTCGGTAAAAGCAACCGGCCAATGTGCGGAGCCTTCCTGCGAGCCATTTCGAAGTCGCGTTAAAGCGAGGCGAAATGGTGAAAGATGTGACGAGGACAAGAGATTTAGCTGCATTTTTATTCGAATCAGTGCCATGTAAAAGTTTATGATATTTGGGGTAAAAGTGAAAAATCATCAGACGTGGTATTGAATTCCACATCCGCTGATAATTTGCTTTTTCGCTAAATGTCTACCGTTTCCGAATGCCATTCATTACAGTTTTTGTTACCGACTGAGTCTGTTTCACCTCGCCACAAGGTGCCTCCTCATTCGTAGGCAATATTGTGACAAGCGAGTGCCTTTTCGATTCGGGACAATGATTGTCGAAACGCAACTTAACAAAATTATCGTCTGAGGTCAGTTTTACTTTCTCATTGTATACGAAATATGGAAGATGATTGAAATTGTCCCGATTTAAAAAATGCATTATTAAATCGGGACAATGGTTGTCGAAACGCAACTTAAGAAAATTATCTGTCTGAGGTCAGTTTTACTTTCTCATTGTATACGAAATATGGCCGGTGAATGAGAAGTGTTGTAATAAAAATGAGACTCAGATTATCGTCCAGAAACATGTTTCGCATGTCCTAGAATACAAAAACGTTCTCCCCATTTCTGTCCGTCAAAAAACACAATAACTTATCCTTCTATCGCAATGGACCACAATTTCACAAATATTGTCCAAAAATTAAGGTCATCTCACAAGCCTCCATTATGTCAATTTTTCCTAGAAAACAAGATGCACCTCGACGAAATTTTTGCGACAAATCTTGCGAAAGTTTATTGGCCCGGTCACCGGACAATTGCCAGCGAAACGTGGTTTTGGAACGTGAAACGAGATCTTGACCCTCTGCAAGACGAAGTGGGTGAGGGCGCAGTTTGTAGTTTACAGTGCGCGATACACCAGGGGGCATTTGGCCAGTGCATTAAGGAAATTGCGTGGGCTCGTTTAAACACCAACCCCGATCGGTCCGTCGGTCCGTTCGGGGAGGGTTGGCACCCGGTCGTTCGGCGTGTCTCTCCGCCCGTAGGTACGATAATCGCACTGTGCGCGCGGATTACGAGTACAAAGTGTCCATGGCAAAATGTGCTTGAAATACCTGCCGCCCCTGATCGATACGGCGGACGAAAGAGCGCACGAGAATGAATGCCGGATGGTGTACGTGCCATCTGCAGAATAGATGAAAGAAGATAGGACGACGGTGAGAGAATCGCAGACAGAGTCATGGACTAAACCGTACGAATTGAAGAGTATATATTCGCGCGTCCCGCAGCACGTATACAGCGTACATAGGGAGGGTCAAGTGAACTAAAGCGAACTACTCGATGGGGGTGTTAAGGGGTGTATGTGTATAGCTCGAGCGGCACGTAGGGTGGAGGATGGCTTTAATCTATTACCGCGCTCTTCGCCAAGTGGCTTCTTGTTATACCCTCGTTTTCGGGATATAACCGCTCGCCGCCGGTTCCTCGTATCATCGGGGCAAACTGTAACGTTTCGGGTGCGGATGGTACTTCTCGCTCTTTCTCAACCACTTCTGTCAAACAGTGAGCGATAATGGAAGATTGTAATTTATTTATTTATTTATTTACTTATTGAGTACAATAATAATAATAATGAATTATTATCATGAAATTATTATTAATGAAAATAATAATAATAATGAATTATTATTATTATTTTTTTTCTATTCCAATACATTCTCGTATTATTCGTCACCGCAGTCGATTGTATTTTCTCTTTCTTTTCTCGTTACTCTGTTACAATTTAATTAATCGAAAAAAATACAAAATCACAGAATGGCGCGTGCCAAGTGACCCGAAGAGTCACGGGTCTTGGCCAGCCGAATTGCTTCCGGCACGATCCTTAGCGGACCGGAAATCCAATGACTCGAACGACCACCAGCTGCCCTCTTATGATTGACGTCGCTCCGGGGTCCGTCAACCCACCCGTACGCGTTATTCGTAAAATGTATATTGTTCTTATCAGAGTCCGGACAGCGCGGGCGGCGCGAACAGTGTCGATTTCCGAAACGACCAAGGATATCGAAACCGCGCAGCTGTTGGAAACCTTGCGCATACAGGATCCGGTAAAGGGATCTTCGGGCCAGGTCGCGAAGGCGAGCGGCATAAGGCCTCGTCCAGACACCCCGAAACCGTACTCCTTCCCTTTTTCCTTTCGCCGCTTATTTTTCTTCGCGCAGCGTGCAATCCGCATTTAAGATCCCAGCTCGACCGGAGCTCCTTCAATGCCACTTGTCATCGCAAGTCTTCGCCGCCGCGGTTTCCGCGCAGCATCCAAAAATGGGGTACGAGAAGTTAGACCCCTATTTTTAGAAATTACAGATTGTAAAAGTTGTTCTAAGTTGTTCTAGGGTTGTTCTACAATGTTCCAAAAGGACAAGTTTCTGAAATAAAATCTGTAGCGGCAAGACAAAAGAAAACATTTTTCGACGCGAGTCCCCCTTTGAGAATTTTAAAAAAAATTGTTGTTCTAGGTTTTTCTAGTTGTTCCAAACATTGTTGAAATTCTGAATGTCGCCAATCGAATAATACACGAATGGAAGCAAAAAAATTTTTTTTTAATTATATGAACGTTTTTCAAATAAAACCTGTTTTTTCGCCTGTTAACTTATTTACGACTAAGCAATCACTATACCAATCTGAAACGATCATCGATAGACTGAGAACATAATTTTATATCAACCGAACAAAAAATTTTGGGCGAGTTGGTTCTCCATTCAAAGTTTTTTCAACGTTCAACGTATGACCGATTCTTATATAAATCCAGTAAAATCATTGACAGATCAAAACCAACCTAGAACAACAAGTAATATTGCCAGAAAAATAAATCTCAAAAATTTAATTAAAATCTCAAAACAAAAAAATTCTAAAAATGGGCGGCTAACTGTCCTCTACCTCCAAAAATGATTCACTTCTTCCTTTCCTTTTGGCTTTCGAGAGGCTGTTTGTACTGCGTCAGGACAGTCGAAGTCGGCGAATCGAGTTCTCACATTATATCAGCTAATCCCTCCGGGACGCGTACGAGTACGGTCGCACAGTAGTTTGTACGTACAGGACGTGTATGTGGCTATTCGCGAGGGAGTTATGGGAACGTCGCTGCCGCAGGAGCGTGTTGAGCTTGGCAGTGCCAGGAGTATCGGATGTAGCATATTGTGTCTATGGCCCATGGGGTTTTTCCGTGTGAGAAGTCGCCCGGGCTCGTCGAGGACCTTTACCCACCTTATCCGCCATGGCGCCCACTTCCACCAGTGTATTTCTCTACGTAGCGCTTAGACTGCACGAGCCCCCCTATTCTTTCTTTTTTATTATTTTTTTTTGCTTCTTTTTTTACAGAGAGAACAGAGCAGGCAGCTTGTGCAAGTGTTACGGGCCATTGTGCAGAGACGCTTCGCTCTCCGTTCGGCCGGCGTTTACGCTCCATCCCGGAGCATTAACCAACCGGTGGAAGCGGCAAAGACCGGCGGGGAACTCGTTGTTGCACACTTGCTGCTCTCCTCGATGGGACCCTTGGGTCAACTCCGCACCAGTGGCAAAGGCGACATTCGCCGAGTCGCGATATATTCCCAGGCTGCCGGTTACCCTCCCCGCGTCTCGAAGACCCCCGCGGATGCACGGATTATTTATTCATCGGCGAAAACAACGGGATATGCTAAGGAGAGCGCAAGATTCCGAGTTCGAGGTTTGGGATCAGTGATGCAGGGTAAAAGTGACGAATATGGCCCGGTACATGTATCATTGATTTTATGTGGTCATCGAGGTGGGCCGTGTTCACACACTAAATAAATACTGTCGAGGCAGGAGGATCATCTTTGCGGGAAATGAGAATTCACTTCCTGCGAAAGGTTACTCTTGGGTCGAATGGATTTTAATTGGACTCAACCATTTTTACCCCAATTAATTTTTGCACTCGTAAGAGTTTTTGTACTCGTAAGAATTTTTGTACTTGTAAGAATTTTTGTACTCGTAAGAATTTTTGTGCTAGTAAAAATGTTTGTACTCGCAAGAATTTTTGTACTCGTAAGAATTTTTGTACTCGTAAGATTTTTTATACTCGTGAGAATTTTTATAATTGTAAGCATTTTTATACTCGTACGTCAGGCCCCGATAACATTGCAACAAAGCTTTTTTTGGGGTCTTATCGGGCCTAGATGTAACGCTTTAAAATTTTTATCAGGAAAGTTTTAAATAAAAGAAAATTGAAAATTCATACACACATACAAGCAAGTCTGGGACTCTGGCTGTGAGACGGCGCGTGGTTGCAAAGATGAGCGCAAGATGCAGCTTTATCAGGATCAGTGATAGGGTAAAAGTGACGAATATGGACCGGGTCCATGAATAATTAATTACGCGATAATCGCGTTAGGCCATATTGACACATTAAATAAAATCCATTTGATGCAAGAGTATTATATATGCGGGAAATGACAATCCACTTGCTGGAAAAGAATCCTCCGGGTTCAAATGGATTTTATTTAGAGGGCACCATTTTTACCCTAATTCATTTTTAGACTCGTAAATTGCGTTTCGATAAGGCGTTTTGTGAGCCTCAGCAGGCCCCGATTTGACAAAAATTTTTGTCACGGAGGTTAAAAAAAAAAAGAAGTCACACACACACGCAGGCAAGCAAGTCTAGGGATCCGGCCATTAGGCAGCGCGTGGTGGTAGAGGATGATGCTCGGGCGGACTTCGTCTCGGGGCTGTGCGCCGGCTCCGTCGAGGCTGCCACGAGCCAGCCGCCGAGGAACCTCCAGGGAAATCATGGAGGAACAGCGGCGGAGCGGTCCTGCAGTGTATGCGACTTGCACGTGTACTCGTCTCAGGCTAGTCAGGTCACCGGGCAACACGCTCGAACGCGGGGTTTCCACGAGCGTCGACTTCTCCCTGTCGCGGTTATCGCTGTACCGAGAGGCGGCCGTGGTATCGGGGGAGTGCGAGAAATTCAGAATTTCATATAAAATTTAGTACAACGCTCCGATATGCGAGTACAATTTCTTTGATTCAATGAGACCGGCGACCAGGCTCGCAGTCAACACGTGCCCCTCCGAGTCGGAAATAAATCCCCGAATCTGAGTCGGAGTCACGTAAGACTGGAACGAGCTTACGGGTCGGTTGTTGCGAAGGGGCCATTCGGCAGGCCGAAGTACATGGGGAAAAAAATTGTTTGGGGCAGCAAGAAGTCTGTCAACTAGACTGAGAAAAAATTACATATTTAGAATGACCATAGTCACGTTCCACTATAAAATGTAATCCCGCTGAGGGAACGTCTACATTTTAGATGTTTGGGACGATAATCACTAATGATATTTACAGCAAATAATATTTACAGTTTGACCAATGAAATGTCATTCGACAGAAACTATACGTGGAGACGTTCCCTCACGGAATTGTTCCTTATACTATATTTTATCTATTCTAAAATTGATTTTATCTCAGTGCAATGTATTTATTTATTGTGTAATTTATTTATCAAACAAAAGGACAGGAAATTATTTTTTCTGGGGCAGAAAATCGTTCACGCTAATTGTTTAGCTGTTCTGATAATAAATTATTAATGAACCACATGTTTGTTGGAGTAAAACAAAACCATTTTTCTCGATGTATCGTCGACGCGGATGAAGTAAACACTGGACTGAGTTGTCTTATTAGAGTGGAGATTTCCCATAGTCACGTTCTACTATAAAGTATAATCCTACTGAGGGGGAGCGTGTATATTTTGTAGTTGGGGCAATAATCATAAATGCTAATAGCAAACAATAATTACAGTTAACCAATCAAACATCATTTGTCAGAAACTATAATCTACAGACGTTCCTTCAGGGAATTATTCCGTACAGTAGAAAAAACTTTTTTTTTTCTCATCGTAATTATTAATAGAAGAAGAACAAATGATTTGTTCTGGGGCAGAAAATTCTTCGCGCTACCAGCAAATCCTTTCGGCGCAGCGGGAAATTTTCTCGCTTTTTTGACAATTATTAACGAACCACATTTTTTCGTAGAGTAAAACAAAACCATTTTTTCTCGGTCTAGAGCCGATGCGGTTTGAGCAAACGCTGTACCGAGTGGAGATGAATCTTTCGTGTGGGAATGAACAAAAATATCGGTAGGCAGGACAAGTCGAGGGTAATTAAGGGAGAGACGACGAGCGTGCACGGTCCTTCCCCGGGGATGAAGGAGCGCGTCGGTACTGTCGGATGAAATCCGGATCGCTCCCCTGCGCTGGCGATATCCCTCGAGAGAGAGAGAAAATCTCCGGACCCTCCGGTTAGCTCTCGGCGGAGCGCGGTGTAGGTACCGCGACGAGGAGTGAACGCACACGTTAATATCTAGATGTATCGCAGACGATAGGGAACAGTTTTCGGCAATGCCGAAACCGCTCGCCGGATCGTTGTCAGCGATACTCGTGGAAATTGAAATAGTAGACGGGACGCTGCGAGCCCTGAATTTGTTCGATTTTCACTGTTGACCGAGAAAATACATTTAATCCTCGATGAATCGTAATAAAACTTTTAAAGCGGTTCGGAGGAGAACCGATAAGGCCCGGCAGAGGACTAAAATCGATGCCTGGGCCCTGTTGAAGAGACGTTGATTTAATTTGCTCGACAATAGGCTGGATGCTTCGAGCCTTGTTGTGAGATGTTCGGTGAATTTATTCGATTTTCACTTTTGATCGAGACAATATATTTAATCCTGGATGCATCGTAATGAAACTTTTAGAGCGCCGCATCGGGCTCCAATAAGGTTCGGAGAGGAACCAATAAGACCCGAGCGGAGCCTCGATTCAACGCTCTAAAATTGATACTGAGAATACTGTGGCTGAAATGGTACGGGATGCTGCGAGCTCTGTTGCGAAACGATGCTTCAATTTACTGGATTTTCTTCGTCGAGGGTACACAATTGTATTTTTTTTTTGTCGCTAAATTGGTAAAATAGGTACCAACATTTCTTGTTCGCAAACATGCACAATTTTCTTTTATAATGTAAAAAAATGTCGTCCATTTAAAAAAAATGTTTGCTGATTTTATAAATATTTTTTATAATATTAACAAGAACATGTTTGTGGACGTTTTAGGACAAGAAAGTACTACAAGCTTAAATTACTTTTTTATTGTGTAATCCAGGATGACACTTGGTAAACATTTTGGAGCGTCACACCGGGCCCTAATGAGGATCCTGAAGATATCTGCATGGCATCAAATTTCATCTTTGTCAAGTCTCTATCAGTGCACGGCTTTTGGAAGAATAACCAATTGTTCACTTATAGAATTTTAATCTCTAAGTGAACGTCCTCGAGCAAAGTTTGTACAATGAAAAATACAACCGTTATAACTTGACGAAATTTGGGCACATGCAGATATCTTCAGGGTCATCCCTAATGAGGATCGGAGTAGAGTATAGGACTCCATAAGGTCCTGACGAGGCCCAGATTGAAGGCTCTAAAAATTTTACATACCTCGGATATGGCCAACCTTATAGTTTTCGTTCCGGCTTGTAAACGTTTCAGGCATTTCGATCGGTCAAGCGTTATGCCTTCGTGAGCTGCGCAAGCCGGCGTAATTCGTGTGTATGTCCGCTTCGCGCATACACACGTATGGGTGACGCTAATGATGTCCCGAGAGAATAGCCCTTCACGAACATAATCCGGCGAGTCAGTCAGCCAGCCGGCTCGTGAGTACCTACTGCTGCGTAGATACGAGACAAAAAAAACCTTTCTCGTTCGCGACTAGTATCACCGCGGTTCGATCGTACAGTACCGGAAGCCCTGAGGCGATGTTAACGGGCGATGTTTCCTACCCACTCGATACCGAGGCTCGGTCGATAAGAGCAATCGCATTTATTTTGTTATTTTATTTTATTTTTTGACCATTTGAATGATACGCAAATTATTAGGATGCGTGAAACCCCTTGATGAAAAAACTAAAAGTTCACGTTTGATACTTAGAGTTCGACACTCTTGAAAAAAAAAAAAAAAAAAAAAAAAAATGATGAGTATGGTTCACGGCGTTTATTACCGACGGCGATATCTCACCTGACTTTGAGCATCGACGGCGAAAATGAAACCAGAATTAGGTAATGAAAATTATTTGTATACGTGAAACTGATCGATGAAAGTACTAAAAGTTTGCGTTCGCCCTTGGCTGTTCTGGAACCTTGAAAAGATAAAAAATGATAATGGTTTAGCATTTTTGTTACCGACTGCGGTGTCTCACGTCACGTTAAGCATCGACCGTAAGCGACAAAAGAAAATCGATTCATCGGACCATCCAAAACGAAAATAAAACAAGAATTAGGTAATGAAAATTCCGGATCGTCCGCACGCGACAAAAAAAGCGTGACCATGACGCGGTGACTCCAACGCGCGTAACATTCTCTTATCGCATCAGAGCAAATGTTGTTCTCCGCGTCGCGTATACCGCCAAAGTGCCATAAATCATAAATTACCACTCATTATTATAATTACACGTGAGTGGTGTGGCCCGATGGCGTGCACGAAAAGAGGAGGCGCCTTATCGGATAAGAGCGAATCGATTCGTACAGAGACCGGCTGTCCGTGGCGCTTACTCGCGATTATCGTGTAAATGAATCGGGCACGCGACAATAACAACATACTCTCACGTACGGGTTATTTTTTATTTTTTTCTGATCTATAAATATTCACCTTAGGGGGAAAAAATCTAAAATATCGACTCGAATGTGTTTTCGCGACACGCCGCTAAATTTCGAAGCAAGTTTGTCGGCTCAGACGCCTCAAGGAAGATATATAAAAATTCATGTGCACTGTAAAAAATAATCGTATGAAGTTTGATGTATTATTATTCAAAAACTTGTAAATTTCAAGTATAATTGTGATAAAAAATTAATGTTCAGTGTATTAAAAACATTGGGAATACTTTATTATTAATAATTTACTTTAATTTCAATAAAAAGTGTATTCATTTTTCATTACAATTGTACATTAAATTTAATGTGCCAGTTTTTGCATAAAAACTTCTAGTACGGTATATTAAAGTTACAATTTTTTTTTTTGCAGTGTAGAATTTTTAAAAATATTGAAAATATCTAAGGGTTTTGTTGTTGCTTTCTTCGCTTCGAAGCTGAGTAATTCGTCAGAAAATTTGGTTTCGCAGTGAACGAAAAAAAAACGATGAAAAAAATTAAATTCTTCGCGTAATACAATTTTTATCAATTTGTAACAAATTGTGAAAAAAAAAAATTATCCATTTTTCCTTAGCTGGGCACTAAATTCATGAGGATTTAAGCAAACCTAGCGCATCTAAGCTCGTTTGTCAGCTCAGACTCCGCGGAAGTTTCCATTGTGCCAAAGTCACAAAGTCCTCGTTTCAGTGACTTCGCTCCCTGCTGCCTCGCTCAGGCGGTTTCCAATCAGCGGATGCGTGTACCTATTAAGACTGCTCTCGCTATTGTGCGTGGGTGTGCAGTGTGTACGACTTCTGCTGCTGTACGAATGGGGTTCGGTCCTAGCATATGTAGTATTGTACGCTGGAACGGAGAGTCGGGGCAGAGGCAGCAGTGACACTGATGGTGCATTCAGGAGGGCGAAGTCAAGCCACGTCACTTGTCATATCCTCTTGTGCTTCAAACTTCTTCGTTCACGTATTTTCCATATATTTTAGAAATTTATATCCGAGTTATCTGCACAGGTTAAAGAGTGGCTAATATGGACCGATGGGGTAAGATGGACCGGTGCGAGTCGGCACGGTTGCGGATTTAAAAAATCTAAAAATTTGTACTTGTATCTTTTTGGATGTTTCTAATCTTTGCACCAAAGTTGGATTTACCTTCGGGTAAATAGGAGCGACCCACCCAAAGTTCTTAACATCCGACGTTCACCGCTTTTACTCTAATTAAACGGGATTATTATCTCGTAAATCCATCGATGAACCATGGGCTGGAATTGAGGGTACGAAGATCGCGACTGTACGAGGAGTTTGGACCTAAGATTGGATAAGTTTGGGCCAAGATGGACCGGTGCGTGTCGACACACACAGTAAAAAAGTTTGTACTTTTTACAACAACTTATTGTCCACAAGTGTCCACAATATTTCTTTTTTTATTTTTCGTACCCGTCATCAGGTTCTAGTTTTACAAACTAAAGTATAAACTAAAATTGATGAAAATTGAAAAACTTACACGGGAAATAAAAGGACAGGTTTGTGTATTCAAACCTCAACAATCGAATTTGTCACTTATTTAACAACATTTTTGTTACGAAACTTCGTATCCCGATTTTACGAAATTATTTTTTACTGTGCAGATGCGTATTAAAAAAAAAAGTTAAACTTTGTATTCGTAGGTTTTTGTCTATCCTTTCGCTCAAAGCCGGATTTACCTTCGAGAGTAGAAACTACCCGTCCAAACTTTTTAGCGTCCCATATTCACCACTTTTACCCTAATTATTATCTCGTCGATCCATCGATAATCCACGGGTAGAAACCAACGTTAGGGAGGTCGCGACTGTACGGCCAGTTTGGACACAAGCGGGCTATATAGGTGGGCAGACAGGCGTTCGTATACACGATCAACCGCTACAACTGCTCCCGTTGATTTTCAACAACACCCCGAGAAAGTTAAATGCCAAGCCGGCTATCTTCTCGATCGCGCATCTGCCGCGTATTTTGGTGAATCACTCGGTTACGGCTGTGGCGGCGGCGATGAGCCCTCCGCGAGCGATGTTACCTCCTCGCGCACGACCAACCCCATTCCCGACGTTATGGCTTCCGTAGTATCCGGCTGCTTCGCCGTTGGGATATACATCGACTACGCGTGATTACTCTAGGTAGGACTAGAAGCTACTCGCCTTCACTTTGGCCCGCGGGCCTTGGGAATATAACTTAAGTTCATCGCCCAAACGTCTGATGATTCATTCATCAGCTGTTCCTCAAAAAACAGCTCGGACAGGTCGTAAAACTAAATTTTTTTTTTTATTCATATCTCTAGAGAGCTTTGCAGGTATGAGTATTTACTCATACCTGCACAGAGTTCTAGAGATGTGAATAAAAAAAAATAATTTTTAGTTTTACGACCTGGCCGAGCCGTTTTTTGAGGAACAGCTGATGAATGAATTTTATTATATTTATAATAAAATTTGATGTAAATATGATATGATATTATTTGTCTTGTCTTTGAAGACGAGATACAGAATTTTTAAGGCTGCGGCAAATTTCTTTGCAGATATGAATAAATATGATAAATATAAAGTAAACACTCACAGATATCCACTGTGAGCATTCGTGACAAATTTCCATTGCATGGGTTAAAATTCAACCATTAAAAAATTTTGCCCACAGATTGGAATAAATTCTATTTCATTAGTTAAAAATCTACCATTAAAAATTTGGTCCATAGAATGGAATAAATTCCATTTAATTAGTTAAAAATCAACACTTAAAAAATTTAACACGGGGAATAGAATACATTTTCAAATGGTTGAATTTTAGAGCATGGAATGGAATTTATTCCATTGACTGTGAGTGTCTATGAGTGTCGATGGTTGCGAGCACGCGAACTGGAGCAACTGCTGTTATTATAATAAGTATGAATGAATATAGCATAGCAAATATGAAATATGAGCGAATATGATATAATATTATCTACTTTCTCTTCGGAATCGAGATACAAAATTTTCGAGGCATCGAAAAAATGTTCAGGGTTGGGCGAATAGAAGGAGTGAGCATCGCAGCCCCTTGGGAGAGCGAAAACGCAATGCACCAGAGATACAACATCGGTCGATCGTGTACATCGCATGTTGATCGCACGGCTAACAGCATAAACTCTATACCGCTCGTGCACAACAAGTTTTGTTTGCCCTGCCTTTCATCGGGAACCGTGTTTGATCTTATTATTTGACTCGTCGAAAATTTAAACACCCCTACCCACCGATGCCCGCCTCCGGCCGGTGGATATTATTTGCAGCATGTCTCCGCCTCGACGGGCGAAACCGGAGGGTGTATTTAAAAAT
This sequence comes from Ichneumon xanthorius, assembly GCA_917499995.1. NCBI lineage: Eukaryota > Metazoa > Arthropoda > Insecta > Hymenoptera > Ichneumonidae > Ichneumon > Ichneumon xanthorius. The sequence continues at coordinate 20,047,051 of OU824202.1, read as the reverse complement.
TCAATATAACCCGCAGATTCTCGCAGAATTTTCATCCAGGGCGAAATAATATTCTTCCTCCCCAGCGAAAATTTTTAGCGTTACAATCGGGTCCTATCCAGGCCTTGTCGGGTCCCAATGTAACGCAAGTCTCTGTCTTGGAAGCGAAACCGGTGGGCGTATTTAAAAATTCCATTGAATCTGCAGATTTTCGCCCAATGTTCATCTCGCCCGAAATAATAGTTTAAGTCTCCGGTGAAATTTTTTTTAGCGTTACGATCGGGTCCTATCTAGGCCTTGTCGAGTCCCAATGTAATACGCTCAAAATTCGGTTTTTCCCCTATGGAAATACAACGAGTCTCTACCTCGACGGGTGAAGTCTGAGCGTGTATTTAAAAATTCAATTGAATCCTCAGATTCTCCCCGAATTTTCAACTTGCTAAAAACAATATTCTTTCCCAATAAATAATATTAGGTCCCAATGAAACATGCCCAAAATTCCGTGTTTCCCCAAGGAAGTCCAACGAATCTTTGCCTCGACGGGCGAAACCAGAGGATTTATTAAAAATTCAATGGAATTCTCGTGCCTAATAATATCCTTCAACCCCGCTGGAATTTTTTTAGCCTTACAATCGGGTTCCATCTAGGTCTTACCGGTCGAGAATGTAACGGGCCCAAAATTCCGATTTTTCCCGCTGAAATCCAGCGACTTTACCGAGTCGAGGAAAACCAAACTAATCGGCCGGTAGTCTGTCCTTAATTCGACGTCAACGCCGATTGGCCACTTAGTCGCGAGTGTGCGAGATCGTCGAGCAAGTAGAAACAGCAACCGCAGGGGCCCACGGCTCGGAGTGCCCGCCGCTAACTCGGTAACGCGAGGTAAACCCGAAAAATAAACTGATTCGTTAAGGATGTCAGGGATCCGTGTATGATCCCGAGCAAACATTGACATGCTCGATCATACAGGGAGATGCGATCCCGCGTGGCACCAGCAAAGCCACTGCGAGCAACGCGGTCGGATTGCCGGGTTGTTCGCCGGATTCGTTGGCCATCTGGCCAGACGGCGGAGAGAGCTATAACGTCGCCGGTCCGTTCACCGTAGGGGTTCACCGATCACCGCTCACCGCTTTCGCCTTCCGAGTCTCCCTCGCCACGGAGCCGAGGGGTCCAAATTGAAATGAAAACAGGGGTGACTCGGTTCGGATTCCCCGTCTCTCTCTCTCGCCCCCTTTATTTTACCGCGTCCTCGAACCCCATCGTACGGACCGAGTCCGTCCTATGGAAAGCTCGCCAATGAGGGCTATTAGGGGACGATATGTTTTTCCATTATAGAGATTTCCGGACCCGCGAACTGTGCACACGAGACTCTCGGAACACGAGGATGCAGCTCGAGACTCCACGCGGCTAACTTTCACTGTCATCCCCTTCCTCCCTCCCCTATTTTTATTTTTATTTATTTTTTAAAATTATTTTATATATAATATATGAGATATTTTTGATTATTATTATTATTCTTTTATTTTTATTTTTTTGACATCTTTATTTTTCATTCTGACTTCTTTATAGTTTAATTCCGAATAGATGTGAGCTTTTGTATTGTATTTATGCACGGTGCTCTTAGTGGGCTTGCCCCGGAGTGCTCAATAATCGTCAGTTTTTCTCTCTCTCCCTCTCTTCGTCCGTAGAGAGAATTATTGCATCTACATTCAACTTCTTCCCTCTCCTATTTTTATTTTTATTAATTTTATTTTATTATTTTTTATTATTTTATAAATATAAATTTAAATAATTAAATAATATAAATAAAGTTATTTTATAAATAATTTATAAATAATACAAGTTGTGACGTGGCACGTCACAATATATATTTTTGATTATTATTATTGTTTTATTTTAATTTTATTATCATCATTATTTTTTATTCTGACTTCTTTACAGTTTAATTCCGAATAGATGTGAGACTTTGTATTGTATGTATGCGCGGTGCTCTTAGTGGGCTTGCCGCGGAGTGCCCAATAAGCGTCGCTCTCTCTCTAGGCCTCTCTTCGTCCGTGAAGAGAATTATTGCATGTATATTCTGCGAGTCGGCTTGGCCATCGGGAGCGCCCGAAGCCCGATAAATTCTTCATTAATCAAGACCGAATCCGCTATCGTCCGATCGGGATTCTCCTGCGCCCCGGGTGGCAGTCATGAAAATTTTTATGATCTCGACGACCCGGAGCACCTGTTTCAACATATCAAATTCACCTGCCGACGGGAATTAATACCGCTGGATGGTGAGGAGTGTTGGTATAAAAAAAAAAAAAACCGTGAACGAAGCATGGAGAGCGTCGCGCGAATTCGCCCCCTTCGTGTGGGTGATTTGTTTTGGCCGCGTGCTGGGCCGGGTGAAAGCGTCGTGAGAATAATCGGACGAAGCGACTTTTTGCACGTCGAGAGGAACAAAAACCGCCCGCCAACCATTTGATATAGTTTTCTGACGGGTTACAGCAGCCCCTGTTTTCGCTGAATGCCGCATTGACGGATTCATTCGACGTCGAGTAGTCGGCGTTAAAAGCATGGGCGGTGTCCCTTTTTCCCCGCTGTTGGCTCAACAGTCTCGGCGACCGGTGCCTCTTGTAATCTGTGCTCGCAACGAAAACACTGTTAAAAAAATTGTAAATTTACGTATCGGATTGAAAGTTTTTGTGCAAAAACTGGTACATTAAATTCAATGTACAATTGTTATGAAAAGTTAATATAACGAAATGAGAGTAAGTTATGGAAATTAATTAATTCATTAATTGTAGATGAAATTTAAGATACCAGCTTATGCGTAAAAACTTGCCGTACCAGTGCATGAAATTTTGTATAATATTTTTTTATTTTTTTTTTTTACTGTAAAAGCTTTACTTTTACTGTGTGTTACATCGAACGCCGTCGGATCGGCTATCGCAAATTTGACTGAATTTAAACTGAACTCAAAGTAAATTATTGGAATTGATAAATTAATTAATTAGTAGTAGTAATTGTATTTATTGACAATATTCTTTTGATACATTTAGAAGATTATTTACAGTATATATTTCTATTACCGACGGGCCACACCGAGAATACAATTTATTTGACGGCCACCGTTTATTAACATTAAGTAAAATATTTATATAAATCAAATAAATATTTTACTTAATCTTAATAAACGGTGGTCGTCAAATAAATTTTTTTCTGGGTGCACCGACCTAAGTTCTTCAGCCCCTGATTCTTTTTTGTACTGGTAATTCATCAATTCCCCATGAAACTAAATCCCCCAATTTATGCATAAAAACTTCCCGTACCGGTAAATTAAATGTCAACAGATTTTTTTAAAAATATAATAAAACCTTTACTTTCCTAGTGCGTTACATCGAACGCCGTCGCCACGACAATCGCAAATTTCATCGCACACAATGAACGAAACGTGAGGATCGTGCACCGATGCTGCGCGAGAGAACGAAGCTTGGAATCCGGGAACGTATGCGACAGTTCCGCGAAGGTGGCAACGGGTCGGACCGTCGGGAGATTTGTGGGCTCGCGAAACTGGTCCTCGGTGTGAAATATCGAGGAGGACGGACGGAACAAGCGGGCAGACGAAAAATGACCGGCCAGCGGATATCACAGTGGCCGTAGTGCAAAGTTTCGCCGGGAGGGGGATGAGAATTCATTAGGGTAAAAGATGTGGCTCGAGTTATGATCTTAATGGACCTGTCTCCGGTACCGAGACCGGAAAGTTATCGGCTCGGAGGCGCCGTTGGCCCGGTTAAATAAAATCCGAAGGAAAGAAGGTCGAGGCGTCGAACCGCGAACCGACCGTCCATCCATTAAAAATCTATAACCGTTACTCGACGTGTGGCTTCAATTCAGCCGGAATAACGGAGCGAGCCCGCGAGAGCCCGTCGGGAGTAACGCGAAGATGAAAAATTGTCGGCGAGATGACGTCGACGAATTACACTTTTCGCCTGTGTACTTGGCCGTGGAGAGCGCAACATTGGAAACAGTGGAATGAACAATCCACTCATCAGCGGTCGCGTGTCGGTCGCGTGTCGGGAAACGTGCGAGGACAACTGGTGCTCGAAAAGCCTACGGCCCCGTAAGGGCACGGAACACCATGTGCGGTGTTTTGTGCGTTCCAAACCCGAAGCGGCAAAGCCCATGCAGAAACGACCGCTCGCTCGTGCCGCAACGCCCACCGGGTCGCGTGCTCTTCGGATCGATCGATTCGTGGGTTCTTTCGATGTATCTAAAAATGTTCACAATTCACTGTTTTAACTGTTTATCCGAAAGCAATCGTCGAAAGAGACTGCAGGGCTTTCTGTGAAGACTGCCAGTTTATTACCTTCGCCGGTCCTTGGGTCGATTCCGATGATAAGGAGCATAGGGTAAAAGTGGGGAATATGGCCCGGTCCATATATCATTGATTTACGTGTTAATCGAGGTGGGCCATATTCACCACTTTTCCCCTAAATTACCCGCATCGTCGGTACTCGAAGAGTCAAGTACCTGCAGGTTGGGAAGGATCGTTGGCGACATCGGATATCAGCATCGCTGGCGTACTTGAAACGGAACTGAACGAAACTATTGTTACGTTTCAAGAATGCGTGACCAACTGGCGATCCAGCGAACTACTACAGCTATATGTATGCGAGTAAGATATATCACATCAAACATTTTAAAGTGTTAAACCGGGTTCTGACAAGGTACCTGAGTAGAAATTTTCGAGCGTTACATTGGGCTCTGATAAGGCTTTATCAGGTTTTCGCAGGATCCTATCAGGACCCGATGTAACGCTAGAAAATTTCTACCCAGGCCCCGAAGAGGCCTTACTAGGGTCTTATAAGAGCCCGACATAACGGTGTAAAATGTTTACTGAGGATATTTCGCTTCTTCCCTGGTGGACATTTTATGGAAATTACATTATTGTATTTAGATAATATATATATGATATTTATTTTTATTTATTTTATTTATTTATGATTTATGATTTATGATTTATTTATGATAGATAATTATTTGGATAATTACATTAGGCCCTGACAGGGCCCGGACAAGGCCTGTTCAGGATCAGACGCTCAAAAATGTCTACTAGGGATCTATCCGGAAAAAAACGTCATCCATTTGTTTGAAAGTATGCGGTGCGAGGCAGCGTTTCAATCAAGAGGTACTTAATTCCCAAAACGGTGAACCTTCGATGCGAGTGCGCTTGAATCGTGTCGGGGTTCGCTGTTCGCTGGAGAGCCTAACTGCTGTACACACAGTATCAGCTATATTCGAGGTCTACATACTGATTAACCACGCGTTTACATATATATACATAGTATTTATAAACATAGTGTATATATATATGATTATGTTATGCAAACACTAAACACACTCGAGCTGGGCGTACGGTCACGTGGCATCAAAGTGAACACCGGTTCCATGGTGAACCACGGATACGCCTCTCTCCCGTAACCCGGGACAGAATCTAATGAAGCTCGGAAACTACCAGGGCAGAAAAGAGCCCGGAGCAAGACGGTTTATCCCCCGGCATTCTCTGTAGGTAGAGTTCCCACGCGGTGTTACAAACCACTGGCCTCTGCTAAACTGTACAATAAAACTCGCACGCTTCTTTCGTCAACGTTTCCGATTACGCGAACCCCAACGTGTAACACGAAACCGATGTCGCTTTTTTTTGTACCATTGTATCGATTGTGTGCGTGTCATGAGAGTTTCGAGTCGAGTGGAACGATGCGATTTCGATATTGGACCAGATTAACAGCAACTTTGGCCCTAGAACAACACACATGTGTGCGGTAATGGCGAAACTACCGGAAGTAAGTACCCCGGGTAATAATTTGAGAGGATTACATCAGGCTTTGATAAGGTCCAGAAAAGGCCTGATAAGACTGAAATGTACACTAAGGAATATGTTTGTAAGGTGCCATATTTATAAAAAAAAGGATCTTTAAACGGCTGGACCAGACTTATGTGTATTGTTACAGGGTTAACGTCGATGGACTTTAGGAGATGTCGCAGGCAATCGCACCATGGCCTTCATTAACGCCAGGACCATTTGAACATAGCTTCTGTAGGAAACAGATCAGGACTTAACCCTTCACGTACAGAAGTCTCGCGCCGAGCGTGACTCAGGCCGCGGACTCCGCGACCTGAGATGTAAATATAAATTTCGAATAACAATCGCACACTGTTCATTGACGATAAAAATATTATTTTACATAAATATAATTTCGTGAACGTTACTCTTCAAAGAGTATTTTTCTGAACTTTGATATTATCAATATTTTTTTACATATAGCGATTTTAGGTTCTCGCTCACCGAGAATCCCGTACGTGAAGGGTTAATGAACGACAGTTGGTCATCAATGTGACATACCCTTCATTAATGCCTCGACGATCCGAATCAAGCTTTCATAGGGAAACAGGCCAGGCATTAATTTACGGGCAGTTTACAAGTAGATTGATTTTTCCAACTCTTGCTCTTCGAAATCCGGACTAATGACTATATCTAGTTTTATATGTAATAACTTTTATGCGAGACGGTAACGACAATAGTATTTTCTTGTTTACATTCTGACCTATCATTCCCTAAGCGATATGTAATACGGATGATACGCTGAGTATGTTTTCACGATCACACGGATATCCGTAGCTTTAGACTTAAGAGGAAGATAAAAAAAATATTACGAAAAAAAAAAAATGAAACTAGGCTCATCGATCAATCGCTCACTGGAGTTTCGTGAGTGCCAAGAGATCCTGACGAACTTTCGTTTCTCTTGGAAAAAACAGTAACGATAATACGATAATGGCCGAGGGCGCGTGGTGCGTGCACGGCGCCCTCCTCTCTCCTGTTATTCGATACGCAGAGAGCAACGCCAGCGACGGGCTGGGAATCCTTGGCGCGTGCCCCAACGTATATCCCTTCACCCTTCGTGCAACACTTTGTACCGCATACTTGTGGCCAACAGGTATTATTCAATGGAGCGGAAGAGAAATCAGTCGGACGCATCGTAGTTAGCCATTGAGTTATTGTTTTAATAAATTTTCACCTTCGGTTCATACTGAGAAATAAAATTGTTGGATTAATCAAAGGCGCGGTTTAACCGAAGACGGCAATTTCGAAAATACATATCTATTTTAATTAAGTAAACATTTATTTAATTCGGATATACCAAAAAAACGAAAAAGGCAATTTTTTCCGTTTCATTATTTATTTGTTAATTAATTGTTAAGTTATTATTTTTTAATTAATCAATTATTACATGTTTATTTTATATATATTTATTTTATTTAAATCCAAAATATGTTTAAGACAACCAACATTTTTGTCGTATCAACCAAATAACGCCTTGGTTGATCCAACAATTTTTTTTAAAATTATTTATTACTGACGTAGTATCCTGGTTTCTTGCCTGTTCTGTTTCTCAGCGTTGCTGTTGGAAGATCTTTCCATAGAACTTTGAGCGATAACGAGTTGTTGGAACAGTCAGCAGTTTACCGAAGGTTTCACCGGTTAAGCTCGATTTTCCTCGTACCGTCATAATTCGCATCTATCGCGAGGTTACCGTGTCGCATGTAAAACAGCCATTTCAACGTTTTAGTTGACTTAAACGCATCCGCTATAACCGCACCCAACGCCGGTAATACGTTATAGTGTACGCTCTAAGCGAGACAGCGGAGCGATAATCGTATCGACTGAGGGAGAACGATGGCAGAGACCGCGAGAACATCAGGCCCCCGAATGGCTCACAGGCCAGGCCCTCCGAACACATTACATGATTAAACCAGGCCAACGAGCCAGGCTATACACGAACGCTTCGTGCACGCCGTGTGCTGTGAGCGCGCGGCCTTGCAGCACTTACCTTATTAAAATATCGGAGCTGCTTGACAAGTCCGAACGAACATCCCCGTCGTGGACGGGTAATGTTATCGCTTCCCAACTGACAATCCCTCTAACCCAACACTTTTTTCAAAGAACCTTCGACTAATGCCAAGGTAATAACTATTTATAACCAGCAGGGAAGTCACCAGGGCTCGACGATATTGTATCTTAAATTGATGTATATTCAGGGGCAAAACGGACCATAGAAAAAACTTCCAGCTATGCGGAAATTGTAAAAATTGCCGAAGTTGAAAATATTCCAAAAGTGTCATAATTTTCAAAAAATTTCTGACTCCGGAAAATGTCATGAGTATGAAAAATGTCATAAATTCCAAAAATGTCGTGAATACCAAAAGTTTAATAGATTCTTAAAATTCCAAAAATGTCACGAATTCCAAAAATTTCACGAATTCCAAAAATTTCACGAATTTCAAAAATGTCACAAGTTTCTTCAGTCACATGCTTCAGAGGCCTTCGTGTCCTCCATTTGCGACGACTTTTTTTTACGACGATATCCCCCGAGACATTTTCAGCAATGTTTCATCGTTTCCCCTCAAAGCCCTCCCGCGTGTAAAATTGTGTTACACGCGATACGTTTTCGCGGTCTTATCGATGCCGATTTTCAGGACTCCGCTGCCGATCTACTCGTAAACTCTGCGTCAATCAGCGGCGATCGTAAAAGTTACGCTCGTCGAGCATGGATTTCATCGCGGCGTTTAATGCACTGTGCACCGATAAGGTCGCGACAACCTCAATGACTTCCACGTTCGATATTTCCCTTAATTTCATTGAACGAAAGTGTTTCGACCCTTTCCCGAACGGTTAAATTTCGTGGCATTATTAATTAACATTACGAGCTCATTAACGGCGCGTCCTCGCGACAGCGGGACGACCGAGCGTCGGAAGGAGAAGCGCGCGAAGAGGAAGGTGAGTGGGTCGAGAATCGAGATTCCGATAGAGATTCCAGGGTAGCGTGTTACTACGAGCATTATTCAGGATTTTATGCCTTCCCCTTGAATATTCATTCGATAATTCGCGACTCTCGGTAGTTTATTAATTCGATTACGAGACCGAGTCTCACGTCTGCCGGCTCGCGTGCATAATTAAGGATGCTTTCGACCTTGCTCCACTCACCGAGATTGAATCGAATGAATAAGTGACGCTTTGTGTTCGACGCCGCCGCGCGTCTCCCGTACGTACACCTCGTCGCACAGTTAATCGAAGTAACGAGGAAGTAGCCGGTGTCACCGCCCCTGGCGCATACAAATTAACGTCTGGCCGCTCCGATCAACCTTTACACCGATAACAAAAAAAAAAAAATATGTCTATTTTTATTTTTCAAACTGCGCATCATAATACGCTATCCTTATCGACGATGGCGTAATCACCGGAGCCACCGTAGATTCCGCTCGCGCTGAGAAAAAATTGAATAGTAAAAGCAACAAGACTGATTTTTTACCATAAAAAATAGTTTCCAGGCTAAACGTTTACATTTTATAGTTACAACAATAACAAAACATCATGATTGCAACCATAATTATAGTTTAATCAATTAAGTATATACTATCAGAAAGTATCTATATAGACGTTCCCCCTGGAAACTATTCGCTATAGTAAGAAATACCATCCTTTTTCTCAGTGCGTATTTGAAAATATCCAAACAAATTCACCAGCGAGCGTTATCGGGTGGGCGCGAAAGTTTGATCCCGCGCGATTGCGGAACACTCGAGCCAAAACAAGCGAGTCGGAGAGGGGTTTAGGATAACGTCTGTTTATCCGCCGATCGCGACTGGCCTACATACGGTGGTCGATCGTGACTCAGCATCGATCGGAATAGCGGAAGAAACGAAAAAAAAAAAAAAATCTTTTCTTAACTAGGGAACATAACTTCACACGTAGGGTCTGGCGCGATTCTGCGCTGCGTCCCAGCACCGGCGCGAGTGCGGCCGGTCTCTGGGACGCAACCGTCAGCCGGATCCACCTCACTCATCTCACGCGCCGGATATTCGCTTGAACGCACTCACCTTCGAGATTTTTGTTTCTGGCGAGTAGCGCGAGAAGAACGTCGGGATTCGGCGGGCCGTCGCCGAGATCGCCGGGATCGTGATGGTGATGACCCGGTGGCAGAGTTCCCGAGCCGGCGAGGCTCGCGGGATGTCCTCGCGGCGGTACCAGAAGCGACGCCTCGCTGCCGCCCCCGCCGGCACCGCTTCCGGTACCGCTGGCCGCGGCCGCCGCGGCCGCCGCGGCCGCCGCTGCGAGGTGCAGCGAATTCAGGCCCGTCGGCCCGCTCGGCGGCACCGAGTGCACGGCCGCGGACATCGATAGATCAACACCGCCGAGGAGAACGGGCCGACACCCGCCGCCGCCGGCCGACACCGCCGGGAGGATTCCTCCACCCCCCGGCAGCGGAGCGTACGGCAAATACAGCTCCAGTATAACGGCTGCTACCGATTTTCCTCTCCTCCTCCTCTTCCTTGCACTTCCCCGATTATCCCGCGATCGACGATCTCGATCAAAACTGTTTCTAACGAATCGTCCGAGGCGCCACAGGATCCACACACGATATCCGATCCGCGTTACCGGTTTATCTCGAAGCACCCCCCGGCAGCCGAGCGTACGGCAAATACAGCTCCAGTATAACGGCTACTACCGATTTTCCTCTCCTCTTCCTCTTCCTTGCACTTCCCCGATAATCCCGCGATCGACAATCTCGATCAAAACTGTTTCTAACGAATCGCCCGAGGCGCCACAGGATCCACACACGATATCCGTTCCGCGTTACCGGTTTATCTCGAAGCACCCCCCGGCAGCGGAGCGTACGGCAAATACAGCTCCAGTATAACGGCTACTACCGATTTTCCTCTCCTCCTCCTCTTCCTTGCACCTCCCCGATTATCCCGCGATCGACGATCTCGATCAAAACTGTTTCTAACGAATCGTCCGAGGCGCCACAGGATCCACACACGATATCCGTTTCGCGTTACCGGTTTATCTCGAAGCACCCCCCGGCAGCGGAGCGTACGGCAAATACAGCTCCAGTATAACGGCTACTACCGATTTTCCTCTCCTCCTCCTCTTCCTTGCACTTCCCCGATTATCCCGCGATCGACGATCTCGATCAAAACTGTTTCTAACGAATCGTCCGAGGCGCCACAGGATCGACACACGATATCCGATCCGCGTTACCGGGCTATCTCGAAGCACCACCCGGCGCTCCTTCGACACTCGATGTGCCCGCGAACTTTCGTCAACAAGACTGTCCCGCGATCGTCGATGTCGAGTAACTATCACGTGTTTGTAAATACTACGGTTCTCCTACGGCGTTCCCTCTCCTCTCGGGTCCATTGAGGATTTTCCACGCGGTGCTCTTTGATTCCCTCGTCTCTCTCGCGTTACTTTATCTTTCTCCTCACAGGGGTTCGCGGAGCTCGCACATCGCCGCGATTGTCCTCACGGATGGTTCCTCGGTGTTAGCGCGGTCCCGCGGCGCGCAAAGTGCCCGAGGGTCTGCCGGCGGGTCTGATGTAGAGACGGAACGTGTCGAAGTGGGTTCGTCGCGGTGCGTCGCGTGGCTCGCGATCGGCGGACAGCCGCGTTGACTCCCGACCGCTCGACCGGCGCTCGTGACAATCGAAGAAACGCCGGAAAACGAGAGTTTCGCTCACCGAGCCCAGCCCCACCGGAGATCCCGCTATCGGCAGCATAACTCAGACCTTCGACGCGCACTTTTGGTACTCCGTCGACGGCGACGATGTCCCGGTTGCCATTGCCGTCTCGCTTTTTCGATCCGCACGCGCCTCCCTTTTTCCTCGTCTCTCGCGAGCGCGGTGTAACGAGCGCGACTGCTCGCCGCGCGTTTCGGTCGCTTATCGGAGCGCTGCCCGCCGCTTTATCTCGACCATAACCTTGGCTACGCGCCGCCGACGAAAAACCGCTGGAACGAACCGAACCGAACGCCCCGCCGAGTGATGATCCCTCGGTCAGCCGCGGATGTCAGCGATGACCCCCCGAAGTCGAGTTGCTCTCCGGATGGCCCCGCGGACCTCGACCGATATTCGCCGCTCGCGCAGCTCGTCGAGATGTGTGCCCTTATCGCGCGGAATTATCGCGAACGCCCGAGCGAGTGTTTCGGAGACCACTGGAACGCCGGGAAAGAGCGAGCTTCGCGGACGCGCGATCTCGCGCTGAACGCCCGGAGAACGATCGGCAAGATCGGTGAATCGGCGTCGTCCTGAGCCCGATCGGGCCGCCCTCCTGGCCGAGACATCCGATTCCACCCGTTCGCGGATCGATGGGTTTTTGCACGCGTGACAATGTAAATCGTCCCGGGCCGATGTAAATCGGGCGGCGGAGGAGCCGTCGGGGCGCGAGGAAAAAGTCTACCGCGCCGGGAGCCTCGACGCACCGCGGTCCGGCCGCAGCATCCCTCCCTCCTCCTCCCTCGCTCTCGCGGACGCGCCTCGCTTTTCGTCAACGTTTCAGCTCGGGCGGCACTCCTTTTGAGGATCGGGGGGACCCTCTCGCTCTACCGTCCGCTACCGCGTCCACGAGCGACTCGCCAGAATGCGTTTTAGGCCACTGCCGAACCGATCGGTCTATGGGACCGAAAGAAACTCGGAGGCGCGCAAATTCCTCGAGCCTCGACCGTCATCGGCTCGGAACCGGAGAGTCCTCCGCCGTCCGCTTCTTTCTGGACGCGCACTCGTCAGTTCTTGTTCCCCGTCGCCGTTCGACGCTCGCGAAATCGAATGCTTTATTTTATTGGGACGACGTAACGGCGTATTTATAATCCCAAATACGTTGACGACGCTCCGAGCCTCTCCTAAGCTCCCCTAACGACACTGAGGTCTTGGTAGTGGTTTTTTTGTTTACTTGGTTTTTGATACTTGTATCTTAATTTTTTTTTTTTTTTTTTTTTTTTTTGTTTTTTTATTGGGTACTTTGAGAGGCAAGTGGTTACGCGGTGGGACCGATGAGAATTAAGGTGCGCGCGATTTCATTAGCGGATACCGTACGACTATGGATCTGCGCTCGTGTCGGTATGGTTCCCGACTCGGATCCGGAAGCAACGAGCGGCGTCGGAGTGCTCTCCGGTATTCCGACTATGCCAGCGAGCGAGATACAGATATCGCGTGGACAGAGAGAAGTACCGAACGGGAGGTGCGTTTTCGTCGGCGTGGATGGACGGAGAGAGAAACAGAGAGAGGGACGCAGGAGGATCGGCGGTAGCGCGAGTTCGGAGCGAGGAGATGCCATGGAACGAGGGAGAAACTGTATGGGTTCGGGGACGAGGAGCCGGAGGGGAACCGGAGGGAGAGTCAGGGTGTGCCCCTACTCGAGTTTGCTTCGGATGTCTGCACCAACCGAACACTCGTTCGCAGTGTAACGCCGAGAGTCGGAATACACCGACACAACGAGATCGGCTACGGGTATTCCTACGTAATAGGGATGTCGATGGAGGGGATTGGGGCTGGGAGGGTTGTTATGTACGAGGCACGCCTGCGCCGCGCGTCGCATATACCACCCGCGAATTTTACCCCTCGATGCGCTTTCCGGTATACGAGGATAGTGTTATTGTATATTTCCGGGATTGTTCGAAACGCGGTGAAAAATTTAATCCGGCGACGGAGAAGCCAGTCGGGTTTTTGGTAATGGGGAGAAATTATGGTGGACTTGATGGTAAAATTTGGGAGACGTTTTTTGGGTAAAAGAAACGGTTGGATTAACCAAGGCGCGGTGTTATTTAGTTGGGATGTTTCTTTGAATCGATTGAAGTAGATAATCGGTCAGCGAAACAATTCTTTACTGGTACCAGACAAATGAGATTTGAACTTATGTCACCACGACTTTTGGTTAATACAACTATTTTTTTTTCTCTGTGTACTCAAACGGCGCCGCTATCGCATATACCATACGCGAATTTTACCCCTCGATGCGCTTTCCGGTATACGAGGATAGTGTTATTGTATATTTCCGGGATTGTTCGAAACGCAGTGAAAAATTTAATTCAGCGAACAGAAAAGGCGGTTTGTATTCGAAAACAAAGCTTCCTCTATGAGAAAGCAAAAGTTAAGAAAAGCCAGTCTTACGTTTTTACAATGGTGTGAAATAATGCTGCACATGATCTTAAAGTTTATGGAACTTTTTTTGGGACACCCAAACGCCGGCGCTGCGCATGATTCATGCGGCAATAAAGTCTCGAGTCGAGCTTACTTCCCGCGCTCGAGAATTTAAATCTGGTGATAGCAACAAAAAAAATAAAAAATACATCACACTGTTACAAGGAATAGAAAAAAAGAAAACTATAGCGAAAAAATTACAAGATGCATTCTCAGACGTTCTTTCCGAGACGAGAATGCTAAAGATGGAATATAAGAAATTTGTAAAAGTCAACTCTTATTGACCCGGAAGATCACCGGATCCTTTATGTCCGCAATTACCCGATATCTTTTATTTTCATTCTTCCTACCGAGTTCCTAATCGATAACAATTAAATCTACGACAAGACTCTCCCATTTTCAAAATTTCTAACAATGGATGAATTTTTCATAAAAAAAAATATTACACCAATTATCTAACACCGGAATCACGAAACTCGTTAATGAACTTGCCTGTTTACGCGCGTAAAAAAGCAATATCTGTGGCTGTGAAAGATATACCTAGACATGCTCTAAATGAGATAGTAAATTAGCTCTTAAGGCCCACGCAGCGAGGAGAAGCTGTGTGTCAAACAAATTATTCAACCCGCTAATGAAACGCTAAATAATATAGTTTTTTTTCTACTAATAAAACTTAGATTGCGGACAAGTGCTTATGGCACTTTTGCAATCACTTTATGTATATTGAGGGCGACAGGAATACTTCGTATTTTAAGCATTAGCCCCACTAGATAAAATGCGAAATTATATAAAATGTCACCAAATGTGCAAATGTAAATACCAGATGAATGTATTTCTGTTCAAAATGCCCAAAAAATTATTATTATTATTATTATTATTATTATTATTTCATCGATGTCGAAAAGTGTCTTTAATTTACCAACAAAATCGCCGTATTCGCAATTCCGGGTATCGCGCGATTGCGACGAGATCGAGGATCAAGCCTGTGCCGTCGCAACGATGGCGGCCGCGGGGTGGTCGACGCCCCCGTCGCGGTTTCCGCTCCGGTCGCTCTCTTCCATTTACGGCGGTCATCGTTCCTCCTCGTGCGAGAACCTTCCCCCCTTCGCCCCCCAAAAACTTTCCGACGACCCGCGAATGAATATTTCACGATTCTATTTAATTTCAAAGCCCGAAAAGCCCTGTAAATTTATCGCGCCGCCGACGACGGTTCGACCTTAAGGAAATCCAATCGCGAAAGCCAACGGAGAGCAGTCGTCACGGCCGTCTGCCGATGGTGCCTGCAGTTCTGGTAATCATCGAGCGCACTATCCGCGCCACAGAGGCTGCCGGAGCGCGCAGTTGTCCTCCGCACGAAGTGTGCGCGTTGCGCTCCCGGTGCGTTGCACTCAACGAAATTAAAGCGAGGGGTTGTCCGCCTATCTCCCCCATTTCTCGGCGCAACGCCGCACCTACATCGCCTCCGCAACTCGTGTATCCCGCGCCGCAGCGCGACGATGCTCCGAAGTATCCGGGCGGTCTTCTTCTTGTTAAGCTCTCATAGATGAAACGCGTGCGGGGCAAAAGTAACGCTGCTTACGCAGCGCCGAAGGACGAGGAGGAGGGCGAAGAAGCCGAAGAAGCCGAGGAATAATGAGCGGGAGGAGAAGCCAAGCGAGTTCGAAGATGTTTGCTCCGAAAGATGCGCAAAGGAAAAAGGGCCGGGGAGGGCGCGGGGGGAGGGGGGGAAAAAAGGAAGAAACGCGGATGGCATTGATAGCGCTCGTCGCGAGAGGGTGAGAGAGGGGTGGGAGAGGAGCAGGTCCGCTTGCTCGATATCGAACGAGAGACTAGCCGCCGAGAGGCGGAGTCAGCCCCACAGTTGCTATGGGAACATGACACTCTCTTTCCCCGCACTGTGTGCGGTGCTTTGCCGAGCTTTTCAAGCGCCCGAGATACCTCCTGGCCGAGCTTTCTCGCCGTAAACTTTGTCTAAGCGTAGAACGGTTTTTCGGGGAGAAAAAAAATTAGTTGAAAAAATAATATCGAAGGGCTGACTCCGGTCGATGGCCCATTGGCAATTTTGTTAAAAGCGACTTATCAATAAATAGAGAGATGTATCGGCGATTGTCAACTCCTGGCCGAGCTTTCTCGCCGTAAACTTTGTCTAGGGCAAAAGTGGTGAATATGACCCACCTCGATTAACACGTAAATCAATTATATATGGACCGGTCCATATTCCCCACTTTTACCCTAAACGTAGAACGGTTTTTTGGGAGAAAAAAACCGTTGTAATGACCAACTGTTGTTGTCAATAAATACCTTTTTTCTACTACTAATATCAAAGGTGCGTATCGTTGTTATAGTTTTCTGATCGTGGAGAAAAAAAATGTAGGGACATATTGTCGGAATCAGTGCTAGGTATTTTTTTTTGTTTTTTTTTTTTTATGGCGGTGCGCTATTTTTCGTCTTGCGTTACAGTTGCAAAGGCGGCTTTCCTTCTGCAGACGCCCGACGATATCCTGGAGCGCGGAGCGAAGGAGAGAAGTGCATAGAGGATGGAGTGACATATGCAGAATGTAGCCACATCCATATTTCACGGCGGGTTATATTCGCGAGAATTTACGACCTATACGCTCCTGACTTTTTTCTCCCTCGCCGAGCTCCGCACTTTTCATTCTTTATTTTTCATGCCTCACGGTACTCGGTGTGTATTTCATCGTGCCCTTTTACCCTCGTTTTCTTCATTTTATTTTTCCGTTTTCAAAATATTTTTTGTATTTTTTTTCGTCTTTTTTAATACTTGTTACGCCGTAACTGTTGGAGCTGCATTTAAGGTGTAAGCGAGATTTGTACACTGGGCACAAAAATCGATTGTATCAAAGAAATGAGCGCTACGAGTTTCCAAAAAAATGTTTGGTTGGTCGAACGAAATAATTGTCACAGCAAGTAAGGTAAACGTCCCAGTGACCGAACACGTCCCAGTGGACGCGCAAAACATGCGTGCAAGAGAGACGCAAATATGATTTTTCATACATGTACGGGAATTGGGACTTCGCCCTTAAAGACATTTTCGATTCGACGGCCTCTTAGTTTAATCAGCGAGGTATTCCTTTTGATCAACCAAACACTTGTTTCGCCATCCGTAAGCGCACACTTTGTTGACTCAGCTAATTTTTTTTTTCTCTGTGTATTAATAGGTATGCTGCGTTACGGTGATAAACGAATATCTCTTTGATGGGACCGGGCTCCGGGCTCGGATTATCTAATCAGTGCCGAAAAACAGTCGGACGGGCCGTCGATGGTCCAATCGGCGCTAGTCGAAGATAATAGTCACTTCAGAGTTGAAAAAAGAAAAAATCATTCGCAAAGACTCAAGGCATCGCCGCGTTTTGTGTATGATTCGTAGTGTACGTCGAAAATTCGCCGCACGCCGGACCAGGCAGGCGCCCGAGCTGCACGGGGGCACGTGATAACACGAATAATTCAACACCACCTGAAATTTCAAGCACGCAAGCGGGGCGCCGCGGGAATCAGGTCAAAATACGCAGAGCGGACGGGGAGATCCGAGTGAGCGATCGTGCTATGTCAAAATCGTGACGAAAATTTTGATATCATTTTCACGATTTTGATATACTTTTCACAACATTTCTATGTTCTTCACGATTTTTATGAATTTGCCACGGTTTTGGTAAATCATCAACAATTTTGATACGTTTCGCACAACTTTGCAGCGTTTTTCACCATTTTAATACATTTTCCACGATTTTGATACATTTTCCACGATTTTGATACATTTTCCACGATTTTGATACATTTTCCACGATTTTGATACATTTTCCACGATTTTAATACATTTTCCACGATTTTAATAAATGTTCGATAATTTTGACAAATTTTCCACGATGTTGATACATTTTACACGATACTTTAATATATTTCGCACAATTTTAATATTTTCCCACGATTTTTACAAAGTCGCAACAATTTTTATGAATTTTCCATTCACGAAGTGTAAAAAAAAAGGTTAAACGTGGGAAATCGTAATGGCGGATCGTTAATGAAAAACGTGCGAGCGTGCTTGTTTGATGAGATATCAGAGGTATATTACTGCGGCGAACGATGGTCTGCTGCGGCTTCGCTGACTGGTCCGTGCAGCGTGCGAAACTTGGCGAAACCTTATCCACCCTCGCTTTCTGCTCGTCCCGGGGCCCCCGGTACTCCGCCAACTTTTTAAAGCACGGCTCCGGCAGTTTAACGTTTTTAACCTCTGCTCGTTAAAGTTTAACGAGACCGAAGGATTTGCGGAATTGTTGATAGTTTCGCGGTCGTATATCCGAAATTGTTATCGCTCGGGAGGGTGCTCACACGATTGTTTAATTATTCCCAGCAGCGAACGATATTCTGATGAATCCGAGTACGGTATTCATCGTTGTTACATAACAATGTGTTCCTTTCAAATTATCGAAACTTTATAATTAGCACCCTTGCAATCGTGATAATGGCATAAATGTGGATGCTAGCGCTGAAATCCGAGGATATTTGAAAATTGCGTCATTATCGAAATTGTCAATCTCGGCAAATCGCTTTTTGATTCGATCAATCCGACGTTACACTCGTCGGCAATTCCATTCGTATACGCTGATTGGTGAGAATGGTTTTTATTCAACAAGCATTATCGTGTAATATTTTTGTCGTCACCTACGAGATACGTAAGGAGAGAACGTATGCTTATTTAAAAGAACTGTAATTCGAAAGTCGGATCATGGTGAAATATATTTTACATGACATAAAATAAAGCACTGTTGCAGATAAAACATTTTTCCATTTCCTATCCGTTCGTCCGTCTGTGCGCCAAAGTTTCGAAGAGACTGTGGATCGCAGCGAGTCTTCTGCATACAAAATGCAATTTTGATATTGAATTTCACATTGATTAATCCATCCTTTCCGCGAAAAAAAGATTCAGGAAAAATGGTAAAAAAAAGTCAAAAAAATATTTTAAAAAATTGTACCAAATTTTGATAAGCGTTTGTTTGCTCCACAAATAGACTTTTACACCCAGGTAGCCAGCAGAAAGATTAGATTAATTAAAATTCCATATTTCACTCGAATGAGATAAAACCAAACGATCCGTTGTAAAAAATGTGCATCGCGTGCAGACGTGCGACAAGATCCATATTTATGGATCTTGTCGTACGTCTGCCAATTTTTTGATTATTTATTATAGATACGCAGGATTAATGAGCGTGAGAGTCGAACGTTGGGAGGGAATGTGTCGCAGTGTAACACAGAGATGTCTAAAAAGTGATACGCATTGAGCAACACGAGTAAACCAATTAGTTGGTTAAGCGGGCAAACCCCCATGAAATTCAATTGTCCTCGCCTCATGCATTCGTCCCGAGCTAACCACCCTACTGGTATTTCTCTTCCGTTGTCCCCTCCTCGAAGAGTTTTCGCCCGAGTGTGCTGGAACGACGGCGAAGGCCGCGCAGCTATTAGGGTGTCAATTAAATTAGATCGCCTTCCACGGGGCATGCTGGGCTGGCTCTGCTCGTAAAGTGTCATTCTACCCGTAGCCCACATTAAAACCTTCCTGTTATTTTATATATCATAATACGGCTCACCCCGATCAGCACGTGAATCAACGATACACGGACCGGATCGATTTCACCACATTTACCAAAAAAGTGTACATCTGTAGAGTATAGATGTACAGTTTCGGTCACCTTTGGCCCAATTTTGGTCACCATGTAAAAACGACAGATTTCAAAACAAAATCGTTCCCAAAAAAAAACATCTAGTGGATAATTCTGAAAATTGATATCAACACATTCGATCAAAAATGGTAATGCGGGCAAAAAATGATTTTATACAAATAACATAAAAAATTGCCATTACACTAAGTAAAGAATTTATTTAATGTTAACAAATCTTTTGTTGGATATGGCAAAACAAATATTTAATTATCGTAACGAAATTTTAGCGGAGCCAAATAATTTTTTTTAAAATAATCGAATGGTTTAACTTGTTTGGGTCAAAGAAATTTTGCGTCAACGACAACTTGCTAACAATAAATGAATATTTATTGCGGGTGTCCAACGAAAGATTTATTAAAATTAAATAACTACGCAACAACTGCATCGCCGCAACTTCATCGCACGATGGCGAAGTGAGCGGAGAATGAAAGTCGAAGGTCTATTCTCCACTCCGGATAAACCTACAGTGCAGGTCTTTGCATTGAATAGGAAATAATGCGCGGGTGAACGGAGCTAGTGGCCGGAACGTGGGGAGGGTAAAAGCATTTCAACGTGTAATCCATGGGTGCATTGTCGTGCGGCTTTCATCAAGCGGAGAGCCGTGGCGGTCCTAATATCAATGGATATCGGACGGACGGAGTGGGGAGAAAGAAGCCGGAGGCAGGCAAAGACGAAGCCAAAGGGGGTGGAAGGCAGCGAGAATGTTTGACGAGATCAGCGCTAGACGCGCCCCGACAAAAACAAAAGGGATGCTGCGAGACGCGTCGAGACATCGACTTCGCGGATCCGATCGACGGGTTTTTACTTGGCCCCTCACGGCGTTGCTGGAAAAGCTGCAAACCCCATGAATCTAAACGATCGCTCGGTCCGCTCGGTGCAGTCGGCCGGCGGGGCTGATCCCGCGATCATTGCTAACGGTAATGGCGGATTACCAGGCATCATCCGCCATCTGGCGCTTCTGACTTACTTCGCTCGCTCAATGAGAAGTACCGGGTTTATTGTCTGGACCCGTCGGGGCGTTCGAGTCAATTTCCTCCTCGGTATTTATTCCTCACCGTTTCGACGATACTCCGACATGGATTTACGTTTCGGGGCCTCGGACCCGATTGCGGGTCTGAACACCGATTGAAGTTTCTGGATGAAAGTTCAATCTCCGAGAAACAAAAAACTATCGGTAACCTTTCATGACCATTTTTTTTCACGTCGAGCTGTAACGAAACGGACGTTACATTTTTTTAATCAAAGAAAAGCTGGACCTTTTTTCGGGCAATTTCTTTTAGGGCAAAAGTGGTCGATATAAACCAGTAAAAAGTTTGGGCCTGTATCTTCTCGTGGAGGTAATTTCCACTTCGGAGGAAAAAAATAGCTACCCGAAAACGCCCTTCATAAAGACTTGGTAATAAAATATGTTTAGGATTTTTTTTTCACCCAAGTCGCGCGGTGGTTCATGTTAGGCTTACTCTTTGTTTACATGTTTGGAAACATGGATCATGGTCGACCAATAATGGACCTCACCTAATTCAATGAAAGTTTCTTCGGAACTTCAAGTTTTTGTGAAAAATGGAATTTCACTACTGTAAATCGATAAAAGAATGTTCAGTATTACCCTGAGAAATACGAAAATCAAGGAAGCTCGTGCGGTATTTTTAAATCTCTGCAGGAGCTAAACTTCAAAACCTCACCACTAGAACCTTAATCAATGCTAATCGAACGAAGGTCTAGACTTTTTATTAAATCTGCATCTATGTCAACACGGTGCTTATCGCCATAAACGCGGATTAAAAAGGGGCGATAAGTGGACCGGTGCGGTTCGTTTTACCGCGGCTGCCAGTATTCATTACTTTTACCCTATGCGGCGAGTGCCTTAAGTCGCACATGCGAAATATTTCCGCGACGGGCAATGAAAGGGACTCGTATCGTTAATACATATTCCATTTGGCGATAGTCCAATTGGCACTATCGACTTTCATACTCGGTGGGGCATGCTGTACACACACTGTGGGCATTTCACGGATTTACCTAATATCCATTGGGGCTTATGGGGGGGGGGGGGGGGGGGGGGTTTAACGTTTGGTGGGTTGCCGGCTGGCAGGTGCTCGCTCTTGACAAGCATGTGATTTATCCCCGCTCCGTTCATTCACCGCAGTCTCCCGAGATGTAGCCTTATTCGCGGTGTACCACTCCGCCCCATCTCGCATCACGTACTTTCCAAATATTTGATCTATCCCACTTTCCATAAGTCGTTGACTTTAGCGCTAGAAAAAAAAAAAACATAAAAATAAATAAAATTATATTACTTGTATCAACGTGGGGGGAAAGAGTATTTGTCCAGATGCTGCTTTATCGATTAATCATTTTCAATTAGGCGCGAAGCCTCTCGCGTAATCAACGTCATGCTGAGCTCCGAGTTTCAATCACGAGAGCGTGGGCGACTGCGGACTCGCTGCTGGGATAGCTGGTGCTTATCTACCACGCGATACAATATTCCGTGCGTACATCGAAAAGCATAGCAGATTCTATGCAAACAATATATTGTACACCCGAAAAAAATAATGTAAAAATCGATACGATTAATACATTTTTTCAATAGATTTGTCTACGGAGTGGAAAAAAATATATCATGAGGGGGCACCCGGGTTTGAACCGGGGACCTCTCGATCTGCAGTCGAATGCTCTACCACTGAGCTATACCCCCAGTTGAGGTTCGACAATAATTGTTTTATTCATGTACCGCAGACGCCCAAATATTAATTCATCTTATAATCAGATGGCATAAATTTTTTTTTTTTAATTATATTAGAAAAAGAATATATATATATATATATATATATATATATATATATATATATATATAGTTTAAGAACACGTGCGATGCACACATGTTCGCGTGAAAACATAGTGCAAGTTTATTTATATAAATGCAGATTCTTATAAGTTGTAAACCTACTTTCTATAAATTAAAATAATAATAATAATATATTCAATACTGTGCTTCGTACGCTTCGTCCCGATCGGGGTTCTTCGTTCAATGGATTCAATTTGCTGCCAAACATGGCGTCAATAATTGTCGGCGATGAGTCGAAAACAAATGTCAAGAAAAAAAAAAGTCTCCTCTGTGAGGAAGCAAAAATAAAAAAAAAAACTGCTCACACCAGAGTGTATTGTCGGATACATTGGCGACGGTGGATCAGAGGGTGGAGGGCGGCAGAGCCGACGACAGGTAGGGTAATATACTGCGGACCACCTAGTGGCTTCATGACTTTGCCATATGCCAGAGTCAGCGTGACTAAGGCCCACATGGCCAAGCTTTGTACATCCGCGCAGTAGCCTTTCCACAGTGTGCTCTATGACCAAGCCGTCTCGGCTCAAAGGTCCCCCGCGTGCTGTATACCATCCGCTCATCCAGAAACAACAACGGAAGGAAACTATTGATCACGAGAGCACCGGCATACGTGTACCGGAACTGGGACGATTGATTTTCTCCATACCTGTCCTCGAATTCACGGAAATTATTACCAGGAATCTAATGCATGCGAAATATATTTAAACACCTGTTTTGCACAGAAATTACATTAATGCAAAAAATATATTCGAAATACATTAAAATTTATTAAATTCGCAATATATTAAAATGTATTAAATTCGAGATATATTAAAATTTATTAAATTCGAAATATATTAAAATTTATTAAATTCGAAATATATTAAATTATGAATATATTATATTCATATATCGGTACTACGTTACCATGCTTGTTTTCCGAAGTCTCCATTTATTAATTTTTTTAACGATCCACCTACTTATCTGCTTTCCGTTATAATGGATGTGTAATGCTCTGTCCACTTATTATGCTGTTGCTACAATCTTGCTTATTATACTTCGCTTATTACGGTCCGTACTGCCTCGCTTATCTCGCTACCTATGATAAATCTATTAATGATTAATCTAGCACGGTTCTGCTTGTATCGCACCGTTGCCTACCGGAGATATCCCACGATTCAATAAAATTCTATGTATCTATAGTAATCGTATAAATTACGTAATATGCGAACACATATTCGCAAAGGAAAAATTACAAATATGCTATTTTTCGGCGAAATATGCTTCATACATCACAGACCCATTTTCCGATAAATGCCGCCTATACTTCTCTCCACGTGTCAATTATATTTCAATTAAATTATTTCTCTACGTTTTACAGATACAGTTTCTGTAGCAGAAAATTTATATTCATTGCCCTCGGACCTCGTGTCAAGGATATTTAACAGTTTTATTTTTTTCTTTTATTTTTTCATTATTTTGACCCGACCCGAGCCCCTCAGGGATTGAGATACAAATAATCGCGAGCGATATACTTGTTAGGGAGGACAGATGAAATATTTCAGGGCTCGATCCCTTGGGTAACGCCCCCCCCTCTCCCGCTCCACCACCCGGTCGAAGGAATGACCGTAAAGATCATGCAATTAATCAATGTAAACAGAATACCCGAACAATGCATGTGCGGCGACGCTGGATCGAAAGGGGAGATCGCATATTTTTTTATTGGGACCGAACACTCGAGCGTCGCCGGGCACCCGCCTTCTGTCAATAAATAAATCTCGTCCCGCAGAGAGGAGCAACGCATCCCCCCCATAACTTTGATCGACGACTGTATAACCATATCTCCCCAAAAATTGCGCGAACGACTGAGATCCAGTGAGCGAAGAATGCGGAACAAAGCGTTAATACATCAACACACTCGAAGATATCGCAGATAATGAGCATAGCTGCACTAAATAAAAATTGGCTTGCGGACTGCCAAAAAAAAAAAAATTCTTATTTCAATTTTTACAATTCCATATGATATTGAAACAATAAAGTGACATATTATCGTTTCAATCCCATATGCAATTTTAAAATCTGATAGTAGAATTGAAATAATATTTATTTTCTTTGGCAGCCTGCAAGGGAATTTTACTTGAATCATTGATATTTTTTTTCAGGGTGATCAACCGTTTCCGAGATACATCGCATTAGATCCGAAAATTCTATGTCGCCCGCATAGAGTATGTAGGATTCGACCAATTTCCCTCGATGATTTGATGGATTATTATTTACCATTTTTATTATTAATTTTTCATCACATACGAAATATGTAAGGGGGAAAAATGGTGTAAAAAGAATTTAAACAAAATTGATCATTGAGATTGCGGTCCAACATTTTTTTCGCGTGATCCAGGGTGCCAAATATCTAATCAGAACCTGCGCGAACGACTGTGATCCAGCGGGCGGATAATCCGGAGCAAAGGGTTAACACTCCGACATATTCGAAGATATCGCAGGTAATTAGCGTAGCTAATGACACGTTTGCGAGGTAAATCTTGTTACCCCGTATTCGATCCGAAAATCAAGTATGTACGAGCATCCGGTCGAATGGACTGCCTAATCTGCCTCGTTAATTTGATGAGTAATCAATTATTTATAATATTACTATCTCACCCCATACGAATAGACACGTGTCTACACATGTAAGGAGATAAAATATTGCAAAACAAAAATAAACAAAAAAAATTATACTTTTAGATTACGGTCCAGAAAAATGTTCCCCACATCCCAGAAAGCAAAGAACTTTTCCAAAACCAGCGCGAAGCGAATCCATAACAAAGCCACAAAGTCATGTGAAACACAGTCGGTAATAAAAACTGTAATTTTTCTACGGCGCAGAAACTTTATTCTCCAACGGTAAATAGAATACCACTGCCTCTATAAATTCCACCGTGGACTTCTATTTCCTTCCAACGCTGAAGTTTCAACCCCAAAAAAAAAAAAAAAAAACATTACAGTTTTCATTATCGACCGCGGTATTCCGCATGCCAGTAACACCCCGCATATTCGAAGACATCGCATCGAGCATCGACGACGCGTCGCCAAAGTAAATCGCATTAGATCCACCAGCCGAATGTCCCGCGCATCCAGTATGTACGAGCATATCCGGTAGTGCAGAACCGCCTAATCTGCCTCGTTAACTTGATGGATCTTGAATTCCGCGCCGAACCGCGTGAAATGTCGCGTTCCGCTAATGGACAGAATCGCACTCTGGCGCTGATCCCGACAAAAAATTATAACCACCATCCCAAACAAAAAAGAAACTACATTAACGCTCCTCCCGAGCCAAGGTTCATCACGCACGCATGATATTTCCCGCCCGGTGCAAGTGCGTACGGCCGACGATGGAGGGCAGCGTGCGGAGGGTGGGAAGTGAGATAATACGCAGGACGATGTTTCGCGGATAGTCATAACCCCAGTGCGTACGGCGTTCGCGGGGGCGATGCGAGGGAAACGTAGATAGACGAGGAGAGAGTGGGACGAAGCCGGGATGGAGTGAGTGCGCGGGTGTAGGATCAATATAAGCGATGACATAGCGAGAGCTCATCTTTAAGCCACGCCCTGGTCTAGCACCGGCCCAATCCTGGACCGGGATTCTCCCTGTGCTGGCCAATCGCCGCGGGACATCGATTTTTCCTCTTCCGTTTTTTGTTCTCTCGAAAGTAAATTTCTTGCGCGCTGTGGGGGTGAGGGTGGGGGGTGTGGGTCGGGGGTTATCTCTCTCCTTCGCTCCCCGCCGCGAGGACGACCTGCTCCTGGTGGCGCTACCGAGGCTGGTGGATGAGCGTGGGTGGCGAACGTTCGTGCGGACCATCGCCAGCAGCCGGTCGGTAGCGCCACGAAGAAGGGATGAATCGATGAGGAGGGCGGGAAGCGCTTTTCCTGGGGTAAACGAACCCCCCACTCCCCATTGTACTAAGCTCGGTGCGATACACACACATGGACGCACCTGCACGTATGCGGATCGTGGACTGTAGCGTGCGGAGCGGCAACAGCCGGGAACGACCGGCAAGGCCGCGCGGTCGCCCCTTATCGACTGTCCTTTTTTCAATCGCGAGATCCACCGCGTTCGCCGCACCTCGATGCCTTTTTTTTCTCTCCACCCTTGGCGATCCGACCCGCATCGCACCGTGCGGGCGCGCTTCTCCTTCGACGTACCGACGTTCGCACATTTCATTTATCGCAGACTTTCCGGTCTCGCACCGTAGGGTTCATGCAGCGAAGTGTGCCGGATGGTTTTTTTTTTTTTTTTTTTTTTTCATATACTCGTATTCTGCTATCCGGAAATCGTCAAGAAGGAGTCTCTCGACTGGAGTCGAGGTAGGAAGCGGCAAAGCGGAACGGGTTCATCAACACTTTTCCCGCGTTTCACGGTCATCTCGAGCGAGCGTCGGGCTGATTGGGAGGGGAGGGGGGAGGGTGAATAAAAAATGAAACTGAAGCAAAAACCGTTGCGAATCGATCGTGGATTCTCTGTGGCGAGCGCACGGGGAGATTCCGCTTTGGCCGCTCTGTAGGTTTGTTATTGCGGGAACGATGCGGAAGCGAGTTAGCCAAAGGCCAATCTTGAGCGTCAAAGGGAAAAGTTAATTTACACACGGTCGAAAATTCTACGGGATGTTTCGGGCGGACGGAGCCGGAGGGTGGCTTCGAATTTTCAAGGAGTGATGAATTAGCTATGAGCCGCGGGTCGACGCTAATCGACGATTCACACAGGGAATTCGCCCGGTAAATTGTAGGCGAATCTCCGACGATGAGGAAACGTCCGCGAGATTAAAAGAAACGGGAACGAGAGAACGCGGGAACTTCGAGATACGGAGCGGCGTGTGCAAACCTACGATCGCCGTATCTTCAAATCGCTTAATGAGTACATCGAGGCTGTTTTTTTTAAGGACCGTTACCGTTGCTTTTTTATAACGTTACAACATTATTGCACTCGCGTGCACAATTTTCGCTGCGTTATGCCGATTGACGAGGCCTTGGAGAACTTGTGCACCGTCAGTGCCGAGACACTTCCTATCCTTTCACTGGCAGGCCTCTTGGTAATTAGTATATATATATATGTGTATACGTGTATCTATATATAGACAGTCATGCGCCGAGACTGGAAACTTTATTAGTTCTTCATCACTCCGATACAAATCGAGGCACGTCTTCTTTTTTCTTATTTTTTTTTAGCATTGCGCTGACTAACGGTCGTTATTGAGCTTTGGCGCGATTAAATTATGAAACGCTGTGAAGTACATTATGAACGCTGTGTGTACATTGTAGGTAGACTACGAGGCGTTTTATTCATTCGTTTCGGCATTATTTCTTTCGGTAATTGTTTTATTTAACAAGCAACAAAAAATGAAAACCCTTTGTATGTAATCGCAGAACTCCGATAAGCGTGTGAAAGGTCATTGGGCAACGGGAAGTATTCTGGTGAGCCAAAGGCGGGAAAATCTACATTAACAAAAGCCTTTGGTCGTCTTTAAATCGATTAAATTATGAAACATTGCGGAGAACGAATCTTTGCAAGGCTACGAAACTGTTTAGTTATTGTTTTCAACATTAATTTTTCAACAACTGTATTGTTGGTAAAGGATTTAACAATTTTTTTATGCTTTTCAAGTAATTATAGAGCCGACCGGAATATAAAAAGTTATGGAACTACGAGAAATTCGCTGTTGAGGAAGAAGGCGAGATCTTCTAAATTAACAAAAGCCTTTGGTCGTCTTTAGAGTATATTAAGAAACGTTGCGGAGTTCGCGTCTTTGCGAGGCCACCAAATTGTTCAGTTATTGGTTTCAATGTTAATTTTTCCACAATTGTTTTATTGGTGAACGATAAACAATTTTTTTAATGCTTTCCAAATAATCGTAGAGCCGAACTGGCGTACAAGAAGTTATTGGGTCACGAGAAGTGCGCTGGTGAGCCAGGAGGCTAGGAAAGCTTCTCAATTAACAGCCTAAAGCCTGCAGTCGTAAAAGTACTTGACACGAACTCGGGGACATTTCCAATTTTCCCCGGCCCCCCTCTCCTCGATCCGCGCACGTGAATTGCCGATTTATTCTTCCCTGCGTCAGCATTCGGCACGTTCGGACTATACCGTGAAAATCCTCTTACACTTGGGATAATCAGATCGCGCCCTCTCCATACTCCGATATGGAGTTCACTGGACAATATTTCACCTCACTGCACGCACATCGCGACTCCTGTATTAATATTTAAAATATTGTCCCTTAATCGACAATGTGACGTTGAAAACAAAAAAATAACGAAGAAGAAAAAAATTATCATCGTTCATGAGTATGAGCGATAGGCCCCGGAGGGATTCGAACCCTCGATCTCCTGTTTACTAGACAGGCGCTTTAACCAACTAAGCCACGGCGCCGATGGGCATCATAGAAATATGATTACCTATTTCTATTTAAAAAAATAGAAATTGGACGCTCATATTAAGACGATGCGACACACCTTTCGCCCCGACCTGTATTAAATCTCTAATTAATTTTTACTTCATTTAAATCTTTTCTCACGAGGACATAGGCATTTCCGGTTAAAAGCAAATTCTTACACGAAACGGACATGAATGTAAGTCGATGTAAGAATTATGTTCTGAACGTAAATTAATCAGCATGTAAAAAAAGTTTATTACAGTCTTTGTTACCGACCGCGGTATTTCACGTACCGTTGATGAGAAATAACAACCACTTTTTTATATGGGAAGAACGTGTAGAAAGTCACAAAATTCAAAGTAAATTTCAAAACCTGAAAAAATGTATACTTTCATTTAAAAAAAGTTAGCTTTCCGGGAGTTGAACAATTTTATTTTTCATCATTTTGTTAACAACATTTTGGAATTATTATTATACAAAATTAATCTTTTCAGATTTTTATACCGTCTTAAAGTGTTTACAATTCCCTCTCATTTCTCTGAAACTTATGCGAAACGAACACTATTCGCAGAACTACCTTAAGAGGAGGCTAAACTCAGCCGGCGGTTGCTTGGGTCTGAGAGAGACAGCACCATGGGGATTCTGTGAGAGCGAGAGAGAAGAAAGAGAATGTGTTTCACTTCACCTTAACTTGACAATTAATCCAATTAAAAATATATATATTTTTTAAAAAATGTCGTCAGTACAATTATTTTTTGTATTTAGTACGAACGAAAATTCCTACGATTCGGGAGATGTAAAAGAAAAAAAAAGATTATTGGAGGCGCCGGGTATCGATCCCGGTACCTCTCGCATGCTAAGCGAGCGCTCTACCATCTGAGCTACGCCCCCTTCTTATCATCTCCTTACCGAATGCCATGTGCGGTTCTCCATCAGCTGGCAAACATCTTAACAACATGCACACGTAATAAAGAGGCATGGACGTTACGCGTCCGAAGCCAGCCAATCACCGCCGCCACACGGTTGCACCCATCGTTGAATAATTATATCGTGACGTTCATCTGAAGCGCACGATTAAATCAACGCAGGAAAAATCCCGATCACCCGTCGTTAATATTCATACTTTTATCGCGCGAAAGTTGCATTAATTACGTCGATAACCGTACGCAAATACATCAAGAAACGTTTATATAGAAAGGCAAATAGCGTTGTCAGTTCGACCATGAAAATCGTCACCGTCACGGCCAAGTTCCTTTTTGTGTTATTTTTTCTTCAGCTGGCTGTAATTACGTAATTTATTCTAGCGGTAGAACACATCGAAGTCCCGTAGTGGAAGATCGACGCTGCCGTGCAGTCGAAGCAACGAGTCATCGTAAAATTCTTGAGACGTCTCGATTAAAAGATTTTTTTTTAATACCGGAAGTAGGCGGTGAGGATATTTTGAAAAATAAAAATGTTCACAAAAAACAGGGCTCGTCCGGGATTTGAACCCGGGACCTCTCGCACCCTAAGCGAGAATCATACCCCTAGACCAACGAGCCACACGATTTCCGAAGTTTCAACAGCGATAATCAGCCGATGAGATCGTACGATACTGTCTGTCTTATCCGTCGATAAGTTCAACCGTAAAAATGCAACGGTACGGCAATCGTCGGAGGTTCGATGCGAAATAGCAAAGAATGGAAACTCCATCGTTTCTCGTACCTGCTGCCATTTTCAAAGTTGGAATGAAAAAAAAAACATTCAATCAATTGGCTCGTTGGTCTAGGGGTATGATTCTCGCTTCGGGTGCGAGAGGTCCCGGGTTCAAATCCCGGACGAGCCCACGAAATGCAATAATTTTGTTACCGCCGTTAATCGTAAATGATTTTTGAGACGAGAAGCTTTCATTCGCAGAGTGGGATTGCAGCTTTAATAATTTGTATACTAACAACTTAATGAATTATTCATTTTTAATTAATTGTATATTAATTTCAATTATATATTATTATGACAATTAATAACTAACTAACAACTAATTATATGATTATATTAATTATTAATTGTATATTAATTTATTTTTGTACTGATTAATTATTTTTTTTACTAATTTCGTATTGTAAAGAAAAGAAAAATGTAATCGTTTCGATCGCACCGAATGCAATGAGGCAACGGTTGTGACCGGAGCATTCAAAGAAACCTCGGTAATGACAGTGTACGTTGACCTTAGTGTCAGCTTCGGCGAAAAATAAGAAACACTACAAGTGTATCGACTAACAAAAAGCGTCCTCAGACAAATTCATCTTTAATTCAAAGGGATACCGTGAATTTGCTTTTTTCATCTCTCACCTTCTCGAACTCGCTATCTGAAAATTATCGTTGGATGAATTTTTAATGGGCTCATTCCATAAATGCGTGCATTAACTGCACGAAAATTTATATGAAAATAGAATTTCACCACCAGGATTTTTTTATTCTGCAAATAAAAAAAATATATATATATATATATTCTTGCGTATATGAAAAATATATCATTTATATATACAATATAGTTTCGCGCGCAAAATTTGTTATTCTAAATAAATCTTTAATATAGTTTTCGCATATACTTTTGTTTCCGTGCGGATAACGACAACTTGCACTGCTTCGCGTCTTCGCGTCTCACGATTCGCAAACACCTGCATTCGGATGAAAATTGCAATGGAGCCAAAGACGTATTTAAAGAAAAAGAATGTTTTGTAAAGAAACAAAATGGACTTGCGAGATGTTTTGCATGTCCCCAAATACAAAAAATTTCCAGAATTTTGACATTTATGTCCGTCTGTCTGTAGGTTTGTACGTCTGTCCTATCTGAAAACACGATAACTTTTACAAGACACTTCGGATTGCAGCGGAACTTGCACTTATACACTTGTATGTAGACGACTTTATAGATTTATATATAGTGTTCGACATATAAAACGTAGTTTTGATATTGAATTTTGAATTACAATTAATTCGAAATTCAAGGGAATTTATGTTGAATGTGGAAAACAAATTATGAAGAAAATGTAAAAAAAAAATGTTAATAAAAGTTTGTTCGGATCGAAGATAGATCAACTCCCGACAAACAATTTTTTTATTAATACTTTAATAATTTCTATCGCGCGGAGTACAATGGGACATACGGTCGTGACCGAGGCATTGAAAGAAACCTCGGCAATGACAGTGTACGTTGACCTTACTGTCAGCTTCCGGGATAAATAAGAAACACAACGAGGCTATCGACTAACAAAAAGCGTCCTTAGACAAGTTCATCGAAAATTCAAAGGAATATCGTGAATTTGTCTTGAATTTTATCGTTGAATGAATTTTTCGTCAGCTCATTCCATAACAGCGTGAGATAACTGCATGAAAATTCATATGAAAATAGAGTTTCACCATCAGAATTTTTTTAATTTTTAATTTGAGCAATTTTACAGAGTATATAATTAATGTATAGAATATATGTTCGGGCGAAAAATTTGTTATGTAAAATATATTTAAAATATATTTTTCGCATATACTTTTGTTTCCGTTCGGGCAACAAAAACCTGCACGGCGTTCGTCTCTCCGCCTCTACGATTCGCAAGCATCTGCACTCGGATGGAGATTTCGATGGAGCCAAGGACGTTCCTGTTGACCGGACAATCAAACCGCACGCGTGATTCTTTCCGTGAGAAGACAATGAATGTTGTGTAACAAAACACACCGAGAGCAGGTACCATGCCTCGGATCTGGCGGCGATCAGGGACGGGGGAGTTCCTTTACGCGCGTTGCTAACTAGCAGCGATAATCGCACCGAGGACGCAAAAACTATTAATGGGTCGTCCTTCCTGGAAGATTATCAATCGGGAGCCTGTAATTCGCTTCTCCGAAATTATCATTATCATTATTATTATTATTATTATTATTATTATTATTATTATTATTATTATTATTATTATTATTATTATTATTATTATTATTATTATTATTTCTCACTATTGGCAGAAAAGGTTTTATTGCATGAGTATCGTACAAAATTTTACTTCACAATAAGGCTCATTATCGGGCTTCTGCGACCCGCATAAGGTCCAGAAAGATAATTCTTTGAGATTGTGAACCGGAATTTAGCCATTTCGATTTCAACTCTAGCTAACAGCCATTGTTTTTATAAATTGTGAAGTTAGTTATTAGTGTTATTATTATTGAGTTTTATACGTGCATGCATCTTACGATCTAATAAATAATAATAATAATAACAATGAAATTAGAAATCTCGAAGAGGAAACAATACTATTGGAGTTCTATAGGCATCAATCCGAAAAAGTTGCAACTTTGGTCGATGCGCGAGGAGGTCGCACGGAAGACAGAGAGTTCAAGTTCGAAAACAAAAGAAAGTAAAAAATTGACTATCATCGAAAGACAATGTCCTATGTACGATCTGGATTGCAGTCCACAAAGCGGTACGAAAAAGTGTAGACACGTGCGGACAGCAAAGTTGATATGCAATGTAAATGCCGTCTATTCGCAGCCGGTGATGGTGTATCGGATCGGCCATCTTGGATCGAACGTACGAAAAACAATAGCACAGCTCGCTACGCCGACTGGGACGAGTGTATATAAAGGAGAGGGTTAGACGGGAGGAAGTCGCAGTGCGGAGACGAAGTCTTTCGGTCTCTCGGGCTCAACGTTCCTTTCGTTGCTAATTTAATCGAGACTTTAGTTTTCTTCAAATACAGTATTATTTTTTTATTTTTGCATCTCCACAATCATACGGTACGTAAAAAAATAAATAAATAAAAGAATGTGTGAAGCTAATTGTAAGAATAAATTAAACATAATCATCGTACGTACCGGTTTTTTTTTTTTCCAAAGTTTTCCTACTCAATGACCCTTGTGTACCCTTATTACGTACCGTTATTATGTACCCTTATTATAGAACGGAATCGCTTCCCTCTAATCATGTGCTAATTATATCCCTCGTGAAAGTCGTGACTTTCACTAAAATTCTATTGGCATTTTTTTGTCATATAAAGTGGCGAAGAAACGCTGGAACCGCATGTACCGTTAGTGTGGCGGCTCGGGTTTACTCGCGCCAGAAGCACTCGTCTTAATGTCCTATGTTAAAAGTCAACATTTCTCGGCGCGCATGCGCAGTACAATTTCAGTAATAAGCGAAAAATTTGCCATTTTTTACCCACAGCTTTTGTTTACAACTTGGTTTGTTTTAATTCAAATATTAATGATTTAAAATACATAACGAAACGACAGTGATTTGTCGCTTCCACTGTACCGTTAGCACGCACTGTCTCAACGTCTATGTTAAAAGTCAACATTTCTCGACGCGCATGCGCAATACATTTTTGGTGATCCGTGCAACATTTGCCATTTCTTACCTACAGGTTAAAAAAAAAATGTTTTATAAAAAGAAAAAAAATTGAAAAAAGGATCTAAAACAATTATCGAAACGATCGACAGTGATCTATCGACGATATAAACGAGTTTCCGGTGAGAAACTCGTTTAATTACCGTACGATTAACGATTGGAAGAGCCGCATGGCGAGTGTCGGAAGGACAGCGCGCGATTCTAGGCACCGAAGATTTTAAATAATTACGGTGAAAGCGAGAGAAAGTTTTCCCGGTTCGGAGATCTTAAATATTGGTGGACTCGTCGGGAGTTTCGTAGTAGCGCGGCTTCGTATCGGCGAGGAAAGTCGTGAGATCGCCAGAACGCCGCACCGCGTCGATAAGTCGGGAGCAAAAATTTTTATTGCTGACATAGTTTAATTTTTCATTCCCGTCCAGCCGCTGATCGCTGGAGTTTGCTTGGTCAAGAAGAAGGAAATCACCGATTTCAGTTCCGATGTCCAACGGACCGCTTCGATAGACAGTGATCGAGTGAACGCGTGCCAAAAATTGTGAAAAAATAAAATATTTCCGGTCCAGAAACTCGAGTAAAAGATGAACAGCCAGGAGTTCGCAGAGTTCGGGAAAGAGGCGATCGATTACATCGTCGAATTGAACGAGGGTCTGCGCGAGCGGGACGTTCTGCCGAGTGTGGAGCCCGGATACTTGAGCAAACTTGTGCCGGAAGAGGCTCCGGAAAAAGCGGAGACCTGGCAGGAGGTATTGAGGGACGTCGAGAGAGTTATAATGCCGGGAGTAAGTGACCTTCGTATTTCATCCCTTCTATGCTGTTTTTAAGGTAGCCCGTGCGAATAGTGTTCACTTTGCGTAAGTTTCAGAGAAATGAAAGGAAATTGCAAACACTTCTCGATGGTATGAAAATCTGAAAAAAATCAAGCACATTAAAGATGTTGAAAAGATTAATTTTGCATACTAATAATTCCTAAATGTTATTAACGAATTGATGAAGTTTTGGAACTATTATTATGCAAAATGAATCTTTTCAGCACCTTTAGTGTGCTTAATTTTTATTTTAGTTATTCGCAAGGACTACCTTAAACGATTTTTTTTGGCTTCATTATAGAGGAAACTTTGTTTTGGTGAAAAAAAATTTCGAGGTTTTTATGAAAACGTCTTCAGAATATTCCAAAACATCGAAAAATCATATTTAGAAAAAATACACATACATATCCGAATGTATGTGTGTGTGTGTGAATGAGACGCGAAAAACTCAAATAACTCGAGAATGCCTCGACCGATCAAGCTGAAATTTCACACACAGTATGTGTGGTTAATAGTCAATGTTACATTTTTTTTAATACAAATTTCCTAATTGTTTTACTTGTTGTTTTGCGAGCAGGTAACTCATTGGAACTCTCCGCACTTCCACGCTTACTATCCGACCGGAAATTCGTATCCCGCGTTGGTCGGCGAGCTGATAGGATCCGCGATAGGATCGGTGGGATTCTCGTGGATCGCCTCGCCGGCCTGCACGGAGCTCGAGGTTGTCACTATGAATTGGCTCGGCAAAATGCTCGAATTGCCCGAAGAATTTCTGAACTGCAGCGACGGCCCTGGGGGCGGTGTTATACAGGTGATAATTTATCCTACTGAAAAAAAAATTTGAGAATATGAAAGAATATTTTTTGGTCAATTTATTCGCGTTGTTACTGGCTACTTACTGGACGATGCAGAACCTGGGGACTATTTTCGAGAAACTTTAGCTACACCGTAGACGAAAAAAATTAATGTGTAAAAAAATATATACATATATTTAAAAAAATGTAATGTATGCACATTTTTTCATGCAATGATCAATGATCGTTTTGACCTCAGGTCAATGCCGCTATCGCAAGTTCGTGTTCAGCGTGAAATGAAAAATCGAATTATGGTATCCAGACGATTTTTTATTTCACTCTGTGCGAAAACCGTTTTCTTAACTTGTGTGATTGCTACACTCGCTTTCGGCTCGTGCTCCAAAAAGTCTTTTTGCACTTGTATCGTAATGTAAATACACTTTTTTTCCCGGGAAGTGTCTGTCTGCGCACATTTCCCAAAAACCAAAGCCGTGATTTTCGGAAATTTGTTGGTTCGAAAAAAAGTTTTGATAAAATCACCGAGTGTCGTGTATTTTTCCCCGTAGAATAAAAAAAACCCCCGTTTTTCTTTCAGTATCGACATTAGTTGTAAAAAAGAAAAAAATAAACGAAGCAATGACATTGTTATTAAATTGCAGGGATCCGCGAGCGAGTCGACCTTGGTCGGCCTCCTAGCGGCCAAGGAGCGTACGACTCGTCGTATAAAAAAATTGCATCCCGAAATGGATGAGGGAGAGATAAAAGCGAAGCTCGTGGCTTACACTTCCGGTAGGTCGATCCTCGAATAATTATCGCCGTACGCATACGCACAGGTACGATAGTCATTCATTTAATAATTAATCGTGTTACGTCCTCGTTTCCGTAAGATCAATCAAATTCGTCCGTGGAAAAAGCCGGGCTGCTGGGATCCATGCCGATGAGATTATTGCCGACGGACGACAAGTGCAGTCTTCGAGGCTCGACGCTCCTCGAAGCTATAAAGAAAGACGAAAAGGCCGGTCTGATTCCCTGTTACGTCGTCGCCACTCTCGGGACAACGGGCACATGCGCGTTCGATAATTTGACGGAGCTCGGACCTATATGCAATGACAATGATTTGTGGCTGCACATCGACGCAGCCTACGCCGGTAGATATATTATTAACGAGAAAGAGAGAGAGAAAAAATGAACTCGTACGTTCGCGCAGGCGCATTATGCTATTAAATCGCACTTAACAATATTTTTCTTGCGGAACGATAGGCGCGGCCTTCGTCTGTCCTGAATATCGATACTTGATGGCCGGAGTCGAGTACGCGGACTCTTACAACTTTAATCCGCACAAGTGGATGCTAGTGAACTTCGATTGCTCCGCAATGTGGTCAGTCTCACCCACTAAGTCTCATCCTCAAACTTATTCCCATCAGAGCTGGGCGAAGTACCAAAAAACACTTTAAGTACAAAGTACAAATACTTTGTATTTCTCAAGTACTCTTTCCAAGTACTTTTCGCAATTAGGTTCACAGCGTTATAAGCTTTAAAGAAAGGATGTATTAATTTTCGTAATTCGTTGTTTGAGGCAATTTTTAATCTATTCTTCACTTCATCGCATAAAAAATTGAATTGAAAAAACGAGAAGGGCGTCTCGTTTTTTTAAAGACATTTTTAAAATAAAAGGATACGAAAAGGGAGAAAGCCCTTCTTGTTTTTTATAGAGTTAAAAAAAATGAATTTTCTTTAAAAATATAGTTATTGAAAAGTTTCGACAGATGATCGTATATTAATAGAAACAGGATGTCATGCTACTTATCGAGTATCCGTAATACGAGCATGGACTCAGAAAGTACTTGTACTTGATGCTTCAACTACTGCCCAGCTCTGATTGCCATTAGTTGAGACCGTCGAAAATTTAAGCTTCAACGTTTTTTTTATTTGCGCAGGGTCAAGGACGCGAGCTGGCTCATCGATGCTTTCAACGTCGATCGCATTTACTTGGCTCACGACAAGCAGGGACTCGCACCGGACTACAGGGTATTTAGCATCGAAATATTTGCCCCCTCCCCTCCCTCTGGCAATTTTACAGCCCGCCTAATCGGAGATATTTCACAGCACTGGCAGATCCCTCTGGGTCGTCGATTCCGCGCTCTGAAACTCTGGTTCGTGTTGCGCTTGTACGGTGTCGAGGGTTTGCAGAAACACATAAGACATTCCATAAAACTCGCGAAAAACTTCGAGGCCCTCGTAAAATCGGACGACAGATTCGAGACCGTAACGGAAGCTTCCATGGGCTTGGTTTGCTTCCGCATGAAGGTAAGCCGTCACGAAAATGCGCATATGAACTATCGATAATCTTCAACGATGAAAGAAAATATTTATATTATATACGCATTATTTTATTCGCAGGGTGAAAACAGTCTGACGCGTCAGCTGGTGGATCGACTCATGGCGCGAAAGAGAATCTACGTGATCGTGGCGACGTTTGGGGACAAGCTGATAATTAGATTCGTGGTATGCAGTCGATTCTGTCAGCAGGAGGACATCGAGTACGCCTGGAAGGAAATAAGCGGTCAGGCAGCGGAGATTCTCACTCCCGTCGTGCCTTTGTCTGCGCAGAACAAGCTCGCGCCTCGTCAGTCGAGCATCGAGCAAGTAGCGAAAAGTCCCGGCGTCATTGCGGCGAGGATACAGGGCCTCAAGATCGAGGGAAACAAATTCGATTCGCAAACGATATCGTAAAATCATAATCTTCGTTACCTTATCCTCGGTCTCGTTCACCTCCTTGCAGTATCCGATCCGGTGCATGGCGAAACCTTTTTCACAATCGTCGGCACTTTTCGGTCGTAGTATGTATTTACCGTAGTATGTAACGTTCATGTAAATATAGACACTCGTTAGATATTAAATAATCGATGGATTTATTTGCGCTACGATAACTCACGATTGTCCCGAAACAATAGCAGAATATAAACGAAGTCGAGTAATCGCCGCCCGAGCGGTGTACCTACGGACGGATGGGCGAAGGCCTGCTCTACCGAAAACCGTTGGACTAGAAAGCTGCTGCGTACGGAACCGCTCGTAGTTCCGTCAACACGAGACACGTAGCCATCTGTGCGTCGAACGGCGAACTATCGGTCTACCGACGGTCGCGACGTGCCGTTTACTCCTCGATTCAATCGATGCTAAAAAACCGTGTCTTTCTTTTCAGTAAAAACCTTCCTCTGTTCACGTTCTTTTTCCTCCAACGATTTCTATCGCATTAGAAGCAAGTGCATACGCGGTGAATTAAAGAATGCAGCAGAACGTCTCAAAGACAAATGCGGTCAAATCGTTATAAAACGTTTGAATAAAATCACGTGACCGGTAAAGAGTAGACGGAATCGAAGTGCATAGAAGAACGTGTCGTTGAATGCATCGTAGAATGATCTCGAAAAACGAACAACCAGTGATGGAATCGAAGTGCATAGAAGAACGTGTCGTCAAACGTATCGCGGATTTTATCTCGAAAAGCGAACAGTGACGGAAACGAGTGAATCGGGGAATCGACGGTTTGCTCGGCGCGCTTTTCCTCTCGATCGGAGCTCCCTCTACGCATCGGTGAGAGCGCGTAGTGTGATGATGTACGTGAGTAGTCGTCCTTTGTCACGTCCGACACATTTATCGTCTTAGCAACGTTGCGCCAACAAGAGAAAATCTGACATGAAAAATTCGTTAGTAATGTAATCGGATTAAGTGATAAAATTCGATAGTTAAGAGGTAATAATCTCGATGAGATGCCCCTCGGAATATGTCGGATTCCACGACGAGGACTTCAACGATGTATTTTGAGGTTGGTCCCGTATTATCCTCGGTCGGTAACGAGAGCGAGTCCCCGGCGAGATAACCTATAAACCCGTCACGACGGTAAATTCGCGTAGATTGTTTTCATCGGAGAAGGTAAGTTGCGGAGGCGGTAAAGAGTCGATGGTGGCCGGTGGCGGCGGAGCTGCGTCCTCGTCATGCACGAGGGTGGCGAAGTTGACTTCGTGCCAGCTGGATCCTTGCATGCTGGATCCGTGCAAGGTCGAACCGACGGTCGTCATTATCGGGGCGGGAATGGCCGGTCTCTCGGCGGCGCATCGTTTGGTACAGTGTGGATTGCAAAATTTCACGATACTCGAGGCGACCGACAGGTAAAGGAAAACAAAAAATATGCCTCGCGACGAGCGTTCTCGACGACGGCGAATAGGTAACATCCAGGCAAAGATGATTTTTCAGGCCAGGCGGTAGAATCCACTCGTGCTGGCTGGGCGACG
Organism: Ichneumon xanthorius; assembly: GCA_917499995.1. Taxonomy (NCBI): domain Eukaryota; kingdom Metazoa; phylum Arthropoda; class Insecta; order Hymenoptera; family Ichneumonidae; genus Ichneumon; species Ichneumon xanthorius. The sequence continues at coordinate 20,006,821 of OU824202.1, read as the reverse complement.
TCGTAGCCGAGATGGGAGCGACGTGGATCGAGGGAGGCTGCGTCGCCAATCCGGTCTTCACGCTGGCTGCTCAAGAGGGACTTCTGAAGGGTCCTCTGGACCGACGGGAGCCCAACAAGAGTCTGTTCTGCACGAGCGACGGTCGAGCCATCGACCTTCCGGTCAGCGTAACTGCTTATCACGCGTTTCGACAAATCGAGCAGCAGGCAGCCGCGCTCTTCACTCTGGGCTGCGGACGCGCTCACGGCTCCCTTCTCAATTTCATCGGCGTGAGAATTCAGCAGGAGTTGCATAATTTTCCCGAAGATCAACGGTACCTTCTTGGCTACGATAGTTGGAGATAAAAATAAGAATCCATTTAAGGTGATGTGGAGAAATTCCACTCACCTGCTCTGCACCCAGTTGGTAACAAAAAATACTGTATGCCATTTTGAATATTCAGACCGCTGAGAAATAAGAAAATTGCCTTTCCCTGTGTCTGCCGATTTCCCAAGGAAAGACAATTTTCTTTTCCATCAGCCAGCTGCGGTGTCAAAACGGCATTCAGTAAATGTTTTGTTACCGGCAGCGGTATTTCACATCACCTCAAGGCAAGGTGAAACAGTTTAGCGAATGGTATTCAGAGCTGGTAGACATTTAGCAAAAAGCAAAGTATTAGTCGATGTAGTTTGCTGTCCGATTATACTTTGCTTTACCCCAAATATCAACCACTTTTACGTTGCATTGATTCAAAAAATGCATCTCTCGTGCACTCATGTGTCACGTTGTACTTGTTTCAACTCACCTTTAAAAAAACAAAAAGGACGGATATAATTGGTTGATCATTAAGGTACGACGCAGCTCGAGTTATGTACGGAATGAGCAACTGCGTCAGATGCCGTTGCGGCGAGGATCTCTCTATGGTCTCAGCCGACCAGTTCGGCAGTTACATAGAGATTCCTGGTGGAAACGTCAGAGTCCCTCTGGGCTACGTGGGCGTGCTGGCACCGTTGCTCAGGGACCTTCCGAGCTGCTCGCTGAGATACTGCAAACCCGTGAGCTGCGTGCGATGGGGCGCAGTCAGCGACTCTTGTCCACGGGCGGTCGTAAAGTGCTGCGACGGCGACGAATTTCCCGCCGACTACGTTATCGTGAGCGTATCGCTCGGTGTACTCAAGCATCAGCACGACAAGCTCTTCTGTCCCGCATTGCCGGCCGAGAAAGCCGAGGCTATCTGCAAACTCGGTTACGGCTACGTGAACAAGATCTTCCTCGAATACGCCCGACCCTTTTGGGTATGGCGAGAGGGAAGCATCCGCCTCGCTTGGTCACCCGACGAACTTTCCGATCGATCGGATTGGCTCAAAGGTACCGATCGGTTCGATTCTATCGATCGAATCGAAAAAAAAAACATAACGTTCGACCATCGAATAGAAAAAAAAAAAAAACCATCGCGTTCGACCAGGTATTTCCTGCATCGAAGAATTGCCGGGATCCCAGCACGTGCTGTGCGCGTGGATCTGCGGCCGTGAGGCAGCCGAGATGGAACTCTGTTCCGACGAGGAAGTCGTAGAGTCGATAACGAAGCTCCTGAGGAAATTTACCGGCGATCCGACCTTGCCGTACCCGGCCAATCTTCTTCGGAGCAAGTGGTGCATGGATCAGCACTTCGCCGGCTCCTACAGTTACATGTCGATGGACAGTAGCGTGGGTCATCAGTGCGACTTGGCCAGTCCCCTGCCAGGTGAAACTTCCGATCAAACTGGGTAGTCTAACACTGTATCGATAACGAGCTTTGTAATTTCAGGATCGTGCGAGCCGGTAGCGCCGATTTTGTTGTTCGCCGGTGAAGCTACGATACCCGGCCACTACAGCACCGTCCACGGCGCCAGACTCAGCGGCATTCGCGAGGCCGAGAGAATAATTCAATTGACGAAACGCTTCGGCGGACCGCCGAGAACGCCGGACGAAATCGCGTGCAAGCCATGTCCAGCCTCGTGAAACATCGTCCTGCTAGCATTTTAGCGACTCATGTACGGGCTTTGTCGTCCCTTTTTCTTTTTTAATACGAATCGAGATATTACAAGTGATCCAAACTCTCCGGTTTCTCGACAACAACTCGCTTAATTTTGTAACTGTTGGGAGGTTGAATAATCGTTATGGTACGAGAGTCACGGTATGCAACGACGCTTTTATTTTAATTACATAATTATTCAATAACGGCCCTTCCACCGTTGGGACGATAGGATTTTTTTTAGAGCACGGCATTTCGAATGCATTCGTGAACAAATGTTCGTGACGAAATTCGTTAGATTTTACATTCCCGGGTCGTTTTGGTCCCACCGATTGAGATCGAGAGATCGTCGACGTAAACAGCTAACAGAGTATATGTGCCCATACGAGTTTATTGTCCTGGCTGCAGCTGATGCGTGGGCGCGTAGCGAGAATTATTGTTCGAGAAGTACTTTAACGTGGACAGACAGTCAACCCTCTTTTGACGGACAAAACAATGGACAAATAAATATTACGTTACTTAAATAACCGGAGGGCGGAACGGTTTTTCTCCTCTCGTAGACACTAACAATGAGACACTACAGTATATACACACTAACTTCTACTTAACTCGGCACGGTAACGGGCGTAACGTTGTGCACTGAATTTATCACTCTTGCTTTCCAACAAGTATACTCTACAATACAAGTGGGGCATTAGAATTGGTCGGAAGGATCGATGAGAGATAACATTGTTTTCTTAAAGAAATACGCCACACAGCGACTTTTCTACTTTTGGAACTGAAAATCACAAGTGTTGTAAAGCAATGAATGAGGCTTTTTTTTAAAAGAATTTCTAATATTTTTTTCTCCGCATGGATTCTGTGATGCATGAACTTAAAGTTGCTTCAATTAGCATGAGCTGCATTTAGTGACGCGTGAAAAGCAACATTCTTTTTTTAAATATATTATTTGCAGACTACTTTCTAGAGTTTTTTTTTCTATAATAACATAACATTATACAGGACGCATTAAAAAAATAAAATCTAGTTACGCCCATAGATTTTCAAGGATATTACCAGTTGAGCTTCAAATCTGTATACGAATAGGCCTCATCCACTGCTAGCAAAATGCCCCCCACCATTAAGAAACAGCGACCATGTGACGTATTCCTTTAAGCATTTTTTTTTTTCGAAACATCAAATTTTCAAGGAATTTCATCAGCTAGATTTCGTCATAAATTTAGGTCCTCAGGATTGATTGCAGGTCGCCGGGGCGAGAGCCCTGCAGCTGCGCGTTATCTGAGCCCGCCATCACTTGGGAATAGATTGCTCTTCGAGCAGCTCGTCGGCACGGAGCTTGATCTCACGCCAAGAGTTTTGGATATCTTTGCTCTCGCTGAATCGCGAACAAATGGCAACGCGAAGGAAATACGTGTCCTCGATCTTCGACGGTACGAGATGAATGAACCCGGCTCCGTTGATCTTCTTGAGCAGAGCTTCGTTGATGTCGTTCGAAGCCTATAAAACCAAATTACGTTAGTAATCATGATCATGATCATAATCATAATATGAACGCACCTTGAGCCGGAAGCAGACGAGCCCGAGTACAACTTCGGCAACAATCTCGAAGCGTGAATCGCTGCGGACTAGATTCTCAAATTCGTGAGCTTGAGACACGTGAGATCTGATGAAATTCTGTAGATTTTCAACTCCGTAAAGTCGCAAGACGAACCAGAGCTTGAGGGCACGGAATCGACGTCCCAATGGTATTTGCCAATGCTGAAAGCGAATTTCGTAAATAATATAAATTTCGATGGCGTAAAATTAAATTGTGCAATTGAATATATTTGCTGTCAAATAACTTACACGATAGTCGGGTGCTGATCCCTGCATATCGTGCTTGAGATAGAGAGGATCGACGTTGAAAGCGTTGATAACGTAGGTCGGATCTTTGAGCCACATGGCCGAGCAATCAAAATTCACGAGCAGCCACTTGTGAGGATTGAAGTTGAAAGAATCGGCTCTCTCTATGCCTTTCATCAAGTAACGAAACTCCGGGCATATGAATGCCGAACCAGCATACGCCGCGTCGACGTGGAGCCAGATATCCTCGCGATTGCAGACCGGGCCCATTTCATCCAACCGGTCGAATGCACAGGAGCAAGTTGTTCCCAGAGTAGCGACTGCCTGTTTTATTCAATTTTTCTTTATCAATGATTATCAATGATTATCAATGATTATCAATGATTATCAATGATTATCAATGATTATCAATGATTATCAATGATTATCAATGATTATCCATGATTATCCATGATTATCAATGATTATCAATGATTATCAATGATTATCAATGATTATCAATGATTATCAATGATTATCAATGATTATCAATGATTATCAATGATTATCGATGATTATCAATGATTATCAATGATTATCAATGATTATCAATGATTATCAATGATTATCAATGATTATCGATGATTATCAATGATTATCAATGATTATCGATGATTATCGATGATTATCGATGATTATCAATGATTGTCGATGATTATAAATTATAATTATTCATCCATATTATTTTTTACCGGCTCGCTTGTGAAACTTACGTAAAAGGGTATGAGGCCCTTTTCGCGATCCTCGCGAATAGCCGTGGCCAATGTTTCACCGCAGAGTTTGTACTTCGAGTCAACTTCGAGCAGCCTGAATTGAACACCACCCAAAAGTCCGGCGCGCTCCACCGAACTGTGCGCTTGACCTACGATACGATATTCATCCTTCAATTAACAATTAAATTTAAAACAATATCTTAAACAGACTATCGTATTAATGCGTCCCTCGTCAGACGATAAATATCATATATTTTCAGCTTTAAAGTACGAGAATAATACGAGAGACCCGAGAGACACCGCTATTACGATGAATAGTGGAATGATAAAAAGACTTCTTTTTTATCGTGCCTTCTCGATTCATCATCGGCTTTATCGAAGCGTTTGACGAATCGTCCAATCACTCGAGAGAATAGACATTGGAGTAGTCACGAGGCTCTTGGACGAAAAAAAAATCTGTGAATTCCAGTGTCCCGCAAGCTCGGCTAACTTTTGTCGTCGAACCGGAGAGAGTGCGGGAGAGAGAAATGATGGTCGGGCGGAATCGCGAGGGGGGGGGGGGGGGGGTGAGAGCGAAGCGCGCAGTGGCTCTTATGGCCAAGCTGGAATAACTCGAGTGGTTATTACGCGTCGCCATGACGACAAAGTGCTGGCTGATTAAGTGCTCGACGTCCCACCGGCGACCCGCGACACCCTCGACCGCGACGATCCCTCCACGAAGCTCTCGCATGGAAAGCTCGAGCGGCATCTGTCACGTGCAACACGTTTTTCCGATTAATAGCCCTCGCGTCCGACTGTTAAATAAAGCCCGACACCACCGGAGGCAAAGAATCCGGCGAATAAAATAAACCCGGAACCTATTCATTACTCTCGTGCGGGACCCGTGAGAATTACTTACAAGAGCCGTAAGCCACCAGTTTTCCGACAATCTCATTGTCCGTCCATTCAGGATGATCTTCCTTCACCTGCCTTATCTTTTTGGCCTTTGCACCCAGCAGAGCCACGAGCGTAGCCTCACTCGCTGTTCCCTAATTAACGATTACAATAACAGTTTAAAAAAGTCGCATATCGATATAATAATAATAATAATAATAATAATAATAATAATAATAATAATAATAATAATAATAATAATAATAATAATAATAATAATAATAATAATAATAATAATAATAATAATAATAATAATAATAATAATAATAATAGTAGTAGTAGTAGTAGTAATAATAATATAGGTGGACAGAAGAATGAACTCACCTGAATAACCCCGCCGCCCTTTCCACCGCTACAGGCGAGAAATTCTTTTGGCAGGTCTAACATTTTACCCAACCAATCGAGCATTAATACCTCGAGCTCCGTGCATGCGGGACTCGCGATCTGTAACAGGGCATTTTTTTTAACGTTCCCTCCCACGTGCTAGCTCTTTTCACAGTACAATGATTTTCCTGTTGGCAAATAAGGCGTACCCAAGTGAAACCAATGCAGGCTATTGCACCACTCAGCATATCCGCGACGATGGACGGATAAGATTGTGCTGTGGGGAAGTAGGCATGGAACTTTGGGCTATGCCAGTGAGTCACCTGTTGAGACAAAATGTTTTTTTTTTTCAATTTGTTACACTACAAAATATCGTGTTTTTCATATTTTTTTCAATTTTTTTTTTTTTTTTTTTTTTACTTACCCCGGGCATAATAACTCTCTCGATGTCAGCCATAACGTCCTGCCACTTCTCCGGCGACTGAGGAGCTTCCGCGGGCAGCAGAGGTGCCATGTATCCGGGCTCGACAGTCGGCAAAACTTTCCTACAATAAAGGGATAAATAGTAAATAATAAATAATAATAATTATTATTTTTTTTGTGATGAAATTTGTAGCTCGATACGTAGAGTAAAAGTTGTGAATGTGCGCCAACCCGAATAGTATGTGAATCAATATGGATCTATGCATATTCACCACTGTTACTGTACAGTGTAGATTCCGAACATAGAACTGCATGAGTTTTAACGTCAATAATTTTTCATCAAACTCAATGTTCGGAAAAATTTTCCTACAATTTAATTTCTATTTTTACGGTCAACTTTGCAGTTCAGCACCGCGATCAGCATGTAAATCAATAATTCATAAACCGGTCCATATTCACCACTAGTATTCTACAGTATAGATGCCAAAAATGGAGGCGCGCGAATATTTCCGCCAATTAATTTCTCATTAAACTCGACGGACAGCGACATTTTCCTACAATTACATTTCAATTTTCAACGGTCAACTTTGCAGTTCGATATACACAGTAAAAAAGGTGAAAAAAGCCCACGTCGATCAGCATGTTAATCAGTCACATATGGACCAGTCCATATTCACCACTTTTGCTCTACAGGAAAGAGCCCAAAAATAGAGGTGCGCGAATATTTCCGGCAATTAGTTTCTCATTAGGCTCGACGGTCGGCAAAATTTTCCTACAATTACATTTCAATTTTCTACGGTTAACTTTGGAGTTCCATATGTATATAGTGAAAGCGGCGAATATGGCCCACCCGGAACAGCACGTAAATCAATAAGGACCTTTCCATACTCGCCACTTTTACTCCACAGCATAAACGCCGAAAAGGGAGCCGCTCGAGTTTCACCGCCAATTAATCTCTCATTGTCTCGTTACTCTCGCGTCATCGTTCCGATAACCCTTTCGTAATTCATCGTGACAATGTCGTTAAGCCTGCTATACTTGTTTCTCTCGCATGGGAATTTGCAATTAGCTCGAATGGATTCAAGCCTTAACCCACTCACGGGTATTTAATAATTGTACAATAATTATGCCAAACCTTGATCCCGAATTCCAGTTAACTTTAATAATAGTCACCGATATTGTTTCTACGAGACTCACCGATCGCGAATATTCTCGAGATAATTCGCTACGAAATCCGCCATCTCCTTGGCGAAGTCCTTAAAGCTGTCGGGATCCATCGTGATCAAGATCTGAAAAAAAATTAAAATAAAAAAAATGATAAATCTGTACCACAGAATTGATCAATAGATGACTAGGACACTGTAAGGCTCGAGGCATTTCTAACCACCCCCCCCCCCCCCCAGATTATATCACATACTGCCGATAACGTTCTACTTAGCTATCGATCGGGCATTATTGCACAATGCGTCAAGCCTCTCGCTCAATTCTAACATGAACGTATATTATGAAATTTGGCAGTCAAAGTTACTCAATCAACCTTGTATATTCGTGTTTCAATCGCGCCATAGAAAGCCGTACGAATTTCGTCATCGTTGGTCCAGCGACCGTACATTCCCATAATCGATCCTTGGTCGAAAAATAGTTGTAACAAATCGAAGAAAAAGAAATTGTATATCTTTGAAAGGTTATCGCTCTATATAAACTCCCATGGAAAAAAGTATATGCGAAAATATCATTTTCATACATAAACTTCTTTTCATGCCTATGCTTTGCACGAAATTTTTTATATAATTCCGAGCATATGCAGATAATATACCAAGTCTGAAAAAAGATATTCTTGTGTATATGCAAAAGTATATAATTTACATACGGAATATATTTTCGTGCAAAAAATTCATAATTTAAATTACATTTTTCGTACATCTTTCGTTTCCGTGCTAGAAAGCTTGTAAGAGGAAAAACGCGATGAGGAAAAGTGTCGAAGAGTGTGGCGAAGCAGTTTACGACACATGTGCCAAGAGAGGCGAGAAAAGGAAGATGTTAGTATACCGGCCACTTATATAAAGTCGTGAAAAATTCCGAGTAAATACAAAAAATAAAAAAATATATAAATATCGCACATATACAAATATGTAAATGTAACACATATAAAAAAAATATATAGGGTAAAAGTGGTTAATATGGCCCACCTCGATTAACACGTAAATCAATGATATATGGACCGGGCCATATTCCCCACTTTTACCCTATTTTCGCGTACATTGAAATTATATAATTTACGTACGCAATATATTTTCGAGTGCGAGAAAAATGCGTTACTTCAAAATATATTTTTCGTACATCCTTCTTTTCCGCGCGGGAAAGCTTGTGAGAGGAAAAACGCGGTGAGGAAAAGTGTCGAAGAGTGTAGCGAAGCAGTTTACGGCAAATGTGCCAAGAGAGGCGAGAAGAGGGAGATGTTATGTATACCGGGCAATTGTGTAAAGTCGTGTTGCGACGGCAAGGTTGAAAACGGTCGCTGGCTGTGCAAGAGGAATAGTGCAACGTTCTGGAAGGGGCCTGCCAGCGGAGAAGGAGACGGCGAAGCTATTGGCAAAGACCGACGACAATCGCTTCTGGAGTTTCCTACGTATAAAAAGTAAGAGGAGCGAGTCTCCGCAGGCAAAGGAGCAATGACCATGACTCATATCGAACGAACGGATTTCGCGCTCTCGCACGCGTACGGCCAGTCTTTCACTATCCTCGTGGCTCGTGCATTATATTCGTCGTCGTCTTGCTCCTACTCGTTTACTCGCTCGAATGCCGCTGGCCTTTAACACCTTCGTCGTTCCGGCACTCGGACGTTTGAGCGGATCAATGCGCCAAGTCAACACGATGACAGAATATAATTGATCTGAGCTATGTAATAATGTGATACACGGAGAAAAAAATTAATTGCTCGAACAGCAAATACTCTGTTACCGTGACTAACTTGTTTACTTGACATAGGGACGACAAACTGTCTATTGCATGCGAATATTTATATATATAAACAGTAAATAAATAAATAAATATGGAGAAAAAATTAATTGGTTAAACGGCAAGAACTCTGTTACCGGGACTGACTTGTTTTCTTGACATAGGGACAACTAACTGTTTATTATATGCGAATATTTGTATATACATTTTTTATATATACTTATATATATAAAGAACTAATAAATAAGCACGGAGAAAAAAATAAATTAGTGAAATAGCAGGAATTCTGTTACCGTGCTTAACTTGTTTACTTAACAATAGGGACAACAAACTGTTTATTGTATGCGAATATTTATATATACATTTTTTATATATATCTTTATATAATTATAGATATAAATATGTAAAGAATAAATTATTGACGATCCAAGTTTTGTTAGACAAGAGCACTTTTCTCCGTGTGTATTTTTTATTATCTTTTTTTTTTGTTTTGTTTCACCGGCAGATCAACCGAAATGCTGCGAGACGGTGAAAAATGTTACCTCCACCTATCCGGGAATTCCCTGTCTCGATCCTGTCAGCAGTGAGAGCTTCCTCGAACCGCGGGAATCCCGGGATTCGCGTTGCCGCCTGTTGAATGACGTTTCGGTGAGTACCGTGTCGAGTTTTCGTAGTTTATTCATTCGGAGCGGGAAATCCGCCGGGAAGATGCGTGACCGAGACCGAGATAAAAAAAGTTCGCTACTTCGTCCGAATTAGAGGTGGAACTGTTTTTTTTTCTCTCGTTCGAGCGAGATTCTGGAAACTGTTGGAGCGCCGGTGGATTTCCCCTTGCACGCTGTTGCTTCCAAGCAACAACTATGCAACGTGCAGCCGCGTCGCTCTGCCGACACCGCGATTTATCCGTTTTACGGTAAGAATTTTAGCCTCGGGGCTTTTTCCGTCGAACGGGTTACTCAACGTACGCGAGTTGATGTACGGTTTAACTACTGCACTTTTAATGCTCGATAATACTCGATCGAAAAAAAAGTGGGAATGAAAACAATTGGAAAATCCCAAGTGGAAATAAAGCGTATTCGAAACGTGACGAAACATTTATTAAAAATGTGAAAAAATATATAGTTCGTATGAAATTTATTATTAAGACCTACTATTCATTTTATATCTTGAATCTATTTCACGTATTTGTAGCAATGCAATTCAAATACATCCTTCGTGTATTTGATATAAATAAAATATGTTTCACGTCAACGTTTGATGAACTGAAAAATATACCAAATATAAACAAATATCATATATGTTGACGAATATATATTAATATATTTCAATACACTTCATTTCCACGTGGGAAATGGCAAACCTTGACCAAAGACTTCCAACCTGTTTATTGTTAAAACAATGACGAGCTTATCTATCTCTTATCTGGATCTTATTTTAGTATCGAATAGGCAGCTGAATACTCCTTGCACACGTGTAAGTTATTGTTGTTATCTCGGTTAATTAAGACTCATACGCGGTTATTAATTCAAATCTGGACTGGACCAACGCGTATGCAAATTTTAGACTCGCGTGTTCGAACGACTGAGTTGATACGACAGCGTTGCAACGACGGAATAATCGCTAACGTGAGACAAAAGTTTCAACTTACGGTGTCGTTGGATTATTCGGAGTCTTCCTTTCACCTGGTCGGTGTGTCACGTGCTTGTGTCGACGGCCCGAGTGAGTTTTACCACAATGTATAGCGACAGGATAGTTTCGAGCGAAACACAAAATTTACAGGCGATAAGATTTTTGCAGCTGTCTAATCGCGTACTGGCTTGGTGGTGGTCGAGAAGCCAGTGCGGCGGACCTGGCGATTCAACCACGTTTTATGTCGCTCCCACTCCCGGCGTTTGTCTACCCGCGATTCTCGAGAGAGCCGCCGGTGGTGTCGCGGGATTCTGCGCCGGCCATGAGATTCGTACGATCGTGATAAGAGATTCGTTAAGTCCACACGTTTGGCTCGTCATTCTGTCATGCGAATAGGGACAATAATTGGACTGAGAAAAAAGAAAAAAGTTGAACATTGAAATTTTCATATGGCTTTCTCATAATCTTCCTTTATTCGCAAAACGAATCCTATGAGAAAGGATCTTGCGTCTTTTTTGCTTCCTCGTAGAGGAAGCTTCGCGAATGAACGAAGATTATGAGAAAGCGATATGAAAATTTGAATTTTAGACTTTTATGAGGAAGCGATGTGAAAATTTGAATTTTAGACTTTTATGAAAAAGTGATATGAAAATTTCAATTTTCACCTTTTATGCGGAAGCGATATGAAAATTTTAATATTCATCTTTTATGAGGAAGCACGCATGCGCGCACGCACATCCGGAAATGTTCTCTGAATGCGACTTTTCGATGTTTTGGACCATTCTGAACGCGTCCTCATTATTTCACTTGAAATAAACTAGGAGGAAATATTTTTTTGCTTTCGGTATTTTTGTTTTCTCGGTGGACAGGGGATTTTGTAATTTTACAATTTTTCAATCTCAATAACTCTTCAATAAACTCCGTAACAATGAGGAAAATTAATTGAAATTCAGCTTGGTCGATATTAATCGAGGACACAGCGTGATTTTTTAGGCGAGATATACGAGGTTTTTTTTTATAATTGGATTTAGTAGTCAACTTGCTGTTCATTACAGGAAGTCACTGCGACAGTGCCTTAGCCACTGTCATATGAAAAGACCTAACTCCTATAGAAAATCCTGCAACTTTTCAATTTTCAGCTATAAACTCCGCAACAATGCGGAGCATAAATTGACGTTTGAGATGAAAAGTTTTCTCCCCTTCCGAACTGGAGCCGGCGCTGTTCTTTTTCCTCTTTTGTTCCATGGAGATTATGGAAACTTTTGAAGCTCCGGTGGATTACCCCTAGAATATTGTTGCTTACAAGTAACAACTATGCATCGTGCAGCTGAGTTGCTTTGCCGATGACGCGCTTTATCAAGAGACGCGTTAGCGTCTCGGCGCCAAGAACTCAAAAAAATAATAATTTAAGCGAGACGCTACCAAGTACTTGTAATCGATCTGTTTTACGGTAAGAATGTTTGCCCCGAGGCTTTTTCCATCGAATGGGTCGCCGATGCGCACGACTCGATGTACGTCTCAACTACCGCCTTGCTACATCGTCGATCACTTTTAATACTCGATAATACTCGAAGAAAAAACCTGAAAATTTAAACATTTGTAAAGTCCCCGGTGGAAATAATTCTATTTCCCCTTCGACATTGCAAATTTTATTACCACTTCGATATTGTAAATTTTATTTGCACGGAAATAATTAACTTGATCGATTTGAGTCGACGACAGAGCGACAACTTGTAATGAGGCGAGATACACGTGTCGTTTTTTTTTTGCCAATTGGATTCGCTACTTGACTTGCGGTTCACTGTCGGAACTCCCTAACAGCGCCTTAACCGCTGGTCGTTCTATTCGTCCGTTTTGTCTACCTTAGCTAAAACGCGCTAAAACGCCCCAAAACTTGCGCGCCAGCTTGACATCGTTTATGATCGAGTTTAGATCCACGATGAAACACTTAAGCGTGGATCTATATACGTACTGTACATAACGACGAGATTGTGCGATAGTTTGACCCAGGAGCGGCAGATATCGAGATAGTCGACGAGGCGCGCGGAGGTAACAGTGTTAGGTACTTCTCGACAGATCCACCCGGTTGACGCTGGTAATCGAATGAGACTCCTTTGATTGCAACGTTTGTTGAGCGTCCTACATCGATGAAATTGTCCTCGCGAGACTTCCTCAAAGTCGATAGTCGAGATTTTCGCCCCCTCGTTCGACGGCGCACTTCGTTATCCTTTCCCTTCATTTTACCTTATTTCCGCGACTAGAAAATTTGCACAAATTTACAATCTTTATGTACCATTAAATTTTTTTTATTTTTTTATTATTCAATCAATTAAATCTAAATACCAATTTCAAAGAGCGAATCAGTATTCATTGACCGTCGGCTGTCGAGAAGGTTGACAACGAATGATCGAGGAAACTCGCTCTCCACGCAACAACAATCTCCGATATCAATAATCGACGTGCGACGTTCGATCGCCTCGACTACATCAGACGCCTAATTATATCTCCGAAACGTGTTCGTCGCGGTTTTTTTCTCTCCTTAGATCCACACGCTGCAATATGCAAGCGATCGATCACAAACAATAATATTAATTGTTTGGTTTCGTCCCAACGCGCTTATGCTCCAAAATATTAATTCGCAGCTGGCTAAACAAATTAATCTCCGACAATGGCGCGGTTGATTGAATTACCGACTCGCGGCAGCGCTTAAGGGGATTCACATTTTTTAAATAAAAATAATTTGTTAAACGAAATTTACAAAAAAATAAAACATTTTACATGCCGCATTCGTTACCGTGTCCTCGTATTCGGTGCGCATTGACCCTTTAAAAATACATTTAAAGAGTCAGCTTTGGGGAAAACTCTTCGGTACTGCATAGTACATACCTCAAGTAGTATTTATGAATTATTTCAGAATTTTCTCGGCATGCTACCGGCCAGCCCGGATCTCTATACGAGCGAACAAATTCGTTTAGAGCATTAAGACCCTTTAAAAAAAAGTGCCGTTTCGCAAAATTTAACATAGGTTTCCCTATACTGAAAATGGTCATTTAAAAAATTTCGCGCATTGATCCTCAGACTTGAGCCCCTTGACGCCGTCCCTTGACATCGTCAAGGGACTCACCGCTGCGGCAGACTTGACTCGATAGCCGGGTGTAACGAAAGAAAAAGGCTGCAAAACGTAAGTCGAGAGAGAACTCGAGACTCTTATACTTTATTTCACGGGACTTTACTGGAGCAGCAATCTCGGTCCGCCTTCCCGAACCATTGAGCTTTTACGTAGCCAGCTTGCCACCCTCCCGCCTCCTCCGGAGCGAGCTCCGACACAGGCAAGAATTTTCCTTTTCCTCGATCGCTCTGTGCCGTTACCATGACTACCGTTCTGCTCCTATATAAATGCACCGCAACTTTTCTCGGGACTATCTCGCCGATTCCGACGATTGAGCTACTCTTCTTTTTCCCATACGTTGTTATTATTATCGTCATTATTGTCGTTATATCGTCTACTCTTTGGTAGAGCGATCTCCCTCGGGAGCATCGTTTTCACGATTATATACAGTAGAACCTCGATTAACCAAACCCGTGAGGGCAAAACTCAATTTTTCAATAATTTTTGGATGCCCCAATTTGTCCCAAGGATACATCCGGATTTTCGAGCCACCATCCAAAAGTTATTGGAGAATTGCTTTTTGTCTCATTATGCCGTTTTGCCCCGTGTGCCATTTTGCCCCGCTCTTCCCTATATAAATAACACATATAGAAATTAAATAAGAGTATTATAGATTACACTTCAAAACATATTTTTAACATATTTCCGACATCGAACTCTTACACTGAGAGAAGGATCTGATAAAAAATGACTATATCGCTTGAGAGATATTGATATATATGTGTTATGGTAATTTTTTTAGATGATCGGTAATGTTTACTGGATCCTTCTCTCAGTGTATCTCAAGACTTCAGTGAAACAGAGTCGTCCATTTTTAATTGTCACTTTTAAAGAACGCCAGGCACGTGCTTTTGAGCAGCAAAATCTCGAAGTCGCTTCAGGGTGTTCTGTGTATGTAAAGCGATTCAAACGATTTGATATTGAAACTAGTCTTTGAGTAGTGAAACTGCTCAGGAAAACCAGTGTGCGAGCCGATTGACGCTGGAAGACGAAAATAGCGCTTCAACTTGCCGATGCGAGCAACAATGTATAAAATTTCATGGTAAACAGAGTCACGGTTCGGATAATTGAGTGTTGATGGTGAGCGAGATTCGGATAATCGAGGTTCTACTGTATTAAGGATCTCACGATGACAGAACGGATTTCCATCTCCGCAGTTTCCCTTCGAGAACAGAGCTCAATTCGGCGCAATCCTTCGGGGAGCGCGAACGGACGAAGCTCCGGTCAAAGAGACTCCGCCGGAAGGACGGATCTCCCGCTAGCTTCAAGTACAATACCGTCAAGGATGGAAAGGGAGTGCGGAATCAAAGGGTAATTTCCTGCCGTTCCGCGTCTCGTCGCTTCGTCTCTTACACCCTGTATCAACGACTCTCCGCTGTCCTCGCCATTCGGCGGAACTTAACGTGTAACCACGCGCTCGTCTGGTTCGCCAAGGTGAACGGACAATTTTCCTTTGTGTCCCAGCGCTCCGCTCAGCGAGAAGGATTGGAATGGGTGGGTGATTTTTTAAAAATATTTGTTATTTAGAATAAAAATGACTATTGGATTCATTAGTCGGCTTGGGGTTCATTGTAAGAAGTCGCTAATTGCTGTAAAATATCCTGCCACTTGTCAATTTTCATTTAGAAATTCCGGAATAATACGGACTATCAATGAAAAATTTACTTCATCGATTTTAATCTAGGAGATTAGAAAAAGGCATTGGAATAGGCCAGTGATTTTTTAAAATAATTATATTCACTACTCAATTTGTCGTTCCCTATAGGAAGTCCTTCACAGTGCTTTGTTATTCAAAAGAATAGTGCTAACTTCTATCCTGCAATTTTTTAATTTTCATCTATAAACTTCGTAACAATACGGAATATTAATTAAAAACGAATATGATCGATTTTGAACGAGGATACTGGAAGGAGGCATTGAAGCGTGTCGGTGGATTTTTTAAAAAACAATTACATTCACTTTCCGACTTGTGATTCACTGTAGAAAGTCGTTACCATTGCCTTGTCAGATGAATAGTGCTAAATTGCGCTGACAGACGAATAGTGCTAAATTCAACAGAAAATCCTGGGATTTTTCAATTGTCATCTTAAACTCCGTAACAATATGGACGATTAATTGAAAATGAACATGACCGATATGGATCCAGAACATCGGTGGATTTTTTTAAAAACAATTACATTCAATTTCCGACTTGTGATTCACTGTAGAAAGTCGTTACCAGTGCCTTGTCAGATGAATAGTGCTAAATAGTGCTGACAGACGAATAGTGCTAAATTCAACAGAAAATCTCGAGATTTGTCAATTGTCATCTATAAACTCCGTAACAATATGAACGATTAATTTAAAATGAACATGATCGTTTTTGATCCAGAGAACATTGGAAGGAGGAATTGCAATGAGTCAATGAAATAGGGATCTGGAAGAGTGTTTGTTTCTGGGTCGACCCCGCTCGGGAGTTTTATGGATCGCGCGAAGGGGGAAGAGATCTTCGCACCGCGAACGCACGTCGCGGGAGGAAAAGTGCGCACCTTTTTTCCCTCGACCGGGAATGCTATCGGCAAATGCGATGCATAATGCATAAGGACCTCCCGGTCTTGCAGCGATTTATCCGGCAAAGCGCCGACCCTCGGCCTGGACCGTCCAGCGATGTTATCTGGGAAAAAGCTTCTGGACTTGCCGAGTCCAGGATAAGAGCAGCTGCCCCGTTTGGCAGATAAAACGAGGCTCCTCGCGCTCGGCGCGTCTCGATTGATTAAATGACGTTTCGCGATGTAGGTCTCGAGAGGGCGGAGGTCCGAAGAAAATACACTTCTTCTCGGGGCACAAAGAATCACTCCGCGACAAGAGAATTCCATTAACACATCAGCATTGTCGGCACGGGCAACTGCACTTGCTGAACGTCTTGAATTCCGAGCAATTGGAGAAACAGCGAGTTGCCGCGAATCGGCGTATCTTTTTTTGAGCTCAAAAAAAATATCGAGATCGCCGATTGTTTTTTCAACGCCGCGTGAACGTATCGATTTATCGATGTGTGCATATATGTATATAGTGGTGATGCATCGAAGAAAGCCCGGTTAATATTTTGACGATGACAACTCTGACGTTTGCTCTTCCATCGACGAGAAATTGAAAGTTAAATACCGGGCCGCCTCGAGAAGGGATTTTTTTTTCTTTTTTTTTTTTCTTCGATATTACGAGGGTCGATAATGTTGCTTCTTCGTTGTCACTCGGAGGAAGCATCGGCCGCGGTTAAGTGATCGATCGGCGGGGCGGAAGTACGCAATTTCATCGAATATCTCTAGGCGAGGAACCTGTGAATATTTTTTTAATTTTTATTTTTATGAATGCCAGCGTGGATTATCGCTCGGGCGCGATCGAAAGAAATCAAGTTGGAAACGGTGCGCGTTTAGGCGAAGAGGGTCGACGACGATGGAGGCGGTCAAGGACTATCTCGACTGCGTCAATGTCCATTGGATAGTCGTTGTGACAACTGGAATGTACATGCACCTTCGGCAAATCTGCATCATCGGGCTGTGCCTGGACGAGGAGCCCGACCCACCGTTCGATCCCTCGTACGCCTCCGTAATCTTCATATTTTCCGTTCTGTGCCTGCTCGCAGAGTACAAACTCTGGCCGAGCTCACTCAAAGAACCTCCCATTCAGCTACTGTGTATCTATGAGGTAAAACATCAGATTCGCGACAGCTTTAATATAAAAAATCTATAAGAATCTACAAAATATCTATAAAAAATCTATAAAAAATCTATAAGAATCTACAAAATATCTATAAAAAATCTATAAAAAATCTATAAAAAATCTATAAAAAATCTGTAAAAATAATATATCGCAATATGTGGGCTGGACTATTTTTTGGGATCTTTCGAGAGGAAGCAAAAAAAAAATCAAGACTAGCTCTATACCACGCTTTCTTCATGTTTTTCAACGTTCCGTGTCAACACGAAAGAACATTTCTGTTTGTGAAGCCTGAAATACCGAAGATATCGTTTATTTTTTTTTCGGAAAACACGGCAAAGCTTTTCTCTCCGTTTACTTCGTTATTACGGTGTTTACACTTTTTCATCGGCCTGTAAAAGCACGGGAAAATTATTTTTATTAACTCCATGGAGTACCCTGTCTCGTGTGTTTTCACGTTCTCCCGCGAAACACGGTGAAGCTTTTTCACGTTTACTCTTCCATTATGCTTCTTCACCATTATCATCCTGCAAGAAGAGCATGAAAAAAATACCATTTTTTTCAACTCCACAGAGTACTCTATTTCGTATATTTTTCTCGTAGAACACACATAAATGCTTGCGCTATTCCATGTAGACGCTAAGATATTGCTATTTTTTTACCCAAAATCCGTGGATTTCCAAATTAAGTCTTCGAACAACCTTCGTTTATTTTTAAACAGATTTTGTTGAAATACTCAATTTGGTCAAAGTAGGGATTTTCGGAATAGCGATTTTTTCATATAAAATATTAAGCCAGGTGCTTAATATAAGTCACATTAATATATCGGTTATATACGATCACTCACTTCCTTCACCCTTCACCTCAAAACTTAATTTCATATGAAAATCGGTATTTTCGGTATTTGCCATCTATCAAAAAATTCTGGAGCGCTGCTATGGTTTTATCTGCGACGATTAAATAATAAGCTGTTCCAAATTTCTAAAGATGCTTGTGGCGGCACTCGTGACCAATCTCTCGACGCGAGCTGTTTGGATACCAATCATGAATGGACTATGGTGCCTTACTCAAGAGTCCAGTAGATGGGTATATTCACATTTCTCTATCGTTAACAAAAATAACATTTTCTTTTCTACGCTAAAAAAATGTCTTATCATGTGATAAAACGGCAGATCACGTGGTTAAACACGACGGTGGGTCTGGACGATTATTCCATTTTAACGACTTTCTCGTCGTACATGGGGACGAAAGATGCTGCGGTCCACATGGCCTTTTGTCTATCGGTCCTCTCCTTCTTCTGGATGCTCGACGCAACCGAATCTCTCGACGCCATTCTGGACGTTTGGGCCAAGGACTGAATTTCATTTAAAAAAAAATTCATGTTTCTTGTATCGTGTCCTGTACATCGTGAAACATCATCTCGTGTATTTGTGCTGAAAAAATAAATTTTCATTGCGAAATATAAAAATAATAAAAAATTATATTAAAAAATCCCGCGAAAGTAAATAAATAAATGAGCATACCGGGTACAGGCAAGACCAGCGGAAGAAATTTGACGATCGGCACGGCCGATCTTGACAGTGAATTTTGACGGCGTACAGCGCGGAAGTTTGAACCTTCGATGACAAAATTCCTCTGCACGATCTGGGCGTTGATTCTCAATACCGCGGGAATCTCGATCTTTCGAACGTGCTTCGCTAACACGATGGAAGACGAGGACGGCGAGGCTCTCATAACAGGACCGCCGATTAATTCGATCTTATTCGCTTCCGGTGTGTACACGATAATCCTGAGTCTCCCGCTGTTTCCCTCGACCTTTCTCAAGCCCAAGGCTTACCTTCTGTGCGCTTACGAGGTTCGTTTTTCCAACTGATATAAAAAAATTCTACACTGAGCAAAAGAAATGGTTGGATTAACCAAAAGACCTTTGAAAGTATGTCACCGTATCTTGGTTAATCCAACCATTTCTTTTTCTTAGTGTATATTTTTTATTGCACTTATAAAAAATTCGGTTGAATCAACTAAAGATTTGGGCAGGGACGTTCAAGTAAATATTTAGTTGGTCGAACAAAATATTTTAATGCCTCAAAAAATATTTTGGTGAAATCATTTGAAATTTTTAAAAATTAACCAATATTTTAGCCCTAGGAGCAAAATATTTATTTGAACGTGTCCGAATGTTTAGTTGATCCAACCATATTTTTTATTAGACTGCTGTCCGAAAATGTAGTTGCTTTTCTCGCAGTTTTTGGCGACGGCCTTCGTTCTCGAATTCTCGATCGCGTGCATCTGGACGCCCATCGACGTTCTCGTTCTGACGGTTCTGCCGAAAGCCCTTTGCAACGTAACGTAACGGCCACATATATCGCGAATTTATGGAACATACTTTGGTCTGTTCTATTAACAGTTTTAATTGCACGAAGCAGATACTCACCAGAATGAACTTGAACGAGGCGGCCGAGTCGACGATGGACACGACTGCCCTCATGGCTAGCATCAGTTTTCTTCTCGCTTTTGGGTTCTTACTTACATCTCTTCACGTCACGAGATCGACGGATTTCACGATTCTGACGTGAGTCACCGGCCGCGTTTGGAGCTCGGTGGATTTTAATAAATCGAATAATTGTTTTCTTGAGTCCAGCGAGTGCGGATTCAATTATTTCTTCGACTACAACAAAGATCGGCTGTGGCGAAGAATAATGCGCGAATTGCCGACGGACGATGGAAAAACGAGTCGATGCAGAGGCCGAAAAAAGAAACGCAGTCGGGCACGCCGAAGTTCCAGTTGATGTTTGTAGAAAAAAAAAGAAAAAAAAACAATCCTCTACCAGAATTTGTGAGAATTTTTTTTTTTACTTTTTTTTATTTTTATTAAAAAGAAGGCATTTATTTCATCCGAACTGAAGTATAACGTACAAATGGTATAGATAATAGTGGTAATAATATAATTAATCGTTAATTAATATCAATTAATTAATCATACATATGTCGATTATAGTACTGTAGATTGTTTATAATATGTATATGGTAATTGTACTAATGAGATGTGTTCAGTGGCAGCATATATACATATTACGATGGTTTTTTTTTTCGTTCTCTTTTTTTTAACGGTTTTTTTTCTGTTTACCCATCTTCAATGACGTACTACATTAAAACATTGGCTTTACAATCTGCTCATTACATACTATTATTAAATTCACGCTCGGCCCTGTCGTACCCCGTCGCCCCGCATTATCAATCATTCAATTAAACGATTAATTAGGCAGTGCATAAAAAGTTACGGATATGTTGGGTGAGCATATTTCTTTATTCATTTCTTTTTTTAACGATTAATGATAATTCTATGATAATGGAAAGTTTACCCAAGTCGATTAAATTGCCAATTAATGAAGAATTCGTCAGTCCGGCCAGATGCGATTTTTTAAGTTTTCTTTTTTATTTCAACGAATCTTAAGGATACAGAAGGGCGGTCCAGTGTGCAGAATTCTTGCACGACGGCCAGTCAGCATAAATAATTGAGTTTAACAAGATTACATGTAGATAAATATGTATAGCACAGCCGGGAGTGTAGACGACGTGCTTCATCGACGAAGAAATAAAAAGTAATAAAAAATTAAAGTAAAAAAAATTGAAAATTAAGGAAAGAAAAAATATAAGTAGCTGTCGGCGTCTTCTGCATCGACGCGACCACCCTGAGTTATCGTGAGCATCGACACTATCCGGCAAAAAGTTTCTCGCACCCTTACTTTCTTTCTCATTTCCATAGCAAGCTTGGATTCTTTCGCTCCCTTTTGTTCGTAATTTTTTTTATTATTATTTTTTTAAATTCAATACACTTTTTCTCGCTTTCTCACGCAGTTCGGTCGTTCTTCCCGTTCGCACTCACGTTCATTCTTCGTAATTGGTACATTATATACATTGTTCGTGCTTCACGGAGATCGGGACAATATACCCGAGAGAGGGGGGGGGGGCGGGGGGGAGCGGGTGCGGGGCTCGGGGTTTGCCCGGGTCGAGCGATCGGTGAATAATCAATAAAGACTTTTTTTTCTTCTTTTCAACGATCCGTTAATGTACATACACAACAGTGATCACTAACTATCTCTTCTTAATGCCACTGCACACACGCACGAGGCGCAAAACTCAGATTCAACGATAAACTGTGTTGTGTTCTTTATTTTGTTTGTTTGTTTGTTTGTCTTTTTTCTTTTGTTTATTTTTTTTTTATTAATTTAATATTTTTATTATTCTTGTTTATTCTCGTTAGTTTCTCTTCGTGTTTAAATTTCCTCAATGTTGAGCTAATGCCAGTCTGTGAAATATCGCGTCGCCAATGGGTTAGACTCTATCTACTGCCTTGTCTCTCGCAGCTAATGATTCAAGGGAGGACGGTATAGGTCGTGCGGAGGAAGGGACTACCGTACACAATATACCATAATAATATTCGTTTAAGAGAATAGTAGAGGATGAATGACGATTGATGACGATTAACGAGGAAAAGAAAAATATATATATATATTTGGAACTCATATAGTGAGCGAGATAAATACCGGGGGGGCATGGGAATCGAGGAAGAGGCTCGCCAGTAGCGTTAATGAATTTTTTTTTCTTTTTTTTCCCTTCGAGAGCTGAGCGCTTCGCTATAGACTGCCCTCTATACCTTAGATTTAAGCTTAAAAGTTAGACTAGGAGACGGGATGGGATAGCGTAACGCGTAAAATTACGCAAATTAATATCACAAATCGCAAAACGATACGTAATACGATAATAATAAGTATAAGATTATTCTTTAATTTACGATAAACCGCGCCCGAGTTCACCACATTCTATTCTTTTCTTCATTTTTTTTTTCATTCTTTTATTTGCTTTCTTTAAACTTACGTATGCCATGGGGCCTCGTCCCAGAGAAGATAATTGTTTTTCCACGCGCGCCCCCGTCATCGCACGCCCTCAATAATTACACGATTCGCACATCGATAAAGTGCACTCGGGTGCACTTGTTGTTTTTTTTTATTTAATTTTTTTTTTTTTTACTTTTACGTTTTTTTCTTTTTTTTTACTTCTCCCTTCGCGAATTACTTTTACGGATAATTATCGCGAGAATTTCCCTTACCGGTAAATTGACTATGAATAATTCTGTTGAGAATTTTACAACTTCAGTCGTTTCGAGTATCTTGCGTTTGAATGCTCGCCCGACGCGTCCGGCCAAGCTCGTCCTCGTATTATCCGGAGCCCGACCGCGCGACCTCACTGCCAACATTCCCTCGCGTTCCGTCAACGTCAAGCTTTAATCACTCTCCCATTTAATTATTGGTTCGTTCGCCCTCGAAGACGTGGCCTTATTGCGACGCAAATTAATTTTTAAAAAAATTCCCAAATCATCGTAAACGCGAAAAATATTACTCGAACGCTCGCAAACGAGCTTAATTATTTATCATTTCGTATGTGTGTGTTTGTGTGTGGTTTTCGTATCGTAATAATAACTATGCGATAATTACATATTATGCACTTTCTAACGCTTGATTCGTCATACCTCTCTCAAATATACGCGTGATTCCCTTCCACCTGATCCTATAAATTTTTTTTTCACTATATATACTATATATATATACTATGTAATAGTAGTTTTCAATATCAATGTAATCATATAATAATACTTGCAATGAATGAGAATGATCGTGACGATGGCGACGTTGAATACTCGTTCGATAAGTCCATCAACTAAGAATTATATTCTCGTGTCGTTGAATAATTCGTTATTCCCTCTCGATTACATAAACGATATCCCGAGTGTCCGACAATGGGGGGTTAACATCATTCTCTCTTCCGTTTTTCTCAATATCTCTTTGGTTTTTCCGGTAAAAACATTAACTAACGGTGTAAAATACGTTTCGCGACACAGTGCCCTCAGTACGTTCGTACATCGCGACGTCGATGCCAATTAAATATATGTATGTGTGTGTGTATGTGAGAGAGTGTGTATATATATATATATATATATATTCATGGATTAAATAATAACGTATATCCTAATATCGAATGTGTCGCGTTAGATCGAATAAATATAAATGATACATGGAAAAATTTATACAAAATTTTCAATGCCATCCAACGGGGGGGCAAAGGTGTGTCTCAGAGTCGTTCGCTCTGCAACGGCTTGACTCGAATTTATACGAACATATATAATTCATTATATTCATTATTATTCGCCGATTGCAGAGACCCATTACTTTTTTTAAACATACATTCACTAGTTATAACTTACTCGTCTTTGTTTTTTTTTTTAGTTTTTTGTGTTTTTTTTTTTCATCGTATTTATACTTTCGCGCGCATTCGCAGGTAATTAAGTAGTCGACGATCGATGTTGAATCAATGATAGGCTGGCTTCGGGGACGCAAGAGGCGAGAGCCTGCCGGTGAGAGAGATCCCGTATATTTGTGTGTGTTTTTTTTAGTATTTTTTTCGGTAGGGAAAAAATGAGCATTGCCGCTTGACGGGGTGTCTAACGGGGAGAGTCGTCGCGCGAGCAGTAAAGTCAGTACGCGGTTCGGACTTTTTCGAGAGGCCCGTCGTCGAGGTCCGAACAAGTCATGAGATCACCTACCCTACAGGACTCCGAATCCAACGAGTAATTGGCTTATTCCTCTTCCTCGCTCTCCTCCGTTGGTCCGTACATGTCGGCGAGCTTGTCGAATCTCGGCCCCCATGCACCGAGATACTCGTACTCGTGCTGCTCGTCGTCGGTGCCTATTACATGGTCAACAAATTATTGATACTTTCTTCAAAGTTTTTTTTTTTATCAACGAAAGGGCAGATGAAATGGTGCCAGGTGAACTTACCGGAAGCCAACGACGAAAGCGAGCCGGCTGTGCTTCCGCCACCCTCGTACGCGTAATTTCGCAGGTCGTCGAACGGCGGTGCGTTCGGATCACTGTCCGCTCTCTTCTTGTGATCCTCTATGAACATTCCTACGTTTGGCTCTGCTCCCATCGGATCTGTCAAAACAGAATGCGTACCGTCAGTCATTGAATTTCTTTCATTGAACTTCATTCGATGAACTTCACTCACTGAACTTCATTCATACAACTTTATTTATAGAACTTCATTCATTGAACTTGATTTATAAAACTTCATTCATTGAACTTCATTCATTGAACTTCATTCGTTGAACTTCATTCATTGAACTTGATTCACAGAACTTGATTCATAGAACTTGGTTCATAGAACTTGATTCATTGAACTTGATTAATTGAATCTCATTCATACAACTTCATTCATAGGACGTCATTCATAGACCTTCATTCATAGAACTTTATTCATAGAACTTTATTCATAGAACGTCATTCATAGAACGTCATTCATAGAACGTCATTCATAGATCGTCATTCATAGAACGTCATTCATAGAACGTCATTCACAGAACTTCATTCATAGAACTTCATTCACTGAACTTCATTCATTGAATCTCATTCATTGGATCTCATTCCGTACAGATAAATGATTGGACAAACTTACAGGCTACTTTGCACGCTGCCATGTTGCCTGCCATCGCGGGTATAGGTCCGCCTATCGGTATCTGCAGCGGAGTTATGTCAAAAGCGGTCATGTCGTCCTCGCCGCCTCCCTCGTCGTCGTAATTTATTATGTTTTCTCGAACGTCGTCGTCGGGCCCTGGATACTTAATGTGGGATTCCCTTCTTCTGTTGTAGACGACGAATACGAGGACTAGCACTGTAAAGAAAAATTGATTAATAAAATGGTTGAGCAAATGTTCGTTAATGAAGAACATCGTTCATTGATGAAGAACCTTCAAAGACAATCCCTTTGCTTCGACACTTACCGAGTATAATGAGAAGGCAAACTAATATAGCAGCCAGCGCTCCCATGCTCAATTTGAGGGTTTGTCCTTCTTGCACCAGCTCGCAGTTCTCGCCCCAGAATCCATCGGGACAGATGCATCTGTAGCGGAAGCGCGGATCCTGATTTATGCACCGTCCACCGTTCAGACAAGGGTAATCGATGCACTCGTTCTTATCCATACATCCTTTGCCGTCAGGCGCTCGTATCCTTCCCTCACCGCATCTGCATTAAAAATGTAATTAAAAAAATAATTCTCTTTCGTGGAATCGTTCTCTATTTTTTTTTTATTGAGATCAACCGTAACTCACGTGCAGTCGTGCTCGTTCCACAGGTCTATGCACTCGAATGGCTCGGGACAAATTACATTGGCGCAAGGTTTGTTCGATGGACAATTTCTCTCGAGATTCCTCGCCATCGTTGCCTGGCCCCATTGCGTTCCGTTCATCGCCGGTGGCAGGGGAAGGTGTTTTCCCTCGAGTCTTATGTCATCCAAACATCCTGAGCGAAAACAAAAAATTAATTTAACGTTACACCGATAAATTGGGTTTTGCGACTCGTAAGGTTTATTTTCTTTTTTTTTTCGAAACGTTCGACCTTACCTTTTTGGTAATCAGCGTAAACTTCGAACGTCCGTACGCCGGTGTACTCGGCCTTGCCTCCAGCGTAAACGCCTTCTTGCTTGTCAACCAGAAGCCACTGGTGTCCGTCGAAGGAGAAAGTCTCGTTGAAGCGTCGTCCTTCGCCGCCGTCGAGCTCTAGGGTCGCCGCCGATCCGTATCTCGAAACTCTGACCGTGTGCCATTGTCCGTCGTCGACCGCTATGGCCGACAACCATATGTCTTTCTCCTCGGTTCTCAGGCTGTTTAGATTGTATCTGAACTGCAGCCTGCTGTCGGTTATCTGAAAAAAAATCGCGGGAAAATTATTGATAATCAGCCCGCCGCCTTCATCGAGCCAATTAATATTTTCAAGTAGGGAAGCGCGGGGCAAAACGGGACCGAAGGTCAGGATGCATCGATGGGACAAAACGGCACGTTCTAAAATTATTGAAAAATTGGGCCTCAATGTTCACGAAAATAGCACTGAACGAAGCGACGTGATCGCTCTACCAGTGTACCAAATTTCAACTCGCTGTCTCAAACCATTTCCAAGTTATAGTCATTTTAAACGATGCAACTCTGTCACATACACACACACACACACACATACATCCGGATGCCAGCTAAAAATCATATTTCTCGACGTTTTAGACTATTTTAAGCATTCTGACATTAATATCTCATTTTTTTTTTCCGAAAACAAAGCTTCCTCCATGAGGAAGCAAAAAATAGCATTTTTGAAAATTCAATTGTTCAATAATTTTATGTCCCGTTCCGCCCCACTGTCCCATTTAGCCCCGCTATCCCTTACGGTCGGAAGACGACACCAACCTCTAGAATGGCGTATTCCCTGTTGTGCTGATCGCTGACCCTGAACAATTCGCCGTGATTCTCGCGCGTCCGGAAGCGCAGCTGTATCTGTGTCGAGTACTTGTCGGGCTCGAAGGAAAGTGCGTACTTGACGTAGCTGTGCTGTTTGAAAGTGGTGGGAACGGTGGGTGTCATGCACCCCGGTCCGGTCCATCCGGGATTGCAGTGGCATCGAGCCTCCTTGAAGCTACCGACGCACGTGCCGTGCTCCCAGCATCTGAAGGTGGACTCCTGGTTGTTGCAGATCTCGTCGGTCTGCGGGCAACCGGCGACGCTGTGTCTGGACAGGCCGGGATGGGCGAGATCGTAAAGCTTGCTGTTGTGAAAGAGGTTCTTAATGCATCCGTCGAAGCCCTTGCCGAACGGCATGGACTTCCACTTGTAGTGGCTGGGATCGAATTGCTCGAAGTAGAGACCGCCGATCTGCAGCGGGGCGTTTACGTTGAGATACTCGTTGAACGGTGGAACAGTGCCCTGGGCCTGGCACGTCGAGTCGTCGAACTGCGGCGCCGTGCCGTCCTCGAGTTCCGACACATTGGCGGATTTGCAGTAGTCGACGATGAGCTTCACCGTCTCGGTTGTCCAGAAGATATCGAGCCTGTGCCACTCGCCGTCGTCGAGCGGCCGCTTGGTCTTCACCTTCAGCTCGAGAGTGCCGGAGCCGAAGTCGATGAGCAGTCTCGGTATACCGCGCTCAAGTTCCACCGATATGAAATCCGACACCATTATCTCGTCGGACTCCGGCGGGACGATCGGCCCGTTGTACAGCAGGAGTCCCTCGGACTTCAGAGTTATGAACTCGAAGCTCAAGTGGCTGTTGTCGCACATCTCCAATGCCGGATACCAGGCCCATCCGTTGCCACGAAAACTTCTCGCGGTTTGCTGACATCGAGGACCGTTGTATCCGGCGGGACACTGGCACGTCAGACCGAATCTGCTCTCTATGCAGCGACCGCCGTTGTAGCACGGGCTGTTCCTGCATGACTCGTTGCTGCTGAAGTTTCGGGCTCCGCACGTGCACTGAGCGATCACGTCTACCCTGACGCCCACCAGGGCGGTCTTGTTGGCGTTCACCATGTAAGGTAGATTGTTTATGTCGAGAACGTTCGTGCAACTTCCCTCGCACATCTCGTTCTCGTAGAAACACTCGTCGATTCCCACCATCGTTATGTTTATACCGACGTCCTTCTCGATCTCCTCGCGATGCATGAGAACTATTCCGTTCAACCTCACGGGCTTGTAGTACGGCGAGCCGTGAGCGGCGAACCTCACGTCGGTCAACGGTGGATGCTTTCGCCTCAGTTGCACGCTGAAGACGTCGACGTTGTCCCTGGCTATGTCGAGCAAGTTCGCCAGCTTGTCTCTGAAGAGATCGGCTTTGCTTCTTGGCTCTAGCTTGTTGAGCTTGTAGTTCCATACGCGGATGAAATCCTCGTCGGTTATACCGGATATCCTGACGGAACCGGAGTTTATGACCGCCTCGTGAGGAATCGTTTTCACCGTGACCGTCGCGTTCGCCGGCACGTCGGTCTGCGTGTGCTTTCTGTCGTAGACCTTGAATCGCAGGTGATACTTGCCGTCGTGCGTACCGGACTTTATGGATATCATTCCGGTGTCCTCGTCGAGCTTGAATTGTGGATGCTCAAGGCCTTCCCAGTAAAACTTCTTGTCCGGCAAGTCCCAGTCGTCCTGATCGAAGACGTACACCCTGCCGATCTCGGTGTCCGGCGATTGTCCCTGCGAAACATTGAATCGGAAATTTCGTTGTAAAGCCTCGAAGAACCTCAAATCCGTCGATATGAAAGTTTCCAGATAGCCAACCGTGGTACGGGCAAACAAGGACTTATTGCTCGCCAGCAAGCTTTGCTGTTTGCTTGTCAGCAATATTGCAACAATAGTTTCTAGCACGAGACTGCAGCATATTGGTAGTAGAAATCCAATCACGGTTGCCATAAGCTGATTCCTTATTCTTGACAGCCGTGAAAGTGATCGAAATCGCGGATGGTCCATTTGTGTGTCGTATAAAATATGATACACAAATGGACCAGCACCAACGATCCTTGGAATTGAATTTTTGGGAGAATCGATAGAGGCACTTAAATTTTATAAGAAATGGAGTTTTAAAAAATGTTACCTAAAATAACCATGACTGAAGCAAATTAATCTTCGTAGTGATACGCAAAGCACCAGCAAGCCTTGCTGACAACTTGCCGACAATATGCGCTTGAGAATTAACGGCATTGAATGCTGGCAAAAACATAGGCAAATGCGGACGCACATGCCGCCATCCCGTGCGGACATATGCGGCCTTTTTGCTGGCGCGTTGTTGGCAAAACGCTATCTGGGTGAAGGGCAATTAATGAGACAAAAGGTGAACTCACGGCGTAATTATACACGAATATGTCCTTCGATCCGGGCTGCATTTTGTTGTCGTTGTCGTCGCCGATCACGACGGTCAGCGTGCTCGTTCCAGCCATGAGCGGAGTACCCGAGTCTTTGATGATAATGGGTATGAGATATTCCTTCTGACGTTCCCGATCGAAAGATCTGAGCGAGGAGACTATGGCCATTCCATCGCCGTTGGCACCCTCTGCAAATCAAAGCCAAGTGATGTTTTACTACCATCGCACCCAGTTAGGATTCGGTCCGGCTGACTGTTGCATCCCGGCACTGGCGCCAGACTGGCCCGGGCTTGGCGCAGTCTCGCGCCAGTGCTGGGCACCTAACAGCCGGCTAGAAAATGGAAACAAGCTTAGCCACGACACGCACTGTTGTCACTCTCGACTTTGAAACTCGCTCTAATCGTGTCTTCGGCGTTGGGATCCATGCGGAAAGTGAAGGGTGGCCCGTTGCTCTTTGATCTGTCGTCGTCGTCCGTAGCGAGAATCTCGACGACCCTTCGAGGGGCGGCGTACTCCGGCAATACGGGTCGGTAGTCTTTCAAGAATGTCGGTGGATTGTCGTTTATGTCCTGAACAACGACCGTCAGAGTGGCCGTAGCGGTTTTCGGAGGAATTCCATCATCGATCGCGAGAATCTTCACCTATAAATACAGCAGCGTGCGATGGCAGCGAATTAGCAAAATATGGATCGGCGAGCTTGCGAAGGGCTTAAAGGTCAGTCTATAGCGCGCATTGCTCACTTGATGTCTCGGGGTCTCTTCGCGATCGAGACTGCGCTGAATGGACACGGTGCCGTTCTCGTTTATGAAGAACTGGCGCTTCCTGTCGGAGCTGCGATCGATCGAGTACGACACTTTGCTCTTTCCACCCTGATCCGGGTCGGTCGCCTTGAACGTCTCCAGCGTGTTTCCTATCGTCGCGTCCTCGAGCACGGTCGTTTCTATATTCGCCTTCTCGAACTGCGGTTTATTGTCATTTATGTCGCGAAGTCTAACGACCACCCAGGAGAAGGCTACGTGGTACTTGTCGTTGTCGTTGTCTTCGCCCTGAAACGCAGAGAAACGACGGAAGAGGGATGATGAGTTTGTCGCACTTGTTATCTTTTACTTTAAATTCATTGGAGCTTAAAGCCTAATAATTCATTGGAAATAAAGCCTTCAATAATTCAGAGCTGGGCGAAGTAACAAAAAATACTTCGAGCTGCGAAGTACAAAGTATCACAAGTACTTGAAGTGTTTTTCAAGTAGGGGACAAAAGTAACACGGGTCAATTGTAACAAGCGGCTGCTCAACGCTGCGCATTATCGGACACATCGGATATGAAGTGAGCAACATTATAAACATCACCTCATAAGGTGATGTTTATAATGTTGCTCACTTTGCGCAGCCGCTTGTCACAATTGACCCGTGTTACTTTTGTCCCCGGTCTCCCCTACATTCCCCGACTACTTTTCGCAATTAGGTTCATAGCGTTAAGTTTGGGTGCAGCATTGGTGTGCTCAAAAAGTACTTGTCTACCTCAAGCACGTACTTAAAGTACCAAACGAATACCCGGTACTTCAATTACTGCCCGGCTCTGCAATGTTTCATACTAAAAACAGCGCTGGAACCAAGAAGTATATTATTGGCGCTCAGAACAAAAGCGAGTACCTCAATGACAAGAAACAAAACTCATCAACATAATTTAAAAGACAATGAAAGTATTCACTGTAAGCTACCTTGTCGTTGACCTGTATCCGGAATCTGAATCCATTGCTCTGCAGCTGATCCTCAAAGTCCAGTGCCTGAACGATCTTGAGTGATCCGGTACCGTCGTTGTTTCGCACCATGGTGAATTTGTCGGCGCCGTAGCCGCTGCTCTCGAGGACCTTGTATTGAAATTTGTTGGTCTCGTCCTCGTCGTGAACGGTCACGGTGAGTATGGGCATCTCCGGCAAGTTCGGACCGTCGGTCTCGTCGACTTCGGTCATCCACTCCTCCTTCGTGAATTGCGGTGGCATGTCGTTTATGTCTTTGACTCTGATGGACGCAGTGCCTGTGCCCTTTAACGAGCCACCGTCCACGGCCACCACTTGTATGGAATAATCGGGCGTTCGCTCGCGATCCAGACAGCAGACAGCGGTCTTTATTACACCGGTTTCAGCCTCGATCTCGAATATGGGCGAGCCCGTCTCCTCTTCTATGACGTTCTTCTCGATCGAGTATATGAGCTTGGCGTTCGTTCCCTCATTGGGATCGTCGTAATCTATCGCCGTCATCGTCATCACGAGCATTCCCGCTGTACCGTTCTCCGTGACGTTGCCGTAATAAATAAATTGCGGGAATATTGGGGCATTGTCGTTTATGTCTTTCAAGTTTACTTGAACGTCCGCGTAACCGACGAGACCCTCGCCACCCTCGTCCTGAGCAAATACCGTGAAACGCCACTGAGGCCTGCCGTTCGGCTGATCCCTGTCCAGTGGCTGTAATTTTTATTTTTTTTTTAGTCGATCAATTCGTTTTTTAAAACCTGGTGGTGGACAATCTTTGTTATAATGTTTTTTTACCTTTAGAACGTAAATCTCGCCGGAAGTACGATTTATGTCGAATTTACTGTTGGCTGGATTGTTGGGATCGATGCCTTGGCCTGTCAGGAAGTAAACGATGTTCTGCGGCCTGTCCTTATCACCGTCGGTCGCTAGTACCTGTGTGACAAGAATTGTACATTTAGCTCCGAAATTGGCTTTTGTCCACGCAGGAAAAAAGGATGCGCGACTTATATCGAAAAATATATCAGTCATGTAAAATATATTTTCGTCGAAAAATGTTATATTTTGGATATTTGGATACATTATCGATATATTTTGGATATTTTTTGGAGTATATGTTTGCAAATATAGATCGCCCAAGTAGATAGCAATTTATATGATTAATACATTAATCATTTAAAAAACGGCAAATTTAATATATGTCGATATTTTTTGCCCTTATCTTATTTTCGTGCTGATAGATTACTTAAATTTTTAATTACCTGTAAAATACGTTTCGGCAAATTTCTGTCGTCTTCCTCGGTGATCTGAGTTCTGTAAGTCGGTCGCTCGAATACAGGCGGATTATCGTTTACGTCCTTCACGTGAATAACCACAGTGGTGTAATTTTCCTTCAAATTGTCCGAGGCAGTTAATTTGAGCTCGTACTGTAAAACACATTATGCCTGTTACAAAGCCGCTCATTGAACAACGAAGATTATCAAATTTGCTCGAGGGCTACGAAATATGTTATCGACATTTGTGTCACCAGCAGCGTACGGGCGGTGTTCGGCGATAAATATTAAATGATCTCGCGGTTAACTCACCCTCTTCCTGGTCTCGTAATCCAATGGCCCCGCAACATAAATCGCCCCGGTCATATTCTTGACCGCGAACGCACCGCCTAAGTTACCGCTCGTAATCTCGTATCGAATACGCGAGGCTAAATAACCGAAACAATTCAATCTCACAAATATAAGATAATAAAAATACAATTTTCCCAAAAAAAATGTTCTTCGCTAAAAAAAAAAAAAAAAAATATATATATATATATAAATCAGAGCTGGGCAAAAACACTAAGTACTTGAAGAGTCAGTGCTCAGTACTCAGAGCTTCAGCAATTCAGTTCTGCCAGTACTTAATACTTCAGTACTCAAAAACTACTCAGCGCTCAGTACTCAGAACTTCAGCAATTAAGTTCTGCCAGTACTCAATACATCAGTACTCAAGAACTACCCAGCGCTCAGTACTTCAAGTAGGGTAGAGCGGGGCAAAATGGGGCAACCGGGCAAAACGGGGTTTTTGGGCAAATCGTAATTTTCCAATAATTTTTGGATACCCGAATTCGCCCTATCGGATACATCAGGCTTTTCTGCCCAGTTTTGCGACCTTGTCCGATCCACAAATTATTGTAAAATTTAGTTTTGCCCAAAAACCCCATTTTGCCCCGTTGCCCCATTTTGCCCCGCTCTCCTCTACTTGAAACTTCAATACGTACTTCAAGTAGGGTAAAAGTGGTGAATATGGCCTCCTCGATTAACACGTAAATCAATGATATATGGACCGGGCCATATTCCCCACTTTTACCCTACTTAGGGTATTTGCCCAGGTCTGATATAAATATAGGGATAAGTTTGACTTACACTCGTCGTGATCTTTGGCGGTGACAGTAAGTACGGTGTGTTGTATGTCCTCATTCTCGTCTACCTCAGCCTCGTAGAGGCCCTTATCGAAGTACGGAGGATTGTCGTTCTTGTCGGCGATTCCGATACGAATGAATTTCGTAACTGCAAAAAATAAAGAGAAAAGTATTAAAACAAAAAGAAACGCAAATAGGTGCGAAATGTCCCGAGGCTCATGCGAGAGTTGCACAGGGGAGATGAATTCGTTGCATCGTATAGTCGGCTAATCGTTAACGTTCGTAGAGATCTCGTTAAACCTTGCATCCCGGTAAGTTGGCTAATAATTAATTAAACGAACGAGACATTGTCGCTCAGCCGAGTAAGACCTAATAGTGCGCCGGGCGGTTTGTGCGATAACACCGAACTTCGAGGCGCGGTTTTGCCCGAAGTTTCGCGAAACTTCGAAGTTGAAAGTACCCGCACGTCTCGCTCAGGCTCCATCAGGCTCCTATCTTCAAGATGCCCTCAAAGCGTCGGTGTGTGCTGTGCACGAGGCAGCGAATTAATGTTTCGCCCCTGCGGCCTCTTCGGTGAACATTTTTTCTCTCTCCAATTGTCCTCGACGCACGTGCCAAAGCATCCGAGTTTCCGATTAATAACGAAGATTATTCGCTCGGATTGCTTTGCGCATAATCTTCGCGAGTGGAAAATCGCACGAATGCATTGCGCCGGCCGTCGCATAATCCGCCTACTCGACCACACTCGATTCGTTAAGACCAGCAAATACCGCTGTCGGTAATAAAAACTGTAATCAATGTTTTGAAAAAATCTGACCCCACACACAGTAAAAAATAATTTCGTAAAATCGTAATGTCCTAAAAATAATTTTGTTAAATAAGTGACAAACTCGTTTGTCACTTATTTCCCGCGTCATTGACAAAATTAGTTTGCACTTTTGTTTGCAAAACTAGAGAAATAACAAATAAAAAATTGTGGACGTTTGTACACAATAAGTTGTTGTAAAAAGTACAAACTTTTTCTACTGTGCATCCTCAAACGGAAACTCTTACACGATCCCGACTTGAGATCCGCTTCATTTGAGACTCAGTTTCCAACCGGAAACGGCTTTGTACTTTTGTTTGTAAAACTAAAAAAACAACAAATAAAAAATTGTGGACCTTTGTGCACAATAAGTTGTTGTAAAAAGTACAAACTTTTTCTACTGTGCATCCTCAAACGAAAACTCTTACACGATCCCGACTTGAGATCCGCTTCATTTGAGACTTACTTTCCAACCGGAAGCGGCTTTGCCCTTTTTATGTATGTAAAACTAGAAAAACAACAAATAAAAAATTGTGGACGTTTGCGGACAATAAGTTGTAAAAAGTACAAACTTTTTCTACTGAGCATCCTCAAACGAAAACTCTCACACGATCCCAACTAGAGATCCGCTTCATTTGAGACTCAGTTTCCAACCGGAAGCGGCTGGCGCCCTCGGAATAAATTAATTACAGTTTTCGTTACCGACCGAGCCCTCACCTCGAGTGGAGATCCAGCCCGGAGGCGACAAAACACTGTTCACCGTTGCTGCCCCGCGGCAAACTTAGATTAGCCAGATCGCTTCGGTGCTTCACGCTCAAGTGTTTCCGAAGTAATCGCCTGCAAGGCTCTCGCGAGATCTTAGTCGGGTTTCCGTTCCTCCGCGTCGAGCGTTATTAAAACTGTTCGGAGGTAGTTCGAAAAAGTTATGACGTTAAATTCATACATGCATAAAAAGTGTATTTTCGTCTTGGGAGTCCCGGCAAAAGTTCCCGTCGAGTAATTTGCTAATGGACTTCGGTCGGAACGTCGTGTCTCAATCTTCCGTTACCCGCAGAGTGTTACGTGCCCCACGTACCTATATTTTTCCAGGCCGCGAGGAGAACCCCGTGTACCCACACACATACATCTATATATATAACCACCCGGCGGAGAGGCGAGGAGAATAGCGCGAAAGAAATATCAAAGGAAACTACGTGCCCGGAGTTCGCAAGGTTCTTTTTCCCGGCAGCAAAAGCGCGAGCGACGCAACTCTTAGAGAGCCGGCTGCACCAACATTCTCCACGAGCGGCATTACAGTGTATTCTCGGAATGGAGGGAGTTGATTGCCCGAAGGCTGCGAAAGCTCTATTTACAGATCGACAAAGTAAAGGGACAGGGCAAAGCCCGAGTGGCGTTCGCCGCTGGTAACTCGTTCGCGGATTCCCCGCACTGGGCGTATTACCTTGTTAATAAATTTACCTATCCGGAGGCAGGTAAACAAGCATTCGGGCCAATCGGACGTCGACCCGGGCGCCGCAGATCCGCGCGGTTTGTCGCCGCGGTACGGGATAAAGTTTCTTTGACAAAGTCGACTGTCGTACGTCAATGGACGAGGGGTTTTGGACGTCGTTACTACGGGTTTGCGTATCTCGTAACCGAATCGATAGTTTCGAGACTTTGGCCATTTTTCTAAACGCTCCTCCTTCCTACGACTCGGTTCGTAAAGGAGAGGGGGAAGAGGGGGGGGGGGGGGTAGAGTTTTCGGAGGACGAATGAAAACAGCGGGGAAAACAGCGGTACGCGGAAAAATGTGGATCGTAGGGGAGAGCGGGGCAAAATGGCACAGCGGGGCAAAACGGGATAATGAGACAAAACGCAATTTTCTGATAACTTTAAGATGATGGCGATGGTGGTAGGTGGGGCAAAACGGGTTTGAAAATTCGGATGTATCGTTGGGACAAAATGGGGCATCGAAAAATTATTCGATAATTGAGTCTCGCCGTCACTGTTCCGTTTTGCCCCGCTGTGCCATTTTGCCCCGGTTTGCCCGATGAGGAGCGGGGACGAAAGGACGGTGGAAAAGTAGCGGGGAAAGGTGGCAAACAAGGAAACTGGAAAATGTGTTTTCTTCGAGATCGAGCTGGCCAGGAGCTCGCGGCAACACCCAGTGGTGAGGGTAGAGGGGCACACGGAAACGCGTTACTGGGGCACGGGGTAAGAAATCGATGAAGCCTCAACCCCGCAGCCGCGGCTGTATAGCAGGACCGCTTCAACCGGCACCGCCGAGGGATGCGAGAGCGACGACGCGGCTACGCCGAGTTTTGAAGCCCGCGTTTTCACTCCGGTACCGAAGGGGTTTTGCCCGAACGTACGCTCGAGCGGCTTCTCACTTAGTCGCGGACTTGTAGCGAGTACCGTACGGGGCTATAGATTCTGCCGGACGATCCTATTTGCTGCTGGGACGCCGGCGAGCGCGGGCTAATAATGGCCAGGCTGGGATAAAGTAATTCGGCGGTGATGGCTGTTGTAATTTATCGCTCATGATTTTCGGAGTTATTTTCGGACGAGTAACCGTTTTAAGGCGCTATATCGGACCCTCGTTGCGTCCGGGGAATTCCTGAGAAGGCCCTGGACTAGCACCGATGTATCGTTCTAAAGTTTTTACTGGAGAGACGATATTTTCATATTTTTTTAACATTCGAGCAAAAAATTTTGGAACCAGTGTCACATTAATTGTTTGCACTTTTTCGGCAACCCTGGCAGGGAATTTTGGAGCGGTGCATCGGGCAGTTATGAGATCCGGAAAAGAGCTGACTAAACTCCGATGTTAACGTTCTAAAATTTCTACCGGAGAGACGAATTTTGATTATTTTTTACCATTCGAAAAAAAATTCTGTAACCATTATCAGATAAATTCTTTTAATTTTTTCGGCAAACATGGCAGAAATTTTGGAGCGTTGCATCAGACCTCGATGAGGTCCAGAAAAGACCGACTGGACCTCGATATAAAATGTTTATTAGAAAGACAACTCTTTATTACTTTCTAATATCTGAAAAAAAATGTTGGTCCCATTATTAGATAAATTCATTGCATTTATTTCGCCAACCCTGGCAGACATTTTTGAGCGTCGCATCAGGCGCTGACGAGGTCCGGAAAAGCTCAACCGAACACTCCCAGAAAAATAATTTATTTCACGGTCAAGGTTTATTTGGTTTAAGTAGAATATTTATTTGATTTAAATACATATTTATTTCACTTAAATGAATATTTAACTTAAACCAAATAAACAGTGGCCGTCAAATAAATTATTTTTCTGGGTGCACCGATCTAACGCTCTAAAATGTCTAAGGACATGTTTCCTCGCAATTGTACAATAATCGAAATAAACAATGCTCCCTGAGTGAAACATATACCCGGATAATGCGGCTAGACGTCGGTTAGGCATGAACAATTGCGGCGATGAAAGCGTGATCCACACAATACGCGGAGAGAGCGCGAACGATCAAACACCGCTGTAATACACCCTACGAGTGTTGCGCTCAAGTTTGCCGTCTGATGCGGTCGAGTTACCCGTGCAGCAATGCCCACGATGAATTGGCGTGCTTTCCGACTGGCTGATCGTAGCTCATTGCCACGTCGATTTGCCTCGGATGTATTCACTTGGAACATTTCGAGGAACCCTCCCGATACAGTTTCCTTCCCCGCCCGCCACTCGGCGTCGCGCATTGTCAGGCATTAATCACGACATGATGAGATTCATGAGGTTTCCGTCGTCGCTCCCATCTCGCGTACAACGCACCGACGTGCGCCTCTTTCACGCATCTATTTTTCTCACGACAGAGAAAGCGCACACACTCGTGTACAAATCCGCGCACACGGCCAAGTTGACGTAGGGTAATTAGGCTCGTGCGTCGGCAATCAATGGTGCGCTGATCTGTTCCGAGAGTGTTGGCCGAAGCCAACCAAATTGAATCAAACAATTAGTTCGCAGTGTCAACTGGATGTTTCACTGCGAGCCGGAGGCGCGGCTTGAGGCCGGAGTTCACGATTCTTCCTCATGACCGGGGGCGACGGAAAGCGTTGGAAGCGGCAAAAGCGTCCCGTGAATTACGCAGGAAGGGGCGAACTTTTTCCACTTCTTTCCGGGCAACCGATTTCAGTCACGGAAATGGCAAACGTTGAGGTCGGACCGCTGTGTAAGCGGGTAGGAATTTCCCGTCTCCGGAATCGCTGATGCCGTTCCTTGAAAGGAATCCCAGGCAGGCGACCTTTCCATCGTCGTCCGATTCGGCCGGACCGCTAGCTGCATCATCCGGAAAACTCGAGATGCCTGATTATGCCTTCAACGAGAGATACCGCCGGGGGCCGAGGGGGCAGGGTGGGGAGGGATACGTTCTATATAGCTCGTAATCGAATTGGCGGCCCCGGCGATAAACTCAGTTTGCGGCGAGGCGAACACAATGGGGGTCGCACTAAACGCCATTAAATTTAATGGCGTTAGCTCGTTGCGGACGCAGCGGCTCCGGCGCTGCCGGTGACGTATCCGGACTATTTCTCGGCGTACGCCTCGGCTTCTTTGTCCGCATTTCGTTTTGTACGAATCCTCCGGGCGAGAGTCTATTTTTCAACCACCAGAGATGCAATTTTTTTACATCGATGCACGATGCGACGAGTGGGAGTACAGGATGGTGGTTGCTGTTTGAACGAACCGCTGGCGCTTGCCTTTCGAGGAAAACGCTTCCGTGGAGTCGCAAAGAAGAAGCCCT
The DNA here is from genome assembly GCA_917499995.1 of Ichneumon xanthorius. Classification (NCBI taxonomy): domain Eukaryota; kingdom Metazoa; phylum Arthropoda; class Insecta; order Hymenoptera; family Ichneumonidae; genus Ichneumon; species Ichneumon xanthorius. The sequence goes on along the minus strand of OU824202.1, from coordinate 19,967,681 downwards.
TGACGAGATCTCCAACCTCCGCATCCTTCGGTGCGCAACACGAAACTCTGCCGACTGAGGGGAATCAACGACCTAATCCCGTTCAAATAGCCGGCGAATCCTCGGGAAAGTCAAGTTTGTCTTTAGCCCTTGGAATCGTGCTATTACCACTCGAAATCTCGGAAATTGCTGACGTATAGTTGCCTCCTCATCCGTGCCGGTTTCAATCTTCAACCGCCGATAGACTATTCTCGCTGTGGGCGTCCAAATTGACTTGAATGGAATGGGGTTGAAGTGGGGAGCGCGGGACGACGGGCTAAGACGGAGCGGTGTGTCTTGACACACATGCGGATCAAAGAAAAATCTAAAACTTGGGTAGCCTACTTTAAGTATGGAAAGTAGTTTAAGCGTTGAACTGTGCTCCTGATGAGATCTAAAAATATGGCACGAACTCCCTTGATTTTCTCGAACCAACCGGGCGATCTCTTTTATCTTGTTATAATATGACCCTGGTCATATCTGCATGACATCAAATTTCATCTTTGGCAAATCTATGTCAATGTTGCTTTAGGGCAAAAAACAATGTTCACTTGTAGAATTTTATTCTCTAAGTGAACTTTCCTGAGCGAAGTTTCTGCGATGCCAAACACAGGCGTTATAAGTTGATGAAATTTACTTTTATGCAGATATCTTCAGGGTCGTGTTACAATAGTGAAATTTGCTCCATTTTCATACAAACTTTGTGGTCCGAAAAATTGTGGTTCAATTCTTAGGGTCCTAAACCTTACGGAAGGACAGCGCGCGACTTATGTAAAAAATAAATCCTAAAAATGGTTCATTGCCAGATTTTTTCAACTGGTGTTTTCGCGAATCTGTATTCCCTCCGCCAAAGTGGAATTTACCTCCGGGCGCAGGAGTTCCAGGCCGACATTTTTTGGTGTCCCACATTCGTTACTTCTACCCTAATTAATACCACATGACATGCTATGCCATGCTCCGATCAAAGTATTATGCAACACGTCAACACACACGACGCGAGTTACGAACACTGTAAACCGCTTGCGAAACAAACGCGTTCGTTGTTTCGTCATAAATAACAAATAACCCGGCGGGATTAAATTTCCCGGGAACGCTGTTTGTTTCGTGATATGTAACGCAACAGCGGCCGACTGTTTATCGGAGGGCTAATGTTTTAGTCCGCAGCGTGTAGGTGCATTAATGTGGAGATTAATGTTTGTCCATTTTCGTACAAATTTTGAGTCCCGAAAAACTTGAATTCAATTCTTAGGGTCCGAAGCCTCACAGCGAGACATTTGCGAGTAAATTCCATTATTGGCCAAAATCTCTTTTCCGTATTACCAAGCATACGAAAAAGCGAGTAAAATGGATTGACCGCGCGACTTATCTGAAAAATAAATCCTAAAAAAATGTTTCATAACCGGATCTTTTCAACGGGTGATGTCGCGTATCTGTATTCCTTCCGCGAAAGTGGGATTTATCTCCGGGCGCAGGCCAACAGTTTTCGCTGTCCCACATTCGCCATTTTCGCCCTAATTAATTAGGATAACAGTGACGTAGCATATTGTGGTATTAATACCACAATGATACGCTATGTCACGCTCCGGTTAAAAAATGATGCAGCACCTCAAAATCCAGAATGCGAATTATGAACACGGTAAACCGCTTGCGAAACAAAAGCGTTTGTTGTTTTGTCACAAATAACCCGTCGGGATTAAAATTTACGACGACCTCTGTTTGTTTCGAAATATGTATCGCAACAGCGGCGTACTATTTGCCGGGGGGGGGGGGGGGGCTAATACTTGAGCAGCGTCTACGATGCATTTTCGTGCATCCCTACAGTAGATAAAGTTTTGTCGATTTTCATAAAAACTTTGAGTTCCGAAAAAGTTGAATCCAATTCTTAAGGTCGGCAGCCTTACGAAGAGACATTTGCGAGTAAACTCCATTAGTGGCCGACATTTATGGTCCGTATAATCAAGTATGCGAAAAAAGCCAGTAAGATGGATCCTCTGGGTGAAAAATAAATCCTAAAAATGTTTCATTGTCCGACCTTTTCGACCGGTGTTTTCGCGTCCCTTCTGCCAAAGTCGGATTTACCTCCGGGAGAAAGAGATACAGTAGAGAACCTCGCTTACCCGACCTTCATCCGAGTCCTCCGCTTTAACCGAGGTATAGGTTCGGATAATACGGAAAACTGATAAAACGGATAAAGCAGCAGCGCCCGCGTGCGGAGTAGTCCGGTTACTCGTGTTATCCGAGATTTCACTTATCCGATGTACACTCCACCCACATTACCTCAAATAAACGGGATTCCACTGTACAGCCCAACATCTGCCACTTTGCCTAATTAATGCCACAATTATATGCTGTGCCACTTTTCCGGTTAAAAAAATGATGTATGACCGCGAAACTCAGGACGCGGATTATGGACACGGTAAACCGCTTGCGAAACAAAAGCATTTGTTGTTTCGGCATAAATAACCCAGTGGGATTAAATTTTACAGGGACCTCTGTTCGTTTCGAAATATGTATCGCAACAGCGACCGACTGTTTACCGGGAGAAGGAAGGGGTGGGGGGGGGGCTAATATTGTAGTGAGCAGCGTGTACAATACATTTTCATGCATCCCGCGCTAGATATCCGGGAGATTAATGTTTTGTCCGAGTAGCCGGCTCGGAAGCGCGAGCAAAATTAATCCGGCGCAGCGGCCCATCGGCGGCTCTTTTCCACCGGAGCGTGCAAGCCGATAGTGCTTTTAGCGCGAACCGATATTGTTAATTCAACAAAATTGAACGGGCTTTTCCGCGGCGGCTGTGCAATCCGCGACGCGAGTATTGACACTCGTCCGGCTCCTGGCGTTAAAATCCCACGAGAAATTATTTGTCGGTATTGGTCGACCGGGAAAAGGTAAGGGGTGAAACGTCGACGGAATGTTTGGTATATGTACTTTGAAAGATTGAGCTCCGAGTGGCGCGGAGTTAAGACCGTGACACGAAAGCCCGGCGATACATAGCTACGTATAGCCTTGTGAACTTCTCGTTCCCGCCAACGGGCGAACGAGCTTTATTGACCAGGGGCTTCAAACGTTTTTTTTTCTTCTTTTCGTTACTTCTCACCCGAACAAGCTATCGAGTGCCCGATCGGATAAATTCGTAACAGACGTAACTTTTTTTTTTATCGATTACCGACTTAGTGAGAAAATTAACAATTTCTTCATGAAACATTATCAATCCACGGTGTACGTTTGATCGGTAATCGGGGTTAATTAATCGGGCCTCCGAGTATGCAAGTAGATAAAACTTTCGCGAGGAATATTATATCTGTTACATTACACGAAGATTAATAATGAATTCTCCATTACACGAAGAGTAAAAATGATTTCTTCATTAAATAAAAGATGAATACTTATTGCTCCATTAAACACAGAGTAATAATTATTTTTCCATTGCGTGAAGGTAAAATCGAAGATTTATTTCCATCGCACAAAGATAAATCTCAATGCTTCTTGCATCTCGTGTTCGTAGTCATGGATACGTGTGATCCGTTGTAAGAGGATCAAAACCCACCGTTAAGATCATGATACACCGGCGACTCGGAGAAAATATGCTCCCGAGGTAAACAGAAACGATCCTTGGGCAAAGCTCTCGCCGCAGGTAAAAGAGGAGACTCGGTGACGCGTACGAATCTATAATCATGTATCCCCCGCGTTTGAAGAATTTCGAGTACTGCGAGCCGACGTTGGTCATGCCAGACAGTATCAAAACTGGCGTACCTAAATAGCCAACTAGCAGAGAGACCAACATTGTCAAATGTGCTCCCTTTCTATCCATCTACGGCTCTTGCAATGGCGTGATGACTGACGAATTTTCCTCTCTGCTCCGTCCAAGAGTCTCTAGCTATTATCCCGTTGATTACCTTCCCTTGCCTTTTACACCCCCCCCCCTCCCCCACCCCGCAGCTGTACCACCTTTTTTACGTACCACGGAACAACGTTCGACCATCGTCGTCAAAGGAATTCGCCGTTGTTGTTTTCCCCTCCTTAAGTGGCGCCCGACAGCCAAGGCGCAAACAGCACCAGCATTGTTTCCAACCGCACAGTGTTTATGGTAAATCGAAATATTAGCCAAACCCCACCTGGCCGCATTACACTTACATTTCAGCAAGACGTCCCACGTAACGCACTGACGTTGGACATGCCAGGCAGAATCAGAACTGGCGTATCTAAATAGCCAACTAGCTGAGAGACCAACTTTGTCAAATGTGCTCCCTTTCTCTCCATCTACGGCTCTTGCAATGGCGTGATGACTGACGAATTTTCCACTTTCCTCCGTCCAAGAGTCTCCAGCTATTATCTCGTTGATTACCTTCCCCTGCCTTTTCCACCCCCCAAGCTCCACCACCTTTTTTACGTGCCACGGAACAACGTTCGACCATCGTCGTCAAAGGAATTCGCCGCTGTTGTTTTCCCCTCCTTAAGTGGCGCCCGACAGCCAAGGCGCAAACAGCACCAGCATTGTTTTCAACCGCACAGTGTTTATGGTAAATCGAAATATTAGCGAAACCCCACCTGGCCGCATTACACACGTTGCACCATAAACAACAACGATGACGGCTCGTCCGTTGGGAAGCAAAAGAGAGGAGTGAAACATCTACATTTCAGCAAGACGTCCCACGTAACGCACTAACGTTGGACATGCCAGGCAGAATCAAAACTGGCGTACCTAAATATCCAACTAGCTGAGAGACCAACTTTGTCAAATGCGCTCCCTTTTTCTCCATCTACGGCTCTTTCAATGGCGTGATGACTGACGAATTTTGCACTCTCCTCCGTCCAAGTGTCTCCAGCTATTATCTCGTTGATTGCCTTCCCCTGCCTTTTCCACCCCCCACCCTGCAGCTGTACCACCTTTTTTACGTGCCACGGAACAACGTTCGACCATCGTCGTCAAAGGAATTCGCCGCTGTTGTTTTCCCCTCCTTAAGTGGCGTCCAGCAGCCAATGCGCAAACAGCACCAGCATTGTTTTCAACCGCACAGTGTTTATGGTAAATCGAAATATTAGCGAAATCCCACCTGGCCGCATTACACACGTTGCGCCATAAACAACGACGATGACGGCTCGTCGGTTGGGAGGCAAAAGAGACGAGCTCGAGGCCGCAACTCCGCGGAGTGAAACATTTACATTTCAGCAAGACGTCCCACGTAACGCACTGCATACCGCGCTAAGAACGTAAATGGGAAATGCTAATTAAGGCGGGCGCGTGCTCGGGGCTCCGGAGCGAAGGAACGTTCCTCTGTGCTCACCCCGGAAGCTCGCCCAGAGATTTTACTTTCAAGTTCCTCTCTTCCTCCGTCTCCCACATCTCCCTCCCGGCCCTCGGGTGAACTCGAGAGGGTTGGAAATATGTATAACTCTCGGAGGATGGAACTCGTCCTGCCCCCCTCGCACACTCCCACCCGTCGACGGAGCTACCGCGCGAATCGAGTGATAAAAGCAAAAGTCGCAAGTGGTCGCCGACTGCGCGCTCTCGAGGAACCGCGGATGCTTCCGCCCCCGAGATGCTGAATCCCGCTGCCGAGGAGCTTCGTCATTGTACGGAAACAAGATAAGAGCTCGCTCGAATGCGAAAGGATTAAAAAAGAGGCGGATGGGTTTTGAAAATTTAAGCGACCCGCCTATCCGCTTGTTAGATGGAGCTGAAAGAGCCGAGAGAACATTCGTTCAACGGGGTTGAAATGCACACTCGTCGGTGGAAAATAACGCATGTAAATTGGAGTCGGAGGCACGTTCGGACAGCATCGGGAACGAGGAAAATGTGCGGTCGCGAACTCCGATTACACCCGGGGATGAAACGTAACGCGTCGTAACGTTAAACAGGGCGTATTGTTTCGGTGCCCGGGGGGTTGAAAGAGGCGAGTAGGGTCTAAAACCTCATACCCCACCGGCGCAAGAGTCGTGTAACATTGCCGGGTCGTTCGGTAACGTATGTTCCCGGAGTTTCGAGTGAATTCGACGAGGTATGGCGTATATAACGTACGTGACCTACCTCCATCGCGCACCGACGCATCGTATATACTGTGGCTGCTTTCGGAGCATCCAGCAGGCGCCCCGCTATCCCTCCCCCTCCCTCGTTATATTTTACAACGGCTTTAATGCTATGCGCATATAAAGTATTGGATTATACCGAGAATAACAAGCTATCGAGAAGCCGTTTTAGCTTGACGGCTTGATCCATACAAAAAAAAAAATTTTTAAATGAAGAAAAAAAATTCATTAAAATTTGGAAAAAAATTCGACCCGTTTTCTTCTGTGAGCGTCGCGACGTGCATTATGTATTTCTATATTGATAATTTTTTTTTGCCGAAAGCTCGCCTCCCGAGGGGGACGTTTTGCTCATTTCAACGATCGGGAGAGACGCGAGAAACATGTGTGTAAATAAAGTATTGGATTATACCGAGAATAACAAGCTATAGAGAAGCCGTTTTAGCTTGACAGCTTGATCCATACCAAACAATTTTTTAAATGAAGAAAAAAAATGCATTAAAATTTGGCAAAAAATTCGACCCGTTTTCTTCTGTGAGCGTCGCGACGTGCATTATGTATTTCTATATTGATAATTTTTGTTGCCGAAAGCTCGCCTCCCGAGGGGGACGTTTTGCTCATTTTAACGATCGGGAGAAACACGACAAACGTGTGTGCACGGGAATACGCGAGTAACGATCCGAGCGTAGCTGGTTTCGGGAGAGAGAGCGTTTCTGGAGAGTCGTACACACGATTTACACGTTCGGAGCAATGTACGCTTCTGTTCGGGGACATTGCGCCCGCTGTGCGGGAGGGCGGGCGCGACGGAACGCGCTACCAGCGAATCCGCCGCATCCGGACCGCGAATATTGCACGGATCGTCGACACCGATGCACGCTTTAAAACGCTCCCTCCGCGGATTCACTTATCAGCCCACACCGAATTCAATGACGAAATGCTTTTCAATCGTTTCATACCCACGCAATCTCTCACCATCAACTTTTCGCTCTAGGTGTGGCTCAGTTTGGACCATTTTTTTGCAATCTGCTTCACACTATATATCGGTACATTTCTTTTTCCACGTTAATCGATCGGAAAAATATTGAATATTGAACTTTTTATAAATAAAATTGGTAAAACATTTAATATTTAATAGTTTTTAATTAAGTAGGTAAAACATTTAATATTTAATATTTTTTAATAAAGTAAGTAAAACATTTATATCCAATATTTTTTAATAAAGTAAGTAAAACATTTATATCCAATATTTTTTAATAAAGTAGGCAAAATATTCAATATTTCATATACGGCTTCGACAATTTAATTCAGCGAGGGGACAATAGATTTTATTTCTTAAAGAATTTGTTCTTACGGTTCGACTTTTTTTTATTCTTCGTAGAGAACGAATTGATTTACTATCTTCGGTGACATCGCGGAGGTGGGAGCCGTGGAAGCGATTTTTGTGCGATACCATCAGTGAATTGGTTCGGTGTACAAAGAACGCTTGGAGAACGGTGCCGCGCGGGGGCGCGGGTGTGTGTGTGCGAAGAGCCAGTAGATACAGCGAGCAAAGTGTCAGACACAGTGGCAAATGGGTTGTACACAAGGGAAGAGTTCGCTCTCAGCCCGCTAAACTATTTATTCAGCGAGCGGAGGGTCTGCAGCATTGCGCCAGTATTCATCCGGCTCGCAGCCTTGCACACCTTCGAACGGAATGCATGCACACGACACAACGCCTGAATAATTTCCACAGGTGTAAAGAACTTTTCATTCCATTTGATCTCAACATTTTATTAATTTTTTTACCCCCCCCCCCCCTCCCCCCCCCCCCCCCCCGAAGCTAATAACAAGCCCTCGGTGAAACTGACATGAAAAGTAATGCGCGTGATCTCATAGACGGGTAGTTCGCAGAGAGCAGCAGGACGGAAGCCCGAGGCGTTTCTCTCAAGCACCCTCGCTAATTTTCCTCTCAAACTGCGCGAGGGAGGATGATCGCGTTACCCCTGTTATTAATTACGAGCGGGTTATTGTATGCTGGTTGTATGCACACACTCGTCGCCTCGGAGCACGCGGTTAAAAGTTGTACGGCCCTCTGTGCCGACTTGAAACCACTTTCCCGCAAACTTCACTCGGTATAGTGATCGTTTGTTTGTTCGGGCCAGACCACTTTTTTACAATCTGACCAGAATACATTTGATGTAATTTGACAAATTTTTCAAGCGTCCGTCACTCGGACTCTATTTTTTGACTTAAATTTTTTATTCTTCGTGTGTACTTTTCTCAGACTCAATTTTACGCAGCTTTGAGTGCCGAAAATTGAGCGCGAGGGCAGACAATCCGACGACATTTTATGTAAATTGATAAATTTTTTGAGGATCCGTGACTCGGACTCTATTTTTTAACTTAAATTTTTTATTCTTCGTGTGTACTTTTCACAGACTCAATTTTACGCAGCTTTGAGTACCGAAAATTTAGCGCGAGGGCGGACGATCTGACGACATTTTATGTAATTTGATACATTTTTCGAGGATCCGTCACTCGGACTCTGTTTTTTAACTTAAATTTTTAATTCTTCGTGTGTACTTTCCTCAGACTCAATTTTACGCAGCTTTGAGTACCGAAAATTGAGCGCCAGGGTGGACGATGCGACGACGGTTATTAATTACGAGCGGGTTATTAAACGTCCCTCTGTGCCGACATGTGACCACTTTCCCGCAAACTTCCCTCGGTATAGCGACCGTTTGTTTGCTCAGGCCGGACCATTTTTTTACAATCTGATCAGAATACATTTTATGTAATTTGATACATTTTTCGGAGTCTATTTTTTAACTTAAATTTTTTATTCTTCGTGTGTACTTTCCTCAGACTCTATTTTACGCAGCTTTGAGTACCGAAAATTGAGCTCGAGGGCGGACGATGCGACGACGGTTATTAATTACGAGCGGGTTATTGTACGCCCGACTGTGCCGAATTGTAACCACTTTTCCGCAAACTTCCCTCGGTATAGCGATCGTTTGTTTCAGGCCGGACCGTTTTTTTACAATCTGACCAGAATACATTTTATGTCATTTGACAAATTTTTCGAGCGTCCGTCACTCGGACCCTGCTTTTTAACTTAAATTTTTTATTGTTCGTGTGTACTTTTCTCAGACTCAATTTTACGCAGCTTTGAGTACCGAAAATTGAGCTCGAGGGCGAACGATGCGACGACGGTTATTAATTACGAGCGGGTTATTGTACGCGCTTTGTATGCACACACACTCGTAGCCTCAGGGCACTCGGTTAAAAGTTGAACGCCCCTCTCCGCCGACTCGTAACCACTTTTCGCTGCAAACTTCCCCCGGTATCGCGATAGTTTGTTTGTTCAGGCTCGACCATTTTTCACAATCTGTGCCAGTTAACATTTTGTATAATTTGATAAATTTTAAATTTTTTTCGAGTGTACTTTCAGACTCTACTTTACGGAGCTTTGAATACCGAGAATTAAGCGCGAGAAGTTCGGAAGGGCCGAATATGCATGGAGCGTTTCGGTACAAGTAGTTTTCCCGTTTGGGGGATAACGAGGACATTAAATTATAGGGCTAAAGAGGCGAAGGTAGTTTGGTCCGTGGCTCAAGGGTACGCGCACGGTGCACGGAACAAAGCGATTTAATTGTGAAGGTAAGGCTTTCCACTCGAAGCTACAGCTACATCGGGGCCGCCGCGCAAGAGGCACGCTCTAATAACTAAATGGGACGTAACAACGCGCATTACAGGGCTCCACGAAATTAATTCGGATCGCAACGCGAAAACAACGATATTAATTAACGGAACTTGCCGGTTGTGTAAATGAAAACTCGGCATCGCCGTACCCGGGTGGGGTTTATTAAAATATCATTCCGCATCCGCGCAATATCGAATGGTTGGCCATTCATTACTCATTACCTGTTGAATCGATTGCGACGCCAAGACAAAGACCACACCAGCAGCGAATCGCACAATTAACCACGAGCTCCCTCGGTTACATCGATCGAAACGCAATTACGCCAGATACGGCGCATAACGATAACCCAATGTACAGGTGAGAGTGTATTTTTTTTTTTCAACATACCCAGATAAGTGCTGTTGGTTATAACCCAGAATAGCTTAAGCGGATCGACCATTAAAGCACGTTCATCACTTTTGCCAACGGCGTCACGAGGATCGATTTATCTTCTGCAATTATTATTGACTCCCCTTGGCGAGGATTAAAAAAAAACGTATCCTCCAGCCGCAACAAAGCGAGATCCAAGATCCACTCTCTCTCGCCGATTTAATGCGTCGCACTCATGTGTTTTTTTGATGTATCGATAAAATATCGTCACTTTGATGCCGTCCAGTTTAGCGGGGAACTCGTCGAGGTCCCGTGGCACTCATTGACACCGCGAAATTGCGAATACACGTGTATATATACGAACGCATGTGCAAAAGTGTGTATCCAGTGGCCGCCGTAGCAGTTGGCGATGGGAGCGTAGCGTATCCGGGAGGCTGGTTCAACAGCTCCCGGGGTCCGAGAAAACTACCCAGTTGACTGGTGCTCGTAGGACACTGGTATTGGTCGCTCGGCGACATCGACTGTCATCGACATGTTTTTATCGCGTTGTATTGTTCGCGAGCCGAGAGAGAGGACCAGAGAGAGAGAGAGATAGACAGAGACGATGAGAGAGAGCAAGGGAGGAATACGAGGTCGACGCGACAGCGAGCCCGGCTGTGCTGTGCCTCTGGTTCTCTTCACTTCTCTGGTTATACTTCGATGGTCCACTATGGGGGTTGGCGTCGGCGCCAGAGTCGGCGGCAGGCGTCAGCCGGAATCTACGTGGTAAGTACCGGTGGGGGGTTGCACCCCTTCGAAGGGGTACATAGCCGTTCCTCGCGCAGAGGAGAAGCAGGAGCAGCGGCGGCATCAGCAGCAACAGCGAGCGGGAGGAGAGAGAGTCCAGATTTGCGCAGCCGCGCCAAATCAGTCGGGGCGCACAATCCACCCTCAGTCAATATACTGTGTCACCACGCTCGCGGAGAGACAGGGGACGGGGCGGCCGTGCCAGCGAGGATATGCCAGAAATGGGCCTTGGATCCAGCCCGAGAGACATGCCCAACTATTGCGAAATTTTGCACATCAAACAACGCGATTGAAGTCGTGAACATGGATTTTTTTTGGGATTGGGAAAACGTTTGGTGAGGGGGCGTTTTGAATGGCTTGCGAGGGGACGTTCGCGCACGGGAACCAAGCTTTGTTTGTGGGAGGACACGAAACGGAAGGAACAGGTTCAATTTTTTTTTTAATCATCCTATCCAACACATTGATGACTTTTTGGTATATGAACACTTCTGGGAACTCTTCCATCTAAAAGAAAACGTCACCCCAAACGTTTTGGATTACATTTCACAGAAGGCGAAGTGAAAAAATGCTCTTCCATCTAAAAAAAAGTCTCTCATCAAAAACATGTTTGAGAGACGTCGATATTCGGCGAAAAAATATTGCGGTGAAATTCAAAGCCAATACCCAATATTTCACTGGCTACCTCAATATTTGGTATGAAAAAACATTCGGGAGGGTGCGTGTTTGCCACCTCCCATTAAATTGACAAATATCCTATGTCGGGTGGTGGATTACGGACCGCCAGTGCCGTTTTTCCGTCATATTCATTGCACTTATCCCGTACATATTCCGCATGCATAAAGTTCGCCGAGTGGAACAAAGAGGAAAAAGAATAGCCCTCGAGCGAAACAATGCGATGCTGCAGTTGAAGATATCCTAAGGGCTCTCGTTGAGCTCCTCGGCACGAGAGCGTATATACGGACTGGCGTCACTTCCAAGTCCAAGCCCCCGCGAGTCAAGCAGCGGCGGACCAACCGCGACGGATTAAATCCATTTGCCTCCGATTCAACGAGATAAGAGCCCTGGAAACCCGCCCTGGCTGGTCATTCGTGACTAACCGACCTCGAGATTGAGATACGGTACCGTATACCCAACACGACGACGGTCTCTTGCACAGTTCCGTGGGATGTATATATACCTCTCTCTCTCGAGCTTTTTAGCCGAGAGTACCTTATGGAAATCCTCGTACAAATTCGATCTCCCGTGCAAGCGTGCTCGCTTATCAAATGGCAGTATCAAAGCCGAGACGGAAACCACGAGCCATTTCGTCCTCCACGGCGAGGCACAAAGTTCAGTCATTCTTCTCAATAAATTACCCCGGACCGGCATGATCAATCTGAATCCTGATTTTAGGGGTAGATGTACTTGCGATGGAATTATCATACCCCTGCTATGGGAGAGTTATTAAATTAGATTAGAATTCGTGACGTACGCCCACAAATTTCGTATTCCTTAGGTGAACCATCTTTGATAAGGGAAGGGCATTTTCCGCCCATTGATCAAAGGATCTTTGATCCTTTGGGAGGGAATCTTTGGTCCATCGCCAGAGATACATCTTTCATCAAGGGAGGGCGTCCTTGGTCCATTGATGAAAGATGCATCATAGATAAAGGGAGGGCATTTTTGGTCCATTGCCAAAGATGCATCTTTCATCAAGGAAGGGCATCTTCCGCCCATTGATCAAGGGAGCTTTGATGAAGGGAGGGAATCTTTGGTCCATCGCCAGAGATACATCTTTCATCAAGGGCGGGCGTCCTTGGTCCATTGATGAAAGATGCATCGTAGATAAAGGGAGGGCATTTTTGGTCCATTGCCAAAGATGCATCTTTCATCAAGGGAGGGCATCTTGGGTCCGTTTATCAAAGATGCATCATTGATAAAGGGAACCTTTGGTCCGTTGATCAAAGATGCGACTTTGAGTGCGTCTTTGATCCCTCAATCATGGATGTCCGAACACGGACGCTCGAATATGAAAAGCTTTACCAGCTAAAAACAATGCCTGGGCGTTAAGCAATCCAATTGAAAACATACGCACCATATCCCCGAGTCCAATTACTAGTTGACGGCAATAAGTTAGTTTCACTGGGAGAGAGGTGGGAATTAGTTATTGGTAATCGGGTTATCGTATGAGGTGGCAATACCGCAGGCGAGCTGTAACGAGTTTACACGGTACACTGCAGTATATACAGATTTCGATGGCTGTTGGTCATCCAGACTCGCGCTTTGCGCAAGCTAGTATTATTGCTCCGAGGGTTGTTGCATCGATGCTACGGTGGAGCTCGAGCTGCCGCTGTTGTTCCTGCTTTGAAACTCGCTGATACGAGACTCCCACCTCCCTCGCCCCCAGCCTCGTTACTCCCACGGGCGAAGACTAAATGGATTTGCTTTATCCTATCGGTTAAACCCTATTCCATCTAGGCATGCAGCATGCAAACAAGTGGCTTCGAACAGCCCATTCGCCCTCGTTGCTGCAACTACGGCTAACCACATTGACGATGGGCTTCTCGATGTTTCCTGGCGTTCCTTATTCACACCTTCGTTCTAAAATCCAGCGCCTCGAGACAGCCGGGAATTGCGAGAATAACCTCCCAGCTGAGAAACTTCGGAGCGTTACATCGGGCCCTGTCAGAGCCTCGAGTCGACTCTTCAGAGCCTTAGCCGTGACCCGATTCGACTCTCCACAATTCCTACCAGGATTACTCGAAGTATGGAAAATATAATGCTAATAAGTAAAGCCAACGTTTATTATTTTTCGTGTAAACTTGCCGTATGCTCCAAACTGCGACTGTTTTTATTTATTTTCATGCGATAAAGAAAAGTTAATGGACTCTGGGAAAATGGCGACGCCGCCGCGAGCCGCGGGCAAAGAAGTCGACAATTTCACCAACGGTACTTTATATTCCAAGAGAGTTTTTCCCCGTTGGGAGTAGACCGCAAAGACTTTTTAGATAATGCAAGAGGGAGCCGCTGGTCACGGTGCAGCTACTCCGAGGAGCATCACAAGTTTGTCCCGCGGGACGAGTTGCCACGTTGAACGTGCTAGAAATCATAATAAAAAAGGACCCCACAAAAACTTGTTTTACTTTCGCCGGTTGATATAGTTTCTCGTCGATCAGAATTTTTCGTGCCAACTGCGCGATTGCCGGAAGTTTCGTACGGTCGAGGCCTTTCGTGAGGCTCGTACGATTGAGTCTGAAGATCTCTCTTATATAAAAAATTCAAGCATTTCCGTCCTCTTTCTCTCAAAACCCGCGTATGCACTGACTGCCTATCGTTCCGTTCGATATACAGTAGAACCCCGTTTAGCCGAGCTAACATAGGGAGAGCGTACACTGAGAAAAAGGATGGTATTTGCTACTATAACGAATAGTTTGTGATAGTATATACTCAATTGATTAAACTATAATTATAGTTACAACTATAGTTTTTGATCATTGTCGTAACTGTAAAATGTAGACGTCCCCCCTGGGAACCATTTACTATGTAAGTTTTTCTCAGTGTACGTCGGATAAGTGAAATCTCAGATAACACCGATAACATACTCAATTTCAAACTTGTACTACAATAATATATTTTTTTAAATGACACCACTTCGTATAAATATTAACTTTGTTAGTTAATTCAGTCATTTTTTAAATATAATTATAACTTCGCTAATTAACATTAACTTCATTTAAAGATAAATCCCTTTAAACCATTTACTCCAATATCGGAACTTTTGTATTTACAGCTCGCAATATAAAGCAAACTTGTACAAGTGTAAGTGCGTATGCAATAAATATGTCTTTACGGACTACTCCGGGCGTGGGCATTGCTGCTTTACCCGTTTTATCCGAGTTTTCCGTATTAGGGTAAAAGTGGGGAATATCGCCCGGTCCATATATGATTGATTTACGTGTTAATCAAGGTGGGCCACATTTACCACTTTTACCCTATCCGAATTTTCCATATGACCCGAGCCTACATCACGTTGGGTGCTTCGGATAACGCGGAGGCTAGGTTGATCGAAGGTCGGATAAGCGAGGTTCTACTGTATGCAGCCGTATAAAATTTACCCACGTAGATCAAACAAAAAAAAAAAAAGAAAAAGAGGCGCTCGTGACTGTCGCTCTGTCGGTCAAGAGGCCTCGCGGCTGTATCTCCTCTCGGTGAATTGACTCGATTAAAATACGACCCGGGCGGAGTGTGCAGCCGATGAAAGCGCGGGAGCACTTTCGTCGACGAAGCGAAACTGGCTTTTGCCTCCACGGTTAAAGAATCGAGCCCGATGCACATACTCTAGAGCAGCTCTCCGGTGCCCGCCGCCGCTTCACGGGAAAATTCATTCTCATTATAGCGAATGCAGGGAAGCGTCGCGCACGAAGTGGACTGCCAAGTGGGCTCGAAGCATCGGCATATGCCGCTCGCCCGCCGGACCTATGGAGCTGGTACCGACGAAGAGAAGCCGCGGTGCGTCGGTCCAGCGAAGCGCGAGGCCAACCGAGCGAACACGACCGGAAGCCGCGACGAGAGCGCCGGCCCGACGAGCGAGACCAGCTGCGAATCCATCTCGCTTCCGCCCCCCCCCCCCCCCCCCCGATGTTCCTATATCCAAAAACCGATCGATTCCACCATACACACGCATTCCTGCGGTATAGACGCTTCAATAACCGACCGTGTGTCTATCTGCCCCTCTGTACACTTGTCTCGATATTCGGTGTATGCAACCGTCCACGCCTTTCCACCTACACGATCCCGGTGCAGGTATGCGCGCTTCCGGTACATAGAGTGCAAAGTAGCTATCCGCAGACGCGAGCTCCGGGGCACATAGAGCGTGGAATCCTCGAAACACTCCCACACAGAGCGATAGAAACGAGGAGGATGCATAGGTCAAATCGATGGATTTCGATACAACATCCACGTGGTTACGCCGAGGGCAGAGGCGTGAGAGAAACTGGTCGCCCGCAGCAGCCAATAGGACTCGGATGCCGACGCAGGATTAATTTTATGGTTGCCGGGTTTATGGTTTTTCCGATAGCGTGTACTCCGACGGATAGTGGCAACCGAGTAATTTCACCGGGTTCCGACACGTAACGCACCGACTCGATATACTGTATTCGCGTGCTGCCCTCTGCCTTCCGTAACTCCATTCCTATAGTGGATGTCCTGTAGAGCCGAGCCGACCCGTCCGTTTCCCGGGTACGTACGGGCATACCTCGTGCTCGTTCGATTTTCGATCTCTCCCCCGTGTACGCTTACCCTGTACCTCCGCACCTATTGTTATGTAATGACAATGAGATATCTGTCCGTGTACTCGCTTACACCGGACAGATCGTCGGTCCCTCGTCGATGACCGATTGAAATAAACGCGCCCGGGCTCCTGTGCGCCCAACACACGCTGGCCTGCTCAATTAAATTCAATCGACGAAGCGAGACTGATATTCCCGACCGTGTGTATCGTATATCTGCGGTCGGCCATTTTGGAAAATTATACGTGTCGGCCATTACGAGAATTCTGGTAGGGTTGTAACGAGAGAAGCTCACGTTACACGGAAAATGAGTTGGGGATTTTTATAGGATTATGTGTACCGACGATATTTACCTGCGGAGGTCGACGGGTCGTTCGTCAAAAATTTACCATAGTTTGTACGGCGTTTCCGCCATGTTTACACGCGAGAGTCCCAAAGGACGCGAGCGTGTGGGAAAGGCCAAGACTGGTGGCGCCCTCTGCTTCGCGTCTCCCGAACTAAACCTTTCGTGCATAATTTCAGCACGTACTTTAGACGGTGACACCCGCGTGTTTCTCTTTAGCGCGTCGCGTTTTCGAGTGTCAAGAAATTCGTGACAAACGCACTCTATTCTTATGACAACGAGATCTTATTTGATGACAATGAGATCCTATTTAAAGACAATGAGATCTTATTTGATGACAATGAGATCTTGTTTAATGACAATAAGATCTTATTTAATGACAATGAGATATTCTTTAATGACAATGCAGATATCTCCATGTACTCGTTTACACCGGACAGATCGTTGCTCCCTCGTCGATGAACGATTGAAATAAACGCGCCCGGGTGCCCATGCACCGAATACACGTTCGCCCGCTCAATTAAATTCAATCGACGAAGCGAGACTGATACTCCCGACCGTGTGTATCGTATATCTGCCGTCGGTCGTTTTGGGAAATGATACATGTCGGGCGTTACGAGAATTCCGGTCAGTCGTAACGAGAGAACCTCCCGTTACACGGAGATACGACCGCGATTGCATGAGTCGAGGATTTTTATAGGAGAATTATGTGTACCGACGATATTAACCTGCGGAGGTCGACTAGTCGATCGTCAAAAATTTACCATAGTTTGTACTGTGTTTCCGCCATGTTTACCCGCGAGAGTCCCAAAGGACGCGAGCGTGCGGAAAACGCCAAGACTGACAGCGCCCTCTGTTTCGCGTCTCCCGAAGTAAGCCCTTCGTGCATAATTTCAGCACGTACTTTGGCTGGCCTGGCGCTTGGCCTAGAGGCATAAAACCACGGGAAGTAGAAGAATAAGTACTTTAGCCAGTCACACCCGCGTATTTCCCTTTAGGGCATCGAGTTTTCTCGTGTCAAGAAATTCGACACAAAGATTCCCGTCGATTAAACTCCGCTCACGTTTTCCGCCGCAACAATGAAAGCAACTCGAAACAATCGAACGCTAGCCACACGTCTTCCGTTAACTAACCTACGCTCCCGTAGTCAAATGCGATCAGCTGTGGAATCGTGCCGCGGCCATTAAAGCTACGCGGGCGTTATTTGTTCACTGAACTATCCGCAATTTATTCTCCAGTCAAGCGAAGGACTCTTATGGCCTTTTAGAATAGTGTGAAGTACTAAATTTTGTGACTCGTGTAATTGGATTACACGCTTGTAAAAATGCAGAGGCGTCCAAGTGGTGAGCTATCGATATTCATTCATTTTATACGTCACCCGTTCCAATTACGGTGCTTTATTTTTATTTATTTTTTAAATCTGGATTCCACTCTCTGGCGCCGTGAACAAAAAAAAAAAAGTGTAGGGAACGAAGATCGAAAGCGAAATGCCGATAGTTTTTTATCATGGTATATGCGAGAAATAAAATATCTCGATAAAACGAACGGGGAGGGGTCTTGTTTTCAGCTCACGAGAGCCGCCGGCTTCGAGAATTGACACTCGAGTCTCGAACATCGATGAATAATTGCTTTTGCCTGTTTCGCCCTCGCGGTTCGTTGTGCTTCACGACTAACGACGGAACACGGTTTCTCGTAGAGCGCCCTACGGAGCGAGATCGAAGCAGGTCTGCGGCTGCACAGACCGAGCCTATCCCCGTGGGAAAACCCAATTTCCTTTGCTCTCGGTACTATCGATTCGATCTTATATTTTCCGCATCAACGTCTGACCATGCTTCGTCGTCTTACAGCGGTATATATATAGATATATATATGCAACCGACGCTGCAAGGCGGCAACAAAGGTTATGGGATTTTCTGGGATTTCCAGATGGCTTTTCGAGCCATCAACTCGAGCACGAACGTTCGACGCCGCCTTCGTGAAGCACGATTTTAAGCTCGCCAATCCCCGTCGAGTTTTAGGTGCACTCGACTCGCTCCCGCACTTTATTTTAAATCCCGGGATATAGACGCTCCTTCGTCTGTGTACAGAACAGAATATTCCCGCATAAATCTACTGTTGATTCGGCTAAACGATCGTTTAAAGTCGGATAATTTTTATTTTATTTTTGTTCTACTTTTACGATCAGACTATTTTATTTGGTTTACTTCGCTTCAGCCTTTGTGAGTCTGTACACTGGGAGAAGGATCTAATAAAAACTACCAATCATCTAAGAAAAATTATCATAGCACATAGTTGTAGCGAAGTAGAGTTTCCGATTTTCCAAGAATTTTTACCATAATATCTACTAAAAATTCTTATAAATCCGGTACTTCCTACCACAGGTGGCGTCCTAGTTCCGTACTACTACGTCCTATGGTAATATCTCTCAAGTAATATTATATTTACTAGATCCTTCTCTCAGTGTATTCACTCTCAGGCCCTACCGTAGGATAGCGTCTAAGACACCTTTAAGTAAACATAATATTTTGATTACTTTTTCCCCCCTGTTACGATCAGCCCATTTCCTTTTGTTTACTTCGCTGAACCTTTGTGACCTTTACCCCCACTCTTGGGCCCTTCTCTCAGTGTATTCACTCTGAAGCCCTATACTGTTGAATAGCGTCTAACAGGCACGTTATTCCTATAAGTAAACATAATATTTTGATTACTTTTTCTCTCCCGTTACGATCAGCCTATTTCCTTTCGTTTACTTCGCTGAACCATTGTGACCTTTACCCCCACTCTTGGGCCGGTGTATTCACTCTGAAGCCCTACCGTAGAATAGCGTCTAAGAGGCACGTTACTCCTTTCAGTAAACATAATATTTTGATTACTTTTTCCCTACTGTTACGATCAGCCTATTTCCTTTTGTTTACTTCGCTGAACCTTTGTGACCTTTACCCCCACTCTCGGGCCCTACTATAGAACAAAGTCTAAGAGGCGCGTTAATCCTTCAAGCTAACATAACGTACAGGGCTTTAATCCTTTAAAGAATTAAAAAAAATTGAAATAAAAAAAAATTATTTGAAAAAGGCTTTTGCATAGCGAGAGCATAAAAAAATCTTGTTTAGCACGAGTTCCGTAAAATTTTTATTTGAGAAGTGCCATTGAAACGTCGAGATCCGGGCAGAGCCTGTGTGCAGTAGGATTCTCGTATGTTCTCGCAAATACGTGTGCGGGTATATATACATACATAAGTCGGGATTAGGTGCCGTCCGGAGCCACGACATGCTCGCGATAATGAAACTTCTCCCCGGCGCGTAATCCCAGCAGCCGGAAAGCACTGCCAGCACATGCATGTATATATGTATACCCCGACAATTTCATACGTCCTCGTACAATGTGCGGTGATTCCAGTTCGTCGAGAAATCGGAGAAAAGTCCACGGGAGATTTTATTCGAAATTAACGAGTGTTACCGCGTGCCCGTTCGCGGTCTTAGCGGATATCGTCGAAAGCGCGACGTAACGATCTCCCCGACGTACTACAAAACTCTGACATACCTGAATTTGGTTGTCCGTTGTTGTTCGGCCGGGCCGACGGGGCGCCGTCCCTGGCCTCGACCTCCAGCGCGTAAGCTCCCTGCTTCTCACGATCGAACACGATCTTCGTCGATATCCAGCCGGTCTCCCGGTTTATCTCGAAATAGTCCTTTCCCTCGTTCCTGCTGCTGTTCACCACGTAATACGTAACCTGTTGAGTTTAATCGAAACCGTTGAATCGACCCGTCCCTTGGAAATACCGCCGCGAGTAAACATCAACGGTAAATACCTGGTTGTTCGGCGAAGTTCCGTCTTTGTCGATGGCGTTAACCTGCGTCACGTTACTTCCGATCGGCTCGCCCTCGAGAACGGTCTCTTGCTCCCGCTCCGTGAACAATGGGATCTCGTCGTTGACGTCCTGCAGAACGATGTAGACCGTCGCTTCCGAAGCCAATTGCTGGGCGCCGTTGTTCTGATGGCATTAAGACGTTTGTAGTTGAAAATTTTAGTTTCCTTTATTTCTTTTTATTTTTTATTTATTTTTTTATTTTTTTATGGTTTGGACGTGACTTACCTCGACTCGTATAGTCAAATTGTACTCCATTATACTCTCGTAATCGAGCGGATGGTTGACTTTGATATCCGCCCAGGTGTCCTTACCCTCGGTCCGTTGTTGAAGATAAAACGTGTGCATCTTGTTCGTTTGGGCGGTCGAGCCGGGCATTAAGTGGTAAAATACCGTGGGATTATTTTCGATTCCGGAGCTGTTCGGACATACGGAGAGAGGTGTCAATGAGATCCGTATTTAACGAAAAAAATGAATTAAACTACTAAACATTACGTGTACTAATTTTGCGTATACGAAACGGAAACAGAAACGAGAACGGAAAATTTTTCCCCTAGGGTTCATTATTAGGTATTTATGTTTACCTTACGAAAAGAACATAAAAAAATGGTAACAATAAAAAATAAATGAAAAAATAAACTATAATTATAATGATCATCAATGAACGACTTTGAACGAAAATATATATATTCCATGCGAGACACGTGGATAATTAATTAATAAACGTATTACCAAAAATATCTTTCTAGTTTCAATATAATAACGATAACACATCTAGTTTACGTTAAAAATTAATGAATTTACCTAACGTAAATACCGACGGTATTTAAAACGAACTCTAATCGCATGTAATAAATTATTCTTTTATAATTTTTTTTTTCGTTTTCCCCCGTCATCGTATATTCCTTTCCGTTTCAAAAATCAATAATAAAAACTGCCCCCGTTTGTTAGACCTCTATCGACAGCGAGAGAGAAAGAGAGAGAAAGAGAGAGGAGAGAGAGAAAGAGAGAGAGAGGAGATTTAGAGTTACGTTTATAGACAGTTCAAGGGGGAGAGAGAAAGAGAGCGAAAGATATAGAGAGCACACACGCGGCCGTAAAAAAACCTACGAGGCTGAGCAGCATTGTTGTTGTTTTGTTTTTATGTGATGGAATGGTCAAAGCATTTCTTGCAACGCGTTTCGTACTGATTCTACTACTGTTTTCGTTCAGTCGTTTTTTGTCTCGACAGGCTTTGTTCGTTTGTTATTTAATTTCTTTTATTTTTATCGTGTTGTCGTATTTTAACGGGCGGCGAGAACCTACAAGGCTGTGCAGCGTTGTTGTTTTTTTATGCGGTGGAATGGTCAAGATAGTCGTTGCTACGCGTTTCGTACTAATGCAACTGTTCCCGGTCTCTTTTGTTTTGTTTTATCGCCTTTGTTCGGATGTTTGTTTATTTCCGTGCGTTTGTTGTTTTATGCATTTATTTTTATCGTCTCTTCGTACTTTAACGTTCGGACAAAACCTAAGAGGCTGAGCAGCATTGTGGTTTTTTTTATGCGTTGAAATGGTCAAAGTAGTTATTGCAACACGTTTCGTACTAATGCAACTACCGTTTCCGGTCTGTTTTAGTTTTGTTATCGACTTTATTCCGATGTTTCTTTGTTTCCGTGCATTTGTTATTTTATTTATTGATTTTTTATCGTCTCTTCGTATTTTAACGGGCAATAAAAACTCTCAAGCCTGAGCAGCATTGTTGTTTTTTTATACGGTGGAACGATCAAGGTAGTTATTGAAACGCGTTTTGTATTGATGCAACGACTGTTTTCGTTCTGTCTTTTTTTATTATAGGTTCTGGTCGAGTGTTTGTTTCCGTGCGTTTATTATTTTATTTATTTATTTTTTATTGTCTTGTCGTATTGTAACGTGCCGTAAAAACCTACGAGGCTGAGCATTGTTGTTTTTTTTATACGGTGGATTGGTCAAAGCTACCGTTTTCGTTCGGCTTTTCGTTTTTTTATTTTTTTATTTTTTACGCGTTTTCGTATTTTAACATGCCATTGTTCGAGCAATCCGCCTAACATATCGCACGAGGCCACGCGTCCAAGAGGCATTGTCTCGAATCGATGAAACGTTAACGCGACTTGATGGATGCTGACGTGTGTCCGCGCGTACCGAACAAACGTCATGGCACACGAGTTATCCGCGCCCATTCCTGTGAGGTCGACAGATTCCCCGATAACCGCCCGATGCACACATTTATATAGTCAGAGGTAAATTGCACTATCGGATTTAGCTTCAAAGATTCGCGGCACTTGTTCAATTACCGGCCTGTGCGAGTGTTTGTCAGTGTTTCTGGAATCGTGTTAGTCGCGATAGAGCTTTATCTGTAATCGACTACCCGCTAATGCGTTTATAGCAAAGTGGACCGGTCAGTAAATTTTTATCAAATTATCAACGTACCCGGGTCAACGGAGACGCAGCATTTTTCAATTACTCGATAAATGGATGTGATAAAAAAACCAATAACGATTTTCAAATCATAAATTTCTTACAAAGACGAAAAGAGCGGAAAATATTTGAATTCGCATTAAAGACCGTGACATCCGCTTTAGTAGATACAAAGTGCCCGACTTGATAATATAAAATATGCATTCATAGTAAAGTAAGCCGCTCAGTCAATTTCGTCAATCGATCAAAGTACCCGAATTAACAAAGATACAAATATTTCGTAAACTCGATGAATAGATGAGATAGAAAAAAAAATGAATAATATATTATTTAACGCGAAAAGAGCGCGGAATTTTGTATCGGCATCGAGGCCTTTTGACATCCACTTTAGTATACACAAACTACACGCGTTAGTACGGTAAAGGCACAGCCATCTGCCTGAGGGTGTGTTTAAATTTTTTTTTACGTAGCTCGAAAGCTCGTTTGCGTCGAGTACGAAATTTCGCTGCGAGAGGTAAAATGTACTGCTTGTTCGTATGAGACGTGGGAAAGAGCGAGGAGGACGGACAGACCGATTGAAGATACAGAGGCAAGAGTCGTGTATAGATGTCGAGAGGCAGAGAGATACAGAAAGTGATAAAGGCGGAGAAGGTTTTTGAGATAGAGACAAAGTAGAGAGAAAGGGGGTAATCAACGATAGTCCCAGGAGCCCAATCGGTGCTACGGAAAAAAAAATTCTTAAATCACTGTGCGCGGTGGTTATACTCGGTACGTTCTCGTGGATGTACAGCGTTTTATATTGATATATATATTTATATATATCTTGTGTAGGGACGTGAGTGTGGGTGTCGTAAGTGCAGCGCGTGTTCTTGCATCTCTCGTGACGTTTGATTATTATTGTTATTATTATTATTATAAACCGTGGCACTGCATACCGGCACAGGAAGTTATCTCGTCCTCGCCAAAACGAACGCGTCTTCTACTATGCCAGCATTTACCGTGTACGAGGAGCAGTTTATCATTTACTTTAGTCCCAAATTACGTCGGAAGGAAAGTAAACGCGTGTCAGTTAACATTCACATTATTCGCAACAAATTCGATGGACGATTCACCGGTTATTTCTTTCGGATACAGATATAGGGTATTCTTCATTTTTTTTTTGTTTTTGCCCTCCGCAGCGTATAACAAGCGGCGCTATAAAGGCCGAAAAAGAAAAAATCGACGTGTATCCATAAAGAACAAAAAAAAAACGTAAAAACGTTCCCTTCGCTCGTCATCGTTTATCTACGAAAACACTACGGCCTCGAAAACACTAAACTCAACGCAATGATTAAGCCAACTGACGAAACATGCCCAAAAATTAATACGGCATTCAATATATTATCGACGTTCTATAATTCCAATATGCAAGTTTGCGGCAAAAAATGTATTAAAAAACGAGAATGTAACGCAACTCGATGACAATATATATATATAGTAGTATTACAGATGATGTGATGTATATAGTACGTGAGGCATCGTCAAAATGAGGTATTGAGAAAAAAAAAAAAGAAAAAAAAACCAAAATGTAAAAATTCGCTCGCATCAGACTTGCCACTGCTTCCACTACATCCTTCCACGTATTCGTGTTATGACAATAGTCTCCAAGTTGAAAAATAAATATCGTTCGAGGACACGGCAGGCAATATGCGCGCAAAGTAAATAAAAAAAATATTTAAAAAAACACATCAAAGTAAAAAATTTGTCAATTTTGAAAAATACCAATCCATCGTAATAGTAACTTTGCAGTAAAAAGGATACGAAAAAACAATGAGTGAGAATGAGAGGGGGCGGGGGGTTTCTCGGGAAGCATCTATGTCGAAGCATGCCCAAAAAATTTGTTTACGGCACATATAGTAATTAACGTATCGAACTATAACATTATAAGGAAGGCTCTGCCGATCGTCGTCGCGATCGATCCACTAGTGAACGGGCTTTTCGGCTTCTAACAATCGATTTATCGGTAAAAATGTGACATTGTCTCGGATGAGGTAAGCAGACGGACGTGTACGTAAGTGGAGTGTGTGTGAGAGTGTGGTCAACAGAGTCGCGGGAGGAGCGGTGTCGAGGTGAATCGTGAATTGCTGTTCGAACAAGTAGTGAGTCGCTGGCTGCGTGATCGATGACTGTGAAAATGATCGATGATGAGATGGTCGATATCCGTCCGGCAGCAGCGTTTAATAAACCGTTAAATTATTTTGAGATTAGCAAATCTATCGAGTGGCTGTCGCGTCTCGTCGCTCTACCGTATCGACGGCCCAATTCCACAAGGGCGTATGTACACCGAAAAAAAACTATCAATGGCTCAAATAAAATCCGCTTGCGATCTGCCAAAGAAAAAAACTGCTATTTCAATTCTTACAATTCCACACGAGAAATTAAACGACAACGATATCACATGAAATTCTACACGGAGAAAAATAGTTCCGTTTCTCTAACAAAATGTAGATCGTTAATAATTTATTGTTGTGCCAGCAAAAATACTTGGCTGCTGCAGCAAAATATTTTGTTGTCCCTATGTTAAGGAGGTAAATGAGTTATAGAAACAAAATTCTTGTTTTTTTTTTTTAAAGTAGAATTGAAGTACATTTTTTTTTGGCTGCCTGCAAGCGATTTTTTTTTCAGTGTATCGGCTGCATACAGCTTTTTCGCCCTTGCGGCACCGGGCCGTCAATACGGATCACGGGGTACGTGCATGATGGTATCGTTTTGTGGCTGTGGTGATTATGAGTGAATGAACGAGGGAGCAAAGAGACGGATACATAAACGGTCGGATCGTTTGAAGTGGCGGGTGTGTGTAAGACGGTTAGACGTGTGAGAGTTTGAGGGGGGGTTGGATCGGTGGATTTGTGGGTATCGTACACAATATCAATTAACGTGCACAAGAACAATACTGCCACGAGATTGCGTGCAGGGCGGGTTCGTGCAGCCGCACGGAGCATTAACAGCTTGTGTGACAGACCTGGCTTTAACAGACACAACTTTAGCCCCAACGGCTATGTTCTCTTTACAGAGGGTCGGGCCATACACTACGTGGTCCCATACGGGCGGATTATTAGCACGGTCCACAACGTCAATCTGAACCTCCACGTTTCGCGACAAGGGCGGGTATCCCTTGTCCTTTGCCATTGCCTCCAGCTTGTATGTCTCGCGCTACACCCAGACACGTGTGTGTAGTGTTTATACAACAAACGGAAAAAGAAAAAACAGCGGCGTTAGTCTTCCTCCGTTATCCCCTCCATACATTTACATACTCGGAGTGAGAATCATTCCGTTGACGAACTTGTTTCGAGGTTTTTTTTTTTTTGCTTTTCTTTCTTTGCTTCCCTTGTTGAAATTAGTAACAAAAAAAATTGCATCATCATCGGGTTTCACGGGAGATTGCACAGACTTGCGTCGCAAGTTCGTACAGCCTCGCGTGTCGTTTACGATATTTCTTGTATTAAAAAAGACAATAATTATGATCGAACGAGCGAGTCGATGGGCTCGCACCATCCGTGTGAGGACGGACGCAGCGCAGCTGGAGGCTGGAGGAAGGACGGAGTCCCATCAGGACGATCTCGATCGACGCTTGTCCCGACGCTCCGAACACCTGTGGTTATTATATTTTTCCAATATTTTTTTTTGCGTTTTTTTTTCTTGGTTTTTTTTTCACCTATATTACAGGAAGTGTCAGTGTCATTGTTAATTCCTCTCTTACAATTCTTCCTCATTCTTCGTAACGTTGCCTTTTCTTTGTCTCACGGCAAATCTCGAACGAGGAGAAGAAGAAGAAGAAACAGAAGTACATTGGGTGGGCGGGGAGAGAAGGCGAAGAAGAAGAAGAAGAAGAAGAAGAAGAAGAAGCGACGCAGGAGGAGCCCCGATGATTATCGCGCGTCCCTAAAGGATCGCTCAGCCGCCTGCATTTGTTTTTTTTTTTTTTTCGGCAAACCCCATACTTTTCTCATCGCATATATATGTTGGTTTTTTTTTCGTTATACCTACAACAGTATTAAAGATTAAACAGTTTTTAACTAGACAATGAAGAGGACCCTAACGCTTACTCGTTTCTCTCTCGTTAATGTGCACTCGCCCGGATCCCTCGGTCTCGCACACCCGCGGGACCCGGATCGTTTCACACATCGTGCCCCGGCTCTTTAACCGCGAAGACACGAATTATAAAAAAATAAATATATATATATGTATTTCGTCTCTTTCTGTTGGATATACATCTATATCCATAAGGTTCCGACAGCACATACGTGTAAAATATATATTAGTCATCATAATTTCCTCTTGGCCTTTGAATACGTACAAATATAGATGGTGCAGAGTTGGCGCTGGCCCTTTACGGCGAAGAGAAAATTATGCTGGTATATATAGCTCGTCAGAAGGAGAGAGGCTGTTCGGAATGTTCTACAATCGCGCACACACACGCCGCGCTTAACCATACGTGCTTAGCAAGATGTACAGATTTTGCTTCTTTTTTTTTTTTTTTTTTTGCATTTTTTTACACACCATCGATCTGTGATATATATAGATATAAATGATGAAAAATTTTAGATGCAGAAGGGGAGAGCGTGTGTTTCTGTTCGACAGAGAGAGAAAGAGAGAGACAATGAGATGAATATGAAGAATGGTATATGGTTGTGTGCGTTTGGCGGAAAATGAAAGTAAAAAAACGATTTTTTTTTTTTTTTAAACTAAAATATATAAAAGTAAAGAAATAGAAATAGGGGGTGAGAGAGTCGGAAGAGAGAAATAGAGAGAAGAGAGAGCACTGCATGGCGCGGCACGGCATGTCTTGTCTTGGTCATGTCGTGGCATACAAACCTGGCTTTCACCGACGTCACTACAGTACCCACTGTGACATTTTCTTTGATGTGAATGGGGCCGTATACATTCTGATCCCACAGAGGAGGTTTATTGTTTCTGTCTACGACGTCTAACTCAACGTCCACGTCTGCGTACAAGACCGGTGTCCCTTTGTCGGATGCCCGCACTCTGAGGCGATACCTGTCTCGCTATTGGCAAAACATGGGCCGTCAACTTACAGGACAATTTTTCCAAACCAGCGTTTTTTTCAAATTGTTTTTGGCTTTGTTTCTTTCTTTCATTGTTTTCCATTCGTTTCCGTATACAAACAAATTCATTCAATGCATCGCGTGGCTAATGAAATATTGTAAATAATAATAGAGCAGGCAATTGCTGTGAATCCGCGATTTTACCGGTTCGGAACATTCCCGCGATATCAGTGTTGCTTCGATCTCCGTCTAAATTGTTACGTGGATTTAGTCATCGAGAATCGGTTATACAAATCTTTGCCGAATTTTTTGAATCGTAAAAAAATTCTCGGTTATTGATTCGCGTTTCCAATGCTGTTGTGAGAATGTCGATTTTTTTTATTTGTTTTAATTTAATCGTCATTTGAAGCAATCACATCGTCGTGGCGGGAATCTCAAAATCTTGCCAGATTGTGATAAATAAATAAACGCGTGCCGTGTAATGTGATAGGTATCCACTCGGATTGTCTATAAATCCAACGATCGACGCGCCAGATAACGATTTACTTTCTGGAACACTCAAACGGGATTAATGACATACACGTTACAACAATTAATGTAATCTCCGCAGTACTGTGGCGGTAGTTGGTTGTTTTCTTTTTTCGTTACTTCAATTCTTTTTTTTTTTTTTTAATCAACGAATTCATTATATCGTGACGTATATATCGTGACGTATATAAATTACTGGTGCTGCGAGACTAATGTAATTGGCGGAAATATTGTTGTGCTGCTTGCAAAATACAATCTACTGCGTATGTATATATATAGTATAATATTGTTCATGATACAATTGTATACAGAAGAATACTACGGCACGATGGATACCTACGTAACACGGGCCAATTTTTCAAAACGCAACGTAATGAGAACAATTTTGTGGTTTTTCTTAATCCCATAGCCGCGCGACCGCGAACGATATATCAAAAAAATGTTATTTTTTTTTTGCTACAGCTAACAAACACGTTTCCGTGTGAATCGCGTACATTGCCAAACGATACGGGAATAACGAGAACGAATCGAAAAGTTTGAAAAAAGTCCGAGTAGATAAATGAACGGAAAAAAAAATTCTAGGCTATATCGAGTTTTGTTTTTTTTTCGAAATGGGAAAGATCCGCGACAAACATGTGACGAGAGAGGATCCAACCGAAAAGCATAGATATCAGCAACGGGAATGGTACAGGTCCGAGACACTATCGACCCAAGGTTAGACGCTTCTCGCGCGCGTGCAGCGTGTCTATCTATTTTTTCGTGTTTTTTTTACTCTCGAAATACCGAGTCGTTAATCGGCAAACAGTGAAACACGGAAAACGTTCCTACTTACGGGAGGACAGCCCTTTTTTTTTTTTTGTTCATCATCATCGAAATCCGAAGAAAGTAAATGGTGCAATAAACACAAACATAAGAAATAAAAATCGAAAATTAGTTTTTGTTTTAATTTTTTTTTTGCTTCATACGAAACAAAGGAATGCAGGCAACGACATGCAAGCAGAATGCATTTAAAGAGGCGTGGGAAAACGAGGACGGTTTTTTGGGGCACGCTCGGGGTGTAGGTGCGTTAGCGTTTAAGGTTTTTCGTTTTTTTTTCTTCCTTTCTTTTCTTTTTTTTTGCCTCCGTCACGATACGTACTACCATGCTAGTACGCATACGTTCAAAACGGTATGCTACGCGTAGTACACTATAAACATTGCGAGGACCCCCTGATCTCGACTGGTTAACGACACTCAAAAACCGATGGACGTTTTCTTTTTTCTTTCGTTTTTTTTTTCTTTTTCTGTTATTTTTTTTCGCAATTGATCTGATTATCGTAATTTGCTGATTTCGTAGTATTCGCATTGACGTGTTTTTTAAACATTTCTGTTTGGTCACATACAATCGGTATGCTGCCCCAATCACAGAAGAAAAAATGTCACACCACGGACAGCTCTCTTAAGATCTACACGTACGCTCTCGGCAAAAAAAATTCTCATCGTACTCATTTGCGACTGTAACCCGGGGATGTCGAAAGACAGATAGACAGAAAGAGACAGCGGAGAATCAAAGAAATAGAGAAAGAGGGTTGGGGGAATGTAATGATCAATGAAAATGGCAAATTTTGTCAAATATGATGATGACGATGATCGAGAGTTTGCCGAATTGGTATATATGCGATTAAGATTTTCTTTTTTTTCTGCATTTAGAGGGCGAAAGGGATAAAGATATAGAAATAGAGAAAGAGTTAAAGAGCGCGCGCGCGCGAGGTAGAAAAAAGATAATGAGTTAGAGTTATAGTTTAGTTAGCGAGCGAGAGATAGAGAGAGAGAGCGAGAGCGCGATCCTTTCCTGTAAAGGAATCAAAAACACATTCATATAAAATATGCAAGCATGGTCAAAAATTCGTTTTATGTATGATGCACCACAAAATGCGTAGATTGTTGAAGTACACCGTACGTGGGGCTCAAAAAATGTCGTTCCCACCTGCTCCTGGAAGTTCAAAAAACATCACTTCCCTTTTGAAAAACATTCACATTAGTAGGTTTGCGAAAATATTATCTGTTATTATTATCTGTTATTAATTATTCGTGGTTATGTTATTACGGCGAAGTTGGATTTAGTTGTTTTTTCGTTTGGTTTTTTTGCTTTCTTTTTTTTTAGCTCGGCCTATCGTTTCATTGCTTGATTATCACAGCGGGGATGAAGAAAAAATTGGTTGTTGACAGAAAAGTGCACACGCTACGACGACGATCGATTAAAAAACGCGCGTAAGCACCCGTTAATTAAAACTCGGTTAAAAATTAAAAAAACGAAAATAGCGTTACGCGTTTTTCTTTCTTTTTTTTGGTGACAAAATAATGATGAAAACCGGCAGGATGTACGAGAGGTCATGGTTGCCTCCGCAAAATTTTGTTAAGCGCGGAGAGGTATTTTTTCCTTTTTCTTCATATCTATTTTTTTCGTTTACAATTGCAGTACTCGCACTCTTGGCGAATATACTATTCACAGAAAGTGACAGAGAATAGAGAAATATAGAGAAGTGTGTGTTCTTTTCAACAAAAAAAGTTGGCCCGAATTGGTCGATCGATTCAGGTACTGTGAAGCATTTTAGGAAATCAGGCAGAGCTAAGATATATTTACCATAGTGAACACATTGTGCATATCAACGGGAATAATAAATATATATTTCTATACAAGTGCCGTAAAAACGAAACTCAGCTTCGTTGCAAATATTAGTGATGAGATTTATGTATATGCGTATAGTATATATATATATATTTATATATATATACATACATATATAAATAATTTCGATTA
This sequence comes from Ichneumon xanthorius, assembly GCA_917499995.1. Classification (NCBI taxonomy): domain Eukaryota; kingdom Metazoa; phylum Arthropoda; class Insecta; order Hymenoptera; family Ichneumonidae; genus Ichneumon; species Ichneumon xanthorius. The sequence goes on along the minus strand of OU824202.1, from coordinate 19,936,521 downwards.
TTCTTTCATACGTATTAGTACACAAACGTTTTTCGCGTATTAGCAGAAAAATACACAACGGATAATTTCGTGTTATAAAACGTAATTTTTAAACGGAAAATTGGAAAAACGTCGGCAGAAGGTGTACACTCAAGTTTCAATATGATATAGTATGGATCTACGCAATCTATGCGCGACCCTGGAATACACTTTGTATATGCATCGAACCCGTTCATGTATTATTCATTAAGCGATCTCAAAGCTTGCTCCAACCTTTAATATAAGCAATAAAGACAATTTCGTCTACGCGAAAGCGTATTCCAGAGAGCGTGATAAATAAGTATACACTTTTGTATGTATATAGTAGCTTGGTATGTAATATACTGCTAGGAGAGATATTAATTTTAGAACAAGCGTAAAGAAAGTTACTCACGTCAAGGGGTTTCTTTAAAACGATCCAACCAGATTCCGGTTGGATCTCAAAGTAATCGAGACCCTGGTCATTGTTCGGCGAGCTCAGCGAGTACATTATAGCGCCATTATTGTCGGCGTCCTCGTCGGATGCGGACACTCTCAGTATATTTGTTCCAGCGCTAGCGTCCTGCTTCACGTTCTCAACGTATTTCTGCCGATCGAAAAATTTATCTCGGTTATGACGTTGTTGACAAAAAAAAAAGTTAAAAAAGGAAAATAATAAAAAAAACACTATTCTTACCTGACGATCGAAGAGCGGAGGGTTGTCGTTAACGTCGGTTATCTCAACTGTGAAAGAGCAGACACCCTCCAGGGAAGGTTCACCCTGATCGGTGGCTTTGACCGTCACAGAAACGAATTTACCGTCGTCACCTTCGCGATCGAAAACCTAAGATTTTAAAAATGTTATCTTCTTATCATATTTTTATTAATTTTTTTCATCATTTTCTTCGACGTATACCTTATTAGTGGAGACTTGGCCAGTTTCCTCGTCAACAGTGAACTTTGTTCCCTTCTGATTGGGTTGCTGGACGATCGAGTACTTGACCTGTCCGTTGACTCCCTTGTCCTCGTCTGTAGCTTGAACCTTGATGACGGGACTTCCGTTCGCCGCGCCCTCCTCCACCTTCGGCGAGTATTTGGCGCACTCCTTGAAGACCGGCTTGTTGTCGTTGACGTCGGTGATGAAGACGACCACGACGGCGGTGCTCGTGTGGATGTTCTTCTTGCCGTCCGGGCAGCAAGCTCCGTCGTCGAGAGCGGTGACGTTGAGCTCGTACTTGTCCCGGTCGAGGGTGATCTCCTTTCCGTGCAGACGGATAACACCGGTTATCTCCTCTATGACGAACTGACCGGAGACCGTCTTGTCCCCGACGAAGCCGAAGCGAACGTTGTCACCGTCCTTGTCGGAAGCGACGACGGTCGTCACCAGAGTATTCGGACCGGCGTTCTCATCGACGTTCGGGGTGTAGACCTGCTGCGAGAATTTCGGCTCCTCGTCGTTCTTGTTTTTCGTGTAGATTCGCACCGTCGCGGTACCGGTCTTGGACGGATCGCCTGGTCAAAGAAGGCACCATTCGTGTCACACGCAAGTTCAGAGCCAGGCAGATACACTAAGTACCTGAAGTACTATTGAAGTATCAAGCACTGAGTCAGCGCCCAGTCAGAACTTCAGCAACTTAGTTCTGCCAGTATTCAATACGTCAGCACTCAAGAACTACCTAGCTCAGAATTTCAAGCACTTGCCCCTTCAATATGCACTTCATGTACTTATGAAGATATCTGCATGACATCAAATTTCATCTTTGGCAAGTCTCTATCAGTGCACGGCTTTAGGAAGAATAACCAATTGTTCATTTGTAGAATTTTGATCTCCAAGTGAACTTCCTCGAGCGAACTTTGTACGATGCAAACTACAGCCGTTATAACTTGATGAAATTTGGGCACAGGCAGATATCTTCAGGGTCATCATGTACTTAGGGTATTTGCCCGGCTCTCGTTAAGTTTAGCCTCCAGCTAATAATAGGGTAAAAGTGGAGAATATGGCCCGGTCCATATATCATTGATTTACGTGTTAATCGAGCTGGGCCATATTCACCACTTTTACCCTACATTGTAGCCAGATCAACAGACTCACCCTTGTCCTTCGCGGTGACGATGAATTCGTAGTAGGCGTTGTTGTTGTCGGCGTCCAGTTGTTTATTGTTTACTATTAGGCCGCTCGAATCGACGCTGAAATGGTCGTCGGAGACGAGATACTCGATATCCGCGTTGACACCGGAATCCGCATCGGTGGCTTTCACTTTGAGGATACTCGTGCCCAACGAAATGTCCTCGTCGACGTTGTGCGCCTGGTAATCCGGTAGCTCGAACTTCGGGGCGTTGTCGTTCACGTCCGATACTCTGATCGTCAACTATTGGAAGGAAGACGAAACGGAAGGAGAAACACATAATCTGGCGTCTCTTGTGGAGTGCACTTTGCATTGTTTTTTGATGTAAAAAGGTGATGGAATGATTTACCTCTACCATTGTGGAAAACCCTCCAGAATCCTCGGTTGCCGTGACTATGAGGGAATATACGTGGAGCTGTCGGACGTCCTCGAAGTCGAGCTCTTTCGCGAGCTTGACGATACCGGAAGTCGGACCGATGTTGAAGGTTCCCGCAGCTCCCGGACCCTGAGCCTTGAGGGTGTAGCGGATGTCTCGGTCGGCAAACGACTTTGCCTTCACCGATATTATACTGAAATACAAACAATCGTCTCATCTGCGCTGCTCAACGCCGAATTGGTTCTTCGCCATTGAGGCTTCCACTCACTCGGAATCTTTCTTCTGATTCTCCGGTATCTCAGTCTCGTATGTAGTCAGATAAAACTGGGGCGCCCGTTTTCCTCCCACGATCGACAGTCGCTCCTCAGGTGTCGACTGATAATGCTTCTCGTCGATTCGCCCGTTCTGATCCTCGGCTTTCACGTACAGAACGTACTCCATGTCGAGCTGAAAGACGTCCGAGCCGCGCGTACGCACCACGCCGGATCTTTCGTCCACCTCGAAACGACCACCGGCTGCGGATAAACACAAATTTTCATCAGTCACAGGCTCATTTGTAACTATTTTCAATAGACTCTGATCTTTTCATATTTAATATTTTCATATTTAATATCTTCAATAGCTATTTTCAATAGACTATGATCATTCAACCTTGAATAGAATCAATATTATTTATATCTTAAGTCAATGATCTTCTTTTAGAGTGTTTCCTCTTTTTGATTTTTGATTTTTTTTTTTTTGAATCATGGATTTTCGGAAGGTTTGCACTCACTTCGATCCCGGACTATGAAGTAGTGAATATTGTGATCCGTATCAGGATCTCTCGCCTGGAGCGTGAAGACGTGAGTGTTCGGAGGTGCGTTCAATTGGACCACAGCTTGCATCGGTAGAGGCTTGTTTATAAAATACGGTGGTTCGTCGTTGACGTCTTTGACGCTGATGATCACTCGTTGATTGTCGGTATCTAAAATATAGCGATTTTTTAATATTAAGGCTACATCGGATGGTAAAGTATTTTTTAACTCTGCGCTGTCTACGCCATTCCCATGATTTATTTTAATATAAAGCGTTGCAGCTCTAGCCGTGAATATTATCAAGTCATGCCCGTGAGGCCGATTTTTTGCTACTTACATTGAAGCCCTTTGGAAGCCAATGATGTGAAAAAGAGAATATCGAGGATTAATACTTTGCGATTATATTACGTAAATATATTTTTTCTCCCTTTAACCAGTATGTACAGTGTTTTTCTCTAAAGCATAAAGTTTCAGAAGCTATGAGTCATCACTTGTCGGCCACTTTATTCCGGGGAAAACAATTCCTGGCTTTTAGATGTTTTTCCCTGACTTTTCCTATTGAAGTTTTCCAGACCAAAGTGTGTTCTGTTATTTATCAGCGCTATAAATTAATAACCCAGAATTCTAAATTTCGTCAAAAATTAAATCTAAATTTCACCTAAATTGTTCACGTGCATCTAAATTGTTTCACTCAACACAAGTAACCCGGTTTCTGTTAGCAGATTGTATTGAAGATCATTCGAATTCTTTCGTTTTTCCAAAGAATGTGCAGCAATGCAACAATTTGAATAATTCTTTTCAATCACTAAAATTGTTTCTCTAAATGACTTTTGACATTTGACAATAATTCGAGCACATTTTATTTTTCCCCGAGCAGTTTTCAAGTTTCCAAAAATTTCTCTGACTCCCCTAAAAATGTTTCTATGTCTCCGAAATTTTCCGGTTTTCCCCACCATGCATCCGTGATCGAAAGAAAAGCTCGAGTAGTCGCGTTCCCAAGTTCATGATCGTACACCGCGAGATGATTTAAGCGACGAGATGAAGCATGGCGTAAATAAAATATTGTACCGTGATACCATTGAATACACACGGAAATCCTGGTGGATATCGCGCGCACCACCCTTTCGGTGGGGCACGTCCTATACCAGAGGGAATTAAAACACAAAAACCGTTTGAGCCATCCGATCAAAGTTCAACAAAAAAAGACAGTCAAAACGAGTTCGTCGCAGTTGGCAGTCGTCCTTACCCGCGTTGCCGCCGGCGTTGGTGATGGTGACCCAGAAGTCGATGGTCTTCTCGGGCCCCAGTTCCTCGTAGTCCCACTTCTGCTTGACGGTGACCGATCCGTTCGACGCGACGGTGACCCACGGATTCTCGTCCCTGATCTTGTAGGTCTCCCTCTCGGCGTCCTTCTCCAGGGAGAACGCGATCTTGCCCTCGACGTCGCCGTCCGATTCCAAGAACTCGACCCTCATCGTGGGCCTGACGGCCCGCGTGACTCTCCTCTTCTGAATCCTGTGAACTTCCGGCGCCGGAGCCGGAAGCATCAGAGGCTCGGTCGTCAGGAACCTGACGACGACCCTCGCGGGTCTCTCGCTGCTGCGACTCGGCGTCCGAACGTCGTGCGCCTCGACCATGAACTCGACCTCGCTGTCCTCGCTCGCGGTCGCGTCCGGCTCGCCGGCCAGCAGCAGTTCGCCGGTCTGCGGCACGATTATTATCAGATTCGTCGGTGTTATCAGCTTGTAAGCGACCCTGTCGCCGTCGGCGTCTTTGGCCGCGAGTCTCCCGACCGTCGCGAATCTCCTCCATCTCGGCAGGGCGTCCCGCTCGAGGCTCTCCAGGTTCTCCGGTCTCATCTCGAAGTTGTACTCCGGCTGATCGAAGACCGGACTGTTGTCGTTGAGGTCCGTCACCCTGACGGTTCCGCCGATCCTGGAGGTACTTATGTCGTCGCCGTCCGACGCTTCGATGACGACCGTGTAGGTACTCTTGGTTTCTCTGTCTAGGGGCTTCGCCGTGACGACGCCGACGCCTTCCCCGTGGCTCTTCAGGGTGAGGTTGAAGCCGCTCGTGGTCGAGCTCTTCTCGACCAGGGCGAACGGCCGCTCGCCGTTCTCGTCCGGAAGTATCGAGTAGTGCACCGGGAAGCTGCCGAACGCGTGGAAAATCGGGAAACCCTCGATCGGCGTACCCGGACGGGAATTCTCCTCCACTCTACCCTCGCCGAGATTCTCGTGGGAGAAGGTCAGCATGTTTCCGCGGTTTATCACGAACAAACGGAGATCGTGGGTCTCCGTTCTGTTCGCCAGCTCCTCGAGGACTATCAGGTTAACCGGCCTGTTCACCAACGGACCGATGTCCGATGTCGTCATCACCATTCCGTTTTCCAGTATCGTGAAGTACTTGGAGAATCCGGTCTCGAGGAGACGGTAGGTCGAGGGGTGTTTCGCCGATTGACGAAACTGCATCACCTCGAAACCCGGATAAACGTCGTGAGGAACGACGGCGAGCTTCGCGGTTGTTCTTCCGAACGTTATCGTCAGAGCCAGCAGCATCGCCAACGGCCCGACCAGCGTCGAACTCCTTAATCCTCCAACGAAGCCTGTGCGCCCCATCGTGCGCCCGTATCCTCGCGAACTCCTCACTTTTACTAAAGCATGGGTGTCCAGGCAGTTTCTGAAATTACAAGGAATGAAGATCAATTATCTCGGTCTTGGATACGTTTTCGTGGTGGCTGCCGGTCAAGGAACTCACGGAAGTGCGGGAGTTGTGAGGGAAGTCAGAAAAATTCGGGGAATTTTTCAATAAGTCAGGGACAATTAGTGGCGATGAGGAGCGAGAAAAATGAAGTTGTCTCGCATTCAGGGGATTTATTTTATCCAACAGGACAAATTAGTGGCGATACGGAAATGGAAATAATGAAGTTGTTGCCACGAAGAAGCAAAATTCAAAAAATTATTTGTATCTTTCACATTCTCGGAAGTCTTTATCGATGTTAATGGAGCGTTAAAAATTGAAGGAAATTTGGGTTGATATTTTTTGTATCGAACACGAACGATGCCCAAACATTATTTTATCGGGGGCATTAAATGGGCTCTTGGACACAGATTCATTTGGAGCTTCGTTAACCAGTTGCTCGTGTCGACGCCATATGAATTTTATGATTTAGTCATTTTTAAATTGAATAATTTTAATAAATTTTATAACTTAGTAATGGAAAAATGATTACTGAGTGAGTGAAAATCAGGGAAAGGTCGGGGAAATTTTTCCACACTGTTAAATGTCCACCGTGATTGAATATCGTTTAATGTGCGAAGAATTTTATTGTAATTAAGTTTGAAGTGAAAATGATCGAATCGCCGTAAAAAAAAAGTTATCCCGCACGGTTTCGAGTGACGACAAGGACGTCAACTCATTCTCTCTCCTCCCTCTGCATCGCCGCTATTGATTTCAATTTTATTAATGGAAAAATTATTACTCGGTCGGCTGAAAGTCAGGGAAAAGTCGGGGAAGTTTTTCCACAGTCTTTAGCACAAAAAAAAAAACAAAAAAAAACCTATGATTGAATATCGTTTAATGCGCGAAGAATTTTATTGCAACTCAGTTTGAGGCGAAAATAATCAAATTGGCTTAAAAAAAAAAATAACGCCGCACGGTTTTGAGCGATGACAAGGTCATTAACTCGTTCTCTCTGCTCTCTCGCTCCGCGGCGGCGACAACTGCCAGCAGTTGTAGTCCACGGGAATAAACGAGTGTGGAGAGGAGAGCGGGTATGGTAAAGTTGCACCGGAAACAAGTAGCCGGCGCGTACGTATTCACTATTGTTATTTAGTAACCCTTCGTCGTTTCATTTCATTCCGTTCTCGCATCTCAGCGGGCCGAAACGCCACATGAGCCGGAGGGACGGAGAGCGAGAATCTGTGCGGCGGGGACGGGACCGGATGTGAGCTCACCCGCAGCTCGTTTAAGCTCCCTCCAGCTCGGCGAGCGGAATAAAAAAAAATAAATAAAAAGAGTTATATTAATCGTCATAATCGGAGCGGGTCGCGCATCTCGGTAGAGCGGGGCGAGAGAAATTTTTATCCGGGACCTTCTTGCCGGCGTACTCGGGCGGAGGACGCGGTTGCATTACGCCGGGAGAGTTTCAGACGAGGGGTAACGCGATATCTAATCCCCCTCTTGAGAACCCCGGGTATTAAGTAACTCTTGGCTTCGGCTGTCTCAGCGCTCACTCGAAAAATGATACATTGACGGCTGCAAGCTATACACTCCTTTCCTCGCATTCTCGAGCTGTGCGTTTCCGAGAGCGAGAATTGTGAACAGGGTCGGGTTACACTAAATTTCTTCTTTTTTTTTTTCGTCGTATCTTCCTATCTAGATGATGTCTCTCGGTAGTGCTGTCTTCCGTCTCAATTGCTCCTTTATCTATCCGTTAAGACTAAAATATGACTACGATCGACGCCATTGGTTTTTTTTTTTTTATAGTCGCAATGAAATATTTCTTGACTATACGAGGACAGAATTTAGTGAAGTAAAGTTCAAGATTTCGAATTAAAAACCTTTACAATTTACAATTTACCTTTACAATTTACAATTTACAATTTACCTTTACAATTTACAATTTACCTTTACAATTTACAATTTACCTTTACAATTTACAATGTACCTTTACAATTTACCTTTACCTTTACAATTTACCTTTACAATTTACAATTCACCTTTACAATTTAGGGAAATAAATTGTATTTGTCGTACGGAAGCAAAATGTTACGGCAATTATCGAAGAAAAAACTATTGGAGAAAAAACATAAAATTTATTGACTTCAGTGATATTTTTTTTCAGCATTCGACTTGGTCCCTTATCATCGCGGGCGCTCGTTTATCGGCATTTTTTAATCTCCCAGTCGGATTCACGCCCGTAAGCGTGATTTACACAAATTCGAGGATCGAACATTCGTCGGTCGAACGGCATATTTCAAAAAATCTCCGTCGGTTCTAATCCGCATCCATGAAAAATAGCTGCAGCTGGCGTGGGGGAAAATGATGGTATTCCAGGAGCCGCCAAAATCCACGAGCGAAAATAAATGTAGCGAGAGTTAATAGGATTAGGTCACGGCGCGCGGCTTTGTGCGTGCGCGCGACATTCGCTATTTCTCCCGCACGAAGAAGCGGGAAGGGGGAGATAGGACATGTGTGATCCCGGCAGACGGAGGGCGTTCGACGATCACGTATATGATATATAGCATAGCATAGAGCATAGCCGGAGGCTGGCGTCCCGGCTCGCCGGTCCGGCAGCGAACGAAGGGAGAGACGAGCGGGCCAATGGAGTTTAAGCGGCCGGCGTTTTTTGCCAGAGAAAGCACCCACGACAATATTGACGCACGGAGTCGTCATTTTTTTTTTTTTTTTTTTTACCGAAATCTTCGAACTAAAAAACACATACTCGCTCGTTCGCTCGGGCGAACGGCGTAACGAGTTAATTCCCGCTCGAGCTAACGCAGGCCCGGGCTGTATTTCCGGCGCTTCCGGCAAACGGAGCATCGAAGCTACCGCCCGACAGTAGCGGATGTCTCTTCCAGTAAACGGACAAGTGCACACCCTACTGCTGTACTCTGTACTGTGTTGTGCTATACTTCCTATGTTACGCAAACAGACCCGCGCATCGCCAGCGCAGATTGTACCGTTTCGCCGCTTCCGCATTTCGTGGACAATACACGAACGCCGATTCGACAGCTGATTGAGACATAATTCCTTTTTTTTGTGCGCAGTATTTTTTACATTTACACTGTAAATGATTTTTAATATAATTTTTTTTTTTTTTATAGACGCTTGGCATATAATCGAATTCGCGTTGATGCGATTAACGAGTGGATTGCGAACTATAATTTTAAACTAATGCAAAGTCTACTGATCCACATGGCAAAAAGTATACGTGACATATATCGAAATTTATACATCTGTGATATATAAAATATACTTTGGCTGAAAATGTTTATATTTCGGATTACGAATTTTAGGAAAAAGTATATTGGCGTATAACGAAGAATACATCTATGGTATATATTTTCGCCGAAAACTTTTATGCTCTGGATATATTTTTGCAATATATTTTTGCACCTACACTTCATACAAAACCAGTGAATTTGATATATGATGATTTTTTTTACCTAAATTTGATTTCCGTCCGGTAATATATGTAACACATATGAAATGGACGAATTTCATTTCAAGGGCAGCGACCGAGTTTCGCACAGCGGGCAAACGTGAAGCGAGGGGAGGTTTGATTGAGACGATTAGGGTGAGCACACGATGGCCCCATGAGGCACAACGTTAACGGGAGATGGAGAATCGTGACCGTTGGCTATGACTCAATTTGCCTCGTTCTCGTCTCGCTGGAAGTGTGACTTGCACGGTCTGGCTCGCGTGAGTGTACTTAGGAATATTGTTTTGACGCTGAACAAAGAGTCAAAGGCAGCTGCTGTTCCGTCTGTCTCTGGGGTAACGAGTCAAGAATAAGAAAGCTGCCTGGCGTCGCTGATCTCGGTTGACGTGGCCCAGTCCGCCGTGGAAAGGGGTTAATAAGGGGTTATGCGACGGATTAGTTGCGGCGCGTTAAGAGCACCTAGCGTCAGCGGAAAAAAAAATTTAAAAAACGGAAGATAGAGAAAATGTACCCAAAGAACGAAGAACGAAACAAGCATAATATTCTAGAAATTAGTATTTCATTGAAGTTAGTAACTCCCATCGTATGTATTTATTCCTTCGGCATCGGAACACTGAAAAAAAAAAATTATGAATGACTCAAGTAAAATGATGAATGACTCAAGTTAAATTATCAATTACTTAAGTTAAATTCCCTTGCGGGCTGCCAACGAAAAATATTGTTGTTTCAATTTTACTTTCATTTCTTAGAATTCCATATGGGATTGAAACGGTAACATGTGACCCTGACAATCTTGTCATTGTTGATTGGGTATCACATGGAATTGTAATAATTGAAAGTAGAATGGAAATGAAAAAGAAAATCCTGGGCAGTGCGTAAGCAAATTTTTTTTCCAGTGTATAAGCGCCTATGTTGTATTCAAATGTAATTCTTATACGCCGTTCTGGCATTGGACCATCGATGCAGTTATAAATAATACTAAAAAAGAATTTAAAAATATAAGGAAAATGCACTCAACGAAATGACCGAGAAACAAGCACGATATTACGGAGATCACTGATAAAAAAGCCGTTTAATTAACAAAAGATTCGGGCACGGACGATCAAATAAATCTTCAGTTGGTCATTCAAAATAGTTTAATGCCTCAAAAATATTTCGGTGAAAGCATAAAAAAAAATAGTTGAAGTATTCAATCTTTTAGCCGTACCGACAAAACATTTATTTGACCGCCCCTGCCCGAATCTTTAGTTGATTTAACCCCATTTTTTATCAGCGCAGCTTCTATTGTACAATTCGATTGCTTCGGCATTGAGGATAAATATAGCCGACAGTTAGGGGACATTTTTGGTTAAATAACAATAAAATACAATAAAAGAATTTTCATTTACTGTTAAACCCCTGCAATTAAAAGGAACGTCAAATTTTGATTAATTGATAAAAATATACCCAAAGAAAATAATGAAACAAGCATGATGTTCTAGAAATCAGTATCTCATCAGAATTGTTCCGCTCGTACCCTATCTAATGCTCCAGAATTGATGATAGATATAGGGCGTTATCACGCCTCGTGTAACAGATCGTCAGCAAGAGCCCGCGGGGCTCTTCGTGCCAGCTCAGACGAGATAACCGTGCGATATCGGCTCTCCGCCTCTCATCGACGAGGGTTAATCCCGGATGGCCGCGGATGCTGCGTTTATCGATGAATTTCGATCGCCACCAATCGGGACTGTCCGACGGTTGCCGAGGAATGTATAGGATAATCAGGAAAGACACGATAAAAATAGTTCCCATATATTTTCCACTAAACCCATAAAATAACCGTACCGTGGTAAAAAAAAATTGAAGGCGTTGCATGGGTCTTGATAAGTTCCGGAAAAGGTCCGACAATGCCCTAACAAGCCCCCGACAAAAAGCTCAAATTTTTTTGAAAAATGAACGACACTTCGACGTTTAAAAAATCATCGACCCGCAACGAGCACGCTCGCAAAGCGATCCTCCCTTTCATTTTATTTTCTTTTAATCCCGACGATTCGCGGCGTGAAAACGGGCAGCGAGTTTTCACGTCGTATTGCACGGAGAAAAATAGTTCTATTTCTCTAAAAAAATGTAGATCGTTAATAATTTATTGTTGTGGCGGCAAAAATATTTGGTTGCGACAGCAAAATATTTGCTGTCACAACAAAATATTTTGTCGTCCCTACGTTAACCAGGTAAATTAGTTATGGTAACAAACGTCTTGTCGTCCCAACAATTTTTTTTTCTCCGTGTGTATAGGTAATGTATAGGATAATCTGGGAAGACACGGTAAAAGTAGTTCCCATATATTTTCCACTAAACCCATCAAATAAACGTACCGTGATAGAAAAAAAAATTGAAGGCGTTGGTCCCCGATAAGTTCCGGAAAAGGTCCAACAATGCCCTAACAAGCCCCGACAAAAAGCTCAAATTTTTTTGAAAAATGAACGACACTTCGACGTTTAAAAAATCATCGACCCGCAACGAGCACGCTCGCTCGCGATCCTCCCTTTCATTTTACGTTCTTTTAATCCCGACGATTCGCGGCGTGAAAACGGGTCTCCGCTTCGGTACTCGTAAAATATTTGAAGCTCGTCCCGGGCTAAGGAGGCGGCGGCGTCAGTGGCGGCTCGCTGGGCGAAGCACCGTTCGGTCTTTTGACGTCGAGGGGAGCCAGCCTTGTGGAACGTTGCACGAGGAAAATAAGCAAGAGCGACGGAGAGAGGTTGAACTTTGGAACCCCCGCGGAGATACGCGGAGCGTCTGATGGGAGTTGCCCACGAGGGTGCCCCGAGCGCGGTTTCCGAGGGTGAAGGCGACGGAACACCGGAGGGCGACCAAGGATAATAAGAGAGAACCGTACATATACGTATATAACATCCGTACACGAGGATAGGCAGTCGTAAGAGTACGAGCGAGAAAAGAAAACGAGTGTAGGGAGCGAAGGCTACTCGGGAAGGTACTGGGGGTGATTGAGAGAAAAGCCAAGAGACGGCGGAGTGGCGCGCGATGGCAGTGGCCTGGGCTGCCGCTCCTGCTGCCGCTGCTTCCACTGAAACCTCCGTCTCCCTCCTTCGTCCTCTCTCTCTTCATCCCTCTCCCGGTCTACCCCGTCAATCGATAGCGGTTCCACGCGCTCGAACGACCCCTGTCCTCTCGTACTTATATCGCTGCTGCAGCCACTGGTACGGCTGTTCTCTTGCTCTTGTTATTACTACTTTTACTACTGCCACTGTTACTACTAGTGCCACTTTCATTATCGATTCGTCATATAGCGCCCGAAAGATTACCGGCACTGACCGGAGGGGAATAAAATTTGTGCGGAATTTATTGGGGAAATGTAAGAAAATTTTCGGCGTTAATGTGTTATAGGAGAGATGTATGGTTCGATGGAACGAGCAAGGTTCTCGCGTAGTTGCACAGCTGCTAGTACTGATTTTACGATGTTTACAACCTTTGCTTCCGCTACTGTTAATAGCGTGCACTTGCATTATTGATTCGTCACATTGCTCTTGAGCGAATAGTGTGGCTAGGCGCACGGAAAGAAAAATATATTAATCATGTATAAATTGATGTTCGTTTGAAGATACATATATCGCACCCTCAGAACGACAGTGGAACATCTTATATGGTAAGCCCATAAGAGATGTTACACTGTTGTTCTAGGGGTGCGATATGAGAAAGTATGCTCCGAAGATATATTCGAAATATTACAATTTTAATTCGAAAATATATTTTTTATATCTCGATCGAACGAGCTCGATTTTCTCGTATTTACAGAGCTGCTACTACTGATCTCATGATGTTTACAACTTTTGCTATCGCTACTGTTAATAGTGTTGGCACTTTCGTTGTTGACTCATTATATTTCTCTCGAAAGAATACTGTTGCTACCCGCACGGAAAAATATATTAATCCTATATAAATTGATGTTCGTGTGAAGACACATATGAAGAGAAAATATGATCCAAATATATGTGCGAAATTTTTCGGCGAAAATATATTTTATATATCACAGATGTATATTTCGATCGAATGAGCTCGGTTTTCTCGTACTTACACAGCTGCTACCGCTGCTTTTACTATTTTTACCACTTTTACTACCGCTTCTACTACTTTTACTACTTCCAGTATTGATTCGTCATGTTGCTCTCGGACGAACACTGGTACTGCCCGCTCGGATATAAAAAATATATTAACCACATATAAATCGCCGTTCGTTTGAAGTCGCATATGTGAGAAAATAAGCTCCAAACACATATGCAAAATATATAATTTTTCTCTGTGAATATATTTTATATATCGTAGATATATTTTTCGATATATCGACGTATATTTTGTTCCTTTTGCGTGTGCTTTTGATGGTTCTTCTTTTGATTATTTCATTGTTTTTACCGCGACTTGATATGCGTCGATGCACAGGTAAAATCCGCGATTGCAGAAACGTAATCTTTTATAAATTGTTGACCGACGCACACACAGTAAAAAAAGGTTCGTATATTTAACAAACATTTGTTCCGAAATGGCAACTATTTTTTTTCTTGTTTACTTTACAATTCGTTTTTTGTGCAACGAACTGTATTATTGAAAACAAAAATGTTATAATGCATAAGCAAAAAATTGGGACGTATGCGGACGACAAATGTTTGTCAAACCTACGAACTGTTTTTACCGTGTGATTCGCGTGTGTCCAATATTCAAATGGGAACTCCGATGTACCGTACTGAAAACGTTTTAGTTATCGACAACCAAAGGAAATAACGTTCGAACCGAGTGTGGTGCGTTGCATGAATAAATACGCTTGTTACGATCGTTATTATTTTCGGGTGAACGCTACACCCAGAAAAAAAAATATCCAGAAATCCTCGAAATATTTTTCTAGTCGCCATAACTAACCATATTTTCCACAGTATGAACATATAACTTGGTGAAACAAAATTGAATTCATTGCCTCTAGACAATTGTTTTATTTTTTTTAACCTCAAACTTCCTTAACTTAAATTCTATTTCCGTACAAAAAAAAATGTTCATAGCGCCTATTGAAAAAAATGCATTGTTTTCCGTAATTTCTAAATTACCCAACGTTGAGACTAAACCATACTTTGATACCTTGGATTATTTATCGCGATAAAAATGGTATAGCTGAGGCGATCGAATTGAGCCCTGCCCGATCGCGTTTAAGCCGGGCTGAAAAATCCGTGCGAGCGTTCGCACACGCGTTAACGGGGAGGGATTTTGAAGGAGCAAAAGAGCCACGACGATCGCGCCTACATATTAAAATTCGCAAGAGTTCCGGGGGTCCCGGGCAAAGCGAGCACGTATCCACAAGCTCGGTGGAACAAAAGAGGTGGGTTCTCCGTGTAATCGCGACCTCTCCTCCACGACGTGAAGGACTGCAGACGCGCGATGAAGGGCCGGGAAGGGAAGGGTTAAGAGAAGACGTACCTGAAGGTACGCAGCTTTCAGCACGAGTCTCGAGGACCCGGCACAGGGCTCTTGGGCCTCGCTCCCTTTTACGTTCCCATCGACACCATATGGCTCGGGCCAAGTTCATAATGCTCCCTGAATATGTAAACGGCCAACTCGGCGGACACTTTCGGCTCCGGCAAACGGCCGGCTTCACGTTGTTAAAACGACCTCTGCGCTCGCACCAGCTGGAGAACACCAGCAGGGCTATTACGTGTTCGCAACTCTCTTGTCGCGCATCGTCTTCCCAATGATTTCCGGCCTTTTTTTTCTGATACACTCGTCTCACAACCCTGACACTTTCTCGAGGAGTCTATTATACCCCTCGGGTAATCGGCCAGCTCAGCCGCACGCGTCCCTGCCCTCGATTTTACGAGTGCCAATGACTCGTTTTATATCATCATCATTTTTATGTTATGTTGGGGTTTTTTTTTTTGTACAATTCCGGAAAATGAGCCTCTGAGACTTACACGGAAGTAATATATATGTAAAAGTTATATTAAAAAAATGTCTAAAAAGTGAGCCATTTTTTCACGAGGAAGTCTTTTTTGTATATAAATTGTATACTTTTCATTTACGCGGAAAATGTATGTTTTTAAATATTTGCCCCAATATATCCGGAACATATATGTCACACTATATGAATTACAGACTATTATTCGTGAAAAGTATATTTAATATATTAAAAATATATTTGCGCTTATACCGTTTTTCACGGTGGGATACAATTGCAAAAATATAATCCAAAATATATCCGAAATATACCATTCTTCAGCATAAATATTTATATTTTATATATCAATGATATATTTTCTACATGAATTGAATGCTTTTCATATACGGGAAATAGAAAAAAATATATCCGTCCCGTATGTCTCATAATATATGAACTACACACTATTTTTCGTGAAAAATATATTTAATACATTAGAAATATATTTGCGAATATACCTTTTTCCATGGTGGCATACATTTGAAAAAATGGATTCCAAAATATATCCAAAATATGCAATGTCCCAGCGAAAAAATATATAAATATTTATATCACATATCAATGAGGGTAAAAGTGGGAAATATGGCCCGGTCCATATATCATTGATTTACGAATTAATCGAGGTGGGCCATATTCACCACTTTTACTCGATATATTTTCCCACAGAGATCGAACGTGCTTCTTTCCGTGCGGGTATTCGCAAAGTTTTTTTTCCCAAATATTAACCGCGCGATTGGATTTCGCGACAAAAGAGTTAACAGACATTTACAAAGGCAATCTCGCGATACTGTTTTCCACGTCGCTCGGGCGTTCCACGGTCGAAGAAAAAAACCTCGCCGAGGGAAAAATCTCGACGACGAGAAGGGAGCGGGAATTCCCGACGGAATAACTCCTTTCAGGATCACAGAGAATACTTTGAGGAGACAGGAGCGGCGCAGTGCGGAGAGTTGGCCGAGAGTTGCCACGGAGACGCTCGTCACTCTCCCGGTCCGCGTTATTCCAGACACAGGATCTTCCCGTCGAGAAGTGAGGCGAGTCGACGCCGCGACGAAACTCCCGCAACGGCCAAATAACTTTTCTCTGTAAGAAGTGTTCCGGTCGGGAGGCTGTCGGGAAAAAGACGACCGAAGAAGAAGGAAGAAGGAAGAAGACGCACTCCCTATGAGCCCGCGAATATAACCAACCGAAACTTTTCGCCGGTGGAAAAACATCTCGTAATCCGGAGAGTTTCCCGGTTCAGAAAATACGTACGCGATGCAATTACTGTCAACACAAGCGACCATCGTCCACACTCGCTCTTCTCCACAAAACTATCTTAACCGCATTCGGTATAACATATACATATATATATATACACATATGTATACACATATGTATACACATATGTATGCACATATGTATTCACATATGTATGCACATATGTATACACATATGTATACACATATGTGTACACATATGTATACACATATGTATATTTTTTTATGTAAAAAGCGTCAAATCGCCATTACTCGATTGCAATTCCGAGTCCACAGTGTATTGTCTGGGATCCCGCTCGGCGAAACGAGAAACCGAGCATGAACTCTGCGGCATAGAATCGATCTGTTCCATCCGCCGCCACCAGCATCCTCCTCTCGACCCTCTCCTTCCGTCTTCCATCGTCTTATTATATACACACACACACACACATACATATCTATATATCCGTCTTTGCCCGCGACGCCGGCAAACCACGGGAACGCTGCAAATGTTTAAGGCCCTCGCCGGTTCTCCCCCAACGTGGAAAATACACGTAGTCTGACCCGGCAGCCAGCATCCAACGGAGAGTCCGCATCACAAACTCAGTTGCGGACACGTGCACGCCACCCGTCTACGGTTCTCCCTCCACCATTATATTCCCTCTAGTTTCCCTCGGCCGGTTCAACGGATGCGCGTTTGCGTTTACCAGAAGCGTTTGTATATCGTGACATCCAGTTGCATACGTGCACACGTGTTTATATACCGTGCGCACTATGTATATATATATATCTGTGCCGGCTCTCTCCGCCACGTGAGGGGGCAAACACGCATCGACGGACGGTAAATTGATTGACCATTCGTTTGACATTCAACGAATCCAATGATTTTTCATTGCGTCAGCGCGACACGTGCGCGCGTGAACAATGCCGAGAGAATTCTGGAGAAAAAAAAAGAAGGCGATATTATTGATAAAAGCCCAGTGGAAGAGCGGGAATGACGAGGCGTGCAATGGCCGGGTGCGGAAGCCCCTGCGCGCGTTCGACTACACAGGAATAGCAAACTTTTGCGTGTTTCCGTGTACGTATGTGCGGGAGTATAGATCGGCTATCCGGCCTCGAGGCGGAATGACCCAACAGTCCGGAGCGACGATGCCAACGAACCTCCGTGTCTAGAGTTTCAATTATTTCGGTGAAAATCGATTAACCGGCGAGCGCGACCCCCACACCCCCTGCCCGACGACCCGTACTCCGTCATCCGGCTCGTGCATACTACGAATCTATGGACTGTAAAACAGTTAGCCTCGTAGTCGGCGCCGGAGATAACTAATGATGCATAATGTAACGCGGTTCGTCGTGGAAGACAAATTTCTCCGGGAATCGGTATTGATTCGGATTAAATCCGTCTCCGAGCGAGGAACGATCGGCCACGTAAGGACAAAGGTCGAGAGTACGCGGCCCCGACGAGATTGCCGAGGGGAAAGGCGGCAGGTAAAAAATTTGAGATTTCGGAGCTTGTTTTAGGATCGATTCATTTTTTTTTTTTTTTTTTTTTAATTGACGTCGGGCAATCCGATTCTCGTTATTCTCTCCGGCCATTGTTATTCTAGTGCCGGACTAAAATAACGAGCCGACGTGACGTTGGACAAACGCAAAAAAATTCCCCCACGAGCGTTTCGCGTGAGTATTGGAAATTAAATAAGATTGACCGTTCTTTTTTTTTGGCCCGAAAATTGATTTATTTTTTTTAGACTAATCGAGTACGTGGATCGTAAATGTGCACTGATTAAAAAAAAGAGCCGACACCGACGGAAAATAAAAAAGCAATCATAGCGAGAAAACTATTTTTTTTCGCGATGATTGCTTTCGTCTTTTTTGTGGCGACGAATGAAATAAATAATTTCGAGAAAAAAAAAACATTTATCACGAGTTCGCACACCTCTATGCTCGGGGGGTTTTAGTTGCCGGAGGGCGAAACTGCCATCGCCAGCAGTTTCCGTTCCTAGCTGAGAGTTCGAGCAAAATCAATAAGAGCTGAGTTTCCCTTTGGCCAATTCAACGCTGTCCGATACTTCCAATAAGAAGTCGACACACATACACACACGCTCCTCCATCGAATGCCACTTCGCTCGTGCGATATATGTGCAACTCGCGTTCCTCGTGCGCCAGAAATTCCGAGTCAAACATTTCTCTAATAGAAAAAAAATAAACAAATTCCGCATCGATAGTGAAAACCCAATGCTCTCAAGGTATTCGAATAGCCGATATTTCAATCTCCAAGTCGTCCGGTCAACAGCAAACCGAGCAATCGGATCTTCCGATTGTCATCAAGATTTTGAATATAATGCAATTCGTGTATCGCTCTCGTGCAATAAAAGACGGCAAGATAAGCATTACACGTGCATACACCTGTTCATTTTGAAGATACACTTGTACGATAACGCGTACGATAAGCAACGCTTTTGCAGGAAAAACAAATAGTTTTCTCGAATAAAATGCAATTCATGTATCGTTCTCGTGCAATAAAAGACGGCAAGATAAGCGTTATACGTGCATACCATTTTAATTTTGAAGATACAACTTTACGATAACGAGTACGATAAGCCACGCTTTTGCAGGAAAAACAAATAGTTTTCTCGAATCAAATTCAATCGCCGGTGTACAGCAATATAGCTTTTTTGCAGTATAGACGGTCAAGAGAGTGATAAGCGAATCACAGTTACCAGATTGTCGGATCAGATTTTTGTCCCTACTTTCGGGTAATTCCAGAATAATTGTTTATTCTCGATCATTATTTTTTGGTAAAAGGGTTCGTGTCTGTATAATAATTAACATAAATAAATAAGCCCAGAATTAAAAAATAATCATCTCTAAATATGAATGAACAAATACGTGAATTTTTTCTTCCCCTGTGAAAAAATATCTATCGACAGCTACTTTTGTAAAAGAGGTTGGACATTTTTTACGAGAGACCTGGTAGAAATTTTAGAGCGTTAGATTGGGCCCTGGTAAAGCCTTGGCTAGACTCTTCAGGAACTTATCGAGCCCCGATTTACAGCTCCCAAATGTCCATCAGAGTGTTATCTCAGAATAGATTGCTCTGAATACGATGACTCGAGAAGTCAGTTAATAAATTTGGTTTTTCGGTAGATAAAACCGTCCCGTAACAAATTTAGTATGGTTATTAAAATAACGATACTAAATTTGTTACGCCACGGTTTTACCACGTACGCCACATAAATATGGTAGTAAAAAATGTCTACCAGGGTCCTGATAGACATTTTTGAGCGTTCCAGCTCTGACGAACCCCTAGCAAGGTCCCGTCAAGTCCTCTTATTTCGGTAGATAAAACCGTGGGATAACATTTTCGTTTTAATTATAATAATTATTTTACCTGATAGTCAAAAAATGCCTACCAGAGACCCAGTAGACATTTTCGAGCGTTACATCGAGCCCTGACAAGGTCCTTGCAAAACCGCATCAAGTCCTCTTATCACTTTGCCGCTCCAAAATGTCTACCTGGGTGTTATCTCCGAGTACGAGGACTCGAAAAGTCAATAAATAAATACGTTCTTTCGATAGATAAAACCGTGGGGTAATTTATTATTATTATTATTATTTTATCTGATAGTAAAAAATGTTTACCAGAGTCCTGGTAGACATTTTTGAGCGTTACATCGAGCCTGGCAAAGCCTCTTCAAGTCCTCTTATTTCGGTAGATAAAACAGTGCGATAAAATTTTTCTTTCAATTGTATTTATTACTTTACCTAACAGTAAAAAAAAAATGCCTACCTGGCAGACATTTTCGAGCGTTACATCGAGCCCTGACAAGGTCCTCGCAAGGCCGCATCAAGTCCTCTTATCGCTTTACCGCTCCAAAATGTCTACCTGGCCTCCCCGAGTCCTCGTCCTCTAAAAGTCAATAAATAAATCCGTTCCTCCGCCAGTCAAAACCTTGGGGTCAGTGTGGGTGTCTCGTCGGTTAAACGGAACGGTAAGCCTGACATCCTCGTTCCGCGGGATCGCCGAGGTGAGGCAAAGAGCCGCGCGCGGGAGGCGCGGTCAGGAAGCACGGGCCAGTCGCGCACACGACTTGTACCGAACGACGGCGCACCTGCCGTTTTCGCCCTGCTGGCGTAACAAGCGGCGGTCCGATTCGCTCGGTGGGGCAACGGGTGCAACGTCGGGCGTCGTCGCGAGGACCGGGGATAGCCTCCAACGAGGGCGTCCTGTCACCGCGAAACCCCACGAGGATCGTCCTGCGAAACCTTTCCTTCTTCCACACACTCCCCCCCCCCACCCCCTGCCCACATACGCGGCTCGAACACCCGTGCCACCTACGAACTTCCCATAAACCCAATCCCACATACGCTCCGGCGATATCCAATCGGAAACTTCGATTACCCGGCGGACTCGAAAAATTTTAATTGGATATGATCAATCTTCCTTTTTTTTCTCCTTCCTCCTCCTCGCTGTTATCTATCCATCACTCGGGTATCGCGCCTCTCTCGCTGTTGCTCGTTCGGCGGCTGGCATTGCGCCGAGTCGCCGGCGCAACGCCGTAACATCCGCGCGACCCGAAATAGCCGCAACGTCTGAATGTCCCCTTCGGTGGGACGCGACGCCTCGTGAAAAAGCCGCGGATTTTTTTCCACCGTCGCGGAGAGGCGAGCGCGACTTTTGGAAATCGTTCCAACTCGATGTGGGAAGGGCCGATTTTACTTGGGGTTTTTTTTTGAATTTTTTGGAATTTTTTTGAAATTGTATTTTCATCCTCGAAGGTGGAATACGCTTCAAGGCGGTGCGTCGTCGCCGAGGGGTGAATATACGCTGCGCGGGCTTTGCCGCTCGGGAAGCGAACGGTCTGACGCTGAACTTGTCGTCGAATGCTCGCACTCGAGATAACGCCGAACGTCGTCCCACCTCCGGCTATCCACTCGAGATCGCTTCATTTTTTTATGATTTTTTCCGGAAGACCCTCCGAAACTTGCAAGCTCGTCGAACGTTCGATAATACAGCACTGTCGTTAAATAATTCACTCGCAATCAAACGTACCTTACAAGCCGGCTCTCGAGACGTTCTACCGAGAGGCCACACAGCCTCCCTCGACACACCGGAAAGCCTTTATCCTTTATCCAATGTATAATCCTGTGTCGGGCCCCCCCGTCGACTCTTCAACTCTCTGCCACTTGTTTTTCTTATTCGATCTCTTTTTCTATTTTATTATCTTCAGTGAATCTCCCTCGTTCCTCATACAAACTACAACGTTGTACAACGGTCGATTCGACAAGTTAAAAAAAAATTACACTCTCGGTAACGTCGATGAAAAATTGTATTATTGTTTACACGCTTGCGTTAACATCAAACATAATTTTTAATTTCGATTTAATTAACGATCGTATGTGTTTTTTTTTTACTCGCAACTTGTTTCGAGGTATTTAATTTTTTGTCGTTTTCCTTATCGATTCTATTGTTTTTTTCTTTTTTTTTTTCTTTTTTATAATATGTCGCGATACGGTGTACTATAGGCGGTCGATATGCGGAAGGGGTCGGTCTCGTGCAAGAGAGCCCGAGACGTGCGAGAGCGCTGCACACCTCGAGTTGTCGCGGCTGTGGGGCGAGGACCACTACCTAAACGAGCCTCCCGGATCGTTGGATAAAACTCGCCGAGGCCGTTCCATCTGGCGTACCGACTCCCCCACTGGGCTGCCTCGCTCTCTCTGTACGTGCGTGTAACGCCGTCTCGCTCGCTCTCTCTCAAACTCCCTGCCTCTTCGATAACGCCAGCAGACACCCGCGTTCGTCGTGAGCGGCGCCCCCCCCTTTTGCCTCTCGTTCCACCAGCCGCCCACCCTGCTGGCGAGCAACCCCTACAGTCGGTGCCGAAGCGACGGTCCCCGTGCGCATGCGCGAATGCCCCATGCCGATCGCGCCGCGGGTGGGAGAGGGACGAGCGCACGTACGCGGCGCCGTGCCGCGCACTGCGCATGCGCCGACACCCCCATAGACCGGAGGGGTGCCAGCACTCCCGATTCACGCGACCCCTATCGATGCACCCGCTTTCCATTTTTCATGTTACACAGGGTGAACCTTCCGCTCCGCGTTATAAACAGAAATAAGATATGAGAAGAGAGCGATGCAGCGTGTATCGAACATTTGTACCTTGTTACAGAGTCGTAACGCTCTCTACGGTCGAACGTCGCGGCGGCTCAGCGCCGCGGGGCGGCTGCTCACTGACCGGAAGGCGGGCTTGACTTTTGCTGGGATCTCGGTCAGTTGCTGGTAATTTGCAATTTTTGTGAAATTTCTGTCGTTGGAGGTTGGCGGTTTTTTGAATTATTTTTCGGGTGACGTTTAAGGGTTCTTAGACCGAGCCTACGATACACACATTTTGCACTCGACATGTGTTATTTGTATAGTAAATAGTCGATTTACATTTCTCATTTTTTAATTGTTTTTCGTGTGCCATTTAAGGGTTTTTGGACCGAGCCTACGATACACAGATTTTTCACTCGACATGTGTTATTTTTATAGTAAATAGTCGATTTACATTTCTCATTTTTTATTGTTTTTCGGGTGCCAAGTAAGGGTTTGTGGACCGAGCCTACGATACACAGATTTTGCACTCGACATATGTTATTTATAGTAAATAGTCGATTTACATTTCTCATTTTTTATTATTTTTCGTGTGTCATTTAAGGGTTTTTGGACGGCGCCTACACAAGATTTTGCACTCGACATGTCATGTTATTTATAGTAAATAGTCAGTTTATGTTTCTCATTTTTTTTTTTTCGTGTGTCATGTAAGGGTTTTTAGACGGAGTAAATAGTAATTTATAGTAAATAGTCGATTTATATTTCTCATTGCGACTGGTCGCAACTCCTTCCCAAATTCCGATGCTCATTATTTTCTTTTTCCTATAACATAGAATAAAAATATTTATATTTGTAACTAACCTACTACGTAAAATAAAAAAAATAAAAATGGTCGCAAGGCTCATCGAGGCTTTGCGAAAAAGTTCGCCCAACTTGCGCCTTCCCTGCGTCACCGCTAGGGATGATGCGGCTGTCTCGCCGACCCTCGACGCACTCGGTGCATCGTCTGCTCCACGAGGAGAATGATTCCTGCTCGTCTGTCAGGGTTTGTCCGTGATTCCGCCATGACGCCTATTGCGGTTGTACGCCACCCTCCGACCCTCCACTTTTCCCTGCGAGTCCTGCACCCTTCGATCGCCCGCACAGTCGTCGTCCACGTCGCCATGGCACAGTGATTGGCCGCCCTCTCCGTCGACTCGTTCCCAACGGAAGGCTACACTCGCATGCCAACGACTGTACATTTTTTGTGTCTGAGGTGCCAATCGCCCCACCGATTGGCCCGAGTATTGCGGAACGAGGGTGCGCAGCATCCAGCGGCAGGATCCGAGGGACGATCTCGGCGAAGCGCGCGCGCGCGCGTGTCTAGGGGGGTTATTGCCGTCTTGGCCCAGAGCCCGCGCCGGGGGCTTCGCACGAGCCTCCACGCCCGACGGACCCACACACACGCACTGACACAGACACAGCGTATAGCGTGTTATGCTTCGTGCCCTGAGATATTCCGAAGAAGAGCTCAGCTTGTCCCCAGTAATTCCATGCGAGCCTTTCGTATTGCGTCAAAGTTTTTTCATGCACAGAACCGACAGTGAGAGTCTGTCTTGCCTCTTCACTTCCGAGCGAAAAGCTTTATCCGGGATAAGAGTTTTCGGGCGTTTTTCAAAAGAATTTTTATGAAAACGGGACGGGAGCGGATTTTTTCTTTCGATGCTTCGCCCGGTGCTTTCGAGACGAGTTATGCGGGTTGAAAAAAAAAAAAAATGGAACATTCCGCGAGTCCTCGGAACACGTGAATGCGATAGGCGCGCGTGTACCGGCGCGCGGTTGTAATTATTATCCGTACAATTTGCCGTGACGCCGTTAGTCGGAGCTCGAGCCGCACGCCCGGCGCGGCTCCTCATCCACCTGCCATTCAACTTCCGGTCCGCTATTACACATCCGGACGCGTGCGAAACCGCACCGCCTACCGTAACACCCGGTCCTGTCCCTTTCTCCTTCGGCTGCAATGCTGCAGGGTCCGAAGGGTTCGGCAGTTATGCCACGGTGAACGGCGGACTTCGGCTAGCTCAGTCATTGGCAGTTTAAGGAACAATCGATTCCACATTCCGGCGGCGTACGATCTATAAATAATTTCGCCCGCTCGGAGTTATCGACAAACCACCATCACGGTAAAAAGGTGAAAAAAAGGTTTGAAATTTAAGAAACATTTCTCATCCGCGAGACATTTTTTTTCTTCATTTTACAATTTTTTAGGTAAAAAATACTATTCGTCGAGAACGAAAGAACATTATAACATTGAACAAGAAAAACGGTGGCACACTACACGGAGAAAAATTGTTCTGTTTCGCTAACAAAATGTAGATCGTTAATAATTTATTGTTGTGGCAGTAAAAATATTCGACAGCTACAGCAAAACATTTTGTTGTCTCTATGTTAAGCAGGTTAATGGGTTATGGTAACAAAATTCTTGCAGTCCCAACAATGTTTTTTTTCCGTGTAGATAAGAATTGTTTGATGAGCGTGCAAACATTTTTTTTTTTTTTTTACCGTGTTCGACACATTTCATATTACATCGACTGTGAGCTGCCAACGACTGTACCATTCGTCCATTACAGACCGTCGCTCGGAGTACAATGCCGTTGGAAGCGTGCGCCCGAGCCTTTTGTCATTTCGCTGTAATGACAGGGCCGGACGTCGGACCGGGAAAATGCCAAAGGAAAATGCGTAAAAATACATACACGCCGTCGACAGACTCGCAGATAATGAGAGGCAGTTGAACGCTGAATAAGCTGAATTGGATGCAGAAGTCCTACGCGTCTCGGGTATCTAGGCCATTCGCGAAAATGACACTTCTACGATGGGCTCGCATAATAGTGTCATTACCCGCCGCTACAACCGCCGTTGATACTTCTGGCAACGTACATACATATATACGCGTATATATATATATATATATATGTATAATACAGCGGGTCGACCCAGGAAACGCCCGGTTACGTTGCGACAAATGGATAATATTCGCATTACCGCTCGGCACCGCTGGTGCATGCAAAATCAACTCGTACAATTCGTACGATAAGTAATTCCTCGGCGCGTTTTGTTCTGAATTTATCCGGGTTCGCTTTCTTTTTTTTTTTCCTTCGAGCTAAGCTCACGTAGGTCTCATTTCACTCGGCGAATAAATTCTCTTGTATTTCGCAAAGGCGATACAAGAAAATTTCGCAATTTTCTTGTATTTCTCCGCGTGTGTTCACGCACGACCCGATTAACGCTGGTTTTTTATACGCGCGAGCGACTGCACGGGAAAGAAACTCGCACAGATACGCGTTCTCTCTGTGCGTTTAGTCAATTCGTTATGCGAATTAATTAATCGGCTCAACGAGGGACGGTCGGAGCGTTATATTATTTTATCCCATGACCCGCTCGACTGTGTAATCATTTTGTGTACTCGCTACCCGAATAATCCATGAAACGGTGCCCATTACCTCGCCTCCGGAGTTTCCTCTCGGCGATAACTCATCTGATCAATACCGTCGACAGCCTCTCTCTTACGGGCTACGGCCCGGTATCTCGTGCTTCGCGAAACTATTGTATGCTTCACGCGAAAATTTCATTAGCTCCGCGACGCTTCATGAAGCGGACCGTCGGCGTATGACCGTTTTGAAAATTATTCGGATTCTCCGATAACGTAAAAATAATATCGGAATTTGTGTCAATCCAACGCGACGTCGGGATGAGGAGAGAGGGAGAGAGCAGCGGAAAATACGAGGAAGGTGGCAGAGGATTGGATCAATAATGAATGAAGAATATAGTTTGTCGGTCGTAATCGTATTTTCGGTGGGTTATTGGAAAATTTGACGAGCGCGCTTATGGTTCGGAAACACCGATTGCCAGCGAGACTGGGTGAAACTGAGACTGACGTGAAAGCATCGTGTGATTACGCGCCGAAAGGGCTGTCTCGAAGAGACATCACATTTTTTTGACGTGACGTCATACTGGCAAAGAAACTCGTTCGCTCGGGAGTGAAGTCATCGATCTTGGTTAAATAATTTTGTATGCGGGAATGCATAGAAAAATTCTAATGGAATTGTCAGACGGCCGTCGGCGGTCTCGCGAAGCATCTTCTGTCGCGTACTTTCTTTTACTAGCGGCATCGACGCATTTCG
Organism: Ichneumon xanthorius; assembly: GCA_917499995.1. Lineage (NCBI taxonomy): Eukaryota > Metazoa > Arthropoda > Insecta > Hymenoptera > Ichneumonidae > Ichneumon > Ichneumon xanthorius. The sequence goes on along the minus strand of OU824202.1, from coordinate 19,909,599 downwards.
CCGCGCTCCTGAATTTGTTGTAAATATCTTGTAGAATCACCAGAAGCACGAAAACGATATGACGAAGCGGAGGACTTGCAATTTTTTCGGTCAAATCGAAGCTGACCACGAAGCCGATGTAAATTTTGACGGGATAGTTAATCATTATTTTTTTGATTATTTTTTCAACCCCAATTTCGACCAATGAGAGCGCGGTATTTGACATCACGTGGTACAACTAGGTCTAAATTATATCGATAATTTTTCGAAAATTTTCCGGCTAGGTTGCTAGGCGATAAACATTAATTTTGCTGTCACTTGTAACCTATGCGAATGATTAAACGTCAAATTGCTATTCACGAGCATGGACATGCTCGTGAATAGCATGTCCTAAAACCTTGTCAGGAAAATGTTAAATACCACAATCTCATTGGTCGAAATTGAGGTTGAAAAAATAATCAGCCGAATACCCCTCAAGCTTAAAAATTAATCGGGTATTTCCCTCTTGTTTCCCTGCGTAGCATCGATCGAGATAAGTTTTGCTCAAAAATCCCTCGCGCTGCGCGCTCGGGATTTTTTTAAGCAAAACTTATCTCGCTCGTTGCTACGCAACGAAACAATCGGGAAATACCCGATAATTTTTAAGCTCTCGGGGTATTAGAACCGATAATTAATTTTTGATAGAAGAAGAAGTTGAATATTGAATAGAATAAAAGCGGAATGTGGGAAAATACATAGGTGTAAGGTATAAGGTTTCGTAAGCGACAGAAAAATAAGTTACCGAGAAGATTACCGGTCTCCTCATTACAGGATCCAATTATCGAGAGACGTGCATTGGAATTCTATGTGGCTCTGCCGTGTGATTCTCGTCCACTTCACCACACCAGGGGAGTCTTGGTTACTTGGGCATATGTGTGCTCTCCCTCCGTGCATTCTACATACGATGTTGACGCTGCGATTTGTACCTCGTCACAGTAAAATACATCTGGCATTGCCGCCTCAAATATCGTCGCGAAAACTAGAGCCTGCGAGTCGATCTAACCGTACTATACCATATCAGTGATCGATCTTTTTGTAAGCAATGGTTGCGAAGCTTACGAGAGCGAAAATAAAAAAATTTGTTGGAATGGACTTGCAAGATCACGACAAACTATAAAAAAACAACGATATTGACAGTGCAACAAACATTTTATTATTTGATTTTAACCCTATATAAATCACACCGCCCGAAACCGTACCGAAACGGGACGCCCAAGAGTGGGGATAGAGGCGTGACTTATAAAGGGTTAAGTATCCGACTCAACACACTACAGTCAAGTTCAAAACAAAATTTGAGCTTCAGCCCTGTGATTGGGGGCTCAGCCGGTCCGCACTAATCTTTAGAACATTCGCCGCTAATTTCCAAGCTAAAATATAACTGAAAACCCCATGTCGGCTCGGAATTTTCTCGGCCGGAGGCAACATAGGCGTTGAATGTTAAGTCAGTTCCATTGCAGTTTATCATTTCAGGAAAAGTAACTGTTATAGGACCCACAGTTTGGTCAATCATGTAGCTGCCCTATGTCGAAAACGGGAATGAAATATCATCTGCTATTACAAACTATTGTGAAGGGCATTGTGCACTGAAGATATGATTTACGTACAGTTAACAAATCTGATGTTGGATATTGCAGAATAGAAATTTAATTTTCTTTTCCCGAATTTCATGTCAACTCTACAAAGATATTGTCCCAAACAAGATTTTGTTTATTCGTATGTCGGAAATGATTCTGTATCAACAACATTCAATGATTAAGAATATTCAAGAATAATTTCAACTATCTCAACACCATGTTGTCTTTCATAATTCATTTCCCGATTAATTTTGGAATTTTTGAATTTCCACCCAATTCTCCATTCAATTTCCATCCAATCTGATGCCAGATGAGGCATCAGATTGGCATCAATGATAACAAAACCTTTGCTATATCCAACTTTACATCTGTAGCCTATAAATAAATCCTGCTCGTGTGCGGTTCTGGATAGGCGATATTATTGACGATACATTACCTTCTTGACGCTGCAATCACCACCTAGTAATACTGATTTCTTAACAACTTCGATTAGTACGAACTTCCAAGTACCGTTGGGCTGTTTCGCGCACGAATTCAGGAGGTGCTCTGCGTCGTTGTCGTAATATACCGTATCATCGTTGACTATTAAACCGTCGACCTGCAGGAAAAAATTAAAAAGGGATATCTTGATATCATCATTGTATTGATTGAGAGGTCGCAGATGACTCCACTTTCAAACAGTTAGTAGGTTTGTAGTCGCTAAGATCGTTTCTCACCAAAAGTGGATCTGAAGGACCGACTGATCTGAAATAGGTGAAGTTCTGTTTCGGTGATATTTGATAATACATGTACGCGACAGGATATCCCGGAGCAATAACGCTGGCCGTTCTCGTAGCATTGATCACGTATGTGTAACCAGCCTTCGGTGTTCCACAGTCTGCCTTTCGTTGAATTAAATACGAATCATGGTTAAGTTGCAAACGCACCAAGTAATCTTTTCCAGAGATACAAAATAAATTTTAAAACAAGATGATTAAAAACTCACTGACGCTGATCCATCCGCTGATCCGCCCGCACTGCCACTACCGCTTGCTCCTACGGAGCATCCCCCATTCTGACCGCCTGCGCCTGCCTTAGGAGTGAGAAATAAAGTTTTCACGTAGAAATTATCCATTTTTTTTGTTTCATTGCAGACGGAAAAATCTTTAAGAACGATCTAATAAAATTGTATAACAAGATGATGATTGGGTACTCACTGACGCATTTATTGATCCATCTCCAACAGCGCCAGGTTGTGAATTACCCGCGTCACCTGTACCATCCCCGTTTGCCCCATCAGTGCTTCCTCCAGCCTGACCGTTTACTCCTTGCTACATAGGAATTCAAGTTTTTGTGTCAAAAATATTATTTCTAAAACTCGCGAAGGCTTCGAAGATTTACCAATTTATTCGATTATCCCGCATTATAATGAAATTACTAAACCTACTTTTACGAGAGCTACGTTGATCGCTAAAGCGAGGACGATCACAAAGTATCTCATGATACGGTTTACAACACGACGGTTCACAAAACGATTTTTTTAGTTACGAAGACTGGAAACCAAGATGTCGAAGTGGGCGTTTATATACTTGGTTCGGACCTTGAAAATGAAGCGTATAATTGGCGCACGTGGACTAAATGATGTGTTTATAGTAACCGCTGCTTCGATTTCTATACATAATGGAACAGATGAGTTAGTGTTTGACGCATGCGGCTTCTTATCGTACAATTGTCATGTCATTTTCGGAATTTATTGGAATAGCTTTCTAACCAGTAAAACGTACACATACTCGTCATAATGTATTAGATAACCTGACAATGTCACCGTACTGGAAGTCCAACGGGCGTTCTTAGTGCAATCATGGTAACCACTAAAATCAGTGGAAAAAACTGGTACACTAGGACCTCGATTTCATGAATAGCGGCGGGACCGGCTCCCGCTGACACCCACGAAAATCGAGGCAGCGCATGCCCCGCCCATACGAACTGTCGAGCATGGCAAATAGCTTACTGCGTCGATCGATATTCGCTCCATGGTGGGGACTGCTGCGGAAATCGAGGCCTCATAAATCGAGGCCCTAGTATAATCTTTTTTTTTGTCTGAAATATTCCAAGATCCAACTGTATTACAGTTAACACATGCGGAATAGAGTAAGTCGCCATAACATCAGTAACGCCGATAAGAAAGCAATCATTACACTGGCAACAGTTATGTCACCGATGGCTGTTATCTAGCTCAAAACCAAAATGCTCCAGGATTATGTTTGCTTTGTGTTATCAGTTCGTCGCAGTTGAATACTGTAAAAATAACCAACCAAAGTGGGACTCCAATTTTGATGATTTTTGACGGTCGAATGTGGAAACATCCGTTTAGCAAGTGGGACTCCAATTTTGATGATTTTTGACGGTCGAATTTGGAAACATCCCTTTAGCAAGTGGGACTCCAATTTTGATGATTTTTGACGGTCGAATGTGGAAAACATCCGTTTAGCAAAAGGCGTCGAGCGACGGCCGCTGGTTTATTGTACGTAGTTTTATTGTTTTATTGTATCCTTAGATGACGTCACTTCCTATCGAAAAATGTCATTTTCAAACCGGACGTGACATTTCACCTAGATGACGCCACTTCCGGTCAAAAACCGAAGTTTTTAAATCGTAAGTGCCGTCTTCCCTAAATGGCGTCTCTGCCGATCGCAAAAATAGATTTTCAAACCAGTATTGACGTTTCCTCTAGATGACGTCATTTCCAGACGAAAAAACCTCAATATGAGCAAGACCATAACTTCACGCAAAAACGAATGGGATGACGTCAGAAGCTGCAGTAATGTCTACAGCAACTAAATCGCATATTATATTAGGTTGGAACTTCCGGGACATTGGAGTAAAAAATTCAACACTTTTAACTCCTTTATTCTTTAGGTCGTCTAACATATTTTCGTCGTAATTGCGTTCGATGTACAGATTCATGCACTAGCAGACTCTCTCCGTCTCTCTCTCTCCCTCCCACTTTCTCTCCGTTTATCTCGCTCGGTATTTCCACCTTATGTACAGTATGTGCATTGTTGGGGTGTCCTCAGATGTTACGCCAATATGCGTGTACCCAAAGTTTCGTGGGATCCATTCTCAACAGATATCGCATTCTTGAAGCCAAGTCAATTATTATTTACAAATAAATTTATCATTCAGACAGTCACGTTGAAGTCAATACGGAATTTCGACGGCCTCCAATGAATTCTTCATTATCTTTTGCGAGTTCTTGCTATGATGTCTCGAGCAGAATTCTTGAATCCTCTGGCATGCCTCCTCGAGCATGTCCACGGGAATTGTTATCACCAATCTCATATAGGAAGGAAAGTCGAAGCACTAAAAAATAAAGTCAAAAGAAATTATAAAAATGATAGAAATTGCATAGATTTTGTAGCGAGTATCAATTCGAAAATTATATTTTTTATTTTAGGATTCTAAAACTACGTCACACGTATGGCCATACCGAAAAAAGTCTGAACTTGGTGCTCACTGATAAGCGGCTTTAACATTTTTAATTAAAGCGTCTCTTATTCCACGAAGCTTATAGATGAATGTTTTAAATAAAAAAATAATTCTTAAAATACTCATTTTAAATATAAAATACAATCAGCTCACCTCGCCCGGAAGACAAAAGACAGATTCCTCCATGAGCAGCCGACGAACGAATTCAACTTCGGTTTTGAACTCGGGGTAAGAGCTCAGATCTATATATACCTGTCGATCGATAGAGAAACATATATATGTATATCTGTGCAGCTATATGTGAACCTGAGTCTCTTGTATATATGCAAAAAGTTTCTCTTGTCAAATCGCTCAATTATATTATTTTTAGCTCTTACCATAATGTACATCGCTCCATCAGGCATTATTGGTTTCAGTCCCGGTATTTTTACCAGATGGCTGTAACAAATTTTCGCGTGGTTCTGCAAGCAGAAAAAAATCTATCAATCAAGAAAACTGGACGTAAAAAAAATCCGCACAACTTCCAGTTTTCAACATTTTTTAACACGCTCCATTTCTTCTCCCATTTCCTTCTACCGTGAGATTATCTGATTTCATGAATATAAAAAAAAAATAATAATGTTACACATTACTAAACTTACATGCAACATTCGCACAATGTCGTCGTAGAATTTCTGCGGAGTATTCTCAAGTATAGCCGGTAGTGCGCCTTGAATTATCGTGTTGCTGCCGATAATTCTCTGACTGAGGCACGTCAATCCCTTGCGAATCTGTCGACACACCGAAGGTACTTAATGTATTTTTGTCAATCGACCCTGATCTTTCGAGGAGACGAGATCCCCTACCTCTTTCGCCAGAACCTCCTGACGGTCGTGAATTATTATCCATCCCATTCTCCAACCCGGTACCAAGAACCTTAAAAAAACAAAAACCAAAAAAAGCATATAACATTTACGTGTACCATTCAATACGGACGAGACCAATTTGAATCTCAATGCAGTGCGTTGCACCCGATACATATTTCGCTCACGTACCTTTTGGTCAGTCCGCTGCATGACAATATAGGAACTTCGCTCGATAGAGACGCTAATGAGTGGTATGTTCGTCCGGGAAATACCTTTATTGCAGACAGACAATCGACACCCGTAGTTAGAATATGAATACACGGTATTTCTCGTAAAAACAATATCATCGACATACGTCGCTGCGAAGTCTGAACAGAAGTCTCTTTAGGTTGGCTTAAGCACAATTGGAATCAATAACTCACCATGTGCTCGTATATCTCGTCGGCGATTATTGGTACGTGGAAGCGAGCCGCAATGTCCAGGATATCCAGAAGATGCTGACGGCCGAATACCGAGCCGCAGGGATTCGATGGGTTGTTAATTAATATTGCGGCTGTTCTGTCGTCGATCTGCTTTTCGAGATCCTCGAGGTCTATCTGCCAGCCCAGTTCCGGCTGAAACAGGGTTTCATTGAGACAATTTGTATATTTCTTCGGCCAAGATTTTCATCGCCGAATGTATTTAATTTTTTTATCGAACGGAACCTACCAGAAGATTGTAAGACTTGACTGCGATCCCGAGACCCTCGGCAAGTGTTCTGTAGATCGAAAAACCGGGCCTAGGAATCAATATGTTTTGACCCTCTCTGGCCAGGGCTGTTATGCAGAGATCCAGAGCGCATGAACATCCACTGCAGAGTATTACATCCTGCGCAAATATTGCATACCTCGATATCATTCATTTCAATCGGTATTATTTTATTTAGAGATAAGGTAAGTACGCCTTATTTTTTTAAGGGTAAATAGAACCGCACTACCAGACAAATCCTCTTGCCGCAAGAGGTTCCTCTGACTACAAGTAGATTGTCATTTAGGACAAATTAATCCTCGATCATTAAATTGAATCTTCTTGGGGCATAAGGATTTCTTAAAATATGGTACATTCCATCCCAATTCGGCCATAATCCGGCCCAAAACCTTCTAATTCAAGCGAAACTTTTAACCTGCTTATATATACGCTTAAAACTGAAACTTAAGTTTTTTTTAGATATTTTCGTGGGTGTGTGACAAAGCAATCGATAATTGAAAATCGGCAATGATAAAAAAGAGTTTCAACGTGAAATATGTCGCCATTGGAAAATATTATGTGTAGAATGAATTCGTCTTGAATATTACTTTAACAAAAAAAGGAGTCCATCGTTTTTAGAACACATTGGCATGCTAAAAAGCGAATTAACATTTAAAGAAATGATCTTTCGATCGGTGGGACATTAAAATTTATTTTTTGGTACATTTTTTCAAAAAGTCATGGAAAAATACAGTGGAAATTAATGAGACCTCAGCGATTATGGTATAAAAGATATAGATACTCTTACGGTTTAAAGGATACACATTTTTTTCACTTTATAACTTAATAACCTTCAATAACTTCACGGCTATAAATATTTCGTTCTTTCTTGAGATTTGCGTTGATAAGAAAAAATTATATTACAATTCATTGTGATTTTTATTTGTTTCAACAAATATAAATTCTGTTTACACTTTCGGCGGTGCAGATGGATTTTCTTATGATTTGTTAACATTTTTACGGAGCTAATCCTTATTTGGTTCTGTGCAATAATAAGAACGAAATCAGCCATACAACTTTATGGCTTGTTAAAGTCTTGTTAAACTCTTGACCTCGGTGAATTTTTATGATTTGCTTCGTTTGATAATATGAATTTCACATATTTCGGCATTGCTGTAAATTTTCGTTTTAACCTTTAAAATTTCCACCGATTCCGAGTTATTTGAAATTCACATTATCAAATGAAGCAAATAATAAAAATAATTGACGCTTGGACTGAAGGACTCAGGTCGATGGACCTTTGCCAAGTTGTATAATTATCATTAGGAATACAAATAAGTATAAGAAGAATACGTATAAGAAGAATAAGTATAAGAACTGTATAAATATTAAGCTTTGGCAATAAATCTCTTTTACTTCTACTAATATACGGAAATGAAGAATTTAACAAACTATATGGCTTATTTCGTTCTTATCACCGTAAAAATATTAACAAATCGCAAGAAAACACGTTTGCGCAGCCGGAATTGTAAACAGAATTTGTATTTGATGAAATAAATGAAAATCTCAATGAATTGTAATATAATTTTTTCTTATCAACAGAGATCCCAAGAAAGAAAGTATTTATAGCACTGTAGTTATTGAAGGTTAATGAAGGACGTGATAAAATCGTAAAAAATGTGTATCTTTTAAACCGTGAGAGATACCATAATCGCTGAGTTCTCATAATTTCCGGTGATATTCCAAGATTTTCTGAAGAAATTTGCAAAAAAAAAATGTTAATTTCCAACCGATTGAAAAACCATTCTTTCTATTTCTAAATTGATTTTTAGCATGTTTTTTTTTGTTAAAGTATGATTCGAGACGAATCCAATGCACACCTAATATTTCCTATTGAAACTTTTTTTTTATTATTGCTAATTTTCAATAACCGATGTCTCCTGTCGCAAATTTTCAAAAAAGTCGTATATACAACAGGGAAAAAGTTTGAAGAATGCCCCATATATTATATACATTGAATATATTATATTACATACATACATTCTCGATTTATTTTGAGAGTGCGTAATTTCACGACGTACCTTTGAATCAACTGTGACGAATTCGTTCGAACTATATTTGGCCACTGCCGCTCTGGCTCTCTCGTACCCTTTAATAAAATCAATCAATGTTTCATCATTGGACCATTACCATCATACCCCATCATTTTCATACGGCGTACGGTAAAATAAATTGTTTTAAAAATAACTAAATAAAAAAATCAAAGCTCGATCAGTACCAGTGCTCGGTGCGTATCCGTTGTACAGCTGTGAGTCGAGGCTCTCGTGAACAGCATCGATAGCTTCCTTGGCGGGTTTGAGATTTCCAAAAGTTGTGGGATCGCCTTAAAAACGAGCGGAAGGCGTAAAAATAAATTTTCAAAAAAGTCGTCCTATCACTCCATCGATACGAGTTAATAGATAGTTGTAGTTTGGACCGACTCACCTATGGACAGAGCTATCAGTTTCTTATTGGGATTCGGTTCGACGACGATATTTTCGACGATCGATCTTATGGGATTGTGGGTCCTCCTGGCAATGTCGGAGGCTTTCGCGTTCCATCTTTCACGCGAGACGATAATACTCGCGTTTGACATCCCGTCCGTTATTCTCGAGCTGCCAAAGTATCAAAAAGTTGTGCGCAAACTGGACGCGTTAATCTAGGCTCTTATCACCATCCGCGAAAAATAGCGACTCGACTTTCTCCGCGATCAACGACGTGTCTACAGGTGTAACCCTCTCGAAGTTAGAATAAACGTGACGAGTAACGTCGTGATCGGTTGGCGCGTTTTTCGATAACTAAGCTCAAGACAGGATGGGCGATCACTTGAAATGGCAAGAGCCGGATCGGGAGGATGGACCGACGGACTCGTCCCATTGGTCGGTCAGTTTCCACACCTTCTTTTTCATAATTAATTAAATCCCGGTTCCCCGTTTGCTACGTAAACACGGCCTCGCGTCCTTATCATCATCATCTGGCGACGACGTCATTCGACTACCCGAGACTCCGTACAATTACGATGCGAATTTGGCGCTGTTTGCAGCCCAACGCGTGGGGAGGAGGGACCGAAGCGGCTTACAAAAAAAAAAAAAAAAAAAAAAAAAAAAATCATCGATAGTCACGGCTTGAAAAAAAGACTCGTCTCATCATAAAAAAAAAAAGAAGTCGTCCCAGCTGGAAAAGTGAGAATGCAAAGATATGGAAAAATTTGGAAATCATCCTCTGATAGGGCACCACGGGCAGAGGGGAATAAACATGGAGTTGGTCGGGTATTTACTGAATTTAAGAATTCCACGAGGAATGTCGTCTTTCCGGCTCGTGCAACAACTCTTCTGTAGGTACGGCTCGAGCGCGCGAGCAAACGAGATAGCCGCCAACTTTGCATCCGGACCGATCTCTCGGGCGCGTGTGGAGATCGAAAACACGAGCCTCCGGCGTGTCTTCTAACTCGTTTACCATGCACACATAAAATTCATGAATTTCCTCCGAGTTTTTTCAGACGCGTGTAATGATTTTTCCTCGCTGGATGCCGACCGATATTATTCCTTCCCTCTCGGCACTGAAAATCTCGATCGATCGTCTTTCTCACTTCCGACGACTAATCGATTTACGTAATATCGGTACAGAAATACGAACAATTAGGAGCGGTCGGCGGACTGGGAAGGAAGATAAAATATGATTGTAAATTCGAGTCTCGTTCTCGGCGAGTTGTGCAACGAATACATATTTTTGCATATTAAACTACTGGAATGAATACGTGATAGACGTTCGAGAATCGAACGATCGGGCTGACGAAAGACACGGAATAAAATGTACCTTGTATTTGGCGTTAAGGACATCGGAGAAATTTTACGGTTGAATTCCATGCTCATCGTGTACGCGTTCGTGTGTGTAATAAACACTCATGTGTGGATGTGTGGATGTGTTATAGAGGCTCGCCTCGTCGTGATACGCGAAACTCCGGAGGCCCGTCCGTTCCGTAGTGGGGTTCGACTATCAGCCACCCAGACGAGCTTACGGGCTCGTTGGAGAAACTTTCGCAACGCGTGTCTGTTACTTGGTGCCGCATACTGCTTACTTCCACGTTGGCCCCCAAGTTTGTCCCCTCACGGCTGAACACGCTCCGGTCTCGTTCGCCACCTTTTCCACAGCTTGTGGTCCATTACCTACCGCCGTATCTACTTTCGATATTCCAGCTAGCGCGAGCCCCCACACTCGGGCACAAAATAAACTTCGATTCGCGGGGGAGAATGGGCACGTACCGGCCACCTCAAGGAGAACCTCGATACGTCAGCTGTACGGTGAAGTTTCGATAAAAAAAAACGAAAAAGTTGAACAGGTAGAAACTTTGTGATGTGGACCAGCAAACGCAGCACACGCAGCGTCTCATGCTGGGAAATTATCGGCGTCTAGTTATTATTAATGATTGAGGAAAAAAAAGCTCGGCAATGTCTGCGACCCATTATTTTTTTCGTATACTTAACAATAGGAGTTATTGCTGTACCTGACGAATGCGAATCTAGTAAAAAGTTGCCAAGGAAACAGGCTGGAGGAAATAAAGGCCGGAAAACAAGGATGAAGGAAATAACGGACGTAGAAAAAAAGCCGCGGAGAAAAAAAGCCGATTAAATCACAATGTATTATCAATAAGGAAAATACGAATATGTATTTCAAACGTAGACGTACAAACACACGCACGGCCAGCCATTCAGGGTTCGATTTGCCGAGATCGGCCATATTTTTCCTCTGGGATTATTTTTTGGTTCCCGGGAATGCAAAGAGTTCATCCAAAAATGAATGCCTCTGGGAATCAATAATTACTCATCAACCTCCGATATTCCAGCTGGCGGCAGCCCAAACGCTCACGTACAAAATAAACTTCGAATCGCAGGGGACAATGTACCGGCCACCTCCAGGACAACCTCGATACATCAACGGTACGGTGAAGTTTCGATCGAAAAAAAAAAAATCTTCACCAGGTACAAACTTTGGGATGTGGACCAGCAAACCCGCAGCGTTCCATGCTGTGCCATTATCGGCGTCTAGTTATTATTAACAATTCAGAAGAAATTTGGTAATATCTGCCAGCCATTTTTTTTAAGTATTGAACAATAGTAATTATTGCTCTACCCAACGAATGTAAAGAGTTCATATAAAAATCAATGTCTCTGGGAATCAATAATTAGTGAAAGATAACTCTGGGAACAGAAAAATATATGGTGAGCAATATATCCTCAGCTCGTGAATTCTATTTCATTAACTCGACCACCGGTAGCGTCCGACAGAATCGGTTGTTTTTTTGTTTTGCTCGTGAAAATTATATTGAAATTATAGTCTTCCGGCAGGGTTCAAAGTACTGTTAAATGAGCGATATAAGTGTGCGACCTCTTTACGTATATACCAAAAGACGTTATCTACAGATAAAAATACACTTCTCAAAGTGTGGAAATTCTTGTATGAAAAGGCAGAGCAAATCGAAAAATGTCCCTACAAAATTTTCTAGATCAGCTAAAACGAGCGAGCGAAGTTTCACTCGATCGTTTTGTCTAAATGTAACGTAATAAAACAATTCAAGACTCGTCTTGACAATATTGCGCAATTTTTGTTTTAATCGCCATATTTTCCCCAAATAATCTGCAGGGTAGTTTGAGAAAAGTTCTTCCCGTGCATCCTCAATCTTTATAGATGTACGTTTATACATAATAAAGCGATTCAGTGTATACGTCATGATCAACAGCACAGCAGCTCGTTTATAATCGACGTAGGTATACCGCGCCGTTCGTTTAATAAACCTGTGCGGTCATTCAAGGATCCTTTATTACCCACACGTCTGTTTATCGTGTCGAATGTTAACAAGCCTGTTGTTTTATTCGCGTCTAGTGCGGTTGTTTTGTTTTGCTCGTGAAAATCATATTGAAATTATCGACTTTCAACACGGCTCCATTTACTGTTAAATTAGCGATATAAGTTGGACCACATTAATTATATGCCGACATACGTTATCTACGAATAGAAATGTCATTATGGCCAATTGTCATAGTTTGCCAATTCTTGTATCAAAAAACAGAGAAACTCTAAAAAATATCCCAACTAATTTTTCTAGCCCAGCTAAAACGATGAAGTTTGACTCGATCACTCTGTCTTAACGCACGTAATAAGATAAGATAATTGAAGACTCACCTTGGCAACATTGCTATTTTTTAAAATCAGCATCCCTGCTATTAGGTGCTAACCAGTGCTGCTTTCTACCAAACTATCCGCAAGATAGTTAAGAAAAAAAAAACTTCCTGAGCGTTGAATTTTTATAGTTGTACCTTTGTACACAATAACGCGATCCCGTGTACACATCATGATCAGTAGCACAGGAGCTTGTTTGTAATCGACGCGTATTAAACGCGCCGTTCGTTTAATAAACTGTGCGGTCATCCAAGGATCCTCTATTATCCACTCGTCTGTTTACCGGATCGGACGTTAACAAGCCTGTTTTTTTTTATTTGCGTCTGTTGCAAAATATTTTTTTCACGCATCGGCGAGAAATTGTTGATGCATGAATACAATGTTCGCGTTTCGTCGGTGATAATTATCCAGTATGTACACTCGCACACTCCGTCTGTTTGCCGTTCGAGTTTTGGAACGACGTTTGACCCGTTGATTGGCTTCGGTTAATTGATGGCTCTTGCGTTTTGTCCTTGTTATCAATTATTCCGGTAGATACTAATCAGTTAACGATCTTCGCAGAATCGATACAGAGAAGAATACTCGTTGCCGGGATAAATTTGTTTTTTTGTTGCGAAATCAATAAATTTCGAAAATTATTACAATAGTATAATCATTTTTATTGGCTATGTAGCAAAATACCTATGTATTTAAATATTTGGTGTCACACGATTACCAGGCTAGAAGTCGTTTGGATTAATATACAATATGTAAATGTGCCATATTGGATATATGGGCAGTGTCCGTGGTAGTTCGATGATGTAAACTTAAATTGGTACGAATTCGCGATATAAATATATATTACTTTTACATTCTAAGTAGTATGCTAGGCACTTGGGTTTTCTTTCGTTTTTTTTTCTCTCGTGTGTAGTAATGCAATTAAAAATGAAGGAATGGGAGAAAGGGGTATTGACAAAAAAATAAAAATAAAGAGAAGAATCGGTAAATGGATGTGAGAAGAAGACGGTAATTGGCAGCCGGGTACGCGCGCGTTCGCTCGCGGGAAGAAACGAGAGAGATAGTGTGAGTCGAAAAGCATTTTTTTTTTTTTACGCAGCTACGAAGTATCGGCATCGGATATAGCTTCTCTCGTTTCTCTGTCCCATATCGCAAACAAGACGTTCGTTTCGTTATTTACTTAAACAATAGCTTCCTTTTTTTATCGAATATATAAAATTGTTTACATATTTACGTATTCTTTATACAAACTTGACAACGACTTATTCTCGATCTCAGATTGCCCGCTTTGAGTGTTTGCTTCTCGGGTCTCTGGAATTGATTTATGTCCTCTATCGTTGCCATCCAGAAACTGAATTCGTTCGCATAATAATGGCAGTGTCCTTTAGCACCGTTGCACTCGATGAACGGCGTGGCGCGGAAGTCCTCGAGACAGGAGCCGGTGCTCGAGAGGGACTGACCACCTCCCTGTGAGCCAGCTCCGGTGTGCTGAAAGACAAATAAAAAAGAACTTTTATGAAAGAACCAAAAAAAAAAGTAAAAAAAGAAAAATTTCATAGGCTTCAATGAAGTTCGTACCATGACAAAACTGTATCCGATCCAGAGTCCCAACCATCCGTTCGGACAGTTCGGAATGCTAAGAGACTGGCTGTGAACCGCAATGACGTTCGCGGGAACTTCGCAAACGACGCATCTAAAGAGACAATTAAAAAAATACAAAAAACGAAGTTAAAAAATTTGCTTTGTTTTTGCGATGCATATATAAATCGACTGTTCAATGACCTGGATATGTATTCCTCGATGGCAGTTTCCTCGACGGGCATCATCGGTATCGGGCTGTTGGTCGACAGCCAGTAGGAACGATCGTTACGACTGGCATAGTGACACACGTTGTTGACGTCGCAGAATAGGAAAGGCATGGTCGAGAATTTTCTTACACACGAGCCGGCGTAACCTGTTTTTTTTTTTTTTTTTTTTTAAGAAGGATTTATAGAACGAGTTAGATGCTGAAGAATGAAAACACGTTTCTTATATAGCTATCGTTTTTTCCCATGCCGCACCGAAGCCGGGCATGGGAGAGCCGCGATCAGTTGGGCCCCGCGTGATAGCCCTGCCAACGCTCGACAAGATTTTCGACTCCAATGCCCCGAGCATCGCGCGGATAGTCACTCGATTATCTCAAGGTTAACGATCACGCGTTCACGATCTTTGCATTTACTCAAACAGCTTCTGCGACTTTAAATCTGTTACGCAGTTCGTGTAGTGTCTTTACGGACACTATTATTGCTATACTTGCCTAGATCCTGAGAGTGTGCCCTCTCATCGCCGTCGGTATACAGGAGACTGTAACCGTCCCAGAGCCTGATGTGTCCAGGGTCGCAAACGGGAACGCTCTGGCTCTGACTGTGCTTCACGAGAAGAATTCCGGTCAAGTAGTCGGAAGCTTGTTCGCAGGGTGCGCCAGTTTCTCCCTTGGGACCCGGAGTACCAGGTGGCCCTTGGAGTCCCGGAAGACCCGGCGTTCCGTCGAATCCGGCCAAGCCGGGGGGCCCGGGTGGACCTTGAGGTCCGATTAATCCGAGAGCGCCCTTCACGCCGTTGAGTCCTGGGAATCCACGGGGTCCCATCACTCCCTTCTCGCCTGGCAATCCCGGAGCTCCGGACGGTCCTGCAACGATCGTCGGTATATTGTACTTGCTACTATGGTCATTCGACGGTCGGCTATGTAGA
Organism: Ichneumon xanthorius; assembly: GCA_917499995.1. Classification (NCBI taxonomy): domain Eukaryota; kingdom Metazoa; phylum Arthropoda; class Insecta; order Hymenoptera; family Ichneumonidae; genus Ichneumon; species Ichneumon xanthorius. The sequence goes on along the minus strand of OU824202.1, from coordinate 19,894,025 downwards.
AAAGTTTCTACTTTACCGTCGGTCGATAAATCTTCTGACACACTTACCTGGATATCCACGATCTCCCTTCGGTCCCATCGGTGGCTCGATACAGTCGTCTCCCTTGTCTCCCTTGATGCCCGTGTATCCCACAGCTCCCATGAGTCCAACGACTCCAGGGTATCCTCTGTCTCCTTTTTCTCCGGGCATGCCAGGGAAGCCGTCTTGCCCGTCGAGACCCCGATCTCCCTTCTCGCCAGGAATTCCGTCCAATCCAGGGGGTCCTGTAATTCATTGTTCGATTAAATGTTAGATCGCCTATTCGCTCACACTCTTACTTACACTCAGAGGGCGAAATTTAGGGACGCTGTTAAGAATCATCCTCGATAGATAGTACATATAGTGGGAAGTTCAATTGTGGGAAGTTCAATAGTGGGAAGTTTACCTGAAAGACCGCGTTCTCCTTTTTGTCCCGGTGCTCCGAAGAGGCCAGGCTGTCCTTGATCTCCCTTGGGGCCTCTAGGTCCAATTTCGCCAGGTTGTCCTTCGAATCCAGGAGTTCCATCGCGACCGGGCGGTCCTTCGATGCCGACAATGCCCATATCACCTTTGTCACCTTGCGGACCCGTCGGTCCCCAAGGACCAGCATCACCCTTTTGTCCGGGCAGTCCAGGTAATCCAGTTTCACCCTTTTCACCAGTTAATCCGGGCAATCCATCGCGACCGTGTTTTCCCAATAAGCCAGGTAGTCCCTTCTCTCCCTTGACAGTCAATCCAGGTAATCCGTCTAATCCAGATGGACCAGTGTCGCCTGTTGCGAGAACAAAACATCACCATTTAAACAAATCGCTGCAAGCCGTCGTGTACTTTGAGAAACACTATATTCGCTTTATATTCGGAGCCTTAGTCCGCAAGTCGAGCACCTACCCTTCGGTCCAGGGCGTCCGGATGGGCCGGGATTGCCTGCGGGGCCTGGAGTTCCTCTGTCACCTTTCTCCCCGTCAAATCCAGCCGGCCCTTGGAATCCTCGATCACCCTTCTCTCCGTCGACTCCAGGCAAGCCAGGATTTCCCGGCTCTCCCTTTTCACCCTTGACATTGATCGTTGGTCCGGGAGGACCGCGATCTCCCTTTTCTCCGGGAGGTCCGGGAACGCCCGGTATTCCTTCGAGTCCTGTCAACAGATTCCATATTCAATCTCGTGCGACAGCCAATAAACTTACTTATAAAAAGACAACAATACCTCTAGGTCTATTAACGGAAAACGATGATACGTGAACAAAAATTATTCGATTGGTTACCTTGCGGTCCATGATCTCCCTTGACGCCGTCCAAGCCAGGTCGTCCAGGCGATCCCATCTCACCGACGAGGCCGGCGAATCCGGGAGGTCCTCGTAGTCCAATATCGCCAGGTTCACCAGGTAATCCGTCCAATCCAGGTTTACCAGGTTCGCCAAATGGCCCAGGAAGACCCTGTGGCATGACAATTAACGATAAACGTTGATACCTTCGATCGGTATCGATAGAAGTCATTGCGGTTCACTGTTTCCCACCATGTCTCCTTTGAGTCCAGGGAATCCTCGTGCGCCTTCATCTCCCTTTTCACCTTGCGGCCCAGGTAAACCATCACGTCCCGGTAATCCAGGCTCACCCTTCAGTCCGGGTGTGCCGTCCCGACTAAAACCTGGCCTTCCAGCATCTCCTTTGAGGCCGTCGACTCCGTCTCTTCCTGGCGGTCCCTGCGGTCCTCGAACACCCGGCATTCCAGGCTCACCCTTCTGTCCCTTTTCAGATACTTCACCCGGTTCTCCTTTTTTACCCTGATTTATCAACAGGAAGACACATCGGGCGTTAAATAAAGTCACTCAACAGCAGTTCATTTTTACTCTAAATTTATAAACGTGTGTCGGTCGATAAAGCAGCCTGTTCACTGAAAAAAAAAAATTATTGATTCAAGAACACTGACACTTGCGGGCTGCCATGGACATACGCTGTTATATCAAGTCTATTTTGCTTGACATGACAACGCATGATAATGAAACTATCACATATCTTCTCATAAATTTCATAGACATTGGTTCATTTGCATATATAATTGTTAGAATGAAAATAATAATTACAGTGACTACATATGTCAATGGCAGCCCGCAAGTGTCACTGTTCTTGAATCAATGATATTTCTTTTTCAATGTTCAAAACAGACTTTTTCAATTCGCACTCGTTAATTACCGACGCGTTTGTCAATTGGCTTCTGGGCTAATTACCGTCAATCCAGGTGGTCCGCGATCTCCCTTGATTCCATCGAGTCCGCTGGGTCCAGGCAATCCCGGTTCGCCGTCGAAACCTCGATCTCCCTTCTCGCCAGTGGGTCCTGGTCTTCCCGGTTTTCCCTCCATTCCCGGCACTCCTGGGAATCCGTTCGATCCCTTGTCACCGCGTTCTCCCTTGACTCCGATGATTCCCTCGGTTCCGGGTCGACCGGCGACTCCAGGAATACCACGACGTCCCGGGTATCCTTTGGGGCCGTCGATGCCGATTTCTCCACGATCTCCCTTCGCGCCGGGGAATCCTGGTAGTCCGGGTCTGCCGGCTTCGCCGAGCAATCCGGGCTCTCCTTTGCTACCGTCCGCTCCGGGCGTGCCCGGGATTCCGGTAGGACCCGGTGGCCCTATTGGTCCCGTATCTCCCTTTTCTCCAGGTCCTCCTGGCAGTCCGTTTAATCCTGGCTGACCGTTGTCTCCCTTTTCGCCGTTGAATCCAGGCAATCCCGAATAACCGAGTGGTCCATCCTTTCCTGGAGGTCCTGGCAGTCCGTGCTCGCCCTTTTCACCCGGCGGTCCTGTCAGGCCTGGAAGTCCCTTCATGGACAATCCGGGCTCACCCTTATCTCCCTTTGCCGCTGGGTAACCGGGAAGTCCTCTGGGACCAGTGCGTCCGTCCTCGCCGGGGAAACCCATCGGCCCGCTGTCTCCCTTGTCTCCTCGAGGTCCTGGCAACCCTCTTGGACCTACTGGGCCTGGAGCTCCGATTGCACCTGGAGGACCCGGTGGTCCCTGGTAACAAATTATCAAGACGTTTCTGTTATCACCAATTTACAACATTCTGTTTGCTTCTGAAACGTATTATGCAACTCATAAGTATAGTCCTTTTTTTTTAACTTTCTGTCCTATGTTGATGTTCAAATCCACTTACAGAGAATCCTTGCAAGCCTCTGTCTCCGGGAAGTCCGTCGAATCCTTGCGGTCCTGGCTCTCCCTTGTCACCCCGTGCTCCTTGATCACCTTTGAATCCCTTTTCCAGATTCAGCGGGGGACATTGACCTGTTCGAGGGACGTCGTGATTACATCAAGAAGCTCACAAAGAGTAAAAATCACTCTCGCGAAGAATATGTCGAGTTTTCTTACCGGGTTCTCCCTTTAATCCGTACAGTCCGGGTTCTCCCTTCGGTCCAGGATTTCCAGGGTTACCCTCGTTGCCCGGCTCTCCTTTGATACTTGATCCCTTCTCTCCTATGCGACCAGGCGTGCCAGGTCTGCCAGGCGTGCCGTCTAATCCGGGGAATCCTCGGTCACCCTGAAGTATGAAACAACACAGTCCACACATGAGAGATCGACACTTTCTTCACTCTTCACTCTTACTCTGATAATAGTCTTTTTAAAAATAATTCTTACCGGAGTTCCTTTGAGTCCTGGGAACCCTTCCAATCCTGGACGTCCTTTTTCACCCATAGGACCAGCGGGTCCCATCGGTCCTGGACGTCCGGGCTCGCCGCGTGGACCCTGGTCACCCTTCTGCAGCTTCAACATGCTTTCGGAAACGATCGCGTCGGATCCACGTTCACCCTGCGGTCCCGAGCTTCCTGGTGTTCCGTCTCTTCCCTGTTATCGACAATGAGTTTGTTAAAAACGATCGTTGTTATCGCGTCGGCGAAACACGACATGAATACCCACCGCAATTCCAGGTGGACCGATCGGTCCCGGAAGTCCGTCAGCTCCAGCTTCACCGGGATATCCGCGTTCTCCAGGAGGTCCGCGAGGACCGGGCAATCCGGGCGTGCCGTCCAAGCCTCGATCTCCCTTGGCTCCCCGCACTCCCGGCAAGCAATCCTGACAACGACCTCCGATTTCACCTTTCTCACCGATCTCTCCCGGTGTTCCGGGCAAACCGTCTCTACCGGGAGCTCCCACTTCACCGGGCAGTCCGGGCATGCCTGGCGCCCCTGGAATACCGTCCAACGAGTCTCCCGGACGTCCTCGAGATCCGGCGTAACCCCTTTCACCCTTTTGTCCTTTGTCGCCGTCTATTCCCGGCAGTCCGTCCATGCCTTTCGGTCCCTGAGCACAGAATGATCCATGTAACGAGGGTGCACATCGCAAATATTAGTAATTTCAACTCCACCTACGCCGAAAAAAAGGTTTGGTAATATCAAACTAAGCTGCAGTTGCAGGTGGCGAAAGAAATATTTGGTTGATTGAAAGAAATATTTAGTTGATTGAACGAATATTTAGTTGATTGAACGAATATTTAGTTGATTGAACGAATATTTAGTTGATTGAACGAATATTTAGTTGATTGAACGAATATTTAGTTGATTGAACGAATATTTAGTTGATTGAACGAATATTTAGTTGATTGAACGAATATTTAGTTGATTGAACGAATATTTAGTTGATTGAACGAATATTTAGTTGATTGAACGAATATTTAGTTGATTGAACGAATATTTAGTTGATTGAACGAATATTTAGTTGATTGAACGAATATTTAGTTGATTGAACGAATATTTAGTTGATTGAACGAATATTTAGTTGATTGAACGAATATTTAGTTGATTGAACGAATATTTAGTTGATTGAACGAATATTTAGTTGATTGAACGAATATTTAGTTGATTGAACGAATATTTAGTTGATTGAACGAATATTTAGTTGATTGAACGAATATTTAGTTGATTGAACGAATATTTAGTTGATTGAACGAATATTTAGTTGATTGAACGAATATTTAGTTGATTGAACAAAGTATTAGTTGATTGAACAAATATTTAGTTGTTTGACCGAATATTTAGTTACTTCAACAAATACATGGATTTAACAAACATTTTGTTCAATCGACCAAATGTTTCTTTCGCGACCCGCAACCGCAGCTTAGTTTGATATTACCAAATCTTTTTTTTCGGTGTACACTTTATCACGATGTATGCTATTTCATACGCTTCGAGGTTTACACGCGCTTATCATTAGGAATCATTTTTCAACTGCTCACGATAATGGAGAATCCTTTGTCACCAGGTGTGCCTCGTGGTCCGGCTGGGCCGATCGGCCCATCGAAACCGCGAGGACCCGTTTCTCCTGGAAATCCTGTGAGTCCAGGCTCTCCCTTCGTGCCTTTTTCGCCTGGTGCTCCCTCGGCTCCGGGAATTCCGGGCTGACCGGGTCCTCCTTGCAATCCGATCGGTCCTCTTGGACCGGGATCTCCGGGATATCCGTCAGTTCCTCGCGGGCCGATGGGACCAGGAAAACCTCGCGGTCCTGGGGGACCGGGCGGACCTGGACGTCCTTTGCCACCCTGCAAGATTTTTTTATACTCACGTTAATACGTTTATCATTTATCGATGGTTCGCGTGCGGGTTTGACAAACTTACGCCTGGCGGTCCAGGGGGTCCTCGAAGTCCGCTGACACCTTGCGGTCCATCTCTACCTGTATCTCCTTTGCGACCGGGACGACCGGCCAATCCATCGAGCCCGTCGATACCGCGATCTCCCTTGCGTCCCGACGGACCGGGAGGTCCCGAAAATCCATCTCGTCCCTGTTGAAGTTTACAAGTTTTAGACGGATTTTTTAAAATATTACGCTAAGAGGAAAATGAGTACGGTTCTGTAAGTAGCGGTGAAGGATATATTAAGAATAGCCTCAAAATATGACGAATTACGTAAATGTCAGTTCGCGATTTACTATTATAAATTTTGGGGTCAATTTTGAGCGTTTCAATTTTATGAGAAGTAGACATTTTTTTAATTTTGCGCATAGCTATGACGAAACCAAAATCAATTCCACGAACTTTCTCATAGAGAAAGCTATGCGCAACATTTTAATGAAAGAAGAAGCCACGTGCAAATTTGTTTTGCACCTTTTTTTTACATATTTTGTTTCCCAATGAAGGATTTTTCTGGCATTTTAATTCAGAGTGCCATACGATACGTTAAACAGTCTGAGAGGCTTAGAAATTTTAACTAGTGCTTAGAATTTGACTAAACTAGTTTCAGCTACTAAACTATTAAACTATTAAACTATTGACTTCTGTTCTCTATGTCGGTCATTATACGGATCGAGTAAGATACTTACTCGAATACCCGGGGCGCCCGGAAGTCCTTTTTCACCCGTCATACCAGGTGCGCCGGGAATTCCAGAATCTCCCATCAATCCTGGCTCACCTTTGGGACCATCCAGTCCAAGATCACCCTGAATAACGAAGACAAAATAAAAATACCATAATCGTCGTAACCAAAGTGGAACGAAATACAATTATTGGATCCGATAAGACACCTTGTCTCCCTTTTCTCCAGGATGGCCAGGAGGTCCGGAAACCGTCGTAACAGACTCGAACGGCAAGTATGGCGCGGGCGTACCGGCTGGTCCGGGCTCACCCTTGAATCCCTTGTCGCCCTTTTCTCCTTCGAATCCAATGCCCATGTTACCCTTCTCTCCCTTAGGTCCAGCCGGACCAACGGCACCCTGCAATCGGTCGGAATTAAAACAACTGACATAGATAAATTATTTCCTATTGACAAAACAATTTACATAGATAAATAAATGTAAACAATTGTCATAGATAAATTATTTCCCATTGACAAAACAATTTACATAGATAAATAAATTTAAACTATTGTCATAGATAAATTATTTCCCATTGGTTGGTGGATATTCGTGATGGAAATCGTCCCGTTTTTCCCCATTATCTACGCATCATCTTCCCATGTTATACTGTTTATACTGATAAAGCTATGTATGATAAACTATATGTACGATTACAAAACTCTTCTAAGTGCCATTATAGCGTTCTGAAAAAGGGTTCTACCCGTTCATAAATAAATAAATAAATAAATAAATAAATAAATAAATAAATAAATAAATAAATAAATAAATAAATAAATAAATAAATAAATAAATAAATAAATAAATAAATAAATAAATAAATACATTTTACGAGAAGATAAAAAATTCGTATCGAGCATATTTTTATTACTCACGGGATGTCCACGATCGCCCTTTGCACCTGGACGTCCAGGTTCTCCCTGCGGTCCAGGAGATCCAGGAGGTCCTCTGACTCCATCGATACCGGGCTCTCCTTTCTGTCCGATGTTGAAATTTCCAGCGAATGCGGGTTGACCTTTGTCACCTTTACTGCCGCCTATTCCTCGAAGACCTCGAGGTCCCGGCTCACCGGGCTTTCCATCCTTTCCGGGAGCTCCCTGTGTCATTGCAAAATTGTTTTTCACTGTAGCTTATGCCTCGCTGGTCTTGCTTGTCGACAAAAAAATGTTACTCCGTACTTACGTCAGTACCGTTGCAGCCATCCCTACCCGACAATCCAGAGGCTCCGGGAGGCCCTTGAACTCCCGGAATACCGTCGATACCGGGGAATCCGGGCATTCCCATTTTACCCTACAGGCGATTTCGAAAAATAATTGAAGCACATTCCAAAATTCCTTTCCTTCGCAGCCAGAAACAAAAATTATTTGACAGCCACAGTTTATTTGTTTAAGTAAAATATTTATTTGATTTAAATAAGTATTTATTTTAATTAAGTAAATAATTACTTAAATAAATAAATATTCATTTAAATCAAATCAATATTTTTATTAAATCAAACAAATATTTTACTTAAACCAAATTATTTTTCTGGGTGCGAGAACAACGATTCGCAGTCGATTGTTTCGCAGCGATGTACTCGACGACAACTCACCCTGTCGCCTTTCGTTCCGCGCGGCCCTTGTGGACCCGGGTCACCTTTCTCACCCTTCGGTCCCAGCAGCCCTTCGGTCCCCGGGAAACCTCTCTGTCCCTTCGGCCCGTGTGGTCCAAGAATACCCGGCGGCCCCTTTAAAAAAAAAAATCCTTTTATCACAGACCCCAACCACTGAAAGTCGCGAACATCTTTCCAATCGTCTTATCGAGTATTATAAACATACGCGAGATCCTTTCTCCGCGAAGCACTTCGGCACGCAGCATCCGCCGCCCGTGCAGTTTCTCGGGGGAGTTGCGCCGGGAACTGGAACAGCCGAGTAACTGCTCGGATAATTTTCGGAACCGCGATCGTATGAACCCTGATACTGGCCGTAGCCTGGATATCCTCGTCCCTGCGACTCATTCCTGCCACCGTAGCTTCCTTGACCCGCGCTTCCGCGTCCCTGCCAGCCGTCGCGGCCTCCGTAGCTTCCTTGACCAGCGCCTCCTTGTCCCTGCGAACCGTCCCGGCCTCCGTAGCTTCCTTGACCAGCGCCTCCCTGTCCCTGCGAGCCGTCGCGGCCTCCGTAGCTTCCTTGACCAGCGCCTCCTTGGCCCTGCGAGCTGTCCCGGCCGCCATAGCTTCCTTGACCAGCGCCTCCTTGTCCCACCGAGCCGTCCCGGCCTCCGTAGCCTCCGTAGCCTCCTTGACCAGCGCCTCCTTGACCCTCCGAGCCATCCCGGCCTCCGTAGCTTCCTTGACCGGAGCCCCTTGTGCCCGAAGAACTTTCACCGCCTCGTCCATAATAGTAGCTTCCTTGACCTCCGCCCGAGTAACCTCCTCGACCTCCCTCGTTATATCCACCTCCTCCATTAGCGGAACCGTTCGATTCTCCGTAACCTCCGTAGGTTCCACGTTCGTTCTCCTCGTACGAGCCTCCGACTCCGGCGCCTGCTTGATTGTCGTAAGGATCGCTCGATTCTTGATCGGGACTGTATCGCGGATCGGTTCGCCACCCGTCTCGCCGCTCGTCGTAACTACCGGTACCAGTGGGACCGGAAGGAGAGCCGCTACCGGTCCGCGATTCGTGGCCGTAACCGCCGTAAGGATCCGAGGACCCACGCAGATTGTACCTGTCGTCGTCATCTCGATTCTCCGGCTGTGCCGGGTGCGTCAAGTTTCTTATGTATTCGTCCTCCGCGGAATCTGTCGGTCATCATTCGTCTGTTATTTTTTTTATCCGGAAATACCGAAATGCAGAAGCTCTGGGAGAATTTTTTGAGCGTTACATCGGGGTTTGAGAAATCCCTGACGAGACCTAGACAGGGCCGCGTTAGGCCCCGATGTAACGCTCGGAAATGTCGTCCAGAGGAGAAGCAACGAATATGACCGATTTACGTGTTAGTCGGGTTTTACATTATCTTTATTAAGGACATAAATTTGAATCGTTAGGATAATAATCGAACCGAGCGAGGGTTTTAGTGACAATAGAGCGTGTTATCGTGTTTCAAAGTCTCCTCAGGAATCATCGCCTGTTCTAACAGCTTTGTACACTGAGAAGAAGAAATGGTTGCATTAACCAAGGCGCCGAGACATCCGTTCAAAGGTGTTATTTGGTTGGCACAGCAGAAAAGTTTGTTTGAATCGACAAATATTGAATCGATTGATGCAAATAATCGTTTATCAAAACAATGCTTTATTTGTACCAAACAAATAACAACTTTGGTTGGGGTAAAAGTGGGGAATATGGCCCGGTCCATATATCATTGATTTACGTGTTAATCGAGGTGGGCCATATTCACCACTTTTACCCTAATTCAACAATTTTTTTTCTCAGTGTAGGGTTCCTCATTCGTCAATCATTTTTTACCCTCAAATGTCGAAATGCAGTAGCTCTTGTAGAATTTTTAGAGCGTTACGTCAGATCTTGAAGACTTCCTGACGAGGTCCAGACAGGACCTCGTCAGGCACCGATCTAACGCTCGAAAATGTCTACCAGAGATTGTAAAAGCAATGAATATCGTCCGGTCCATACAACATCGATTTACACTGTTAAAAAAAGTATATAAATTTAATGTACCGGACTTGAAGTTTTTATGCAAAAACTGAACATTAATTTTTCGTTGCAGTTGTACATGAAATCTAATATACCAGTTTTTGCATATAAACTTCTAGTTCGGTACATTAAATTTCATGCAAATTTGTTTAAAGTGTACATGTTGGTGCGTGGGCCATATTCACCACTTTTACCATATCTTTATCGACGACATAAATTTGAATCGCCAGGATAATAATCGAACAGTAAGTACACCAAGGATTTTAGTGACAATGAAGTGTGTTATCGCGTACCAAACTCTCCCCAGGGATCTTCGCCTGGTCGAAGAGCCTTCGGCGCGTCGTCATCTGGAGGGGTAATGTCTCCGCGTCTCCCGTGTTGTTGTTGCCTCCATGAATCTGCCGTTCCGTTGTATTGCTAGGGGAAAAAAAATTTCATTAAAAAACAAACAAACAAAAAAACAAAAAAAACAAGTTGTAATCTCTTGTCAAATTGTGAAAGCTTCGAACGTGGTCCAAGCGATCACATTCCTCTGACATCACTGCGGAGCTAATTGGGTCGCGGCAAGACCGCGGATAGGCGGCATCTCTGACACACGCATAATCAGATACATCCACGGGGAGGGGGAGCCTGAGCTATATAGATAAACGACTTTGAGGAATACGCTCGTTTTAACGATTTTTTCGTATTATCTGTAACACGAGCCAAATTCGTGGTAAAGCCGCTGCTGAGATACTACCCTTGACCCTCGACCCTTCCCTCTCCGATCGTTTACGAAACAATTTTTTTTCTCGCCTACGCGCCATTATCGGCACGAGTTATTTAATCGACAACCCGATTATCGTATCTCCCGGTACGAAAATACATCGTTCATTGATACCGACTTAATTGCGTGGCTACGGAAAAAGTGTGATTCACTTAGCCCAATAGTGCATGTCATTGTCTTCCTCGGGGATAATCGGCTTTCTCTGCACGCTGGAATCGACACGCGGCCTGGCAGGAAGCGCCGGGACGATAGCCCTTATCGTGCGCACCACGAGTCGCGATTGGGAGAATCGTTGGGCGAACTCTCGGTGAATCCGAGAAACTACGTCCGATAATGCATAACATTCGTTTTCGATATTTCAATATTTTTTTTTAACACTTTTTTTCTTCCTCGATCTGCGTTGCACGGAGCAATATCGGCATGGAAACGCACCAGGAGGAAGGCCGAGACCTTGCGTAACGCGTCACATTCGACATGACGTAAGGGATGCGAAAGACGAATCGTCGGCGTCGGGGAAAAAACCCGGTGCGCCATTCGGTTATCTTTTCTGTATTTCATGATAAATCGTTATTATCATTATTGTCACTACGCAAAATATGGAGAGTGCGTGTGTGCATGATGACGATCGCGCTCAAAATAAACTCTGCGCGGTTGCGCATCGATACGATTATAGAGTTTTTAGTCAATCGACAAAAAATCGTTCGTCACTGCAGATTCGTCGATTATTAATTTTTTTTCTTTTACGAATTCTATGCTACGAAAATGCTACGAAAAAGACGTCTCACGGCCGATTATGCGAGTGCGTGTGCACGTGTGACGATTGCGTTCAAAACAAACAAAATAAACAATTGACAAAATATCGTTAGTCACTATTAGTTTAAAAAAATCGTTAAAAAAATTTAATAATTTAATCATTTAATTTAATAAATTATAAGTTTTTATTGCGAATTCTATGCGAGAATTCGTCGCAACATCGAACTTCAGCGCAAGTCGAAGAGCTGTTGATCAAAAAATTACAATCCATATTGTTGCTCCAAAAAAATCGTTAAAAAAATGTAATAACCGATGAATCTCTACAGCTCCGTCGATTATAAAATTATAAGTTTTTATTGCGAATTCTATGCGAGAATTCGTCGCAACATCGAACTTCATCGCAAGTCGAAGAGCTGTTGATCAAAACATTACAATCCATATTGTTGCTCTAAAAAAACTCGATGTAACAATCTCGACCGACGAGATAGCGCCGTTATCTTTTTCTTCGCGACGGTTCGATAATGGTCCCTTTTATCGTGCGTCCAACAGCGCCATTGGCGTTGCTATAACGTGTACGTCGATTGCTCAACCGTTCGACCGAGTCTCGAGGCTCTATTGTGGAAACGGCGAGTGAACCGTTTCCACGCCCTCGACTCCTCCGTCGCGATCGCGTCGTCATCGTCCTGTTTTGTCCGCGGCATCCCACTCGCTCCTCAACATGGTCCAGCCGCTTATTCATTGAGCGTCAGGACACCGGGCCGCTCTTAATCCAAGCGCGGCCGCGCTCGGTAGATCGGATGGCCCCGATCTCTCGCGCACGGGGAATCGGCAAAGCTCCGAGGTGGAGAAGGGGACGAGCACAGCGCGCGCTATAAAGTTGCGCAACAAACCGCCGAATCCTGAAGCCTAACTTTCCGCCAGAACCGCGAGGACCGAAGTTAAGTTCCGATGCGTTTTTCCACCCGGAGGTCGAGCTACGCGGATTTAAAAGCAAAACTCGCTAGATTGGAATTTAGCTCGATCTCTTACTGAGAAAAATAATGGTTTTTCTTACTATAACGAATAGTTCTTACACTGGAAAGAAATATTAATGAGTAGAGTAAAATTCGCTTGGCTGTCAAAGAAAATAAATTGTTATTTCGATTCTAGTTTCAATTCTTACAATTCCATACGGAATTGAAACGATAAGATGCGACATCTTATCAGTCTTAGCGTCGTTGTTTGAATACGATGTGGAATTGTAAGGATTGGAAGTAGAATTGAAATAAACAAAACTTTCTTTGGCAGCTCGTAAGCGAATGTTTTTTTCAGTGTAGAGGGAACGTCTATATAGATAGTTTCTGATTGTATATATTGAATTGGTTATAATTATGGTTATAACCATGATTGTTTGCTATTTGCGTAACTATAAAAATAAATTGTATTTAATGTACGGGAAATTTAAATTTTCTTACATTCCTTACATTAACTGAACATTAATGTACTTTTATTGTAAAATAAAAATACGAGATATAAAAATTCCAAATCTTTTGCCTGAAATTTACCAAAAAATGTCCATTACAAATACAAATTTTACTGTAAAATTGCAAGGCACAGGTGTTTGAAATTTCCTCAACAGTTTATCTAAAAAGGTCTCCAATACCGTTCATTAATTTCCGAACAACATTTATTTTACAGTTTAGACGTCCCCCTTGCGAACTATTTTCTATAGTAAAAAGTCAGTATCGTTGTTTTTACTATCCAATTTTTCCCCGTGCTCGCGCACGTTCGATCGGCGAAGCGTACGCGATAAAGTCGCGCGACAAGCGGATTCCTGGGACTTAACGTTCGGCGATAAACTATTTTCGGTCCGCGAGCCGCGAGAACCGAACGAAAGTCCCGATGCGTTTTTCCTCCCGGTGCGGTCGAGGTACGCGGGTTTAAAAGCAAAACTAACATAAAGCGCGGTGGCGTGCTCTCGCATACAGTGTGCGACGCTGTCGTAGGCGGGCCCGTTTCAGCCGCACCGTGCGCTCCCCGCTGCACGTCCACCCACGCGACTCGCTCTGTCCGCGTTCGCGAGGCACGCCGATTTTTTTCGTCTGATGGAAATCAATGGAAAGTAGGCTAGTCCTCGATTCCGATTCCAGGAAACGGAATAAACTTCGCGCAAGCGGCGAGAGTCGTTTCGCACGACGACGTGTGCGCGTCGGTGTCGCGCGAGTCGGGGGCAGGTAGTTCCCCGACGGGCTCGCGCAGATGCAGCGCCCGCAGCCTCCGGCCCATTGGCTCGAAGGCCCTCAAACTCCGAAGGGCCGAAGAAGGCACATAATTTTTTTTTTTTTTTTTGGAGCGGCGCGAGCGAGAAGGAGAGAAATTGTGGTCTGGCCGCCACATGGTCAGCAGCTCGAGCGTGTGTGAGGGAAGCCACGCGCGCGCGTCCGTGCGCAGTCCTGCACGAAAAAGCTTTCTCGTCACTCGTGAACGCACGCTCCGAGCGGAACGCGCCCAAAGGAAGAAATTAATTTTTTTTTTTTAATCGGCAAAAAAAAATGTTGCATTCGTGTTTTTTTTCTAATTTTTTTTTTAGTGCGCGAGTACTCGATGGGTAATTCGGGTGGACGGCGTGGGGTTGGTAGATAAATCGCGAGGAGGAGGGGAGGGCCGTTATCTGTCTCGGGGAAACCGGAAGAGGTCAACTCGATCGTCTCCGAATTGCAGCGAAGCGGAAACGCCGACACTGGCATATATATATGTATATGTATATATTATACATATATATATTTGTTTTTTTCGAAAAAATCGGGCACGACGGTGTTGCACACGGCTCCAACTCGGACTCTTTCCCCTCCCGCGCCCCGGATTTGAGTCTTAGCTACTCTGTAAGCAAAAGTGACGGAAATGCGAGAGCACGCGACTTCCCGGCCGCGAACGTGATTCCTACTCGGATTCCGCTTAGCGCTGCACCAGACGCTCTCACACACGCGATCTCACGCGTGCGCACACGCGGAGGTTGATTATATCGTCGACGAAAATAAAAAAAAAAAAATTAAAAATTATGAAACTCAGTTTCAACTCACCCCTGCTACAACGGCGGTCAGGCAGACCACGGATGCGACGAATCTGTAAAAGAAAAAAAAACGAAAAATAAGAAAGATTATAATAAACAATTATTACCGGAGAAATTAATTGCCACGCGTTAAATTGAAATCGCCGAATTTTCGGTCCATGAAACATCGACGGTCGGAAGGAATTCTTTGGGGAGTCAGATGCGTCCGCCGACGGAGCGATGACTAAGCGCTCCCTCCGAGGAGGAGCCCGAAGGGTCGAGGATAACGCGGCAAAAAAAGCGAATCGGGGCCCCGCCGATCGGAGCATGTGCAGTAAGAAAAAAAAAAGAGAAAAAAAAACAGAAAATAAAATAAATCGTCGCGGTATCCTCTGAGGAGCCCTTCCAGGAACACTCGGCTCGCGCGTCTCGAAAGTGACTCGCCTACTCGAACGTGCTCGCGGTATCTCCGCAGGGGCCGGGGCCCGTCCTTGAAGAGGCTCGCGTATCGAGGTGAGAGTCTCGCGGCTAGATCGCGAATTTTGCTCCGGCCCGACTAGCCGCGCATTGGCACGATCAGTCTCGCAGGATATCCCGACGCAGCGCACTCAGTGACCATCGAAAAAAAAAAAAAAAAAAAAAAAAACAACACTACGTACAAGGAACAATCAACGATCCGCTACGGAAGAAACTCGTGAAGAAAATTTTCGGACGATGTCTAAAAGAAAAAAAAAATGCGATGGTGCAAAAATCGGAGTATATAAAAAAAGAAAAAAATAGTACAAGGATACGGGACTCACCGGAATGCCGACCGGGTCATGTCGAGCATGGCACCCTATTCCTCCCCGGGTGTAGGGAGTCGAGCCCGCAGCGAAGCTCTGCGCAGCCCACCAGTTTCCAAGCTCGTTTCTCGCCTCTCCGGAGCGACCGAAAACCGTACAAACCGAGACGAGCGAGAATACAACGTTAGCGTAACGGCAGCTGAGAGAGACACGGAAAATATCGCGCGGCCGGCACCGAAGAGTCGTGTGTGAACCGTCCCATCCAGGGAGGGCTCTGAATGAACTCGGTAGGGAAGGTGGAGGCGGTCACGAGCCACGCCAGCTAGAATTCCTCCGCCGAAAGGATCGCGAGATCGGCCCGTTGCTGCCGCTGTCTTCTTCCTCTTCCTCCACCACCACTACCACTACCTTCGCAGCCTCCGCGGTCCTCTTCTTCCTCTTCGTCGCCGCCGTCGTTCGCTCGGACCAACCACCTCCACAGCGGCCTCCTCCACTTCGCCCTCCGTCGATTTCTCCTCCTTCCGCCGCGCCGCGCAACCTTCCGACTCCCGGACTCGACACTACAACAGTACCTTTTTTTCAATCTTCGTATATCGAATTGCTCAATTTTTTTTAGTTATTTGTTTAATTTTTTTTTCACACTCGTTCTCGCGTTACCGAATCTTGGAATTTCGTTCGCCAGTTCCAGGAGCGAGAGTGCCGATCGCCTTCGGCCGAGGAAGCTTTCCCGCTGTCGGAGTGTATCGCGAGAGTACCCGGTCGTGTGCGCGTTCCGTTGAGCCCGGAGCCAACGAGGCGAGGAAGGCCTGCGCTGGATCAGTGGGCCAGACTCCGTTCGCCGGAGTGTCCCGCCGCCTTGGTGCGACGCGGTCGCGGTTCGGACACCGCGCATCTCCCAGTGACTGTTGCGCGGTCTTTCCGCGGCTCTTCGCCCATACGCCCTGACACAACGCGAGAGTGGCCGAGCGGCCGCGACACAGGAGCAGCGGGGCGGCTCCGACCGGCAGAGCGATCATCATCGCCATCGTCGTCGTCATCCGCGGCTGCAGAGAGACCCGCGCGCTGCCGAGGCGGACCGCGGCGCAAGGATACCGAATCCATCCGGGGGCTCCGGAAGCGGAGAGGCAGACGAGCGCTTTCGGCGGAACACGCACGATACGCGGAGGAGTGAGGAGGCTCGAGAGAGAGAGAAGAGGCGCGACGAGGGAGTCGCGGAGCCGAGCGAACCGTACCGGGGCCGTTTCTCCGTGAACGAAACCCAGGCAAGAGCAGCCGGCCACTCGCCGCGGCTTTCCAAACCGGCGATATAGGGCGAATTTAGACCGCACTCTCCGAACGTTCATTTCTATCGTGATAGTTTCCTTGATTTTTTTTTTTTGGTTTTTTTTTTTACCGGGTTTATTACCGAGTGTGCGATTTTCGGTCGCACCTCCCATG
This sequence comes from Ichneumon xanthorius, assembly GCA_917499995.1. Classification (NCBI taxonomy): domain Eukaryota; kingdom Metazoa; phylum Arthropoda; class Insecta; order Hymenoptera; family Ichneumonidae; genus Ichneumon; species Ichneumon xanthorius. Next base: position 19,877,277 of record OU824202.1, on the reverse strand, counting down.
CGTGACATGCGAGGCTCGAGTCGCGTCGAGACCGAGATCGCTGCTCCGAGGCGGTAAGGAGAAGCGTCGAGCCCGAGGGACTCTGCGGAGAAGAGCGGACGGATCGACGGGCCGAAGAGACGATTTGACCGGGAGGACGTGAGCGACGGGAAGTGCGCACCTGTTTGAGAGAGTCGACGAAGGGGTGGTAGGAGGAACGTTTGGAAGGATGGGGCCCAGGGGTGGTTTTCTCACCTCCTGCGGTCTTGGCAGGTCGGGGAGCTTCCTCGTCCTTGGACTCACGGTCCTTGTCGGCTTGTGCCCCTGGAGCGTCGAAACAGTGGTGAGTACCAATCAACCATGTCCCTAGATATATCTTTTATTTTTTTCATCGTCGTGTACCAGCAATTTTTTTTTTTGCTACCGAAATTAATGGCGAAAAGTGTGTGGCTTTATGTACGCTTTATTTTTTTATTTAAAAAAGTCGCTGCTTTGGGGAGTTGTCTTGTTCTCGTGAACGTGACTCGCGCGTGGGCGATCGAGACCGCCGGACAGGTAACCTTGAGTGCACGTCACTTAGCGGCGAATCCGCCCACGCGCGCCCGGACCGATATGAGCCAACTTTCTCCCGATTTTTGCCACTCCGCCGGGACGTTGTTATGCATCCCGATTACATTTGTGGAGTGTGACGCGATCGTTGAATAACGTCGATGGTCATCGAACCTCTCGTCGCCGGGCTGCGAACCAACTCCAACCGGCAGCCGCGGCTGAAGTGCATCCCGGGTGCGTCGTCGGCCACGTGGCGTTCGCACACGAGTGCCTCTTCATTCACTTTGTCGAGCTCGATCTGTGCACATGTAGGCCAGAGCGGGGCGAAATGACACACCGATGTGTGCCATTTTGCCCCGCTGGCAAAATGGCACACATAAAAAACGGCAGCAAAATGGCACGAGGGTTTTTCCCGTTGGTGTTGTCGACTTACACCGTGCTATTTGCGAACTTCGGAATCGCTCCGGTTGGTCGCCGCACTTGCGAATCCGATGAAGAAGACGGTGGATTTTTTTCCCGTTTTTTTGTCCTAGGGGAGAGCGGGGCAAAATGGCACACCAGGGCAAAAGGGGATAATGAGACAAAACGCCATTCTCCAATAACTGTTGGGACAGTGGCTATAACGGTACGTGGGTCAAAATGAGTTTGGAAATCCGGATTTATCGTTGGGACAAAAATGGGGCGTCGAAAAATGATTGGAAAATTGAGTTTTGTCCTCACTGTCCCGTTTTGCCCCGCTGTGCCATTTTGCCCCGGTCTGCCCTACGTGTTTGAATTTTGCTCAATGAAAATGCGGCGCGGACGTGGATCATTAAAGTCACCGCCGCTTTGGCCCGGATAGGACCAAAGCGGCGACTTCGATGCCCGATCGGTAGGAATCCCCGAACCTCGGTGGAGGAACGTGAAACCAGAGCGGATATCGTGATCCGCGGATTATAGGGAATCATTAATGGAAATGCGCGGAGGAACGATGAATGGAAGCGCTCGCGCTCGGCGAGTGTGACGAGTATAACTCTACGGAGTCGGTTTGCGATAAGAAAAGATGGTCGGGCGAGGATCGACGAGTGGGCAGAGACGAGTCTGTTCGCCCGCTTGCCTGCCTGCCTGCCAACCAACGATAACCCATTACGACTTGAACTCATTCCCTCTTCTCGGTAATAGAGTCGGAAACCAAAAAAAAATATAAAAAAAATAAAACACACCGAATTTACTGAATAAACGAGACAAGAGTTTATCGCCGAGGCTCGACTTCTCGTCGATTCGATAACGATTGTAAGCGCCCCGAAGTTGAGAACGCGTAGGGGCTTTCGCGGAACCGTACACGCATCACGCCCGCGCTCTGCCCGGCCTCGGGGCGCTTCGTTAACTCGGTCACGATTGTTAAAAAGGGCTCTCGATATTTACGAGGCGATGGCAAATCGACGTTTGGTCGGTGTTTGTTTTTACTCGGATTTTTGTGATAGTGTAAAAGTGTCGAATATTGGGCCGTTTCATATATCAATTATTTGGTAATCGGGATGGTCCAAATTTGCCGCTTTTACCACTTTTCAATTTTTTTTGTTTAAAAAAATCAATGTTGGATTATCAATTCACGGGTTTTGTTATAATTTCCACTTATGGTAAATGTTTTTTTTTTTCGTAAAAAAAGTTTCCTTGTAAAATTGACGGAATTAAGGGTAAAGGCAATCGTTGCGAAACTTACGGGCAGCCTGGATATGAAATTATCAGAGACGCCGCGAGAGTTCAGTAAGGTCGTATCTGAGAGTTTGTAAAGGCTTCGGTATTACCGAAGAGCAGCCGACAGATATGACTCTTCCATATGCGATGTATAACGCATTTTATTATTTTTTATATAAAAAAAAAATGTTCAATGCCTTGCTGTAAACTAGCAGAGTAGGTCTCGTCCAAGATCCGTGGCCTGTTACTTCATAGCCGGAATCTTAGCTGACTCTGCTCGATGCGTGGAGGCACGCACGTACGTACAATCGCCACACAAGCCCCGACATTTGACCCACACGGATCCATGCACTACTCCGACGAGGCGCGATTACACACACCAGATTGGAAAAGACTCTCGTTTTTCCTCGTATTTAATATCAGAGTTCAATGCTGCAGTAGCCGATGTTTCCGGCGTGAGGAAGTAAACAGCCCGTTCACGTTAATAACTATAATTATCTGCGGTCGTGCGTTTATGACCGATTTATATTAAATGCAAGCCTCCCGAGTTTACGAGTATGAGGCAATTGGCCAATACAGCGGCGCCGGTGGCGTTCGAGCCACTGCTGATACACTGTACAGTGGACTGGCTATAGTTTATGGGGGTCAACGCTTAATATCCGCAAGCGGGCAGTTTCCAAGATTCGCCGGCGAGTGAAACACACCAGCGCATGTTCTATCGTATCGTCTTACTTCAGCCAACTCGACGAAGAAGGAGCCGAAGATGAAGACGGAGAAGAAACAGAGGAAGAAGCAGTAGAAGAAACGGAGGATGAAGAAGAGAAGAGGAAACAGAGTACGAAGTAAAAGAAGAAGAAACAGAGGATGATGGAAAAGAAAAAGACGCAGGGAATGTAGAAAAAGAAGAAGAATCAGAGGATGAAGAAGAAGAATAAGAAGAAACGGAGGAAGAAGCAGTAGAAGAAACGGAGAATGAAGAAAAAGAAGAAACAGAGGATGGAGGAGAAGAAGAAGAAGATTCAGAGGATGAACTAAAAGAAGAAGAAACAGAGGATGATGGAGAAGAAAAAGACGCAGAGAATGAAGAAAAAGAAGAAGAATCAGAGGATGGAGAAGAAGAATAAGACGAAACGGATGAAGAAGCAGTAGAAGAAACGGAGAATGAAGAAAAAGAAGAAACAGAGGATGGAAGACGATAAAAAGAAGAAGATTCAGAGGATGGAGAAGAAGAAGAAGATTCAGAGGTTAAAGAAGAAGAAGAAGAAGAAGAAACGGAGGAAGAAGCAGTAGAAGAAATGGAGGATGAAAAAAAAAGAAGAAACAGAGGATGAAGAAAAAGAAGAAACAGAGTATGAAGAAAAAGAAGAGGAATCGGAGGACGACGAGGAAGAAAAACCAGAGGATGAAGATCACGAAACGGAGGTCGACGAGGAAGAAACACGTAAAAGCTGAGTCGATACAGCGACCACATTACAATGCCAATGGTGCTCGGTACCTGCATTATAGTGCTGCACAGTGCAGCCTACGGTGCAACCTACCCACAATTCCGTTGGGCCGTCGTCATCCGGTCGAGGACGCTTAATATTACTGCACGTTATGCAGATATACCTATCCCACCGTCAAAGAGGTCTGCAGCTTCTTCTTTTCCCCTTCCTCGTCTCCTCTCCGACTTTTTTTGCTTTTACCTTCATGCCCGCAGGGCTCTCCGTTGCCATCGGGCACTCTCAACCGGTGCACTCTCTATCTCCGCTCTCCTCCTTGCGATCCCATCGGGCCCCGCTGCTCGCGGCACATGTGAGCAACGCGACCCTGAAGTCACGACTCTTTTCCCGCAATCGCTTTATCTCGCCTCAGCGAGCTGCATTTTTTTAACTGCACCAAAAAAAATTACCGCAAGATGTCCACTGAGAAAAAAAATTACTTAAATCAGTGAAATGTCGTTTCTCTTTCTATAGTCGACATAAAATATTTCGTTGGTACGAGGCCTCAAAAAAATAATTCGTCTCATGCAAGGGAATCCTTTCGCAGCAAGACGATGGTGTTTATAGCATAACAGAACTTGAAATAAACTTGACATTTTTTAATAAAAAAATTACTCGCTGGAGCCACCAAATTCAATTTTATTTCACTAAATAACAATGAAATATTTTATGGCGACTATTGAAAATAACATTTCACCGGTAATTTTTGTTACTCTCTGCGTAAGTGTGACAAAAATGTGTATTGAATAAAAAATATTCAATTGTTATTGCTACGAAAATGATAACGATAAACCTAAAGCATTTCATCGGCGCGTCTCTCGGAAGTCTTTGAGGCTCGAGGATTTTTATGCTCGCGATGATGAAGAAAATTTCAATGGGGGGGAACAAATAAACACTCTCTTCGTCTTCCAAACATTTAGAGAGTTCGGAGGGGTTCTTGAACCCGCGATTCTCGGCCGGCCTGGAACGATCCCTCAGTACATAAAATCCCTTGACTCGCCGCGAGAGCCGCAACGACTTCCTCGTGTTTTCCTCTTCCACGGCGAGCGGCGGCGAAACCGGGCGCTTATCCGTGCTCGAATGGGAATAACGACCCTCCGGGCGTTGCAGGTTTAATGAAATTATTGTTCGACAATGATTGTGCACGCTCCGCGAGAAAGAGCAGGAGAGAGAACGAGGCGTAGCGAGCCGGCGCCTTGGCTTCTTTCTTATCGCGCACGCTCCGGCGTCGGTCTATTGTCCCTTGCAATTAGTTACACGCTGTACAGTTCCATAAGCGATACTGCACAACGCCGGCCGAGAGACTCAATAAATGCCTCGACTCAATAAATGTATGACCCTTTTCGCGAGCTCGCCATCGTTCGACAGGCGTCGAGCGGTCATCGAACGGCACAGTACGATTATCTTCGATGTGACAAAAGCAATTGTGTATTTTTCAATACCATTTTTTTGTCACACTCATACAGGGAAAAAGAAAAATTACCGAAATCAGTAAAATGTTATTTCCAATAGTCGCCATAAAATATTTTATCCTTAAGAGGATATTATTTAATTAAAATGAATTAAATTTATTGGCTAAAGCGATTTCGATTTTATTTTTTATTCAATCAAGTTTGTTCCACTAAATTGGATCCTTACTCCCAATACTGCACAACGCCGGGCGAGAGACTCAATACATGTCTTTTGCCTGGTATGACCATTTTCGCGAGCTCGCGATTGTTCGACAGACGTCGAGCGGTCATCGAACGGCACAATACGATTATCTTCGTAGTGACAAAAGCAATTATGTATTTTTAAAAATTCAATACAATTTTTTTGTCATACTCATACAGAGAAAAAGAAAAATGACCAATATCAGTGAAATGTTATTTCCAATAGACGCCATAAAATGTTCGATCCTTATGAGGATATTATTTAATTAAATTGAATTAAATTTATTGGCTAAAGTGATTTATATTTAATTTTTTTATTAAATCAACTTTGTTTCACTAAATTGGATCCTTACTCCCAATTTTTTTTCTCCTTGCTGCAAATGACCAACGACTCGCTGCAAAAGGATTGTACCGAGGGATCGTTGCAGGCCGGCCGAGAATCGCGGGTTCAGAAACCCCTTCGAACTCTCCAAATATTTGGAAGACGAAAGAGAAGTTTATTTGTTCCCCCCTTGAAATTTTCTTCATCGCCGCGAGCACAAAAATCCTCGAGCCTCAAAGATTTCCGAGAGGCGCGCCGAGGGAATGTTTTAATTTTATCTCCCTCCCCCGTGGATCCAACATCGGCGCCCTATTTTCCATACACGTTTATCGTCGTCTCGCGCAGTGTTCTCACATCTATTTTCGGAACGAATGCTGTCACCGGCACAATACACGCGGTATACCGTACGAGAAGTACGAATAAAGTCGTGGATTTCTACGTATCGCTCTGATACATTAATGAAATTGCGATAAGGAGATGAAAAACGGTCGCGCCGGGATGACCTCTCGCGATCGATAAATCTCCGAAGCGGCATTCATCATCGGCCCCACCGATGTGTAAACCGTGCCGTTTACGATTAGCGAAACATCTCTTTTTTCTGCTGTTTCTTCATTTTTTTTTTTCGTCTGTTTCTTCATTTTTTTTCGTCTGTTTCTTCATTTTTTTTCTTCCGTTTGTACATTTTTTTTTCTTCTGTTTCTTCTTTTTTTTCCTTTTTCTTGCGATGAATTCCTCGCGAGCAAGATCGAGAGATCCTAATAATAGCAATGTACAACGGAGTACTAGCGAGTCGAGAGATGATCCGTCGTGTTTAATTCCCAATTGGATTATTACATGTATGCGCAAATCGCGCGGAATTATGTCACACGCGCATATAGAAGGCGCGGTTCTCTGTAACATTAATCGTCGGGGGTTTGAGGCCGGCGTTGCACCGTTGCGTCATCGCGTTCCCGATCCTCCGCGAGACGAAGGAGATCGGGACTGGAGAGAAATAGCAGCGAACGGACGGACGGATGGATGTACGGATCGATATGGATCGACGCGCGAGGAGAGTTAATTATCGACACTCGGTGGAAAATATCGGTGGTCCACGGGAAGATTATTTTTTATATATATATTTTTTTATATAAGAAAAGACGATGGAACGATTCTCGGAATTGTTGCAATTTTCTTGCACAAGTGGTCTTCATTACATGGGAAAATATCAGCGCAGTGGACGGATGGACAGACGGACGGTTCGATATGGATCCATACGCGAGAATAGTTAATTAACGATACTGAGTGAAAATTACCGATGGGCGACAAAAGATTAATTTTTCTATAATTTTTTTTTTATAAGAAATTATAAGTAATTATTAGTTTTCTTGCACAAGTGGTCTTCATTACATGGGAAAATATGAGCGCGGTGGACGAACGGACGATCGGACGAACCAATATGGAAAGTTGATTAAAGATACTGGGTGGAAAATACCATTATTTTTGAATATTTTTTTTTAATATAAAAAAACGACGTATCGTTTCTCGAAATTGCTGCAGTTTTCTTACCCAAGTGGTCTTCATTACATGGGAAAATATGGGAGCTGGTCGAAATGGAGTACCCGTGCATTAATTCCAACAAGTATTCATTGCCCGCCGCGGAGTGGCCTGCTATAATATGCATTTAATAATTTCACGGTTAACGGGTAACGTGCAGAGTTTAAATAACGTATGTCGGTCTACCACCCGGAGCGTAGAAGGTGGATGATGTCAAAGGGCAGGATATTGATGACGTTGGCTCGTTGGAACGGAGCCGCGCGAGTGCACCGCGACACCGATCGGCCGTAAGCCTCCGTTTCGAAATAGAACTCATGCGCTCTGTTCCCCATACGACGTTTATAATTAGCTTTCTGGAATAAAAGCCGGATACTGAGACGCTTTTGGAAACTCTCGACTACCATTTTTTTCTGTTCTTCACGAATGATATATTCAGTAGTTTAAACTACGTTGGATTTATCGTCGCTTTTTCAGGACTATAATTTTCATTCCATTTTTTTAATTTGACTTTTTTTCATTTTAATTCAATTTATCGATGTTGCAGGACTATAATTTTAATTGAAATGTTAATTGACAATTTATTTTTCACGAATGATTTATTCTGCAGTTTAAATTACAGCAATTTTTTTGTCGCTGTTGCAGGACTATAATTTTAATTGAAATGTTAATTGACAATTTATTTTTCACGAATGATTTATTCTGCAGTTTAAATTACAGCAATTTTTTTGACGCTGTTGCAGGTCTGCAACGACTCGTACAAATGCAACTGCACAGGAATAAGGGGAATTCCGGGAGTGTTCGGAGTTCCAGGACCCCAGGGACCGGAGGGACCCCCGGGCGAGATTGGACCGGATGGGCCGCCCGGACCGAAGGGCGAGAAAGGAGCCGGCGGCGAGTACGGTGGAACCGGTGAAAAGGGCTATCGGGTAACTGAAAAAACACGCATTATTTTCACAGCTTACAAAATTCGGGCATGTTTACTTCGCACGCGTTTAGCTTTCTTAAACTTCGTGATTCCGACAGTGTGGACTTCCCGGGTCTGTGAATCGCTCGAAACGAAGATCTTTGCGTCCCAACTTTGAGGGACGACAATTGATTAATGTTCTCTACACCGTCAAAAAAATTGTAAATTTAATGGACCGGACTAAAAGTTAAATTAAATGTACAATTCCGATGGAAAATTCATGCACTTTTACAGTAAAATTAAATTAAATTATTCAAAAGACACAATTTCTAAACTTTTTCGTATACCGCACATTTATTTCTCATCACGATTGTACATGATGTTCAATATACCACTTTATGCGTAAAACTTCCAGTACATTAAATTGCATACGATTTTTTTTTCACAGTGTAGAAATTTATCTTAATTAATAATTGAATTTTAAACAAGATAACATTTTTAATAAGACAAAAAAACCAAGAAGATTTACAACTTGTAGGGACAAACAGTGTCAGTGGAGAAATAAGTTTTGGACAAGAGAATACTGATAGAAAAAAAAAATAGAAAATATAAACAAATAGTCGATAAAGTCGTCCTCGTGGCTGCGGAATTCGGAAGCTGCGGCTTTAGATCCAACGGGCCGACGACGGGGCCGCAGCCAGAAAGCGTGTGCTGGACTTTACGGTAGCGCTGCACTATATTGCTTTACGAGCTCAAATCGGTTTATTATCGTTCCTTTGCCGAAATTTCCGGTCGGCAGCTGCCGAAGCTCGGCCGACGTCCAGACCACCGTTTTCTTGCCTATCGTTTTTTTTTTTTTTTTCCAGTTTAAAGAGAAACGCCGGATAAACGACAGTCTCGAAACGCGAGCTTATACGATTTCGCAACTAAATTACAAGAAGGGTTCGCGAGATCGCGTCACCGCTCGTGGCTTCTCACCACGACGATTAGAGAAGCCGATTTACCGAGCTATTTATTTTTTCACATTTTTTTTTTTTTTTTTTTTCTTCTTCATCTCGATATCGAGTACTGGCCGATGACTCTACCGTACGTTCGGACGCGTGAAAGTTTGCGGCGCGAGCGATTAATAATGCGGTTGTTGAACGGAGGGGGAGGCAGGGAGAGGAAAAAAATTATATAAAAAAAAGTCGATGAGAAGAAAGTGGGTGAGCGAACGAGCTTCGCGTCCCGCATCGCGCGCAGCTTTGCCGCAGACTCTGGCATCGTTATTAAAAAAAAGGATTGGAAAAAAAAAATAAAAAATAAAAACCAACGTGATTACTCCGGTACTTTCGTAACGCCTGAGCGCCGGTTTTTTCGATCATGGAGACTTGCAGAATACGTGGGTGGCGCGTGCTCCAGTTATGCCCCAAATACTATACCAGCCCGTTCGACGAGTCGAACGACCCGGTCGAATTCGACCGTTTATTTCGTTTCATTTTCGTTCCATAATTGCGATACCAGAAGCTCCGATACTGGCTGGCTAAAAGAAAATACAAAATAAAAAAACATCAAACCAACGTGATTGCTCTGGTAGTATCGTAACGTAACTGAGCGCCAGTTTTTTTATTTATCACGAACATTTGCACGTGCTGAAATTTGCCCTAAAAAGTTATAGAATCCCGCTCGACGATTGGCCTCGTCCAATTCCGCTATGAGAAAAACATCCGACTATTTCTTTCCGTTCCATAATTGCGATACTAGAAGCTCCGATACCCTTGAACAGATTCTTACTGGCTGTTTAAAAAAAAGAACAAACCACGGTGATTTCTCTGGTAGAATTCCGCTATGAGAAAAACATTCGACTATTTTCTTTCGTTCCATAATTACGATACCAGAAGCTCCGATACCCTTGAGCAGATTCTTACTGGCTGTTTAAAAAAAAGAACAAACGACGGTGATTACTCTGGTACTATCGTAACGTAACTGAGCGTCGGTTTTTTCGATCACTCACACTTGCGGAATACGTGGGTCGCACGTGCTGAAATTATGCCCCAAATATTATACCACTTCGAGGAAAACAGTCGACTATTTTTTTCCGTTCCATAATTGCGATACCAGAAGCTCCGATACCCTTGAACAGATTCTTACTGGCTGGTAAAAAAAAACGTAAAAACTACGGTGATCACTCTGGTAGTATCGTAACGCGCCATTTTTTTTATCAGGAACATTTGTGGAATACGCGGGTCGCACGTGCTGAAATTATCCCCCAAATACTATACAATCGCGCTCGACGATTGGCCTCGTCAATTTCCGCTATGAGAAAAACATCCGACTATTTTTTTCCGCTCCATAATTGCGATACCAGAAGCTCCGATACCCTTGAACAGATTCTTACTAGCTGGTTGGCAAAAAAAATTGAAAAAAAAAAACAAATCACGGTGATTACTCTAGTAGTAGCGTAACGTAACTGAGCGCCGGTTTTTTTTATCACTCACACTTGTGGAATACGTGGGTCGCACGTGTTGAAATTATGCCCCAAATAGTATAGAATCGCGCTCCATGATTTGTCTCGTCCAATTCCGCTATGAGAAAAACATTCGACTATTTTTTTCCGTTCCATAATCGCGATACCAGAAGCTCCGATACCCTTGAGCAGATTCTTACTGGCTGGTCAACAAAGAAAAAAATAGAAAAAAACAAACATACCACGGTGATTACTCTGGTACTATCGTAACGTAACCGAGCGCCGGTTTTTTCGATCACTCACACTTGTGGAATACGTGGGTCGCACGTGCTGAAATTATGCCCCAAATATTATACGACTCCACTCGATGCTTCGTCTCGTCGAATTCCGCTATGAGAAAAACATTCGACTGTTTTTTTTAAATATGTATATCCGTTCCACAATTGCGACAGCAGAAGCTCCGATACCCTCGAGGAGCTTGCCAGTGGCTGCTATCAGAGCGATTATCCGAACTTCTTGGTATGTGGAAATTCGGTCAACGGTCTGTCGGCACGATAGCGAATGATTTAAAAAAGAAGGAAAAAAAAAGAGAAGAAGAAGAAAGAAATCTAAACTCGCGCAACGATACGTGGGAAGGGCAAATCTTCCGCATCCTCGAGACATTCCATCTCGCCGGAGATCGTCGAGATTGGGCCAGTCGATTAGGCCGGTCCTCGGCTATTTTGTAATAGTTCCAATTGAATCGAACAATGCATCAACTATTCTCGCCTCATGGTATCTCTCGCCTTCCACAAAGTGGCGCACATGTATCAAGGCGTAACCGGAAATACGAAGTAGCTTATTAAATAGAGCTGTACAGTTGATTCAGCCAACGAAGATAACAATTGCGGAGCTGCGCGGTGGCGACGATGGACACAGTGGGTCCTTGTGCGCCCGGAAAAATTATCGCTCGTCGGGTGCCCAGAAAATAAATATTTCTTTAATTAAAATTAATATTTAATTCGCTCCAACAGTCAATTATTTAATAAAAATAAATACTCATTCAATAGAAATAAATATTTACTTCGTTCTAATAGTCAATTATCTAATAAAAATAAATGTTCATTTATTTCAAATAATTATTTACTTCGTTTAAATAATCAATAATTTAATGAAAATAAATATTCATTCAATACAAAACGGAGAAAAATAGTTCTGTTTCTCAACAAAATGTATGATCGTTAATAATTTATTGCTGCAGCAACAAAAATATTTGGCTGCCACAGTAAAATATTTTGTTCTCCCTATGTTAAGCACGCAAATAAGTTATAGTAACAAAATTCTTGCTGCCAAACAATTTTTTTTTCTCCGTAGTTATATAAAAATAAAATTCTTTAATGAAAATAAATATTTAATTCAAATAAATATTTTTCTCCGGCTCCACTATGAAGAAGTGAACGGATTCGAATGATGATCGGGAAGAATGCATAGTCAGTGCGTATAAGACATCAAAATTTTTATTTTTTTTTTCTGAAAAGTAATCCCAACCAACAAGTAGTTTCCGTTGTAATAAAATAATTGTAATTAAGAGGCGCGGAGTGTGTGCACGTATCTGTTATCACGAGCGATGCAAATCGTCCGTTACGGGACATGACGAATCGCCGCGGCTGAGGCCCCCCCTTTCATTAACGCTCATCAGTCTGCGAGAGGCAAACAACTTTACGAGCAACGTCTCCGAGACATGTTAGTGCGTCCGCTTCATCGGTGCACACAAACCGGCCGCGTACACGACATACACGTAACGGGGCATTGACGAACGGATTCTTCTGCGCTCGATCCTTTTAGTTTCTTTGCAGAGCCTCGAGAATCAAAAGGGCGTATCTCGCACGGCTGCGATAAATCTTGTCCGATGACGGATACGCCCTTCCGCCTCCGAGCTCGTGTACGCGCAGAAACGAAAAGGATGGAGAGCAGTAGGTGACGTAAGGTTCCGTTCTCGCGATACAACACAAAGTGGCCTCGAGCTTGTGCAAGCCGACGGATCACTGCAGCCCCGCGAAAATTACCGTAGGAGTCGGAGACTACTCTATTCCATTCTATTGCGCTCAAAGCGCTCCAACTCACGTATTACAATCCGTCGTGGGCGTTAATGACAATTATCGCGGTCTATCTAGCCTTTGGCATTGATCCTCGTAAGAGCGAAGGAACACTCCAGTACGGACATACTCGAGGTCGTACGTAACGCTCGATCTATGGATATGTCGCCTACTTCGGATTTGTGGGGGGAAAAAAAGAAAATGTTTTTATTGATAATTTAAGCGAGCAATGTAATCATGAAAATGTTGCAAAGAATATTGGCGAACGTTGGAGGGACGAGAAAATAATGTGTGCCCTTAATTGAACGAGGTCATACGTGAGGCGTAGATGTATGTTACCTACTTTGTATTTAATCAATAAAATTTATAAATTCTATTGATAATCGATCGGGAGAGATAATCGTGGAGACTCTGTAAAATTTTTACCGATAATCATTACGAGCGAAAATACTCTAGTACGGGCATACTCGAGCTCGTACGTAAGGCACGATCTATAGATATTTCACCTACTTCAGATTTTTTTTTATATATATTTCACTAAATAATCATTACAAATTTGCAAAAATTATTGGTTGAAAGCCACTGAGAGCGAATGTTGGATGGACCAGAAAATAATTTTTCCTTTAATTGAAAGAGGTCGTACGTAACGCGTGTAGGTATGTTACCTACGTTGTATTTAATCAATAAAATGTATGAATTCTTTTGATTCGTGGAGACTCTATAAAATTTGTACCGATAATCATTACGAGCGAAAATACTCGCTCGTAATGATCGGGTTACGTACGACTTTGGGTTACTCGAAGTTGTACGTAAGGAGCGATCTATAGATATGTCGCCTACTTCGGATTTAATTAAAACATATATATAATACAATTAATAATTAAACGAGCGACATAATCACAAAAATGTTGTAAAAACTTTGTAAAATTTTTTATCGAAAATCATTACGAGCGAATTATGTTAGAGCGAGGAGAAAAAAAAAGCGCTCGGTTCCTTTCATCCGGTGCATCGCGTTGCAGATGCTCTCAATTCCAGTAGTTCGTCATAACGTTGGCACTGACAGCAAGAGAAACGGCGCACGCGATAACCATGTCTCTTAACGGATACGAGGGGGCCTCGTTCCTGCGGAGTAGGTATCTCACAGCGCGGGGGTGAGAAGCGACTTCCTGTGCGGCAACCCACGAAAACCCGATGACGAAGCGGCCTCTTTTTTTATTTCAATTAATTTTCTCGATGACTCGGAGAGTTCGATCGCCAATTCCCATCGATAGCGTTCTCCATAGCTGCCTAGATCAGGATCGCGATTTTCGCATTCGTTCATCCCGACGGTAACTAAACTCGTCTTGAGGCATCGACCAATGACCGACCTACAAACAATTTTTGGCCCGCGCAAAATTACCCAAGCTCGCAAAGTGCTGCCCTTTTCGTTAATAGAAAGAAAAAAAAGTTTCATTAATTTTACAATTTTTTTTTCCTTCAATTTACAATTTTTGGCCCGCGCAAAAGTACCCAAGCTCGCAAAGTCCTTTTCGTTAATAGAAAGAAAAAAACAGTTTCATTAATTTTACAATTTTGTTTCCCTTCAATTTACAATTATTGGCCCGCGCAAAATTACCCAAGCTCGCAAAGTCCTTTTCGTTAATAGAAAGAAAAAAACAGTTTCATTAATTTTACAATTTTGTTTCCCTTCAATTTACAATTATTGTTGCTTCATTTTCGTTTTTTTTTTTTTTTTTACGAACTTTATTTTTAACTAAAACAATAGTAATTTTACAATTATTTTTCTTTTTTCATTCATATGACAATTTTTTTTCGACGGACTGTAGTTTTTATTGAAAAAATAGTGCAATTATGAACAACAACATTTAAGCGCACGAACCCTTTTTTACCGTGCGAGTGACGCACATCCTGCCGGTCCTGCCGATCGCAGACCCGTCGACACATGGCGATTCGCGATTGCGTTCTTGCGCATGCTCGAGTTCAGCTTGCCGAGCGCAACGGAGAGCGGAACAAAGGACTCGGCCTTATCGAAAACGACAACATTCGCACTCTGCCCCCGGTAATAAAAATCGCGTCAAGCTGTCGAGTGATATCCGGCATCGTTCGCGAGCCAATCGAAACGCGACCGCTTCGCTAACGCTGTTGTGTACATACTTCGTTATATTAATAAAGTTACACGCGAGAAGAACAATGAATAATTGTATACAACGATTACGAGCTGAATGGACGAGAGATGTTAAATGAGAGGAAAAAAAAAACGAGGACGCGGCACGTGCCGGACCGATAAGCCACTTCCCATTGACAAGTAACTCGGTCCATCGGGAACAACCGGACGTTCCACGATCTCGTATGCAGATAATCACCGCCCACCTTGCTTTCTCACATTGTATTCGCTCGGTAATAGCGACTCATCGACGCTATCAATTTAATATTCATTCTCACTCTGGATCTGTTCCATATATCAGTGCTCCATAGACACGATGGCTTCGACTTTTCGAAGTTCTCCAATTGACCAATTTTCCTTGATCGAAACGCCCCCTGTAGCTACTGTTTCAATGTTTTGTTTTTCAATCGGAAGACGGTGTCAATAATAACTTATTTGTTTTGACTTTTACTTTGTTTTGACCGTTTATTCGGTCAGATTTTCCTTTTCCGTAGCCAATTTCCAAATTCCCTCCCACCCCCCGCTATCAATTTAATATTAATTGTCACTCTGGATTGGGTCCATATTTTTGTGCTCCATAGAGCCGATGCCCGCTTTACTCCGAAAAAAAATCCTTCCGACTTTTCGACCACGTTCACTGGACGATTCATCATTTTTCTCTGATCAAAGTTCCTGCTGTAGGGTAAACAAGCCAATGAATAGACAGGGCCAATGAATGGACACTTTCCATAAGAGCACGTGCATAAAAAGCATCTATTCATTGGCTTTTTCGTCTGCTTAACTGTCCATTCATTGGCCGGTTAACCCTATCTACTATTTCAATAACTTTTTTTCAAAAAAAAAAGTGTGTTTTATTAATAACGCATTTTTATTACTTGTTAATTATTCGGTCAGTTTTTTCATTTCCGTCGCCAATGTCGAAATTCCCTGATGTTTTCTCGGTGCTCCGATCAATTTTTTTTCCCCCCGCCGACATTCCCCGTTTTTCCATTACCGCAGCAACCACACATACACCGTGCACACATTGCTTCCGGCTCAATGCTCGATACGGGAAACGTCGAGGAAAAAAAATTGTACATGTATCGCTCTCCTTCATAAAATGATAATTGACCAATTCCAGTCGCGAGCGAATGTTTTCTTTTTTTTTTATTCAAACATAGAATTTTCAACGAAGCGATACATGGCTACACGTGCCGCGTCCGCCTATCTCGTAACCCACAGCCTCTTCCCTCAGGCAGCGTAATCGAAGAGAGTCGAGAGAATCCGACGATATAAGCGATAAGAAGAGCTGCTACGCGTCGCACGCAACTCTCCCTTTCGCGAGGGAAAATTGGTTATATGCATAAACATCCACTGCTCCGGGAAAAAAAAATTTGATCGAACCCTAATCGAAGTTCCCTTATGTATCTATTATTAAAATTATTTTTATTCAATCAAAAAAAGTGTATGCTCCGAATAACATATTTTTTACCTGTTAATTATTCAGTCAGATTTTCCTTTGCCCTACCCAGTTTCGAAATTCCCTGCTGTTTCTCCGATTCCCTGACCAATATTTTTTTCCCTCGACATTCCCCGTTTTTCCACGACCGCAGCCACCGCGTATAGACCATGCACAGATTGCTCCCAGCTCAATATTCGATAGGAAAACCTCGAAGAAAAAATCAAATAAAATTGTACATCCATCGTTCTCGTTTGCAAAATAATAATCGACCAATTCCAGTCGCAAGCAAAAAGAAATGATAAAAAAAAATTCAAACGTAGCATTTTCAACCAAGCGAATGATTTTTTCATTTTTTAAATTCAAACGCAAAATTCTCAACCAAGCGAATAAATTTTTTTATTCAAACGCAGAATTCTGAACCAATCGAATGATTTTTAATATTAAATTTTTTAATTCAGACGTAGAGTTCCCAACCAAGCGAATGATTTTTAATTTATTAATTCAGACGTAGAATTCCCAACCGAGCGAATGATTTTTAATTTATTAATTCAGACGTAGAATTCCCAACCGAGCGAATGATTTTTAATTCATTAATTCAGACGTAGAATTCTCAACCGAGCGATACACGTCCACACGTGCCGCGTCCGCGTATCTCGTAACCCGCAGCCTCTTCCCTCGGGCTGCGTAAGCCAAGAGAGTCGTGAGCGTCCGACGAAACGATACAAGCGATAAGAAGAGCGGCTAGCCGAGGCACGCAATTCCACTCTCTCTCTCTTTCTCGACGGGGCACTTTGTTACACGCACATAAACATCCACAGCCCCCTGGAAAATACATCATCGACCGGTGCTTCGACCGAAGCTCGAGTTACCGTTTGCGTTCTATCTCGTTGAACTTTTGCGATAATCGCAGCCTCTCAAATGGGTCGAAACGATAACGACCGGCACTCGCAATTTGCATGCGTGCATTCCCGCTCGTTTTGAGCCAAATAAGTGCTCTTCCACGATAGTTCGGATGCACGAACGGCGACAATTTTTATCTATGACAATTGGTGTCGCAGCGATAAAAGCTCGCGGACATTCGCGACGCTCCGCTATGAATCGCGCCCGTAAAACGCGTTAAAATTATTTCGAAAGGGTTTCGCAGCCACTCATTCGCGCGGGTCCACGCATTCAACCTCGAGACCCGGCCGAGTTGACTCTCGCTCCTTAAAAGGCGCGAATTTTAATGCAACCGCTCTCTCGAGCATCAATTTGCGGATTACTCCTTGACAAGCCTGAATGAAATAAATTGTGTCGAAGATTATCGTGCGGTGCCGTGCATACGGCTCGAAACGGGATAGAGGAGAGAGGATGACTCATCGAACAACCGCGGGTGCGAGCCCTCCAAGCCAGATCCCTCTTATATTTGCAACGTGCAGTTTCTTCGGGGAAACGCGCAGTCGAAGAAACAACAAAACTATATCTCCAGTCTCGACGTTTAATTAAAAAAATATATATAAACTGTTTTAAATTAAAAAATTGCGGACATGTTTTTAAATATATGAAGTATTCTCAAGTTTCCTAAAAAAAAATCAACAAAAGTACACTGATAAAAAATACGGTTGAATCAACTTGGGCAGGGACGTTCAAATAAAGGTTTTGTTGCTCGAACAAAATATTTTAATGCCTCAAAAATATTTCCGTGACATTATCGAAAAAATTGTTGACTAACCTATTTTTAACCCTCACTCCATATAGGGAGGTCGTTTTTGTCCGCGGAAAAATGCGTTTTTTCCGCGCATTGCTTGATATTTAATAAAATATTTTTTGTTTAAATAACAATATCCGGAAAATTCCTGTTCGCACTTCAAAAGGACATTCTAAGGATCAATCATGAATTTTTTCAGATTTTTCTATTAATAATTGTTCGTGTGGTAGCGCGCCGCGGAAAACGACCCCGGTACATGGAATTAGGGTACCGAAAACACCTATATGGAGCGAGGGTTCAGCTTTATCAACAAAATATTTATTTGAACGTCCCTGCCCGAATCTTTAGTTGATTTAACCGTAATTTTTTTATCAGTGTATGCCGCGAGTTTCGACATTTGGGTAAAAACTTTTAAAAATAAGAAAATTAGTTTAAAAATTGCGGACATGTTTTAAAATGTATGAAGTATTCACTGGGAATGTATTCACTGGGAACGCACATGTTCTGGAAAGTCTCGAGACTCGATTGCCAATTCCTCGCAAAGCAAACCTTTGCCCTTTGCAATCCTAAAACACGTACAAGGATGCTTTTCGAGATCCCCCGAATTTGCAACGCGCAATTCCTTCGAAGAAACCAGCGGCCGAAGAAACAATAAAACAACGTCTCGACTTTCGCCGTTCAGTAAAAAAAAAAAAAAAAAATCGCTGACATGTTTTAGACTGATGGAGCAATCGCGGGGAACGCACACGTGTTCTCCAAAGTCTCGAGACTCTCGAGCCAATTCCTCGTAAAGCAAAATCCGGCCGGGGTCCCCCTTTTCTCTTTGCACTCCCGAGAAACGTGCAAGGATGTTTTTCGACGCTCGCTCGGCTCGACGTAAACATGAGTCTGACAGCGTGATTATTTTATAGGGTGATGCGGGAATCCGAGGTTTCACAGGAACTCCCGGACTTTCGGTGAGTCTCGCTTACGGCTCTAATTAATATCTAACACTAGGCCTGTACTCTGCGTGCCTTGCACTTCGGCGATGCATTGTGAAATAATGTCTCGAAACTGTAGGGTCATCCTGGTATCGTGGGACTCACTGGACCGGATGGGCTGGACGGCTGCAACGGAACCGACGGAAACGCCGGAGCGTCCGGAAGACCCGGACCGCACGGAGGACGAGGACCTTTGGGTCCGCAGGGCGAACAAGGACCCGCTGGAGAACCCGGAGACGGCGGCATCAACTCCGTCGGAGTTAAAGGAGAGAGGGGCGAATTCGGATACGACGGTCCCAAGGTTTACCTCGCTATAACATTATGATATTTAATAAAATTTAAAAAAGTAATATAAAAAAAATGGCTGAAGGACTTCGGTCGATGGCCAATTTAAAGAACCAAGAGTAGAGCGGGCCAAAATGAGACAGTGGGGCAAAACGCAAGTTTGCAATCATTTTGGGATGTCCCATTTTGCCCCGCTCTTCCCCATGTGATTGATGACCCTGAGGATATCTGCATGTGCCCAAATTTCATCGAGTTATAATGGTTGTATTTTGCATTGTACAAACTTTGCTCGAGGAAGTTCACTTGGAGATTACAATTCTATAAGTGAACAATTTATAATGGTTGTATTTTGCATTTTACAAACTTGCGTTGTATAAGTGATCAAGTTATAATGGTTGTATTTTGCATTGTACAAACTTTGCTCGAGGAAGTTCACTTGGAGATTAAAATTCTATAAGTGAACGATTGGTTATTGTCGCTAAAGGCGTGCACTGATAGAGACTGACCGAAGATGAAACTTGATGTCATATAGCTTCAGATATCTTCAGGGTCGTTGTGATTGAAGTCTGTTATACTGAGAAAAAAATAAATAGTTAAAGAAACAATACTCACTTATTACCATAAAAAATAATTCCCAAGGGGAACGTTTACATTTTATGGTTACGACAATGACAAAAGATCACGTTTCCAACCATAATTATAGTTTAACTAATCGAATATATACTATCAGTAACGATCTATATAGACGTTCCCCGTGGAAACTTTTCGTTATGGTGGAAAACACTATCTTTTTTCTCAGTGTTTCTATTAAAACCTGTGCCATGTTGTGCAATGGCAATAAATTCACTACTACTACTAATATAAAAATAAATAAATAAATAATTAAATTGATTATTGCAGGGCTTCGACGGACCAGCGGGTTACACGGGCGAGCCTGGCTTCCATGGAGAAATGGGATCACCGGTAAGTACGATTACTCATCCGTAGATAATTTTTTCTTTTTTTTATTTATATTTTGACTTCCTCGTCGATCCATTTGCAGACTTTTGTTCTTTGCGGATATAGTTTCATCGACAGTAGAATTTCGATCTCGCTGCGAATGGGAGATCGGCTTAAGGGACTTTTGCTCATTAAATTCCTCCGCTATTCGCGTTCTTCTCTGGCGACGAAGCCGGTTGTAACTCGAGACGGCAGACTATAGACTATTCGCTGACGCGTTTCACTGATATAACGATGGGACGCTCGTTTCTTGAGAACTATCCACTGTCAACATCGGTGGAACCGGCGCGACAGTCGATGTAGAACCTTTGTATATTCACTTCCGGTTGTGAAATCTCAATTTTTTACCCGACATTTCGTAACAGAATTTTTTTTAAATTCTACCAGCAGAAAAATATTTACTTTAAATATTTACTGTCATTAACGATGCCTCAGTGTCGCATAATCTCAAAGGTAATTTTATCTTGTTGAGAAAAAAAGCTTGTAATTCACATCGTTTGGAAATAATCGTGCAATCCGACAGAAATAAAATGACATAATTGAATCAAGTATTAACTTTAAACATTTTGCAAAACAGCTGATCGCTCAGTATCGAATTAATCTCAAAAGTAATTTTATCTTGTTGAGAAAAGAAGCTTTCAACATCGATTATAGATAATCGTGTGCTTCGACAGAAATAAAATAACACAATTGAATCAAGTATTTACTTAAAAATATTTTTCAAAATAGCTGATCGCTCAGTATCGCATTAATCTCAAAGGTAATTTTATCTTATTGAGAAAAAAAAGAAAATGTGTTAAAAAGAAACAAATATTGATTGAATCAGGGTTTCACGGGTCTGACGGGTCTGCCGGGAATGCGCGGTGAGCCGGGAACGCCGGTGTACGGCTACAAGGGATCGATCGGCGAGGAGGGAGACAGAGGAGAGCCGGGGCCTAGTCCGGAGGAGCCTTGGCAGAGGCCGAAGGAGCACAAGAGAATCAAGGGAGTACCGGGCCCGAAGGGCATTCGCGGAGATTACGGAGACCGCGGTCGCAAGGGTGAATTCGGTGTCCAGGGTCCGCGAGGTCGTCCGGGTTACTTGGGAGTGAAGGGCATGAAGGGCGACCAGGGCGACGACGGACCTCGAGGAAAGCAAGGAGTCGAAGGCCCGGCTGGTCCGGCGGGTGACAAGGGTGAAAAGGGCGCGCCGGGATACGCGGGTCAGCCCGGCGACGACGGATTGGACGGCGAACCCGGAGACGCGGGCAATCAGGGACGTCCTGGAAAGCAGGGAGCGGAGGGAGAGCCCGGTCTCTACATCCCCGAACTGGACGAGATAATCGTAGGAAACATCGGCCTCCAGGGTGAAGTGGGACCAGCCGGTGAACGAGGACAATCCGGCACTCCAGGACGCGACGGGTTGGTCGGCTACATCGGTCCTCCAGGAATCCCGGGACCAGCGGGTCCGGCTGGCGACAAAGGAGCGAGAGGTTCCTCGGTGAAGGGCGAACAGGGCGACGACGGCCTGACCGGCCAAAGGGGCCCTCAAGGTCAGATCGGATTACCGGGACTTCCGGGACCGACGGGAGCGAAAGGATTCCCCGGATTGACGGTCGTGGGGCCTCCGGGTCCGGAGGGAAAACCAGGACTCAGTGCGTACCACGGTCCACCCGGAGAACGCGGTGACCCGGGACCACCTGGTGAAAAAGGGTTCCCAGGAAAGGGAGTCAGGATTCGCGGACCACCCGGAGAAGCCGGCTTGCCAGGAACTCCGGGAAGACAGGGACCGGACGGATGGCCCGGTGTTCACGGGACGAAGGGACAGAGAGGCTTCCGGGGTGACGATTGTGGCGTTTGCACCCCTGGGTTTCCGGGCGCGAAGGGCGAACACGGAGATTCGGGAATAAATGGATACCCAGGCTCGCCCGGGTTCCCCGGTTTGCCGGGTCCACGAGGCTTCAAGGGGCTGCAGGGAAAACGCGGCTCTGTCGGGCCGCAGGGACTCGAGGGAGAAAGCGGACGTCCAGGAATGGCGGGACCTGAGGGTCCCAAAGGTGAACACGGTATCATAATTTGGCCACCCGGAGACAGCTTTGCCGCGCCCACGGGTGACATTGGACTCAAAGGAATGCCCGGAGTGGAGGGACCAGAAGGACCTCGCGGTCGTCCTGGCGAAGCTGGAGACAACGGGCTGGAAGGACCGAAGGGCGAGAAGGGCGACTACGGAGCACCCGGACTGGCTGGCAGGGACGGAAGACCCGGATGGAATGGCGAACCGGGAAGGAAGGGAGAACCGGCGAGTGAACCGATGGAATATCTTCGCGGCGATCCTGGGCTTCCTGGGTACGACGGAGTCAAGGGACCACCTGGAGATACCGGAGCCAAAGGAGAACCGGGAACATCCGCTGATTACGTGCTCGACATCAAGGGGTCGAAGGGATGGAAGGGCGAAGTAGGCGATCGGGGTAAGAACTTCGTTGATTTTGTATTCTGGTCAATGGTAACAGGTTATCTTATCGGTACTCATCGGTACCGATTATCCTTGACGAGACTGATGGAGAAAAAACATTTACTGACATTTACGATAGCTCGTTGCATGAATTAAGCTAATGGGGTTAGCGATTCGTTGCTTTTGTGTTCTGGCCGATGTTAACAGTTTCTTGTGCCGATGCGCATAGCTCGGAATGATCCTTGACGAGACAAATGGAGAAAAAAATTGTAGTGACTTTTACGATGGCTGGTGGCATGGTATTGAAGAATGTGTGTTATTATGAAATAGGCGAACTGGGTAAGCACTTCGTTGCTTTTGTATTCTGGGCAATGTTAACAGTTTCTCGTACCGATACTTATACATCTCAATTAGCCTTCATGGGACAAATGGAGAAAAAAATTGTCGTGACTTTTACGATGGCTGGTGGTATGGTATTGAAGAATATGTGTTGTTATGAAATAGGCGAATGAGATAAGCACTTCGTTGCTTTGGTATTCTGACCATTGTTAACAGTTTCTCACACCGATACTTCCCAGTAATCCTTGACGAGACAAATGGAGAAAAAAATTGTACTGACATTTACGATGGATCGTGACATGGTATTGAAGAATATGTGTTATTATGAATTAGGCGAATGGGGTAAGCACTTCGTTGCTTTTGCATTCTGACCAATGTTAACAGTTTCTCGTACCGATACTGATACTTCCCAATAATCCTTGACGAGACAAATAGAGAAAAAAATTATACTGACATTTACGACGGCACGTGGCATGGTATTGAAGAATATGTGTTATACCGATTATAGGATTCCCTGGTCGTAAGGGATACCAAGGATCGGTAGGAGACGAGGGTTTCCCGGGTGTGCAAGGTCCCACCGGATCTATAGGCATATCGATTCAAGGTCCCACTGGATTGAAGGGCTATCCCGGCATGCCAGGAGACGAAGGTCCACGCGGTATCGCTGGAACCCCCGGTGGACCGGGTCCTCAAGGATTGCTCGTGCGTTTTAAATTGCACACTCCGATTATATTCTTGGTACCATCGTTGATGATTTTTTAAAATTAATTTAACCAACATTAACCTTGCGCAGAGTCCTCCAGGGCAAAAGGGAGATCGAGGTGATGTCGGATCGAACACGAACTATGGCGAAATTGGAGACCAGGGCCCGAATGGACCGAAGGGTGACTTTGGACCCGCCGGTCCTCAGGGTAATCGAGGCAGAACCGGTGAGGACGGGCCGAAGGGAGTGAAGGGCGGAAAAGGCGCACCAGGCTTTGAGGGCTTGCCAGGACTAGAGGTGAGGTTTTTTCTCTTGCACCTGCCTTCATTTGTTTTCTTCATTAATAACAATCTTATTTATAATTATTATCAATTATATGAACCAGCGGTTATAATTAAATTATATTATCAATTATACCAACCAGCTGTTATGTTGGATCGCGCGCTCGCATGGATCGCATGGTTCATACACCGATAAAAAGGTTTGGCAATATCAACGAAGCTGCAGTTGCTGGTGGCGAAGGAAAATGTTTGGTCGATTGAACAAAATGTTTTTCACACTCAATAACAGAATATTCAACTAAATATTCGGTCACACGACTAAATATTCGTTGAATCAACTAAATGTTTCCTTCAATCGATCCAAATATTTCCTTCGCCACCCGCAACCACAGCTTAGTTGATATTACCAAACCTTTTTATCGGTGTATGAAAATACATTCCATAAGCTATGAAAACTGCATTTTCGTGGCAGAAAAACATCCAAAACAACAAATAAATCCACAATTTGCCAAAAAAATGTATAACAAGAATACATGAATTATGAATAATTGATAATAATAATTTTCCTCAGGGTCCGAAAGGAGTGAGAGGCGGCCGTGTGCAAGGTGTGCGCGGTTTCCCGGGAATCCCAGGTCGACCAGGAAACACCGGACAGATCGGCAACCTCGGTGCCAGAGGTACGACATCGCACACTTCATAAACCCCAATCATAACATATCATCGAAGTTCGAATCTAACCCACCCGTTGACTCGCAGGTCCCGACGGAGTAGCCGGCTTCGACGGCATGAAGGGGCTGAAGGGCGAGATCGGTTTCCACGGGCGTCGCGGCGAAGACGGTGACCAGGGACCGGACGGTTATCCAGGAATGGCGGGAATTCCGGGCTTAGCTGGGCGCCCCGGGGAGGACGGCGACATGGGAGACATCGGCGAACCCGGCCCTCAGGGTCAGCCAGGATACGACGGAATACTCGGAGCCCCCGGTCTGAAGGGCCTAACCGGAGACACCGGAAGTCAGGGCTATCCGGGACCGCGCGGTCCTCCGGGATTCAAGGGGGAGATCGGCGACATCGGTTTTATAGGATTCGACGGCGAGCGGGGAGAAAATTCCTTCAGCGGACCTCAGGGCGATCTCGGCGAGGACGGATTTATGGGAGAGGTCGGACCTCAGGGACGTCCTGGATTCGACGGAAGACCCGGAGCGCCGGGCGAAGCCGGAAACGAGAGTATCGGCTTCGACGGTGAAGTCGGGGCGAAGGGCGTACCCGGCTTCGATGGATGGCAAGGGCGCGTTGGATTGAAGGGAGAGACCGGCGAGATGGGTCTCGATGGATTCAACGGGGAGATCGGGGACTACGGTGTGAAGGGACGAGCCGGCTCGCCGGGCATTCCCGGAAGGGACGGCGCCAAGGGCGAACGCGGGCCTTACGGACCAGCGGGCTTCGACGGACCTAAGGGACAGCGAGGATTCGATGGCGATCCTGGGCTGATGGGACGACCCGGTAGGTTTATCGAGTAACTCTGATCCACGCTCGCATTGACGAGCCTGCTTTACCGGAGCCACATCATTTTGCATGTGCCACATCATTTTGCTACACTACAATCGGGGCGAATCGTCGTATGGCCGATAGTCATGGGTTCGAAGGCACTTTGTCCGAATCGTCGAATTTCCTAAACTTCATTATTCCTAATCCTCATTTCGGCGAACGTTACTGTTAGGAAATAATAATTCGGAGAATTATCATTTAACCGAACGCCATTTTTCCGAATAGTAATTTCACCGAATTTAATTTCTCCGAATCGTTAAATTTCCAAACGTCAAGTCGTCGAATCATCATTTATCCGAAAAGTCATTTATCCGAAAAGTCATTTATCCGAAAAGTCATTTATCCGAAAAGTCATTTATCCGAAAAGTCATTTATCCGAAAAGTCATTTATCCGAAAAGTCATTTATCCGAAAAGTCATTTATCCGAAAAGTCATTTATCCGAAAAGTCATTTATCCGAAAAGTCATTTATCCGAAAAGTCATTTATCCGCATGGATTCGTACTGATTGATATTCGTTAGATTAGACTAGACTAGTCATATTATTTAGGTTCATGATTCGCACGAATGACCATTCGGAAAAATACCGTTCGGTTAGATAACGATTCGAAGGAATAACGTTCGGCCAATTACTATTTCCGAAGAGTAACATTAGCTGAAACGAAGATTCGGAATAAAAAAGTATCGGAAATTTGACTATTCGGATGAAGTGTTTTCGGACCCATGACTTTCGGTCAAACGACGATTCGGCCGATTGCAGTTTCGGCAAAATGAAGTGGCTCCTGTTTTACCGACAACGTCTCACTCCGGTTATCGTTTTCTTGAAGGAATGCCGGGAGAGCCTGGACCAAGGGGACTGCCCGGATTCATGGGAGACTTGGGATCGAAGGGTGAAGCCGGTGAGCCCGGATTGCCCTCGTACTTCGAGGCGACCGTGGGAGATTTCGGCAATCAAGGTCTGGACGGTCTTCACGGACGGAAAGGCGAGAGAGGCGATATCGGGGGAATCGGATACATCGGTCGCAAGGTAACTCGATCTACTTGGGTAACTTCTGAGTCGGCGATGAATGGAAGGTGATTCGATAATTTATTACATAATTTGTTCGATCATTACAGGGTGTAATCGGCGACGCCGGATTCGCTGGACCCGACGGTTTCGAGGGTTTGCCCGGATTTCCCGGATTGCCTGGCGATGCTGGGCCCCGAGGAGCTCCGGGTAACTAGGAGTGCTGTTGTTTAAGGCCACCTGAAAAAAATTATTTGACGGCCACCGTTTAATAAGATATTAGTAAAGAGAAGTAAAATATTTATTTTATTTAAATAAATATTTATTTCATTTACGTAACTATTTACTTAATTTAAATAAATATTTATTTCATTTAAGTAACTATTTACTTAATATAAATAAATATTTATTTAAATCAAATAAATATTTTACTTAATCTTAATAAACGGTGGCCGTCAAATAAATTTTTTTTCTGGGTGGGAGGAGAACGCGTTGGATCAATGATGTTTTTGATTGCCGTTTTTTGTTCAGGTTTGCCGGGTCAGTTTCCGGAACGCGGTGAGGAAGGAAGAGCGGGTCTGAATGGTCAGCCGGGTATATCAGGACGTCCTGGGCAAAAGGGAGCTCCCGGAGAGTACGGGCGTAATGGCCCGAAAGGAATACAGGGCGAGCCGGGAAGAATCATTCCGGGACCGAAAGGACCGCGCGGAGATCAAGGTACACAGTAAAAAATAATTTCGTAAAATCGGAATTCGAAATTTCGTAAAAATAATTTTGTTAAATAAGCGACAAACTCGTTTGTCACTTATTTGAATGTACGAACCTGTACTTTGATTTCCCGTGTCATTGACAAATTTAGTTAGTACTTTTGTTTGAAAAACTAGAAAATTAACAAATAAAAGATTGTGGACGTTTGTGGACAATAAGTTGTTGTAAAAAGTACAATCTTTTTTTAATGTGTATTGTTAAAGGCGCAGGATCTGCACACAAATGTATTGATAAAGATAACGATTGATGTTGTGAGTGAGAAAAATAAAAAAAATATATATATTCGTAGGTCGTCGCGGATACCCTGGACGACCCGGAAGTCCGGGCCTGACGGGCATGCCAGGATTCCCCGGAGCGGAGGGACCGAAAGGATATCAAGGCGAGCCAGGAATTGCGGCCGGAGCTGCCAAGGGCGAAATGGGTGAAATAGGTTGGCAGGGACAAAACGGAAGACCAGGATTCAAGGGAATGATGGGCGATGCAGGAAGATTCGGTTCTAAGGGAATGCCGGGATTCAAGGGGGAGAGAGGAGACGTTGGAGACGCCGGACTGGTCGGATTGCCTGGCCCCGATGGACCACAGGTAGGCAACCCGCACAAATCTTTCGATCGTTCGATAAAAACGCAATCTTATTATAATATATTGCAGGGCCCGAAGGGAGACAGGGGTCTCAATCCGTTCTCTCCGTTCCCGAGAAAGGGGCAGGTGGGAGACATAGGCCAGCCTGGATTACCAGGTAAATGTGGAAGACGCGCGATAATCCAGCTGATTTGCTTCTGGCTTCACCGGTGGCCAGAAGCAATTTAATAAGAAAATAAAATCTGCATAATAATAAAGTTCATGTCGATTGGACACTCACACCTATGCTCATAGATACACTGATAAAAATATTATTGAATCAACTAAACATTCGGGCAGAGACGTTCAAATGAATATTTTGTTGGTGCAGCTAAAAGATTGGTCAGTTCATCAATTTTTTTGATAATTTCATAAAAATATCTTTGAGACATTAAAATATTTTGTTCGACCAGGTACGTATTTCTTTGAACGTCCCTGACCGAATCGTTCGTTGATTCAACCGCTTTTTTTATCAGGGTACTCACAGATACTCACAGATAACGCTAGTAATAATAAATAAATAATAAATAAATAATAAATAAATAATAAATAAATAATAAATAAATAATAAATAAATAATAAATAAATAATAAATAAATAATAAATAAATAATAAATAAATAATAAATAAATAATAAATAAATAATAAATAAATAATAAATAAATAATAAATAAATAATAAATAAATAATAAATAAATAATAAATAAATAATAAATAATAAATAAATAATAACAATATTGCTCAGCACAATCGTTTAACATTTCGCTCTTTCAGGATTCCCCGGACCGAATGGAATGATGGGAGAGCCAGGATTGGACGGTTTGCCGGGTCTGGAAGGAGAGCGCGGTATGGACGGGCCAAGAGGCCCGCCAGGCCCCGAAGGAGAATACGGACGAACCGGCTTCACGGGACCCCCCGGCACCGTCGGAGCTCAAGGAACCCCAGGTTTACAAAAAATAAAAAAATTAAAAAAACTTGATCATTTATCACAGTTCATCGTCAAGGCGTTCGGCGTCTTGAGCTTACCGATTGACGAAAATTTTAATTCTCATTCCGATTCAAGGTTTTGCCGGAGCGCCGGGAGATCGCGCGCCACCAGGTCCGGGACCGCGAAGCCGCGGCTTCCACTTCGCCCGACACTCGCAGTCCGAGATGATACCGCTCTGTCCCAGGAACACCGTCAAGCTCTGGGACG
Source organism: Ichneumon xanthorius (assembly GCA_917499995.1). Classification (NCBI taxonomy): domain Eukaryota; kingdom Metazoa; phylum Arthropoda; class Insecta; order Hymenoptera; family Ichneumonidae; genus Ichneumon; species Ichneumon xanthorius. Next base: position 19,848,219 of record OU824202.1, on the reverse strand, counting down.
GCTTCTCGCTTCTTCACATCATGGGCAACGGTCACCCCTGGGCCCAGGATCTCGGTAATTCCGCGCTCCGAACAACGATCCCTTCATAAGATTTATTACCGGAACTTATAATTCACCCACGGTGTTTTTTTTTTTTTACTCTTTAGGCGCAGCCGGCAGTTGCATAACAAAATTCTCGACGATGCCGTTCATGTTCTGCAACATCAACAGCGTGTGCGATTACGCCCAACGAAACGACTACAGCTACTGGCTCAGCTCGACGGAGCCGATGCCGATGATGATGACTCCGATACCGGCGCCGGAAGTCGGAAGATTCATATCGAGATGCGCGGTCTGCGAAGCCCCGACGCGAATGATAGCGGTCCACAGTCAGTCCATGGCTATACCCGAGTGTCCCGGTGGATGGGAAGAAGCCTGGATCGGTTACAGTTTCCTTATGGTAATTGTCCAAATTTTCTTTCACTGCCTCTGCACTGCCTCTGCACTGCAATTTTCATCGCCTCTGCACTGAGAAAAAGAAATTGTTGGATTAAGCAAATGCGCGGTGACATACGATCAAAGGTGTATTTCGTTGGTTCAACAAAAATGTTTCAGTCGAAGATTTTCTCATAAAATGAAGCAAATAATCGAAAATTTTTGAATAAAATGAAGCAAATAATCGTTTGACAAAACAATGCTTCATTTGTACCAAACAAATAACAGCTTTGAACGTGTGTCACCGCGACTTTTGGTTAATCCAACCAATTTTTTTTTCTCAGTGTGCGAAACAATTTCTGATTTTTTATTAATTTTTTTTTTCTTCGACCAACAGCACAGGGACTCCGGAGCGGCGGGTGGAGGTCAGTCGCTCGTCTCGCCGGGCTCTTGCTTGGAAGAGTTCAGAACGAGACCCTTCATCGAGTGTCGCGGACTCGGCACTTGCAACTACTTCTCAACAGCGATTTCTTACTGGCTCGCCACTATAAAGGACTACGAGATGTTCAGGAAACCTTTGCAGCAGACTCTAAAGGCCGATCATACCTCGCGAGTCAGTCGCTGCGCCGTTTGCCTGCGCCGGCAGATAAGCGAGGACCCTGGATCGAGATTGAAGCCCATAAACTCGAACGGGCATCGTTATCCACCGTCGGAAATGCGCGATTCGCGAAACAATCAGGACAGAGTACCGGAGTGGCAACGCAGGCGTATACCAGCCGGCGGTCGGGGAGGAAACAGGCTTCCATTCAATCGCGTACCCGGTCAATTCCGCAGACGAGGTCGCATACGCAAACCCGAGCGCGCAAACGAAACAGCGAATTCTCACAGGAATCCGTAGAACCTTCGAACGCGCGACGCAGAGAGCCTCCGATTAGAAACTATGTATATAAATTAAATAATATAAAACTATTAATTTTTTCTTTCCACGCTAGTTAAGTTACGTCCGCATTTCCTCGCGACTTATGAAATGTACACATCGTTCTCTTGTCCGGATCGTTGCCTATCGTCATACGCGGAGGGTGCCGTAGAATGAGGCCTGCTCCGATTCACAAACAAATACTGCCAAATACTATGCCTTACTGCGTGCGAGCGCGCGCGCGCCTCGTCGTTTCACGTCACTCTAGCTAACTCCGAGAGAAATGTAACTCGACTTACGAAATGACGAGAGATAGTTTCCTTTTTTTTTCAATTAACATATTCATTATCGCTAATGTAATCTATGTATCGAATTTGAATAAACGAATTTTGTATAAGCCACAATATTTTTGCGACTCTTCGTCCTTTTTTTTCTTTTGTTTTCCTCTGCTGAAACCGTGATCGGGAGGTAGTCGACTAGTTCGCTTCGGCAAAAGGTAGAGTAATCGGGCACACCTTCGATTCGGTATTATGTTTATATTTATAAAATTATTCATCATTAGAAAGCACATATGATCTATCTATATGACATAACTCACTATATACACACACGCACACACGGACATACACACGCGTGTACCTCACTCTACGCATGGGCGGCATACGCAGTTGCTTCTATTCTGCGATACACTTGCATGTATGTTCATGTACATATTCAGAGCGGCTCACGAACGTGTTTCCCAGAGAGTATACCTTTTTCATTTAGATTTTTGTATTTTTTATTTTTTATATATATATATATTTATATATATATATTGTTTTTTTGTTGTTTATCTCGAGTCAAATTAAAACGTAGCGGAGACGTGGCGAAGGCCAAACGCGCTTAATCAATCATACTTCTACACAACAAAGATTTCGTCTTACGTTTCAATAATGCAGGCAGGAAACACTGGAGTGTATCGAAGCCGAATTGGAATCGAATCACGAAGCTTTTCGAGGAGCAACTAACAATAATCGCGATTAGACGAGTGTCGTGAGGGTTTCTTCGTACAGTCTTATTCTTTTAGACTGTCGACTTTTTTTTGTTTTTTTTTTTTGTTTTTTCTTCTTTTGTGAAAAAATATTAATAGCGAGGGGATTCGCAATGTTTCCTGCCGGCAGTCGTGGATTTGAAACAAATTTAATTCAATGGTACTCGAATCTATCGGATACCATTATAGAAACTCGTATCTCTTTCGCTCTCTTCTTTCCCTCATCTCGTTCTTTTTTTTTAATCTCTTGCAGCCTTAATAATTGCCGATAAACTCCATGGAAAAATAAGACACTTGCGTGAGATTTCTTGCATATTGGATATATACACATATATCTTTAAATGTTTGGTATTTATATAACAGATGTGGTTTAGAAGTGATTTTTTTTTCGTTTTTTCTTTTTTTTTAGTGTGCATCTAAGACCCAAAAAAAAGATTTACCGAGCTATGCAAAATAGAAGGTCGATTTCTTTCTTTTAGTACATATATATGAACTTTTATATAAAGGTACCCTTATCATAGAATAGAAATATGCATACGCCAAGTGATCAATAATATTAATATCGATATAACGTCAATAATAATAAAAATAATAGTTATAATAATCATTGTACAGTCGAATCCCGCTCGTGTCGGCTTGTTCGGGAACCTTGGAAAATCGTTTTTGTTTCTGTTTTGTTTTTTTTACGTTATAGAGCTGGGCGTACCGCGAACGCGGATCCCTTAAAGACGACACGAGCGAGCCTTCGCTGTAATCGTATTAACAACAACAAGTATTCTTTGTCACATTTTGGTTGCAGATTCTTACAATCACAAATATATTATTCATAATATAATAGTCAAAAAGATGTTAAATTAAGAGAAAACGTGATAGTGCTCTATTTCTTCTGTGTACAATAATTAAACCTATAAATAGTTCTATGTTCAACAGCCAGTGGTATAATAAAGTATACCTTTGAGGTACCTACGTAGTTTTCTTTCAGTGGATACCAAGTACTGTGCCTACCGTGTACGCGGAGTTTTCGTCCGTATCATCGTCATTAATCTTTCTCTAACATTGGTCTCTTCGAATCTTCAACTTCGACATTTCCTACTGTGTGTGTGTGTGTTTTTTTTTCTTTCTTTCCTCTTCATTTTTTTTCTTCTGTTTGATACTCCCTGAAGAGCGGTTCGGGTATTTTCGTGTGCTCGCGAATAAAAGGAATAATTTTTCGGAAAAAGCAATCGTTCGAACGAAACGAACCGAGCCCCGACATTCTAATTGTCAATTATCAACGATTAATTAAAACTACGTATAATCTTCGTGGAAAGTACCGCGTACCAGCTTGCAATGTATTTGGCGATACGTATCTGCATACTACTTATACGTGTAGTAGTACATACATAATACAATAGTATCCATTACGTATTATAGAGTGTGTATGTATGTAGGTGTATTTCGTGTTTTCTTCTTTATCGTTTTTTTTTGTTTTTTTTTTCACTTACTCAAATATAGTATATTACATATAATAATTCTTCACGGTGAGAGGGGCCAGCAGCCTGCAGTCACTCGGACAGTAACTTCTGTAGCAGGGATGACTTTGGATCACCTCGTACCGCCTCCTCCATAGTAGTCTGAAAACAGATATACGGCCTCGCCTGAAGCTCATCATTCTTTCTCATTTTATCGTTATAAAATCTATGGATTTTTCAACGTCGCTTGACCTGTGCTACTTGTCGTCTATGTCGCTCCCACTCGCCGTTAAACCGTCCCTCCCACGGAAATAAAATATATGCAAACAAGTACGTTCGAAATATATTAAATGCAGCGTTTTTTATACGATCAATATATTAAACGTATAAAATGCTGTATACTCGAAGACACAAATTTGCAGAATTATATTCAAAAAAAATATATCCAAGAGACAAGATGTTTTGACGAAAATATTTTTTCTATATATGCCACATATATATATTTTTTCTATATACGCCACATATATATATTTTTTCTATAAACGCCACATATATATATATATTCTATATACGTCACATATATTTTATTTTCACGTGAGAGATCGGAGTTCAGTTTAATAATTTGTATAAAAGTCGATAGCACGTAATTTATGAATAGGCAAATCACACAAGCTACAGGTCAGCTACATTCCAACGTGTACCGTACGGTGTCGCACGGAAAGACCATTAAAATCCAATTTCAACGCGGCATCTACTGTACTTAAAAAAAAATAAAAAAAATAAGTGGAATCGTTTTTAACGTTATCTGTCTCGTTCAATCGACAAACTTCATCAGATCAATATTAACTCTCGTTTAAACAGTACGCTATAAATGTAAGTACAATAATCATACGTTTTAAAGGCAGCAGCGCTCTCTCGTAAAAGCAGTTACTTTGCATTACGATAAACAAAGCTACGTAAACTTAATTTGTGGAAAATTAAAGAAATTAGGAGATCTTTAGGCATCTCTTCTTTTTAAAATTTTTTGTAGCGCTTCAGCACGTACACACGCGAAGTGTGTATTCTTTTATTATTATTTTTTTTAAGAAAAAAAAAATGCTTCTTCTACCTACTCGCAATTTGCTTTCACTCAAATTTCTACGAAGTTCGTCCCATGCATAACAATTCGTCACAATCATAATTGTCACAACGCATAACTTTGTCACGAAGTGAAAAAGTTTGATGCGTGTTCCTCCTAAGCGTATGAATCTTGTTGATTCACTGTGAAAAAGCATTACCCTCGTAACTAAAGAGGCACGTATAATCCAAGAATGGATAGTGTACTCGTAAAATTAGAGAGCTCAAGCTTTCGATAAAACCCACAACCTTCAGCCAACAGAGAGGTAACAGAAGTGGCGAAAAAAAAATACACTGTAAACGACGACGGAAACTCGCGGTGTGACTCATTTGTACTTTGCTCTTATGTTCCGTAAATCGGCCTGTTTCGTTTTGGAAGAAATTTTTATTTTCAAAACAGTTCGCTCTCAATTCGACAGCGATACGAGTTCACGATACTCTAATGCACATCAAAGTATGGATGTAGATATATATATATATTTGTTTTTTGTTCCATAAAAAAATGTTTAACAAAAATTCGAACGAGATATAAAAATCACCACTACTCTACATAATATCAGTGTGTTCCAAAACATGCGAAGAAAGCAGTCGTAGTATAAACTAATGACTATTTACCCTACGGCAGAGAACCGTTTTGGAAACAAAAAAAAATAAAAAAAATTATATCGATCCTACCTTATTCAAAGTCCGAAAAAGCCACGTCTCAGATGACTGGCTCGAGACGAATTGAATTTTCTGTGTCGAGCGATTCGCGGAAGCTATGAATGAATAAACGGTTCACTGCCTACCCTACGAGTTCAACGCTCATAATGTAGGTATAAAGTAGATAGTATAAAAAGTAATAAACATTTCGTGCACAATAAATTTTTGAAGCCAAGCGAAGAAGGGAAGACAGAGCATACAAAATCAAGTGAAAGAAAAAAAAAAGAAAAAAAAAACAATACGTAAAGTAATTGTCGGAGGGATCTCTTACCCTGGAGGAGGAGGGGGCACTTCCGGCACTCCCAATGGCCCAGCTCTTGGCAGGGCCATCGCTAACCACAGCCTCACCTAGTTGGGACATTGTAACAATACATGTTACCACAGTCTTCACACGAGTTTTGCCTTCGAATAGCTTTTTTTTTTCTTCGCGAGCTTCAATCGGCAATAGTTTTACGATTCGGGCAAAAAAAAAGAAATCTACATGTGTACGTTTCATTGAACGTCTCGCAAAAAATGTCTTCGTCGTTACAATATTTATTTACATAATAAAGTTTGTAGTATGAGAGTGGCAAATACCGTGGTGCGTGACCATCGGTGGAGTGTGAGCATGATTCGTTCGAGTCTAAGCTTCGAAAACTGCCAGTAATACTTTTTCACAGAATCATTCAATATCTCGTGGCGATAGCGTCTATCGTGCTGTAACTATGTCAAACTGGCAAGGATTGTGTGTATCGTATACGATAACAATCAATAGTAGGGACGCAGTGACCAAAAGATAATTAAAGATGCGCTCGGGGTTGATAATTATTATAATGGTATAATTCTATGAGCTACTGCATCGAATCCGTTGAACGGTTTTTACGAACGATGCATTAACGTGCTGTGCTGTGGGGCAGGGCCAGGGTTACGAGGATTTCTATAAATGCCTTCACGGTACATCGTCAACAATAAATGAGTTGCCAGTCATTAGGAACTTTATAATTTTTTTAAATCCTGATCTACTAATTTTTTTTCAATTATTATTATTATAGCTCGCAGAATATCTGCGACACTACTCGATCGATGTATCTCGAAATCCTATCGAATCGCTTGAGCGTTACCGGCGTTGCCTCGATCACGACACTCGTCGCCGTCCCATCGAGGCCAACTTACCTGCCGAAGACATTTCGAACGGCAGTCCCAGCGCTTCGAGATCGTCCTGGGTAACCTGTCCCGATAAATTACTCTGAAGATTGTTCGGTACCCTCTGCTGCGTCCGCGCTCCCACGACCGCTCTCAGTTCTTGCCTCACGAATTCGGAAGTCATGCTGCCCGTGCTGTTCGTGTTTCCTGCGAAATACAAAATTCGAAAGTTAACTCTCCTGTTTGACGAGAACATTGAAAAATCGTTAAAAAAAAGGTTACAAGAAAATCGTTAGGCGAAAATCGTCAGAATGGATCTTACTGAATTATCACAACGGAGTCACAAAGATCTGTCGAGACGCTGATTGCACATGTTAAACATCGTATCGTCAATCGGTTTTATACATTGCATAAAACAGTTCAGATTCACGTGATTAAAAAATGTCGTTTCTAATAAAGGCTCAACACTACAATGGTCAACGGGTTTCGGGTTCAAAGCTACATTAATCAAGTCTCAATATTACTGAGCATCAACAGGTCGTATTCATTTTGTCTTATCGGAAATGATTTTTTTTTCTACAATTATTAATCTAAATGGGGGTTACAAAAGGCGTGGGTTTTTCTACCGAGGGATTCTCCGTGAAAAGAGAAGAATATCTGGCGATGTTGTTAATTCGTAATAATATACATAATTTCTTTTGTTTTTTCCTTCGTAACGTCGATCGACGTTTAGCAATATAAAAGAAAATCATCACTGCCAGATATTCTTCGCACTCGATACAAATATACAGGACGATTCAAGAGTAATCTACTAGAGTACTGTTGATTTAGGTGACTGTACATTATTATTTACAATTCGAGTCTGTTCCCACAATAGTAATGTTTGAAATGATCGAATTAGTACTGAATATGATTTGGTAGGGCGCATCCAGTGAGCATCATAGTTATGACACGGACAGTGCTGAAACAGCAACGAAGCACCATGCAACACTTAACACTATACAATTTACAGGTGTAGTATTAATTATACAATTTAACGTATCTCCGAGGATGAATGGGTGGGTGATAATGATACACTAAACAATTATGTACAGAGACTTTGCGAAGCTGATTCTTAATTTTCTTAATCCATCATTAAAATATGTTGAATCATCCGATGAACTGAGTCACCGTCATTTCCCTTTGAAAATCCAGTAGACGTCCTCCGAACGAACCCTTGGATTTCTTCATTTTTTTTGTTTTATGTACAATTTGCCGGTAAGCCCGTAGTTTCCATGCCCGTGAAAGCAATGTTCTCACATTTCATGAGACACAAAGCGGAATATTGGTGCACACTGTTTGAGGTTTCAGTTATAATATTATATATATTTTGAAAATTTGATTGCCTGTTTATTTTTTTGGTTGTCCCAATTTTCAACAATCCAGGACGTTCTTCAGGCCTTGACTATTCAAAATCCCCCTAAGGGCTCCCTCCCAGACCATGTTAACTATTTCCCCATTGTACTTCTGGTACTATTCGGTAAGTTTTGATGAATTGTGCACAATAGTGCGGTGCACAACAACTCTATACACTACCATCGTGTGCAAAAACTTATTTTCCGACTATAGCTACGTAACTGACAATAATTTCGACAGGAAATACGTCAGTTCCCGTTTGAGAATTTCATTTTTCGATCGGAAGTGACGAATTTCCGGTCGAAAAATGAAATTTTCAAACGGGAAGTGACGTATTTTCAGTATGACGCCACAACCGGTCGAAAAATGAGATTTTCCAACCGGAAGGGACGTCCTTCCGATATGACGTCTAAATTTCCTGTTTCCAAATTCCATAGTCCATAGTGCGGACGCGGAGTGCCCGAGCCGCAACAACCTGCCGGTGTTATATACAAGGATTTGTGACCGGGCCTTGGACGAATATTTCTATAAATGTTATAATGATTCATGACGGAAGCCGTGTTAACACGGTGCAGAGATAGCCGTACCACAAAGCAGATGAATGAAAACGATAAACACATTGGGCCACCGCGGTCGGGATTGGTGCGACGATGTTACGTACAAATGACAGTAGTAGGAGTTTGATCGATTCGGTGAGTGATTGATAAGTGATGTGTGCTCGACAAGCGCCAGTGAGGTGCGACGGCCCTGTTTGCTGGATGGCCGACGAGTACAATAGCATTTTTTTTTTTGTTTGTTCTTGGTTACACTTTTATAAGAGGAGATGACGAGCTGTGGTTGTGGAGGAATGATGATATAGCGATGGTCACATGACATTAAAAGGTCACATGACTTACCACCCATTTGGTGACCGGCGGAATTATTAGGTGGCATAGACCTGGCGTCCTGAGGATCCCCAGGTCCCGAACCGTACATCGACACCGAGTTACGATCGTAACAGAACTGATTGTTCTGAACGTCAGCGTTGTTGATGCTATTGGAGCTCGTATGATAAATCATGGAAGAGTGTTGTTGATTAGAGTAGTGCTGACTGTTGTTCGGATTTTGTTGATTATGATTTGCCGTCGGAGGACAACCGCTGTGCGGATGACTAGGTGATAGTAGAGGTTGATCCTTGCCGACTCCACCGCCGTAATGCCGCGGCGAACCGAGTCCACCTGCAACATTTTGTTTAATCTACCACGATTCTTCAACACTGTAAACGAGCGACATGCTCTCTACAAACATCATCGAGTTTCTCCAATTGTCACTGACTTTACTCAGAAAAAAAGAAAAGGCATTCCCCTCAAACGTTCGATCGCACCAACACCGGAGCAGAAAAAAAACCAACCACTGTTCGGTCGCATTGATGCAATAATCAAATATAAATTCTAGAGCCACAAGTTTTACACATCGAGACAGAGAGACACTTTGGATAAATAGAATCTGAAAAGAACGAGATATATTTTGTACCATACTTACCTAACGTGTAACATTGCAACTCTCGAAGCACAGAGTTGAATGAAGAATATGTATAGATATTATGTCAATTCGAGATGCTACGCGTTGATTAATCATCGGCACTTTTCTTCCCCGAGATGCTCGGCTAGCCTCGGAGGTTTCTTAACGCGGGATCAAGTCGGTATACACCCGGTTTTCAATAGTACATCAATAGTATGTCAATTAACCATGTAAAAAAATGTGACGACGCGACAGACACGCGTTGAATAGGCGATGTTCGAAAAAATACCCGATCAACGCGAATTAAAATCGGATAATTTAAGAGATTTTTTAAAGCTACCTGGTAACTGCGTCGTGGCAGTAGGCGTCGAAGAAGCTCGCTGGAGTCGATACTGCGCCGTTGGATTTGCGGCGTTTGGATTAGGAACGGGAGGGAATTGGCTCGCCGTCGGCGATGCCGGCGGTGGAAATGCTTCAGCTGGAAATGGAGATTGTCGTGCCGAGGCCGGAGTACCTGGCGATGGCATGGACCGTTGCTGTTGCTGAAGCTGTTGCTGGGTCGACTGTGGTTGCTGCTGTCTCACCTGATTCACGTTGAACATTCTCGGACTGTTGCCGTAATTTCCCTGGGAAAAATAACAGATCATTATTGATACATTCAGTTGCAAAAAAAATCTACTTCACTCGCTACTAGGATAGAATAGAAACTGACTTGTGATACCCGAGGTGAGAGCGGTTGAGGATGAGAAAACGACAGCATACCGGCCGGCGAGTGCGGCGACAGTCGCGCCGCTGCCGCCGAGACTTGTTGACCACTGTTGAAATTGTTGTTAACGACCGAGCTGCGAATAATAGATAATTCGTGTCACAAACCGAGTAACATCGACTTTGCAGTTATGTTTATGAATTATCCTATTTACTGTTGCGGTAACGTTGCCGGATGGGAATAAGAGTGTGAAAGGCGGTGGCCCGAAGGCATCTGGACGGTTCCCCCATAGCCCGGCGAGACTTGAGAATCTGGTACGCTCGATCGCTGCTGAGATTGAGAGAACATTTTCATTTTTTAAAAAGTGCCCACGTAAAATTAATCAGATTAAAAGAGAGCGCGAGAAAATATTTACCTGCAGCGATACGTTTGGCGCTACGGTGTTGTTGAGAAGGCTATCGATGTTGTGAATTCCCGATGCTATTTGGTCCGGCGCCGTGGCGTTCGAGGGTATGAGTAATTGTTGCTGTTGCTGTTGCTGAAGCAATCTCTGTTTCAGCTGTTGCTGATGTTGTTGCTGTATTAATTTGGTGCGTTGCTGTTGGAGTTGCGTAAACTGCGTCGCGGTTTGCCTTATGCCCGGCTGAGCGTTGAATCTTGCCCTCGACTGTTGCTGATACATCGGGGGCGGCTGGTAATTGTGGCTCGTCGTCACAGACGTGTTACCCAACTAAAGTTCACAGTCGTAACAGATCCAATTAGCTTCAATCGTACATACAATTTCTTTTTCAGTTTTTTTAAACTCTTTATAAGTCACACCTCTGAGCCCACTCTTAGACGCTACCGTAGCAACGCATGGCGGCGTGACTTATACAGGGTTAACACAACTCGCACACTTACCGCCGTCGAATAAGCTGGAGGTGTACCGGGCATCGTTATCGTGGAAGACGTGGGATTAACGGCAGTCTCGCAGTCTCGTATCAGTGACTTTTGAATTCTATCGATAGCCATTTTTTCGTTCATGTCGTCAATCTGCGGTGCCGCGATGACATCCAGCACGTTGGCTATCGCCGATGATTCCGTCAAACGGGACGCCAGACCTGTCGCACAATAGGATTACGATACGTTCCTTTTTTACTTCACTATTACTTGGATATCAGCGGTATATGAACGTGCAGATACGTACAGAAGACTAAATTTCATCTTTAGCAAATCTATCAACGCACTATTTCGGGAAGAAAAAAATGTTCACATGGAGAATTTGATTCCCTAAGTGAACATCCCCGAGCGAAGTTTGTGGGATGCGAAACTCAGCCATTATAGTTTGATGAAATTTAGTCTCGTCCAGATAACTTGAGGGTCATTAACTGTATTGAATTATAGTTACCCGCGATAGCTTCGTCCGGTACGAAGTCGATCACCTGATCCAGAATATCGGATAGATCCGGATCCGACGATTGATTATCCCACGCGTTTGGATCGGTTCCCGGCGGGCGATACTCCCCGCTGGGAGCGAATTCCGAATTCATCTGTCCCATCTGGGGCCTTTGCTGCTGTTAATCAGATACAACGTCAGTCAGACTGATCCCCACTTTCCACAAAACAAAAAACGTGCAGGCGATTTTGATGAAACTCACTTGACTTAGCATGTGAGTGAGGTAGATATTGGTCGCTTGACGAGGTAGTTGTCTCGACTGATTTTGGAGAGGAGTACGCGCGGAGGTGGCAGTCGTCGTTGTTGTATTGCTGACCGGTTGCATACTGCCACCTGTCCACGGTTGCTGCTGCTTCAAGCGGTCGGCAATGCGCGGCATCTTGTCCTTCAATGGAGTTTGAAAGAAAAGACAAATTAATTTCACTTCATCGCATTGACAATAATAACATTTAACATTAGGTGTAAGCCAAGTACTATAAAACAATGTTTAAAAAATTGTAAATTTAATGGACTGGAAGTTTTCATGCAAACACGGGTGCATTAAATTTATTGTACAATTGTGATGAAAAATTAATATACTTTTTCAGTGAAATTTAAGTAAATTATTACTATTAAAGTATTTCCAATGTTTTTAATAAACTGAACGTTAATTTTTCAGCACTATTGTCCATTAAATTCAATATACCAGTTTTTGCATCAAAACCAGTCCGGTACATTAAATTTTATACGCATTTTTTTACAGCGCATATCAGAAATATGTTGATATGTATCCATAATTTAATCACAGATAAAAAAAAATGCTAAGGAACCAGGCTCATAGAAAAAACAGCGTGTTGAAGAAAAACAAAATTTAACTGTCATCACCGTACCTGTGGAGTTGCCGATATCACAGACGCAGGTATTGGCGGTATCGTCGTGGGTTGAGAGGGTTGCTTCGCCAACAGCGACGCCAACATTTTATTTTTCTCCCACAATTTGCTCGTCGAGTTGCTCGATACGCCCGTACCGGAGGACGAGACCTGATGCGAACCGTCCATGGGACGTTTCACCGCCATGTTCATATCGCCGTCCTCGCCCGGCCTCTTCTGGCCGACCTGGGACGTCGCCGAGTGCATGTGATCTCCGGAGCCCGACTGCGACGGCGAAGGCGTTGCCGCCCTGAATCCAAGACTCCGCAGCAATGGATCCTCGTCTCGATTCTGAAACAATACATTATTTTCACGTTTAAAAAATAAAAACACATCGACACACAAAACGATTCCACTATCGACACTCGATTCTTACCTCGCGCTGCTCCTGCATTTTTCTCTCCTCATCGGGATCCTTCAGGAGCTGCTGCAGAAGTTCGTTCTGCTTCTTCAGTCCCGCCCGAGCCTCCTCGTCCTCGTCATTTTTCTCATTTAATAACTTGAAACACGAAAGAATGTGAGCACGACGGTCGAAATTAACAGTTCGAAGCTTAAAAATACAGTCGCGTACAGTTACGGACCCGAACGTCCAGGAACAACGTAGCCTCGATAATGGGAGCAATGTCGCGTCGCGATACGACCATAGATACGAATATTTGTAGTGCATGAGACACGGTGCATTCTCCAACTATCTCTCGGATCAGGGCACGCGGTGACGTAGTTACGAGAGCAAGAAACGTGAATACGAAAATGTATCATCCAGCCGAGCTGGCGTCAGCAAATAGCGTCGCGACTGAGACCGTAACAGAAGCCTCCCATCCTGCCGAACGGGAGCGTCAATGATCTCGGAGGCTCTCGCCCGTGAGCTCCGAAAGATCTTGTGGGAACGGTGAATCGAAATTTACCAAAGGACAATCGCCATCGATCTTTTTTTTTCGCGACTGTAAGAATCAAAAATTTTACCTGCAAGAGCATGTTGTTGCCGAGCGAAGACTTGGAATGCTCGATATTCGGCTTAGCGGCGTTGCTCGGACTCGTCCGCACTTTGTTATTATGCTCCGAATGATATTCATCTTCGTCCTGCTGGTTTAACAATATTTTTAATATCCTATGCTCGTTTTGAGTGTCGTTATCGTTGTTGGTACTGTCCTGCGCGTCGTCACTAACACTCGGTCCCTTCTTGGTCAACAAGTTCCTGAGCCTGCCGGACTCCGTCGACACTACACTGTTCTGAGTTTCACGATTCTGGGACGACGATTGTCCCGATATGCTCGAGCCCGTCGATCCATTGCCGTCGTGGTTGCCGCCGTGGGTATTGTGAGTGCTCGGCGTGTTGGGCGGGCATCCCTTGGCGTCGTCGTGTCTCTTGCTCGTCGAGGGACCGCCGATGCTGCCGCTGGCGCTGCTCCCGCTGCCGCTTCCTCCGCCGTTGGCGTTAATAATACCGCCGGCGGGATTGGACAACGACGTCTGCGATTCCTGAAGCGGACTGAAGGGGAACGTATTACTGAAGGAGTGAGCGGCGTTCACCGAAGTCGGGCTGTACGCGTGAAAGGGACTGCAGTGCGACGCAACCGCTGTATTAGAGGAGTACGCTCCCTGAGGGCTCGGAGATGTCGGGGTCGGCTGTGAGGGAGGTCGTGAATTTGGTGGCCCGCTTTCTCTCGAGTGAGGCCTATCGGCGGTCGCCCAGCCGCTGCTACTGTCCAAGTCCAATGTGGAACTCGGAAAGAACTCAAACTCCAGATCCATGTTGCTCGAAAAGTGGTTGAATGGATTACTCGAGCTTAGCGAGCTAAGGGGATTGTTGCAAGAATCACCCGTGCTGAAGGCAATTGAGTTTGATGAGGCGCCCCCGGATCCACCGACGGCACCGCTAACGCCCGATGAATTTCCCGTCAAACTTGCTCCTCCTCCTCCTCCTCGGCCACCACTTACAACACCACTCACTTGACCGTTTACATTCCCGATTGACATCAGCGGGCCACCCACGTTATTGTTATTGTTACCATTATTATTATTACTATTATTCGCACAACGGTTACTAGAGTGTCCTGAGCACGTTTTGTTGTTGGAAAGCTGACCACCCTCGCTAGGCGTTAAGTCATTGTCCCTATCGTGGACAAGAAACAGAAACAATACATGAATTTATGAGTTAGTGGCGTATTTTTTTTTTTTCTTTTTTTTTATCTTTCTTTAAACTCTATTAGTTTTAACACTATAAAGCGAATCGTTGTGCTTTTTTTAAGACGAGTACAGCAAATTTTATCTATTCATCGAATCACATTCTTCTCATCTTTGTCACTGTCCTTACTCAGACGTACTCTGCTTTTGTATGATATCGTGTTGTCTACGAATGTGTGCTTTTTAGCGAGATGCGAACAGCAGCGAATCCGAGAAAACCACTAGCGAGATTAGAGACGCACGAATTTACGAAGTGTTAATCGACAAAACGAGATGGAGTGGAAAAAAAAGTAGTTTACTGACAAATTCAATTCTCTATGTTACGAACAACATTCATGATGAAAATTGCGAGTGGGAAGAGAGTGCGAGCTAGTGAAACGACGAGAGACGCTTAAGGGGTCAGAGATTATTGCATAATTTGGTAATGTGTTGTTTTCAAATTTTACGGGATTACTGGGTGATTATTGTAAACCGAAGAAATTAAAACGATTTGCAAGTGTGTGTGCGCAAGCGCGTGGGCACTCGAATGTTCGCGCCCACACCAAACGAAAGAGAGTGATAGAAAGAGAGATTGTATTATTGTTTTTTTTCAAGAGTGGCCAGATCTCCAACACCTACGGGAAATTGTTATATATGGGAACATGCGGAAGTCCAAGGTGTATCCAGGGTACATCTGTTAAAAATACATAAGAAAAAGCCCATCGCTTCGAGGGTAATTTCGGATGAGTTTCGACGAGTACAAGTCAAGCTTCTACTTTCCGAAGGTTCAAATGCACTTTTTCGTTGCTGTCGTGTTAGCGTCGTTTTGTGATATGTTGTGCGAACGTTGTGAATGGAATTTATACCGTGAGGGCTACGAGAGCGGTGCAGTGGTCTTTCATGAAAATGAATTGTTCTCTGTTTTCTGTTGTCTTATATAAAATATGTAACTCACCCGACAATAGAGTTGGTGCACATCACAAACTCCGTATCGTTCATCACATTTGCTTTGAAAAGTTTTGACTTTGTTTGAACGTTGAGGAACTTATTAGGGCATAAGCGTAGCCGGTACATGGAACTTGTTCCCTCACCGGCTTGAAGCGTGTCCTTCAAATGAGCAGTTAGTTTACTGAGATCATGTGGGTGACACAAGTCCTGTAGTGTAGAGCCAGGCAGCTCCTGAAATGAATAATAATACTTTTGTGAAAGGGACGAAGGTTCGAAGGAAAAAGAGGTGAAATTAATTTGCTTGCAATAAACTAATCGGATACCTCGTCTAGGTACTTTGAGTAAGAAAGTGACAGCCAGCTAGTGTCGACTGCAATAATTTTTCCGGTGGTGTCCAATTTTACGGTGAATTGCTCGATAGGCGTGCCTATGGGCTTATCGTTGAGCGGAACTCTTCGTGCTACACACATGACGCAATCCGACGATTCCGATGATACATCACCGCTCTCTAGACGATCGCTGTTGTTCGGAAGAAGAGCTGAACAAATTTGCATTCGCTCGTACTGTGATACACGCTGTTGCTTCTCTTCCATAGTCTCGTCTTTATCATCGGGAGGCTTCACCAAAAAGCGACAATCGAAGGTACGGTTCCTCGTTTGTGGCTGCGGCTCGCTCGTCCACCCTGTAATGAAATTACAAACGTTTATCGATTGGGCTCTAGAGGCTTCATGGGAATCAAATAAACACTGTAAAAAAATTGGTAAATTTAATGTACAATTGTGATGAAAAATTAATAAACTTTTTCATTGAAATTCAAGTACTTTAATAGTAAAATTAAAATAAATTATAAAAAATAAAGTATTCCCAATGTTTTTAGTACACATTCATTTTTCATCACAATTGTATGTGAAATTTAATGTACGCGTTTTTGCATAAAAACTTCCAGTCCGGTACATTAAGTTTCATACTTTTTTTTTTGTAGTGTTTGCAGTGTTGATACAATCGAAGAAAAATACTGACCTAGTGACATCGGCAGTAGGCTGGGCATGAAGTTTTGGTGATCTCCATGATGAATAATATTATAAATATCCTTGCCGAGGACATCGTCCTTAGAATAATTTATGTACTGATTTATATTATCCGTAACGTATTCGACGCGACGCTCGGAGTTCACAACGAACAGAAAGCCATCTAACGCCTGTGAAACATGCATATCGTTAGTTCGTTTCGATACAAATTAATATTTTCGTCGTAATACGATTATGATGAGAGATATAAATAAGAGAACCCGTGCGTCAACCACCGTTGTTTATATTACGCTCCTCTCGCTAATGATTCGCCGTGACACGTAAACGATCGGGTTCACGTGAGTCGTTAAAAAATAATAATCCATAATTCATACGGAACTCGCGGAATCAATAAAATCCCATGACGACATTGGAGATAAAAAAAAAAACATGGATCGTTGTCTTTGACCCGAACAACTCTAAATTGACTTGTTTTTTCTTCACAAACCTCTCTTATCCCTCAATCTACGTTAATCCCGGCAAATAATCGTGTATTCAGCCAGGCTTAGAGTTTATCTTCAATTTAAGAAAAATTAAGTAAAATGCCCGTCCAGAGCGGAACATCACACTGTCCGTGTTTCCGGAGCACCGATAACGAATCCGAACAACGAGTGAGAACAAATTTTTCAAAAGTTTCTACGAGTAATCGCAGTAGGTAAGGTGGACGGCCCAATTATTGACCGCGGCCCAATTACTGTCCGTTAATCCGTTAACATTATGTACGATAGAAAATTCTATGTATGTCCGGCATACTCACATTTTTCTTGTACATCCTGTACATTGTGCATCATGTGATTGAATAAACATTGGGAGAAAATATTATAAAATCGTCGCTTTTCAGAGTTTTATCTGTGAACCCGCCAGAAACAAGCTCGTGCATTTTTTTTGTCAGTTCCGTTAAGCGGTTACGTTTCTAAAAACGATTCGATTTTTATCAGAAGTAAATGAAATGATGAATCCAAGTTGTACTCTGTGATTAAGGGTCAATTAAAACAGCAGTGCACGAAAAAAGAATGGGAAATTACAATTGCGCCAGAAAATACGTGAGTCAGAATGAAGTCTATAAAACCGCCGCATGCGTCTGTTCCTGTCCGCATGTTTCAGTCAACGTGATGAGCACGATGGTGAGTTATGCTTCGTCACTAATAGGGCATGGATGCAACACGGCATAGGTCAGTGATTGGCCCTTAGGTAGGTCACTACATGGGTTATATGACACAATTATAGGAGACTAACTGGGCCATCTACAACAGTGCGTACATTTCGAAGTTATATTAATAAAAAAAATCGTTAAAAATAATAAAATAATACTTGTTTTAGTTACTTCAAACCCTCCACTATTCTTTACAATCATCTTTCAATCTCCTATGCGAAGCTTGGGTGGTCAGTAATTGGGTCGTTCACCTTGCCAGACTCCGTTTCCGCACATTATGAATTTGTTTTGAAAAAAAAAATAATAATATACCTCGAGCAAAATCGGGCCCACTTGATCGTTGGACAGTATGTTCGGATTCGAAGAGGAAACTTCTCCCTGCTGAACAGCATGACTATTGGAGCCTTCTTGTTGCCTGATGTTCCGAATCTGAAACAAGTCGTGAAACGCATTAGACTCAATTCTTATATAATTTTTTTTTTTTTTTTATAAAGAACCGGTGGATGAAATTTCGTTACAACGCTCTATATAGGCGAGAGTCGTTTATACGAAATTCTACTGTTACCGGCTGCATTCGGTGGCGCGGAGTCGCGAAAAGCGCGTCCTTGGTCTTATATTTCCCGTCGCCGATAGATCGCGTCGTAATCTCAATGAGTTAACATGTGGCCTCGAAAAGTCGGTGACTCCGCGAGAGTCCACCGACAAACGCGGCGTGCGACGTTGCCGTTCTCTCGCCGACGTTTCGCGGTCCCCCTTATTTCGCGCATCGGGGCTCTCCTCCTCGTCCTCACAGATTTGCCATAAATTCTTTCGGTGCCCGCTACCTTTCCTCTTCGTTAAAGAATCGACCGTGGCGCTGGCCGGTCGATTCTAGGCAACCTATAGTCTTTTTCTGTCAGACATCCTCTTCGGGAGCAACTGAATGCGCAAGCTACGCTTTTTCGCAGTACAAAAACAAAAGCCTCTCTCTCTCTGCCTCTTTAAAAAATTCGATTATTATTCGACCCCAAAATGCATAATTTATCAATTAATTCGTTAAATTCGTAATAATAAGAGTCGATTGTAAGCAACTTATTTTTTTATTTTTTATTTTTTTTGCCAAACATCCTCTTCAGGAGCAATTGAATGTGCAGACTACGCTTTTTTGCAGTACATAAAAAACCTTTCTCTCCAACTTAAAAAAAATTGTATTATTGTTCGACTCCGAAAATGCATAATTCATCAATTAATTCATTAAATTCGCGATCATTTTTTTTTATTTTTCGAGAGTAACTTTTGACTGAGGTCCTCCAGATTTGCCATACATTTTTTCGGTGCCCGCCGCCTTTCCTCTTCGTTACAAGAATCGACCGTGCCGCCGGCCGCCTGATTCTAGGCAACCTATATTTTTTGTTATTTTTCTTTCTGCCTCTTCAGGAGCAATTGAATGAGCAAGCTACGTTTCATCGCAACTCAAAAACAAAAGCCTGTCTCTACCTTTTTTTCATTTGATTATCATCCGACCCCAAAAATGCATAATTCATCAATTAATTCGTTACAATCGTAACAATAATTATTTTTTTCGAGAGTAACTCATGGTTGAGTTCCTGAAAATTTGCCATACATTTTTTTCCACCTTTCCTCTTCGTTGCAGAATCGACCGTGGCGCTGGCCGCTCGATTCAGGGCAACATATTTTTTTTAATTATTTTTTTGCCATACATCCTCATCAGGAGCAATTGAATGAGCAAGCAGAAAAATAAAAGCCTATATCTACCTTTTTTTTTAATTCGATTATTATTCGGCCCCGAAAATGCATAATTCATCAATTAATTCGTTAAATTCGTAATAACAATAATTATTTTTTTTCGAGAGTAACTCATGGCTGAAGTGAAAACTGGAGATTGAACGGGAAGATGATGATGAGCAGAGCGAGTACCGTCGAACGGAAGTCCCTCCTCCCCCGGTCCGCCCCGTGCTGGCCCTGGCCCTGTCCACGCAATCTACGTACAGCCCGTACATGCGAGTTAGCACGATTGCACACTTCGTGGAAGTTGCGCCTCGGCGTTTTATCAACACCTCCAATCGTCAGTAGATTAACGAGCGGGCATTACTAATAATAACGCCTATACGTGCTCTTGAACCCGTTCATTATTTATCAGGAGATTCGCGCTCCCCGGCAGATGCTTCGAGCTCGGCGAGCATATTATTATTTGTATAGATTGAGTAATGAAGATAGATGGAGAAATTCATGAACCTCCGTCTCTCACCTGATCGACGGTTCTCTGGAGAATTTGACATTTGTCAGTCTTGCCAGAGCTCATGTCCGTGGCGGAAATCAGCTCGGCAAGCTCATCGATGTACAGGTTCTCCTGGGTCCGTCGTCTTTTCTCGTTAAGGCACTTGTTACTGAAAACATAAAATTTATTCGTCAGTTCATTCAATTAGCGACAATGATATAGCATGAATTTACAGTCCGAAGCCAAGTTTGAACTTGAGTTGAAACTTTATTGAGCCGTTTAAATTGCAACTTTAGTTTGAACTTACACGTGGGAACAAATTTTTCTCCCATCGATCGTCGCTATTATATAAATTACTTGCGGCTAATCTATTAGAAAAGGCGAAGTGGCTGTACGGTGGAAATATATACTACTAATGCTACTTGCGGTTAAACTTTTCATCACTATCGATCGTAAAAAGTTAAGTATCCATTCCAAAGTAAGAAAGCTTTTCAAGTTTGAAATTGGGTTCAAATATCAAACCATAAATTCGGTCCGGAGGACCGAAGTTGTTCAATATTTTAAGGTAAGCTGCAACTTTATTTTCTAGATTCAAATTGGGTTTAGGTTGAACACAAACACAAAAATTAAGTTCGAACTTGAGTTTAAACTTCAGACCATAAATTTGGCGTTGATGACCG
This sequence comes from Ichneumon xanthorius, assembly GCA_917499995.1. Classification (NCBI taxonomy): domain Eukaryota; kingdom Metazoa; phylum Arthropoda; class Insecta; order Hymenoptera; family Ichneumonidae; genus Ichneumon; species Ichneumon xanthorius. The sequence goes on along the minus strand of OU824202.1, from coordinate 19,827,295 downwards.
AATTTATTCGATTTAAGTTGAAACTTTATTTATTTATTTAAGTTCCAATTTCAGGTCGAACTTACACGTGGAAAAACAAAGGTGCAATGTCACAAATCTTTCTCTCATCGATCGACGCTATTATAAATTAGTTGCGGCTAACCTTTTCATCATCATTGAATTTGGAAATAAAATTTGTTTAATTGGGTTTGAACTTGAGTTCAAACTTGGGACTATAAATTCGGCCCAGAGGACCAAATTTATCCCAATTTCACAGTAGAATTAAGTTTCAAAGTTCGAACTCTTTATCTGGCTCAGAATTGCGAGGCGAAGATCGAATAAAAAAATTGATGATCTCAATTGATTTACAGTCTTATATCAACCTCAAGTAGAAAGTTAAATCACAAAACAACGTTCCAACTCAAGATCAAACGTCGCTTCGAACTTGGGACTGTAAATTCGGTCTCGTGATCGATATCGCTGTAACTATGTAAATATATTCGCATAGATAAACAAACACAACTCTCGAATGACTTTTCAAACTTACATTTGCGACTGAGGCTTTGCATCTGATTTCTTTCTCTTCTTGGTGATGTTGCCGGTAATTGCACTCATTTTGACCCACAACGGGTCTTGTAGGTCACCGGGGCCAGGCCTGAAACCAAGAACAAACGAGTTAACGATTTAGTCGAATCGCTTCAATTAATCGGTGTACATTGCGACGAGGAGCGCTTTGAGACGACACTCCCGAGTCGAGTGTCTTGTATCCAACATCGGGCGCTCTCGGTACACGGACGATCGAGTATGCTAATTCAATTTCGAGGCAAAGAGCCACGTGGAGCGGCGGGAGAGCTTGCGAGTCGGCTAGAATCCTCCTCGCTTATCTTCCTCCCCCCCCCCCCCCGCCCCACCGGTTGAGTGTGTATGATCTTGGGGGAAATTATTTCGAGCGCAAGAGTCGACTCAATTTTTACACGAAGTTCTCTCTTTGCCGCGGCGAAGCTCGGTGCTTACAAATATACTTAATTATACACCGAGCGAGAGTGAGAGGTTCGCACAGCAACGCTTGCACATTCTTTCGCACTATCGTCAGTCAGACAGTCATTGCCCCTCCGCGAAGCTCGTGAAACTTACACACACGTGCCGAAACGACAAGCCATAATATTAACACCCGTACGAATTTTGAAGCAAAATTGCTGGATAAACAAACCCAACCGCCGAAAGCCGAGTGAAGCAATAATGACCGAGAGCCTAACGGGTGCATCGAGTTTAGGCCCGCGCCAAGTTCAACGAACTCTCGGACAGAGCGTTATGAAATATCGTTTTTGTCGACGCTGGGAAAAATTATTTAACCTACGAGCTCCCTCGAGACGATTAGTTTATCTAATAAAAATTGATTACCTAGAATTTTAATAAATAACTTGCAATTTTAAATAAATTATTCATAACTTAAATTACTTGTAATGTAAATGCATTATTTATCTAATAAAAATTGATTACTTAGAATTTTAATAAATAATTTGCAATTTAAATGAATTATTCATAATTTAAATTATTTGTAATGAAAATGCATTATTTATATAATAAAAATTAATTATTCTTTTAATTAAAATAAATTTATTTTCTGGAAAATCCATCAAATTTTTCCGTGCTCCAAGTCTTGTTTGTTTCAGTGTTCGAGCGAGTGTGGTTTATTAATTCGGCACGTTTTCGTGTCGCTATCCGTTTGGAAATGTGGAGAAATTCCGAAGCGTTCTCTATAAATCTCAAACACAGCGTAACACTGTGGTGTTAAAAAAAAGACTTTGTGGGACGATGTAACGCGAGACTGTAACGACATTAATTCTCCCTTGGGACTCGGCGACGAGGCACACGGGAGTGCAACCCCATCGATAAAAGAGCGACGATGCCCCGCGGTATTGGCCGCGGGATTAAACCTCCAGCCGAGCTGAACAACAATTTTCTCACGGTTCGTTATCGCGCAGGCTTGCTGCTTACGGTAGTATAGCGGGAAAAAAAATATACATATATACAAAAGAAGAATAAAATACACATCGTTGCCCTTTTATTGGAAGCGCGCTCGAGCACGTGCGGTAATCCCCTCGCGCGAAAAAAAAATTATTGCTTATTTAGTGTTATGACGGAACTTTGACCGAGGTAACGCGGGTTTGTTCCATGCAAAGCGATTACCGCTCAGCCTTGCTGATAACCGTTCCGGATAACAGCGCTTTAGCGACACTCTAATTCGGGTTTATCCGTGAGATCTAAAAAGTTGCTCTGAGAAAAAAAAAATACTTAAATAAATTATGCTTTTTTTTCTTTTTTCAGATCACCATCAAATTTTTTTCGGTATTTAAATATAATTTAGATAAATAGAATTAAATTTACTGATTGAGGCCGAATTATGTTCGATAAGAAAAACTGAGTTTATTTCGCGAAATGATGTCCTCGTACCGAGGAAATATTTTAAACATTAATTTAAAACAATTGTGTTGATTTTCAGACATTTTTTTTCTCGAGTCTGCAATGCATTTTCTTCTCCTCTCCCGGGTTTAATATTATACAAGAGCTTCGAGCCGGAAACTTAATAAATAAAATCAATAGCGATTGCCATTTTCGAAAAGAATTATTTGCTAAAAAAAATTATTGAAATGAATTGACTAAAATTAAGTTCAACCGAATAACGTTCAATAAAAAAAACCCTCAAGTTTCTCTCACGAAATTGTATCCTCGCACCAAAGAAATATTTCACAACGACAATGTAAAAAAAAAAAATTTTAAACACCACTTCGTTGATCTTAGTATTTTTTTTCTCCCAGTGTGCAATAATTATTGAAATTATTGCACATCTATAAAAAATTATTGAAATCAATTGAACAAAATTAAGTTCAACCGAATTACGTTAAAAAAAAAAACCCTCAAGTTTCTCTCACGAAATTGCATCCTCGCACCAAAGAAATATTTCACAGCGACAATGTAAAAAAAAAAATGTTAAACACCACTTCGTTGATCTTAGTAATTTTTTTTCTCCCAGTGTGCAATATAATTTACTCCTCTCTCCCGAATTTAATACAATTTGTCGAAAAATATTCGTGCTCGAAGCTTAATGAAAAATTGTCATCAGCGATTGACATATTCGCTAAAAAAAAAAAAAAAAAAATGTCGATAACAGTAATTGAAATGAAAAATTTTCCGCCCCCGCGCATAATTGATCGGGACGATGAATTAGCCGGCTAGAACATAATTCCGCGGTATTCGCGAGTATATTCGATGGTTGGCTTCGTTCTGTCTCCGAGGCATTCGCATATGTATCGCACGGCGAGCGTTTCGTCTCCTCCGCACCGCACGTGGCCTGCACTCGCACGTGTTCGCCTCCCTTTCCACCGAGAGGGAGGACGGCCGGACTGGCGCACGGAGAGAGCTTGGCTGCTGGCTCCTCAGCTGCTTTCATCTCGGCGTTCGTATAATGATGGGACGCGAGGAGGAGACGTGGCGCCGAGATTCCTCCCTTCGACTCGTGTTTGTTGGAACTCTCACTCCGCGTCTCTCACTCTCATCAGCGTACAGTCGAGTGACTTTTATCAAGCGACGAAGATTCCCCGTAAAGAATTCTCGTAACGAGCTGATATTCGCGGTCGACGAGGGACGGGACGATTTCCTGCTGAGAAACTACTGTAACCGGGATGATTGACTGCGAATATCCCTCTCGCTGCAAAATATCTCCCACGTAACTGCCGCGCTATTGAGCAACGGAGGCAAAATTAGTCCGTTATATTGCGGTCAAAAAATGAGAAAGAATTTTTTTTATTTATTTAATAAATAAAATATTAAAAAGTGGCTGAAGGAGTTCGGTCGATGGTCAATTGGTATATATGTGATTGAAGTCTGTTATGTATTAAAAAATGTTCCATGTTATGCACCGTCAATAAAGTCACTGCTACTACTACTGCTCGTTAAAAAAGAAGAACTGCGGTCGATGGCCAATTGGCAATGTCTATGTGAACGCTGTAACTACATAGAGGGACGTACCTGATATTGTCAATAAATGCACTTTTACTACGACTACTACTACTAATTAAAAGATAGTATTTGAAATAAGAAAATAAAATATTGGTTTTCAAACAAAGAATTAAAAAATAGTATTTGAAATACAAAATTGAAATAAAAATCTTAACATCAAAAATCAAAGAATTAATAGAAAAAAATAATATCCTGCGAATATCCCTCTCGCTGTATCTCCCACGTAACTGCCGCGCTATTGAGCAACGGAGGCAAAATTAGTCCGTTATATTGCCGTCAAAAAATGAGTAAGAATTTTTTTTTCATTTAATAAATAAAACATTAAAAAGTGGCTGAAGGACTTCGGTCGATGGCCAATTGGTATATATGTGATTGAAGTCTGTTATGTATTCAAAACTGTTCCATGTTATGCACTGTCAATAAACTCACTGCTACTACTACTGCTCATTAAAAAAGAAGAACTGCGGTCGATGGCCAATTGGCAATGTCTATGTGAACGCTGTAACTACATAGAGGGACGAACCTGATATTGTCAATAAATGCACTTTTACTACTACTACCACTAATTAAAAAATAGTATTTGAAATAAGAAAATAAAATATTGATTTTGAAACAAAAAATTGAATTAAAAATAGATTTTGAAATACAAAATTGAAATAAAAATCTTCACATAAAAAATCAAAGAATGAATAAAAAAAATATATTTTAATTTGCGAATACATATATTTTTTTCTATAAAAAAAAATATGGAGATTGCCGGAGAAGGCGATGCGGTTTAGAATTCACATAAGACTCAGCCGGACTAACGAGGAAGAAAGAGACCCGGGAGGTAGAGCTGGCATTCACTTATCAACGAGTCTGCCCTATGCCTATGATTCCGTTGTTTCGAGAACTTGGAGTGTATAAAGAGAGGCTGTGCACGGAGAGTATAGCATGTGTGTCTGTGTGTATGCACTCGCCCGTACAAAAGCGGAACAGATGGGCGTACCGGGCATTCGCAATGTCTAGCCCTAACCGACGATAGGATTAGAAGCAGTCTGCCTAGCTTGTTTAGAATGAAAGGCCCCGGTAAGGCGAGGCGCGTTTTTTTTGTGTCATTTTTTTTTTTTAATTTTATTTTTTCTTCGAGGAACGTTTGTAAAGCGCATGCATTTAGGTCCACGAAGTAACTTGAGACAATACTCGCCTCGTCTGCGATCTCTCGGCTCGACGTTGAACGATTTTTTTTAGCAGCGAATTACAAACGTCCCGCCTGTCTGAACTTAGTTTAGCTTTGACTAATCGTGCTGCATATGCCAAATGGAAAAAAATATATTCTATATTCTATATCTATATTCTATAATTATAAAAAATAAAATGGAAAAAAATATTTCTTCTCGGAATGGATGTTTTTTTGCGGTAAGACGTATCTTTGATGCACGTAATATGAATGCACTTACGATTCGATAGTTTCGATAGGCTTCGCATTATTTTAATAAATTGAAGTTTTGGGGGTTGATCTTTCGGGGGTTCGCCGTTTGGGAGGATATACGTTTCGGGGGTTATTTTTTACGGGGGATATTCATCGAGGGATAACTACCATATATGAATATATTTTTTACATATCCAGCGTACTTTATTTCTACGAGGGCAAGGTTGTTGAGACAAAAGTTTCTATTGCAGTATTGAAACCAATTGCAGACAATAATTCTCACTGCACAGTTGTTATTCGAACGAACTTCTGTCAGTCCGAATAACTGTCATTGTGATTCCATTACTCCGACGTAGAACGACCGTAACCCTCTTTTGACGCGTCTCAACGGCTTTATAATTCACTAGATTTTTCATTCGCCTCTAAGAGACAAAAACAACTAAGAATGTCAAACTTCGTTTCCAACAATAATTTATGGATGAATATACGTGTACTGGTTTTTCATACTTTGACATTAACTGTCCAAGTCGCAATGGGCGGGAGGCAGCAAGACTGTGAGTGGGGAAAGAATCACAAAAAACAATAAATAATAGAATGGAAGATAGCTTGAGAAGTAATCCTCTATCGACCATACGCAACTACGTTAAAGAATTTGAACAAATCGTACGAAAGGAAATGTATCTAAGGTGTTATATAGCTCTAAAGACGCGAGTAGGTAAACACGCAATTTTCAACAAAATAATAAAAACAAAAATAAAATTTGCCTCTCCCACTGCCTGGATTATTTGTCAGGCGTGAGACAATCGAGTGCACTAAAGTTATTCGAATCGAAGAAATCTTTTTTGCTCCAAATAAAAAATATTACTATCCGATATTTATTAAAATTTCGATATTATTTACTAGTATTAAGATTTTTTTCTTCTAAAAAGGTCGATTGAGAGAAGGAAAAACATTACTTTTTTTCATGGCAGAAGTCTCGTTCCAGGATCCGCTGGGAAGATAGAAATACCGTCCGGAAGTTTCTATCGCAATATCGAAACCTATTACAGACAACAATGCACGTTATACACTTGTTATTCGAAAGAACTTCTGTTAGTCCGAATAACTATGTCAACGTGATTCCATTGCTCCGACGTAGAGCGACCGCAACGTTCTCTTGATCGATGAGTTTCAACGGCTTTATAATTCAGTAGATTTTTCTTTCAGCTACTAAAAGGCAAAGACAGCTGCGAGTGTCGAACCTCGTTTCCGACAATGATCATGGATCAATATACGTGTACCGTTTTTTCCTACTTCGACGTTAACTACCCAAGTCGCAAAAATGCTTTAATTCGAGCCGAAGTTCACAATGAAAAGTAACAACGATGTCATTGATGTATTATTCCGCGTTACGCGCATGAACCTCACGAACGAACGACAACAATAACTGCATCGCCGTTATTAAAAGCGAAAATGGAAATAAAAAATTTAACCATGAAAATATTGAATTTCCGAGTGCGCGTCCAGCATCGTGGACACGATAATCCATAGATAATCCGGATAACTATGTCGGAGTGATTCCATTAGTCCGACGTAGAGCGACCGTAACGCTCTTTTGATCGACGAGCCTCAATGGCTTTATAATTCGATGGATTTTCCTTTCGCTACTGAAAGGCAAAAACAGCTGCGACTGTCGAACTTCGTTTCCGACAATAATTCATTCGTGTATCGGTTCTTCCCACTTCGACGATAACTACCCGAGTCGCATTTTTTTTATTCGAGCCGAAGTTTACTAAACGCGACGCGAGTGATGTATTTCTGTCTTTCACGCAGAATCATCACGGAAGAACCGCAATAATAACTGCATCGTCATTAATAAAAGCGAAAATAAAAAAAAAAAGATTAATGTTTAACCCTGCGTGTGTTCACTTCTTTGAAGGAACAGTCGAAATTGAAGGACCAGCCATTCTTTCCGCTTTTTCCACTATTCGTCAATTTTTATTAACAACGTTTTTAATCTTTCGACTTTGGCAACATCTGCGCTATGTAGTAGACACTTCAAGAAGTGACCCAGAATTTTTTCAGATTTTTTTAAAGCCTAGAAAACTTCGAAAACCCGACTGTTTCCTAAAAGTCCCAGTGTACACACCGTGTATCTGAAAATATAGTGTACACACACAAGGTCAACCATGAAAACATTGAATTTCCTAGTCCGCGCTCAGCACCGGTCCACCGCCAAGACAGTTCATAGTAAAAACAAATAAAAGCACCTTGCATCACGCGCCGTGCGCGCGATCGCACGCGGCCGTCACCCGTTTGTCGCATCAACGAAGACGACAGCAGCGCCTCTTTTCCTTTCCGTTCCCGCTGCGTTACGACGATCGGCGTCTATCGTTCGTTCACTCTCCGCTCGGCTGCCATGGTGCGTCACGATTACATTCACGGTTAACACGGGTAACACATAGGAAAGAGGCATAAACCTCGGGGAGCTTTCCCCTCCGCTCCTGTTACGACTCGATATATTCCACTGGCCGAGAGCCTCGAGTGAACGTCGCTCGGGAGCTTCGAGAACGCCTCGGCCGTCCCTCTCTCTCCGTCCCTCTCGTGTTTTTCTCCGCGAGTGGCAACAGTGTTGTTCGACCGCTGCGAACGAAAGGAACAAACGAGCGCGATAGTCCACGGTGGTGAAAACGGAAAGCTCTCTCAAACCCTCCCGTTCCGGTCGATCATCGAGGATTGTTTTTTTAGCACTCGCGAAAACATTTTGATAAAAAAAATAAAATAAAAAAAAATAAAAAAAATACTACACTACTCGCTCGGCTGAGTCGAGTGGAAGCGTCGAGTCCACAGATAGCCGGCGCGCAAGGGCCAGCTAGTCAAGCTCGCGACTGTCAAACTGGCCGTAAGCGGTCGAAGAGACCGCGGTCGCGTAGCCGAGGCAGGAAGAGAAGGGACGATAACTCGTCGGTTTTCGTTTGTTTATATACGTGTCGTTGTACAGTTTTTTTTCGTAGCGGGCCACGCGGATGAGGATGAGATGTACGAGCGATCGAGATACGACGAGAGTGTAAGCGTGGCCCGCGGCTCGCGCTCGCACGCCCGAGAGTATTGGTCGTCGGATCGGCTCGTATGCGGGACCTGTACCGCCGTGCCGCGCGCGCGTGCAATATAGGTCAGTGGGCCAGGGCGATCATGGCAACGCGGACATGCGCGCCACCGCGCTGGGCCACGACCGCGCGCGCTCGAGCTCTATCCGAGAGCACGGCAGAGCCAGCACCTCTCTATACACCTCTTACCTACGTTTACCTTTATTGCAACTATGTAGAATAAGCTCTTTCGACGAAACTCAAGCGACAAACGCGCGATTGTTTCCTACGTGCCTTGTCGAGATAAGTTTCTGAGAAAAAAAATACTAAAATGAATTCAAAGTTGCTGTCCAATAAATATAACGCGTTTCTTTTATGACGATGAGTCCATAAAAAAAAATTGAATTTTTTAGTTTCGAGCGAATCGCGTTTGTCTGACAAATTTTTCAGCCTACTTCGGTGAATTTTTTTGTCGTCGCTATATTTTACGGCGATGCGTAGATTCAGTCAATTTTTTTTTTTTTGTTTGAGATATGATTCGACGAAAGAAAATTGAATTTATTGGTTTCGAGCGAATCGCGCTTGTCTCACACATTTTTAAGTCTACTTCGGTGAATCATTTCATGGCTACGTTTACTTTGTTTCAGTCAATTTTCTTTGCGAAATGATTGCATTTAATAAAATTGGATTTCTTGGATTAGAGCGAATCGCCCCCGATTTACAAATTATCGAATCTATTTCAGCGAATTATTTCGGCGTCGCAATATTTTCATTTCGTTTGAATTGAGAAAATCTTTTTAGTTCTAAACAAAAAATATGAATGTCTAATATTTATCAATAGGATTCTTTTTTTTTTCTAAATAGGTCAATTTGGAGAAGGAAAAAAGATAATATTTCATGAAATAAGTCTCGTCGAAGGATCCGCTTGGAAGATAGAAATATCGTCCGGAAGACGAAACTGTCGTGCAGCGAAGCTTTTAAGCAACGTCCCAACCCTCTCCGGCTCTCCCGCACAGCCGCAGGTCGACCAGCGTCACGATATTTACTCAAAACGTCACAATGCAGTTGGCCGCTAAAACGATCTATATTTACTTAGTGAGAAAAGCCGCTCATCCCCGTCCGAGGCGAGTCGTCTTGCTTTCCCGCACGAGCAGTGGGACACGGCCAACGAATCTCCAGCCGGCGTGCAGGTGACGGACGACGGCGAATAAAAAACACGAAAATTATGTCTGGAAATAAGAGGGCCGCGGAATCGCCGGGGACGAACTCGTATTATTTCGCGTTGGGACACCTCGACGCCCGAATTACGAGGACGATCGATCATTCTTTTATACGCCAGATAGCGCGAAGTTGAAAAAAAAAAAATTCTCCTTTATCGCATTCCGAGAAACTTTCGTATCATATTAGCGGGAACGAAACACGCTAAATATTGAAGAAAAAAAAATTACGAAGAAAAATAATTCACAATTAGAGGGTTGTACTCGACCCCTCCCAATTGGGACTTTGGACCTCGAACTTCTGTAAGTTTCCAGTAGCTTCTCACGCATGCTCGTTCCGCGTACGGCTCCTCGCCCGCTCCGATCGATCTTTTGTGTTTCGCTTTAATTAAAATGAAATAATGTCCGTGCGGTTTACGAACGCTGAACGGAGAGACGGAATCGACGCCGAGTACGGCCACGACACACGGAGAGCCAATCGTCCTGATTGCATAACCAATATCGATGGAATCGACCGTCGAGGCTTACGTTTCAAACCCGGTGAACGCATGCATTGCTAATACACACACGCTCGTCTCGTTCCCCTCGATACATGAGAATAAACTCAGCAAGTCAATGGCTGCGCTCTCGTACGGAGGCCCTCGACGTCGTCGACGAGCCGCTCCGATATAATATGCACATATCTATTATCTTTCACTCGAGTTACCGGACTCGGCTTTACGTACGCGATTGCAACGCTCCTCCGAAGATCCGGGGATTATTTAATTGTTCCGAGAAATACCGATTTAATGTCGTTCATCTCGTTACGAATTTATCTCAAACTCGAGGCGTTTATTTTTATTTTTTTTTAAGTACTGTAATCGGGATTTCCACAAAGCATCGTCCGATCTGTTTTGGTGTGCAAAGCTTTTATGAAAAATCATTTGGCTTCCTCGTAGAGGAAACTTTGCCGGTAAAAAAATATAATCGCGGTTTAAAAATACTACAAAAAAAATCACGAATTTCGGCGATATTCACTACTAAGATTCCCTATATATAATCGTAGTTATTCGTCGTTTCGAGGCCATGTATGATGTATTTTTTTCACACCGCTCCGATATAATATGCACATATTTATTATCTTTCACTGGAGTTACCGGGCTCGACTTTGTGTATAACATTTTAGCCTGATAACTCAAAAATTGTAAAAGTTAGCGTGCGCACAAACTTTTTTTTAGCTCAAAGTTCAATTTTTTAATTAAAAGTTCAAAAACACCTAAAATTTTTATGGCTCAAGGAATTTTGGTAAAAATGTAACCAAATACTGACCTCTACCTATTTTGGAAATTTCAGTTTGCTAGCTCCAAGTTATAAAAGTTTTCATTTTTCGGGTCTGAGACGCACACATACATATTTTTTCTAAATATGATTTTCCGATGTTTGGGAACATTTTGAACACCTTTTCATAAAAATCTCGAATTAAGTTTTTATTTTTTAAATCCAAAGCTGTGAGGAAAAAAAATTACAAAATTTTAAAAACTGACCGATTATAAAACCATTTTGATTTATTTTTTGCAGCAATGTATTTATGGTCACCCACATAATAGGAAGGAGCGACAGTGAAACCGGATGAAGATTCTCATCTCTGACACGGCGAACCGGAAATGTGTTTTTTTTAAACCGAAGGCACGAATGCCGGTGAGTGAAAGCTGTCGATATTTAGTCAGCGACGGTGAACGTGACACGCTGACCAAATGGAGACATAAATCGGTGAATCGGTGCGACAACGACTATCACGGGGAATATGCAGGGTCACACTGTGGTCACCACGAACGATCGCGTCCTGCGCCGTCCCCCTCTCACCGTACTCGAGTCGGTACTTTCTCTATACCCTTTTTCAAAATCCCCGTATCTTCTTTGTTTCCTGCCACTAAAAACAGTAGGTAAAAAAATACCTACATTTTTTACCAACTTTCCTTGACCGATTAATAATTATTTCCCGACTAAAATTCAGTCCAACAGTGAGTAATCCATTATCTAAATGGATCGGAATAATAAAACGTAAGTTCACGATCTATTTAACGAATGGAAAATAATGTTCGAACATCGTCCGTGTCAGCAAAAAAAATTTCCGTCGCAAATGTTCTTCAATTTTCAACACTTTATTTAAATCGATTAAGAATTCCTAAATCATGTGAAAGAAAGATGTACTTCGATAACAATAAAACGTACTTCAATTTCTCAGTTCAACAATTATTCTTCGAATTTTGCTTCGTCACGGCGACAGCTTAATTTTTCCTGCATCGTCATTCATTTTGAAAAAGTCCTAATTTTTAAAAACAAATGACGATGCAGGAACTTAAAAATTCCTAATTGTTCCCAGACTTTCCCTGACCATTTTTTAATTCCCTCACGTTTCCAGAATTTTCAGATTTCCCCAGATCGGTCGCCGCCATGTTGTTTCACACATTTGAGCTGAAAAAAAAATACTCCTACATAATTTTCTATACAATTTTTTATACGACTTTCTGTCTGCAAAAAAAAAAAAAAAAAAAAGTGAAAAAAGTTCTAAAGGATCGAGGCCCGATCATTGCTCGAATGATGCATGTTTCCAGGTCGGCCAGGAAGAGGATTCGTTGCTAGACTCTTAGCGCGCAGTCCGAGCGAGTTGCCTGGGTGATATTTGATACCTGCTGATGCTGGAGCCATGACGAGGCGCGGAGAGACTCCGCTGCACAGACGAGACGCTGCTCCCGAGGGGTAAACACAAACGAGAACGAGAGAGAACCGAACGCGAACCACAAGCGGCACGGCAAAGCGTCGTACGCAGGGATATGGAAACGGCGTTGCCATGTCGACGCTCGACGCCCGGGGTTCCGGCTCTGTTGCCGTGATGACGTAACTCCCTGGTCTTTGCGTCACAGACAGACAGACAGCAGCCCAGCCGGCTAGAGCCGAAAGCATCGGGATGGAGAGCGCGAAACTACCGCGTCGATCTCGAGGGATTTTTACGGCGATGCGACGGCCCTTCGTCCTCGCCGCACTGGGTCGGTAACAAAAAATGTAATGGATTTTTTTTTCATGTGTGTTAATCACTTCCGGTTGAAAGCAAATTCTTACACGACGCAGACATCAATTGAGCTTCGTTTGATAATTCACTTTTGATCGTCCATGGTCAGGATCGGTGAAAACAATTATCACCGCTTTTGTTGCCGACTGAGGTGTTTTGTATGTTTCTAGGGGATCGGAATATTTTTGCCAGCATTTTATGACAATAATCTTTATTTTTCATTTTTTTTTTTAAGTCTATGCGACAAAGCTTCTTCCCCGTTGAAAAGCAACTCAGTTGGAAACAAAAACTGTAATTGGTTTGTTTATTCATGGGTGTTAATGACTTCCGGTTGAAAGCAAATTCTTACATGACGCGAATATCAATTGAGGTTCGTTTAATCATTTGCTTTTGATCGTCCGAGGTCAGCATCGTTGAAAAAATTTTGTATGTTTTTATGGGCTCGGAAGATCTTAGCCTGAATTTACGATAATTTTTTTTTTTTTTTTAAGTGGGAACTTTGGAGACAAACGGGGCACTCTGGTCCAATGATTGCGAAATAATAGGTGTGGAAATGATGGAATATCTGCGAGTGGAGAGAAAGAAGCGAGTGGGGCAGGAGTGGATTATTTTCGTGAGCCCGTCGAGGAAAAGGTTCGGCGAGAGTAACAGGGATGAATAGACGAGAGAGCACCGAATCAATGACCCAGATACGCTTTTCTGGGTCGGCTTCTCGCGCTGCGTCAGGCAAACTATTCTACTACCTGGCAAACCCCCCCCCCCCCCCCTCTCTTGCATACCCTTAATTGTGCGCTATCTCGTTTCCACGAGATTGTGGTAAATAAAACATTTTCGACGAACATGTTCCCGCGCGAAAATGTGTGGGCTAAAAAAAAGTGTTTTTTTTTCTCAATTTTTTTGCGAATTCCGTATAGTATTTTTTAATAATAATTTTAGCCGATGGCAACGCCAGTTTGCATACCCTCAATTGAGCGACATCGCGTATTCACAAAATTGTGGTGAACTTTTAATTTTCGATAAATATTTTCTCGCGCTATCTTGGTCGGAATAAAAAAAAACTTTTATCTCAATTTTAATGCGAGTTCAATATTGTATTTTTAATAACACTGGAATCGTTTGCAACCCCTTTCGCATACCCTTAATCACACGATATCTCGTTTCCACGGAATTGTCGTACATTTTTTATTTTCGACAATCATTTGGCCGCTCTACTTTGGACGGAATTTTTAAAAAATCTCAATGTTAATGCGAGTTCCATATCGGATTTTTGATAATATTTTACTTGTTTCCGCAATTTATCTCGTTTCCACAAAACCGCGTTAAATAAAACATTTACGTCGACCATTTTTCGACGCTTCTAACTAAAAACCAGAGCCACAATGTCCTAGACCTTTACAGTCAACAAATAATAATAATAATAATAATAATAATAATAATAATAATAATAATAATAATAATAATAATAATAATAATAATAATAATAATAATAATAATAATAATAATAATAATAATAATAATAATAATAATAATAATAATAATAATAACAACAACAATAAAAAGAAAAACTACTTCTCATATTAATTAAAGTCCTCCAGCTGTATTTTTTTTTTATATTACCCGAGCAGATTCGAACCTACCTCAAAGTTCGCAGTCGTTATATTCCGCTAGCCGAAGCAACCCGGAGGATCGAATGTTTCCAAAAGAATGCCAGTGTGTAGGCGAAGAGAGCAGAGAGAAAGACGCACGGCGGTCTGCTCGAGTTCCTCGAAGGTCCGCGGCGGCGAAGGACGGTTCGTAGCGAAATTAAAATCCTAAAACGCGCGGGCGTCCGAGCTGGTGATTTAAGGAGCCACCACGGAGACGAAGAAGACAGCCGCGTGCCGAGACGAGCGGCTCCCTCTTGGCATGTTTCAGCAACAGGAGCATCGGGGAGCAACACTCGCACTCGGAGGGATATGGGAACGTGCGCATCGCAGACGAACGGCGAAACGCTTCGAGGATGGCGCCGCAAGGTCAGACACACCAGCACCGGCTAATCGGCAAAATAGGTTCAAAAATTGCCTCTCCAGTTTTGGCCTTTACAGCGAACGCTCTGAGTTCGATCATTAAAAAAAAAAGAAGCAACGTTGCGTGGTAGAAAAATGAAGGTTATGGCTTAATTTCATAAGGCGTGTATCCTTAAACGAATAAACGTTAAGACGAGCTTAAACTTGGAGCACGTGACAAATGAGTGCAAGAGAGATAGTTGCATTTTTCGAATCAATCCCATGTAAAAATGGTTGACATTTTTGGGGTAAAATCGAAGTATCATCGGACGCGGTATTGAATTCTACGTCAGCTAATAATTCGTTTTTTCTCTAAAAAAATCTAAAAAAATCAAGTTATCAAAGGTGCTGAGAAGATTACTTTTGCATAATAATGATTCCAAAATGTTATTAGCAAATTGATGAAAAATAAAATTGTTTAACAAATTTCCCCGAAACCTAATGTTTTTTTTTTTATGAACATGATTCGTTCATTTTTCTGAATACGTATGAATTTTTTCAGATTTTTTAATTCACATTTGTGACTCTACACATTTTTCCCATACAAAAAAAAATTCAAAGTGGATTTTGACCTTAAGCCCATATGAAGCAACCCCTGCCAGTCCATCAAAAGCTCAGTCGGTATCAAAAACTGTAATCAACTTTTCTCACGAGTTCTTCCATCTACGGTCAAAAGAAAAGTCTCATCGGAAGCGGATATCATCTCAACATTCGATGAGACTTTTCTTTCGAGCATGCATGCCAGAATCCGTGAGAATAGTTGATTACAGTTTTTATTACCGACCGCGGCTTTTAAGCGAATGTATCGTCAAATGAGAAAGACAGCCGGGTGCCGAGACGGGCGGCTCCCTCCCGGCATGTTTCAGCAACAGGAGTCGGTGGAGCATCGGGGAGCAACACTTCGGCGCGGAGGGATATGGGAATGTGCGCATCGCAGACGAACGGCGAAACGCTTCGAGGATGGCGCCGCAAGGTCAGACACACCAGCACCGTCTAATCGGCTAAATAGGCTCAAAAATTGCTTCTCCAGTTTTCAGCCTTTACAACCTACTCTCCGAAATCGAACGGCAAAAAACATATATATATACGTATACGTTAAAAGAAGCAACGCTGCGTGGTAAAAGAACGAAAGTTATGGTTTAATTTCATATGTATCGTTAAACGAATAAACGGGACGCACGTGGTATGACTGCGGTACGAGATCTGGCAGAGGGGCGAATCGGAAGGAGAAGCGAGAGCCGAGAGGATCCCGCATAATGCCGACGAGCTCTGCCCGAGTAGATAATAAAACACGATCGATCGAAACCGAGCATTTATTTTTCAGAAGAGATTGGAGAGGCGACGCCGTACGAGCGCGGCGAGAGCGTAATTTGTATTTCTGACGATCCTCGGGAACGATCGCGCACCTGTACATACACGAGGAACCAATTTTAAACGCATGTCGGCCACGGATGCTTCGAACAACGACTGACGACTCGAGCTGCGTCTCCAAATAACACCGAGCTTCGGCCACATTGTAGCATTGATACACGATCGGTAATTTCTTCTTTTTTTTTAGGTGTAATGATAAAATTAAATTTACTACGAAGTTGGGTTTAAATATCCTTGGATGATTAAAAAAATTGAATAGATAATAATGTCTTTTCAGGGCCACCAAAATATGACATTGGCGATAAAGAAAACTACAAAAAACTACTCTGGTAAAAAATATCTCTTTGATTCAACTAAATTTTTTTTGTATGTATTAAAAGTTCGCTCGTTTCAACGGCCTACTAAATCACTTGGCAGGCCGGTAGACGAGCGAATCCACAGAATTTATTTCAATCCAACAAATCTTTTTCTACGAGTGTATAAATACATGGCGGACACTGAAAGCAGTGGAAAAAGTTGCCCGGCTGTTCTCCGGACTTTCTCTGATCATTCTTCTCGTCGTGAAGTCTCTCATTTTCGCCGACCATTAAAAAAATGCTCGATTTGTCCCCGATTTTCCGTTTTTCCCCAACCGGTAATCACCGTGCAATTAGCTCAGTTTTAATTTCTGCCTTACTCGAATCCCGCGTTTTCGGAATCTCCAGCTAAATCTAAGGATCGCTCGAGATACCTCGCCGGAACAAGGAAAAAACACAGTCAAAAAAAATTTCGTAAAAATAATGTTCTTAAATAAGTCACAATCTCGTTTGTGCGGGTTTGAATATAAAAACCTGTCCTTTTATTTCCCGTGTAAAACTAGCAATTTTAGTTTCTACTTTTGTTTGTAAAACTAAGCCGGATGGTGCGATCGGGAAATAAACGAATAAAAATTATCGTGTCTGGACAATCTAAAGTACGAGCCGGAAAATAATGTTTAAACATGAAAAAAAAAAACAAAACAAAAAAAAAGTCCTTAGAATTTTGCCTCATCACAGAGAAAACTTTATTTTTCATCTCGTTGCGCAGTTTCATATTTTCCCCGACCGATAAAATTGGGGAGAAATCCCTGACGTCTCCCCAATTTCCATTTCTCCCCGGACCGGTAATGACTGCAAATTAGCATAGCTCAGCCTTTCCTTCGCCCTCCCTCCAGTTCCACGTTTTTCGGAATCTCCAGCCAAATCTACCGCTTCCCCGAGACATCTCGCTGGAGCAAGGAGACTAAAGTACGTCGACGAAAATGCGACTAGGCCGTTCCCAAAATGGCGAGCACTCTCGCGTTTCACGGGGACGTTCGCCACGCCTGAGGTGACACGTAAAATTTTTCCACATCACTCTCTCTCTTCGCGTCGATTACACGCGCCTCTCTGCATGCGTCGTTCCACTGCCCGAGCGAGCAAGATGGAGATTCCGCAATCAGGGCGGAGAGGGGGGGGGAGAACGGAAGTGGCCAAAGGGGTAATGAGGGGTGAAGAGGATAATACGCTTCACGACGAGAGTGAGAGCGGTTCGGCGGCAATGGCGAGTCAGCGAGTCGGTGACTCGGTCGGTAAGGTAGGCAGCGCGCGGCCTGACCTGCCCCAAAATCGAGTCGATTTCTCCGTGTGCCTCTTGTCTGCGTACAGCCGTCCGAAACATGTGGCAGCGGCGTCGACGACGCACGTATGAAAGCGGAGAATCTCGTTGGATTTTGCGTTCGGAGAGAACGTCGTGGAAGCGGTAAGGTTGATGTCGGCCGTGCGAAGGGGAAGCGAGGCGGGACGGTGGGTCAACTCGGCCGGTCGAGCTCGAACTCGCACGGAGACGAAAACCACAGAGATCGTCGGACGACGAGCTCTCTCGCGACCTTCCAACGGGCGGACCCCTCTACGGCTCGGGCTCTGCCCCGTGACGCCCCATCGGCCCAACGATCCACCACCGGAGACTCTCCTCGATGATCTTCGGGAACCGCGCGCTACGTCATCGGCCCGACGCCGACGCTCTGCGCTCGGCCCGGCCCCTTTTTGTTTCTTCCTCCTCGCGGTTTCTCCGTCCGGGCCGAGAGACAATGACTTTGTTGTAAATTCACTTCCGAAAATCTACTGAAAGCGCAGGAGTTGAAAGTTTTATTTTATGCGGAGAAATGTGACTATTTGTTGCGTTCGTGCGGACACAAAGTTACTTTATGTGGACTCTATAAAAAGTCGAGTAGCGATTATTTCGATTTAAAAAAATTTGGATCGTTCGTCAAGCTGGCGAGGCAATGATCGGCAGATGCCCGAAGAAACTTGTCCAAAAAAACCCTGGTCTTTACGTTTCCTGATCAAGTAATGATTTTTTCCTGACTATAAATTAGCTTGATGGTAAATAATGTTTGTAGATCGTTTGTTCACAGTACGAAAATTTTCGACGCGAATGTACTTTAATTTTCAACGCAAATACAGCGTTGAAAATTAAAGTGCATTTCAATCTTAATCAGTCAAAATCGATGAAGAGTCCTTCTGGGAACGAATGAAAAATTAATGATTCTTCAAATTGTACCTCTCCACAGAGATACCTTTACTTTTTCTGCATCGTCACTCATTCTCCCTGACCGATTGTAAAAATGCCCTGACCTTGCCCTGATTTTCCGGACCAATTTTATTTTCAATTCCCCGAACCTTCCGGCGTTTCCAGGATTTCCCCGCCCCGTAAAAAAATGATTTGCACATTTGACAAATATCAATTACCCATAATTATTTATCATGTCAGTTTTCTATTTTTATCAAATAAAAAATACTATTCATTGAAACAAAAATTATAAAATCAACAATAAAAACTAATGTTTCTCAAATACACAAATATTTTTAACTATGTGACCTGTGGTCACCATATCATGATATATATGTAGTCCACTTTTGTCAACATTATATTTTTATCTTTAATACAACAAAAATAACCTATCAACGACGCAAGAAGGTAATTCATCAACGTTCCACCGTCATACAATAACAAAACCGAAAAAGGTGTCCTCGATCGTCGTATCGAATTTATCTCCCCTCACAAATTACACATTAATTACATCTCCGACCGATTTCATTCAAGAAAACAATCTTCGCGTCAACGAGCTCGACGGAAGCGCGCAGATGCTATAGCTGCACCCACTTGTCCTCCGGTAGAACAAAGACGAAGCCTCGAGGATATCAATCTAAACGTCTCGTAAAACAGCGCCTTCACCTGCGTTCGAGATACCGTAAAAAAACAACGTATCGTCTACTTCGACGGGACTTTTTGTCTCCCCTCCCGAGAGAGTGTTTCGGTGAAGGAGAAGAGGAACGAGCGAACGCCATCGACATCGTCGCTGCTGTATTGCCTGGGAGAGGTCCTTATCGTTGCGCCTTGTTGGAAAATCGCGAGGCTCCCCGGAGGTAACACGTGCTGGCTGCTGTTGCCGGGGTAGCGCGGGCAGCAGCTGTGTAGAGCCCGTTTATCGACGCAAACTCCCATCACCCGCTTACGCAACTACGTGGCTACGTCGACTAGGTGGCAGCTACTAGCACTGTTTTTCCGACGCTTCGCTTTTACGAAACGACGTTATAAACTCCGCTGAGAAAACACGTGCACCGAAGGTAAATTCTCCCAACACTCGGGATATCATCCGAACGTGCCGTATCCGACGACGCGGAGGATTGGAGAGGAAGAGTAATATAGATAAAATTCAATACCGGTTCGATGAATAATTGTTGCGACTTTGGATTTGGCCTTGCAATATTTTTATTACGTTTGCAAAACTCGATATTGTTAATTCAGATTTTCACATTTTGACACTGTTTTTAACGTCGCGAGCGAAACCAAGCTTTAGTTTCTTTTTAGGTGTTTATATTATATATATTTTTTTATTATTGTTTCGATCCACGTTATTGTGATATAACTGTTTGTTTGCTTTGTGTGAATTCTTCGTTTACTGCTAAAGACTGTTCAGTTGATAGGCGAGCCCTGTCGCCGTGTAATTGGCCTCTTCCGTTAGTTTCTTATGAAATAAATAAATAAATAAATAAATAAATCAACATGGCTGAAGGACTCAGGTCGATGGCCCTTTGCCAAGATGTCAAATTACCGTTAGGTATAAAATTAGTATAAGAAGATAACTGTATAAATATTAACTTTGGCAATAAATCTCTTTTACTACTACTAAATAAACAAATAAATACTGTGTACTGACTCTGGTCGATCTACCATGTAAAATAGTAATGTTATATGTAGAATTTTTTTATTTTTACCGTATAATGTTAAATATTATTAACGCGCCCACTGCTACTAAAAAAATGTGTAATTACAACCACTATTTGAATTAAGTTGACTAGCTTGGTCCGAGCCATTTGTTTCCTCGAATACCTCGTCAAGGACTACATAACCAAATCCGTTGTACATCGTGCTCCTACTTAAATATCCACAAGCAAAAAAAGAACCGGACTATCGGGCAGAATGAAGTGAGAGAGTGGGAAGCACTTAAGCCCCTAGCCTATTGATTTATAAATAAATAAATAAATAGATAATTGAGCTGGAATTATTTCGGTCTATGGTCCATTGGCAACATGTGCCAAGTAAAATAGCAATATTGTATAATGTAAAATATAGTCAACACGATACTACTAAACAAATGTATAATTATTCCTACAATTTGAATTAAGTTACCGGGCTTGGTTCGAGCCTTTTGTTTGCTCGAAAACCTCGTCAAGGACTACAATAACCAAATCCGTTCTACCTCGTGCTCCTACTTAAATACCCAGAAGTAAAAAACAGAGAACCGGACTATCATGCAGAACAGAGAGTGAGAGAGTGGGAAGCGCGTAAGCCCCTAGTCACGGTCCGCGCGAAATCGATAAAACACGCGCGCTAAATAGAGAGGGACGAGCGCGCAAAAGGGAGGGTGTTTCGCGACCGCGACGGCGTACGAAGGATCGCTCGGCGCTCGCCGGTCGGGAGGTTCGCTTTCCCGAAAGACGTATCCAGCGGGTTTTCGGGCTCGTGCGGAGGTTCGATGTCGAGCTTGACGGGGGGATGGCTTATCGAGGGGATCGCGGCGACGGGAAGGGCGCAACATCGCCATCCATATCGACCAGTCTGCGAGGAACTAGCGTCAGCCCAGGACGGAGGTCAAGGTCGCCGAACGTACCACGCCTCCCTGTGCTCGAACGTCACGACGGCGACGGTGGCGGGGGCGACTACGACGCGGCAACGGACGCCATCTACTGGTCCGGGAAAAATTTAATTTTTTTCCTCCCCCCCGCCCCCCTCCAACCACCCCCGCAGCGCGGCTCTACGCGCTTCGTGTTCTCCCTTGGAAACTCTCAACGGTCCATCATTCTTTGTTACCACTTCTTACCACTCTTCATCTCCTTAGAGTATTTTTTTTTTTTTTTTTTTCTCCTCCATCTCGGAGAGTTTGCGGAGGGTGGGAAGAGAGGGTGCGAGCTCTCGAAAGATCCACGGCAAACACCTGGGTGGCTATCATCAATAATGTTACCCGCCGCCTAATACGGCTTCGCAAAGTATGACGGTGACACATCGTGTAACACGGACGACGCTCAACTTCAAGGTAAGAAGAGACGGAAATATAGACACGTATAAATATAAATGTCTGTGTGTGTATATAACAAAAACAACGATAGCTACGTATCTCAGACTCGGACGGTGTACCACGTGTCGGTCTTTTTTATGATTTGTCGAATATCGTTCGCGTGTAATTCCGACGCAGTCACGCCCTGTGGTCCTATATACCTACTCCGAGCACCCACGACAACTTTTTTTTTTTTTTTTTTCTTTGAGCTTCTACGCACCGATGAAAATTCATTTGGTATTTTCATTTTCATACGCGCTGCTGCGAATACGGAGGCACAGGAGTTTGTTATATATATATGTTATATATGTGTGTATTTGTGTATAAGAAAAATACCGATAGCTACGTAGCTCCTACCCGGACGATGTACCACGTGTCGGTTTTTTTTATGATTTGGCGAATACCATTCGAGTGCATGCCGACGCAGTCACGCTCTGTGGTTCGATATAGCCAGTCCGAGCGCCCACAGTAAAAAAAAAAAATTGTATTTTATTTTTTTTTAGTTCTGCGCTCCGATGAAACTTCAATCGTATTTTCATTTCCATATAGACTGCAAGAGATACGGAGACGTACGATTCTTTTATATATATATATATATAGATATCAATATATATAAATGTGTATATATAGATACTAAGGTAAACGTCCCAATGACAAAGCGTGCGTGCAAGAGAGACCGAAATACTATTTTCCTGAATGTCCGGGGAGTGGGACGGCTCACTTAGGTGTTCGGTTATTGGTATTTTTACCATATATATATAACAAAAACAACGATAGCTACCCGGACGATGTGCCACGTGTCGAGCTTTGTTTATGATTTGTTGAATGCCATTTCAATGTATGTCGACGCAGTCACGTTCTGTGGTCCTATATACACTAAGAGAAGTATCTAGTAAAAATTACCGATCATCTAAGAAAAAATACCATAGCATATACTAGTAGGGCGCCAGGGTGTCTATGGCAGAAAGTCTCAGATTATCCAAGAATTTTTACCATAATATCTAAGAAAAATTCTTATAAATCAGAAACTTCCTACCATAGGTGGCGCCCTAGCGCCCTACTACTATGTGCTATGGTAATATCTCTCAAGCGATATGGTCATTTGTACTAGATTCTTCTCTCAGTGTACCTACTCCGAGGGCCGACAATTCTTTTTTTTATTTTTTGTTTTTACTATCCACGCTCTGATGAAAATTCACTCGTGTCTTCATTTCCATAGAGACTGCAGCGGATACGGAGGCATAAGATTGGATAACGTTAGTTTCGTCGTCGGGGCTTCGGGCCGATTTTATCGGGACGTTCCGTCGGATCGAATTATCGAGCGGCTCCGTACGGGGATTCCCCTAGATCTCTCCCGCACCGACACGCTCCTCGGCTAACAGTTCTCTATTGTGGTCCACGAGGGTCTCAACGAAGCCGCTCGCTGCTCTTCCACACGGCCGCTCGGCTCCAACTTTAGAGCGTCTACCGACTGAAACGACCTTCGCGAAGTTTGTGCAACTCCCATTAGAACGGGACAAAGTTCTCGAGAGTCCGTGAGGTTACCGCGTAGGAGAGGGAGAAGACGAAAGCGATGCTCCCTCGGATTTCTTATCCACCGAGAAACACGGATCCTGATTCGCACCGCCGATTCCGCAGATCTACGGGATTCGAACGATTCCCGAAATTTCCAGAATGGTCTTCGACGAATTTGGAAATTAATTTTTATTCTAGAAACGTGTGTAAATTTTTTATTTTTTTATTTTCGGGCCGTAAGTATGCATGCGAAGTAATAAAAGGAGATAAGGTTGTGACTAAAAAAAATGTTTTCTCAGATTACGGTCCAGAAACATGTCTTGCATGTCCCTGAATGCAAAAAAGCAACTTTCCATTTCTGTCTGCATGTCGGTCGGTAAGTCCGAGATGAAAAACACTTTGGAACAAAAATTAACGTGTATACATTGAACTTTAGTACGACATGAAATGCGATATGGACTTGGATGTTCGCGATACAGTGTAAAATAATAAAAGGTGTAATTACCGTATATTTCGAGAGTAATTATAACTCTTCGTATCGGTCTGTAAGTCTGCGCGGATCGAGAAACACTTTGGAACATAAATTAACGTGTATACATTGAACTTTAACACGATACGAAAAGCGATATGGACTCGTAGGATATTCGCGACACAGTGTAAAATAACGAAACGTGTAATTACCGAACGTTTCGAGAGTAATTATAACTCGAGCGGACTAATTACTTCCAAGGCAGCGTCACTGCCCGTTATAAACGAGAGTCAAATCAACACTTGTAGTTTACTATTCCACTTGACTAATACACTTTCCTGTGTTTGGTACAACTAAGTATTTAAAAAGCGTATTTACTCGCGGCACGATCAATCGAGTACGAATAAAATAATATTTTATTTTTTTAACTATCTTTATTTAATTATATTTTTTATATATATATTTATTTTCCAAAAACACTTTGGAACAAAAATTAACGTGCATACATTGAACTTTAGCACTATATGAAATGCGCTATGGATTTGTCGGATAATAATAAAAGGTGTAATTACTGTACATTTCGAGAGTAATGATAACTCGGGCGAATTAATTAGTTCCACAGCAGCGTCACTGCCCGTTATAAACCGGAGTCAAATCAATACCAACAGTTTACTGTTGAAAATCCACCTGACTGTGTTACGTATATATCTAAAAAAAAAAGCGTATTTATTTGTACCGAATAAAAAAGTATTGTATTGTAAAAAAAAACAAAAATTAGTCAGATTATAGTCCGGATATATGTTTTGCCTATCCCAGAATGCAAAAAAGCATTTTTCCATATCTCTTTGTCTATCGGTCCACAAGTCGCTTTGGAATAAAAACACTTTGGAATAAAAATTAACGTGTATATATTGAACTTTAGCGCAATACGAAACGCGCTATGGATTCAGTTTAAAATATTTAAAGGTGTAATTACCGATTGCAAGATTAATTTTAACTCGAACGAAGTAATTCCTCACTAAAGCAGCTTCACTACTCATTATAAACCCGCGTCAAATCAACACCTACAGTTTGCCATTGCCAACCCACTTAAAGGAATACGTCACAGATCGCCGTCTCTTAGCAATGGTTGAGGCCTATATGTCTATTCATATACAGGTTCGAAGCTCCTTCAACTCGTAATATCTTCGAAAATCTACGGGCACAAATCGATTTTATTTTTTTAATGCGTCCCCAATAATGTTGTAATGTTGTTTTAGCAAAAAATTCTAATACAGTAGTCTGGAAATATACATAAAAAAAAAGAATGTTGCTTTTCACGCGGCACCACATGCAGCTCGTGCTAATTAATCCAATTTTAAGCTCACGTATCTCGGAATCCATCTGGAGAAAAAAATTATTACAAATTCTTTTAAAAAAACCTTATTCAATGCCTTATAACACTTGTGATTTTTAGTTCCAAAAGTAGTAAATTCGTTGTGCGACGTATTCACTTAACTGTGTTTGCTATAACTAAACATCTATAAACAAAAGCATATTCATTTGCACCGCGATTAATAGACTACGAATAAAAAAAACTGTAATCGACCATCGACAACATTTTCGGGACGCTTCGTCGCTTGACTGCCTCAAGCCGGCTTCTCCTTTCACGTGTCTCGGAACAAGCCCGTTCGACGTTCATCGCTCTATGTCAAGGTCACCGCTCGGACTTTTATCGCTCGCCGCGATCAATTTCGGATAAAGATCGTTTCATCGGGAACGTAAAATCTCCGAACGTGAAATTCGACGATGTTGCGAAACAAAACAAAAAAAAAAATCGAGAGTTTCTTCGAACAGCCCAGTGAACAATTTCTCTCGGGCCATAACGCAGCAGTTTCGATAACGGCGCCTCGCCGGGCCACTTTCTTTTTATACGCGCCAGCGCGATTTCGTCACGAGGTGGCCCAACAACGAACGAGTTCTCGCGTAATTAATCGTCGGATCTCGCGATTAACGTGCGCGAGATGCGGCGCGACTATTTTCCGACTCTGCGCACACAATTCGCATCTTTCTTGGGCCGAGGCTCGTGCGGAGACTGGAATGCGAGGGAGGAAATATACTCGTCCGTTCTCGGCTATATTAGAGCGGCCGGGTGTGGCGACGGGAGTCCTGCGCGTTCTGCACGGGCGCGTTAATAATCCACGTTCGGAAGACTCGAAGGGATGCTTAGACTTGTACAGAATGCGCGCAATACGGACCGGGAATTAACATCTCGGTTTAGCCCTCGACCGTTCTCCGGGACTCGCGCGACACTCCGACCGGCTTCAAATGAAATTCCTACCGAGAGCCCTGCAGCTCTGACGCGGCAACGACGGGCGCGAGGTCGCGAGGGCTGCCCGCAGAGAAGGTGCCACTGTTATATCGGTCATCCCCTCATTAAAAAATTTTTTAATTAAAAATTTATTTCAATAGAAAATATCTCGAAATAACGACCTGATGAAAAATTAACGTGAGTAGGGAGAGCGGGGCAATATGGAACGGTGGGGCAAAATGGGATAGTGGGGCAAAACGCAACTTTCCAATAATTTTTGCATGCCCTATTTTGCCCTATCGATATATTCGGATTTTCTACCTCGTTTTGTAGCGCTGTCCTATTTTGCACCGCTCTTGCCTAATAATTACTGAAATTCCCATGAACGATGCGTTCCTCTATAACGCAAAAACAGGAATTTAAATTGTTATTTTTTTGTGAAAGATATTAATCACTGGATACAAATTTTTTTGAGAGGCACAAATATGTTCGAGTATTCGCAAGGGATTGGAAAATATTACGGGATCGTTTCAGTAAATGAAATATAAAAAAATTGGTGGAATACACAATTATTGTAGAGCACAGAATTATTATTAATTTTTTTCCGCGTACTGTTGTCGCCAATTTTTTCCAGCAATCATCACAAAACATTTCTCTAGTGCGCGGATTCAATCGATCGAAGCAAAATTGGATCTTTCGGATCAAGCTAATTACCTTTGATTGAAAAAAATCTCAAATTCATAGAATTAAATTAAATCCCACTGTCAAAGAAATTCGTTATCGCGACTATTGGAAGGAAAAATGTTTAATTCATTGGAATACACGTCGAGTACTTGTTTTCTCTTTTCCCCCAGTGTACTTCAAATTCGTATAATCAAATTATATCCTAGTGCCAAAGAACTTCGTTAACGTCACTATTGGAAGGAAAAATATTTAATTCATAGGACGAGTACACGTTGACTACTTATTTTTTAATTCAATTATTTTTTCCTCGGTACTCTGCGATGCCGGTTCCAGCGATAAATATTGAATTCGGAGAAACGCTTACGTATATACATCAACGAACCTTGACCCACAATGTCCGTTCGCGGAACGCTTCGTTTCTCTGACGCATCGCTCAAGTGCCCTCTCGCGAATTATGCACAATGAAGAACGACAGGACGGTCCCGAAAAAAAAAGAATTGAAAATAATAATAATAATAAAAAAATGATCCACGAACGAATATAAAGCTCGAACGAGTGCGACTCGAGATTTTTCGCCGCGCTAACGAGAAGGCAGAGAGAGCTTCTGTGAAACGGGAATAACGGGGGATTTTGCAGAGACGGGGGGGTTGAGAGTGGTACACGTGTAGCTGGTGAGAGTAATACCCTCGTCGAATGACAAAGGAAAAAGAGAGGCGGAGAGGATGAAAGAGGGAAAAAAAATCCACGGGTTCTTAGGGAGGCTGTCGCTCGGGACAACGAACAGAAAACGAGCCGCTCTTCTCCTACAGCCCGAGCTCTGATAAAAGTCCTCTCCGCGCTCGCGCGCAACGCTCGGCGTCGCGAGCGAAGCTACGGGCTTGTGTAACTCGTAATCATTTCCACGGCCTTCCAGCGTCGGCTCGCCGGTGACTTTCTACGCAAAACTCGACGACAACGATCATCCGCGGACAAGTCTGCCGGTGAGGTCGTAATAGCATTTCGCTCGTTATCCACTCTCGTGTACGCCTCGTCCACACACCGAGAGATTAGGAAGGCAACGATGCGGCGTTTGACCGACGAATTATGCGAACTTACGAGATCTTTTTTTTTTTTAGACGAACACGAGCTCGAATACATTTTACGCATGCCCGAAGGGTTGGAGATTTTTTTGAATTTTTTTTTTTTTTAACATTCAACTTTTTTTTTAATTTCATTTTTTTTTTTAATTCGATTTGAATTTTTTGTTTTTTCGTTCGAAGAGATAATTCCGTCGATCAGTTACGTAAAAGGCCGGAGCTGGTCTAAGAGATACGATACCGAAGGTGAGAGCACGATGCGTGAGCCTCGG
The DNA here is from genome assembly GCA_917499995.1 of Ichneumon xanthorius. Classification (NCBI taxonomy): domain Eukaryota; kingdom Metazoa; phylum Arthropoda; class Insecta; order Hymenoptera; family Ichneumonidae; genus Ichneumon; species Ichneumon xanthorius. The sequence continues at coordinate 19,799,215 of OU824202.1, read as the reverse complement.
GAGATTGCAAGCCGGGAGGTTAACAAATTGTGTCACTCAGTCTGTACACAGAACGAGTGCAAGTCAATTTCTTTTTCCTTATCGCGGACGAGTCTCGCGTGTTTTTCTTCGGCTAGAGAATTTTTGTACAGGTTTGCCTGTGACAGTTGCGAATTCCAAAAAAACATTTATGAAGAAAAAGTTGTTTGTAATTGAATGAATTAATCGAGATTGAGAAATGAGAAAAAATTAGATTGTGCGATATAACACAGTACATACTTTTTTCTCGTTCTTCATTCCCGATTAATTCATTTAATTACAAACTACTTTTTCAGTCTCGATTAATTCATTTGATTACAAACTACTTTTTTTTATATATTTTTTTCGCCTTAACGAGCAGCGACGATTACTATATAATACTCGTCGCGGCTCGTTAAGGCGATGTGACACCCCTTCCCACCCCGCACAACCGGGTCCGGTCGGTAACAGAAACTGTAATTCATTTTTTTTTTTCATGCTGCTGACCATTTCCGGTTGAAAGCAAATTCTCACATAAAGCGGATACCAGTGCAGGTTCGTGTCAGAATTTGCTCTTGAATGCGGATGATCGGCATCGTTAAAAGAAATTAATTAGAGTTCTTATTACCGACCGCGGTATTTCACGTCGCCTTAAGGAAGTGAAGTAAAAATGTGCATTCGATTATTAAACTCATTACTTCTTATTTACATTCATCAAATAAACATGAAAGTTACTCTGCACGGTAAGAAACAGGTTCATGCATTAATAAAAGATATCTTGTCCACAAATGTTGAACATTTTCTTCTTTTACCAAAAACATTTTTTTTTATTTTGTAAAACCGACGAGATAAAAATTGGTAAAATTGACGCAAAAAAAAATCGTGGACGTTTGCGGTTAAGAAAAGTTTCTTAAACGTGCATACCTTCTTTAACTCGTACGCATCGTTCGACTCATCTTTCTGCCCTCGGGCAAATAAAAAAATAAATAAAAAAAACCAACCCATGTACGTACAATTAACGCTCCCACGAGAGGTACAATTCTAAATTCTATCGTCGATTCTTATTATCGTGATTATCGCTCCCGTTCCGCGGTCCGCTGCAGGCGGCGTCGGAGATAACGGACGAGACTTCTCGTACGGCATGGAGATAAAAGTTGGAAGGAGCGAGCGTTCCGAGTCGATAAACCGTGCGCGTGGATCGGCCGCTCTGATATGTCTCGACGCGGGTCGTGCTGCAATTATATTCCTCGTATCGATAAACACCTGCTGATCGTATTAAGTTTACTTCTCTATTGTAACGTCCTGCCGTACGGGGAAACGCGGCGTAGAACACAAAACGCCGGTGTACATAGACGCGGCGCTACAAAGTAAAATCGCTACTAATGTTTCATCTCCACAAACAACCACAATTTTTTTCTTGTTCATTTTACAAAAATTCGTCGTTTTATAAAAATGCTTCTTTATTTTACAAATATACTTCGTAAAATTAACAATTTAACAAAAATATTTTGTAAAAATCATAATTTTACAAGTATATTTTGTAAAATTAACAGTTTTACAAATATATTTTGTAAAATTAACAATTTTACAAATATATTTTGTAAAATTAACAGTTTTACAAATATATTTTGTAAAATTAACAGTTTTACAAACATATTTTGAAAAATGAGCATTTTATTGTAAAATACATTTTGTAAAATGAACAAGAAAATAATTGTGGACGTTTGTGGACAAAAAAGTTTGTTAAGAGCGCAAATCTTTTTTACTGTGTAGCGCGAATGCTGGTGCGGAATAATATTTCTGCTTCCCTCTCTTGGGGGGGAGGGGGGGACATTCGGAAAGTCGATACTTCGACGCGTAGCTACGCCACCGGGAGCCACCGGCCGTTATTTAATACCGACTTGACGTTCACTCGCAGTTCGACGCCCATATCTGAGGGGACTACTGCGCACACGTACAGAGAAAGCGACTGCAGAATCTTCATCGAGCCTCGGGCTCGGCTCGAGAACCACCGGTAGATATCTGGCGAGGGGACTCCATGCTGCGGAGGAAGATGTTCGTGTTGTTGTTTCGCACCGAGAATGAGGGGCGGCCGGAGGTGGACACGGATAACGAAAATGCAACTACGTGCGATCCGAGAATGGTGATATTTGAATCGTCTGGAACAATCGCTTTTGGCCTTGAGCTCACGAGCCTATCGATGGCTCGTAAACACTCCTGCGACTATCTAGCTCGTTCCCGATTCTTTGTCGTACTATGATCATTTAATTAGTTATGGTCGTTGCGAACTTGAATCATTAATAATAATAATTATTATTATTATTTAGTTATTTTCTGGACGAGACGAGCGACTTTACATTTACAATTTTTACAGTTCAGATAGCAATACAGATATGAACCAAAATATAGCATGTGCAAACATGATAACATCGTAATATATAAAGTTTATTATTTTCCCTTATTATAAAATGTTTTGTATTATTATTATTGTTATTTAACGTGACTGGTGAGAAATGCTTGATCGGCGGAAATCGTAACTCTTCGCACTTTGATCGAATCGCAATCGCGATTGGATCGTCCAAATTTGGTTGGATAAAAGTGTCATAAGCTGCAGTACAAGGAAATAAGACACAAGGAAAACGACTCGATAACCGCTCTCGGCCGCAGCCTTAAGGCCTATCAATAGTCTATTCGAGCCTATGCTCTCTAAGTCTACGAAGTTCGAGAATAATTTGCCTATAAAATCATTATATTGATACCCTTTCCAATGTAATCGAGAGCGATGGAAGAGGCGTAGGGTCTTGCACGTGTTTCATCGATGCAGGAACCACGCCCGAGTGCCGTAAAAAATCCTTCGAGTATCGTTTTTTTAAAGCGAAATTAACACGAGAGCAGAAGACGAGCGACTTTCGGAAAAGCGACAGCGGCCGTGATGCGCGGAGTGTCCACGAGGCGTCGTGACCGTCGCCCGAGCACGCTCGCTCGGCTAATGACCGCCACCGTCGGCCTCCGAGGGGCAAATTATTGCGATTCCTGATTACAGGCTCTCTCGCCCCGAATGACTCGTACGACGTTCGCCGCAACCCGCGGGAATAAGTTCGCCGTCTTTCTTCGAAACTGGCACGAGAAGGAGAGCGGCCGCTCGTCCCTCTCGCCGACCATTCGCTTTCCGAGCAAAAGCCGGGCATTCGGTGCTCGGCCGGCTACGCGGCGCGGCGATGATCTTCGGGGACGCGGGTCTGGTCTCCGTGCAGGAAAGCACGGGAAACGAGAATACAGACCGGCCGGCCAGCCAGCCAGCGAAGGAAGGAACGACGAACGGGGCTATGAAACGGGCCCTGCTTGCCTGCTGTTCCTCCCGAGAATTCCACGGCTAGACTCCGCTCGCTACCGACTCCCTCCACGAAATAACGGTGTGTGTGGCTCCGCGTCGACCATTTCGAAATTCTCAGAGAACATCGCGCGGCTTGCACTCGCCGGTGCACGAGATCGAAGGAAAAAAACAACTTCTCGCTCATGACGATCCCCGACCATGTGGGAGAAAATTCATCATTGGCAGGACCTTTGATCGTACGAAATTCGATCCTCGCTAGAAAGCTCCTTTGGAACTCGTTATAGTACAATCGACTGCGCTGTTGGGGAAATCCCTTCACCTGTTACACTGTAAATAAAATCGTATGAAATTTAATGTACAATTGTGATGAAAAATTTATGTTCGGTGTATTAAAAACATTGGAAATAGTACAGTGTTTTTTAATAATTTATTTTCGTTTCCATGAAAAAGTATATTCATATTTCATCGCAATTGTGTATTAAATTTAATGTACCACTTTTTGCATAAAAACTTCTAGTCCGGTACATTTAATTTACAATGTCTTCTTACAGTCTACTCTCTCGGATAATAATATAATTATGTAATAATAATAATTAATCGTCGTGTAATAATAATTATATTATTATTATAGCAATAATTATTATATGGCGATTAATTATTGATTATTAATTATACTCGTAATTATATTACTTAGTCATATTATATTACCGTAAAATAATGTAAATAATTGTAATCTAATAATTTTTCTCGTGTACCGGGGATTATTTGCGCAATCGCTGTTAAAAAAGCGGCGGATCTCTCTCACAGTGTATCTCGGTCGATGGGTCTCCCATAGTATTCGTAATTGGGCCCGACCCGTTATTAAATAAATAAATAAATAATGTTCTCTTATTTGAATTGCACAATTTTATTATGCGCAATGTGAACGGAAGCCGCGGATTCTTGAATCTATTTGTTGCATTTGCAATTTTGCAAGTTAGTTGTAAATCAGCGAGGACTTGGCGTACACTTCGAGCTTAGCATGTGCTACAGCGCGTGTGCTCGCATGTGACGCTGCGCTTGTGTGCGTACACAAAAGCCCACAGAGAAGCGAAGTTGGCTCGTTCACCTCCTGGGCGAAATAACGCACACGACGACGTTGAGAATTATTCTCGTGGCATATCTCGTCTCTCTCTCTCGCTCTCCGTTGTTGTATACAACACAAAGTCTTCGCGGGACGGGCAGAAGGATAACTTCGTTATCTCTCGCTAATTGCACGTCGCGCGTTCTTAACGAGGAACCGACTACTAATTATATCCTTTAATGTTCGAAAGGGCTTCAATAGACACGTTTCATCCAACCCGAGGTATAAGTAAACAATGGTATTACGCAGTCGCTTTGTACTTTTTGCTGTATGAAATTCGTTTACCTTAACGATGATAATCCACGACGAGCTTTGATAAATAAAAATGTTATATTCTCGTACGCTATTTGTATCAATCTCTTGTGTCGGTAATGTCGCGGCAACTGAGCTCTGCAACGAGGAACCTTTGATTATAGTTTTTATTTTATTTTTAAGGACATGTGATGCACACTCATTCGGTAACAAATCGGTTTCTCTATTTTCTCTTCGACTATTAATAATTCGGACAAAAGCAAATTAGGTTTTGATAGGCTGTATATGAATACACGAAAGCCTAATTTTCTTTTGTCCGAAATATTAATAGTCGCGGAGAAAATAGGACAACTGATTAACGACCGAGCCTGTAGCGCATGCCCTTGAGGGCACCGGGAAGGTTCGACCTATCAAATATTTTAGTCGCTTTAGATTTGTTTGTAAACAGATAATAAAATAAATAATAAAATAAAAAAGCAGATGGTTCTAAACTGAGCGTGTTTTACTGAGTTGAAAAGTACATTCAGAACTGGTGATATCGTTAACTACAATCTCATTATAATCGGCCCTATCGAATCAACCCAGTAAAAAGAATTATTTTATAGCAACGAAAAACATAAATTTATCATTTTTTGTGTGACTTTTTTTGTTCACGCGGTTGTGTGAATTTCTACCAATATTTTTAAAAATTGTTTTCATTTAATATTAACGGTTTGAGAAAAAATTCGATTACAGCTCCACACAGTAAAATATTGTTTACGATTGTAAATCGACTCTTATCGTATTTATAGAATAATCGACCAGTTTTTCTCCGATGAATTTCGCGGCTTAACATTGTGATTCGGATATGAAAATTCGGTTATTCTCGGTGTTAAGCCAATAAAATTTAAAATAGCGTGAATACCGCGGGCGTTAATACATCGGAGCAAAGTGTCGTGAATAAGAACCGAGCGATGATACGGGAAGCGATAGCGAGCAGCGGCTGCCTTGCTGTGGGATATTTGCGGTAATGGCGAACCGGCTGACCGAGCGCGGTCGATTCCCACTACGGATGCTGCGGCAGACGCATCCTCGTTTAATACTATGCCACCGATAAGTCTCAGCGACATGGACGACTCGACTATTAAATGCTACCGTGAACTATAGATTGACCTTAAAAGATATTTTATCTGCATGACAAAAAAAAATGAAATGTACAAAACTGGCTCTTAGCCGAAGCACCGGAAGTACGAATAAATGTTTATGAAAGTGCTAATCACCGAGAACAATATATATATATATATATATATATATATATATATATATATATATATATATATTTTTTTTATCGCTTCCGGCTCATGTATCCGTATCAAATATCGAACCGGATCAGCGGAGCATAAACTTTTTGTTCGTGCAATGGACAACTTAATTGCAGTTTTGTATTACCGACTGAGTTGTGTTTCTCATGCTCTTAAGAGAAGGCTGAACACGTATGGGAGCGAAAAAGACAGAGTTCAAATTTTGAATGCATTTTTCTCCGCAACAATTCTATAAAATGAAAAACCGTTCCGTAGAAAAATGTATTCACAAAATATTTTGAGGAAGTCTAAACACGACTAGCGCGAGACAGACTAAAAATTTTGAATGCATTTTTCTCCGAAACGAGTTTTTTTATTTTTTAAAAGTGTTTTGAAGAAAAATGGATTAAACCTTTTTGAATGTTTATGTTAACCTTTAGCCCCACCTTTAATGCTCCTTCACACTCGCTTGGTGTAAGAATTTACTTGTTGACCGTCCAAGGTCACCACCGTTGAAAAACTTAGGTACAGTTTCGCATTACCGACAGAGTCGTTTCGCGCGCTCGCAGTGCCGAAGCCAGAATGAAGAAAAGAGCGATCAGGGAGGCATTAAATATGGAAATTCGCTGCCGAGCTGCAGAAATTACGCCTGCGCAGTGTTGAGCGAGGGTAAAGGGGGTGCAGCTTATCCGCATGTAAGATGGATTTTACTCTACAGTACCGGATGTGAAGAATGGTCGCGTCTCACCGCGATTCACGATCTCTTCCCATTCACATTCTTCGGCCGGTATTCTCCCGCGAGTAGGATCGCCTTTCTGCCCACGAAGCCACCGGCCTAGCCTTACACTTTTGTTTCCGTTTAATGCCGTCGGTTAAATCCCGCGTTACCGCCGCCTCTCCCTTTCCACTCTGGCGTCACCTTTCCAACATCCTTGTGCTTCTATCCGCGCACACCGAGTCTCTCGCGCGGGGTGATCAATGAAAATTGCGGGAATCTCCGTGCGCGAAAAGCCCGCACGAAAACCCACCGACGATTCCGACGTTCGAAATATAACGGTCGTTTCTCATGATCCGGCGGACGGGTCAACGCTGCCGGCGGACTCTCCGCTGTTTGCAAACCGACTCGGTGTGTACAACGAAATAATAAAAAATGATAGAGTACGCTCCGGTGCGCTCGCCGGTTGTAATAGAGGCGGGCAAAGTGAAACTTTCTCGAGTGTCAACCTTGAGGAGGGTTTCACGATAGCGGCGGCCGTTCCGAGGAAAAAAAGAATGCGCTTTGGCACACTCAGCCTCTGAGCTCGAGACTTGCGGTCTTTGAGGACAAATTTAAATAAAAAATAAAAAGTTTATTAACTCATTAAATTAATGATTTTGAGGACAAAAGTTCTAAATCGGATTTTTTTCTCTTTCGATTGCATCGATCGACGCTAAAAGTCTCTTCCGGCAAAAAAACACGCTTTGACATATTCGGCCTCTGACCTTGAGACTTTTGGGCTCTGAGGAAAAATAAAAACAAATAAAAAATTGATTCATTTATTAAATGGGTGATTTTGAGGACAAAAAATTGAAGTCGGATTTTTTCTTTTTCATTTGCATGGATCGACGCTAATAGTCTCGTCCCGCAACAAAAAAAACGCCCTTTGGCACATTCAGCCTCTGAGTTCGAGACTTCGGTTTCTGGTGAAAAATCAAAAAAAGAAACAATAAAAATCGACGAACCGTCCAGCACTCATTTTTTGGGAGAACGAAAGCTCGAAATCGGATTTTTTCTCTTTCGCTCGCATGGATCGCCGGTGGAAGTCTCGTGCGGCAAATTTTGTCGCCTCAATTAAGTCTGAGCGAAGAACTCAGCGGGTAAGGCAGATTTCAACGCAAACACGCCCACTGCTGCTCTGCCTTTGTCGCTGCCTCCGTGAATCGTTAACAAACCCATTGTATACGCGATCGGCCACTCCCACAGCGATCCAAAAACGCCTGTCGAGTACGACAGAAAAAAAGTCGATTAACAGTCAAGTAAAAAAAAGAAGAAAAAAAACGAGTTACTGAGACGCGAATCTCGAGCAGCCAGAAGAGTTCCGAGGCTTTCGTCACTCTTCCCATTAGAAATTCATAACATCCAATTCGTCGGGTTATAATGCGACAAATTTATGCATTAACCGACGTCCACCCTCACCGGCCGCGACGAATAAAATTTGATAACTTTGTCTTTGATGTGCCGCGCAGTTTTCTTTCGGTGGAATCTGTTTTATCATCGCGTTCGCGAGGTATAGCATCGAGCGGGGCAAAATGGAACAGTGGGGCAAAACACTATTATCCAATAAGTCTTGGATGGTGGCGGAAGGTCGTGAGTGGGGCAAAACGGGCTTGAAAATGTGGATGTATCGATGGGGCAAAATGGGTCATCCAAAAATTATTGGAAAATTGAGTTTTGTCCGACTGTCCCATTTTGCCCCGGTCTTCCTACAGGGCTCGTAGAAAGTATTGACGGTTGGATGGTGGCGGAGGGTCGTGAGTGGGGCAAAACGGGTTTGAAAATCCGGATTCATCGCTGGTATAAAATGGGTAATCCACAAATTATTGGAAAATTGAGTTTTGCCCGACTGTTCCATTTTGCCCCGCTCTCCCCTACAGGGCTCCTAGAAAGTATCGACGGGTTATTTTAATTTATTTATTTTCAATTTTTGCTCCGGCCCAGAGTCGGCCTGTGCAAAAATGTATTAATAATTGCCAGCTGCGGCGACAACTTGGAAAAATCTTAATGACACGTGTTTGTATAATTATCCTAATTAGTGTGGTCCTCGCGTGACGGATGTCATCCGGAGATCCGTACGGCTATCTCTCCTCTTACTTCTTCGTTTCTCGTTACTTATCGTGACGGTAGGATAGCTAGGTTGTACACACATATATCTATACGTGTATATATAAAGTAAAGTGCGAGTGCTTTATATGCCGGTGAACATTTCTTCTTGAATTCGCTCGGGCAGCTCGCGATGGGAAACCCGGCCGACGTACGGATTAATAAAAGATTGTTCGCGTGATAAGTCCTCGCTGGTGCGCTCCCGGTGCATCCTCCTCGGTTTTCGTACCGCTTATTCGCTTCGGGCTTTTTAGCTCTCAAGCATCAACGAGCGAGTTCCTTACGCGTTCTCGTGTAACACGATCATTATTCTATGAGCGACGTTACAAAGCCCGACGATAAGAGGCGCCCTGGCTCCGTAACCCTCGTTACGTTACTTACTCCGAGGCTTGTATTAATTCTCGGAGTAATTCGTAATCGAGTTCTTCTTAATTCGACTCCTCCTCTTAATTCTCGGAGTAATACGTAATCGCGGAATGGATCTCCTCTGATTCGAAAGTACGTATGTAAGTTACCATAGCCGAGATTACGAATAAAACTAACGGTTTATGGTGGCCCGCGCACTCTCATGGGTTTCCCGTGAGTTGCTTTGAGTATCGGTGAATATTTGCGAATATCGGTACCCTGGTGGTAATGACACACGGGACCAGTGTTGACCGGCGTTGGGCGAACACTGACCGACACTGTGCCAATACCGGCCCCGTGTTGTGTTTCCCCTATCGTCTGAGTATCTATGAGTATCCGTGAGTATCGGTATGAATACCTGAATGAGTACCTGTGAGTATCGGTAAGAGTATCCGTGAGTATCGGTATGAATACCTGTATGAGTACCTATGAGTATCGGTATGAGTATCGGTATAAGTATCGGTATGAGTATGTGTGAGTATCTGTGAGTATCGGTATGAGTATCGGTAAGAGTATCGGTATGAGTATCGGTATGAGTATCGGTATGAGTATCTGTATAAGTACTATGAGTATCGGTATGAGTATCTGTATAAGTACTGTGAGTATCTGTATAATTACTGTGAGTATCTGTATAATTACTGTGAGTATCTGTATAAATACTGTGAGTATCTGTATAATTACTGTGAGTACCTGTATAATTACTGTGAGTATCGGTATGAGGGTCTGTGAGTATTTTTGTGCGGGTATCCACGTATGTATCCATGAATATCTACAAGTACCTGGAGCATCGGTGAGTATCTGCGAGTATCGGCTTGAGTATCGGTGGGACTATCTGTGAGTTCCCGAGATTATTACTCTTTTTTGCTACAGAAAAAAATCGATGTAAAGTAAAAACGAAAAAAAAACTCAACAATATGGCAGGATATTGTGGCAGCTTTATTCGTGCTGTGATCGGTTACAGTGCGACGCTGAGAACTGGGAACTATTCACGAGGAACTACGACGATATCGTAACCGCAAATACGAACATTATTTCTTCCGACACTGTCCGACGTGATTTCAGGCCTAAGAGGAAAATAATAATGTTTTCGGTGTTTACCATTCACGAACACAGCTAGTGCTCATCAAAACATCCACTTATTTTTTTTTTCTATTCAGTTGAATTATTCATTACGCACAAAAATCTACTAAAACCAATTACCAGTCTATTTTCAATAGTCACCGTAACATTATCACTTGTTCGGCACAAGAATATAATCCGGCGAAAAAAAAAAATCGTGTCAAACGTGAATCGCCTCGCCAGCTAATTTCAATTTCATTTCAATGAATTATATCATCGCACCAAAAAAGAATTAATATGGCGACCGTTCTAAAAATAAACGCTTAACTTATTTCAGTCCCTATTGTTCTCGGTCTCAGATAACTATTTGAAACCGACGCCGCCATCGAGATCCCGTTCAGATGGAAAAATTAGAAAAAAAAAAAAAAATCGTTCGGAACGACGCGTGCGCACAGCGTTCGAGTTGAACGCTTCATTGCATCGGCTGAGAACGACGGTCGCGCGCTCAGTAGGTTACCTTCTCATTATACAACGACAACAATGAGATTACACCTATATTATTCAACTTTCTCCACTCCTCGACTATAGCGCGACAACGTGCGACGAGCCGAGTTTCTGGGGGGAGGGGGCGGAGGGGGCGGAGGGAGAGGGGAGGGGGAGGGGGCACAGCAGCTTGTGCGGCACGTCACCGGTACCCCTCTTTACGCACCTTCTCGCGTCTCGTTTCGAAGAGCACAGAGCACGCCGCTTACTCACCGTGACGCTGTCGACAAAGCGCCGAAGCTCTCGGACTGTGCACAGGCTCGCCCGAGACACGGGAGAGATAGTCGGACAGAGATAGTACCCATAATGGTAGCTTCGAATGGGCAGAGGCTCGCGCGACGACGGTAAAATCTCGCGCCCGCGCGCTCGCGCGCCTCGCTGACTCTCCCCAACTGTGTCTAACCACTACCTCTCGGCGGTGTCGGCTACACTGTGTGTATAACTGCCTGTAGGCCGCAGAGTCCCGACTACTGGTCTGCTGCAAATGACTTTGTGCGTTATTTACAAATTGGAAGCGGTCAAAATGCAGGAACAAAGAAATCTTAATCGTTAGGCGATAACGGTTAATTTACCGCTAAAAATATTAAAGCTTTTAAAAGGGTTGATATATATATTTTTTTACGTAATTTTTTCGACAGTAAGCGGGGGAAAAAATTGCTGGTATTGTGTTGGACTTTCTCGGGTGGAATAGGCAATTTTTATTGACTGATAATTCACGATAATAGTGTCGATACGAGTGACCAGTCAATGAGCTTTGTCCGTCTATGTAAAAATCGGAAGCGGTGAAAATACAGGAACAAAAATACCTTAATCGTATGGCGATAACGGTTTATTTGCCACTAAAAATATTAACGCTTTTAAAAGAGGCAATGTTTTTTTTTTAACGTGATTTTTCCGACAGTAAGCGTGGGAAAAAATCACTGGTATTTTGTCGGACTGTTCAGGGTGGAATAATCAATTTTTATTGGCTGATAATTCAAGATAATAGTGTCGAAACGGGTGACCAGTCAATGAGGCGCCGGATTGATCGGTATTAAAAAAAGATACGTTTACAATCTATCTAATGGTGATGGACATTAATGTTTATGGATGGTTCGCCTTTGGTACATTTTTTCGACGTAAATGTATTTAAATTTTGTACACTTCACTGAAGATAAAAGTATTCTTTGAAGTTTGCTCCTAGATGGAGACAGCTTTATTTTATCTGTCACTCTATCGTATTTTCCCCGACGAATTAAAAAATTCCCTCACATCCCTCACTATTTCTTAATTCCTCGACTTTTCCCTGACCATTTTCTAATTTCCAAGCTTATCCCTGATTTCTCTAACCATTTAAAAAAAATTTCCTCACTGTTCCTGGATACTCTGACCATTTTTCAAATCTCCGACATTCCCAAAATGTCCCTTACCAGTCTCCACCACGACTTCATCTGCCAGCGTTAAAAATAAATAAAATCTCTCGTCTGTAACATTAAATAAATGTTGTAAATGGAGCGCGGGAGAAGAAAGACGGTCAGGATTCGTAACCGCCGCCGGGCGGCAGAGCGAGAGCCCGAAAGAAAGCCAAGGCGACGCTATTTTTCCTGCGCACAGATCAGCGACGAAAAAGAAGATATAAAGGAAGAGAGGGACGACATAAGTGCAGGCAGCGCGCGCTGCGAACCGAACGTGGCAACACCGCGGCACGCCGGATCTATATATCCGCGCGGGCTTCGACTTCGCGACCACGTGATTCACTCGCTATTAGGGAAACATATATATATATATATATAATCATCAGCCGCAATATACATATATCGACCGAGCCGCGAGTTCTTCATTTCTTCTGCTTCTTCAATTTTTCCATCGGAACACTTTCTCGCTGTCCGTTCGAGAATAAACTCCGGCCCGATGCGTTGAATTCCGATGGCGAGGAATCATCGATATCAAGGATGAAACTAGTTTTCCGAATTCTCGTGACAGTACAAACGACCCGAGGGAGTGAATTTGAGCCACGATAAAACGTTAATGGCAAGCTCTCGGCTTGGCGCTTTCGCGATCTTCGGCAGAAGCGAGCAGGAGTGAAGAAAAAGCCTCGAAAAAAATAACAAAATAAATAACGACGAGGACTAGTCTAGAGAGCGAGCGAGTCTAATTTCGTACTGGACGGAAGGCGGGACAAAGAAGAAGAATGGGGAGAAGAAAGAGAGTCAACGCGCCCGAGCTCCGCGGATGGAATCGAGAGGAGGGCAGGGACTCGGTTGAAAAAGAAAAATGAAAAGTAAATAAAAAAAAAAATATTGCGGACGAGTGTCGAAGCGGGATAGACTCGAGCGTTAAATCGACTCGGGTGCGATGTTGGAATACGCGATCGCTCGTTCCTCGCGAGACACTTCTCTCCTTTTCCTCGCGGAAATTCCAAAGTCGCCGTTAAGGTAGATATGTCGCGAAGGCAATCCAAAGTCACGTGCATAAACTTTTGGCATGATGTAATTTAACTATCAAGTTTTACTTGCACAAAATCTCGAAACTTTTTACCGACCATTTGAATGAATAATTAGATCTTGAAAATCGGTCTTTTTAGACGGCGCTTAGGGGAGAGCTGGCGAAATTGATCTTCAAATCGAGAATTAAGATGGATCAAAGATAGAGAAAAAATATTAAGTACTGCGGACTCGCGAATCAATCAGGAATTTGTGCGCAACAAAATAAAGTGAAATCACCGGACTAATGTGCAATAGAACTGCGATCAAAGTGCGTCGGGCCAAATGACGTTTCCCAACCTAATTGTGGTAAAAATGAAGTCAAATCCACACTAAACAAATAATCTGCTTACAAATAATCTGGTCAATCTAGTTGCGAACATTTTCACCCTCTATTATTTATTATAATATTATTGATGACAAAGTACCACATTATAATAAATTTTTTATGTCATATACACACTGATGTCTATGACTCCGGCGTACCGACACAGCTACCTTAACTCCCCGTTTGCGGAGTGTTTCGTCGTACCGGGAGGCTCGACGGGCGTTCGAAAGATTTAAATTACATAAAATAATAACCCTCCCGGTTTATAGCGGTCGAGTCCCCGAGCTCCGGCTCGATCGGATCCCGTTGCACTTTTATTATCATCATTATTGTTTTTCTTTTTTGCAAGTTTCGAGCGACAAGTTGCTCGTTCCGGCGCGCTGAGATTATTCAACGAAGACGAGCGAAGGCTCGCTCGAGAGGCTTCGCCGGCACGCGTAACCCTTTAAAATAAACTCGATACACTCTGGACGGGTGCGAGGTGGGCAGGCTCGGCCGAGGGAGAGAGGCGAGCGCGTGCACCGAGCGGCGGAGAGAGGAGGAAGAAAAAAAATAAGAACAGAAAAAAAAAAAAGAAGCGGGGAGACAAAATCGTTGAAGCGATGCCTGGCGGGTCGGTGGAGCTGTACAGCTGTGGAGTGCGGTGCGAGATTGTAGTGGTGACGACTATGCCACGTACATAGGTACACAAGTGGCTCATGGAGAGGATCTCCTCGGTACTCCTTTCAGCGCGGGTTTCGCTCGCTACTCAGCCAGGGTTAAGCCACGAGCAACAACGGAGAGGCAGAGGTAGCGCGGAGCACAGCGCCTCGGATCCGGGCCAAGGCCCCCCCTCCATTCGGCCGAGGCTCGGGCGGTTGCGATTTAAACGCAGGAAATCAGCTGGCGTTCTGCTGCGGAGACATCATCGGGGGGTCTCTCTCTCGGCCTCCGCAGCGCGTTCACCATCCCCCTCGGAAAAGTATCACGAGGCACACGACATTCCACTATCGGCGTGGATCAATTGTTATCGCGTTAAAGCGATGGCGAAATGCGACGATAATAAAAAGTTTAATGGGATTTTATAGAGGGTGACGAAACGCGCTCGAAGGATGGAGGAGCCAACTGTGAAATTTGCAGAGGCAGTGGCATTATATTTTCGATAAACGATAGTTTCAGCATCATAGAAAATGGCGTTAGTTTTTGTTGGCGACTGGGTGTGGGATGGACGGGTGTTTTACATCGACTTAAGGTGAAGTGCAAACCGCGGTCGGTAACGAAAACTGCAATCCAAAATTGCCTAAGACGATTAACTTTTAGTCACTATTCTCATCACTTTCCCAAGAAATAAATGGCTTGGGAGATTTTGGGTTCGCATAGGAGGGCGTGCAATGCAGACTCAGTCGATAACAAATCGGTTTTCATATTTTCTCCACGACTCTTTATGTTTCGGACTGCGGCAAATTAGGGCTTCTTAAGTTATATATTAATAATTGTTTTGTCCGAATCGTAAAACCGATTTGTTACCGACTGACTCTGTATCACATGCTCTTAACGTCACCGCGGAAAATTAGATGTTGCATATATATAATATATGTTTGTTATTCTTAGTTTTTAAGGATTGCTCTTAGAATTCCGCTTCTCACACGCGTCGAAGAGAGACCCGCGGTCAACTGCATCCGGCAGCTGTTTGTCTCGGGTTCGACGGTCGAAATGTTGTTTTTCCACGGGCTCGGAAGCATCGACCGAGATTATTATTTGCGACGAAAAATTCATTTACCGCGTCACCGCGGTGTTGTGTTTTCTTCGTGGAATAACAAACGAAACCGCAACGATTCTGGTTAACGAATGAAAAGCTATCTCGAAATTGCTGCGAATTTACAATTCAGAAAAAAATGCTCGAGCGATTCGATGAAGAATTATCGCAGATGTTATCGAAATAAGGTAATTTCTCTTATTGCTGGGAGTGTTCATATTAGTGGGAGGTTTGCGAAGTTATGCGCAATCGCGTCATTCTTCTCGACGCTCCGGCAACGGTTTCCAATACGCAAAATTAATGTTTCTCGTATTATCACTATCTCGATAAAAACGCGTTACGCTTTTTTAATAGATAAGTTTCCGAGTTGACGCATCGGTGGTCACTAATAGGGTACATCGAGTTGATAGGTCTAACAAGATTAACGTATTAAAGACTAACGTATTTTCTATTCAACAAAAGACAATTAGACGTATCGGGGCGTTTTCGTTAGCCAATGAACCAAACTTCCCAACAGAATTGATTTCGGCCACCGAATACCCATGGTTGTATAAATATCTCGAGTTATTTCGGAAACAATCTTTATGCGGCCACTGACTGGAGCATTTACCTTAGGCAAAACGTGGCGAACATGGCCTGACTCGATCAACTCGAAAATTATTAGAAAAAAAAAGTAAATTTAATGTACCCGACTGGGGTTTTTAATCAAAAACTGGTACATTAAATTGAATACAAATGTGATGAAAAATTAATGTCCTTTTTCATTGAAATTAAAATAAATTGTTAAAATTAAAGTGTTTCCAATGTTTTTAATACACTGACCATTAATTTTTCATCACAATTGTACATGAAATTTAATATACCAGTTTTAGCATAAAAACCAGTCCGGTAAATTAAATTTCATACGAATTTTTTTTTACAGTCTACACCCGAATACCGAGTACACGCGATGCGTTTTGCCTGATACGATGAAATCCCTTCGATCTACTTACCCTGCATTTTCAGCGGCAGAAATGGACATGTGCCTCCTCTCATCGGGGGTGGGCGTGGCGCGAAACAGCCGATGGTGATCCGTCGTAACGAGGGTTGTCTGCACAGCTCCGTAACGAACTCTCTCGATCTGTTCTTCTCCTCTCGTCCTCTCCCGAACAACCGTCGATCCACGAGTACTCCGAGGGGCTCCGCGGCCCGTTCGAATATCACTCACGTATTACCAGAAACAACAACAACAACAACAACAACAAAAACGGTCCGAATTCAACGTTGCTCCCTTCGAGTCAAATGTTCCGATCGTTGAATGGATCAGCGCCACGAGGTCTCACAAATTCGTAGTCACAAACACCGGGTAGTTCACTCGTTCGGCCGAACGCGACACACAAACGGCGACGCGGCGATTCTTCTTCGACGAAATTTTCCCGACCCGATGGAAGACTCCTCGACGCAACTTCCTCCTCGATACCACGCGAAGATTCCGCTCGCACTTCGTCCCCTCGATCCAAACGAGAAAGATCGTGGTTCTGAAAGTTAGAAGAGCATTCGATTATTCGGCTGACCTTGATATTAATTGCCTTTGCAAATTAACGAAGCGAAAGCCGCCCGGGGAGCCATTCGCTGTTGCGTGCGACGTCCCCGTGACGATAAATCGAAGATTAATTTTCCCCTGTAGCGGCGAGTTTTCGGGTCGATCGCGTGTACGCGTAACTGAGAGGCCAGGGGGCGGGGGGGGGGGAGGTTCGACTAATTGCGCATAAAAATTTTTAATCGATGAGTTCCCATTGCACGTGACGTGCCGCGGCGTAGACGTCTCATATAACGCGGCCACGTGACCTAGGAGACGTTGGAGATTTAATGGGGAAGCCTGCGGACCGTGACAACCCTAAATATCGATCGACCTGCCGAGAGAGCCGTCCTTGCACACGCACACAGAGAGACAACCATACACGCGCGCCGCAATGGAAACATATCGCTATTCGGGTAGGGCATGTATCTCAGGGGCAATGTGTATCGCGAAAAAAGACAAAAAACGTTCGTCCAGTTTCTAACGGAAACGAATAACTCATTCGAGCCTTCGATGCGTATGTAATCAATGTGTGATGTATAATAATAATGATATGTTAAAAATATATAACTCGTTTGTTCTCCGAGCGATAAAATTTCGGAACTCGCAGCCAAAGATTAATGAGATTGTGAAACGAAATAAAAAAGATAAGAAAGTTCGTCCAATTTCTAACGGAATCCAATAACTCATTCGATTCTTTAATATTTATGTAATTAATATGTAATGTATAATAATAATAATAATATTATGTGAAAATTATACAACTCGTTTATTTTCCGAGCGATAAAATGTTAGAATTCCGCAGCCAAAGATTGATAAAATTTCGAACGGAATCTTATAACTCCTTCGATCTCTTAATATGTACGCAATTAATATGTAATGTATGAGAACGATAATAGTACACATACATATAAATCGTTTGTTCTCCGAGAGATAAAATTTCTGAATCCCATAGCAAAAGATTAAAAAGGTTGTGAAACGAAAAAAAAACCCGCGTTCCCCAACAGCTGAGTTAACACCTATATAGCGAAGCGAGAAGTTTTCTTTGTTAAAAAGAAAGAAAAAAAAAGGTAGAAGGCACGAGTTTTCGTCGTCATCGAGCGAAGCGCCCGAAGCACACGTGTGATCTTCGACAAAGGAAATGTGAATAAAAAAAAACAGAGGCTCGACTCTCGTGATTTGGAAGCGAGTGTATAAAATGTTTTATACTCACCGAGTGTGTGTTTCTTGGTTCCGAAGATAGGGACTGAGTAGCGTCTCACGTCAGCGGGGAAGGCAATCAATGTGACGTAGTCGCCGTTGGGCGTTCGTTAAAGCTCATCCCCCCCTCCCCCGGTGACGATAGGTTAACGACGAAGAGTAACTATCGTCCCGCGTCTACCGAGGATACTGAGGGTTTCTCACCTCGTTCGTGTGTAATCCTAATCGAGTGGATCGTCGAGAAGGTTTAGGTATGCCGGGCACACTGGCCCGTATTCTCTCTTATTGCGCGTACCAGCCGCACTAACCAACATGGTTGAAGCACAACACGCGCGCGCGCGCGCACACACGCACACACAAGCACACACACTGGCACGGGACACACCACGCACTCTCTTTTTTTTTTCTCTCCTCTTCTGCGTATCGGCGAAACGCGCACGTTCGGCGTACGCGGAGAAACGATATTTTATATCTCTCGCGGGCACAAAAATCTACTTCCCCGCTGTTATAATCCTGTGTCTTTTTTTTTAACTTTAGTTTTCACTCTCACACCGAACTAACGACGATCGATTCGCGACAATGAATCTCTTCGTGTCTCGAATGGCACGAAACTCGCCGACCGGACTTTTATGCGTCGGAATGAAGAGAGAGAAAAAAAATGAAGAAAAAGAACCCCGAAACTCTCGCTCGTTCGCCCGATCGTCGTCGCGCACGTCTCGCCTTCGCTACCGTTCAACCTCTGCCTCCTCTCCTTTTTGCCGGTTCGCGTAGGTTATGGCCAGCTTCCCGTCGAAAAACACCGCGGGGCGCCACGAGATGTGCCGCGCGCACTGCAATCCCCCCCACTCTCCCCCTGGCCCCCCTCCGCTGCTACTCCACTTTGCTGCTCGGACCCCTCTCGGGCTCTGCTCTTCTTCGTGTAATGCTTTCGCGGCGTCGAACGCACGTGTGTGTCCTCGACGAACACACCCGAAATTGCTCGACAAACTCAAAGACAATCGGTCGACTCCTTTCTCTGTACGGACGGACCGTTGTCACCAGTCAAAATACCACAGAGTTCCTCGATCGGTGTATCTCTGTCCGTTAGTCTTCGATGCTTCCCCCCCGAGCGCCGGATACACCGAAAACTTTGCTCTCGATGTACGCACAAACTTTATTTACTTCGTGGAAAGAAACAAAAGTAGAAAAGAGAAGAAAAAAAAACATGCGTGCGCGCCACGGACATGCGTACACGATAGAGCTATTACCCCGATAGATGTTCGAGAGGAGAACTCTTCTGTCCTTCGCGTGTAAGCGCGAATTCGTAGCCTCCTCGCCTCTCTCGTCCCTCGAGCGCCGCTCACTGCTGTCCTCCGCCGCGCACCGAAACACTCTTCTCTCCGATAAATTCGCCGCTACTACGCTCTCTCTTTCCTTTCCCTACGCCTTTCGGCCCCCGTGTGTGTAACGCGAACGAGAGCCTCCGCACACCACGTACTCACGCGTCGTCTCTCCTATCCTCTCTTTCTTTCGCGCGATCTGACCAGCCGCTGCTGCTGCTGCTGCCTTCGTCTTGCTCTTTCCCTCCTACACGGGTCTCTCTCCTTTCTCTCGCTCCCTCGGTTCTTTCGGTCCTTTCGTATACGTGTGTGCACTTGATTAGCCGTGTGACGTCACGACACGGTTACATTGCTCGCGATTGTCACTCGTTGTACAGAGGGATACGACCTCGTCCCGTAACTCGTTGAGATCGTCTTCGCGAGGCCAGCCCCGTCGACTATCCAACCGACCGACGATTAAACGATACTTCTTCGCGACTATTCAACGATTGTGCAAACGTATTAACCGGCGCTCTCGCGATCCAGCGTGAAGCGCACTCGCGGTATACGTGAAAAACAACTGACTCGAAACGCGAACGCAAACTGCAACGGTGTTGGGGCGCAGAGCACGGCAAAGGCAAGGCCCCGATAGGCGGCGACACGGTTTATCGCGACTGGCCGACTATAGCGCGAGGAGGCACGGGGAGGCCTCGACGGGAACAGCCGTTCCGTCTTCCGTACTTCTCACCCATCGGCCGATTACTCACGTAAATTGCCGAGTTGAGACGAGAATAAACGAGAACTGCCGCTCGGGCACGAACCAACGATTCAATATCAAGTGCACGAGTACATGACCCGCGTTTACCTCGTGGACTTGGCTTTTGCCAGTTTACAATCGAAATATGCTACACGGGATCGCGACCGACACGATTGTTCCGCCCAATCGTAATACTCGTAGACTGGGTTATACTCGCTTACCTGTGCATACCCGGGGCCTCGCCGATGTATCCACCGAATCCTAGACGCATCCCCACTCTCCGTCCGCTATCCTACCGCTATGTTCCACCTCCGCCCATTTACCTTTCGTGTAAACTCTGGCACTGGCGAGAAATAAGAAGCACGCTATTACATTACACAATATGGTTGCGCACGTGGAGACCGAGAATCAAGCGTGTCGCTCGAACAGTAACTATAGATAAGACGATAAAATTAATCTTTGCATTTGAATTTTTTTTTTCGAGTTTCACAGGTGTTTTTTTTTCGTAGCAGCTACAGCGATGGCCTAGTTTACGAGTTGTTGCGTTCGATCGATGATTACACCGATCAGATGCGGAAGAACGGGCGGGATCTTACACCACTGCCATTATACCACTCTCTGCTCGACAATATTTTTATTGCGCAAGACAAAACAATGCGGTAGCCCGGGGAGGATTCGCGACCGGTGTGTCACATCGTAGAAAAATTATCGATCATATCGGCGATGGTAGGATGGTCTTTGTTTCGGGCCAATTGAAGAGGGGTGAGGGAATTTTTGTCGGTAACCGATAGATCGGTAACGGGGATCAGGAGACGGCAGACAGTTCGCGAGGCCGCCATGACTGCGCGATGCAATGCCGTGTAACCGTCCGAATCGCGGATGTTCGGATCGGCGCCGGATTTCAATAGCAATTCGACGACCCGATCGATTCCTCGCATGGACGATCTGTGGAGCGGTGTCGCGTGTCCGCAGCGAGTTACGGCATTGACGTTCGCTCCGTTTTCCAGCAACAATTTGCATATTTCGCGATGACCTCCGCGAGCGGCGTAATGCAGCGCCGTGTAGCCGGCCGAGTCCTCGAGATCCGCGGACGTTCCTTTCATCAGCAGGTGCTCCACCCTTTCCAGATCGTTGTTCTGAGCTGTCGATAAAGAAATTCACACCGTCAATACAATTTGTAAATCATTTGGGTGAATAGAATTTTTCTTTTTTTTTATACTTTACCTGCGTACCAAATGCCTCTTTCGAACTCCATTTCCGATAAAGATTGACGGACACCGACTTGGCTGCCCGCACCATGATCGCAGCATGCGTGATTCTCGCCTCCGTTGCTCTCGCTCGAATGTTCCATTATCGATCACCTGGAACTCACTATTAATTACGATAGGCTACAAACGTCGTTCTTGGGCTCTTCGATGTTTTCACTGTATTTTCGTATGCAACATCAAGATAATTATTTTTTTTAATGCAATATCGAGTATCCACTCATCCATGCATGGCATTCTGGGGAAAGTGGGTCACGGAGGAATTTTCTTTAACACAGAAATATCGAGATACTGCAGCGTGAATCGGAATCAAAGCCTTTCTTTGCACCATTTTCGACAGGTTTCATTGAATAAAAATTTTGCAATATTTTATCAGCCGAAAATTGGCGTTGATTCCGATTCGCTCCGCGCGTACTGATGCACATTTTTTACCATCAATATTGTATATTTATTACACAATTACACATGTATAGTATGCCAAAAATTCCAGTCGTACATCATGTAAGTGTCGCGTGCATAAAGGTTTCATATGCAGCCATACGCATATCGATAATAAACTGGAAGGATTTAGTGCAAAAATACATTTCGATTAGGCGATAAAATTAAAAAAACAAAAAAATATATATCCGATAATGACTTTGATCTTCGATATATTCCACAACCCCTCGGCTTCTATAATTTCTATCCGCATCAGCTATTCTCAACTAGCCTCAATATTTCATGATAAAACGTTTTTCATGTAAAAATTTCATTAATCTCGTATAGAATAACTTTTTATTTTATATATATCGTATATATTATACAGAATAGTGGAACGTTATGTTTGAAGTATTGGAAGAAACTCGCGCCTACCAGAAACGACATTACCAACATGATTAATCAATCCGGAGCATTGTTTGATTAATTAGTAATGAGTATGAGAAATGTCATTTCTACATCGTTATCTAACATTACAGACATCTGGTAACTAAGTACTTTTTTTTGTAAGCTGCGAACTTTTGACTCGACGAAAAGGTATCTTTGTTCGATTTGAATACTGCTCGATGAATAAAAAAAATTAGATGTAAAAAAAAAATACTTCAAGTTCTTTCAATCAACTGCTTGGTCCAGGGCAATTTATCTGTCGCGGGTATCGGATGTGATTGAAATACATAATTTTTTTTTGCTTGCGCATGAGTAAACGGGCAACGCGACTTTTCATCTAATGCATACAATCGATAATACGTAAGAAAATTATTGGACACTGTGCCGACTATTTGCTAATTTATCTGTACCCATGTTACGATGCAGGTACAAATGCGAACAAAAGCGTGGAAAGTATTTTGTTGGCCTCAATCCTCTCTTGCTAGAGTCCAGAGTATCTCGGCCTCGCCGGTGCTGCACACGATCCGATAGTCTAGCTCCGCCAGAGCATTCAAAATTGCTATCGGTGGTCCTAAAATGAAATACCCTTGAGAACTTTGTTAACTCCAACATGTACTCGCGTTAAAAAAAGCCCCACCACCGTATACGATAGCGTGAAGAAGTAAATGAAAATAAATAAAAGCCCGCGATCTGCAAGCTCTAATTAAGAGTGCGAAAGATTAATAAAGGAACCTTTGATTATAACGCCGTTGACGACCTCGGTTCCGGAGTTTGGAAATCGTGCGGTCAGAGCCAGGACCTCATCCTTGGCTAATCCAAAGACCGCGCAGTCCGTTGCGAAGGGCGAACCCTTTACCGCGACGTAATGGTACGTGTCGTTACCGACAGAGCTAACTAGTGCGTCCGACATTGTTCCCATAGACCCTCTCAACGATCGTTCACGACAGCGTACACTCAGACTTCGTTGTCTTTAAGTTCTAGAATTTGTAGAAAAAAAAAGAAAAAAAATGAAAATATAAGTTCACCCGGTTTCCGATTAAATCAAAGCGATCCGCTTATCACGACAATAAAACAATGTGAAACTTGGGTAAATGAAAAATACTTCGGGCCTCCGAAGCGTGTTACTGTTTAATCGTATATTTGTATATGTATAATTGAGTACACTAGTATGAAGTATCTTACGTGGTTAATTCCAATATTCGATAGACAATCGTCGTGCGCCTTAAGCTAAAAACGTTCCGCGATTACAGCCGAGGAACCGGTACGACGCCGTCGATCGTCAGACGCCCGCCATTTCGCGCTCGAGCGCCTGCTTCTCGCGCTCCTCCTTGATCTCCATCATTCGCACCTCGTGAGCGAGTTGCAGTTCGCTGTGAGCCTTGTCCCTCTCGTACTCCCACTGCAGTCTCTCCAGTTCGAGGTTCTTCCTGCGCAATTCGAGCTCGGCGACGCGCCTCATTATTCGTCTCTCCAGAAGCTGCTCCTGGAGGATCTTGCTCTGCAGTGGCGAGTGGCTCGTCGCCGTTCTGGCTGAGAGCGAGGGCCACTGAGACATTCTCCGAGTGAGACCCGTTCGTCTGATCTGCGACGCTCGCTCCTGTGACGAAGCTGGAAGAAAGTACACGACTGATAATATTAATTCGATTTCTCGTCCGATGTCATTTTTTGTAGTTAATTTTTTTTGCTCCGCCGGTCACCGGCGGCTCTGGCGAGACTTACCGGCGGACGGACCCTGAACGGTTTCCTGTTTGTAGCTGACGGTCTCCCAGTCTCCGTTACTCGCCTGCAGATCGTTGCTGGCCCCTCGCTGGACCTGGTCCTCGACCTCCAGAGCCATGTCGATGTCCTCGGACATCTCGGCGTTCTGCTGATCCTCCTCGAACGTCTCGTCCCACTCGCCCTCGACGTTGCTCATGTTGGTCTGCTGCTCGACCTTGGTGGGCCTTCCGCCTCTGCTTATAGCTTTGTTGATCGTGTGTTTCGAAAATATTTGTTTCACAGTTTCCGGCGCTTTGTCACATCGTATCAAGTGTTTCTCCATGCGCGTCGCGTTCTGTATGTAAGACTGATTGCAGTACTTGCAGAACGCGATTATCTGCGAGCCGTCGACTTTCTTGTCGTAATGATTCCACACTATTCCGGGTTTCTTCGTCATCTTGAAGTTGGTTCTCGATCGAACGACGATCGTACGGGGCAACGGCGCGTTATTGTTTAGGATTTCGTCGCGTCCTTTTTGTTATTCACCAGCGCGACACGCGCGATTGTTTCATCGGACGCGCCGAATAAACGAGAGTTGTCGTTCAGCGAACGGTGCGAGACCGATGTCGCATAACCTCGAGCAGCGGAACACTGGCGATTCGGCGGGAATTAGTCGCGTCGGATTCCACGGATTCTTTCGACAGTGACCGAACAGGCGGCACGGAACTCTACAGACTAGTTTAACTTAATATCCGAAAGCCCGAAAACCTTTCGGGATTGCGCGTTTATCGTCGATGTTATATTGGAACACATCAATCGACGAGGGACTTGTGTTGGCGCAAGCTGCTACTCACGATAAACGCACGGACGCAGGAAACGAAAACACACGACAAAATGAGAACGCGCGTCGTATACAGACGACTGGTGGCGTGTTCATGCAACTCGGGTCTCAGGTGGTTGGTCTCGCGAGGAACCGGGTGGGGATAGGCGGAGAGATGCGTTACGTGGGAAAGAGGGCGGTTCAAAGTGTGCACGGAGGGATGCTCACCCGAGAAGCAACTTTTTCAGATGTTATGAAAAATTTGTCCTTGGTGTACTTACGACCTCCAAATTTTTATGAGTACGTTTTCCTATGTCCTGGAGTCAACGTTTGGAGATTGAGCAGCTTACGGATAAAATTTTGGCGATCATGAATCAACCAACTAACAACTTTTTCGTAACATCTAAAAAAATTGCTACTTGGGCAACTAGCAATCTTTAAAATGCTACGATAAAGTTGACCGTCGGTTTACGCACGACCGCCAAAATTTTATTCGGAAACTGACTCAATGTCCTGGAGTCAACTTTCGAACATGGGACAGCTTACAGATAATACTCTGGCATTATTAATCAAACATTCCCAGGTAGCACAAAACAATTAGTTATCTAAAAGGGATCTCAATGAATTCTGTATGTCGGTTTGGTCGGTATCCGAAAGTTCCGACCCATTCAAAAAGTTAACTTTTGGACGTAGGATAGCTTATCGTTACGATCCGCACGGACATATGGGCATTTTATGTCAAGTTAAACGGTTCGAAATTCTGACCCTCTTAGATCGAGCTGAAAGATCGTGATGTTGTAGTATTATATAGTGTGAGTACCTGGCATTTTTTTGAGGTTTTCATCAGTTGTCGTTTTTAAGTTTCCAGATTTTTTTTACAGGATATCATATTTAAAAAAATTGTTAGACCCCTGTGGAAATTGAATGCAATCCCGTCCCATTTTGAAATTTACGCATGTTGTTTCACACTAATAAAAGAACATTCTGTGAAATTTTCAGCAAAATGCACAATCATGCTTGCTGAAAAAAACTTGACGTGGAATGCCCCATATGTAGCTCATTTTGATCAGTTTTTGATACCAGATATCCTGTTGCTACCTGGCTTGCTACTTGAGCACTGTTCGTGTTGATATCACATAAATTCACCTATACCAGATCTACGAACGGTCTTTGTGCATTAATTTTTTCAAACACCTACTCGTGTGCTAATTTTTTTACAACAATAATAGGGAAAAAAAACGTACCTGCTTTAACGACCGCTACAGGCTCTGGTTCTGGCTCAGAAAATTCCTTTCTCATAGTCCACATGTACTCGTTGTAATCCTGCTTGACGCTTGTACTGGAGGACGCTACGACCTTGTATCCGAGGACCTCCAGAGCCGTCAATATTACGCAAGGATGCTGCAGATAGACTATCGTCGAGTCGTCACAGTATCCTCCCGATGCGAAACGACTCAGTTGCTCTATGTCCGACGCTACAACACAAGCCATTTTTATTCGCCGTAGTTCCATAAATTGTATACGTGCTCTTAATTTTCAACAAAACACAAAACCAAACACATATTTCCCTCCCTAGATACTCGACGAATGCATTCGCCATTCTTTGAGTGTCTATAAATTTTCTTCCAAGCGCGAGGCCCATGCAAATTTAATGGCACAGCTAACTGAGAGCCAAGAATTACAGTGGTACGAATCAATGTAATCCGATAGTCGAAAGATAGTGCAGAGAAGGTAAACGATGTTAAGTAATTCTCGTGTTTCTAGTCTTATTATGATATAGTGGAGTAAACACACAAAAAATTGACAAAAACATGAAACTCGAAAAAAAAAACATGTGAAGACGAAAAAGGGTAAAGGAAAGGGAATGATACCTTTTAAACCAGAAACAAGAACTCTCCAGGGATACCTGTGACTGTAGGATGCGAGGTTACCACGTACCAGAATGTATGGCATCTGTGATTCGAGTTAAAACTGCAATATACAGGTACACATGTAGGTATGTTGATAGAATATCTTTTTTTTTTCTTATAGAACGTAGACGAGACTGATAAGCGCTGGATCTAATTGAATTCCCATGCGTGACACACGTTGACTCGGCAAGAATCGAAATTTTTATGTTTTTCAGACAAACACTTTTCGGCGTGTATATTACGCAGTGTTAACGAACTCCCCCTCTTCCCCCCGCACCTCTCTCCCCGTATCTTTTCTTTTCTCACGATTAAGACACACTTTTTTTGCAACCACTTACAATTTGACAACAGTGGAAACGAAAAACAAAAGAGAGGCACGAATGCCGAATGGCAGAAGCCTCGGTGCTACGATCGAGGAAAATCATTACTGCACATTCGGATTCTTTTACAAGACAGATTAAATAGCAACAAACTACAAGTTACGTCCACTGTTCTACTCGGCAATGACTTAAACGACCCTCCGTAGCTTATCGAACGTTGAACAATTATCTATTTACCATTTACTGGTTATCAAAGTTTTATACGGGAGCGTATAGTTCACTTTTACTTCCGATCAGCTGCTCAATTTGCTAGGTATAGTCGGATTTAGTAAGCGGTTGTGTTTCAACAACGACCAATGTATTATTTACGACGTTCGTATTGTGTAGATTGACACGATAGTTTCGTCTGTACCGGAAAACATACTGCGCTGCAGCAGGAATCTCCGTGTTTCAGTCGGTAAGGTCGAAAACATGTCGATAACTTTTTTAAGGCAATAGCGATAGTTTAATCGACAGAATGGATTGAATTATCGCGAACGTTGCAACTTTGAATTTTCCAAAGCATCGAATCGATCTTGCAACCCTTCTGCATCGAAGAAATGAAAAATACGACGAAAAAAAACGAAGGTCAATAGGAAGCAAAACATTGAATGTTGTTTTCGGAGAATGTAGCTAACTCGTTGCAACGCAATTACCTAAGAGTGGGGGACCGTCCGTGTCTTTAAAGGGTTAGGCCAGGCTCAGTTTTTGCTGAAGTTTGGAAATCCGGGATAAACGTGCTCGCTGCTGTTGTCTAGAGTCTGGTAATTATTCAACAACGAAACGTCGATGTAATTATCTAATTATCAGAATTGATAGGGCTTCGCGTCTGTGCTGGGTGTATTCTCGGCGCTTTCGTCAAATGCAGATTACACCCACGACAATGATTGCTCGAAACAGGAGAAATTCCCGGTTTCCGAAATATCCCCTTCCAATTTGATTTTATTGCTAATTTGTTTTGTCGACAGCACGACATTTCCTGCGGAAAGTCTGCAGCAAAGTATGTCAATCATGAATGTCGAACCCGGTCAAACCCGGTGCTTTAAGCTAGTGACCATTCGTCGAGCGAAAGCATATCAAAGAATCGGAAATGATGCCAACACACTTCCGTCCCGAAGAAAAAAATTGCAACACCGTCAAAGATAAACGTGCATCGCACATTATCGTTGCAAGTCTATCTCCCGAGTTCTAAACTCATTGCGATATAACGAAATTGACGATACGTCTCTTAAAGCAAGAAAATAATTAAACGTTATTTTGATCACCGTAGGAGGCGACGATTGGCAGGGAGTTGCACAGAGAGCGTCGGCCATGTTAGCAGGGATGGGGATACGGGCAGTGTGGAGGGTGCGCTGATTGAAACTAGAGTGGATCGGAAGAAATAAGCCAGGAGGCAGATATCGGAGAAAGACATTACGGGAACAATAAATTCTCGACTGCATTCCATCGAACCCGTCGGGTACAAACATATTCTGGTAAATCCCGTGAGAATACCGACTGTCGAGTCTTGGCGAAGCTTCGTTTCCGCGCTCGTATATGTGTGTGTGTGTTTTTTAACGCCGGTGACGGTGAAGGAAACCGAGTGGCGCAGCACTGTGTGTGCCCTCTCAGCGCACGTTCTCGCGTTTTTAACCGCGTTTAGCAAGTGCTAATCCAGCAGTGTCACACTCGCGTGACTCATTCCGATAGGCTGTGCTCCACTACGTCCCGTCGCAAACATTGCCTGCGATCTATCTGTGCGCCCCGTCCAGATTCTTCGTTGTGTTTTCATCACGGTAATATATTCGGTTAATCCGTAGGCTCTCTGTGTCTCGCTCGCTCGCTCGGTACTCTCCTTCTCTCATTGTCGTTTCATATCGTCGACGACGTTTTCCCCCCTTCGTGTCCGACTGTTTTCCCCAGTGCGTCCGTGTCACGCGGGGGTGTGTAACTGTGTGCGAGTGTGCATTTGCCGAAAGAGAGAGCGACGCAGAAGGGGGGGGGAGAAGGAACAAGAGAGTGAGAGAGGGAGAGAGAGAAAAAAATAAGTGTATGTAGTAGCAGTCCGTGCGGCCCCATCTGGTCGTACCTAGAGCTCCACAGCGATAAGACGATACTCGGCAACTGTGTACGAAGTTTAAAGATTTATACCGCATTACCAACGAGCCCGCCGCG
The DNA here is from genome assembly GCA_917499995.1 of Ichneumon xanthorius. NCBI lineage: Eukaryota > Metazoa > Arthropoda > Insecta > Hymenoptera > Ichneumonidae > Ichneumon > Ichneumon xanthorius. Next base: position 19,769,954 of record OU824202.1, on the reverse strand, counting down.
TACATAAAGCCCACGGAGACCTTTTGATTTCGGCGAATGTGCCGGAGCACGGGAGAGAGCCGTCGCTGATTCCGAAGTTCGAGGAGACGAGGCGTCGTCACCCGTTTCGACGAGTGGCGGGGAGGGGGCGGCAGGGAGGGGGGGGGGGGCGATGAGAGAAGTGTGTAACGTCCATCGCGCGCCGTGTCACACGAACTGTCATGTCATAAACGTGCACTCCGCACACGTTCTACGCTTCTCGGACTCGTTACGCTCGCGCGTAGTATTAAACTCGGGAGGTACGAGTCTCCACCGGAGACCCGCTGACGATTATTGTTCTTCCGCCACATTTTTTTTTTCTTTTTTCTTCTTCTTTGTAAAGGCTCACCTACGTACAACGCACACACACACACCGGACGAGTTAAACGTCACGACAAATACTCGAGTAGTATATCCAATTATATAGGACACACAACAGCGTCCGTGTGTTATTCTACATAACGGTAACCGCGATCTCACGTGTTTCGACGGCGACTTTCAGACGGTGGCACTGGCGTCATTCTCGTGCCTTTCATTAACGCATATTTGCAACTTCCATCTTGTCAATTCAAGTTATCCAGCATTCGACGCGGCAACATCGACGATCCTTCGGTCGTGCGGTCTTATCATTTTTTTTCTTCTTTTTTTTGCTGCGTAAATTACGCCCGCCGTTATACGCGATTTTTATGTCACGGAGAGTTGTTTTTTTTATCTTTTTTTTTTCTTGTTCGGTATTTGCATACAGCTTGGAGCTGCGCAGTTCTGATGGATCCGCGACTGTGATGTTTTTGTTGTAGTTGAACCTCTCCGATTGAGATTGTGCTATATAGAGAATCGAATGTTTGCAGGTCATCATGGCAAACCGGGGTACGGCCCAGAGGCCGAACGGTACGCAAGGAAAAATCTGTCAATTCAAATTGGTGTTACTCGGAGAGTCGGCCGTAGGAAAGTCCAGCTTGGTTCTGAGGTTCGTCAAGGGACAGTTTCACGAGTACCAGGAGAGTACAATAGGCGGTGAGTTAAAATATTTTTTTATTCTACTATTACTCAACCTTCGACTAATACTGACCTATAATAATTACGGAACTTTGAACAGCGCTTTAAAAAAAAAAAAAAAATTAATTTTTATTGTATGCTTTTCCACGAACAGCTGCATTTTTAACACAGACTGTTTGTCTGGACGACACGACTGTGAAATTCGAGATTTGGGACACGGCAGGGCAGGAACGTTACCACAGTCTCGCACCGATGTACTACCGTGGTGCCCAAGCTGCGATCGTTGTTTACGATATACAAAATCAGGTTGGTGAAATGCCTTTTTTTATTCGTGCGGAGACTCGTGCGTTGCTAACGAAAATATTTGAACAACGCAGGACACATTTGTACGCGCGACAACGTGGGTGAAGGAGCTCCAACGGCAGGCCAGTCCAAGCATAGTGATAGCGCTCGCGGGCAACAAGGCCGATCTCGCGAATAAACGGGTGGTCGACTTTGAGGAGGCTCAGAGTTACGCGGACGCTAACGGTCTTCTATTCATGGAGACTTCTGCGAAGACGGCCATGAACGTTAACGACATATTTCTAGCTATCGGTAAATGAATGATTTTTATTAATTTATTATTTTCTTTCACACTTCGCTCAGTTATGCACGGGCCGTGTTTGTCCGTCCAGACTGATGCCAGAAAATTCCCGATAACCCCTTGCGAGTTATCTCCGCGTGTCGCGCCGCGATTGGTCGCGATCGTTCGCGTTTAATACGAGGTGAAAGAAAAAAATAATTCACATTCGAATGTACGAATTTGCTGCGCTCCGCGATCGGGAATAGTAACACGAGTAAAGAGAAAAACATCTGGAAACGCTCCCACCTACTATCTCATTACGGATTCTTATCACGGTCTCCGGTTGCCCTTCGGTAGATTTTTCAATACGCAGCCTCGGCGCGTCGACACTCTTTAACGAACCGTATGAAAATTCTCTCTTGTATATTTTTTCAGCTAAAAAACTCCCAAAGAACGAGCAAACAGGAAACGCTAGTACGAGCGGTCAAGGACGTCGGCTAGTTGAAACGGAAGGGCAAAAGACTGCGGCGGGCAACTGCTGCAAGTGATTGGCCAAAATTCGTACGTGTCACGCGTCTTATATTGGTATCTACACATATTCTGTAACGAATTAATACCGGGTCACCGGGTGAATTATTCGCGATTCGGGCTTTAAATCCGTACGATCGCTGATCGCTCACTCTTTTCATACCTTCTTCTCCAGATGTATGTGTACTACGTATTTGCCGAAGGAGACAAATGCAACGTGTCGATACATTCGTATGGAATATGCGTCGGTTAAAAACAAAACAAAAACAAAAAAAAACAACAAAAAAAAACAAACAAATAAAAAAATAACAAAAAGATACCATAGGGTAAGAGGGCGTGAGGACAGAAGTAAGTGAAGTGAAATGGACGAGATTGAGAATAGAGAGAGGAAAAACAGAGAATCAAACAACAACAAAAGAACATGGGAAGGCGGCGGCAGCGGCGTTTGCAGCGGCGGCGGCAATAGAGAGGGAGAGCGACGAGGATGAAAAAACGACGACGGCGACGAGTGTGATCGGTCTCGATCACGATCGCTCGAGGTATCTGGGAAAATCAGTATGTGTCACAATGCATCCGACGATATCATCTATTTTGAGTATCGGGTCTGTTGGAGAAGGCGGTGAGTCCCCGTTTGTTATTCTAGTAGTAATGGGCGGTGTTCGTTATAAATATTGAATATATATAAATACATTATATACGATGAATCATAAAATCCGAATATGATTTATTTGAGGAGTAATAATAATAATACATTTACGTGTACGGTATAATATAGTAATGATGAACTTTTGGCACGCAAAAAATCTTGTAAGATAGTAGGGGCCATTCCTGCTGCTATAATTATTATATATTTTCTTCGTCAGATTGTATCGTGTAATAACAATTATAACTCTAAAGCATATTGTATATTAATTTTATTGATTACTCATTATAAATTATATAAACTATTATAAACGTAAAAAAAAATGAGGAATGAAGCTTGAAACGATTTAACAAGTAACGAATTATCGTTAGTGATTCCCAAAAAAAAAAAAAATACGCTTTTATCGATAGACTCTTGGTTAACTTCACTGAAGACAATTTGGGTGCATTCTTGAATGCAGATCTGCACGGCTATGCGTTCTTTTATTTGACTGTCGACTGCTAAAGGGTTTTTTAAATTGCCAAAACGGGACATCCGATTCTTTTCGCGGGATACATTTCGTCCGTTTTGATAACAAAAGAACGCTTATCTAGGCAAATTCGTCTAGAAAATAAACCCTGAACTGTGAGCAGGCTGGAATATAAGAACGCCAATTTCAGCCGCGTATATTTGTAAGATACATCTCGAATATTTCTGGATTTAGTCGGACAGAGCGGAACTGCATTCAAAAACGCACTCAACAATTTTTTTTCGACGCTATGAAACGCAGTTCCTCTAAAACTTCTGTCGAGAATATCGTGCACTCGTTCGCGTCCGACACCGATTGCGCGAAAACCGGCGCGACTCTGCCGATATGCGATCGGGTCAGATCCGCGTCCGAGCCCGACATCGGTTACTCGGTGAATTACGACGATCTCTGCGGACCTTGGCACTTTCCAGCCAATCCGGCACACGTCAGAAACGATTCTCCTCCGACGCCCCGGTTATGCGTTTGGCAATTTCTCACGCCTGAAAACATGGCCTGTATGAAAGCCAATCTCGAGGACGAGGGTGCGACGAAGCTTTTCCTCGGTGAGTGGACTCGCTCCAATCGTAGGCCGCGTACAGATCGACTAAATCTTTGCCCGCAGAAAAAAAACTGATCGACGAAGGCACACCGGCCGCAGGAAGAGAAATCTTCGTCGAATTGGCGCTGTCGATAATCAGATTCGCTAGGTACAGAGAGAGCCTTTCGTACATAAATTGACAAACATACATAAATTGATGAACGTACATAGATTGATTAACGTACATAAATCGATTAACGTGCATAAATTCATTAACGTATATAAATTCATTAACGTGTATAAATTCATTAACGTATATAAATTCATTAACGTATATAAATTCATTAACGTATATAAATTCATTAACGTACATAAATTCATTAACGAAGGGTAAAAGTGGTGAATATGGCCCACCTCGATTAACACGTAAATCAATGATACATGGACCGGGCCATATTCCCTACTTTCACCCGACATGATTTGATAAAAGCACATAAATTGACAAACGTAGACAAATTGACAAACAGTTACCGAGCCCTTTTCTCTTATCACAAAGGGACAATCGATTCACCGAAGAATGCACCTCGGCTTTACTGGGAATATTTCATCTAACTTACTCGTACTTTCTCTCCAATAATCGGCGCACCGCTGAAGAAACTTACGGATTCTTTTACGCGACAGTTCTACTTCACGCTGTGGAGGTTCGTCGCATTTCCATAAAAATTCTCATTGCCGTCTGACATAATCGTTTCGCCAGGACCCGCCCAAAAGCCTCGAGATATTAACGCCCGAGGAATGCGCATTGTCCCTCGAATTCTTCTCCGCGATCCTGATGACTCATCTGCCCCTCGTGCGCTTCGTCTCCCTGCCGAACTATCGCTGCATCGTGCGGGACACCTTGGACGAAGCGCGATCCAATCAATAAACTGGGTATCCAAGTATTTTACTTTATATTCCAGATAAATCGTATAAAAAAAAACATACTAATAATTATAATAATCTCTAAGTAACTCGATGGCTACGGTGGATCGCGGTGTACCGTACAGAGTATACATAAAGTAAAAAAAAATGCCACGTCTCATCGTGAACGTCGGGTAGTTCATTTGCTCGCCGAGGATTGATATCCAAAGTCGCGAGTCTCGTCCATGCTCGTCTCGCTCTCCCAGCCGTCGGTTGTTCTCTCCACGTGCCGACGGCTCTTGCCGCACAGTTCTCTGCTCACGTGTTCCAGTTTCGGAAACCACCAGGAATTACCGCGCAGCAGAGTTCTCCTCGAGGTACGCGCCAGGCAAACACAGCGACGCTGCGTGTTCCAAGATAACGCAATTTTATTATCAATTCGAGAGCGTTCATACTTATTGTCGTAAAAAAAAAATCGTCTTTACGATAGACATAGATAAACGTCTCGTATTTGCACAGACCTTGAGCGCTCGGTTGTACGCAGCCGAGCCGGAGTCTCCGGATGATTGTCGAGTTCGACTCGGCGTGTCGCGATGCGACGAACAGCACAGGGGTGAAGTTTGAGAGCTCGTCCTAGATGAGCGACGAGTGGGACTCCGTCCAGCGAACGCGGCTCTCTTTCTTCTCGCGGATCGTGACTCGCTCCCATTGTGCAGGGTCAATTCCCTCACCGTCGCCAGAAGCGCTCTGTAAATTACCGTCCAGCCTGACTCTGATTCGTTAATCGCATGCGACGCGTCGAGGGCCCTCGTCGCTTAACTCACCTCTTTTCAAAGGCGAATTTGGCGATGCGGTTCTTCTCGTCTTTGAGCTTCTTCGACAGAGTCTCGACGAGCCTCCTCTGCTCGTCGACCCACGAGCGTATGCAGGCGACGACTCTCTGCGACTGGTCGCAGAGCTCCGATCTGCTGGCCGCGACGTGATTGAGCTCGGCCGAGACGCAGTCCAGGGTCTCGCTCTTCGTTCTGCACTCGCTCTTGAGCTCGAGCAGGGCGTTGTGCGTCTCCTCGAGCTGCGAAGCAAAAGAAACCTTTAACATGGTGGCCGTTTTTACCCCGGAAAAAAATTCCCTGATTTTTCACTGACCAATTAAAAATGTTCCCTGAACAAACTTCTAACGACGTCTATTAAAAAAAAATTAATGATCCAAATGAAAATGCCTAATTGTTGTATAATGTTTAATTGTTGTAAATTAATTCTTTGTTGTATAATGTGTAATTGTTGTAAATTAATTCTTTTTTTTTCGAAATGGTCGCCATTTTTTTTAAGGCTTCCTTTTAAGTACTTTTTATTTATTTCTAGAAGGTTTGGCAACAATTTACTTTTTCCCTGACCAATTTTTAAATGCCCTGACTTTTCCCTGATTTCCTGACCAATTTTTTGTTTCCCTGACTTTTCCCGGTTTTCCCGGTGTTCCCTGACCGCGACCACCATGTTTAACAATCGCAATTTCATCGATCGATCGTCGACTACCTTCTTCACGCATCTACAGCCGCTGTCCCCCAATCGATCGTTCTCCTCGACGAGCCTGCAATTTTCGAGTCTGCACTCCTGCAGTTGCCGCGCCAAGTGTCGCTTTCCCTCCTCCAGCGACGCGACTCTCTCCGCCGACGCTTCCACCTGGCCGTACGCGTCTCTGCACTTCTCGGTGCAGTCGACTTCCATCGAGGACAATTCTTCTCGCGCGTCCTCCAAGTCCGATCTCAGCATGTCCACCAGGGCGCTCAGGCGTTTTCCTTCCTTCTCGGCGCTCGCCAGCTTCGCGTAGAACATTCGCTCCTGGGAGGGGTGAGAAAAAATATCATGCACGTAAGCACGGTTACACTAGACCCTCGTTGTTATCGATTGAAGCGTCGCCCTCACCGTTGCCGTGATCGCGTGCTGCAGGCTCACCTCGCGCCTCGCGGCCTCGATCAGCAGAGCTTGGCTCTTGTCGAAGTCCCGACTCACTCTCTGGTAATTGTCGTCGACGAGACGCAATTCCGACTGAAGAGCTTTCAACTAAAAATATATTGAGGTAACATCGGTCAGGCACATTATGGAATTATAGCTTCGGCATAAAAAAAAAAATCGTTCTGCAGACCTTTTAATAAAAATCTCGAACATTTTTTTTTCCAACCAAAGCTTTCTCTATGAGGAAGAAAAAAATTGCTACCACTGACCTTCTCGCGAAATTCACGTATCTCCGCACGAGCTTTCTCCTCGAATATACCGTTTTCCGTTTTGAGGATGTAATAGTCGTTCTGGATAGTGCGAAACAAAAATTATTGATTATGCTCGAAGTGGGCGTAGAGCTGAGAAATATCCTTGAGGTGCGAAAAAAAATTAATGCTCGCAGCGGGCGTCTAGTTACGAAATATTCTTGATGTGAAAAATCAGCCAAGACCTTAATCATTTGATGATCGGCTTGCAGCGCGGCCATCTCGTCCGATTTTTCCTTCAGCAATCTCTTCAGCGAGCAAATTCGCTCCCGCAGGAAGCACAGCATTTCCTTCGAGGCTCGGAGTTCGCCGAGGCACTCCTCGGTCAATTCTCTCGTCGACGATAGTTGGACTTTCAGTTTGCTTATCATCTCGACCTCCCTCTCGCTCGGATGCTCGGGCCCGTTGCAATTGGCGAGTCGATCGTGGGCGGCGAGAGTCTGCGTGATCGGAAATTACAGTTATCATACGCGTCTTATATTTTTCCTTAGCGACGCAAAGGCAGCTAATCCCTTGACCGACCTCGTCGCTCAGCGAGTCTCGGCCGTCTCGTTCCTTGGCCCTCGCACAGCAACATCCTCCTTTCTCAGCGGTCTGCCGTAAAGTCGTTAACTCCCTCTTCAGGCACTCGTTCATCCTCTCCAGATCTTCGGTTCTCTGCCGATGGACAAACAAATTAGACATCATGAATACATTTTTTTAATTTATCTGTACACTGTAAAAAAAAATTCGTATGAAATGCAATGCACTGGACTGGAAGTTTTTATGCAAAAATTGGTATATTAAGTTTCAAGTACGATTGTGATGAAAATTTAATGTCAATTGTATTAAAGACATTGAAAATTTTTAATTTTTAATAATGTACTTCAATTTTATTATAAAGCTACTTTAATTTTTTATCACAATTGTACATTAAATTTACTGTACAATTATCATGAAAAATTAATAAACTTTTAATGATATTAAAGTAAATTATTGGAATTACAGTACTCTTACAATAAAACTGAAGTGAATTATTAAAAGTAAAGTATTTCTAAAGTTATTAATATACTGTACGTTAATTTTTCATCAAAATTGTAAATGGAATTTAATATTCCAGTTTATGCATGAAAACTTACACTGCCAGTAACATAAAATTTCATACGATTTTTTTTACCGTCTACGTCTGGAGCGATGTGCCGTCCATATTTTTATTTCTCGACGAAACGACGGCACGGGGAATCGACCCCTCGACTTGCCGGTGCTCTGGTTTAGAGGCTCGGACGCCAACCATTGTACCAACGCACGGGTCTTTTTAATGTATCGATTAGTATAGCCGAGCCGTAAATTATTGATACCTCGAACTCTTTTCTCATATCCTGAAGCATTCCGAGTTCCTGTTGCTTATCTCGCGCCTCGTCCATCAATTTATCCAACTCGACGTTTCTTCTGCGAAGTTCGTCCTTGATGGTCGTCGGGCCATCGATATTCTGTACGGGCCGTTTATTAATTAACATGCAACTCGGACGACGGTTAAATAGAATCGTGATCGTGGACGTACAGCTTGGGGAGAGAGTGTCGAGTCCCTTCTCGTAGCTTCTCTTTCTCTGGCCGCTTGCAATTCCGTGATGAGAATTCGAGCGTACGCGAGATGTTCCCTCAGTACAGATTCCAGCTGGCGTTTCTCCGAGGCCAGAGAGTTTTCCGTGTCTTGGAGCCTGCACGTTTCTTCGCTCGTCGCTTCCCTCGACTGATCTTCGTCCCTAAGCTGACTCTTCACCTCTCGGTCGAACAGCTCGAACTCCAATCGACGATTCAGCAGCTGTTTCTTCAAGTCCTCGTTCTCCCTCAGCAAGAAATTAACTTGGAGCTGCGTGTCCCTGGAGTCGCCGAATTCCACAGCGTCGGTCCACGTCGAGCAGTCCTTGCATTGCGATTCTTGCTTCCGGGAAGTTCCCTCACAGAGAGACGCGCACCTGCGAAGCCATCAATCCATTATATTTCGACCGGGATTTTTTTGTAATGGGAGAAATAAATTATTTTACTTTATCTTCCGCAACTCTCTGTCGGCATCTCGCCAGAGCCGCTTCACTCTTCGGTACTTGTCCTCCAGGTATCTCTTCGACTTCACTAGACCATCGACCTGCAAAAAAAAAAAAAAGAGAATTATATTTCGGCAAAGTGTCTTAGGACTCACTTTACCCAATAAGTGTATTAGCTTTCTTTTTCACAATACCTTCGACTTGACGACCCGAACGTCCTGTATACGACCGCGAAACAGCTCCTGCGAAGAACATATTAATATTACTGATAGATCTATTTAGCATCGTCGATAATCTCCGCGGAGAATAAAACAACACGGCTTTAGTTTTCAATAAAAATTTAATAAACTCTTTACAGTAGTCCATGCATCTTTAAACACTCGCAGTCGTACCTGAGCTTTAATTAATAACGAGTAATAGACGAGATCTTTGCGAATGATCGTTCTCTGCAAATTCTGTACAGCGTCGCGTTGGAGTTCCAGCAGTGTTCCCTGTTCCGCTGCCTTTCGATTAGAAAAATTACGCGGTTAAGAGTCGGACGTACGATCTTAGTATTATTATTATTATCATTATTACTATTAATTTTTAATGATGGAATGGTAACTGGAATACCTACCTCTGAAAAACAATCATTGTACTGTGCCTGAGTCTCCCTGAGATACAGAGACAACGTCCGAACAGTTTCGGCCCTGTCGCAACACTGCAAGAGGGCAAAGATTTTAAGTTTCGCTCTCCGACATCCAAAGTTCGATCAAACCCTCGCAAGTACGTACCATGCTCAAAATCCAAAGGGACATTGCGTGCTAATTCTCCGACGAGTAAATTCTCAGTCGCGAATAAAAAATCGCTTACGCCTAGACAATAATATTAATGGAAGTGGGAGTTGGATGCACAGCGGACGCTCTCTCACGCAATTATAGCTGATCTCTGAGTATATTTACAATTAAAATATATATATGTGTGTGTGTGTGTTTGTGTATCTTAAAATGTACATGGATCGGCGTACAGCAAGTATTCGCAGTCTTGTAAAAGTTAAAAGTTTGCGGCAACTCGGTTTCACGGGAGCACAGCAACGATTAAAGTCTGGTTAGTAAGTCACTTTAAACGTCATGCACGTCCCCGCTATTGAATATAGAGGGTGTTATCGGACTCCACACCTCACTCACGCCCATGTCGATCGCGGGTTTTTGTTGGGGATGTTGCTGAGTGGACATGCATCTCTTGGCTTCGACAACGGCTTCCCGCAGGTGTCCGATCGTTTGGTTCTGCAGTTTGCTCTGAAGAACAACGGTGTCTCTTTTAGCATTTTATTCGGCAGCGAGGTATCGATTACCGAAACGTACCTGCTCCAGTAAAAGTCGCTTCTCCTCGACGTGCTGACCGATCGCGAGATTTTGTGCATCGATCTGAAATATAAAATCGTCGTTGAATCAACACGAAAGCAATCCGGCGTATCGCGGCGCGATGAGGTTCTTGATATTGGCGGGGTACGCGAGAATGCACCACTTACCTTGGCCACATTAATTACGATTCGTATCTTGAGGGATTCTTATCTTGCATTCTTATCTTGGATAGGCTTGTTCTACTTTTGCAACAAAACTGTCGCGTAACCCGAGCAAAAATGCGATTGCGTTACGAAAGAGGGTTTCGGGATCCACGATGCCGAAATGGAAATAAAAGGTCGAATGGAATGAATGTATGATAAATGCAGGGGTTGAAAAGCGAGGCTCGTCCGTACCTTTGCTTGCATCTTCTGGTGCAGATCCTTCAATTCGACGTGCGTCATAGTTATAGAGTCCTTTTGAATCCTGATAATTTCGTCTTTGTCCTCGAGCTTTAAAATCGAAGAAACCATTTACAAAATGCGTTGTTAAATAAACTTGCTAGTGAAGTCGTGTCGCTCACCAATTTATCCTTAGATCGCAGCGCATTCCTCAGCTGTTCAACGTCCGGTGAGTCGGATTTGTTATTTTCCTCGTGTCTGGACGTTGTCTCCGATCCAGCCATAGTGGCGTCGCTCGACGTACACGAACAGAGATTGCAAACTCCGCCGTCGATCTGTTGAGGCGAAATTATAAAGTTCTAAAATAGCATTCGCGGAAATATTTTCGGCGTGCGAATATAGGTCAACAAACCATTCGCTGCTTGGATTGCACTATAGCCTCCAATACGTCTTGCATTTTCGTGTGCGCGTAATCCAATTCCCTCTCGAACTTGTCCAGTCTCAGTGTTTTCTCATTGAAGACCTTCTGCGCCGTTTCGTTATCCGATAACTGTTGAGCACGAATAAACACCTTGTTCAGCGAAAGTTTACTCGCTTACCGGAGCTAATTTTTGCGGGCAACTTTGCGCAACACTTACCACCTTGTCCGTTTCCATTTGCAAGTCTTCCAAGCCGCGTTCCGTGTTACACAATTGATCCCTCAGTTCACCCAGTAACGACGCTCCGCATTGATCCTGTCGTTACAAATTGTCAAATTCATTTACGGTCCTTTACCTCCGCCCTTCCCCAAGTGGCAATTTTTCAGAATGTTGCGAAAAAGTTGTCCGTTAGTTTGCTTATGACCGCTAAAATGCTACCCGTAAGCTATCCCGTCTCCCAAAGTCAACTTTCGGACATGGACAGTATACGACTAACATTTTGGCGGTCATAAGTAAGCCAACAGAAACAACTTAAAAATTGTATTTAAAATAAATGTATTTTTGTAACACGTGCACAAAAAGTCCCACTTTTCGTGCCTGTAACGCGTGGCGAAAGTGTCGCTTTTTAGCCAGGCGTGCGAGAAAAATAATGCGCATGCGCAGATCACAGTAGTTACTTTTTTACAAACTTTTTTAACACTCCAGTTATTTTTTCGCACGCTTTCAGAACGCTACAGGAATAAAATGTGAGAGTTTTCGTGCACTTTTTACAAAAAGTACTATTTACCTGCGACCGAAGCAGCCGTAGATGGCACACGACCTGCTCCACCACCTCGACCACTTTGTCGACCACGTCCCTGGAACTCTGCGTCTCCGCTGGACCAGGAATTTTGTGCGAACCGGCAAAGTCGACGACATCCCGAGACCACTCCGAGCGAGCTTTGTTTATCTCGTTCTTGATATCTTTCAGGATCACCTCACCGGACGCGACTTTCTCGTTGTGAGAAATTCTCTCTTCCTCCTGAACGGAAAGACCAGCAATGTATAATTTCGATACGTATATGGCGTTCGAGTGCGGATCGGACGAGTAGAAAGCCCACCTGCTTTTCGAGACGCCACACCGCCGTCGATACATTCTCCTTCGTCCTCGTCAGTAGGTTCCGCATTTGTTTGACGGAGCTCGCCAGGTCGAGGTACTGCGAGAATTACACATTGAGTAGCGAGCGAGAACGTACGAAATATTTAATTCACGGATCATCGACTCACCCGTTGATGACGAGACTGCAAATTGCTCACGACGATTTCCATCTCCTCCCTCAAATTTTCCGTAGCCGCTTGAGCTTCGACGGTGCAGACGCGAAACTCCGCCATGGCGTTGAATTGACTGTCGTACACGTCCCATTTCTGCGGAAAGCATCGTTCGTCATTGCATCACAGTCGTTAATGTAAATTATAGGGAAGAGCCGAGACAATTGCTACTCACCCATCGCTCGTTGAACTCTTGGGTGACTCGTGCTTCGTGATGCGTTGCTCTGCCGTCCTTTTCACTCCTCTGCAAAAAAAATTAAATGAGAAAATTAATAAAACAATAAAAACAAGCTTTGTCATAAATTTGCTTAATAAAAGCGTAGATAGCTGGACGGATGAACGAACCTCCAGTGCTCGCTCGAGAAGTACAAGTCCGTTGCTGTTTTCCATACAAACTTTCGACAGATTCGCTATAGTCTTCTCCAGTTTGTGTATCGTGATTTCGTTATCATTCTGTTTCACCCCTCGTCTCGTTTCGGTCTATAATCAGATAAATTGTAGTTCGCGCATCCGTGTATCGTACTCGTTCTCGGTTGTATGAAACGAATGACGCAAGATCGCTTTTTTTCGTGACAAACTGGTGTAGACGATTGTTATCGGAAAATACAATTTTATTCCGCATATCAATACGGTTACAACTTGGAGCGTTTGCGTGTGCCCGAGAGGCTCCTTTTTTTCACTGTCGAAGCATATGCGTGTGTTTTTTTGTAATAACGATAATTAAACACTGTCAGTAACGACGGGGCAATCTGTACGTTATCTTGCTTGCGTCACTGCTCGTCGGCGCTATTACGGTATACTGCAAAACGTTGACCGAAGACGTGGAAAAAATGAGTGTAGCAAGGAAAAAACTATTTATAAAATATCGAAGAAAAACTTACGCGATCGATCACTTCGCTTTTGTAATTGTCCAAGAGCGTTCCGATGTCGTTGAGCTTGACGTGAGCACTCGCGATGTCCCGTTCGTAATCCTGCGATACATCGACAACGACGAGATAATGTTTCATTTCAGAGTGACGAGAAAAAAATAAAATAAAATAGTAATAAGAATAAACTAAAAATAAAAACAAGATGTGAAAAGAAGATAATAAGAACCTCGCGTTCCTTGGCGTGCAGCTCTTCGAGAACCTCTTCGAGCTGAGTTCGCAAATTAAGAAGACCCTCGTTTTCCCGTTTCCACGATAGTTTCGCATTGTTGAGGTCGGAGACGAGATTCGACTGCGACAAACACGACGAGCAATGTTAATGATTAATGATACTTCGATGCTCTCTTCGCTTCTATTATATATTTCCTCTCGTTACCCCATTCCGATCGGCTGGAACTTGCGACGACCAATCGTCGGTTTGATCGCAACAAACTACGTCCGGATCGATGCGAACTCTGCGTCCCGAAGATCCTGGACCCTGGAATTTAAGAAAAAATATATACACAGTAAGTATACGTTTAGGTCTCTGAATAACTGTAATATATACGTAAAATATCGAAAACGAAGCTCGGAATATTTCAATAATGATTTTATTATCATTCGCGGTACAAGTTTACTATAAAAAGCTAGCGATGAGATAATCGATTGATAAAATAAGCTACGAATAAAATTATAGTAATTCTAAGGTTTTCAAGCCGGCTCTATATCGAAGTAATCCTTGCGAGGCGAGGAGCACGTGTAGGGTCGAGTTATCGTGTTCTTGCTGCGTTCCTTTCTCACGCGAGTCTGTTTCCGCGGTGAAACTTTGTTCGTATGCTTCAATATCTCTCTGTCAGCCTCGCGAATCTTTTTGCCACGATCGCCGATAGATTTTGTTTTTCTCGCGTCCACGAGATCCAAAGCTCGGATTTCGAGGGCCTCGTTTTCTCGCATGTAGCGCTCGAGAACGAGCCTGAGATCTTGATTTCTCGGCGAGGCTAGCGGGGAACACGGCACGTGGCCGACTTTGCGGTAAACGTTCCATCGAGATTTTTTATTATTTCTCGGAGATACGACGACAGAGAGTTCTGGCTTTTCGACATTGTCACCGGCGGGGACGAGAGGCTGCGAAGGAAAAATGGATAGGAGGGAGTGTTGCGAACGGAGAGAGAATCCGTGCTTACCTTGGTACTCGAGCGTTGCTTGAGCTCCCTCCTCATGCCCTTGATAATATCTTCCTTGAATTGCATCAGCATGTTCGCTCGACGACACTGCTCCTCCAGCGCGGCCACTTCGGCACGTAACGACATGCCCTCATCGTGCTTCTCCGCTACTTCGTTAGTCAGAGTTTCTCGAGTCTCCAGGGATTCCTGCAAGAATGGTAACACGGTTTATGAGACCTGATATCGATCGGCGCGACTGGCCAGCTACCGATCCGGCTTGTAATCAACCACGAGCGACCAACTTTTTCTACGCAGCTCAGACGACGCGAAAGTCTCTCTATTTCCAACGACTTGTCCTCGAGTTTGGCTCGCAACTCTTTCACCTCGTTGGCTTCCGGATTAGCCTCCGGCCTCGCGTTCGGGCTGCGTTGCTTCTCCGGATGATATTCTTCTTTCGCGGTTCTTGTCGCGATTGCACTTTCCACGATATCCACGATTGAGGCGATCTGCGCACGAGAATCAACGAGATCCGCGATTGAACGCGCGATACGTACGCGTAAATCAATCGGGGGTCGTTGGGAAACAATTTCCACAACGATCAAAAAGTTACGTTCGTCCTCGACTCGCGTCTACGAGGCTTCGGCGAGTGAGTGAAAAATAATCTGTTCGTTCGACCCGAGGCGATACGACAAACTGATGGAGACAACTCACGTCAGACTCGAAATCGTTGTTCGCCGGCCTCGAACCCTGAACGCTCGACTGATTCATCCAAGCGGGATTTTTCTTCAAATTATCCCTGAGCGACTGAAGCATCGATATGTACTTCTTTATCGTCTCCTCTCTGGCAGTCAGTTTGTTGTCGAGATCGGCTACTCTTTCCTGCAATTCGGCTTGATATCTGCAACGAAAGGGCGTCAGTGATTCCTTTATCGATTGCTCTACAGAGAATGTATAGAGAGTTTTCCTTACTTCCGCGATTTCTTCTCATTTTCGGCAAGAACTTCGAGACGACGTTTCAAGTACTCAACGCTCTCCGTGTCGCCGACGTCCTAGAAAAGATAAGAAGATTCTATTTCAATGATCGGTGTGGAGTGGATTGGATCTTACAAGAGTTTATTGGGCTCGACTATCTATATAGCAGGAATTGAACATGTGATTTCGTGTGGGAAGCGCGCGAGGACGCGGGAAAAACTATCGTGAGAGAAGTTTTGTCAATAGGTCAGGGAGGCCAGGCGTTCGTCCGTGTCGCGAGAATGGTCGGAAATCGTGGGACACTCGACACAGCTGCAGATATGCCTGCTGGACGTACGAACGGACGGTTCCTGGGCCAAGCCATCTAGCTCTAAGATCAATCGCAATTTCTTATCGTTGCTCGAGCATGGATTTACCTCTGTGCAGCAACAGCTGAAACAACGAAGATGAAACAAAAATTAGATGATCTGTAACGAAGTCGCACAACAAGATACACTGCAAGAAGTCTTACTCCACCGGGGCTGGAATATCGTCCGGTTGTATCTCGAAAAATCTGATTCCATTCAGACTCCAGCAATTCTCGCAGCGCGCTCTTCTTATGAGCTCCAACAGACCCCTTATATCGCTCTTCAGAAATTCGATTTTCTGCTGCAACACACCCTCGTCCTTCTCCAACTGGTAGATGCGTTTCGACAAGGTATTCACCACCTGTATGATAAAAATTGATTCAACTTGTGAGTCAACGACTTTCTTTAAAAAAAAAATGGAAACGAATAAAAAATGGTAAAAAAAGAATTGCCTACATCTTCGCTCGGCTTGGTGAGACGGGACATTTTGTCCGCCACGATTCCTGCGGTTTCTTTGAGTTTCTCCTCTAGTATTTTGACTCTGTAGCAAGCCGCCTGTTCCAGATCCTCCACAGTACGGACGAGCATGACGTTCTGTTCGCCCAGATCCTTAATCCACTCCTTCATTATTTTAAGCTTCATCTGACAAACAAAAACAACAAAAGTTAGGCGGAGAAAAAAAAAAAAAAAGGGGACGCGTCAAACGGCTCTTACGGGGATGAAATCCGTCGCGGTACCGGTGGCTTCTTCCTCCTCGACCTTCTCCATCCTGGCTTCGTATATCTTGCGAAATTGATCGAGTATGCGGAGTCCCTCGGTCTCGCCGCAAACATCGCTCGTGTTTTCGTCGACGGCCCTGCAGCTGCTGTTCGTCTCGCGGGGGTGCTCCGACATCGCTAAACCTCCCGCTGAACTCTGCGAGTTATCGCCATCCGAGGACATGGTCTCTCTCGCGTCCCGAAGTCAGCAAAAAAGAAAGAACCTTCGGAACGAACGGACACGCGAGTGTTGAAGACCGATTATCAATCGTTCCCACAGACTTCGATCCCGACCCTTCGCGCACTCCTCCCACACACGAATTTTCTCCAATGTGGAACGGACAGTGCGTGCTCCGCGGTAATACGTACTGTCAAACAATTATATTGGTAGGTTGTATTTACAAGTATTTCGTTATTGGTAGTGGTAAAAAAGCTCGAGCTGTCGAAGCTTCTTCGCGGACGAAGAAGCTGGTGAGATGGCGCTCAGCAGAATAATAGGACGCACGGCGGAGTGGGGGGAAGGGTAATTATCTACCACGTGCTTTTTACCGTCGGTAATGTTTTGGATGCTCCGTCCCGAGAGAGACGTGTCGCGTTTCGAGGAATAATCAATCGTGAAAACGAGCGATTATCAATCGTTCCCACAGACTTCGATCTCGACGCTTCCCCCACTCCTCCCACAGACGAAATTTCTCCAATGTGGAAGAGACAGAGTGTGTTCCACGGTAATATGTACTGTCAAATAATTATATATTGGTATTTGTTTTTACAAGTATTTCGTTATTGGCGGTGGTAAAAAAGCATGCCGGTCGAAGCTTCTTCGCGGACGAAGAACTTGGTGAGAGGGCGCGCAGCAGAACAATACGACTGTCGGAGGGGGAGGGGGGGAAGAATTATCCACCACGTGCTTTTTATCGTCGGTAATATTTTGGATGCTCCGTCCCGAGAGAGACGTGTCGCGTTTCGAGGAATAATCAATCGTGAAAACGAGCGATTATCAATCGTTCCCACAGACTTCGATCTCGACGCTTCCCCCACTCCTCCCACAGACGAAATTTCTCCAATGTGGAAGAGACAGTGCGTGTTCCACGGTAATACGTACTGTCAAATAATTATATATTGGTATTTGTTTTTACAAGTATTTCGTTATTGGCGGTGGTAAAAAAGCTTGCCGGTCGAAGCTTCTTCGCGGACGAAGAACTTGGTGAGAGGGCGCGCAGCAGAACAATACGACGGTCGGAGGGGGAGGGGGGGAAGAATTATCCACCACGTGCTTTTTATCGTCAGTAATATTTTGGATGCTCCGTCCCGAGAGAGACGTGTCGCGTTTCGAGGATGAATCAATTGTGATAGAGAGCTAGATCGAATCGTGAATAAATTGGTAACGACTGATCGAAGATGCAGGTCTCGAATCCGAACAACGTGAAGATCTACAATTTGAGCGCCGGTAAATCTCTGCCCGAGGTAAGACTGCGCGAGGATCGTCGAGAGGTTATTCGGAGTAGGTTCGAAACTCGGTTGGTGCTTACATTAACCCTTCGATTTTACAGTGGCTGTCGGAGAGAAAACGCAGGAGTCTGCTGAAGAAGAATGTCGGTGAGTAGTCGAGAAATTTTACCGACCTAAAGTGCAAAGCTCGTTGTTCGTTCACTCACGGTTCGGCCTCTTTGCAGACATACGAAGAAGAATCGAGCTCATCCAGGATTTCGATATGCCCGGAGTGAGCACGTCGCTGAGGGTCTCCAAGGATGGACATTACATACTGGCGACCGGAATTTACAAGCCAAGAGTCAAGTGCTTCGACGTCAACAACTTGTCGTTGAAATTCGAGAGATGCTTCGATTCGGAAGTCGTAACTTTTCAAATTTTGTCCGACGACTACAGCAAGGTCGGCACTCTAGGCTGTTAAAAATGCACATCTTTTCCATCCACTCGCTTTGGTATATTATATTTTCCTGATTGTCGTTTGTAGTTGGTTTTCCTGCACTGCGATCGTCACATAGAATTTCATGCAGCTCACGGCAAATACTACAGACTGAGAATTCCCAGGTTCGGCAGAGACATGGACTACCATTATCCGTCCTGCGACCTTTTCGTTGTCGGCGTCAGGTGAGCTTCGTGAGCTTCGGATTGAGTTCACAGTCGGTCAAATACTAAATGAAAAACTAATCAACAAGATTCTGTGGAAATACACTATGCAATAGGCTAGTGGATGCATGGAATTCGTTCCTGTGAATGCAATTGAAGCAGAGTCGATATATATATTTAAAAACTAAATTGATTTATACATTTTACGTGAAGAGCATTTATATCAAAGCCAATTTAAAAATAGAAAACTTGAGTTCTGTGAATAATAATAATAATAATAATAATAATAATAATAATAATAATAATAATAATAATAATAATTGCAGCAACGAGATTTACCGATTGAACCTGGAGAGAGGACAATTTTTACAACCGTTCACGAGCGACTCTTCGGCCATAAACAAATGCAGCATTAATCCCGTCCATCACTTGTTGGCGGTGGGGACTCAGGAGGGAAAAGTCGAAGCATGGGATCCGCGAATGCGGAATAAAGTCGGTACACTTGATTGCGGGTTCCACTGCGTGACGCAGGATAGTAAGTAAGTAAAAAAAAAATAAGATGAAAAAAAAAAGTTATTTAGATCATCACCGTTTCGGATTCACCAAGCGGAAAGATTATTATTTTTGGAGATCGTCGTGTTTTACAAACATGTATTCTTGCGCCTCAGATTGGACGGAGTTCCCTCGATCACCGCTCTAAAATTTCACGGGGCGTTGACCCTGGGAGTGGGAACTGTTACGGGCCAAGTTTTGCTGTACGACATACGATCGAACAAGCCCTTCATGGTGAAGGATCACATGTACGGTCTGCCGATAAGAAACGTCGAGTTTCACGATAAAATGGAGCTCGTTTATTCCATGGACAGCTCGATCGTCAAGATATGGGAAAAGCAGACTGTACGTATTTTTTTTTTTATCGTACCTAATCGATCGCTGACGCTGGTCGGTTGAAAACTTTAGCTTGATCTGGTTTCCAGGGCAAACTGTACACGTCCATAGAAGCCGAATCGGACTTGAACGACCTCTGCGTGATTCCCAACACCGGCATGCTTTTCCTCGCAAACGAGAACGCCAAGATGCAGACTTACTACATCCCCAGTCTCGGACCCGCCCCAAGCTGGAGCGGTTTTCTCGACAATCTCACGGAGGAACTCGAGGAGCTTAATTTCGAAACGATTTACGACGATTACAAATTCGTCACCGAGAAGGAACTCGACGAATTGGATCTCTCGCATCTTAAGGGCACGAATCTGTTGCGGGCTTACATGCACGGTTACTTCATGGACGTTAGATTGTACAGAAAGGCGAGGGACGTGATAAAACCATTCGCATTCGAGGATTACAAGAAGAAGAAGATACGCGAGAAGCTCGACGAGGGAACGGCGAACAGAGTACAGATAGAAAAATTGCCCGAAGTAAACAAAGAGTTGGCTCTGAAACTGATGGACGACGAGACGGATACGAGCGCGAAGAGCAAGAAGAAGAAGAGCAGCGCGGCTGCAGGTGCTACGCTTCTTCGCGACGATCGTTTCAAGGCGCTCTTCAGCAATCCGGACTTCCAGGTCGACAAGGAATCGGAAGAATATTCTCTGCTGAATCCAGTCGTTTCGCAGCTGGACAAGAGCAGAGCGAAGAAACTGCGGGAACTCGTGGCTCAGGAAGAAAAACGTCCACGAACTGCGGTCGAAGAGGAGGAAGAAGACAAAGCCAATGGTAAGTATCTTGCATTCGATATCGATATAGATATTGTTATCCATTCGCAGCGGGTATATCATATAAAGGATTGATTAAATTTTAAGACGACGGTGGATCGAGCATGGACGAAAATTCGGCCAACGAGAGTTCGGACGACGAAAAGCCTTGGGTGAAGGAAGTTCAGAAGCAGTACAGGATTGTAAAGAGAAAGGAGAAGAGAAAAGAGTGGGAGGAGGAGAAGGAGGCGGCTGCAGCAGCCACGAAAGACGATGAGAATAATCCCAAGAAAGCGGAAAGACAACCGAAATTTTATGAGATCAAGGAGGGCGTTGAATTCAAGGGAGGAAAAACTTACATGAAAAAGAGGGACAAGTGAGTTGATAAATAAATCTTCGCGTACAGTAATGCGTGGTTGAGGACCATTCTAACGATCGGCAATGATGATTTCAGGTCGAGTCTCGGCGAGAGATTACGAGACGAGGAGAGCCACAGCGTGAGAGTCACGGGCTCTCGAGGCAACAGAGAAATGACTTTCACTCCGGGCAAGGTAAATATAGCGACCTCTTGAAAGGAACACGTTAAATGATCGACGAATAACGATAAACGGTTAATTTACAGCGCAAAGCAGCCGGCAGAGGGAGGGATCAGGTGAAAAGGCATAGAAAAGAAAACAAGGGTTTGCTACGACCAGCCGGTAACATCGGAAAGAAGAAGTACTGAATAAACATTTTTAATTTTGAGAAACAAGACGAGGGTTGCTTCACTGAGCCAGCGCGATTTCCTGCATTCCCGTGCCTAATAAGAGCACTCGTCGCACGACACGTAAAAAAGTTGAAAAAAAAAAAAAATGAAAAAAAAGAAGGATCCGTTGATCCGTGCGAGTTTAATTCCACTCAAAGCGCACAGTGCCCTATCTCTCGGCAAAGGTGAAGAGTCATCACAGGCAAGCGATATAATAAAAACGCTGCACATCGTGTATACTCCGTTCGGGCGAACTATTGATAAAGTCGGATCAAACTTTTAATTCGAACCAGGAAATTATTGTCTTTGCATCGTTCGTCACGGAATGTCTCAGGTATGTCGCCAGCTTGTACGATAAATACATTGGTAATTTGAGTGAATTCTCGACCAAACTTATCGGCCTTTACATCGAACGGTGAGTAGCTATTAAAATCATAACACAGCACAGTGTCCGCGGTGCTAGCTTCGCGAGAGTCGATGGAGCGACTATCTCGCACGTAAACAACAGCGACCAGTGGACTCCCGACAGTGTCTCGAGCTGATACAAAGTGTAAAAAATGAGTAAAAAATCCATCGTTCCCAAAGGCACAATTACCACCGTATTTTGTCTCAGCACAGTAAATACAATAGATTTTAACTCCGCGAACGCGATCGAAATAACGTAAGCGGTGTTTTGACACTGAGGGCCGAGACGATAGACTAACAGAGCCATTTGTTTTCATTGTGTGTTTCAGACAAATTCGAATTCTCATGGATCGTCGAACGGCAAGGATCCATCGAGCGGGCAGGGGAGCGGTCAACAATTGTCGACGCCGTCTATTCTGTCCGATCTGCAGTTGCACAGCACCGAAGTAAGACAGGAAATGACTGTTTTCCTTCGATTATAAAGTAAAAAAAAAAAACTTGAAACGCACGACGCTGGGAAGGATCTTTGAGACAATGTCCAGGTTTTTTTGCAGATCGGAGTAATCGCCGAAATGCCGGACTACGAGAATCTCAGTATATCGGCTGTGCTGCACTACTGCAAAAACAAGATACTGAGACCCTATCTGAGGCTTCTCGGTGTTATGGGGTTGAGACCCACCAGCACCGACGATTCGGAGCACTTTTCGAGAAACTGCATTCTCGCGAATTTTCACACCCTTCAGGTCACCGTCTTCATGTGCATCGGATACGTGTTGCAGTACATGGCTTGTTTCAGGTAATTACGATCAGGGCAATCCGATAATCGAAATAGCGCTAAAAGTATTGTCCGATATCTGCATGATATCAAATTTCGTCTTTGGCAAGTCTCTGTCAATGCCCGCCTCTAGGAAGAAAAAAAAAATGTTCAATTGTAGAATTTCATTCTCTGAGTGAACTTCCCCGAGCGAAGTTTTCGCGATGCAAAACACACCCGTTATAACTTGATGCAATTTCATCTAAAATTATGAATTAATTTGCAGAAGGGACAGAGGATTCTGTTACAAGTTGTTGCCCATCGATCGTCACGAAGTCGCTCTGAATGTCACCAAGGCTCGAGCGTACGAGCAAATTTGCTACGGCAATGCGATCTTTAGCTACGTCATACCGAGTATTCTTCACTTGGTCGGATATCTGTACACGGTATACCTGTTTCGCATAAAAGAGAACGAGCAGCTTCAGAATCTGATGGAAAGGGCGTTCCTCTTGTCCTCGAATCCAGTGAACAGAGGCAATCAGAAGCGATTGGTCAGAGTGCTGTGGCTCTTCATAGGCATGAGCGTCGTTTGGATGACCATGGCTCTTGTCACTGTGAATGTTATGATGGCGAGAGGTACGATACTGTTTCAGTGGCTGGAACACAGGTAATTTTTATACTCGAGTGTGTCGGGGAACGATGTAGGTGGATCGCTGATTCGCCGGATTGTCTGCTTTCAGCCCGAGTCAAGTGAAACTCACCGCAAAGATCTTCTTGATTATATGCACACTGTGGCACGATATGGTTCAGGGAACGATAATCACGAGCTACTGTCTACAAGGGCAACTCCTGATGTCCCACTTGACTTTCCTCAGAGCCAAGCTTCTGCAACATACTTTACCGGCTATAGAGTGGATGAAGGTGTATATTCAACATACGCCGTTAAACGAGCCTTCTCGATACATTTACATCTTCTCATCGCAGGAAATATCGGAGTTCAAGAAGCTGTTGAAGTACTTCAACAACGATCTGGGACCAGCGGTGTGCATCTATACCGTCGTGAATCTTTCGTGGGCGGCGGCCGGAACCGCTTGGCTACTAAAATACGACACTGTAGACGTTAAAACTAATTCCATAACGTTCGTCAATGTCGTTAACGTGATACTATGGATTTTGGTGTCGTTAGCACCGTTTATTCAGGTAAAAGTGGATACGCTGATGGAATTTGGAACTTTCTTATTAATAAACTTTTCTTTTATCGTTTCAGGCAGCGCGCTTGACAACTGCCTGTTCCATGATACAGAGTATCGGGCACGAGGTTCGAACGCGACCGTTCGTTTATCAGGGAACATCGGGCGAGGATCTGGATACAATACTGCTCTACACGTCCTCGTTGAAAATGTGCGCGAGACTGTTCAGGGTACCGATCACCGGTCGGTATCTTTGTTTACTTCTGACGGTCGGCAGCATTTTCGTTCTGACACTGGGTCAATGTCACTTTTTCGCGTAATTATCGTATGGACTTGGTAAATTCTCATCTTGTCGTATCATCGTTATTTTATAAAATCATTGTCCATACGAGTTATAGCAACAGGCGGTATCGCCCGATATCGTTGACACGGTATGTAAGAAATAAAATTGCTCGTACTTGGCACTACATACTTGGGAGTTATCTATTTATTTGTTTACTTTTCGCAAAGATAGTTACACCAAACAGAAAAATCAGTCCTGCGCGAAACATCTTATTATTACGATCCTAAAACTACGGTAACTTAAATAGTTATTATCAGAACGGCATTCAAAATTAAATCGCATCGAAAATCTGCATGACAAAAATTTTACTTTCGGGTTAAAAATATATATATATATTATACTATTAACTAGTGACAAGCCCTGGTCTTCACACTAACACCTTTATAATCATAGTAATGAGTCTATCCTAGTGAAAAATCAAGAAACACATTTAAAAAAAACTTATATGTTAATTGCAATATTGCAATATAAAAACCACTTCCATTTCGGCTGGTATAACATTTTCTGCATTGATCTTCTACCGGCTTGCTTTTTTTCATATTTATATTACCGAATTTTTCTTCCGTATTGGTTTTTTCACTCATTTCATTAATCGATCCCCCCCCGAGATCACCGCCAGTTTTCTCCTGGGTTACCCCGGTTAATCCCTCCCGTTCTCTTTTGTTTCAGCTTTGCAGTATTCCCCTCCCATTCGGATTCTCTGTCGTTTACCCAGAATTTCATGTGCCCCACGTACGGTATTTTCCAGCTTCTCTCTCTTTTCTTGCTATTTCTATTAACAACTTGTGTATCTCTTTTTGTGGCTTTGTTGTCATTGTCAATGAACTTTGTTATCATTGTCAATGAAGATTTTCCTCCCCTTCCTTTCTTTCATTGCCAAGATTTTCGACGCCAACTTCGCGTACCTCACTTAGTAAGTATTTCATCCTTCGGCCCGTAATTCTTTTACGTTTTGCAACTTGACTTCTTTCTCTGCCAACAACTCCAAAAATCCTTTCACCTCTCTCCACGTGATTCCTGCTTTTTATCCTGAATGCTTTTGTTATGTCGCGATTTTTTCGTTTGTTTCTTTAATGCCATTTGTGTAAGCTTGAATCACGTTATGTAAGTCGACATTACGGAGATTACCGGCGATTTTCGTAAGTACATGCTCACATAAGTTGTAACCCAGTAAGGCATTCAAACAAGTTACACTTCGATCTACCAAATGGACTCTTCGTTGGTCTCTTTTGAATTGGATCTTTATCCAATCGGAATACACCGGGAATGTGGCTTCGTAGTCACGCGACTCCAAAGTTCTTACAACACTTTCATTTCTTGCGTAGTTGATTCCAGTTAAGATATCGTAGAAACAACAACTAGTATTGCCGATCTTTGCCTCCCGCATCTTTTCCAACTCCAGCTTACACTTATGATAGATGTCACGGTTGTTCTTAAGACACTCATCCATTAATTGTAAATTGTGTTGACTCAGGAACAGGTTTCCGGCTGTAATTTTAATAAAAAGCTCTCTAATCTCGCTAATGTAGCTTTTCACAGCGTAATCGAGGGGTGTGCGATTCTCGTTATCTGTTATATTAATATCAGCACCATACTCTAGAAGAACTGTCACAGTAAGGAATTCTCTCTTAAAGACAGCTATGTGCAGTACTGTTTCACCTCTTTCGTTCCTATAATCGATATCCGCGCCATATTCTACCAACATTTCCATAAGTTCATCATCACGAACAAAATTGTAGCGATCGTCGACAGCTGCAAGGTGAAATGCAGTCAAGCCACTTTCGTTCTTAACATTCACATTAGCTCCGTGCTTTATCAATAGCTTGGCAATTTCCCCATGATTTGTTTCAATTGCGGCACATAAAAGGAGACTACAATTTGCGTGCCTTGAAATATGAACATCGGAACAGTGTTTCAAAACAAGCTCAACAAGCTCGTAACATTCTTGTACAAAAGCACCATGTAGCGAGGTCATAAAATTCTCGTCGGTAAGATCAACGCGCGCCCCGTGTTTCAAGAGACATTTCACCATTTCATAGTGTCTATCAAAGTTTAACATCTTAGATGGAAACTTCTTAGTCCCAGCGCGCTGTCGCCATGACGTTTCTTCTCTTTTTACGTACTGCCTGTGAGCAGCGAAACCTTCAAGAGCATGTATCAGCGGAGTTTTTCCATTCTCATCTACAGCATTCAAGTCATGCCCGTTTTTTATCAATAGCTCGGCTATCTTCGGCCTCACGTGTACTGTTGCTTGATGCAGAAGTGGACGACCTTTGTTGTCGACTACCACATTAACGTCAGGTTTGAACTTCAAAATCTTTTCAACAAGATTAACGACGTCACGGCTAATGGCCAAAAACAGCGCTGCCTGTAATTGATTATCGTCGCCGTAAAAATCATGACACATAAATAATAGTAAAAGGGGCCAGCGATTCTTATTTATTGCAGAACACAGTGATGATGAATCATTGTTGCTACTGTTAGCATAAGAAGATGTTAATGAAGATGGCAAAGATTTTAGGCCCCCCGGTGACCCCGTGATAGTGCTGGGCCCGTCGAAAAAGGAGGAAGAATCAGACATACAGTCTCGGGCACGCTTCCTTGAAAGATCTATAAATCTCCCAATATTTATAACTCCCTTGTCATCAGGTTGAAGACCGTTAAAGAGACATTCAGAGGCACTTTCAGCAGCAACATCAAAACGGCTCTGGATGTAATTGTTATGGCATAGCAACAATGCGACCATTTCGAAATGATTATTTTCTACAGCGTCGTAGAGGACTTCCTTGTCTTTACCTTTAATATCCACGTCAGCTTCAGCATTTAAAAGCAGTGTAGCAACTTTTAGGGCATCTAACTTGTTGTCAACACGAGATTTATAATCTTGCTTTCCGACGTAAAATATCGGGGTTCGTCCGTGTTCATCTTCGGCATCCACATTAGCTCCGTGGCGTAGGAGGAACCGGACAAAATTTGCATCCCATCTCATGACCGCCAAGTGCAACATCGTAAGCTTACGCTTCAGTGTGTTGCAGCATGGTGCAATTGCGTCTGGACAAGCCTTCGCGATACACATTACAGCCCTTATTCTTCCGATTCTTACAGCCTCGTCCAGTCCCTGCATGAAAACCTTGTTTTCACGATCAAATACAGCTCCATGTTTCAACAACAGTGCTATAATTTTCTCCCATTTTTGTATAAGTCTCATATAGTCGGACTGTCTTGTACTAGATTTCAATGTATGTAGGCAAGATCCCATTTGCATAGCAATATGCAACGGAGTTTTTAGTTTATCGTCTTTGGACTCGACATCGGCTCCATGTTCTAATAACGTTTCGACAACTCCTAAACGTAAGTGTGGGACAGCAATGTGAAGCGGAGTCTGAAGTTGATCATCTTTAGGATTGACATTCGCTCCATGTTCCAACAACGTTTTGACGATTTCTTTATCGCTCCCTTTCCAATCCTCACAGTCCCAATGTCGATATAGATCATCTTTGGGATTGACATACGTTCCACGTTCTAACAACATTTCGACGATTTTTATATGTCTCCGTTCTATAGCCCTGTGAAGCGGAGTTTGAAGTCGATCATCTTTGTGGTCGACATTGGCTCCATGTTCCAACAACGTTTTGATGATTCCTATATCTGGCGTTTCCGAAGGTATATTCATCTTATATTTAAGGTATGTTTGATTGATTCTCATATCTCTCAGTTCCAGTTCCACAGCCACGTAAAGCGGAGTTTGAAGTCGATCATCTTTGTGATCGACATTGGCTCCATGTTCCAACAACGTTTTGATGATTCCTATATCTCTCATTTCCACAGCTACGTGAAGCGGAGTTTGAAGTCGATCATCTTTGTGATCGACATTGGCTCCATGTTCCAACAACGTTTTGACGGTTCCTATATCTCTGTGTCTTGAAGCCACGTGAAGCGGAGTCAGAGTCAACTCGTTGATATTGTCAGGGTTGACAGCCGCACCACCGTCAATGAGCAATTTAATGAGTTCACCGGGACCGCATGCAATGGCATAATGTAGTGATGGATATGTAGAGAGTTTGTGGGAAGTTGTAGAACATCGAGAATCAACGGGAACTCCGTGACTCAAGAGGACTTTAGCGATACCCACCTTGCCATTTTGGACTGCGATATCAAGCAGAGACATTCCATCATTTGTATATAAATTGACATTAGCATTGTTACTTAGCAGAATTTTGACGATGTCTTCATGACCATGATTAACAGCTTCATACAGTGGCGTGGCCCATTCCTTATTTGTCACTGGGTCAATGGTAGCTCCGTGGCTTATAAGGATTTCTGCAATGTCTGCTCTATTTATCCGAGTAGCACTGTGAAGCGGAGTTCCCCACCATCCGCCTACAGCATCGACATTGGCTCCATGTTTCAACAATATTTTGACGATTTCTGGATTTCCCTGTTCCACAGCCATGTGAAGCGGAGAATTCTGGACGGGGTAGAAAGGGTTGACCGCGAAGCCACTGTCAATGAGCAATTTGACCAGTGCATAATCTTGATATAGAACGGCACGAAATAGTGATGAATATGAACGCGTTACATAGTTGTTGGTTGGATCGGTTGGTTCATCATAGCCGTGGCGGGGCATCGGAACACAGCAGTAGCAGTTCTTTGGGTTACCATCCCAGTCAGGCATCTGAACACAGCAGTAGCAGTGGTCTGATACATCATGGAACAGTTGGTGCATCAGAAAACATTCAAAATCAACAGGAGCTCCGTGACTCAAGAGAACTCTAGCAATATCCACATATCTTCTTTTGACTGCGATATCAACCAGAGACATTCCACAATTTGTATATAAATCAACTTTAGCATTGTTACTTAGCAGAATTTTGACAATTTTTTCATGACCTCTCTCAACAGCTACATACAGCGGCGTTGAATATTGCCGGTCTGTATGTGTTGGTAGGTCAATGGACGCGCCGTGGCTTATAAGGATTTCTACAATATTTGAACTATTTGTCCTGGTAGCAATGTGAAGCGATGTTTTACCATCATTGTCAGCACTGTCCACGTCGACTTTTTCGTTCAGAAGCCTCTCAATCGTTTTGATGTCCTGATTGCTGACCGCTCGGCGAAGATTTTCGCCATCCGTCTCTGGTAACCTTTCAGATTTATCCATACTTCGAGATTTCGGAGGTGCATAAAACCTCAGAAATCCGATGCCGTTGAGCACGCCAGTGCTGCAGGAGTTGATCACGAGGTGAAGTGAGGTCTACCAACTGCGAATATTGTTGTTTAAACGAGTTTTATTGGAAATAAAACGTACAAAGTATTCGATCCTTGTAGATCCAGTATCGGTAATTACTTACAGGTGCAAACGTGTACACAGTGTACCGGAGAGTGAGACGGAAGTAAATATCCCGCGAAGCGGGTGTGACGTATCGAAAAGTCCTAGACGGCAACGCCACCTATGTCGGCCCAACCGCCAGATACAAACTACCTTTTCCTACAAATATAATGAGTTTGATTAGAATTCTATTGTCATATGTGAAACGGTCCCATAATTCGTAGAATTTCCATTATGTAAAGGACAAAATTGTGGAAAAAAAATGTAAATATTGTTTTTGGCGAACGGTGAATGGGCGATCGGCGCGGTTGTTCAAGGAAAAAAGAGTGATAGTGTCTCGACTTTACCGACCGGTTTTTAAATGTAATCGTCTCGAGATGCTGTCACGTCTCTTAAGAGCATGTGAAACACCTTTCCGAGTGTGTCTCTCTCGCTCCGCTGTGAGCACCACTGATGCTATCTCTCTCACTCCATAGTGTTTCACATGCTCTTAAGGGCATGTGGTACAGACTCAGTCGGCAGTATATCAGGTGCACACATAAAAAGTGGACACGAAGACAACTGGACACGAAGACTGTACACCGTGAATGTGGGCACGCAAACAGATGACCACGAGTAAACTGTACACCAAGTCAAATCGACACCGAGGCAGTGGGCACATTACCAACTGAACACCTCCAAAACTGACCACACGACAACTCAACACAAGCGCAGACTACTTCAGGAGTCAAATGCTCATGCCTTATTGCGGCAATATAAAAGAGGCGCTAGTTCGCAACGCGATGATACTCTATCGTCGGTATAAGTATGAAGTATGCGGTCATTGGTGTGCAGCTGTCGAGTGTTCAGTTGGTAATGTGTTCACTGCCTTCGGTGTACAGTTGACTCGGTGTACAGTCTATTCGTGGTCATATGTTTGCGTGCCCACGTTCACGGTGTACAGTCTTCGTGTCCAGTTGTCTTCGTGTCGACTTTTTATGTGTGCACCTGATATACTGCCACTCAGTCAGTAACAAATGGCCTTCCCTGTTTTCTCCAAAACGACCTTCCACATCACCTTAAGGTGATGTGAAACACTATGGAGTGCGTGAGAGATAGCATCAGTGGTGCTCTCGGCGGAGCGAGAGAGACAGGCTGAGAACGTGTTTCACATCATCTTAAGAGCAGGTGAAAGTCGTGTGACCGCGCCATGAGAGCGAGAGAGATCCTGTTATTGGGTCTCGCAGTGGAGTGAGCGAGAATTCCTTCCATTAAGGTCCTGCGGGAATTGAAAGAGAGTGGTCGTGTCTCGACTTTACCGACGATTTTTATATGTACTTGTCTCGAGACGCCACCGCGTTTCTTAAAATTCATGTCCACGGTGTTTCTCCAACCTAGTTACATTTTGACGGAAATGATTTTTTGCTGAAATAAGCTTGGCGCAAGTAACACGCTACCACCCGAGCAGCCGACTTGCATTATCGTAGCATCGATTTGCTCCGATTTGTCTGCCACACCAGAACCGATTTGTCGCAAGAGGTTTATTGTCTATAAATTTCGACCATGCCAGCCACAGCGATGCACAAGTTTGTGACGTTTCTCGGATTCGTGTCGATACTACACGCGGCCTATTCGGCGACACAGCGTAAGTTGTTATTGCACGGTTATTGTTCGTCATTGACTGTCAGAGACCGTGCTGATTGATAACTTTTCGTTGGCTTTCAGATCGCTCTTATCTGCGTATAACCGAGCAGGAATTCACCACTCTTCCCATCGACGTCAGTAAAGCTCACTCGTCTTGCAAACACGCATTAACGCGCGAGCAAATATCCCTGAACGATACATATTTTTTGTTTGTTTTTATTGCAGATCATGATTCAAGGTGTGATAAGCCTTTTCGTCGTGATGTACGGAGCTCTGTACATAGCCGGCGACTTCAAGGAAATTCGCGCCGTCGTAGATCTGGAGAACAAGTCGTGGGAAACTCTGCGCAATCTGCCTTCTTTTCAAGTGTTCAATCACCGCGGAAGATCCCTCTCTCCGGAGTACACGCAGTCTTACTGAACGTTTCAATCTCAACGGTGTTTGCCCCAATATCTTCTGTGAACGTTGCAGTGTCTTAAACAAGTGCACCATTTCACACTGTTAGAAATAGTTTGATTTGTCGATCGCGCGAAAAAACGGAGGAACGCGCGCTCTGGTTTTTCTTCAAATTCTCTGAGAACACTGAAGCGTTGGGAGCAACTAAAATAAATATTTCGAACGATCGTTCGTCGTTCGGTCGGCCAACGAAGCGCATCCTATTTCCGGTATTATTACGTTTGTTTATTTGATGCGAAACATTTAAAAAAAATCATTCATATCGCTAAGATCACTTCTTCTGTTTTTTCTTCTCTGCCTCGACTTCCTTCTCCTTCTCGATTTCCGTTACGTATTCGCCTATCGTGTCCGTGTCGAGCATCTGCGAAAGAATCGTTCGCGTTAGATCGATGATCGGGACGCTCGAGAATTAAGCGGCAAAAATCGATTTCTACCTGGAGCCGCTCGCCGCGGCGCATTACGGCTATTTCCAAATTCTTCTGACCAGACTGAACCACCTCCAGCAGCGCTCTTATGGCAAGCTTGATGGAGCCTCTCTCGGTCGCCACTTCTTCCGGCGTGTAATACTTTTCTAAGAATTCGCGAACTGTTTTGGCACTGCGACCAGTTGCGTTTGCCTGCGAACAAAGAATGTACGATGCAGTCCGAACGGAGCGAATGATTTTTCAGTCTCAGCTTACTTTCCACTCGTAGTAGATTCCTGAAGGTTCAGTCTGATAGAGATGGGGAACCCCGTCATAATCGAAACCAGCCAGGAGGCAAGATATACCGAAGGGTCTTCTGCCGTTGCTCTGAGTGTACTTCTGCTTCAGACCTTAAAATGCAAATACGCTTTATCAAAATGTGCTTTGCACATTATCGAAGAAAATGAAAAGGTTTTACATTAAGTAAAATTTCAAATAGAAAATAATATAAACTAGTGGTGTTTTCCAAATGCACATACAAATTTATAGAAAGAAAAAATATATATACATACAAAATATCTTATTTATTCAATTTATATGTATATAATAAATAAATATATAAATTGCATAAATAAGATATTTCACTTATATAAATATAATAACAAGACACATCTTTACGAGGGGAAAAACCCTGTACAGATGGAATATACAAAAATAAAAATGAATAACATATCTTTACGCTCGAAATATCTGGTCCATAGAAACTTTTTATCTACGATTGTTGATTTGATACCTCTATAAATTTTCTAACCAATTGCTGATTTTGTTACAATGTTGCAGGAGGATTTTTCTATAAGTAAGTAAACAAATATTACCTGCTATGTAACGAGTTATGTACTCCAATGTGACGGGATCTTCGACGGTCAATTTGTGACTCTGGCACTCTATCTGTGCGCGATTGATGAGGACTCTGGCGTCCGCCGTTAAGCCTTGAGAGAGAATAGAAACGGCACGTGAGACAATGCATAAAACTATAAAGATTGAGTGTGATGGGTCTATCGTCTACCTGCAAAAGCCATGACAACATGATCGTCGAGTAGGCAAATCTTGCGAACGGTACGTTCCTCCTGAAGTTTTGCGACGGACTTTTTCTCGACGCCTAGGACGACGACGTCGTTGCCTCGTACGCCGACCTGCGAAGCGAGAAAATTTTGAATATCGCGAGAGATCGAAAAATGGGTAATCAAAGTAACGACGGAGGATGCGGTGTGCACAATGATGCAGGAAAATCGGTGTCTGTCATGGGTGAGCGGAGGTTAAAATCAGCGAAGGAGACTCACCGCCGTTGATCCTTTTCGCACGGCTTCCTGCGCGTACTCGACCTGAAGCAAGTGTCCGTCCGGCGAGAATACAGTGATTGCTCTATCATATCGGGCTGCCATTGTAAAATCTCTGACCAAGGAAAACTGTTTGGAGTTTTTTTGTTATACACTGGAGCAAAGTGACTAAATGACTTGACCGTTTCCCGGTGCGAGGTTGATAGCTTCGCTCGCGACAGTCGGCAAGTTCGCCAACTTGACGGGAGTGTCGCGCGCGCGATGATAAGACGTTTCGTCAGGATGGTCATCGTTGCGAGGCGTCCGTTCAAAATCGCAAAGTACGTTAGCTCACTTCATCGATAAACAATTTTGTAAACTTAATCGCAACTGTTTTCTTATTAACGCTGCGTCCGTCGGAGAAGCGGCGATATGGTTGAGTACGAAAAACTTTTATGATGGTCCAATAATTTTTACAAAACGTCCGACGAAATTGCCAGAGCCTTAGAGATATTTGTATCGCGGTGAAAAAAATAAATAAAATGAAACTTCAGTGCAACATCGAGGTTAACAGCAGAGTGTTGGCCTCGGTTTCTCTCGCAGGACGAAGAAAACCACAGCGAGGATGTCTCTCTATAGCGAGACAGTCCGTAAAGAACAACGAACTTTATCTTCTGTTGCAGACTGTGCAGAACAAGCAGGGCACGAAATACAAGGTAAAAAAGGATCGTCAATTTTTTCCCGCCATAACTATTTTTCGCGCCACTGATTGATTAGTTTATTGTCTGATTTATTAATTTGCTCTAATTTACTATCGACTGATTGATTAATTTACTCTCCAGGTCGATCAAAACATCGAGAAAGTATTTACGAAGTTCGTGTCCGAGGGCAAGGCCACTATTAGAATGAAGGAACCTCCGCACGACCTGATCGTTCAGTGCGACGCCATACAGTTAAAAAGCTTCCTGCACGTTCTCAAATTGGGAGTCTCCAAGCAGGTCGATCCCTCAGTTCTCTCCGTGTCCAACATGAATCCTAAAAATATTGCTGTACCGAAAACCAAGGTTGTCGTCAAGACGAAAGCGGAGTATCCGATACTGGAGGGATTTCCAAGAACAACCGAGGCTCTTTTTATATCGGGTCTGGAGAGAAAGTCGTTTGATCGTCAAATTCTCAGGCTGCAGAGCTTGAGGATACTGGATCTGTCCAATAATCTTATAACGAGTCTTCCGAAAGAGGTAGGCTCATTGCCAAACTTGACTGAGCTACACCTTGCGTCTAACTCCTTTGGCAAAGCTGAGCTATCAAAGTGGTCCTGGATGAATGGTCCGAGCATCTGCAAGACTGTAAGACTACTGGACCTTAGTAACAATGGTGTAAGTATTTTTGTCCTAACTTTGCTACATTAACAACAGAGGAAAAATTGCCTATTATTGATCAATGATCGTTATTAAACTGTGCAGGTGTGCAGTACTTCCTGTTTTATTACTTCCTAGGGAGTAATAGGGCTCATCGTATGAGGAAAAAAAAAGTGGCTGAATAAATAGCCGGGAGAAAAAGTTGTCGCGGAATTTAAGGATTCTAGCACTTTTCCAAAGATCGGAAAAAGATCAATCATATAGTAGATGATACTCTGAATATGGATTTTGCATAATAATAACGTAGAAAAAATGTTAACAAATTGTAAAAAGAAGAAATTGTTTATAGGCATGTTTGTAGTCCGTTGTTACTGGCAGACCCCTCAGTAAGGTCAAAATCGATGGTAAATTTGAATGTATTTTTTCCAATTATTTTTTCCACGGCCATTCTTTCCAAGATTGATGGCTCATGACCCCCTTTGGAAGCCCTATTACTCCTCGGGGAGTAATAATCATCTGTGCATATGACGATTTTGCGACGCAAGAATTGTTATTGTAACGAAGTCGAAAAAAAAGTATTGTATGCTAGACGGAAGGGAGCGGATTTTCATCTGGTGTGATTTGTGCCGTCGCTTCGCTCGTGCGGCAAAATTCACAATCTGCGAAAATCGCGCACTTCCCTTCCTTCTAGCATAACGTACTATTTTTGAAAATCTTCTATAAGCGTTCGGATATCATGAATTTATATGAACTTTCTTTCCTAACAGCTGAAGGTGTTGCCCGACAGCATCCAAAAATTGAGTTTCCTCGTAACTCTGAAGCTCGGAGACAATTCATTGGAGCGCCTGCCTCAGGGCGTCGGTAACTTGCTCGGTCTCAAGTACCTGGAGTTGCAGAACAACAGTTTGGCGTTTTTGCCGGGAAACATGTTCCAACTACGCTTGGCTTATCTGGACGTCTCTCACAACGTCTACAGGCCTCCGGACATACCTGAAAAAAGTTGCGTAGACGTGCCGAGTCTGATAGAAGCTGCGGCGCGCGTGATAATCAATTCGAGGTAATTTTTGTGTACCGCACGATCGCGAAGACAACGGTAGCCTGTCTGTCGTTTTTATTCTTACGGTTTTCTTGTTTGCAGAAAACACTACGACGCCAGTAAAATCCCATTCAATCTGGTCACGTATCTGGACGGAGCAAAGTATTGCATCTGCGGCAAAGCCGGTTTTGATTCACTCGAGCGAAAGCTCGTGAGCTGTCCCGTCAACCTGATAGCGGCTAGTGTCAAGTCTTCCGGAAATTCCGAGGCCATCTTCGATTGTTATTATTGCTCGGCGCGATGTTTCAGACGAATATGTTACCGTTAAGCTCGAAAAAGATTATGTATTTTTTATACCGTGTTCAACAGTTGTACAAATAAAGTGATAATAATTTATGAACAATGTTCAAGGATTTTTGTCTTTTTTTTCGGCTCTTCGAAGAGCACGTGGGTATTTGGGCGGCACGCGAGAGCGATTGAAAAGAAAGTAATGAATGTACTTTGAGGAAGTTATTTATTGGTTTCAGTTTATTTTCATATCATCTACCGTTAAATATAGCGACGTCTGCTAATCCGTAGATAAATTGATGATGAATTAATCAGTATTTCTTGACGTTGAGGTGTGTTGTATATATATCCTCGTGAGAAACAATAGTTCGAACATTGAATTTCATTGCGTTTATGCTTGTCGCGCTGGCCAATTTTGTTTTTTTTTTTTCATTTCCTCGTACAAAAACTAACGAATGAAGCTCGGTTTTTCTTCTTTTATGCTCGTTTTTTTTCTTTTTTTTTACCTTCGCTAAAGGATTCAATAGTTTTTACGCAGTTAGTTTGTACTATTAATTAGAAACTGAAAATCTACTTTACAACAATTGACATACACTAAGTTTATTGAATCTAGAATATTGTCCAAGAAAACGGTATGACTATCGTTAATTAAATTTAAAAATGGTTCTTTCATTATTTATCATCGGTAAAAGCCATAAACCTGTCGTTTCCATCACGTGTGAACGATGAGTGCTGTTGTGTACCATTAACATCGACTATACATTTATTGCTATGGAAGAATTACCATGATTCAGAGCCTCGATTAATTCAATCGAATTTATTATATATTGTCTTTACGTAATCTATTTTATGCATATAGTACAAGTACAATAGTTTTGCCCTTTATATTGCGTGCACTATAAATTCAGTTAAATTCGTCACTTAACCAGAGTAGCGTTAGTTCACAAGACATCTTGAATCAACGGTTTGTTGTTGCAGTTTTTTTTTCCTCTTTTTTTTCCATAACGTACAGTTTATATGCTACTATTTTTGACATTGTTATATACATAACACGTCTAGCGATTAACTACGTTTCTTATCACTACGACTCTCTTCGATATCCCCCTCCCCTCCATCGCCCTAAAATTGTCTTTGTTGTTGCATTGACGCACCAGTTATTTACGACCTTGAAATGTAGTGTTAAAATCATGGCCAATTTATTTTGTGTTCTTCGACTACGACCTACATTTATTGTCAATGCATTCGGAACAGCGTCTCTGCGGGTTTATTTTTACGTTTTCTTTTTGTTCATTTATTTTTGCGAGTAAACGAAGAGGATGCGTGTGCTCAGAATTTTTTTTTGTTTTTCTTCTTTCTTTCTACATCTCATTACATATAATAAAAACTGTTGTTTAGTTGGTCATTGGAAAACCAAGTAATCAATTAAACTCTGATCTCAATCCAGTTGAGATAACAATGAATAAAAGTTCCCTTTTGTAAAATTCCACGCTCTCTCATTCGCCGCTAAACGGCGCGAGTTGGCGAGACAAATAGTTTTTTTTTTGTTTTCTTTTTTTTCTTCCTTTAATACTATAGTTAGTGTTTTAGTCACAGGGACGTCCGAATGAATCAACGACCGTCATAAAATAAGAAGCAAAATATCAAACACCGTCTTGTATTGACTTTTACATCCCATACATTGAACTTACATGCGCATTTCTCACTTCCGTCTCCAGGTTTAATTTTTTTTTTTCGTATATATGTAATAGTATGTATACTAGCAGAACCGCCAACATAAACTCGTACACATGTAGTGTGTATGTTTTGTGTATCTCTCTGTGTTGGATTTTTTAACTTTTTTTTTTTGTTTTTTTTAAATTCTTTTGCGTAGCCGTGTGCGTGCGACTATATACAAGATTATTCATTCAATGATAATCATAGAATCTTCATAGCAATGATAATAATCGATAATCATAGTGATAATAATTAATAACAACCACGATAGCACCCGCGCCAATTCTCGGATCGAAGTATTCAACGTTTTTTTTTCTTCTCTGCCTACTCAGATGCAGTTTTTTTTTTTCCTTTAAATTTTTTTTTGTTATTCATGTGCGTTAATAGTGTTGTATAGAGTATAGAGTCTCGGGTCTGCGCGGGTAAATGCACGTTCGTGTGGAAACCGGGAGGCTTCATTACTATTAATTTACGACATGCCTCACGGATGAATTGCGAACGCTAAGTTACATAATATTCTTCTATCATCATTCCACTGATAATGGCACGAGAGACATTCTCATAGCTGGTACCACTTTTTATCCTTATACTTGAGCATGAGCCCGTGGGCAGAACCCGAAAAACTTTCCGCTTCGTTCATCATCCGGCCGGTTCGCTCCTCGAGCTGCGATAATTTTTCACCCCGCTCCATTACCATCTGATGGGCCATCGCGACCTCGCCGGTGGACGTCGAGACTCGCTCGCGCAGTGCCAGCGTTTGGGCTTCCGGTCCCGGTATGTGTTTTGCTACCGTTCGAGACGCTCGACCGCTCGATTCGCCGACTGTTCAATGGTCAATTGATTTCAATTTAATAGATCGACGAATCTATAAATCATAATCTTATCGGCACTTACACAATTCTTCCCTGTCCAAGTTTCGAGATCCACCGCCGAAGAGCCCTTTGAAGAAACTTTCCTTCGGGGGTTCCGGCATATCGTGGGCGACAAATAAATCGCCCATCATCTCCGTCAGCTCCGCACTGAAAATTTTTTTAAATACGATCAGTATAATTTAAATTATTTATAGTGGAGTTAAGGTCGGAGTTCAAAGTTAAAAACATCTGCCGTAATACAGATAACCATATAATCAATACATGCGTAAAAGTTTGTATAATAGATTTGAAAAATGTAGCACTCATTTGACTAGTGTAAAGCGCTCCAACCTCCCTGAACGTTGGAAAATTATGGAACTCACCAAAATTCATTTGAGACGGTGAACTTCTGGATCTCCGTCGGTGACGAGAGGTACAGAGCGTGACCCCTGTTACTGAAGCAAATAGTTCTCGCGATTCTGAAAATAAATATTTTTTATCCACATTGCGTTTCGTACGGCGATATCGATTACCCCTTTGTCGTCATGTTTATCTACTGTATCGATGAGAGCACTCGCTGTCCGAGAACGGGATAGACCTGACACCCGCTTACAATGTTTTTTTTTTTACAAATATATAACATGACTAAAACGTAATAAGCAAATAATCTTTTATACAGTTTTAGTTGCGAATGG
This sequence comes from Ichneumon xanthorius, assembly GCA_917499995.1. Lineage (NCBI taxonomy): Eukaryota > Metazoa > Arthropoda > Insecta > Hymenoptera > Ichneumonidae > Ichneumon > Ichneumon xanthorius. The sequence continues at coordinate 19,731,099 of OU824202.1, read as the reverse complement.
CATGTAGTTTGGCATACTTGGCTGAGAGCTTTTGTTAATATATGTAACAATTGATGGCGATAAAAAAGTAGATTGAGCCACGGAGCGCTGTGATGACGAAACGTGAAATTACTCGTACATGCATTCGTCTAAGTTGCAGTGCCGAGCAATAATACTTTAATTATATTGGCTAAAAAAAATGTGTGCTACTAAGAAGAATTATCGAAATATGTATATTCGAACGGATATAATAAGGCCTTATCAGCTATGTACAATAAATTTCACTGAAACATTTTTATTAAATTTTCAACCCTTAAGAGTCACTCACCTTAAAATAATCCGCCAATTATTGACTATTTTATCAAGCTAATTATTACAAAAATTTTGTCACCGAGTTGGAGATAAATTTTTTTTTATCTTTACGATTTACACGGTGTTATGTCTGTCCCATTTCGAGTCAACGAATGCACCGTTTACGACGTCGATTGTAAAGAGATAAAGTAATTGTAAAAAAACAAATAATAAAGCTTCAAGTTAAGACAATAAAAAAGTGTTAGATATATATATATATATAAAGTCATAGGAAAGTCTCATCAAAGCTGCGACGATACAAGTGTGACTAGAGTTAGAGTTATAGTATAAGTTAATAGTGATTGAGCTGTATTCAGTTAAATGACTTACTGATCGGTATCGCCATTTACAAAGAGTTGATGACCCCATATGGACAACATGGGGTCTACAATGCCGTGTTTCGTAGTCTGAAAACTGTTAGAAATTACAGAAACAGTAGAAAGCGAAGTAATTAACCCGTGCGCGAGTACAGGTAATTTTTTTTTTGGTACGTTGTGTTAACCCTTAAGACCCTTTGGTATCCACAACGTTGTAATTTCCCTGGATGAAATTTTACAAATGGCAATGCTTCATATCGAATCCAATATATTTTTATCGCTAAAGCCACGAAAGCGGATGGACACTCGAGGAAAAAAAATACGCGTTGGTAATTTTTTTTCCTCCGGCGTTTACCCAGATTTTGCATGAACGATGACGCGTAAAGTATTTATATCGGGCATAACGAATTGTTCCATAGATCGGGTAACGTTGCTAGAGCGCAGAAAATTATTCTGTGCAGTAACGGTGCTCGAGTCATAAATTATTTCTACGATGAGGCATGCCTGGCGAGCGTATTAAGGGTTAACGAGTGCATTATGTGGAGAAGAGAGAGAGAGAGAGAGAGAAAGAGAGAAAGAGAGTATAAAATTGCATGCCAATGTTAATCCGTTTGGCGGCGATATCGATAATGAAAAAAGAAAGCGCCGACAGGAAAATTATCAAGGCCTCACCAATTGTATATCATAAATTATTTTGTTTCATTAGTTAATCTAATTATTCGTCGAAGCGTTCTATTTAGTTTATATTTGTCAAAGTGCAAAATAATCGAGAGCATCGTCGGTGCGAAAAAATCAAGATTGTTGTATCGCCCAAAGATGACTCTGTCTTATTCGTTAGTTGGATAAGAGTGTCGATATATTGAGCATGAGTATTTTTTCTTACCTTAGATCTAACAGTGGTAGAAAATCAACGTCTATCAATGGCCTGAGACTAGGTAGACTGTATATCGCTATGTGACCGTTTGAAACGTAGCATACGAGACAAACACTGTCTGCAAACAACACAATATTTGTTCAGAGACCCGTCCCGGTTTACCGTCGAAGTAATGATCGCCAGCTCTGTATGATCGACGAACCTTTGAGAGACGTAATTTCTGCTTTAATTACGATATGTGTCTCTGCGAGCTGTTGCCTGTAGACACAATTTTGCGACGGTAGGGCAACGACTCTGGCCTGCTTCTCCGAAGTCAATACGACAAATTGGCGGTCCTCGAAACCATCGCCGCTCGACACTTGTGCGTTCAGTAACGGCGACATTCTGCTGTTTCCAATTTTTCCCTGGCTCCCTTCGAAAAAAAAAAAAAAAACAACACATAAGCATCCGAACATTTTAGGAGCGACTCGTACCGGCACTCGCTGACATACTGTTACGGTCTTTGCTGTCCGCATTCTCGTCTTTCCAGGACTCATAGGAATATGGGATAAGGGCTCCGTTGCAATCCAAAAAGGACATCGTCAGAATGCTTCCTTTCAATTTAAATGATGATCCATCTGCGTGCACAAAATTTAATATTAAAGCTTCATCTTCTTTAAGAAAATATCACCCTGAAGATATCTGCATGAGACTAAATTTCATCGGCCCATAACGAAATTCACTCGGAGAATAAAATTCTACAAGAGAACAATTTTTTTTTTCTTCCCAAAGCAGTGCATTGACGGAGACTTGTCGAAGATTAAACTTGATGTCGTGCGGATATCTTCAGGGTCATAAAAATATAAATAAAAAAAATGCTTTTACTCACTACAAGTAGAAATAATCACAGGCTGAACGGTACGTTCCTCAGGCGCAGGTGAGTTAAACACGATAGTTTGTATCGAACCCAAAGACGTGCCAATCCACAGAGTTGGTAAAGTGTTGGCGTCTGAAAGAAGATATCAAGTCAGTTCACAATTGGAGATATTCAATTAAAAATCGTTCGAGATATCTCGCTTACCACTTTTCTTCGTGTAGGAATCGGCAAATGTAAGGCAGCTGATGGTTTCAGTGGCAATATTTTCGAGTGAGGACATACTCGAGCTTCGAGAACGTTGAAACGAACTGTCGAGTTTGTCTATCCGGCCAGCATTCCGAAAAACGAAACAACAGATTATATAACGATCCAATAACTGTAGAATTAAATATTTTTTTCTCTTTCTACAAAGCATGCGTGAGACAATTTTTAGATGCATGTCTTTTTCATTTCTTTTTGTTTTCAAGAAGATTCGTTTTTTTTTTGTTTGTTTATAAAACGAGAGGAAAAACAACACAAAAAAATTATTAGTAGTATTTGGTTCATAGTAATAGCACAGTCACAACAAGAACAACAACAACAACGACAACAACAATAATAATAATAATAATGTGTCATGATATCTTGTCTTTCATTGATTGTTTCATAACATTCACATTCATTCGATCGGATAGATAGAGTCTCGGATTTTGTGTCATCTGAAAGGGTCAGCAGCGGCTTTAACGACAGTAGTGGTTAAAATTCAGCGGTGACGGATGTTGTACCTCGTTTTTTTTCTATTAACGGGTATATTGCGTTTTTTATATATAAAAAAAATCGTAGAGTGTACCGAAGACGGTTGGATCCGCGGATCTTTCCGGTGGATTTTTGAAGCTAGCGTCGACCGGTGGATCGTCGCAAAAAAAAGGGGTCAACGAGGCTCTTCGGCAATCTTTAGTGTCACGGCAAAATTTAGCGAGGGTGATTTGTTATCACTCTAGAGCATGCACATGCTCGATGGATTCAGAATCGCGTTTTCTTTTTCTTTTCGTATCTTAAAAAAAAATATATACATATATATTTTTTTTTAGAGACACGTTGGAGAATGTTTGCGCGCTCAGCGTTTCGGAGCATTTCCGCTCGGTGGTCGACGAATTAATTCGCCGTGTGAATAAAAAAAAAATGTACGTTGTGTACCGTCGAGTAATGGGCGGCGGCCGTATACCTAGCCGTGTGTAAGTATATTGTCACTGGGGTGTTGATTAATGGCCCCGGTCGGAACAATCTCTTTCTCATCGGTAAATAGTACGTGATTTTCTTTTTTGTAATGAGTACAGTGTGGTCTGTAAATCCGATAGAGATATAGCGAAAGTAAGAGAATGCTGCTAGAACAGGCAGATCGGAAACGAAGATAATAGAGCAATAGGACAGAGACAGAGAGAAGATATTCTCTTAATGCTGTGCTGTGAAGGTACAACTAGGTATAAGAAATCTTCGATCTCCATGTGCAATTTTTCACGCAATAATTCACAGAGAGCTCCGATCATCACAATAGATTTAAAAAAACTAGTGCACAAGTGTATACTATATATATTGTATATAGTAATCCATTAAATCTGTGTGAGCAGTTTAGGTGTCTGCGTGTGTGTTTTTTTTATCACTCATATATAAAAGTCGTAGAACATGGTCCAGCATATAGCCATTGTCTACATTCAGCGATAGAACCAAGATAGGTGAGTTAATGTTACATCGACTGAGCTCAGAGAAAGAGCGAAAGATAGAATATTCAAAAAAAAAAAAACAGTGTAAATAAATAAAATCAACTGGAGCGGAATCGAAAAATATCTCGACCTCATCGGGTCGCTCGACAAAAAAAAAAAAAATACAGCGTCGTGACGTCGAGAAAAGTGAACATTGTTTTACGAGTAAAAAACAAGTGAAGCCAATATAGAACATCGTGACAAAAGCTAAGATACGTATCCGGTGACGTAGAGATGTGTGTCTAGGATAGAGATATAGAGTTTTTTCTACGATTCAGAAAGAGATATAGAAAGAGACGTATTTCTTCATATTTTTTTTTTTTTAGGTAAATATTTTTGGCTGTTGTACTACCAAAGCTGCTATACTGTCTGACGCCGGTGAGGATTGACTGGGAGGTCAGTGAAGCCTGGGGAGTGGTTGTAGTGAGGTTGCGAATATCGAGACTGCATTGCGCATGGAATGCGTGGCTTGCCGAAAAGCTGCCAGAGCTCGAACCTTCTGCGTCGTAGTTGCTGATCGTAGTGCTCAGGCACTTTTGTAATTTTCTTATACCGTGAGGACGGGAGTGGCGTGTTCCAGAATCCGTGGCAGCCTTGCGGTAAGGTACGCTACCACCGATAATTCCATCGTCATAACCGGCGGCCGGAGGATTTCCGCCACCATCGGCTGGGTTATTAGCCCTTGTACCATGGCGTGTTAAATTGCCACTACCACCACTACCATCGCCGCAAAGACCACCGTCGCCACTTCCTCGTCCGAGACTACTCCCTTCATTACTATCAACGTCATCACATCTTTCACCACCAACGACAACTCCACCACTCATCACACTGCGTCCGGTTGTAGGCGAAACGCACATCCCGTTCATCTACAAATCATTTAAATCAACATATAGCCATCGCCTGCCCATTCGATATTACATTCGTCGAGCTTGCGACAAGAAACGCGAGAGCGAGATACAATTTTTCTTTTTTTTTTTGGAATTCATTATTGATTTTTTTTTCTTTTGCATTCTTCATTTTTTTTTTTTTGTTCGTTTCAAGTTAAATCACCCTCCACTATATCTTTCACCTGGAATCCCATCAAGTATATATTGCCGGTTATTCCTAATCGGTCTACCGATCGATCGTCAAATTTTCGAGAAATCCTGTCGTTGAGCCAGACCAGTCTTATGTATTATAAATCGACCAGTTATCAGCAGCGAGAACTCGTGAATAACCGATCGCTACTCCATTTCGCATCGGGGTCATTTCTTACACCGAGAGACACTCGCGGGGTATTATTTGCGTCTTATAGACATTATTTTTATTTTTTCTCTTTCGATCGGGGTCTCCGTTACACTCGCGGTATTGCCCAGCTCGGCAGCGCGCTGCACAGCGCCTCGCTTATATGCAGAGTCTTTCATAGCAGTCAGTCAATATGAAACCGGTAAAAAAAAAAAAAAAAAAAATCAATTGCCATCGGTCGTAAAACGTACTATCGATCTGCGGTGGGGTGAATCGTTAAACTCGACACCCTTCACAGAGAGCGATTATGCCCCCCCCCCCTCCCGCAGTGTTTATTACAAACTATTTATATTCGATCAGTTTTATCATACTATTATTATTGTTATTGACATTACCATTGCTATTACGTGCAGGCCACTCGAACGGTTCTCAAAAAGCTCTGGAGGCAACGTTTTACCGATAGTAACAATAATCATCATTATAATAATTAAATATAACGTAGCAACACCGAATACGGACTCTGTGTGATGCTGGGTGAATTGAGTCTCAAGGGATACATGTACTGCCAGCTACGAATTAAAAATTATATATATATATATATATATGTATATATATAAAAATTTACTCGAACGTGAATTAAAAGAAAAATATATATAACGGAGCAAGCTCAATACCGTGTGTGTGTGTGTACCGTATAGCGGAAGTATTATTAGTCAATAATTAATAATAGTAAGAAAAAAAATTATAAAAAAAAAGTTGCTGTGCAACAGTGGCCCTCGAAACAGCACAATGATAAAATCGAATACATGTACAAATGAGGTAAGAAAAAAAAAGTTTAAGTAATATAGCCGAGTATAAATTGGGTAAGCAAATTTTTCTATGCTAAATATAATCAAGTATCCTACAAGCAATGTAGAACCGCGTTGAAACTTGATTCATTGAAATGCAATGGACGAACAGGGCGACGATGCCGTGGACGCACACGAGCGCCTCGGTTTAATTCTGAATCGAGGAACTTGCGCTGGGAAATCGCCGCCCCGGCCGACCGTTTAAACTGCCTACTGAATACGAATGATAATAAATAATGGAGGCACTTAATTGGCACGTAATCATTATTATTCAACTGTGTCTTTCGGCGATTTACCGAAAGGTCGTGAATCCTTAATTTTACCTGAATCAAACTTGCTGTCAGGGAAGACCGCGAAATTGATTTGAACCTGAAAAAGTGTTCAAGTACAATATCCTTTGTCGCTCAGCGTTGTTTTAAATATTAAAATTGAGAAAAATAAACAAATAAATTACAAAATAAAAACTTGCGTCGAACAATCATTTGACTCTCCCCTTCGAAGATCTTTAAATCATTAGTAGATCACAGACGTATCAATATGTGGGACATATCAGATATTATATATATATTATTTTTTTTTTGTGGGGGGGAATAAAACTTAATGTATTTTTACACGATATTAAAATTAAGGCGACAAATAAGCGAGGAGTGAAATATATGTAAATGGTGTTACCGAATGTAATAATGAAAAAGGCGGAGGCAAATTACGTTGATAAACTTCTGACTACCGAATGAATTATCGTATACGCAAGGCATTCCTGATTGGCATGCAAAATACATAAGGAGAGCAAAGAAATTATTAGCTAGCACTTGGAATTGCCGGATCAGTCGATATTCGGATCGCCGATGTAGTCCAGGAGACAACAAGAGGTGGACGGAATTTTTTTTCTTTTTTTTTTTTTTTGGAGCACCCGTCGATTACACAATTATTAATCCGCATTAATTAAGCTGATGTAGGATGGTGTGTATGTATGTAACTAAAGAACGCAGCATACACATTCTACGCAATCTACAACAGTAGGCACCCTCTACACATTGAAATAGCATCATCGCCTATCGCCTACTCTTGCCTCTCATCTCGGCGGTGATTTCTATTTTTAAAAATTCGCAAATATCAACGTGTCTGCACTCTTCTATCCAAATGACCTTGCTTACATTCATCAAAAATCAACGATCGTGTGTTTTTTTTTGTATATAATTATACAATAAGTCACATCTCGAAACATATACGGGGGTGGTGGGGGGATTTTTTTACGCTAGACAAACTAATCAGACTTTTATAAGCTCCTAGCTTTTCATAAATGGTTCTTTGATGCAATTATTTGATGCGCAACGAGCGATTTAGCTCCTCTTGCACAACTTTACGAATTTACCTTAATAATCGTGTACCAGCTTTGTAAACATAACGTGATTCTTCTAGACAATCGGACCATTTTTTGAAATATCTGCAAAAAAGAAAGAGCCGTAGAATTTCACGAGTTCCCTTATTAATATCTCCTCTTTGATTTTTTTTTCTATTTTTCCTCGTTGCCAATTTTACTCTACCGACGAAACTACCGCTTCTTTGCTCGGTTTTTCTTGAGGTATCTACCGTTGGATATTTAGCGTGGACTCGATCGTCCGGGTTCGAGCTATATCGATCAGTAAAAAAAAAAAAAAAAATCGCCAATGCCTTCCCAAGACTCTCTACCAATCAGTCCCTTAATCAAGCTGGTATACCCGTGACGTCAGGCAATGACAAATTCATTTTTGTCAGTGTCCATGTGTGTGTTAGCAAAGCCTGAAGTTAAAAAAAATTGGTTTAAAGCTCGTCCAAACGAACTGTGTTAATGGTATAAAAATGATCGTTTTTTTTGTGTCTCAACCGAACTGATTGACTGACTATTATTTAAGACTCTACATGTCCCTCTCGTCACGGTTACGACGCAATAATTACCGTTCACATTTCACATCCAACGAAGCTCTTCTAGCTAAGAGATACACAGCCTAACGAATGTGTTTTATTTTTTTTTTTTTTTTTTCGTTATGGAAAATGTCTACGAGCATCCTAGGCCATCCTCAGAAGAGGGACAGAGATCTTTCGGGGTGGGTTTTTTTTTTTTTTTTTTTTGACAGTAATATTTTTTCGGAACTTCGAGGAGAATAAATAATTCATCTATGGAAAAATAGACGGTGTGAGTGAACAGCGGTATTTTATGGACTCAAGTAAAGACACACTTTCAGCGGGCATGCTTCCGACTGTTATCGATGGTCCAACTCCATAAGGGCGTACAAGCTGTGCCGGCGCACAGCTCCACATGTCCTCGCGGCACCAAGCCATCGACATTTTACCATCAAGACAAGTTGTCGGATGCTTTGGTGACAAAACGTAAAAACTATTCGAGCTCCCTCGCGAAATCTCCCTCGAGCAGCTCCGGGCTTTACGTACGCAGGCGCCGCTTTCCGAATTTATCGCAAACACAGCAGCTACACTGCGGCCAATTGTCGCAGACGGATGGAACAATAAAACAAAACCAAAAATTAATAAGAAAAAAATATATATATTAAAAAAATGTTAAAAAAAAAACGAAACGAAACATCAGACTATACTTCACATACCACACGAATGCTTGTGACAAATATATGAGAGAAAAGAATTCTAATTCACTCACACGCACACGCTATTTATAAGTTTCGATATATGTTAACACGAACTTCTATTTTTGTTAATAAACATGACAAGTTTTATGCATAAAACACTCTGCTATTTATGTTTTGCTACTTTTTATTGGAAACACTTACTGATTCTTCTCATTAGATTTCCGGCGAAAGACTCGACGCCCGTAGATTCCTCGGATTTTGTTGAGCTTATCGTCCCGTCGTTCTTTTGATACTTTATATTCGGCACCGACAAGAGGCGGGTCTTGGAGCCCTTGGCCTTTCCGAGCCTCTTCATCTCCGTGAGTTTGTCGTCGTTCTCGAACAGCGGCAAATCAACAGGTCGCACAGCGCCGGCCGTGGCGTCTTCGGCAATGCCGGTCATTCTCGTTATATCGGAATCTCTCCTCTCGTTTTCGGAGTAATTGTTCCCCGTCGTTGGTGTCGTCGTCGTGGTATTCGAGCCGCTCGTGTCCGGACTGATCTTTTCATTCTGGGGCGAGCGAGTGGTCAGCGACGTCGAGCCCTCGACTTCCGAGCCCTCGGCGGTCCTCGACGTTTCCGGTAAATCCGAGGTGTTGCAGTAGAACGTCGACGACGACTGTTTTTGCTGCTGGTTGTTGCTAACGCTGTTGCTCGCCTGTTTGTATAACGCGGTATAATCCCATCAACGATACAATAAACCTGACCGACTCTTCGGAAACAATTCTTTTTTTAATACTTTTCCGAGATCCGCAAAAAGGAATCTCGCGACATTCGGTTAACTTTAGAGGAACAGCGCTTCAGTCACGACAATTTGTAATTCATTTTTTCAAAGAAAAATTCAAAAAATTCAAAATAAATGAAACTATAAAAACGCAAAAGCTCTAATACGGTCGGGTTAGTAGTAACTAAATTAAATTAAGAAAAAAAGAGGAGTTGTTAGAAGCCACGCATCTTTACGTTTCAATGGTTAATATTTCATGCGTTATTGCAATGTCCCGTTGGGCCCTTAACGGCTCAACGTTCGGTTGTAGTTTTTAGTAGTAGCAGCCAGCGGTAGTAGTAGGGTAGTAGTGCAGGCACAGCTCCGTAAGCTCGTATTTTTTGGTTTCTAAGCTCTTGACATTTAAAAGCATAATACAAGTACCCCATTGTGAGACGACGAGGCAGACTGCGCGAAGGTGTTCTTGAGTCTTATATCAACCCTGCTAAGTTGTCTCTTGAATTGTTTCTTCCACGGCGAGCTCTTTCGCGTGTCCGTCTCATCCGGATTCGGTGTGTTCGATGATTTTCTCGTATCCTTGGTGCACTCTTCCGTGCTCTCTCTGTTATCACTGTTCACACCGTGACACTCTTCGTGAAATGAGGATAGTTGGTGGTGCGCCTGCTGTTGTGGATGGTGCAAGGAGGAGGAGGAAACCTTTTCCCCTACTGGTGCTACTAATGACTCGGTTTCTGTCGTCGATTCTCGATGAATCTGGTTGATCTAGTATGTACAGTACGTGTGCACAGTCAATCAGTTCAAGTGGGCTAAGACATGGGTCAGAGATATAGTTGTGAATCCCTAGATTTCGTTTTCTTTTCTCTTTTTTTTTGTTTCTTTCCTTGCTTTTTTACTTCTTTAAAACATCAAGTATTTCACTGCACACTTGAGTTGCTTTTATTTTTATATTTTTTTAATATGTGTATATATATTTTTTAATGAGAAATATCGCAATCACATGGTCACTTGTCACTTCCCAAAGTGCTTGCGCAAATGTTAACAATTATATTCGCCCCGGTCGTACTCCGAGAAGAGTGCAGACGTGTCGTTACCCCTGACGATTATGATTTTCTGTTACATATCCTGCGTGTATGCCTATGCGATTAGTGGACCTAAGATGCTCATAGAAATTCTCTGGTTAACGACGTCGCAGACTGAAAATTGCCAGCTATCCTCGAACCTGACGAGCTGACGCGCACCAATGCGCTCGCACTGGTGCTCGTACCGTGGGCCTGCCTCGAATTTTATCGTCGTTGCTTCGACTTTAGAGGGTGTCTACTTTGTGCCTATGCAAAATCCTATCCGAACCCCCCGTACCCCGAATTTCCGAATCTGCAATTCCGGCAACGCTAGTAGATCCTTCGCGCATACGATAGTTCAGAGACGACAGGCTGACGTTATCAATAAATTAACTATAACGAACATACACTCATCGACAGTTAACAATTGCTACTCGTTAAATACGACACAGCGAGGCATTCAATTAACACATATCATGCACCAACAACATCCAACGTACGCTGCAGAAATTTGCGTATTTTTTTTTTACTTTATTTTTTTTATCGTTCTTGATGATTAATCGTTTTTTTTCTAGATAATCGTTTGTAATTTTATACTCTATGTAAAATACGAAAAATTTAAAATTAAATAAATACACGATCATGCAATTTGATGCTAATAAAATCCTGTTGTTGTCACCTTTTACCATCGTCGATGTTCTCGCTGTAAATTTATTTATCTAACGTGGAAAATGCATTTGATGTAAAAAAAAGTCTTTGATTCTGTATTACATTTAGCGCCACCAGGCGATCGAGTTATGCTCGCCAAAAGTTGTTTCCTTTTTACTTAGAAAAAAAATGTATAAAAAAATTGCCACACGGAATCGCTATCGCGACAGAGAGAACGCTGTGTCCACTGCAGTACGCGAGTGTTAACTAACAAGTTAATCAGATTACATTCATTTCAGAACCCGCATGGAACCCGCTGTAGTTTCGTGAATTTTCGTCCCGTGTTTAGTTCTCTTTAAGCCGTTCCACCCAGATTAAAAAAAAAAATTGCTCATGCAGATTGTACTATTAAATGGAACAAAAAAAAAATCGAAATAAGCCAATGCAGCGATCAACAAAGCTGACTAACGACGATACTGATGCGTGTTTATAGTATCGCGGGTGAATTTAACGGTTCGGTGTGGCGCAAAGAATCGATTCGACGGATAAGGCGTACGGAAAAAAAAAGTCGATTCGCGCATGTGACATTCGCAAGAAAGAAGATGCGGCAGTGTCCCGAGGTACTTCCACATATATATAGCGCTCCGTTATCCTTGGCAATGTCGCCGAGGGTGTTCGACTCACCCTCGGAGCACCGAGTTATGCAAGCTCGTGTTCGGTCATGATGTATATATATATATTTATGTAGTGTACAAGGCGTCCTACATAGTCACACGATGCTTCTAGACACAAAATTTCTAACGATATTGTAGTTTCTCTAGTGGTGCATTTACATAATTTAATAACTTGAGTTTAATTTTCATATTCATTCGATCCAATGCCCGTTACAGCCTTCCGACGCGGGCAAGTGCCCCGGATGCTGACTCGAGTGAAACTATCGGCATTCTGAATATGCATTTTATATTCCCCCGCATGTTCCGATGGCCGTTTATTGTGTTAGAAAAAAAACAATAAAAAAAAGAAAAATCCCGATAGCAGAACAGCGACGAGCTCGTCTTTTATTCTTCATCATTATTCACATTATATTCGCTTCAAACACCATCGCATGCATAAAGCCGTGTACACAGAACTCAAGCGACAATGGGACGACAGAGAGAGACAATTTTTTTTTTCTGCCATTTGATTTCCACTCAAACACAACGACTCTCTATTATCCGTAGCATTTTAATGTTGCGTTAATGAGATTCTCTGCTCGAGGGCGAATCTAGACCGTCCGTCGTTACGACTCTTAGCGTGTTCGATTGGAACGGACCGACGCTAAGTGATATTTGAATTCGTCACGATTTGCGTTTAATTTATCAGTGTCACAGCTGGTCGTGACGCGTGAACGGAGGATTGACCGATTACCGCGACCCCTCCGAACATGGAAAATGACAAGTGTAACCAGTAGTTGTCGATTACTTTCTCATGCAGTATATATGTCTTTCAGCTATAAATAAGACTGATTAAAACTCCTTCGAGATATTTCGCTGTAATACCCAAACTTGAGGTACTTGCGGAATTATAGAAAAATAAAAAAAAAATTAAAAAATACACAAGAAAGCACCATTATCGGCTCCGGAGTATACGAACTATATCTGCCAGTGAACTCGGTCAAAATATCATTATTAATAAAAAAAAACATACTTGTTGAGATTCAGTCTAACGACGAGACAACAGCCTGCGCGTTATAACAATGCCACCATTTGTAACGGATCGATCTAACATCTGTTACTAGAAATCTAATTTATCTAGACAGAATTCTTACGATTGACACAATCGCAGGGCCTAAGGTACCTATTTGGACATCGTGACGAGAAAAGCTCGACGATATGCTATTAACGTGTATATATATGCATGTATACGCATATATATAAATATATATTCGATAATGTTCTAGAAAATAAGATTAGCGACTGATCGAAGGTGTAGAGAGATATCTCAATATTAATATTGAAAGGTAAACACGGACTAGCAAAAAGGATATACAGAGAAAGGAAGTATAATTTATCGTTGATAAGCTACGAAGGGAAATAAAAAAATTTACCTGATCTATGCTGGGGCTTCGGGCCTTATCGTCGTTCTCGCGCTTCGCCTCGTCCTGCTTCTTCGGACTGCGCAGAGCGCGCTGATACGGATCCGTCGCGCTACCAAAGTCCCCGGTGCTCATCACGAGCAGGGTCACCTTTTGTACAATATCCACAATAACTAGACCGGATTCATTTCCATAAGCTAATCTGCAAAGAGCATAAAAGAGACAAGTTTTTAAAATAAAAAAGGTACGTGCCGAGCCGACAGTTTTCACACATTATTTCTTTTTCGCTAACGGAGTTCATTAAAATTCCGCTCCGGAGACTCACAGGCCATAGGATGAATTTAAGCTGAGCGCCGTTATGTTTTCAGGCTGTTCCCCGTTAGCCCCTGACGTCAAACAGATTAATGTCGCTTGGAAGCCCGCCGCTCTCTTTTGCAAACCCCCTCGAACCCTCAGCGGATGGTTATTCTCGTTCGGATGATTCTTTGACTCCTCCGTGCCCGGTATAGGAGGACAATCGCGATCCGGCGAGCACTCCGCCTCCTTTCCCCCGGGCTCCGACGTTATAGATATATCGAGTGTCTGAAAGTTATGCAATCATCGGTTTTCATGGCTCTTTTCGTGCGTAATAAACCGGGTGGGCGCCGTACTTGTTTAACTCAACTCACCACAACTTCCGACGTGCTCTCGGCCTTCTTGAATTTGAACAAAACAACGTGTCTTCCAGCCCCGGCGATAGCCAGTTTCCGACTTTCCGGACAGAGGAACATGAGCTGAATGGCGAGCGGATCCTCCTCCGTGTCTATGCTACGAGTTCTGCTCTTCTCGAACAGCTTCGCCGTTTTTAATTTGTAAAGAACCTGCAGCGAGCCAGCCGATGCGTCCCAGAATTTAATGCTCCCATCGGCGTGCCTGCATACAGCGATAATAAACGTAAAGTGTGAGAGAGAGGCCGACGATTCAGAACAGTTTATAAAAGTCAATCGATAAATTTCCGTGACGTGTAGTACGCCTGTGGATAACACGCGATTGGACTCTCCGGCTCTCGCGTCTACTAACCCGGTGAGAATAATTTCATTGTAACTGCTCGAATTGGGACTCCATTCCCCGCCGGATATTGGCCACTCTTTTTCGCTGAAACCAGTTTTTTTCTGGGACTTCGAGCCGACCGAGTAGAATGCAGGTACGAGATCCGACGGACAGTCGGCGAAGTACGCGCAGCATGTCACCGCCGATTCGTGAAGATCCATCGGATACGGATTTTCGAAGCATGGGAAACCGGGCGTCAATAAGTCTATGACAACTAGGTCGTTCTGCAGTAAAACCACGACAGCGTACGGATCCTGAAAGTCTGTCGTTACCACGACGTATATCAATTATTCAGATACCAATTAGCCGTCAAACACGATACGAGCCATGGCTGTCGGCTGCGATGAAGCTCATTTTTTTTTTTTTATATCTACGTACCGCTGGTCCACGGGCTTTCGCACAGCGTTATGAAGTCCACGACGTTGTGCTCCATTTCCAGGACCGTGGTTGTTTTACCTTGAATCACCGTGATACTGGGCGTTCGTCCAGTCGTATCGTAAGCCAAACCCCCTGAGAATATCACGTACGCCTCCCTGTCGGCGACCGATAGATAAATTGTAATAATTAGAACCCGTTAATTTCCCACGCTTGGCAGGATGGCCGAATTGTACGATATCCGGGGTATCTTCTTACCCGTTTCTTGATAACTTCCACTCGACCTTTTGAATGGATTTGCACGGCTCCGGTTCACCATCCTTCGTAGTTTTAGCTGCAAGTACGCAATGAATCACCCGACGAGCAAAGTTTTATCTCACGCGATAGATTTATGTTTTGGCATTCGTTCGGCCCGAAGACCGCCGGAAGAAGAAGAAAAAGACGAAGAAAAACGCGGTGTATAAGAAAAAAAAAGACAAAAAAACAGTGGCGACGGAAACTTACCATGCGGGTGAGTTACATTCAGCGGTTTGACTGTGCGAAGTATCCAAGTAGAGAGTGATCCATCGGTGTGACTGCACATAAACTGTTTGCCCTCGTGGTGCCAAGAGATCGAGCGCAACGGCTCGTCCGTCTGACACCTCCATTCAGCGCTCTTCAATTTCAGATCCCACAAAACTATCTGCCCACTCTCATATCCAATTAGAATCTGAAATTTTTTAATTTCCTTCAAAAGCCTGTCCGGCCTTTCGCGCTTGTACAGACGTTTCTGGTTTATCGTCACGAAGCTCAAGGGAAATTATTATCCGGCGCAGATATTTCGTCGTAAAACAGCAAAGGTAAAACAGCATCGTTCTCACGGATATGAAAAGAAGAAAAATCGAAACAGAAGTCGAGATACCAGTTTCTCTTTGTACCTCGACGCTGCTGATTTCCCATGTCGGTCGGCTATTTTTCTTTTTTTTAACTTCGATGCAATAATAATAGATGCCCGGAAACAATTAACTCTCCGCGAGTGTTTTCAACTTCGGACGTAATGGAGTTTGCGAGCAACCGCGAGCGACGCGGGTACAACTTCCCGACAGGTAATTACACTCGAGTTACGAACCTTGCTCAAATCTAGGGGATTGTCGCTGAGGTGTATGACGGCCCCTGGATGTGTTTTCCTTGATCTGAAACATTAATTGATTTTGTTACGATCGATGGTATAAAATAAAATTTATCGTGAAGAAAGTAAATACAAAAATATAATCTATCAGTGTTGAGAACAATACTAAAAAATACTGAAAATATAAAATACTATATGTATTTTAAATAGAACATACTTTTTGTACTAAAAATACATTGATAAGCACTTCGTTTGAGTACTTCCTAAAATACGTCGTAAAAGCCAATGACATTCCAAATCCATTTTTTCTGACTAAATTTAATTATTGAAATTTTTTTTTCATAATTGACATCGATTTTTTTTTCACATTCGACATTTGTCATGATTTTCTCACCTCCAACTTTTTTTAGTTTGACCTCCGATATTTTCGAATATCTGACACTTTTCCACATTTGCCATTCAATATATTGTTTGCATTGCAAATTTAAGATTTTCTTTACATTTGTAATTTACTACACATATGACTTTTAGCATTCAGATTCTGAAGTTTTTTTTGTTAATCTTTATGTAATGACTTGACTTTGTATTTTCAACTTCGCATTAAAATTTGGCATTATTCAGGATTGCACATCAAACTTTGACACTTCTTTGACATGTGTAATTTGGAATTTCGCAATGAAATTTTTCAAAAATATTACATAACAATTTTATTCCTTTCTGTTAACGTCTCCCAAGTATTTTGCTCCGCAGATTTGCAGAATCATTCTCAAAATGCAAATGTGGAGGTCTGTGTAAAAACGTTGTCTATTTTATATTTAATTGCCCCTAAAAGTACTTTAAATACCAGAGAAGTATTTCAATATTTAAAATACCTAAAATATATCATATATTTAAAATACTGCCCAGCTCTGCAATACATATTGGGAACAGCAACTAAAAGAGGAATAAAAAGTTAACGCGGGCCTAAGTAACTCGTGAAAAATATAAACCGTAAAATTCATGTCACAAGATGTATCAAAACTTGTGCATATACTAATTACTAATTTCAACCGTTTAAGTGTATATACTACCAGGGGTTATAGTATATGTGTCGCAGTTCAGTACTTATTCTTATATTATTTATTACTCGGGCCTCTAAATCAGGATTTAATGTAAACTTTAATAAAAAGAGAAATCCCTAAAAAAACAAAATAATAAAAAAATTAAAATATATATAGATGGAAAATATCGGAAATGTATCGACAAAACGCTTCCACTCAACCCCTGCCAAATATCCCGAGCTTAGCGTCACACTATAGACACTGTTTATTGATCTGGTACGATATTACGGTTGAGCATGACCCCCGGCGGGCGTGCACACGCGTTTTATTCACAAAGGCACGTGTGTACGCCGTTACCGATAACGCAACCTGAGAGTGCAACTCCGGGACAAAAGGGGGTTCGAAAACAAAAAGAAACCGGAGACAGAGTGGGAGGAGAGAGGGAAAGAAAAAAAATCCGTGTCCTCCGCCGCTGGTGCTGTGCGCAATCTGTAAAATTGCTCCACGCTGCTGCGGGCAAACACACAGAGGGGGAAGAGGAACAAGAGGAAATGCGAACAAGGCTCCAGTACCGGTGGGTATTATTTATATGCATAATTTGGCTCGAGCCCTTTCATCAGGCAAACTGCACACTACGTTCCTGGATGAAACTAGTAAAAGTCTAATAGCCTTGTACGATCTGTACGTCCGTCGCTTCTTTTTTTTTTCCTCGCATTCCTCCTTCTTTAATTATACGTCGATTGGAATGTGCGATATATTTCGAGAGTTCTCCGGGTAATTGGAACTCGGAGGAAGAACGATGGACGACAGAGGCCCCGAGGGAGGTCAAGCTCGGAGTACAGGCTTGATATTTTTTTTTTTTTTTTTTTTTCGTGTCCTCTTTGTCGCATCGTTGTGGCCGAAGGAGGATCGCAGTAGCCGTGCCACTGAAAGAGGAAGACTACGGGCTTTTTCGTGACCCGGTGTGCTAACGAGTAGGGCACAATAAAGGGAGGTGGGACGGGGATGGGGAGGTAGGTACATGTGCCGTTGAGAGGCGAGGGAACGTTGGCTGGTACGGAATCACCGATTCCCTTTGCCTGCACGAAAGCTCATTCCGGCTATCGGTACACGTCGTTCGAGATGGCAAGAAAAATGTACTTTAAACGAATCCAATTACCGGCAGAAATCATCGGTACGCTCAGTTGGGAATCGCTAACTGGAAACTCCTTGATATTTCGCCGAGTGAAGACCTATCGAACGATTCATTGCGGGTAAACGGGCCGGGGGAGAGAGTTTCCTCTCTCCGGGGCATTACCGATAGCCGCGTTCGACGAGCAAACAAGAAAGTTTGCAGCGAGTGAATTGATTCGGGGGAACAAGTAAAATTGAGAAAAGTCGACGGGGACGTCGGGGAAGGAGACTCGTACAAAAGGTAAACGCCGATGGAATAACGTTTCCTGTGAGCTAACTGTGTTGTAAACTAGATCAGGTGTGTGAACAAAACCCGGTGTGAAACTTGGCTGCCCGGGGGGCTCTGCGTGAGGGGAGACTTGTGTATCGATAATAGATTCAATAGCACGAACGAAAGTAAACCAATCGCGAAGTGTCGGGGGAAAACGGCTGTAGAGTCGTGTCAAGCGATATCGCCGCGACGCGAAGAGCCTATTATATCACCCGGCCGGATATACGGCGAACCTCGCTTCTATAGCCGCGAACGATTTACGCCTACCATACATATCATCTCGGCAACTTAACTGAGATCAGCGAGACCGCAAACATAATATTTCGAGGCCTGTCGAACGATTTTAAGCGAGCAGCTTAGCCGATCGTAAAATCAGTCACCTTAGATTGTGTGTGACAAGGCGACGACAAAATGTAAACAGTTTTTCTTATGGTAAGCATGTGTGTCAACATCATTAAGTAGGAAAGTACATAACATATTCTGATATTATTTATAACAATCTTGTTATTGCCGTTTGTACTACACAAGCACTTTTCACTTATTACCACGATTTCGATAATACTCTCCTTTATCGATTGAACGTAAACAAATTATTCAAACTAATTCTCACAATGGCAAGCAAAAAAACAACAACAACAAAAAGTGAACATTTTTATTCTTTAATAGCAAGCCATTGTGTGCATATTTTTTAGCTTCAATCGATAAAGGAGAATATTGGGAACAACTTTTCTCTTATAGTCACTGAAGCTATTTTCGGTCGTTTTACCGGAATAATAAGTGGTCGGTTACCGGAATATTACCGTGGTAATAAGTGAAAAGAACTTGTTTATTACAAATGACAATAAACAGATTCTCATCAATAATATCAGAATTTTTTATGTATTTGCCTACTTAATGATAACATACATGCTCACCGTAAGGAAAACTGTGTACATTCTATTGTAGTCTTGTTATCCATAATCTAAAGTGGCGGAATTTTCGTTCGGCCAAACCTCCCTGGCCCCCTTACTTGAAGCTTCGGAGCAACATTTTTCCGGATGATTCTTACCGTAGAATAAAAACAACGAAGAAAAAAAATTGAAAAAATATAACTTTGATGACGAAGAGTCAAGTCGATACTCCAGTATCGACCCGATTCATCATTATAAAAGTTATCTTTATTGTTCAGATTTTTTTTGTTGGTTGTTTTTTTATTGTTTAATTTCCTCACCGAGGATACTTATTCGGGGAAAATTGTGCAACCGAGCATGTGGCATAATAAAGAGCGGCCGAGACCCACCAAAGTGCAGTCACGTCAAATCAGTAAAGGATTGTTTGAGATCAGTGGCCCATGAGTTAATGTCCCTTGAAGCGCGAAAATAACCGCTCCGTTGACACGACGATCTCTCTAGGCTTTGTTATATTGTACAAGGCCGAACGGACGAGGCTCCCCTCCCCCCGGCCCGGTTCGATAGCAGACCCCGGCTTGTCATTCCATCAGCTCGGCAATACCAAATTCCATCAGAGAGATACCAACTGTGAGTCATCAAAGGACATAGGTGGACGGTACAGAGGTGTGGGACGGTTCCGAGAAACGTCGACGCGTCCATCCCTGCTGCGTATATTACACACTATACTCCCCTCTTCATTATTTGTGTCAAACGAAACTCGAGCAGACTCCTCTGTGACGGCAGCGAGTATCCCCCTGTCGAGTGCAATTCGAAAGAAAAGACTCGGGGAAAAGCTCGTCTCGGATGCTACACGACAAAAAAAGAAAAAGAAAAAAACTCAGCTCGATAGAGACACAAAAAGCCTGCGCAGAATTTTTCGAACGTGTACGCCAAAGCCCATTGTGATCAGCGTGGACCGAGAGAGGTCATCGACGAGTCCCCGGTATTCCGTACATGCACATACACACGTATGCACACACACGTATCTAAAATGTACCACGCGCGCATACGTTGCGCCCGGTTTCGCCTCCGACAGCCCGCTATAACGAGAAAGAGAGAAGTAAATAATAAAAATGAAAAAACAGAAAACAAGGCTGGAAAGGTGGGTAGATTGAGCGCCGGGCGAATATTCCCATCCCTCCCGCGGAGCATCCGCCTCCTCGCCGGAGCCACGCGAAAGCCCGGGGCCACTTTTCTTCCCCTACCCCGTCCGATTTAAATATTCCGCGCTACTGGAGCGTCATCTCGTTCCCGATAAAAATTATTCACGTTTTAAATTCTTACTTGTTTGGCGAGGCGAGTTTTTTAAATTAAACGATTCGTATGACCGTGCAGAGTCAGCGGCAAAATTGCCAGCCGGTCTTTTCCGCGAGCGCCGAGATAGAGGGAAGATAGGTCGGGCCGCTTTCTGGTACAGCCCGAACGTGTGTCCTACTTACGATTAGTTCACGGCGAAAGCTCGGCCCGATTCGACTAAATGTCGGAAATAGGTATCGGATAGGTAGACACATACAAACTCACACTTCTATCGCTTTGTTCCAGTTGATTATGTAGCCAGATAAGACGAAGGTCTCGATGTGAAGCACGTGGATGTTACCCCTCTCCGTACCGACGTAAAGCCATTTGCTTTGAAGAGGTAGATGCATGCACGTTATCCTGAAAAGACAAAAAAGAAAAAAACAGACGTTAAAACCAAAAAAAGAATAAAAAGACCATTAAAGTACAAAATCTATATTCTTCGGCTGCAAAATGCATGAAATATTATTTTCGGCACAAGAGAGGGCTCGGCGCATCGTCGCTTACGGCTGCGGGTACTGCGGAGACTTTTAAGTGCGCGAGGAGAATGTCAAAGGGAAAGAAAAAAAAAAAAAAAAAAAAAAAAAAAAGGAGGCGTCTCTAACGTGCGGAAAAAAAATTGTTCCGCCGGACGATATGCAACTACTAGTTGCTGGATGGGAAAGTGTATAGCCGCAATCAATGCAGATGTGGACTGGTCCACCTACGGAGGTTGGTAGTAGCAACCGAAGAGAAGAGACCGGGGGAAGGAGGGAAGAACGTTCTGCTCCACCCCGCGTTGCTCACGTTTTCCAGCGTTCTCCCGGCCCGAGGCTCACCCACGCGCCGTCCTCCTGCTCCTCTCTCCTCTCATTTCCACCCTCGTTCCCCGCTCCCTCTCTCAGCTCCGCATCCTATCCCTGTCTATCGTCCCGAGTTAAATTCATTGTGCTCTCCGTTTTACGCAGCGGCAGCACAAACTCCGCTAGCCGGGAGGACTGGCCAGACGATAGAAACCCGATATTATCGCATATCCCGTCCCGGCATGTTTGCAGCCGCGAACCGAAACACCTCGAGCAATAGCTCGCGAATGTATCGCTCTCTGTAGATCGTCACGCCAGATCCGTAGCGGTGCGATATCGGCATTGTAGTCGCCGGGCTTGTTACACAATTAGCGGGGGAAATCCCTCTCAACGTCGCTTGTGTACAACGCTACAAGCCCGTTCCGTACAGAGGATTAGAGTGGGTACTTCGATGACTCTTTTCGGCACTATTCCAACTCGGGCAACTCGATTTTTCTAGCTTGTTTTTTTTTTTCTTTCTTCGACTTGCATGCTCCGCCGTCGGGAGCCGGGTTAGTGCGGATGCTAATGGTCGTTCTCGGTGCCAAAGGGCAAGAGATATGTTAGTTCGGTGACGGGAGAAAACCGCAGCATTGACCTTACTAGAGAGGAAGCGAGATGGAGAGATTGCGCTCGGGGAAACGATATGAGGCGGACGTAAAATAGCACGCGTTATTAAGTGCTGAGTGAGGAGGATTCCGCGTTTCGAGGTCTGGGTCACACAGCACACCAGAGGCCCAGTTGGCTGCAGTCGAGGAGTTACGGTCGACAGTGGGTCGTACACACACGAGCGGAGCCAGTGGATAAAACCGATACTGGTCAGCCGTCGCCGCGGGACCAGGCCTCTCTCCCTCGCCGTTTCGCTCTCTACCCCCTGGGCACTTCGGGGCGCCACGAGATCGCCGAGCCCTCCGCTTGCTCAGCGATATTCGTTCGGTCGTTTGTCAAAAAAAGAAATAAAAAAAATTAATGAAAAAAGGAAAAAAATAAAACATACGCACCTTTCACGCTGAAATTTCAGACTCTGCACAACCTGTGGTATTTTTTGCCTAAAGTTCCAGAGATGCAAAGTGTCGTCCGCAGTCGCCGACAATAAACCACCCTCGTTCACGAGAAACTGCAACTGAATAACTGCCGCCCCGCCGTCGTGTTTAATGTGCACGTCCACGCCCGGCGTTCCCAATCTGTTTCAGTTGTTTGTCGCAGAGTCAAGGAAATAAAAATATTCGTAACGATATATTCGGGGACTGTTAGCTGTTCGGTTTATAAGGATACATTCGGAGCGAGCCTGTCTTCGTGCCGATGGCGAGGAGCTTCTGCACCGGATCGAACGCCACGGCGGTCGGTTGGTGTGGAAATCCATGCCTGAATGTCTGCAACATGCAAATACGGGGAACAATATTTAATGAACTCGTCGAGTCTACCATCCTCTCGCGTTCTATAGCGCGATATTTATAGCTACGCGATAGTCGTAAAAGATATTTCTAGTGGTATTATGAAAGAAGAAAAAAATACAACTTGGCTTGGCGTTCTTCCCATTATCGAACGAAATTGCTTGTAATTGCGTCGTATTTCTAATAACAGAATTTTCAGTGAACCCAATTTAAATGTTTGATGTTCGAAATATGTACATTTAAAAATAAATTGTACAATAAACGAGACGAACCCTTTATACGGAATTTACCGAAGCGTGAGTGTAAATACACAACGAGCAAAGGTTTAGAATGTAATATAAAGCAAGGTAACAAAAAATATATTAAAAAGAAAATGATTTCCGCTAATTTTCGGCGAGACGCGAGGCTTGGGAGATTGAGCTGAGTACAAAGTATGAAATATAGTTTCGGAGTATTAAAAACCGTTGAATTAAAAATTCCGCCCAAAAAGGGAATTTTCGAACGGTATAATTTGGTCGAGGTTCGAGAAAGGGGTAGGATCAATAGACAGCCTTTTCTCGGATTCATCTTTCACGCGGGCGATTAAGCAACGATTAGTATATTAATGCGGCTTCAGGGCGCATGTGGAGCTGGCCGGAGGCGAATTGCTTCACGCTAGTCCAAGCTCGGAACGTTACGTTATTTTTAATTTTTTTTTTTACTTTTTCTTTTAAAGAATGCAATGTAGATCTTTGATGCTCAATCTGTCCTGGAGAATAGATTAAACGAGTGTACGCTCGTGGAACTGGGACGCTCGCCAATCGCGAGTGATACTAGGTCGCGGGTAAATGGCACACGTTTGCGGGTATCGTGGACTATCCGCAAAGGGATAGTCGGCGTAGTTACTGACCTTTTTCACTTGAAAATGTTCCGATCTGAGAGTCTCGACGATCTCTTGATCGGGCTTAACCTGTTGAGCGACCGACGATCGGAAACCGTCGAGAACCCCTTTGATCGTGAACTTCTTCATCTCTGCTGGGACGAACTTCCGCGCACTTCTTGAAAAATCACATGTAAAGTTTTATAGTTTTTCTTTCGCGACGAGGGTCGAATAGTTCCACCGCGGTAACTGCCGGGTGCTCCGTTGCGTCGAGCAACCGACTAGATCGACTAGAGTAATACTCTATCTTCCCCTCTCCTCTATCCTCGCACGATCGTATATTATTATTTATCACCAATAATTTATTGATCTTTTTTTTCCTCTATTTTTTTTTTTTTTTTTTTACCAATCGTCGGATCGCGTTTGTCACGCACAAAAGTGTTCTCCCGCTGACATTGTTCTCACCGACGATTCGTGACAAATGTCACTTTTCGATAACGCGAGAACTCTCACTCTCTCTGTCTCTTTCGCTCTCGCTCTCTCTCTAGCTCGCTCGCTCTCTCTCCCTCTCTCGACAAACGTCCTACATTTTGGAGTTATTAGTATGTGACGTCAGCGCGCAAAACAATTGTTTGACCGTACGAACGAGACATTAGACGATGCTACGTGCTCGCGGTCCGAACGGCGACAAAATCCCGACTCTATTCCGCACATAAAGCTGCGTGGCAAGGGTGTTTTGGTAGATGACAGCAATGCAGTGTTGTTTAATCGTGCCAGATCAATAACTGGCAACAGGCTCGCGCGAACACTCGTGAAGCAGAATACCTCCGGTCCGGTTCGCAACGTGTCGGCCCCACCGCGGCGAGGCTCCTCCACGACTGGTCTACTTTCATCTGGTCTCATCTGCCAGATAAACGAGATTACTCCCACCGCCGACACGGCAGAGACGTATCCAAGCCCGTCGATTCGACTCTTCGATCAATCGAACTTCGAGTTTCGCCGTCCGTCCGAACGAGATGACGATGCTCCAATCGATCCGACTCCGAAACGCCGAGTCCGTCCATCTGCGAACAAAACTTTAACTTGAATACACAATCGAACGTCGCAACCACGCTTAGGTAAGGTGGAGAGCACATTTTTTGTTTTTTTTTTTTTTGCTTGCTAAAATATAATTTGTAATACAAACTGGTGTCAGGGTTTCGAACGCTGTGAATGAATCAAACTACCGATGTCTGTGATACAGAGAACCGCTACAGTGTTGAAGAGTTTCCTGCGAGCTCGCAGCAATAGCGTACTCAAATATGGTGAATTTGAAAGAATACGTTTTTTTTATATTTCTATATTTTCATATTTTCAAAGAATCCTATTCCCATATTTTTGAAGAAACTTATTGAATCTGATGCATGGAACTGACGCTTCGGGGTATACATTGAAAACGAAGATTCCTATCATTTTACAGGTACCGTTGATAATATGGCAGACAAAAAGCTCAATGATTTGGACGATCAGCTTGTTTGGATCGACATGGAGGTACATTCGAAGAAATTAATTTTTCAACAAATAACGCCAGATAATTTAATCCATTGTTGTGAATACGCAGATGACTGGACTGGACATAGATACGTGTCATATAATGGAAGTGGCCTGCTTAATTACTGACGCTAAATTAAGAGTGGTGAGCGACGAGTTTGACGTCGTAATCAATCAACCGGATGATGTGTTGGCCACCATGAATGAGTGGTGCGTGAAACAACACTCCAAAGTATGTCGCACCGTCTATTTGCCCTTGGTATATTATTTTATTTTTTTTAGTTTCAAAGTAACAGATATTTCTCGTACGCTCCGCAGAGCGGACTCACTGAATCCTGCCGAGCCAGCAAAGTGTCCCTGGAAATGGCGGAAGGGGAGTTACTGCGATTCGTGAAACACTACGTACCCGAGGGCAAATGCCCGGTAGCCGGAAACTCGGTTTACATGGACAGACTGTTCATGAGGAAATACATGCCATCGGTCGATAATTATTTGCATTACAGAATCGTCGATACTTCAACGGTCAAAGAGCTTACGAGGTGGGACGAACGAATAGACCGTGATAAAAACAAACCAAAAACATTGGACTGACTCGATGCTTAAATTTCTTTTAGGCGATGGAATCCCGAAGCATACAAAGGAGCACCGCAAAAAAGCTTCAAACATCGAGCCATCGAGGATATCAGAGAAAGCATAGCGGAGTTACAATATTATAGGAACAATGTATTCAAGATCGAGAATTGTCAATGACGGGGTTGATAGACAAAATAATATTAATAATTGTGACATTCGAATTCTCCTCATCAAGCACCAATAAAACAAGTTGATTTTCATCAGAGCTATCAACGCGACGGTCTATTGGTTGATGGCAGTGCCGGGTTTCGATATTACAGCAACAATGTATTCAAGCCCGGGAATTGTCAAAGACGGAGTTGACAGAGATATTGATATTAATAATTCTCCTATTCGAATTCGCCACATCGCGTACCGACCGACAGTCCATTGGTCGATCGCCGCGAAATAACCTAACAAGCTTTTCAGCAGCGCACATTTGGCTGTCACGTGGCCGTGAGCGACTCCACGTGGCTCCCGTGACCGTGGTAGAAGTGGGTAAAAATTGTGGCAGAGGAGCCAATAGACGAGGCCGTCGAGGAACGGCGATCCGGATTGTCTCCCACGAGCACGAGCGCCGTATGGCCCTCGCGAACACGCCGAACAACCCTCCCGGCAGATAGTTTGACTTTTTCCGCTAATGCATGAAGGCTCGAATGACTTTCGTTAAACCCGAGCGATCATTCTCTCTCCCCGCTTGTAAAATAATCGAAACCTAGCGAGGGACTTTGTAGAGAGGTGTGTCGCGCGGCTAGTTTAGAAAAAATCGTTAGAAACTAAAGAGGCGAGCTCGTGTTTAAAAATAGGCGGAGATAACCCATATTCAGTCGGTTGCACTTGGTAGCTCAGTGTCAGCACGCGCATCACCCCACCTCGAGAGAATTTGCCATTCGCGGGTGGAACGACAACATACTCGAGGGCGAGAACGGACCAAAATATTAGTGAAAATATGGCCTCGAGAGTGACTCTGGCACAGGCCCTAGGCACGGACGGCAGCGATTTCACTCACAGACAAAAAATCGCCACGCAATATCAGATTAGGTGAGCTTAAATTGTCAGGCTCGTCGATTCACGTTTTGTCGACTCTCCTGTGTTATCGCGACCGTGTGTCATTTAACCAGCCGCGTTCACGAGCGCCGACGATGAATGACATTTTTTTTTTTAAAGCTTTGCAATGTTTTGGCAACATTCTCTCGTTAGGGAAACGCCGCGTTGCAATTATTCTCCTTTCCTACGCGACCAGTCTGCCAGAGACACAACACGTAACCTTAACTCGTTGTTGTATGAAAAACTTGTATTAAAATTACGAATTACTCTGCTTTCAGCGCAATGAACAAGTCAAGACTGAAGTACTGTATATTTTTTCACTACCTCCTGTTTTTCGTGATGCTAGCCAAATTGTCAGCCGATATCTTAGACCACCTGGATATATTTATTTTGGAGATTGAGGAGCTGCAGATACCGCAGGTAAATAAATTTAAGGTCGAAAAAGCTACATAAGAAAAAGAGACAAAAATTAAATAAATACTTTTCGCACTGTTACGCGCAGATGTTTTCATGAGCCGTATTGTTTGACTATTTTAGCCACTATGGTGGGAATACATATGGTGTGTGAGCTTGCTGTTGTCTTTTCTTGGTTTGTCAGCTATTAAGAAAAACAAGATAAAGACCCTGCAAAGATACATGATCGGCATCGGCGTACTGGGATTCGGTCCTATACTTTACGCTCTTATTTATTACGCGAAGGACGTATGGACTTACCTTAGAATTGGCGAGACGGAGGACATTCAAATGTGGCAGGTGAGCTACTGACAAAACTTTCTTCTTCATTCCATTTGACTCTGCATCAATTGATCCATCCGTTTGTTCCAGGGTATGCCGTACGGTCTTCTGTGGTACGCTTTCATCCTGCTGGCTTCGCAGGTTCACTCCTTCTCTCTGCTCTTCTCCTGGAAGCTCCTCGTAGCCTGGAAAGCTCGGGGTTCTAGGAAGATGGAATAAATCGACAAAGCACAAGTGAACTTAATTGACATAAAAAAAAAAAAAAAGATTCGTGGCCCGGAGTAAACGAGGGGCCGCGCGAACCGACAAAATATTGGAAAACGATAACCTTTCCACCGCCATCGACACATATCCATCGACGAGAGATTTTTTTGTGCCAACAATTAATCTCGCTCGACTGTCTCTACGCCCACGGGAATGACAATAATTCATAATTTACTCTAAATCTGGGATTTACGATTTAATATTTCGTTGATAAATAAAATGACGTTTGTTGACAATTTCACGTTCTTTCTTCGTTTCTGCGTGAATATCGTTGGGAGGCGAAATAATTCGTTCTCTGGGAGTTATTCCGAAAGCTCGAGAGGAAGCGGGAGCTTGAAAATTTTGATGTATCTCGGGTGAACAGTCGAATACCGACAGAGCTACGGAAGTTGATAGACGTACCGCGTTCCACCCGAAGCCTGCAGAATCGTCCGTAGGCAACGGTTGTTCGGTGCGCGACGATCGTTGATTTATCCCTGGTCGTTCGTGTAGCTGTGCATCGCGAGTCTTCCGAGAATATTTCGAAACGTTTCGACGCACACACCGCCTGTGCAATCCTTCTTCAGTCCTTCCGTCCAGATAACGTCGAAACTATTGTCCGGAAACTCGACGCCGATGTTCTCGAAGATGGATCGCATTTCTTTGCAGCTGCGAGGCTGCAACGCGAACGAAGATTACCAACGTACCCTCCGATACAATGAATGGGTCGATAAAATGAAGCTTACCGATATACCAACACATACTACGCAATGTTGCCCCGATAACACATATTGAACCTTAGTATGCACAACTCCGTAGCGAATTATTAAAGTGATGCGAAATGCCGCCGCCGGTTACAAAAACTGTACTCAATGCTGCTTTGAGATCGCAGTCCACCGAGGAAAAGAAAATTGTCTTTCCCTGGAGAATCGGCAGACGCAGGGAAAGGCCTTTTCTTCTCGGCGGTCTACGGTCTCAAAACGGCATTCAGTACAGTTTTATTTTACCAACTGCACGCGGGTCAGGTGGGTGAGGGTTAAGTCACATCACCTTAAGCGCACGTGGGGTCAATTTTATCCCTGGCCTCGAATATTTTGGTAAGTATACCCTTTTAGGGAAAAAAAAGGTCACGACACTTTTTGCAGTGAATTGATGAAACTTTAAGTTCGCGCAGTCAGATTTCCAAAATAACCTTTTTTTACCCGTCCAAAAAAGTGTTTAAAGTTGCCACTGGGCGAAAAAACATGGAATACCGTTTGGGTAAAAATGACCCCTAATGCACACTAAGGGTCCATGAAACATGAAAAGTACCTTGAAGAATTCGAGATGGCTTAGACCGAGTTGCGTGAATACGTTCGGAGATATCAGCGCCTGTACCGATGTTTGATCTCCCAGATTCTCCGCCTCGAATTTGGTCGCGCTCGCTGGTACTATCGAGCGCGATAAATCCGATCTGTCGCTCCGAAGTCCGGCAGCGACGGTCTTCTCTGTCGAAATACAAACTCCGTCGGTAATATATGACAAATCAATCTTCATACTATGTTCTTTTGAACGAGTCTTTACCCCGCGACGATCCGCAGTGCCTCGAGATCTCATCGGCGTAAACGGAGCAGTAGATGTCGTACTCTCCCGTCGAGGCGGATGACTCTCTCAGAACATCGGCAACTTCAAAGTCTTTCTCGGAATTCTGACCGAACGTGAAGTCCTCGGGTGCTCGCGATGTTCCGCGATTTCTAACTTTTCCCAGTCGAGATCGAGTGCGATTGGAAAAATCGGCGAGTCTCCGACTGACCAGCGTCATGGGATCCGAGTTAATCCACTGCAGACATCCCGCTGCTTTTCGCCCAGAGAAATCGGGCCTTTTCTTCTCCGCTCCGAACGCCGACAGTCTGTCGAACGGTGGGTCGTACCTACGACATTAAACGATGCGTTAATAACTCTCGCGGATAACGATTAATAATCCTCTCGGACGACGATGATATCTGTAACTAATTGAATCCAGTAGTTAATAAAATTTTTATCTTCGCTCGAGCGTCAAAGGGTCATCGTTTAGTCTTACTTTCTGTCCACTCGCTCCGACGGATCGTAATCGTTGTGACTCTTTCGATAAAGCTCGTGCGCACGCTCGTCCGTGTGCGCGATAACATCGTTTCCCGGATTCAGTATCTCGGCAACCCCGTGTTCTGCAACACATTCTCGCTTCAGATGCCAATCCCCCCCGTTTCGCGAGGTTCGAGCCCGATTTATCTATCCTCCAGGATCCGAGCGTACCTTGTCGGATCGTCGCTTTTCCAAAGGTTGTCTCGAGCGGATCGCAGCCAGCTGGCAGATGAGGCCCGAGATAAACGGTCTTGCCGATTTCCTTGTTCCAGTAGCCGCTTCTCACCGCGTCTCTCAATTCCGAGACGAGAACTTGGAAAGCCGAAGGGACCGGCGGTCGCAAGCAATCGTTGACCTTTGGATCCCCAGTGATTCAGTTCGGTGATCGAGCAGTCAATAAAAATCCGAACTCACTCCGGTTGTATCGAATTTTCCCTTTCGAGGCTTCACCGAACGATCTTTCTCGAGCGTCCTATCGAAACTATCGTGTTTTATTCCCAAAACACTCTTCAACGCATCCACCTTGTCCTGCAGCTTGTATTCCTCGAGGCATTCCTTTACGCGACTATCCGGAATCCTTTTTTCGCTTCTCGTTTCGGTACACGGCTCCATAACGGCCGACCCTGTTCGGGAGAAACAAACGAGTATCGTAAACAATCGACAATCTTTTAGCGGATCGAGTACGAATTGAATTGAAATCCTCCGCGGTGAGCGCGGATAGCAGCCTACACCGCACGTAACATTGCCAATGCCTAACGCGGTAATGGAACACCGCACCAGTTTTGCAACTGGTAACGGAAGAAATGGAATATCGTCCCAAGAAGCGCGAGCCTGACCAAGCGAGGTTTAACCGATATAGAGGGAATAATACGTAACGTTATATCTCTATCTTCGTGATATCGTATAAAGTTGTTTGGCTTGTTGACCGCCCCATTTTTTTCCTATCATCGTTCCATTTCATCCGAGGACATAACGTTTTGTATCTCTAAACGGCCTATATTATTAGATTGCGTGTTACCGACGTCTATGTATTATGCTCGTAATGCAAACGTTCCGTGCCGTTATGTCACGCCGTTTGCGTGAAAACGAAAGTGCCCTATCAATTCTCGATTAAGCTTAGTTTCCCAGGGTGTCACTCGGTGTCACTCGGCGGGACTGGAGCGTAGGTCGAGCGTTAGGAATTAAATTGCGTCGTGAGCGCGTGGTGTTACAAGTGTACGTCGGTCGGCGAAATTGCGGGTCGAATGCCTCGCCGAGCGTGCATATCTCGATTAAACGGAGGTAACTCGAGTTTCTGCAATTAGCACGATAATATCTGTCACCCCGACGATTCGATCGGTTGTTCCTGATTAAGGATTTCCTTTCGGCGAGCACGGCCGCATGCCTAGCGGTATAATGCGATGATGAATAAAGTAGTGGATAGGAACGAGCTCTCGCGGCGCTCGTTGCAGAGCGGTGAAACTAAACTCTCGCATTCTCTCTTCGAGCGGCAATTCTCGGCTGCGGATTCTTCGTCCCACGCCCCTCAGCGTCTGCATAAAGTATATGTATATAGATATCAATATATATACGTTAATATATATATATCGGAGAATATCAAATGTCACAGAACGCCGATCGGAAATTAGTATAATCGCAGACAAGACTAGTGGATACTTAGATCGTGTATATGCTGCATGACAGCATACCGCATTAATGATGCAAATATCACGGTCCTTGGGAGATTCCTCCGTTACTCCCCTGGCAACGCGTGTCAACCGATCGAAATTTCGGTTCGAGATAAATCCTCGATCGTCGGCTGCAGCTCTCCCATGGGTGTGGTCCCGACGAATCTTGGCGCTGATCAAGCAACTTTTCCTGTGACGTCACATAGCAGGCCTGCGGTTCCTGCGACGCCGCTGTTCCTTTATCCTCGTGCTTGTATCGACGAATCTGTGGAGTAGTTAACGGGTTGTAGTAGAGAGTCAAGGAGCGCGCAATCTATATGGTAATTGATTGCTCCACCGTTGAGGAGTTTAAAAAAAATGATCATTTGCACAAACAAGATTGTCATGAGTCTCTCTCGCCTTGCGATCTTGTTTTCTTTTCTTTCTCTCCGTCCCCGAAACTCCTAACGAGGCGATCACTTTCGATTTTGTTACCGACGCGAGCTTCGTTGCCCCGATACTGAAGTGGAAGTTTCAGGGTTAAAAACTCCCGGACTTCCCCTCTTTAGAGTTAATCAATTTTCCCGGACCAAAGTTTCTAACGTCGATCTATTAGCGCTATCAATTGATATCCCCGATTTCTACGTTCCGTCACGGCAGCGAAAGACGCAGTCGAAACGTAAACTCTTGTCATTTCGCTCGAGTAAAAGTACTTGTTTTTTGTTTTGGGTGAAAACTATGTTGTAGTCAGTTCGGATTTTCTTTTGTGTTTCAAAAATGAAGTTATGTAACGATTTTGACAGTTTTTCTTTCCAACGAAAAGAATGTTTTTTTTAACAACTTTTCTTTTTTAATTTGATAATTATGCAGTCGCATTTCCTTTTTCGCCGACCCAATTTTTTTCCCCTGACATTCGCCGGTTTACCTGGTTTTTCCTGTTCGCGATCGCTTTCGATTTTGTTGCTGACGCGAGCTTCGTTGTCGCTCCATTGAAGTGGAAGTTTCAGGGGGAAAAAATACCCGACTTTCCCTGATCAATGTTCCTACCGTACCTACTTAGCGCTATCGATTGATATCTCCGATTTCTACGTTGCATCACAACAGCGAAAGATGCAGTCGAAATGATTATGTCATAGTTTCTTTGAACTTTCTTTCGTTTTTCAAAAAAATTAGTAACGTAACGATTTTGATCGTTTTCTTTCCAATTAAAAAAAGTTTTTCCGAATAACTTTTCTTTTTTAATTTCTTAATTATTCAGTGACAGTTTCTTTCTCGCTGACCCAATTTTTTCCCCTGACATTTGCCGGCTTCCCCGGATTTTCCTGATCGCGACG
Source organism: Ichneumon xanthorius (assembly GCA_917499995.1). Classification (NCBI taxonomy): domain Eukaryota; kingdom Metazoa; phylum Arthropoda; class Insecta; order Hymenoptera; family Ichneumonidae; genus Ichneumon; species Ichneumon xanthorius. The sequence continues at coordinate 19,698,184 of OU824202.1, read as the reverse complement.
ACGTCTTGAGAGTCGAGAGAAATGAGGACCTCGCCCTGCATATATCGCCGGACACCTCGGGCCAATTCTCTTCCAAAGGATATCTCCTACTCGCGTTTTTTTATAACTATATATCTGCGGCGCTTATGCTAATTTCACGAGTCCTGGCCAAGACCACCGTAGATATAAACGTCAGCGAAGGCCGCCGTTCGTATACGAAACCATTCGAAAAATAATGAGATTGCTGGCTCTCCCTCGCCCGTATCCATGAATAAATGAACACGAGCCGGCACGTTCCACCTCCGAATGTCCCGATATGTTTTTTTTTTTTCATCCCAAAAGTAATATCTTTCTTCTGCAAATTTATTCTCCATAGTAAAGAGAAACTGACGAATGCCGTCCAGCGCAAGTGATGACCGAGTTTTAAAATAGCAATTTGTATTCCGAGTGTTAAAAAATGTCGCTTTTAATGATTGGCAATAAATCGACGCGGGTGATCTATTGGATCCACCTGGAGCGCCGATTTATCATCTATCTTGTGCGACAATCATTTGATACATTGTACAGAATATCCGTGGTTAATGGCAGATCGCGAGATCACGAGGCATAAAATGACGACCGAACCGTTGAAAATAGCCGTGTAAATGGGCTGCGTTTAGGAAAACTTGGATTCTCGAACGTTTCTCGGTTCGCTTTTTGCCCTTACACACATGGACACACCGTGGCCAATCTGATCTAGATAATGGCCTGGATAAGAGAGTCTTACGCGGGTTTATCTCGGAACAGACTATTATTCTACGCCCGAAGCAATATCACATAGAGCTCCGACGGAGATACGGAGCTGCGTACAGTAATGCATTGAGAGATCTCGGAGATGGAGAGTTTGCCGGAATGCTGAGAAACTCGGGGCACCGTCCCTTAAGTACAGTACCGGCCCAACTATTATCGCAATACCAGTTTTAAAGGCATAACGTTGTTGAGTTTCCGATAATAAGTGTAAGTAATAACAAAACCACGCCCGCGACCGTCCCGTACACGCTTCTCCTCGGCTGTTGCTAATCCTCTCGCGAGATCCGATTGAAAATGCTCGTAAATAAAGAGCTCGATCGGACCCGCGGTTCCAAGTAATTTCTCGTGTTCGGCCTCCGTACATAGATCATTCCCCCATTTTCTCGAGCTCTCGACAGCCTGTGAGTTACGACTCCGTCGGACACGGACGGTACAGCGATTGGCACTCCAACTTGTGCCTGAAACAGATTGAACATAAATTATATTAAATATGCCGATAAATAGATCGACAGTTGTTTCGGAGGAATAATTATACTTTAGTGTAAACGACATTTTAAATAATGCTCAAGGGTATGTGAAATGCGGCGGCCGGTAAAAAAATCGCCTTCCCTATTCTATCCGAGGCTGTTAATGTTTTGGACATAAGCAAGTTAGATTCCCTTGGAACTATTTTATGCTGCATATTCTCTTGCTATCTATTGAGTACGAAAAATAATTTTTTGTAGTAGCAGCAAATGAATTGAATTTGCAAATGAATTTATTGACATTACGTGTATACAATAATGATGGCGAGACGGTATTTTTTCTAAGGTTTTTATAAGGTATAAAGGTTTTGATTTTAAAAAATGATTAAAAAAAAAAAATTTTATTGTGATTTTTAATGAATACTCGGTAAACATTCCTTCTAAGGTTTGATATATATTGTGGGCGGGAAATGTATGTTTTTGTGTGTTATGTGGTGTTCGCTTTATGCATAACTGTTGTAGATCTTTTATTTGGTTTATTGTCAACTGTTATTTGCGTTTATCAAAAATATTAACAGTCTCGATGAAAATAGGAAGGGCGACTTGTTACCGACAGAGTTACCGATTAAGGTGACGTTTTTCACTATCCGCCCAAACCGGACCCGGTCGATAACATAACTGTAATTAAGTTTTTTCACGGTTTCAAACGATTTCCGACTGAAAGCGAATTATTATATGAAGCTGATCGCAACAAAGTTTCGCATAAGAAGTTTCTTTCGAACGTAAATGGTCAACGTTGTTAAGGTGAAGTGAAACACGTTCTCCGTAGCTCTCTCTCTCTCTCGCTCCACCGTAAGACGAATGCCGCTATCTCTCTCGCACTCCTGGCTTCGTCACGTGACTTTCACTTCACCTTAAGGTGATGTGGTGTAACTCTCCGCCCACCTGCCCCTCGCCCGGTTGGTAACGAAAACTGTACTCAATGCCGTTTTGAGACCGCCTAGAAAAAAGAAAATTGTCTTTCCCTGCCGATTCCCCAGAGAGACCATTATTTTCGTCGGCGGACTGCGGTCTCGCATCGGCGGTATTTCAGATCACCTTAAACAAACTAATTACAGTTGTTGTTACCGACGAGGTAACTCGCTTCTACGAGCCGGTTAATCCTCGAGCGAGGCCTTAACGTGCCAATCACTGTACGAAGTTCATCCTATCTCCCCGACATTTCGAGGCTGACAGCTACCAGAATCTAAAATAATGCAAATCCATGAAACTCGGAGAGGATTCTACACCCGGCGCGATAGCAGTTACCGTTCGTCTCCGAGAAGGCGACACGAGGGATTTTACGTTACGTGGGCATATAAAGATATTTCGCGATACCCGCCGAGAACCGAACGATCCGGTCCGCGCTGTGAATCTCGTCCAGGGATATTGCACAATATCCCGACGCTTTCGTAATATTACTTTTCCTCAGTAGCTGGGAGAATCTCTGCCGGCGTATCGCATAAGCTATGCAGCATAAGTTGCATATCGGGAATCCTCTCGCCACAAATCTTATAATACCTGTTACGTTTCGAAGAAAAAAAAAAGGAGAATAAAAAAAGCGGTGCTCGACGCATCCTGCTCATCTCATCCACGAAGCGGTTCGATCTTTAGGATCGCACGCTCGTTGCGCGAACCCCCGTGCGAAAGCCGTAATGGTCCATTGGGATATAATAATAAGGAACGCATCGGCGCAACAGCGAAGCCTCCGAGTTACGTATGGATGATCCAGTTTAGAAAGGAGCGAGAGACATATCGATCGATCCCCCCCCCCCCCCCCCCCCGCCGCTCGAGAGCCGCGTTACTGGATCTCTCACTTTCGTCTTCGTAAGTACGCGCCGGCCCGATGCTGCCTTCGAGGCCACACACACACTCGTGTGTTCCCTCTTTCGGTTCTTCGCTCGCTACATACCCCGCGAGTGACAGTTTTACGACCGGCGAACTCGATTCCGGATCCACGAGAGCCCGATCCCTCGTTTACACATACATACATGTTTATGTACGTACATGCGTATACATTTGCTATCGTGCATACACATCCATGCCGCAATCGGGACGTTACTCGCACGTTCCATCAAGTTTTATTTTTTTGTTCTAATGCCTCAAACTCGCCTATTTATGGCGCTATGAAAGCAACTCATAAATGAAGTTTCGGGACGAAAGGAATACATTAATTCCGCGCCGAACACTATCTCACGATCGCGACGAGCGTTTAACGAACCCGACTGCCTGGCTTAGAGTTTACACGTCTAAATATAAGAGAATCCTTGCGCGCGCGGCGGATAAAACGTGGATTGTAATAACGTTTATGATGGATAGGCAATTTTTTACGATCGACACGTTTTATTGAACGTCGGCCGTTCCACGAGCGATCGCTTCATTCACCCGGAGAGATACGAGGTAATAATGTCTGTATCTGAGGCCCGACGAACGATCATTCGATAGGGAAAAACATCGAGGCATGTGGTGGGATTTTTCACTCACCATATCGACGCGTACGCAATTAATTCTCGACGTTCCAAATTCTCCATCGTTTATTCATCGTTCGCTGCCAGTCGTCCTTCGACTCTCCGAATTCGCCGGACCTCCGCGTGTCTTCGCTAATAATATCTGTAATAATTACCCGGACTTTCAGCGACACACTGAAGGTGAACCGAATTGGCAACAGGAAGAACACCCGCGGGTCGATTCTCCTTGACGTTGCGTCCGTTTACTTGCCGTTGCAGGAACTCTGTCGAAGACAAAGGGCATCGCCAAAACTGGCCGCAAGCGCCACTGCGCTCTCCTGCCGCCCGTTAGTAAACAGATTTTTTGTAATCGTCACTCGAGCCGCACGCGTCTTATGCATGGAAAAGTAACAAGTGGCTCCTCCTCCGACTAATCGTTCGTTCCAGAATTTACCCCGCCCCGCACCGCCATAACTCGCTAAAGTAGCGAAGCGGCCTTTTCGCTCTCGGGCGACGAAAAAAACGTTAAGTTGAAACTAAATGAAGAACGGGCGTCGTTCCTCGAGTGATTTATCGTTGGCGCACTCGTCGAGACTCGCACCGATCGTTATCGTCGGTGTCAGCCAGAACCCGTTAACGGGAAACGGCTGGATAGTACGAAAAAATAAACGAAAGAAACAAACATCGAGGTGAGGTTATAAGCTCGTAAGAGACTCCTATTTGCTAGTTACGAGGTGGGTGTGCGAATGACCCGTCGGGTGAGGACCCTAGCGACACGGGAGTTCAAGCTGATTAACCGAATTCGCGACCCCCTCGCTCTCTCATCGGTACGACTGTGTGTAGCATATAAATAATATAATATCATGTAGAATGCGAAAAAAAACGTGAATTAAGCGCACGCAAGCCTCTGGTAAGTGTGTGTTTCGATGTAGCTATAGCGTAGCATTACCGAGAAGCGTGCGCCGCCGCACGCTATTCATTCCTCCGTATACTTATCCTCCTCTCGTTTGTAACACAGACGAACTTCGAATACGGCGAGTATTATATATATATATATATATATATATATATCTGAGCGAGCCAGTTTGAGTCCGAGCGTCGATCGTGCCGGCTCGCAAATAGGCTTTTTGCCCACTTGCAATATATCGAGTACATACACCGTCCAATAATACATCGAGCAGCTCATCGGTGGAATAACACGCTGTACATCGAGGTGTATCGCTGTGTTCGAGGAGAAGAGTAACTTTTAAATAACCGCGTGTATAGGGTTGTTAAATGAGCGTGTGTATTGCACACGACCAGCAAATTCTACGTATCTCCTCGATTCTTCATCGAAATAGAAGGTATTATATTTACTATTCTAATATACATGTATAACCGATAGAACTCTCGCGTATTTCTAACACTCATGTCCGATCGCCTCACTCGAAGCTCTCATCAGGATTACATAATAAGCTTCCAGCGATTGAGCTCCTGGATTACTGGATACGCGGCTAGTCCGGTCTCGCACGGAAGGTGCGCTACGAAGTAGTCCTCGTGGCTGTGGGAGCCTACCGTCTCCCTGGCTATCGGTAATACCAATAAAGTGCCAGCTCGTTTCTCGACGATAGCGCCGCGGCGATCGTGAAACAGGCAGAGCTAAATCTTTCGGCGGGGCGGACCGTTGTTGCGGGATTCCTGGGTTCGGTCAATGGATTTTTTTCACGTAAACTATGTTAGAAATATTATAGTGCAAAGTACTATAGCAGTTGCACGTTACAACTTCTACAAGTGTAACTACTATACGTGCAACTACTGTACGCGTAACTACTGTAGTAGTTACACGTTATAAGAACAACGTTACATCCGTAACGTTGTTCTATGTGTGCAAAGCTATTCTGCACATTTCCGTAAGTCGATGTAAAATATCGTTCGATAGCAGTATACGTTAACTAATGAGAAAGTATAGGGAAGACGCTGCTGTGTTTCCATATACGCTGTTCGCGCAGGTGAACGTCTTTCGCGTTTACTTGGAGCTCGAGCATTCGTAATCTTTATTAGCCGATTAGTTGTGTGTCCGAGACGAGATTCCGCGGATCCGAGACGAAAGTACAGCGAGAAGTGGACTCTCGGGAGGGGTGGCGTGCTCACCCAACTTCGCTAGTGAATTTATCGCTGCAGTGGGGGCCGCCATTAATATACAGGCTTGTCTCCCGGCGAGCCTCTCACGAGGAGAAGCACGAGCCCAAATGAAAATTCACACGAAACCGCCGCGACTACTATGTAAGCTCTCGGACCGATCGGGAGAAGAGTTCCGCAGCTGGTGCACAGATAATAGAGCGAAGATAATAGAGATCGTAGATACAGAGCTTGGATTCGCAAGCAGCATGATCTCGCTCGTCTCGCGGTGTGCGAAGCCCCTCGCGTAGAGACTTCCGCGCGCACTCGCTTCGCGCAGAGAGGAACGGAGAATGTAAGTTAGAAACGTACGTTAGGTTGGAGAAACGAATGAGAGCCTTGTCGAGATCCAAGCGGCGAGACGAACTCCGAGACCGAGTTTACCGTACTTCCCTCCGAGTCATTTGTTAAGTTAGATAACCTTTGGTCCTTTAATACGAGATGAATTCTGCCAGCGCGCGGAGAGCAAAGATGGCCGACGATCGCAGCTGCAGGTGCAGCGTACACAATGCCATGAGCTTCGGCCTATATACCCGAGGTGGACGAACTTCGGGCGAGCAAAGTACATAAATATGAGAGGCTACTGTTGTTGACTAAAAAGAAAATCAACTCAATGAATTTACCAGACATAATAATTATAGTTCGCGCGCACCTTTATCGATCATTCATATATATATTTATATATATATCTATAATATAAAAAGATTTATGATATAAATTTATCGGCTGAAGGACTTCGGTCAATGGTATTGGGCCACCCTATTGTAATGTGTAAAAAAAGGGGAAACCAAAAAAAAAATAGAACTAGCATTGTAAGGGAGGTCAATAAATGTCTTTTACTATAAAGTAATAATATAAAAATATTTTGTCGCTGCCACTGCCGCGTTCAAGATTCCAAAAGACCGGGGTCAAATGAAACAGGGTGTGAAATATTATTTTAGGTGTGAAAGTCCTTTTAGAAATTAGACTTAGAATTTTAGACGAAAAAAAGATCAAAATGACTTGATGCATTTACCGGATAATAATTAAAGTTTTCATACAGCTTTTAGCGATGTTTAATATATATATATTTTTTTTTTGTTTTTTTCAGCGTGATGCACGAGAGAGCGCTGCACAAGGAACGACGTTCTTGACCCCGAAGGAAGTGGGTTTCCTCGTGCATAATACACGGAGACGACAACGGTGAGGGCAGAAACGGCACTGATGATTCTACGCCGTAAAGCAAATATTTTGAGTGCCCGGTTTCGGTACGAACCACCGCGTGCGGGAGAACGCTTTATCTCGTGGATCGCTGAAGAGGTGAGTACATACGTTATTACAATAATGTACGAGCGTATATGGATGTCCACTCATTCCCTCTTTCTCTCAACAGCCGACTGCATCGCGTGAAATTGGACAAATATTTTCACGCGTACCCATGGTCATGAAATTATGCGCATCTCGTATTTCGGTTATTCCAGCCCATATATTTTTTTTTGTTGCGCTTGAATTCTTTTATCCTCCCACCGTTCTTCGCTCGAGCACTCGGCGTGAATAAATACCTCGTCGTTCATTAAATTATCCGTATGCAAAAACACTCGAATCTACCTACAGATCCGAGAACTTATTACACATAAAAAAAATATAAACTTAACTAGATCAGAAAAATATTATCAATAAAAAAAGAATCGTAAAAATAGTATCGGAGAAACATAAAGATTGGCGTCGACTTGCGAGTAAATTGATATTGCATTTATAGAGTGGTACCGCGAGATTCACCGATGACGCGTGCGTTCCAGCTGCGAAAGCGTTGTTGAGTTGTGTGCTCGGAGCTCACAGGGAGGGAAACGGACAAGGCGAACGGCAGACAACGTGTTGAGCGAACGAGAGAAATTCTCTCGGGCAAAAGGCGTTACATTATGTGTATATATCCCGAGGGCGGGGAAACGACCATGAATTTTATATGCGCGCGCGCTTTATACTTATAAATACTTAATACTACTGTTTTACGTAGCGGCGAAGCAATTTCCAATAGGGTAATCGAGTCGTTAATGCGCGGCGGCAACTTCCTCGCGATATAAAATTAAAACCCCGCTCGCAATCGTCGCGTGCGCGTGATAAGGCTCTCGGAATACTGCACATGATTCAAAGGAGCTCGCGAGCGGTAGCTATGCCTCGAACGTACCAACTATATTCTCCGATGAACGAGGAGCACGCAATTATTCGGAAACCTCGTAAATCGTCTGTAATATGATATTTGGCGCTTTGTCGGGGAATATTTTTTTTAGGTAGCTACGCGTGGTGCACTGGTCAAACGAGTGCTAAATTTTTACAATTGTTTATCCAAAATTCTATGGATTTATTAAAGTCAAATCCTTATTTCTTAACCGATTTTAATGCACGGTGGCTCATTTTGTTTCTCAAACTTTGCTCTACGAATTCACCGAGTAGATTTTTTGTTAGATTGACCGTTTTACAATTACGGCCCATTACATCAAATAACTGGTGACTTTTTTCATAAATAAACTGCTGGGATTTTTAAAAGACTAATACTATTAAAAGAAATCTACTTGGCGAATTCGTAGAGCAACGTTTGAGAAACTGAATAAGCCGACATTAAAATTGGTTGAAAAACAAAGATTCGTCTTTGAAAAAAATACCGGTTTCCGAAACGGTACCGTCTAAACGTTTCCGAAACCGGTCGATAACGGCAGACGTAGTCATTTTTTTCGTCGATTTCTGTTAGATTCGAATAAAAAAACCTACCACAGCGAAGAGCATACTATTAGACAAATTGTGTCCAAATGTCAAGGAGATTCATATTTTCGTTCCTGAGATAAATTCTATAACCGAAAGACTCTGTGTCTGACTAGCCGCTTGCTTTGCTGCGTTTCTCACTCGTATACTGACTAACGCGTTCATCCCGAATATCATTAAGGCGGGGCTAAAGATCAACATTATCTAAAAAAAATTCAATCAATTTTTCTCCGAAACGGTTTTATAAAATAAAAAACGATTTGCCCAATTCGTTTTTCATTTTATAGAATCATTTCCGAGAAAAATGGATTCAAAATTTGTACTCTGTCGTCGCACTCATACGTGTTCAGCCTTCCCTTAATACTGTTGATGTTTCAGTTTGGCAATCATGCGTACGCCCACTGGTCGCCGAAAGGAAGAAGAACGAAGAAAAAAAACTAATAGCAGACACGTCAGCGTGCGTAAAAGCCGTGGCAGAGATGAACCCTGACGAGCGACACACACAACTACATTCTCCGATAAACGAGCAACACGTAATTATTCGCAAACCTCGTAAATCGTCTATAATCTAATATTTGGCGCTTCGGCCAGAAACATTTTTTTAATACCGTTGATCTTTCAGTCTCGCAATCATCCGAACGCCCGCTCGTCGCCAACCAAGGACCAAGAAGAAAGAAAAAAAATAATGGAAGACACGCCAACCTGTGCGTAAAAACCGTCGCAGAGATGAACCCGGACGAGCGACACGCACATTTTTTTGAGGGACTGTCGGCCGTTTCCGTACCGCCTCGAATTCCGTCGTGTAACGCCCGGATCGTTGCTATACGAAGGAGAATTAGGCTCGCGATAGAGATCGGACTCTCGCGCCTTACCGTCCTCCCGTTCTCCTTCTCACAATAATTTAAAGTGTGACGTTACGTACAAAGCGGGCGCGGTATCACCTTTCCCGAGGAATGTCGCGATCATCTTCTCGCGACGGAATCGCTCTCCCCCCCGCTCTCCGGCCTCGATTATTAATAATTAGCGAGAGGCAGAGACGGAGAAAGAGCGCTTTTGACGGATCCTCGTACAGTCGCATAGACGTATCAGAGATGAGAAAGGCGTAATAGCCCACGTAATAGTAACGGCGGTAGATTGCTCTCGCTTCGAGCCAGCCAGACGGAGAGTGCATTAAAGTATATAACGGATCGGTGAAGATCATAACTTTCGTATCTCTATCGACGTCGGGGGGGAGTACGTATAAAATCTATCCGAGTACAGATATCGAGTGGAGTTTCGCTGGTTGCGTGCGGGCGCAGCGGGGACCGCACACAGCCGGCGCGGATGCTGCGCCGCACGCGAGATACACGGGGAGAGACTCACCGGTAGGCAGTGTGTACCTACACGGCCGGTCTCGTGCACTCGAAATGTCAAGGCATCCCTCGCCACTCGAGTGAAAGGAGACGCAGCAACACATCGGCTCTCCCGTATGCCCATCTCTCACCGGTGCACACGATATCGCACGCATAGCTCCATTAATAATTATAATTCTTCGCCTCTCTCGCCGATCGGGCATACCTACTTGGCGGGCCGCAGGTGGCGGAATCGCACAGGGGAGATCTTTTCTCTGTAATGTTAAAGCTCGAGTCACGAGATACGGCGCGCGAGGAATCTGGTACCCACGCGGATTCCACTGAAAATATAATGCAACCGCCATGGTCGACTAACAATTCGTCATTGTTATATGAGCCGATGACTCAACGAGATATTGTTTAATGCACGGCCATCGGACCCCGTCATCAAATGGGGAACGATCTCGTATCTTTTCTAGGCGGTTCACACATGCATTGTTGATCTTGGAAAAAAAAATCATTTAAAAAACTGAAATTAATAAATTGGAGGCAAAAAATTATCTTCGGATTGATCTGTCTATGAAAATTTAAGGTGAGGCGAGATAATACTTGGGTACGAATACCTATGGTGCTACACGAAGTAAAGCGGCTTGGTCTAAGAATTAATTTTCAAATTATTTTTTTAGCACTTACCGGACATTTCTCTGCTGCGGATGTTTCAAGGGTCAGTCTCGCTGTTCCATGGTCGACTAACAATTCGTCATTGTTATGTGAGCCGAAGACTCAACGAGATATTGTTTGTCATCAAATGGGTAACGATCTCGTATCTTTTATAGGCGGTTCACACACACATTGTTGAAATTGGAAAAAAAATCGCGTACAAAAATAACAAGCGAACATTTAAAAATTAATTTTTGAAGAAACATTGACTATTAAACATACCTGCTGTGTGTGAAATTTCAGCTTAATCGGTCGAGGGATTCTCGAGTTATAGCGGTTTGAACTTTTCTCGTCTGAGTCACACACACATACATTCGAACTCACACCCATACATCCGGACATTTTTTTTAAATGTGATTTTTCGATGTTTCGGAACATTCTGAACGCGTTTTCATTAAAATCTTGAAAAAAAAATTCTTTCTAAAAAATCTTCTGAGGAGGCAAAAATAAAAAAATAAAACAAATTCGAGGCAAAAAATTATCTACGCTTTGATCCGCATATGAAAATTTAAGGTGAGGCGAGATAATACTTGGTTACGAATACCAACGGTGCTACACGAACTAACGCGCCCGAGTCTAAGAATTAATGTTCAAATTGTTTTTTCTAGCACCTACCGGACATTCCTCCGTCGCGGATGTTCCAAGGGTCAGTCTCGCAGTTCCTCGGTTTATAATTGCCGCAAACAATTAAGAGTCTCCTCGTGTATCACATTGAACCCCGGAGATCTCCAGTGCGGCCTCGGATGAGTACAAGCCTCAAAGATTATTCTCAAGGAGCATGGGAAAGGGTTGAGCTCAGGTGTATACGTTCGTCTCTTACGTGCATTGCCTCGTACCAGCGCGCGCCTACGTCGTATACCTACATCTCCCCTCGCAGTACAATAAGTCAGACTTTTAATTGAGCACCGGACGAAATGTTACTTTCTTTTTTTTAATCTCTTTTTTTCTTCTTTTTTTTCACGACTCACGGCAAGACTACTCTCGAGATTATTTATCTCATCCGTGGACCGTGGATGATCGCTCGCGACCTCGTGGACCCTCGCACTCGCCTCTCGCCGCGTCGAGGGAATCTCCGCGGCGTCACCGAAACCCGGAAAAAAATTTCATCTCTGGCCGTCCTCGCGTATCTTGCGTATATCTCTCGGTGGGTTCCCATGGCTTCTTCTCATTAAGTCGTCGCTAATGCTCGGCGCTGATAGCCATTTAACTAAACGTGTACACAGCTGTTTAGTACATCGCTGCAGTCTGCACTAACCTCGTGAGATTAAAAAAAAAAAAAGTTTGGCATCGCTGATAGATACGCTAATCGCTTTACGATACAAGCGTTGCATCCGACCCGTACGTTTTTATTGCAGCGCTGCAGCTTTTTTTTTACTCCGTGTCCAAGAGTCGTCGTAACTTTGTACGAGCACCTGTGGAACAGTGTTGGACGTTGACTGACGCCCCGTGAACTTCCGGCCGCAAGAATTAGCCTCCCAGCGTCGCGCGCGAACAGTTACGAGCACACACGATATTAATAAACGCTGAGATATTATCAGGCCGAAGACTCGGTGACTTGCAGCTGTATCTCCTGTGAAAATTAAGAGAGATCGGGGTAGAGCCACACAGATGGCGAGGCGCAAGCCGACGAATCTACGCCGCTAATATCCCTGCGGGCTATGTCGGAGATAGGGATCCGAGCCACACATCGGCGTTCGCGCCTCGTCGGTTGCGGTGGATTACTCCTTTCGCACCGCGGGAATTAAAGGCGGATAATAATTGTACACAAATTACGCGTGTGGCGAGCAGCGTAATCGCGCGGTATATACACTAGGATTTATTTCGCTCGAGTGTGATTAAATTAAAGAAAATTCGCTTATCACCGTTGCGAGTGGTCGATAACAGTTTGCTTTTTGTTACAGGCGTTCGGAGACCTCCACTCGGCTTGGAGTAATGAGCTCGACATTACGAGAGATTCGGATTCGATAAAGCCCCGAGAGGTGTTATCGCGAGGGTACGATCACCTTACGACGGACCGCGCCTGCTGTTTGACGCCGGCGATCAACGAGTGCTTCCTCGTTTGAACAAAAGCACTCGCCGACTGCGGCGAGTGTCATCGGTCGACTCCGGGTGAAAAGGCGTCGGGGAGTTCGCACGCTGTACATCGGGGTATGATGTGCTCATAAAACTCACGCGGTTCAGTCCGCTCGCGTTAACGAGTGCGTCCTATCCGCGCAGCGTATGCCCGAGTAATTGCGGATTTTTTAGGGAGCGAGGTCTGGATCGTTAAAATTAAAAATATAATGACCCTGAAGATCTGCATGAAATCTACATGATATCAAAATTTCATCTTTGGCTAGTTTTCGTGAATGCACTGCTTTGGGCAGAGAAAGAAATTGCTCACCTGTAGAATTTTATTCTCCAAGTGAGCTTTTCAGAACGAAGTTTGTGTGATGCAAAACCACAGCCGCTATAACTTGATGAAATTTAATCTCATGTAGATATCTTCAGGGTGATAAAATACAATCACTGAGTAGACTCGGATCGTCGGCGATCGACGAATGCTTCCTCGTTCGAACGAACATACTCGCCAACAGCAGCGAGTGTCATCACTCATGGGAAGAAAAGGAAATTGCTCACCTGTAGAATTTCATTCTCCAAGTGAACTTCTCAGAACGAAGTTTTTGCGATGCAAAACAGCCGGATTAATCCGCTATGACTTGATGAAATTTAATCTCATGTAGATATCTTCAGGGTGATAAAATACAATCACTCAGTAAAATCCGATCGGAGCCGATCGACGAGTACGTCCTCGTTCAAATAAAAGCATTCGCCAACAGCAGCGAGTGTCATTCGTCATGGAAAGAAAAAAAAATGGCTCACCTGTAGATTTTTATTCTTCAAGTGAACTTCTCAGAGCGAAGTTTGTGGGATGCAAAACAGCCGCTATAACTTGATGAAATTTAATCTCATGCAGATATCTTCAGGGTGATAAAATACAATCACTGAGTAGACTCGAATCGCTGGTGATCGACGATTGCTTCCTTGTTCGAACAAACGCACTCGCCGGCTGCGGCGAGTGTCATCGGTCGATTCCGGGTGAAAAGGCGTCGACGAGTTCGCACACTGTGCATCGGGGTATGATGTGCTTATAAAATTCAAAGCAGTGGTCCAGTCCGCTCGCGTTAACGAGTGCGTCTTGTCCGCTCGGGTATGCCCGAGTAATTACAGATTTTCTAGCGGGGCGAGCTGCGGATCGTTAAAATTAAAAATGTAATTGCGGCAGGAGCAACCCAATTAAATGCCCTCGCGAGCGAGTAAACCGAGATAGCGAGTCGAGCTAGTGTTAAGGACAATTCGAGCAGACTCCGAGGAGGTATGCTCGGACGCGCGGGGGGGTTGGAGCAAAAAAACAAAATACCGAGAGCGTTATAGCTGAGCGACAAACCGAGAAGAACCGGAGTGCTCGTTTCGCGATCGATGCCCGATCAGGAGAGCGCTCTGTTGACTCCGCTGCTGGCCAATGCCAAATGGAGACACTCTCGTTTTGCTATCAATCTCCCTCTATACGTACGTACGTCGATCCAAAGGGGGGAAAAGTTCTCGGAAATAATGAAATAATTGCCTTCATTAATTGGTTCTGGGGAGGAGAAAGATGGAAAGATCGAAAGAGGGGAATCTGGTTAATTGTAGGTACAGGCGTCAAAGCGGCGCGCTTCCAGTGATTCCAGGGAGGTTCGCCGCGGCCTACGCCGTCCCATGGGAATCTCGCTGGAACGAAAGAACGAATACAGTGGAAACGCTGCCTCTCGGCGTTCGCCAGTACTCCAGAATTTAGATTAAGCGGTCCAACGAGATTCCCAGGTGCTGATCGTGTTTTCGAGCGCATTCAATCATGCCTCAATCGCACGGCGCGCTTTCGATTTATACCATAAATAAATACCGGGTTCTTAGGGCTCGTAAAAAGAAGAAAAAAATTAATATTGACACTGCACGCACAAGTGCACTTTTTTTTTTAACCTCTCTTATGCATATTTCCTATTGTAAAACCGACGAGTTTGCTGCGATATCGGCATTTACTCTGCTGGAATTTCCATAGAGACCTATTCATTTCCATAGGAACCTGTGGCGTCAAAAAAATCGTTATCGAAATATTCTTTGATCGTAGATGCACGCTTTAATACAAATCTACTTCCGTTATTGTTAATAAATGCACAACATTTTGTATAACCAATTGTGAAAATTTAGCACTCCTTCGACTAGTGTTCTGTGCAGTAGCTACCTTAAGAATACTTGGGCCAAAACGCGCTTCTGTTCGATCGCCATAAAACTTTGCTACTTTGCAGCCAAAGACACTCTGAATCCTTTGAATCATGATGAGACTGCACGATCAAGTACACTTTTTTTAAAACTATTCTTATCTATATCTTCTATTGTAAAGTCGATTAGTTCGCTGCGATGTCGGACTTTACTCTGCCGGAAACTCCTATAGCAAATCGGTCAGCTTCGCCGGCCACTCGGTATGCGATGACTATAACAATGTTAGTTTCCATAAGGACCTCACGGCGTCAAAAACATCGTTATCGATAGTTTCCTTGATCGAGGACCCACGCAGTTTTGCAAATCTAATTCCGTTACTGTTAATAAATGCACAGCATTTTGGATGAACAATTGGGAAAATTTAGCACTCGTTCGACTAATGTTCTGTGCAGTAGCTACCTTAAGAATATTTGGGCCAAAACGCCTTTTTGTTCGATCGCTTTAAAACTTTGCTACTTTGCAGGCAAAGACACTCTGAATCCTTTGAATCATGATGAGACTGCACGATCAAGTGGACTTTTTTTTTAAAACTACTCTTATGTACATCTTCTATTGTAAAGTCGACCAGTTCGCTGCGATATCGGCATTTACTCTGCCGGAAATTCCTATAGCAAATCGGTCAGCTTGATCGGCTGACTCGGTATGCAATGACTATAACAGTGTTAGTTTCCATTGGGACCTGTGGCGTCCGAAAGGATCTGCTCGCTCATGTGCGACAAGTCATACTAATCGGAGATTACAATCGCTAGGCTCTTTCGCTACATAGTCGGATGCTAGCATCGCGTGAAGCGACATTAGGAATGATAGAGGCGAAAATAACTCCCCGCAGTCTCTTGGATGAAGAAAGCTAGACGATTAGTTGGATGTGTTAGGCGTCGCGTATATTCATCCGAGCGAATTAATACTTTATCACACGGTTTCGTGCGCCATTCATCCTGCCGAGCATTATAATGAAGAATTGTCCGTGGCGAAATAGTCTTTGATCGCGTTTTATACATTGTACACGCTCGGTCGGACATCGACCAGGGGTTCGGTTCGGAGTTCTTCACGTTCCGACGCTGCCTAATGCTCTCGATAATGCCTAAACTGGCTCCATTAGAAGCGAAGAGAGCTCGATTGCCCAAGCGTCTCCTTGAATTGTGGGAGTTGATATTATACCGCTTCCTCTCGGTTCGATGGATTCGTGAGTCTCTAATGTGCCGCCTGTTTAATCTCGCTGTGCCACTCGGCCGTACAAGTAGAGCGTGAGTAATATTTCTGTTGTTCGATCGCACATTCGTTTGGTGTTGAAGGTCCGGTTTTGAGAAAAGTGTATCTCGAACAACGCTTTCAAATCAAACTGTCCAGCGCTTTATCATTATGAACTTCCGTAACGCTGATAGTGAAAAAAAAAATATTGCTTCTGGCCAAATGTTCCACTCGACTTTGCTCCAAAATTGCTATCGAATTCGTGTTCCTTGCCATGGGATCCATAACAATGTATGTGGTTCAGAATATTTTCCAGAGTGATCCAGAGAAAAGATATCGTTGTTTGAAAATATCGAAATTCGTGGATTTTCACAAAATAGGCCGGCGGAAATTTTTTTTGTCACTTGATCTTATAAGACTACTTCCGATGTATTTATATGGTCCAGAGTACTTTCTCACAATTCCATCGGGAAAAGATATCGTATTTTGAAAATATCGAAAATTGCAGATTTTAATAAACTGGGTCGAAGAAAATATTTTTTTGTTACTCATAGTTTCAAGACTATTTTCGCTGTATTGTTTTCCCCACTGATCACGAATGTGTACTCTCAACTTCATATTTGATGATATTTGATGTTCTACTATTTTCTTTATATAACAATTGGACTTTCGCGCAGGTTATTTCGACCCCCGTGCGAAAATCTATCTCCGATTCGATATTCTTAGATATCCGTTCTCGATCGTGCTCTTTTGGCGTGTCACACTCGTTACAGGTTGACCCTATTAATTAGTAGGTTTCTGCGCAGCGAGAATGCAAGCGGTTCAATAATTCCTCTCCTCTCGATCAAGTCACCCTCGCGACCTCGACACCGGATATCGGGAGACGCTGTCGCAGCTGCGACAGCAGTCGAGCCATAATTTGTCGAGTGCGTGTAGTTTAAAGATACCCACAACGTTTGAGTTTGTCCAAGCAAATATCTCTTTCTCTCACAGCGGCTTTTGCATTTCTCCGTGACTGGTAGCAAGCGTGCATCGGAGTTAAGTGCAATGCACTCGCTTCCTCCATCTCGATTATAGCCGGCGTGTAGCACGCGTTCGTATGGTACGCGAAGGAAATGACATCGAGGTCGTAGATACTTGGAACACGACTCTTAAAAAGTTTCGATTAGATCGGATAACAGCGGTATACCTCGACCTCTTGTCGTCCAAAGAGATTGTACATTCGTAATTTTTCCTTATCCACTTTTGCTTCCTCATACAGGAAGTAGTTTATGTTGTAACATTTTTTTTAGGTTTTAGTGTCATAGTACTTAAAGCAATATGAATGATTGAGAATGTGTTTTTTAACTAGCGTCAGGATTTGTGTGGTTTCTAAAAAAAATTAAAAAGTCAAATCTAATTTTTTGTTTCATAAATATTCAATTTTTCAAAATAACATAATACCATTTCTATTTTTCACAATAACACCATTCGTTTACTTCAGAACACGAGTTTCCGCATAAAACATCGGACAAGGAGTAAATTAAGTTGGAGGTTCGTGATCAGCACGGAAATATATATTGGTCATGATACACTGGCCTCGAAACGGCGGATGACGAAAATTTGACTCAATGAATTTTGACGATTAAATAATTTTGCGATAAATTTTACAACGTTTAAACTTGATATTGCAACCATAGCTTCCTCTGTGCAAACTCAGTCAATGAACTTCGTCATGGAGAAAACTAGGTTAAAAAAATATATATATTTTTTGGATTTTTTTAAACTACCAGTAATCGTATGCGTATCTTCTCCGCAATAATCAGTATAAATTATGCAGTATTCTACACGGTCCGTGCACAATATGTTTTTCAGCATAGCGGTTGCGTTAATCGCAGTAAAAGATCAATTTCCGTTTGCTCGATGAAACTGGTGAATTTCTTGTCGGGTTATTGTAAATCCAATGATTTATCCCGCCTGAACTAGATGGATCGAAATTGCCAGTTTAATCAGTATAGCGCCAGACTAATCGATCCCGACAATTCGCATACACACGAGTGGCTTATCGAGATAGAGCGTTGGGCATTATTATCGCGCGTGCACCCGGGATTAAGTGAGAGGTGTGCCCACAGAGAAACCGCGACTAATGCACCGATGTTCGCGGATTATAGGTAGCAAAGTTTGCCGCAAGGAGACTTCACGCGTCAATCATAATGAGGCGTGTGCGAGCGATAATCGAAGCGATAGGGGTGATTAGCTTTCCGGCCACAGCTGCGAACCGGGCTCGGAGAACTTCCGACGATGCGAGTCCCGATTAGTCTTGCGGTCATGGTCTCTCGATGATCGATTCCCTGTTACAAATCTCAAAACTGTGAAGACTTTTTTCTGCAGAGAGTTTTTGTAGCAGTTAATGTATTTATTGTTAATATTTTATGTGATATGGGCGATCATACATTTAAAAGATTATTTATAGTGATTTATATATATTTTGGAAAATTCTGGATTTGTTTCTTGGATTGGATGTTTTTCCCCATTTCGGCCCCCAGCTAAGTCCCCCTTTCGCTGAAATTACCGCCCCGCCAGTTTTCGTAGCATATAGCATGGATTCCGGAATTCCAAAATTCCACTCTATGTGCTATAGTTTCCAAATTTTGAAATTTTGAAATTTTATTCTATACACTGTCAAAAACATTCATATGAATTTTAATGTATCGGTCTGTAAGTTTTCATGTAGAGTTATAATTTACTTTAATTTCAATGAAAACGTACATTAATTTTTCATCATGATTGTCCATTAAATTTTCAATTTTTTTTACAGTGTATGCTACGTATACACGCGCGAGCTAGCATAACCGCCAATATATTTATATAGCGAACAGGCCATCGACTTAAGTTCTTCAGCCCCCGATTCGCTTTTTGTTTGTACGAGTCAGTGCATTCGTTTTTCGGAGAGCGTTTTAAATTCGCTGATAAAACCAATTTAATATCGAAAGTCCAATCTAGAAAAAAAAATCCTAGCTGTATCAGCGTTCTTACAACACAGTATCCTTCGACGTTTTCGCGATATTTTCCTTAACATGATTTCTTTTTTTTGTTCCAGACAAGATATAAAGAAAGTGATTATTCCACCTACCTGTTGCCGAGATGATTTTGCACGAGGATCAAATCCATCCTCGTCCCGGAGCTACGATGGTGCAATAATTCTTGAGTAGCGGCGGGCAGCTGTTGTAAACGCGGACGCGCATATCGAAACATTTCCGTAATTCGATATTGAGCATAGTTGCGTCTGTGTATATCCCAATCGCCGCGAGGAATGGGCGTTCGGTGCCGGGTTCCACAGAGAAATTCATAAGTACGTAAGACGTACACTTTATACCAATACTAAAACCAATTCAGCGTACGAGCACCGGAGTCTCGCAATTATTGCAGAGTGTACATCAGCGAGATCTCCGCTGTGTAAAACTAGGAGATGAGAGAGGCAGAGACCAGAGTACACAGTGAAGCGCGAAAGGAGGCTACGGGCGTTTCTTATTGCTCCCCATAGTCGGTCTCGCGCGAATACTCACGAGCACGGCACTCGACGCGTGAGTACCACGAGACTTTAAATCCACCGAACACAACGGCCTCCGGAAAAAAAAAACATTATTTTATTGCGTATTACGAGGTGGAATATACCCTCTTAACGAGTTCCCGTTTTCTTTGCTGCAATATTATTAGAGAGAAGGATGAAAAAAAAACAGATAAAAGTAAAGGAAAGAAAAACCGTAAATCACCTCTCGTCGCATGGTACAAACGTCGTTTATTGCCTTCTTTTAAGATAATAGTACTCATAATATACAAGTTGTACTCGAAGACGATTGCAGAGTAAACCCCATCATCTTCCTCCATAAACTCTATAACATGGGAAACATCGATAAACAAACATAATATATTAACAGGTGGATCTAGGAAATCGGAAGGTCATGCGTCGTGAACGGAAGTGCCGATGTCTTTAGATCTGACCGCTGGATAGCCGCGGTTCGATTTGCATATCTCCTCGGACGGTGTGAGAATACTGGACTCCTGATCGGAACTCGGCGGCGTGAGGGCGTTCGTTCTTCCGGCGGTGGGTTTGCCATCGCCGCCCGCGACGACGGCGGAGCTCGAGGCGACGATGGTCGGGCCGTTGACGTCGCTGCCACGATTGGCCGGATGCTGGGACGAATTTTCAGCGCTCGCGGCCGAGCATTTTTTGTAGTGAGTTCTCATGTTGCTGCTCTGGGAAAACCTGAGCGAGCAGTTCGGGCACGAATAGGGTTTTGTACCGGTGTGGTAATTCAAATGTGTTTTCAGATGATGCTTCTTGGTGAAAGCCTTCGTGCACAGAGTGCACTGGTAAGGCTTGAGACCTGAGTGCAGCCTCGTGTGGAGAGTCATGTTCGATCTGTCGGCGAAGGCTTTGTGACAAATCTGGCACTGATAAGGACGCTCACCCGAGTGCGTACGAAGATGCTGCTTCAGCAACATCTTTCGCGAGAACGCCTTGCCGCACTGCTCGCACTGGTGCGGCTTCACACCGGTGTGTATTCTTACGTGCATGTTGTAAGCCACTCGCTGATTGAAGCTCTTGCCGCACTCGGCACAAGCGTACTCCTTGCGATTACGATGGATCTTCATGTGGGAGCTCAGATAGCCCCGATCGTTGAAGTACTTGCCACATTCGGGACACGTTGCGGCGAATTCCCGGGTACCCTCGTGAACGCTGCGATGGTACTTGTAGTTGCGAAGCTGCGAAAATTCCTTGCCGCAGTCGCTGCAACGGAACGGCTTCTCGCCCGAGTGCGTACGTCCGTGAACCTGGGGTTCGTCGACGGTGGCGGAAACAAAAACAGAAAAAGAGAACGGCTCGGTGAGAACAGACGTGATCATTGATTATTCGAACGGTGGTCTTTAAAAATCTCGAGCTGTGGTCTATTCATTGCGCGAACGGCCCGCGCGACCCCGAAGTACATTCCGCGTCTCGGCTGAATTTCGGGGCACGTATCGATTGTAGATACCGCGTGAGAGAGTACGTTGCCCTCGGCAGGACGGCAGTGTCTGCAGGCATCGCCGGGAACGACCGGTGTATATTCGAATTCATTCAATAAATTTAGTGCTCGACGAGTGGAAGCATGTTTTAAACGCTCGAGCGGTACCTGTTTCGCGTTCTAACTCTACTGGACACGGCTATACGTTGAGTGGGCGTACGTGACTTTTTTTTCTCCACGATGTTAAAAGCTACACGGTAGTTGGCAATGACAAAGTGGCCATCGACGAGTGGCCACTTTATTTCTTTATTATTTTTGAGATAGAAATTCGATGGGAAGACGGTCAAAGTACAAGCAAGAAAAAAAAAATTTTAGCCGAAGATAAACATTTAATGATAAATCACGAAACTCTAACGTATTGCATCAGTTGTACGTTGAGTGGGCGTACCTGACTCTTTTTTGCTCCGCGATATTAAAAGCTATACAGTAGTTGGCAATGACAAAGTAGCCATCGACGAGTGGCCACTTTATTTCTTTATTACTTTTGAGACAAAAATTCGATGGGGAGACTGTCAGCGTATAAGGGATAAAACAAATTAGAGCCGGCGAAAAAGAATGTAATGATAAATCATGTGACTCTTTTTCTCCTCGATATTAAAAGCTATACAGTAGTTAGGAATGACAAAGTGGCTATCGACGATTAGCCACTTTATCTTAAAATTCTATGAGAAGGCGGTCAAAGTATAAAGGACAAAAAAAAATTAGAACCGAAGACAAAAATTTAGTGATAAATCACGTTACCTTCAGTGACGCTCGGGTGACGAAAGTTTTGCCGCACTGGTCGCACCTGTGTTCCTCGGAACTGCTCGTAGCTTCGTTTCCTCCAGCCGAAGAAACAGCTATGTTTCTCGACACCTCGACAACGGTGGCTTCGGCCTCGTTGTTGTTGTTGTCACTCTGTACTATCCTCTCCGTCAGCGGGAAGACAAATTTCGACGCGAAGCTTCGAGCCTCCTCGGTATTCGATTTAATAGCTTCCAGCCTCATCGGCGCGTTAATATTTTTATCCTTCAAACACTCCTCTTGCATACCTACATCGCTGTTCAAACTTACAGATTCGCAGAGTCTACTTATCGGATGAGAAAGTTCGACTCTCGGTGATGCCTGAAGATTGCATGTCAACGGATCGTTGACTGTATGATTCTTGGCCTCTGGTGAGATCGCGTGTTGGGAAATACCGCCCTGGGCATCGTCGGGACTCCCGGTGTTCGGACACTCGTCTACGGAACGAAGCCGCGAGGATACAGGTGGATCCTCGAAGGACGACGTTTTCGAATCTCTAACGACTTCCGCGACGGAGATCCTAGGAGGAAATTGGTCCGTCGTCGGCGGAATCGTCGTCGGTGGAATCGTCGTCATGGGAAATAAAAATTGTGGTCGTTGATAATTCGGCACATCGTAGAGGTGAGGACTCGTCGCGTTAGCAGGAACTTTGAAACCGTAGAGGGCACGCGCCGGACAATCATTAGTGGCTGTTGCGTGATGAAGATTCAGGGGCATCGAGGATGATTGATCGACGTGGACTGACGATGGAAAGGGGCTCGCGCGTTTGCCACGCATCGAGCCAACCTCGTTCCATTCTAGACGACTCGGCTCGACACTTTCCTCCTGAAACACCAGAGACAACACGATCCAGTTTTACTGCTAATGCTTTCAATCAAATTGTATACACCTTATGATTAGAGGAAGGCGAGGCGAGTGGGGCAAAATGGACTCGTTTAGAAGAATAATAACATTTTCAAATCCTACATTTTTTTTAGCCTTTATTGTGACACTCTCACAAGCGTTGCTCGACTTTACCATACTTTAATAATCCAGATTATAGCTAAAAAAAATAATTAAAATGTAGCCTGTAAACCAAGAGTCTTTCAGAATTCAATTTTATCCAATTTTCAGTACAATTGCAGGAAAGTCCATTTTGCCCCATACATTTTTCTTTGTTTTATCCAGACACACTAAACGATTGTGGCAGATTCATTACGCGTACAAAAAAAAAGTTAAAGTGTGTTGTCTAAATCGATAGAACTTCCTGAATGGCTTGACCGGTCCACTTTGCCCCACTCTCGCCTCAATCGTCTATATACGTTGCGAACTTTTACCAAACTATCTTGGGGATCGGAGGAACCAGTGGCCACCGACGATCGTACGACCCGATCGTAGATCGTCCATAGAATTCCGTACGCAAGGCCCGACCTGCCTATTACACGTAACGGTAACCACCTGGCTCGCGGTTCCTCTTTTCCAAAGCATGAAATTAGGCTGCCGACGAGTTGCACGAGAGCACACAGAGAGAAAGAGCCGGCTCGAAACTATTGTGGTTATTTTCAAACCTCTTCCTACTTTGTATGAGACAGAGGCGTGTCCTCGCGCGAGGAGCATTACTTAGACTCCCTCGGTTCTCGACGGGACTCTAAAACTGGCTCGATCGGCCCGATCGGATCTCTCTACGAATGTTATTGATAACAGGTGCTCGTATACGTTACGGACGTTTCCGTCAGCGTCGCGGTAGCGTGTAAATGCTGCTCGCGTGACGAGACTCTATTCAGCGAAATGTCAAGGAATTTATTGCCGTAGAGTAACCAACCGTAGTTGGAAGAATAATTTGCAAATGACGAGGACGCACGGAATTTCCCATCCGTATGAAAATAAGTGAGCGGGGCGCACCCTACTTGTCACGTTTGAAAGTGGCGCCTTCGGTTAACTATCCTCACCCGCACAAAAAAAAAAACGTCAAATCTCTTCGGGAAAAAGTTAATATATTTTTCTTTTGTTACAGGAGCATGTTTCACAATTGACTTTCCGCGTGGGATAACAGTAAAGCGCTCCGTAACGCTCACCTTGGGAAGGACGAAAAAAAAAGCTCCGCCGGGAAAGCAGCAAAGGAATGCGACCGCAGGAGAATTTTACTGAGGTCCCGTGCAAGGGAAGAGCGAGCGAGGCGAGGGTGCTGCGGGCAAAATAATGCCGGGCACACGGTGTGCAATGTTCTTTTCGCTATGGGGCATAAGAAGGAAGTTGTGGATAATAACAGAGAAGACCGACGATCGTTACGAGTGTAGACTATAGGCGGGTACTCGATGGTTTGGCGCAGCTGGGTAAACTCTGTAAGAGGCATGAAGGAGAGTTGCCCGGATCGGGGCCAGCGCGAAATATAGGCGCAAAATCGGAGCCGATCTTATTTTTTTTTTTTTTCAATCTGAAATAACGCGATATCGGACATTGGATCGCTGGATAAAATAATTGGACGGAAAGCGTTACATAGTTCGTCGGACATTAATTCAATCGCGTTTGATATAACGGTTATGATATTTATTAATTATTATCAATTTATTATTGAGATTAAATCGCTCGGCGGATGAGTAACGCCGCAGTATGTAGTCGGGAGACAGGGTCGAGGTTATAATTATAAAGGGGGAAAAAAAAACCGAGAGTCACGAGTTGATTGCTTTAATTAAGAATCGTACAATTAACCATGCACTTTGCACGATCCACTCTGCGCGAGAGAGAAAAACGTGGATATATATTCAAAGATTCACGGAGAGACGGGCCTGCGTAATGGAGAGAAAGAATTCGCGATACAGTAACGGTGGGCTGCTGTATTGTGCTCTACGGATACCCCGTGCAGCCCGACTGTGAGCTCTCGGATATAGAACCCGCGTAACCGTTGTTACGATCCGTGGGCACCGTAGAGGGCCCGCGGAGGTCTGGAAAGACGAGCGGTATTCCATTTCGTGGAAGTGAGCGTACGGCAACCCGACAGCCGCGAGAGTGCAATACGATTCACCTGCGACTTACCCGCGATTCCATTTACACAATGTATAGACAACTGTGCGCTATGCCCGGCTGGGGAATAACTTCGGATCGGCAGAAAAGAAGGGCATCTCGTCTCGACGCTGTTTCTCTTCGATGTATATCTATACAATCGGGTTCGCCGCGCTTCACGAGCTCTACAATGTTCTGCAAATGTTAAACACCGAAAAGATACGGTACAATATTATATCGGAAATATCGTTCATTGAGCACGATAAATTGTCGGAAAGGAAAAAATTTATGAAGCTAATCGAATGTCTGAGCATTTCTCCGCGATCAAAGTAGTGAGGTCGGGAGGGTAGCGATAGTTATTACGATAATCGCATGCCGAGCGGAAAGACAACCATAGCTTCACGTTGGGCGTCAAAATTTGTCACGGGAATTCCGACGGCCGGAAAAATCCCCGCTAAAACTCGATGCCGTTTCTCCTCTTTTTTATTTCTCCTTTTCTGGACGGGTGGCCGATACAATAACGCGCAACGAGGAGGAACTCAGCTGACTTCCCGGCTCGCTGCGGTCGATATCGAAGGTAGAGTAACTGGGTCAGCGACTAAACGTTCCGACAATTAATTCAATTAATTCAATTAATTCAATTAATTCAATTAATTCAATTAATTCAATTAATTCAATTAATTCAATTAATTCAATTAATTCAATTAATTCAATTAATTCAATTAATTCAATTAATTCAATTAATTCAATTAATTCAATTAATTCATTTAATTCAATTAATTCAATTAAAAAATACGGCAAACAATTACTCGATTAATTGATTAAACTCAAGATCTAAGAGGGGAAAGCTGATATCGGCAGAAAAGAAGGGCATCTCGACTTGATGTTGGTTCTCTACGATGTATATCTATACCATTGAGATCGGCGCACTTCACGAGCTCTACAATGTTTGCAAATGTTCAACAGCGAAAAGATACGGTACAATATTATATCGGAAATATCGTTCATTGAACAGGATAAATTGTTGGAAAGGAAAAAATATACGAAGCTAAACGAATGTCTGAGCATTTCTCCGCGATCAAAGCACCGAGGTCGAGAGGATAGGTCGATAGTTATTACAATTATCTCATGCCGAGCGGAGAGACAGCGGGAGGATATCGCAAGGGTACCGATAGCGATCCATTAAGCAAAAAAAAAATGATGCCGATCGCTCGGGATTGAGAACGCAGTCGACCGACCGCATCAAGATAGACAGCATTCGCAGCGAAAGCTTTGCGCAACTGCTGCGAGTATACATTGTACCACAACAAGAAGTAGCTGACAATCTTTAAAGATCGATGAGTAAAAGTACAGATAGTGCATGGATGATTAACCCACCGTGGTTGATAGTTAGCTTGGGGCGTTGAATATAAGATATATCGCAAGTGATAGGTAATATCTGCGTTGAACGTATTCCGTTCTCCAACCGTTCTGCTGCCCGTCTCTCGGCTCTTTGCCCACTTTGCGGAACTGTCTCTCCGACTGTTTATTTTTTTTACATTTCTTTTTAATTTTATTTTTTTAAGCCTCGAAGGCTCGAGCAGCAATGCTTCAAATATAATAACTTTCTGTTTTTCTATTCTCCGCAGGGGAAAGTTCGTTAAGTCGGCGTGTAACGAGTGTCGAACGGGAATGTCTTAATTTTCCATCGGATATCGCGACCTTCGAGGGAAACGCGGGAGTCTGGTTGTTGCAGAAATAACGGAGCAGGGGCAGCTGCCGACGACGGGGGTCATCGCCACTGCCGAGAGGGGAGATGGTTGTATGCATTATGCCGGTCACAAATGACAAAGTAAATTGGTCATCTAATAATAATTTCATAATTTCATAATTTTCTAACTCCATCATTTTATAATTTCATGATTTTATAATTTTATAATTATTTGTTTAATAATGTTTTATTATTTTTACCGTTCCAGCGTTACATCTCTTCACGTCGAAGAGGTGAAAATCGATAAGGAGAGCTTTGCCACGGAGAGAAATGTGTGCAGCTAGCTCGAGGTATTTGCAAATGAGGTAAACATCATTCCCGAGAGTAGTAAAGTGTCTCGCGCGGGGTTTGTCCAAACAACAGTGCAGAGATTCCACGCAAGTAGTGGAAGACAAGTTACGAGGGGGAAGAGTAAAACCCGCGCCGGATATCGTGCTCAAAGTACCGGTTGACCGTCGCGACGTCGAAGAGGACGTGGTCCAGTGGCCCCGCCGCCGCTCGGGGATAAACGCTCGTAGCGTGTATGTACGAAGCTTCGAGTGTCACTTTAAACTAAACGTTCCGCATATTATATCAACGCTGGGTAATTTACTGTGTGCTCACGGATTGGAGATGGATACTCGAGCTACTCTCTATAAAAAGGCCGCAGGCTAGGCTCTTCTCCGTCAAAGTTCGTCAAGTGGCCTTTTGCTCGTCACGATGAAGTATCCTTGACGAAGAGAACGAGTGCTTTACTTATCGATAGTTTCGCCCAATACCATCCGGGTGGGCCCTGCGAGCGTAGTCGACAGCACGCGCTTTCATTTCTCTATACACGGGTATCCATTTCACGGAGATTAGGACTGTCGAGAGTGATGAATTGCCGAGTCATTAATCCCCCCTTAAGCTCGGCATTGAACCATTTACAAAATCGTCCATAGGTCAAATAAATGATAATTAAACGACGTTTGTTATACACTTAGAAGTGCACAGTATGTGTGATTGAAAATATCATTTTGCAATTATTATGAAATGGACTCACAAAAAAAGGAAAAAATCGTCCGTAGGACAAATAGATGTTAACTAAACGACATTTTTATACACTCGGAAATGCACAGTGCGTGTGATCGAAAATATCGTTTTTCAAATATCATGAAATGGACTAAAAATTCCTTTCACAAAAAAGGAAGAAAAAAATTATTCAAAATAATGTCTCAGCGTGCACTATCGAGTATCGTAATTGTAATTTATTCGGCATCCGTGGGATACAATCGTTCCGGCCCGTACCCCGCGAAACTGCTTTCTCGCGCCCGTGCAGCCCACCGTCGTTCGTAATCCGTGAATCTGTGTGCCGTAAATCACGTTCTGGCACTCGGGTTCGTATGCCAGAATGAAATTAAAACGAACATGAAAAACAGTACGTGTACGACTGTGAATTTCGGGAAGACACAGCGCGGCGGTGATTCAGGGGTCACGTGAATATCGAATTTTCAACCCGACCTATAGAAATAACTTACAGCGTTGGAAACGGGCCCGAATCAATAGCACAGCGAAGCGTTTGATATCAAAATCTATGCCGTAACGTTAAAGCTGTACAGTAGAGCGGTGGTGATTTCCGTTAGTTATGCTAATACGTGAGCTGTATAGCAAAATTCCTGTGAATTTCGGGAAGAGACGGCGCGGTCGCGGTGGTTCAGGGTTCGCTTGAATGTCAAATTTTCGATCCGTTCGACAGAAATAATTTATAGCGGTGGAAACAGAATTGTATCAATAGAATAGCGAAGCGTTTGATTTAAAAATCTATGCCGTAACGTTAAAGCTGTACAGTCGAGCGGTGGTGATTTCCGTTCGTTATGCTAATACATGGGCTGTATAGCGAAATTCCGGTATCGTTCTCGCGTCATTCGTGCTACGTTAGAACTCCTCAAATTCTTGCATGTTTTCATTCTCCTCTCATACCTAACGACAGTGTCGAAAATATTGAAGAAGAAAAGAAAAAGCCCCCTTTAAAGACAGTTCGAAAAGAAATTCATCTCTTTAGCTGTCAATACATTTGTTTCACTTCTTTAAATTTATTGGATAATTTTTACACGTTGATTATGAATTGTAAAGATAACGATTAATTCGTATCCCCGATAGTGTCGAAAATATTAAGGAAGAGAAAAAACCCCTTTAAAAACAATTGTTTAAAAATGCATCTTTTTAACTATTGATGATACGTTTGCTTCACTTCTTCAAGTCTCTGTTTTCCCGGGAGGATTATAAATTGTAAGCTCGAAAGATAACGATCTATTCAAATCCCCGATAGTCTCACAAATATCGATGAAGAAAAAACCCCCTTTTAAAAAGAAATCCAAAAAAAAAATGCATCTTCTTAGCCGTTGCTACATTCGCTTCTCTTATTTAAATTTAGTGGATTATTTTGCCGCGTAAATTGTAAATCGTAAAGCTGTGGAAGATAACGATTAATTCGAACATAAATAATGCGATAAATCTCTCACCCGATTGCGGAGTACGATGGGTTGAATTTTGGGCGAGTGGTGCGCCGGTCTGGCGAGTTGGATCCAAGGCGATGCGGGCACGCGATTCGCCACGTGTCTTCTCGGTGTTATCCACCTACAACAACTTTCGCCGCAGATAGGGACGCTCTTGGTGTTGGTACCGATGTTCGAGGTGACAGTAGCCGATGCCGATGTCGGAGCGTTCCCGCCGGCGAGTGTGCCCGTCGCGGCGGAGACGTCGGCATCGTAATCCTGTTTCTCGAAGGTGACACTCGATCGACCGGTCGTGCGGTGCACGAGCGGCAACGAGGGCACGCTCTCCGCTAGTCTACCTTCGAAATCATTATTATCACGCTGTTTCGTTCCCTCGACAGGCTGTATCTTCGCAACCTCGCCGGGACGGCTCGACACAGGTTCCCCGATCATCCTTGACACGGAATTATCGTTCCCGGGTAATGTATCGATTCGAGATTCCCGATCGGCAGGATGAATAATCGTCGGTATTCTCGATACCCGAGGGTGAAGATCGTCGTAGTTCCCGTCCTCCGAACGGCCGCTCGGTAACGATGGATCGACGAAGGGACCCTCGAAGATCGGTAAGTTGTTCGAAATCCACGAGCCAGCAGCCAAAACTTCACCGTCCGGTAACTTAATTTTATCATTCGCAGGAAAATCGCTCGCGCCGACGAAGGATCTCTCGACTCGGGCGTCCCTTCGTTGGTATCTGGGATCGCCGGATCTTCGTAACAGGCGTGATATCCTCTCGTCCTCGGTCACCAGCCAGTCGCTTCGCTGGAAACAACTGTCGAAAGGCCAGCTCGAGGAGTTGAACCACTTGTCGTACGACGGGTACTGCTCGCATCCGAGATATCGCGAGTCGATCTTCGTTTCTTCGATCTTAACATTGTCGAGCTTGCACTCGTCGACGCCGCGACGGTGGCCGAAGCTCGGCACTGTCAGCGGAGGAATTCGAACGTGAAGAGTCTCGGCCGCTCGGGTAAAAGCCTCGAGACGGGCGCGCGGTATCGTCGCGCTTCCGGTATAGACGAAGCCGAGAATCGCCGCGAGTTCCGGTCCCTCGACTTCGGCGAGTATTACCGTTATGGGCTCGCAGAAACCGGCCGCTTTGCTGTGGGCCAGCAGGACGTCCTGCAACACGTAAAAATTCAATTTTATCATTCATGCCTTTTTTGTTAAAGATATTTTTAGTGGCTCTCCAGCTCGGCTGGTAACTCACGGGCGTGTACCAAGTTGCTAATAATGCAAAAAGTAGCTCAAAGTATTTAATGCGGTAAAAGTTTATGTCGGGCATGAGCTCAGACCTCTCGACTACGTGCTCAATATACGTCGGTCGCAAATTCAATGTTCGGCAACTCACGCATTTGCATACAAATATGCGATAAACTTTTCTCCGGCGGTTAATAAATATATCCGCGTTTATCTCTCTTCGTGTATCTGCGAAGCTCGAGTTTCGTTGCCGCGACACCTTTTCTCTCGCGCTCCATCTCACCGCAGGCACCCTCCCTGCATTCTCGTATTATTCCATCGACGTTAAGATACGTTTAATGTGCGACATTAGCATTTTTAGATCGACGGACATTCTAATTCGACTTTTCTCGTCGAAGCACTCCTAGCGTTTCTCGCACAGCGCGAATAATAGACGACCAATGGGTGATTCTTTTGTATCTTCATCGAGAAAAAGAAATTACTAAAATCAGTTAAGCGTTTTGTTCCCGATAATCGCCGTAGCATATTTCATTGGGATGAGCATATAACTTGTTGAAGCAAAATTGAAATGATTGATTCCGGCGAATTATTTTGATTCGAAATTTTCAAATTTGTTTCACTAAATTGTATCCTCGCATGAAAGGAATATATTCTGGCGATTATTCGAAGAATACATTTAATGGATTTTAGCACATTTTTTTCTCAGTATCCTAGCTCGATTCCTAACTCGTGATTCATTCATAAATGTTCTGAAATTGTAGTCGAGGGTAGCTGCGAGTTGCGAAGGACTGTAAGATTTTATCTATGTATTTTATCGTTATGATCCGAGATCATTCTTAAAATTGACGATCGCGCGAAGATAACGCAACTGGGAGGCGCGGCCTGTCAGTGTATTCAATTAACGGAATTATTTCGCGAGGATGCTTAATGGGACTGGGGAACGAGCTGATAGATCGATTGCGAGAGAAATCGTGCGAGCGACGGACTTACGTCGAAACTGGATTCGCGACCGGTCGCTCTTTCTTTTCTTCTCATGTTCTCCTCCGCGCTCATCACACCTCTCGCCTGTGTAAAACGCAGTGAGTTCCGTTTTGTTTTGTTTTGTTCTTTTTCATCTCACCGAGTGTACGCCGAGTCTCGCGACTATGTATCGTTTATGTATGTAATACTCGTGTATCAGCGTACTATACGAAGCGGAACATAGACCGGTATTGCAAAACTGTCTGCTGAAGGGAATTTATAGCTCCGCCCTTGCACCTCGCCTCTGCAGTGGCAGGTAGACGTAGCAAGTTATAGTCCGTATACATTCGTCTTCCGTACACGCGAACGGAAATCGATTCGAACTTGACCTTCTCTCCCGGTGTCTCGGCGCGAATTTGTCGCATAGACGCGTACAAATATAATTCTATAAATTACGAAGAGAAAAGAAGAAAAAAAAAAAGTATCCGTTCAGGAAAAATTTTCTCGTACTTTATAGAATTTTCAACGAACCTCGATCGAACACTCGAGCGTTCCGCGCTACAGACGGAAAAAAAAATTGCCGTACGAAAGTATTTGCAAGTTACTGATTTATCGAACAACGGGTATTACAAGAGAAACGTGCATGAACCTTTGTTGTCGAAGTACAATAACTTGTTTTCTCACACATCCGAGCTGGAGGTAAAACCGCATGTGCGGCGAACGAGGTGGAAGGAGGCATGTGCGATCGCCCGTCCATTAACTCGTTCGATCTTTCACGCTCAAGCTCCGCCGATGCACGTCTCTTTCATGACCAATCAATTATCGTACTCTCCGTCAATCGTTGAACGTTCGTGGAACGCGAAACCTTTAGCTTTTCAATTACCTCGGCACTGTCTCTGCGGCGTCCCTCGACGAACGGACGCCGCATGCACACGCTCGTCAATTCCGAACTCCACTTAAGATTATCGCAATCGCTGCTCGCACGACAAATTCATTTACAGCTGCTCCCGTCGACTTCGAGAAATATCCTCGTGACTAATTTTCAAACTTTACAGATCCGCTTCCACGGTGAAGAAAATTGTTGCAGCGGAACGGATATCAAGGATAGAATATGTCTGAGCGACTTTCTCGTTTACCAGAATCATTTACCGAAGCTTCCGAGTCTTTAGCTTATTTATTTTTATTTATTTTGCCGATTTACCGAAGCTTCCGAGTCTTTAGCTTATATTTTGGTATTTTCGAAATATTTATTTTTCGGCCTGTTGGTCGGCCGTTTCTGTTGCTCTTGATGTTGTACATATCATGTAGTCCAGTTAATGCTATTTTGCTGGTGCTCGCATGATCAAATTCATTTACTTCACTCGGTGCGAAAATTGCAGTTTTACGCACGCTTCGTGTGCGCAAAACCTCCCTTTGAACACCTTGTGAAATAAAATTTGGCACGATACTCGTGTGAAATACGAACAAAGTTAAGCGAGTTGATACAGCTACGATCTGCGCAATGATTGTTTTAATGGAAATCTGACTAGACGTTAATACAAACACGGTTTAAACTATATAAGTATATAAATCATACTGTATACACTTAATCCAACTATCGCAGCTTCCTGTATGCAATACATCTATTTCCTTCTACTGTTTAGCTTGAACTGCTGTATGGGCACAATTTATGCACGTATGTGCACACTTGTATACTATTCATGTAAAAAGGGCATTGCCCCGTATATATACATAATGAACAAATAGGGTAGAGCGGGGCAGAATGTGCACACTTGTATACTATTCATGTAAAAAGGGCATTGCCCCGTATATATACATAATGAACAAATAGGGTAGAGCGGGGCAGAATGGGGCAACGGGGCAAAACGGGGTTTTTGGGCAAAACGTCATTTTCCAATAATTTTTGGATGCCCGAATTCGCCCTATCGGATACATCCAGCTTTTCTGCCCAGTTTTGCCACCTTGTCCGATCCAAAAATGATTGGAAAATTTAGTTTTGCCCAAAAACCCCGTTTTGCCCCGTTGCCCCATTTTGCCCCGCTCTTCCCTACATTAAGATACGAGTGCGAAAAAACTTTCTGACGAGTGTGAGTTTGCAGCACGAGTCGAAGGCGAGTGTTGTAATCACACAAGTCAAGAAAACATTTTTCGAGCGAGTATCGTACAAAATTTTACTTCACAAGGTATGAAAATGTGATTTTTACGGAAAATCGCAATTTTCACAGCGAGTGAAATAAATGTACCTGAAGATATCTGCATGACATCAAATTTCATCTTTGGTAATTCTTCGTCAATGCATCGTCGAATTTTATTCTCCAAGTGAACTTGCCCGAGCGAAGTTTGTGCGATGGAAAACACAGCCGTTATAACTCGATGAAATTTAGTCTCGTGCAGATATCTTCAGGGTCACGTGAAATAAATTTTTTTCTTAACTCAAGTGATTGCAACACTCATATTCGGCTCGCGCTGCAATTGACACTCGTCAGAAAAAGTTTGATCGCTCTACTAACGTAATTTACTATTACGGCTACGCCTGGTGACTAATTTTCAAACTTTACAGATCCGGTTCCACGGTGAAGCAAATTGTCGTCGCGGTACAGATATCGGGAATAGAATATGTTTAAGCGACTTTCACGTGTACCGAAGACTTCGAGTTTTTTCTTGCATTTTGGTAATTGCAAATTTTTTATCGTTCCAGCTATTGGTCGACCGTTTCCGTCGCTCCTAACGTCGCACATATTGTACGGTCCAGTGAATGCTATTTTGCTGGTGTTCGCACACTGTAAAAAAATTTAGTTTGAAAATTAATTAATATGAGTAATGTTAGCAAATTTTAAGTTCCAGTACATTAAATTTACAATTTATTTTTACAGTGCACGACAAATTCATTCAGGGCTACTCCTGCCGCCTCGGAGGATCATCCTCGTGACTAATTTTCAAACTTTCAGATCCGCTGCCCCGTTGGAGCAAATTGTCATAGCAGAGATATCGAGGATAGAGTATATTCAAGCGACTTTCTCGTTTAACATAAACCTTTACCGAAGACTAAATTTTTCTCTTGTATTTTGATAATTTTAAAATGTTTATCGTCCGGCTTATTAGTCGGGCGTTTCTGTCGCTCCGAACGTTGTGCATATCGTGTAGCCCAGTTAACGCTATATTTTTTTTCTTGCTTGCAGTGTGCGAACGACTCAACGGCTCGAGGCTCACCCGGTTTATTATCGTCGAAGGAACAATGAAATGACGAGGTGCAAAATGAAGTGGCGAGGCATAAAAGCCACAGCGGCAGCTGCGTTTGTCTTGGCCACACTAGACCGTGTGTACACGTAACACGGCTAATGGTACGGGGAGTTACACATATCGCGCTCTCGTTCGTCGAGTCCCGTCAGCGTTCCTTCTGACCAGCAACACTGATGCTGATGGTTCGGCCAACTTATATTCATTCGACGAATTAACAATTTTAAGGTCCATTAATATAGCTCCGAGTGCGAGAGAATTTTCCTCGAAGCTATAACAGCGGGTGCGAGGTGGCCCTCGAAGCTCTGGCTTGTGGCTAATGCACGCGTAATTAGCGGCCGTTAATCCGATTACGCTCGACGGTCTCCGGGGCGAAACGCGGTCCGACGCCAATCCGCCAGAACGACCGCCACATCGTCAGCGAGAATAATACATCTCTTACGCTTTATACACTGCGCGCCCGGTGAGGCTAAGCAACCGAGCAGCAGCTTTGTTTCGCAAGCTACAACTCACCCGCGCACGCTCTCGAGCACCGGTAATGGTTTCATTTTTACACCTCGTTATCGAGGAGTAACGGGATATTAAGGTTTCGAGCAATGCACTCTTGCAATTGTCGCGGCTCGCGTGTCCGATTCTATGATTAGTTTTTTTTTCTTTTTGCCGGTTTTTTAAATTTAAACATTTTTGTTATTTCTCTCTTCAGCGCGGAGTCGAGAGTCGTGAGTCTCATCGCGTGTCTGCTCGGCCCGATTAGATCCGAAGCCGGGGTGAAGCACATGTACACTTTCGGAGATTCGAACGCTCGTACAGGCGAGTTGGAGTGGATGCAACGGTTGTGGGTACATTTGATGTGTTTTTTTTTCTTCACTTCCATGCATTTTTATTTAAGCGAGTATTGCATTTTTTTACTCAGTACCCGGAGTACCGTTTCTTCAAATCTCACCCTGAATTTTCACTGATATGAAAACCCTGATTTTTTTTACATTTTTTTTCTCTACGTGTTTCTCTTTCCGTTTGCTCCATTTTTGCTTTTACAAATCTACCCCACGAGCGAACTCGTGAACGAATCTGCGATGAACCTTTCGTCGCAATTATCATTTCTTTTCACCCTATTTTTATTTTTTATTTTACAGATCTGCCCTACCAGCGACGTCGGTTTCGTTTCAACGGGATCGCGATAAATGTGTTTACCTGGAGATAAGGACTGGCGGCTGACAATACGAGACGATGAGCGAGAAACCTCTGTCCACCGGAACAGCAAAGAGCAACGTCCGCGAATCTCTGCGACACCATCGCCTCTCTGAGGAGGTCGCCGACATCAGGCGCTCGTCCCGATACTCTTATCACTTCGCCCATCATGCTACTGCACGCTCATTCGGCAGCGACGTGCGTCTTCGGTCACTACTTTACAGACGTCAGTTCACAACTTCCCGCTCGACACAAATTAAACGACGAAACCTCGACGAATGCGACCGGTCCGAGTCAGCGCAGACCGGCGAGCGTTGAACCTCGTGGCCCGGCACGGTAGATGCACGTGGTGAGTACTCGACGATCGTCCTCGCAACAGGCTACTTTATTCATCCACTTGCTCTCATCGAGCGTCATAGTACAACAAAAACATATCTAAAACTTTTAACATAATAATTTCCTCGCCGGCTTCTATGAATTCACCGTTCTGTTATGAAACGTAATAACTTTCTGTACCGCCTGTGAATCGCTGTAAATTTATCTCCCCAGTACCCTTTACATTGTTATTCGACTAATTAGATTATTTTCTCTGATGTTAAACAGATCCCGAATAAAGCGGGTGGACGGAATTGTCGTAGCGGCTGGTTCGCTGCCCGGCGCGCGTTTTGTCTGGCCGGTACGTCTGCGACTGTTCGACCGTACAACTCCGCAGGCCGACTGCCACCTGAACACCTTCCTTCATCAGAGCAAACCTCCGCTGTTGCGTTCGGGCTGCTGCGGCACCTTGCATCGCTCCTCCGTTCTCTCCCGTTCGAGCTCTCGCAAGGAAACACCTCCGACTCCTTCTCGCGTACCCTCGCATCGGAGATTCCCCCCTCTCGTGCAGGGTCGCCCGCTGAGAGTCAACAGTCAACCCGAGGGGGGCAAAGCATTTATTTTCATCGGAGAGCCACTGCAATTTGGATGTTCCTTGCGGAGGGTCGTAAACTTCGCGGAACTCGATGATCCTGAGAGTTTCATCCTTGGTTCATCTATACCTATAGTTTCTACTCTCGAAGAGGGTCTCGAACAAGCGGTATGTCTTTATCTTCGGTTGAAAGATGTACTTACCACCCGCGGCGCGTGCACACAGGTGCAACGGTCCACATACGAGGTTATTATGAGCAGAGTAAACTACCCGACGACAGTAGCCGGCACGGACCGTCAAGGAAGGATCTTAATTTTATCCTCCGCTTCTTCCTCCCTTCGTTTTATTTATGCTTCTTCTTTTACTTTCCGACCACGCCGCGCGCGTGTATGTGTCTGTCCGCCGAGGCAAAACTCGGCAGGTGTAATTATTCTTCTTTCGTTCCTCGCCGGTAGATACAGATGACTGCCGGTTCGCGACTCGTTCGTGGCTTATCGTCACCTCGGTACTCGTGCACACGAACTGCTTCGCCAACGAGTGTACAGTTAATACCGCGGATCCATTAGCACATACGCTTCGGAAATCTCGGACGGCTCGTTTAGTAACTCGTTGGCTCCGCGGTTATCGGGCAAATATTATATTTCGAACGAGTACCGTTTTACGCAGTCGGGCCTCTTCGTGCCTGGTGCATTGTTTGGAATCTCGGACTTCTTTCGATAACGAAGCCGTTTGGTCGGTTGGACGAGCAAATTAATGTAGCTCAAGTGTATACAAAATATCGCGGTCTGAACAAATCGGCTTTCATATTTTCTTCGAGAGTGTAAATACTTTGGACAGAAGCAAATTGCGTTTTCACACGTCTGTCTATGTTGCCTACAAAAACTTAACGGGCTTTTGACCAAAATATTAATTGTATCGCAGAAAATAGGGAAATCAATTTGCTACTAATAATGCCAGCCCGTCCGTTCCGAATAGTTATCGTATTAACTATTTAGTCCAGTGCGGTTGTACGACGTTAAACTTCATTGACCCCATTATTTATGTCCTTTTTATGGCTGGCATATGCTTTGCAACAAAGTTACGATCTTCGGCTCTGATTTTGCCTGCCTCTTACTCGTATCCAAAGTCAGTTTTTTTCTGTTTATAATATCCAATAAACCTACATATCAGTATAACCTCGGGAGTCTTTATACGAAAGTAGCCTGATATCCGTTGGAGAAATGAGATTTTTGAGACCAAGTATCACTTGGTTTTCTTCTTGCTCGATGCTTGATGACTTTTCTCACGCTTTTTCTCCAGCATTTTCTCACGCAACACCGATGATTTGTTTACCCTCGGGGCTTTTCCTTCGAGATTGACGCTCGGTGGTTTTACTGTTGGGAGCTGAAAAAACACACCCAAGGTATTAATGCCACTCGCGATACCAAAGGTACGAATGTACTTGCAAAAAAATATTGAAGATATCGAACATTGCCGGGTTTCTTCAACCACGCGTCTCGCTCTATCCACCAGATTCGTTGATACTCGAACGCTATGAGCTGTTCTATGCAAGGACGGCACTCGCTTCGTATCAAACATAGTATTAAATTATTTATTAATTAATAACCAATTAACCCTACAACTCATGACTGGGGTCCGAACGCAAGAAAATGAGCTTTTTACTGATTTTTTCCGGTTCTCAGTCTTCGAATGGATTTTTCTTTAACTAAATGCAAATAAAATCAGATTTCTCGTACAACATTATCTTCGTTATGAAAAAACGAAGAAAAGCATGTATGAGAAAGTCTGTTTATCAGCATAGGACCGGTTTTATGACAGGAAAAGCGTGGGGTGCGTTCGGACCCCAGTCATGCGCTTGGAGGTAAACAAATTAAGTCATGAGTTGTAGGGCTAATAATCAACTAATAATCAATTAATAGTCGATTGATAATCAATTTGTAATCAACTAATAATCAATTAACAATGAATTGATAAACTATTAATAATTAATTAATAATCAATCAATCGCATGCAAGAAAAAAAATTAATTCAACGAAACCCTTCGTGCCTCTCGTACGACGGTATGAAGACTCGTGGAGCTCGCGCGTAGTCCGACGAGATTATGTTATCTTGTCTCTTGAGCGGAACTGCGGGGCTCCAAGTTTTAGTGCCGGCCAAATTCCCTCTGCCGCTCGTCATCGCTCTATCTCCTTTTTCGTGTCGGTTATAATAAAATCCGATCCGACTAGTCGACTCTTGGAATTCGCAGTAACTAGTTGAATGCTGAACCGAGTGAATATAGTGCGACGAGTTGTTACGAAGATCATCCACCCTCGCGAAAGTTGTCCTGCCGCTTCGCTCTCCCGAGTCTCGTGTCCCCGAACAAGATCAATGAAACCAGACTAATGAGCCATCGAATCTCATGTTTCTCTTATCGCCTCCCACAAATCTCTACTCTCGATTTCCGAACGCCCCTGACGGTTATGCGGATATATGAAAAGGAGAAAATAAACAACGAAGTAGGTTGAATTAAAATGAGAGCCGATCGAGATATCGAAATTGTCATATCGCATTTTATTTTAATTTTATTGTGTGCTGATTGCGCAACTTTCTCGGGCGAGTCGCTCCGACGCAAGATTCTTATTTTTCAAGGGGAGTTTTTTTTAATGACACTATAGCAGCATCGGATCGGCAAACATCGAAAATAATATTCTCTTTTCGCTCCTGGCACCGATTTTTATATCGAATATTGAGCCAGGAGAGAATTGAGAGTGAAAAATTCGCCTTCGATATTTTCAATTTTGTGTGTTCTTTTTTTAACGATGGACTTTTTGTTTTCTTTCAGGTAGGACTGAAGCAGGCGCTCTGGTAAAGAGTCTCCTCGATAATTACTCGCCACGGCCCACGGTGCAGAGAGGCACGCTTGGTGCCAGGACAATAAGATCCGAAGCGCGGAAATTGGTCCCTCGCGAAGGGTATTATCATCCTGAAAGTATTGCCCAAGTGTGTCCACTATACTCGTTTTTGATCCACGTATTCGATTACGATATCGATCTAACAATTCTAATGCCAGAGGTGGAGAGAACGGAGGGCCTTTCTTTCCGGGATCTTTGCCGATGATCCTTTCCATCCGACAGCGCAACGAGATAGTACATACCCGGTGCATTTTATAATTGCCCTTAATAAGCAATGCTCTCCGATGGTGAGCGGTAGTCCGATCTGTGATCTATCCGGAGGATCGCAATTATTTAGTTGCGACCAACGTTTAGACTGATCGTCGGGTGGGGAGAGGACAATCTATCGTGATTACTCCACGGGCAATCGGACTCCACGGGTAATTCAGAAAAATTGCAGCACTTTGAAGCGTGCGTCTCGTCGGTACACGTCAACTGTTCGAGACGAAAGGGACAGAAAAAGCGTTGAAAGTCGTCCTAACAGTAAATAACAATGTAATGTACAGCACGAAACAAATGGTAACATCTGTATAACATTTTTACTAGCCGTATGTAATCCAAGCTATTTCGCTATCGTTGCAGAGACTTCGGAGAGAAATCGAGCTGTACAGCGACATCTCGCGTCTGACGATCGTCGGTCGGTAAAGTAGCGACACCGAGAATAAATATTTATCAGCGTGAATGCCGGCACGGATAATAAACAAGTGTGCTCGATAATTGTTGACCGTTGATTAACGATTATCTATTGTTGTGATAAGAAAAATCCAACGTATTTGCAAGATCAATTATCGGTAGCAGAAAGTTACGGTATGTAAATCAGAGCTACAAGTGCCGGCGCGGATTCCTCCCCTGATCTATGTCACGTCTGTCGCAGCAACCGGCGCCGCGTTCGTCATTCGCAGAGTGGTTGCAAGCCGTTGCAAACGTCGTCGCGCGAATAAACGTCGCGACACGCTTGGCGCCTCCAGTGTGCAAAGAGTCTACAAACAATTCGCTTGTAAACCGGCGACGATCGACAAACGCTTCGAACTATCGTCGCATCGACCAAGTAAACAATGGATCTGTCCCAGGATGAGAATAAAAAAGTTTCGGAATTCATCGCATCGAGAGATGGGATTCTGTTCGTCATAGACGCGACACCGGAGATTTTCGAAGTCGATCCAGCGACGGGGGAAACTCATTTCTCCAAGTGTCTGAAGGTAAACAGAGAGTAAATAAACGTGACCCTGAAGCTGCATGGGAATTAATTTCATCACGTTTTGCATGGCATGAACTTTGCTCAGAGAAGTTCATGGAGAATAAAATTCTACCTGCGACCATTTGTTTTTTTTCTTCCTAAAATCATGCATAGATAAACTTGCCAGGGATGACATTTGATTCCATACAGATATCTTCAGGGTCGTAAATAATCGATAAAAGAAAATGTCTGAGTATAAAA
Organism: Ichneumon xanthorius; assembly: GCA_917499995.1. Classification (NCBI taxonomy): domain Eukaryota; kingdom Metazoa; phylum Arthropoda; class Insecta; order Hymenoptera; family Ichneumonidae; genus Ichneumon; species Ichneumon xanthorius. The sequence continues at coordinate 19,657,108 of OU824202.1, read as the reverse complement.
TGTTCAACTTTTTTTACAACAGGTCTACGGAAGTATCCTCAGTAAGAAGTTGTCGTGGAATAGGTCAGACTGGATGGGCCTGATTTTGTTCGGCACCACCAAATGGGACACGGATCCTATCGAGACTCGGCATATTTTGACCGTCCAAGAGTTCGATGAAATCACAAGCAACATGCTCAGCGCCGTCATCTATATCTGTAGGTGATTTTTCTTTTTTTTCATCATAGCTTATACAATGACCTATAATTTTCAGATAACAATAAGATCGAGTACTACAAGAATTTGGCCTCTCCGTCGGAGTATCCTCTGAACGACATACTCTGGAAGGCTGGACGTTCGTTCGATTCTGTAAAAGTGGGAATGCAACGCCGTCAGGTTGTCCTGCTGACGTGCAGAGACAATCCTTTCAGCGAAGACAGAGCCGAGCAGCACAGAATCAGGCTGAGAGCAAAGGCCTTCAGTGACATGAATATCGGTCTGCGCGTAGTCGGTCTGGGGAATGAATGGAATCACGAGCTCTTCTACAAGGACATAGAAATGCTGGCGAACAAGACGGAGAGTGCAGATTTCAAACCCACGACAATCGACGATCTCGAGCTGCAGATGAAATTCCCGGCCAGAGTGACGGGACATCTGCCGTGGAAGATCGGTGACGGCATCGTAGTGCGAACCGTCATTTCGTCGTTTTCGCGGTAGGAATATCGATAACGTACACTGATTAATTTCAAAATACCGTTGAATCGAATAAAAATCGGGTAGGGACGTTCAAATTAATATTTTGTTGATTCAGCTACAAGATTAGTTCAACATAGTAAAAATATTTGTGGGGCATTGAAATATTTTTTTCGACCTGCTAAATATTTACTGGAACGTCCCTGCCCGAATCTTTAGTCGATACAATCGCATTTTTTTAATCGGTGTGCAATACGCGATATACCGTAGTAAACGTAACTGACGATTGCAGGAAAACGCAGTTGTTGAAAAAGGTTGTGATGAGCAAGACAACGAACGAGATACTCGACAGGCACACACATTGGCAACAAGCCGGCGACCTGAGTTTCGGATCGGACGACTCCGACTCGGTATGTTATCGATGGAATTGGTTATTTAAATTCAGACTTACTCGTAGTAACGGTAATCGATGAGACTCGTCGAGCCGGTACAGTTTCTATACCTTAAGAGCACGTGAAATACCGCGGTCGATAATAAGAACTGTAATATTTTTTTTTACAAGGGTGCTGAAACTGTAGCGTTCAATAGCAATTGGAGCCCACTGCAGAATTTATGGACGCAGTGGAATTCTATTCCCGTTGGACAATAAAGTTTCGACACCCGAGAAAACATAGCATTACAGATTTTATTACCGACTGGATGCGGAATGAGCGAGAGGCATAATTTTTCACACTATGTTTATTTTCTGCAGGAAAGTCAAGATCCGGTGAAAATCGACGAACCTGGAAGCATATTCAAAGGCGTCAACTTTGGCAATAGAATGATAAAATTTCTTCCGATGGAAGTGAAAAATATACGCGTATTCCGAAAGAGCGGCATCGAGTTGCTTGGATTCAAACCAATTAGCGACGACCTTGCTCATTACATCAAGGCCGTGAAGTTCGTCGGTGTCGATCCGTTAGCAACTACAGGTATACATTCATTACCGCGTATAGATATATATTTTTTTTTTCGTTCTCATTTTTTCATGTATTTGTGTATTACAGCGGAAAAGGAGTTTTTCGCCGCGTTGTTAAAAAAATGCGACGCCAAAGATGTGATGGCAACTTGCGTCGTTAGTCACAGAGCGGGACCGTATCTAGCGAGTCTTATACCGTGCATTCGTTTTAATGGGTTCTACGTGTATAAAATTGCCTACGCAGGTGGGTAACAGCTCAACAACTCTAAAACGTCTAACACCGTACTCTAAAAAAAAATTTGTATGAAATTTAATGTACTGGTACTGGAAGTTTTTATGCATAAGCTGCCATATTAAATTTCATGTACTATTGTGATGAAACATTAACGTACAGTATGTTAAAAACTCTACAAATACTTTACTTTAATTTCACTAGTAAAAGTCCATTAATTTTTCGTCACAATTGTACATTACATTTAATGTACCAGTTTTTGCATAAAAACTTCCAGTCCGGTGCATTAAATGTACAATTTTTTTTAACCATGTAAAGAAACTTCTCAAAATTTCATATATATTGAAAACTTTTTTTTCAACAGAGCAAGTCAATAATTTGGAAGAATACGTATCCCCGTATGTGTACGTTAGTGGCGATGACGGCGATCGTCCGCTGCCTATCGACAATGCGGGAGTCGCGCTGATGAAAGATATCATCAAAAGGCTTCGAATCAATTGGGATCCTTACATGTTTCAAAATCCAAAGTTGAACAGTCAATTGAAATACATAGAGACTTTGGCTTTGGACGAGGAAGCTGTACCAATAGAAGACACAACTCGTAAGTTGTACACTTTACAGAAAAAAAAAAAAAAATTACCGTAACTCCACTTAAGAGCATGTGAAGTACCGCGGTCGGTAATAAAAACTGTAATTAACTTTTCTAAACCGAGCGGGTGTTCGCGGTCAAAAGAAAAGTCTCTCAGGAGGCTGGCATGATATTCGCTTCCGACGAGACTTCTCTTTTGACCATCACTATTGAGAGCCGTGAAAAAAACTTGATTACAGTTTCTGTTACCGACCGAGCCCGGATTAGGTGTTGAGGAGGGTGTTTCGCATAACGTTAATAACGTGATGAATATTTCCCATCAGTTCCACCTCTGGATATAATGATCGAGAAGCTGGGCGATTTGCCAGACCGGTTCGAAAGAGTGTTCGTTGGAGAGGACGGTTCAGTCAGACGAAACGATCCGGGTCAAAATCAGAACGCGACGCAACCGGACGCATTCGATGAGGCCGCAATTCGACAGTTATATGAAACAGGAAGAGTGAGTATTCCTTCCCTCATCGCCTCTGTCAAACGATCACTCAGAAATTCTATGATCGACCTAACTGACTATTATTTTTCCCAGCTGGAATACTCATCCGTCGCAAACCTCAAATCGTTCGCGCGAACTCTCGGTCTACGATCGGTGGGAAGGAAGCAAGAGCTTGTGGACCGAATCGTCGTTCACTTCCGCAGACCGATGTGATATCAAGTCAGTGATGAAAAAAGCAAAGCCGAAAAAGAGACGATCAATGTACATGAGTATTTATATCGTTTATTCGATGTTTACGTCTCGGGTCGATACGCCGGTACAACTACCGTGCTTCACGCGTCTATTGCTATAATCTTATTATTTTTTTTTTCTTCTTCTCGAGTTACAAAAATACTTCTTCGCGCTTGTTTCGTGTGAGCGGCGAAGTTATGCGGGGATGCGCGTGTACACTCGGAGAGTCACGCCATCGGCTTGTAAATTAGAGCCAAGTACACGATTTCGTTTTTGCCCCGTAGGCCGATCGTTATCTGGGCTCGGGTTTCGAGAAAGGCTGCAGCGACCCGGGTTGAACCCAGGAGAATCCCGTATTCTTGTTCTGTTCCGAGTTCTGTACAGAGATAATATATTAATATTTTTTTCATACATTTTTCCGAGACTGAGTTTTCATAAATCGCAAGAAAAAAAAAGACCGACCTTGGTTTCGTAGATTTTTTGTCGAACTGGATCGTGCATCTCGCTGTTGTAAGGACTGAACGTTATGTAGTGCGGATCCTCCGTTAACGGAGGGTTGTAGACCTGGCTGAGACTCTCCTTCACACACTTCTTCGCCCGATCTCTGAATCCCTCCATGTTGTTCTGCAATCTGTAAACGATTCGAGCAATCAGACCCGGTTTCACTCGCACGCGCATCGGCGCACTCACAGCATCGATGCCTCCTCGTTAATTCCCGGCATCTTCGGATCTATCTTCGTCAGGACTTTAGTTATATATTGTATAAGTTGCCAGATGCCGTTCGTTCTCTTCCACTCTGGAAAGCCCCATGCTGTGGACAATTCGCCGGTCTCTGGATGGATCAGTGGATGGAATACATTGCTTTGGAACACGACTTTCTAAAATAGAACAGACTGTGTAGTTCGAGCATAAAAAAAAACAAAAAAAGTTAAAAGAATCGATTTTCAGGCCTCACCGGGCATCCCCCGTCTGGAAAACTCTGAGGCAGTGTTATAGTGAATCTGAAGACTCCGCCCTGGTAGATTCCTTGACGAATGAATTGGACGCCGAACCACACTGCGCTCAAGACAGAACAAAGTTGATAAAGCGCAGTGAAAATTTAACCTGAGAATTGTTTATCTCAATTATAGACTCACAGGAAGAATTTTGTGCCGACGGAATAACGTAGACTCCCTTCAGGTCTCGAGTCCGGAGGATATTGCTGAAACAAGAAAGCGGAGAGCGTAACAAGAAAACTGTTTACGAGGATGAAATTTTGTCCCACCGACGACTCACTATTCCGACAGTATGTTGTATTCTTGCAGAAAAACAATGTATTCTTTGGTGTTCTGGGGCACGTTCGGCCTGTCTATCATCTTAATGGACATGCTGAGCTGCGAGTCTCCGTTGGTGTTGGCGGGCAAGAGTTTTCTGAAGGAGCCTTGTCGCTTCAGGCCGTCGTCGGCAACGTCGGCCTCGTTCTGCGACAAAACGACGTCGACGAGCGTGACAATAATTTCAATAAAAAAATCATCAGCCTTCCTAGTAATATATTTTTTCTCTCCACAGCGACGTGCGAGTGTCAATGTTTACCTTGGACGTCGATGTCACGCCTTTGGAAGACATGTCATTCGCTGAACGTTTGACTAGTAAACTTTATTGCAGCGACGCGTATAAAAAGTGCTGAAACGACGAACAGCTAAAATATTTCCTCCCAACAGTTCCGGATGGCCGCATTTGTATCACAGATTCACTCCCAAACAAATTACGTTATTTCCTACTTGTGTATATATATGTCAGCGGGCGGGATTGATGTAAGTGGTTACGCCCATAAATGCGCACATATCTGAAACTCCAGTACCGTACGAAAACATGACAGCTCGCTCGCTGCGCCGCTCGCCGTAGAAACCAACCGTGGTCCCAGTTGAGCGCCTTCGCAAACCCGTGCGCGATATCCTACGTGTGTTTTTGTTTCTCTGTGTGGCGTTACATTCGTGCTGTTGCGCTCCGCACTTGCCAGACTCGGTCCATTGTTTCGCTGTACGCAGCGACGATTGTAAAGAAAACACCCGGAAACACCAACGCGAAGTCCGACGACTGTCAAATGACAACGGGCAATTGTCGCGAGCAAAGTATCACCTCGAAGTTGTAATGGCAGCGGAAATAAAGCCTGCACCGGGTGTAAATAACGATAAGTTCAGTACCAGCCGAAAGCCGATACTCTTGTCAAAGTTGGAGGGATGCAACGAAGATGTCAACGCAGCTATAATCATACCGAGGGAGGACGGTGTCATAAGCGTGTGCGATGACAGGTACGAAAAACACAAATGCCTATATGCGTATATATATATAACCTATCCGCGTTCGGGGACAATTTTTTTCCGACCCAATGTTCCGTCCGTGATTGGAGCGGTCGCGTTCATTTTTATTATTAAGCCGATTTTCCTCCGCGAGCCAGTTTGGGTACAGACGGGCTGTGTGCTCGACCCGATATTCCGTGCGTAATTCGAGCGGCCGGTGTTCATTGTTATTATTATTATTAAGACGATTTTGCCCGAGAGCCAGTTTGGATGACACACAGCCCACCTGTAATCCCGCTGTCATAATCAGCTTAACAGCGGTTGAAATATTTTGTTCTTTTTTTTTTGTCGCTGTGCAGAACTGTGAGGGTATGGCTGAAACGGGACTCCGGCCAATACTGGCCCAGCGTCTGCCAGTACATGGCCGCCGGCGCCACGGCTATGCACTACTGCGTGGAGTCGAGGCAGCTCTTCGTGGGACTCGAGAATGGAAGCATAAACGTGAGTCCCAAGACCCTGCGTCTTTCGACGTTTCATCTAAAACTGACTGTGAAAATTTATCGCTTTTGGTTTGCAGGAATTTCTGCTGGAGCAGGATTACAATCGCATGACCGCGATGAGGGAGTATTCCGCGCATCAGGCGAGAGTCTCCGGCGTTATATACGCCCCTTCGTGCGAATGGGTTTTGAGCATCGGACGTGACAAACAGTTCATGCTGCATTGCTCGGAGTCGGGACGCAAGCTTGGCTCGTTCGGGAAGGCCACCAACAGCTACGGCTATCTGGACAGCTGGTACACGGCGTTGCAGTATCCTTTTTGATGATCCAAATGTTGAGCTGCGATACGCTTAAATTTTATTATTTGAAAACTGTATCGAGCTTGACTCTTCGAAGATTCGACGAGCAATCGAAGCACGCGTTTATCGGAGATTTCGGCGGTGAGATTACGATGCTGAAGGTAGACAGCGCTTCTATAACTCCGGTCACGTGTCTGGGTGCGCACAGCGGAAGTATAAGAACGCTGGCATGGGACACGGAGAAGCAGCTGTTGTTCTCAGGGAGCTTCGATCAGAGTATCAGAGTGTGGGACATCGGTGGACGCGAGGGCGTCGCGTACGAACTGCACGGACATCGGTGAGCTTCGACGATCGTGTAGCTTCGCTTTATTTGAATTACGACGATTAAGGTCGATAACATTTTTTTCAGCAACAAAGTAACCGCGCTCTGTTACGCGAGCGCCGAACGAATTCTGCTATCGGGAGGCGAGGACGGCGTCATAGTCTGCTGGAACATGGCTGCACCTAGACGGGAGGCGGCCGTTTGGGAGGAGTCGGATACTTGTCAAGTAATATTTATGTTTAGAATCTGCGTTAGATAATAATAAATGTAGGTAGGTAGGGTGGAACCTCGGTTGTCCGAGGTAATGTGGCGAGAGGTTCTCTCGGATAAGCGAGAACTCGAGTAATACGGAGAACATGCACGATCCGAAAACGTTTAGTACTTTTATATAATCAAAAAATTGACGCATAATTACCTGCATGCAACGAAGTAGTAATCGCGGACTACCACGCGAGTGTAGCACAGGGAGGTACGGTGCAACCTCATTTATCCGAGGCAATGCGTGGAAAAACATGAATGATCGGAAAAGATTTAGTACTTTTATATGTAAAAAAAAATAACGCATAATTTATCTGTATGCAACGAAGTAGTGAGTATAGGCAGATCCTCGTTTTTCCGAAGTAACGTGGGGAGAAAGTATCTTGGATGAGCGAAAACTTGGCTAATACGCAAAACATTAACGATCCAAAAACATTAGTATTTTTATATTATTAACAAAAAGTAATATATAATTTAGTTGCATGTAACAAAGTAGTAATCGTGGAATACTTCTTGAGTATAGCCAGATACGGTAGATCCTTGTTTATCGGAGGTAATGTGGGGAAGAGAGTACCTCGAATAAGCGAAAACTCGGATAGTACGAAAAACATAAACAATTCAAAAACATTTGGAACTTTTATATATTTAAAAAAAGTAATATATAATTTAGCTGCATGTAACGAAGTAGTAATTGCGCTCTGCTTCGCTACTATGGCATGGCCATAGCTGATTTACTCATTTTATCCGAGTTTCTACGTATCAACCGAGTATACGGCTCGGATAACAAGGAGTCCCGTTTAATCGAAGGCCCGCCGAACGAGGCACGACTGTACGAGTATAAACATTTTTCCAGGCTTGCGGCCGACCGTTCTTCTGGAATATGAGAGCCATGATGGATCAACGCCAATTGGGTCTGAGGCAACATCATTGCCGTCACTGTGGTCGAGCCCTCTGCGCTCGATGCACGACCCAGCGCATACCGATACCGGCAATGGGTTTCGAGTTCGAAGTTCGCGTATGCGATCAGTGTCACATTCAACTCAAGGCTGGAGAGTGAGTATCGTCGCGACGCCGATTATCCCATTACCGTAACTCGAATCGTTTTGTCTTCGTTTCCCACAGCCAAACCACGCTCGCGTCGTTCCACGACGCGAAGCACAACGTGTCGACGATGGATCTCGACGTGTCCCGACGAAAGTTATTGACCGTCGGACAGGACAGGGTCATCAAGATTTGGGACATTACAGCTCTTCTTCAATAATTCCTAAGGCTCGTACGTTTAATATCGGCTAACGCCAATTCAAAGAGAAATGGGCGATTATTAAAAAAAGAACCAACGACAAATCACAAACAACGCGAAAGGGGGGAGATAAAGGAATAACGTAAATTAAATAACGCCGCATCTGACTCTGAGCCTATGCACGCGATCGCGTCTTGTAATATGTCCTGGTCGCAGGCGCATTGTTCGCTTCGTACGATCCTAAACTGCTCTGAAAACAAAAAAAAAGACAAAAAAACAATGAAAATTATTCGCTAATATCGTGATAAAAAAAACGCGACATTGCGTAAAACGAAACGTAGAGTTAGAGTCATCAGCTAGTTTATTCGCAGGATCAAATTCTTTGCCGACTGTTCCTTATTCGTTGGGGTATACATACCGTAAGTGTATATTTGTAAATGGTGTAATTGTCAAGGGATATATGCTATGTATTTTCTTCGTGCCCGTGTTTCGAAAAGTCACTTTTTCCGGATAAACTATCGAGACAAATACGATTGAAGTATTTTTTTAGAGGAAAACAAAACGGTCGATTCATTGATAAGCTGCGGGCGGGGCATTCGTAAGAATCCATCGATTTGAGATAACACTTTACTTCGTCGTATATACTTTGCGTTTCCGAACCACTGCGAATCCTCCTCATTGTATATATAATCTATTTTCAAATTAACACGAAGTTTGTACTTCAAAAAAAAAAAAAAAAAATGATACGATTCACGGTTTTGATATTTAACTACCGAGGAATATTCGATGAAATATCGTTGCTCATTTCGTCTAGCACTTTTAATCAAATTTGGAAAGCTTTTTTTCCTGTACCACATAGAACACGCAAAAATCGCATGTGAGCTGTTATTATACTATATTTTTAGTCGCGTTTGTAATACGCCGCCACCTAATTGACGCATCATCGTTGTTACTTTCGTCTCGAGCCGCTGTAAACGTAGTCGTGTTTGTCATCAAATGAACGAACGCGAAGAGGCTAATTTGTTTTTACGTTGGCAATGTCGTACGTAACTAAACTACGGGATGTTGGCTTGTGCGTGTGTTAAAAATTCATAATCCTCTCACCTCACTCTTGATGTCCAGAAGGAGAAAGTAAAAAAAAAAGCAAGAATGTGAGACAGTTTAGCATCGACATCCATGCATTCTCAAGATTCCAGAATAAAGAGCATGTCCTCGTTCGCGTACGACATTCCGATCGCAGTTTGTTGGCTGAATGGTATCGATACCGACCGGCGGAAACGTTATTGATCTTTGATGAAGAAAACGAAAAATACAAATACAATCGAAAACGTTCGCCGCGATCGATTTCGATTGTGTCGAAATTTTTCGTGTGATAGTGACAATGCGCGCTTCCATAGAGATAATATTTCCTTACGTACGAAAAAAAAGTAAAGCTTCAACTATATATGTATATATATAAATATACATACATCTATCTAATATGAGAGTGAATGAATGTCACCTTTCGCGACGATCAAATTATTAGCGTTTGCTCCTGCAGGCTTCTCGTTTTGTTCTAAGCAAAAAAAAAAGGAACTGGAATGAAAAATAACCAACGTTCACCGATTGTACGTCAAAAGCGAATGTGGCGGATAGATTATCGTGTATGATGTCTGGACAACGAGTTGTACTTGTTACTCGTAAGCTGAGTCAGTAATGTATAAAACTGATGGAAAAAAAACAAAAATATATATAGCACGTTATCACGTAACACGATAGCTCTAATGGTGTAAAGCACTTATCAGTCATCTCCCGTATCGAATGTCTAAGTTCGAGCCAGACCGTCGCGATCGCAGCTGAGCGACGTTGCGCAAAGAAGATTATCCTTTTTGGCTCGACGGTCACGGACAAAAAAGAAACCTATCCGTGTCTGTTCGGCGACACGATTGGCTCGATCAGTCGATCCAGTTTGTGAAGATCTCGAGCGGGGTAGCCCGGAAGTTGCCTAGACGCGGCGGCGATGCGCGTAGGAGGGCGGGTGGGTAAAGAAGGATCAACAGGTTGTCCGGGGTAATCCGCCGATGTCCCCGTCGGGGGAATTTTTTTCGCGGGAGTCTCAACAGTTTCGCATCCTCTGGTCTGCGAACCGACGCCACCGAGGCAGCGATCGAACGGGCGGCTCGGGGTGCCGCGAAAGAACGGACGGGACGTTAGCTGGCTCTCGTCGCGTTCGGTCAGTCGCCTGACATCGCTTTATCGGGACGTACCTGCCCGCCGTCGTCGCGAGAGTGTGCGTTAGAGAAACAAAGGGAGGGGAGGCGTATCGAACTAAAACGTAACTAGCCGCGCCACGCTGCCAGTCACAAGAGCGTATCGCCGTATCGTACATCCACGCTCGGTCTTCCACCTCTTTTACCTGGGCACGCCCGATCCGATCCGAAACTCCCCGAGCGGACGTGTTAATGTGCCGGTCACCGTGGCCTGCTGCGGCCTGCCGTCCCGAGTAAGATCTTTCGAGGCTTACTTTTTTATTGTTTTTAAACACGTTCTCCCGATCAATGTGCTCGACCGATAGTTCCGAACCCGCGATCTCCCGTGTCACCCTTTATTTGTTTGTCACATATTTATTTTTATATTTCAATTCGCCTCGAAACGGCAGTGAGAGAAGGGTACGCGTGCGGGGAAGTGAGCGGCTACCGATAGTTACGTTATGAGATACCTCGCCGAGTCCTCGTCCAGTGCCTGACTCGCGAGCCGTGGGTGACTCCTGTACGGGTATTATTAATGGAGATATAAACCGTAGTGCGGTGCATCATCAACGACTGTGCACGTCTCAAAGTCGTATAACTCGTGCTCTCGACTGTTTCTCCTCACTCGCACAAGGTACGTTTCTTCAGTTATTCTTCTTTTTTTCTCTACCCATTCTTTTCTTTTTCTTTTATTACCCACGCTCATCAACGCTCGCTCGTCGCGTGACACCTGTGACTCGTTCGCCAGTCGACAACACATCGGTAACAAACCTCGAGTCGCTACCGTTCAGGCTATGTGGCAGAAATCATAGTTTCTGCGAGGATCGCTTTTTTTTAGATCGCAGCTTCGTTCCCTGCGATATCGAGCTTTGTTCCGTGGAGAGTGTTGATCGTTCGGCTAGCGATTCTCCGTCGCAGCCTAAAACATACCGAGGGACGAGAACGCGAGCTCGGGGCGTTATGCCGCGCGGCGTTCAGAGCTCTCTCAAGCACCGTTGCTCGCCTGCCGCGGAACGCGTGCGGCTCAACAAACCTCCACCGAGCTCTGCCCCGGTTCATAGAACTCCGCGAGGCCGGGAGAACTCGCGACGAGAGGCCGCCCGGCGCGTAATCCGATTTTTATTGAATTACGCACGGAGAGGCCTTCTTCCGTGTCCCAATGCCAATTCGATTATCCTACGGGGCGGACAAGTTTAACGCTGCGGGAAGCCGGACAGCTTCGTCCGACGGTCCGACTCTCCCGGCGCGTATCGGCGACGTCAGGTGCGGCGCCACGGAGGTTACCGACGGTGCGTCGAAACTTTGCCAACGATCGTCGGTAGTTCTTCTTCATCTTTACTGTTCGAGCTGACCCGCAGCACCGCACTAGAGACGATCGGCTCGGGCCTAATCGTCGGTAGTTAGGGGCAAGTGAAATAGTTCGGCGTGCGAGAGAAATAGTTGCAATTTTCAAATTAACTTTATTCAATGGTGCTAATTTTTTTTAGAAGAAAATGAAGTCGGGCCTCATGCGCAATTACCGTGCGCATTCAGCTCGAATTTGCTTTTTCGTCAACAAAATTAGCACATTTGAGAAAAGTTCATTACAGTTTTCGTTACCGACCGCGATATTTCACTTCCCCTTAAAATCCGAGGCGAAGTTCTCGGCGGATTCTTTTTGTTTCTGCATCCAATGAAAGAGAAGGATCTCGAGGTGGATCGAGAAAATCGAGCGACTTCGCAGTCGCGCAGCGACTGCGGCGCGACTAGCGCATTTATCGTCTTACGCATACGGATTCCGTGCAAACGTTGCGCGAGGACGAAAGCCTCGAACAAACAAACGAGAAGTGGGTACTCGGGAGATAGCGTCGTAAGAAAAAAGAAAATATCTCCAGGCGAAATATTTGCTCGCGGGTGGAAAAATATCGCGCTCGCCTCTCGAGTGTACGTTCTGAAAAAAAAAATGCGCTGCAGGAGAGGACGCGAGATGCACGTGTACCAACTACGCTACTGCGCCGATACACTAACATACACGGGAGACGCACGGGAATGCTAGAATTCCTCGTCGCTGCAGCAGTAGGCAGACATAACCGCAAACTTCTTTTTTTTTCTCTCGCTCGCTCTCGCGCGCGAGATTCTCGAAGAGCCTCGACCTTTACACTTACCTTCGCGGTTACAGCCGGCCATACATAGAGCAGATTGATGAGACTCTGTATATGTTACTGTCGCCGTGGACTTTCCTATTGCGTTATTAATACGCGAGCCGATAGCATTGAATCGAAAAGTCGTTTGAGAACATTTTAAAAAAAAGATCGTTTATTCGAACAACTTGACGCGAATGTTTTCATTTTTGATAATAACGATTGTTCGGGTACCTTGAACAAAACTGTCGAGGAATTTTTAATCCACGATATCGGTTATAGATACTGATAGTTTGGATTTCTTTGGTTCACACGATTGTACTTTGTTTTTGTATCTAAAACTCAATCTTCAAGGCATTTTGAAGACGCGGTTATCAGTTAGACACAGATAGATATAGAATAGCTAGTCAGGGATAATTGGGCCCCCCAATTATTACTATTATGATCATTTATTTGTTCGAAAACTACGGCTGCGTTGAAAAAACGAAGAGGGGGGACAGTTTTTTTCTACATTCAGCTTAAAACTCTATCTTCGATGCATTTTGAGCCCACGCTCATCGGTTAGATGTAGATATATATAATATAGCTAGTTTTGGATTCTTCGTTCCACGGGACTGTACTATTTTTTTCTATCTATTTAAACCTCAGTATTCGAGGCATTTTTAATGCACGGTTATCAGTTACATATAGATAGATATAGAATACCTAGTCCGGGATACTTGGAACCCCCAATTATTACTACTACTACTACTATTATTATTATTATTATTATTATTATTATTATTCTAAAACCCCGGCCATGTTGGAAGAACGAAGAGGGGGCCACGCTCGAGTGACACAGAATCGTGGTAGAATGCGTGCGTTTATGTACAGTTCCCGCATGCCTACGAAGGTCCCTCTTTCGTGTAGCTCGTGCGTGTAATTTCCCTCCGCGCGTTAAAGTCCCCACCGTTGATGCAACGCTCCTGCTCTCGCCTGTTCAGTCTGCGACCATAGAAAAAAAAATAGTCATAGAAAAAAAAAAAAATAGAAGATGCACTCGCAGAGATCTATACGCGGAGAGTCGCGGAGAAAAGATCATCGATCGAACGGGGCCGGAGGTTGAGGCTGTGCCACGAGTCTCCTCGCCGCCGTTGATGACTGCCGGCGCTGATGCTGCTGGCTAACCCACTTCGCGAACAGGTTTACGGGCTGTGGATTCTCTACGGTAACGGTGATCGAGGCCTGCAACACGCGCCGGATAAACATATGCGTGTATAGATGTTTTACGCCGAGCGGACTCTCGCTCGTGAATTTTTTTTTTTCTTCGATTAGAAGATCGTTGGAGGACGAGCCGCGCTCCATTATCCTCGTTATCTATACTCTCGAATGATTCACCATGCCGGATTCCTTTTTGTCACTTCCGGATTCGTAGCGCGGTGATTGCGTAACCGTTCCTGTTTGAAGAACTATCTTCGAGCCGGTCGTCGATTATATCAGATTATTTCCTCCACAACTAAAAAAAAACATGATAAGAAAAAATCACGGAAGTATTGAAACGGTATTGTCGCTTTATTCGTGAGGAACTTTAGTTGTGGCGTAAACGAAAAATATGTATATTTTTTTTTTACTATGATAAATGATTTTCGTTTTGGATTGACTTTAGACCAAAACGTATATCGGATTTGTGTTCAGCGTGAGAAATTACGTCGAAGTGTGTAGTCCAGAAAATTTGGAGAGACGATTTTTTATTCTGAGTTTTTTGCGCAAAAATCATTGCCAGTTCGTCCTTTTATCATATTTAAGGCAGTACTTGCGGACAATTCGACCTCACGTGAGTTGAGAGAGAATTGCGAACACTTTTCGATGGGATAAAAATCTGAAATAAATCAAGCATATGGAAGGTGCTGAAAAGATTGATTTTGCATTATATAAGTAATACAATAATGATAATTAATAATATTATATTATTATTATTGTTATCATGATATAAAAGGAGAAATCCGTTTAAAAATTAAACTATAATTGTCACGTTATGATTGGTGTTTGCCATTTGATAAATGTGTCGAAGCGCGCTGATGCTGCGAGTAGAATTGCAGATAATTGAATTTATTAAACGAGTAAGAGTAAAACGCTATTGAGATAAAAGTATTAACAATTTGTTTCTTGTTGATTGCAGGTGGCGGGCCAGCAACCGCTATTTGAGAGATGGTCATCGTTACCCGGGTGAGTGTCAACGGTGCGCGAGTCAATATGGTTAAACTACTTTGTACACATTGGCGGAACTCGCGCGCGCTTTCCCGAATTTACTCGGTCAGTAGGAATCTGTGACACGAGTGAAAATGTCTACACGGCCATCGAGACAAGTGTCATGCGTATATAAATATATTATACATATATAAGTTATATACATATATAGATATAAAGATCTTCGCCGAAGGCCAGGTATTATAATGACCACAAGACTGTCTTGCAAGTAAATGAGCAAGACGCTCCTTGCGCGCCTCAGCAGAAAGTTTCATCTCGATGATAAACGTTTTGTATTTTTTTGCAGAAGAAGCTCGCTTATCCGGACTTCGATTAGCGACCCTGAAGATGTTGCATGAGACGAAATTCCATAGAGTTACAACTGTTGTGTTTTGCAAACTTTGCTCGGAGAACAAAATTCTACGAGTCAACAATTTGGTTTTCTTCGTAAATCCGTGCATTGATAGACACTTGCGACAGGCAGCATTTTATCATATCGGGATCTTCAGGGTCGTTTCGATTCACCGACGGCAACTCTAATCCAAGATTAGAGACGACAACTCTTCTTCCCTGCGCGACCCGAGCTCGGTCGGTAACGAAATCTGTAATCGATTTTCACAACGGTTGCCAGGGATTTCCGGTTAAAAAGAAACTCTTGCATGAAGCCTAAATCAACTCGGCTTCACGTGAAAATTCGCTTTGAACCATGAACGGTCAGCGTGATTAGAAACATTTATTACAGTTTTTATTACCAACGGCGGTAAACCGGATAATCCGGACGAAGTGGGAATGCCTGCGCGCTGAGTAATTCGTGAATTGCGCACGTTTTCCTTATCATCCAAGATTTCACTTATTCGCCGTACGCTTTCCCCAACGTAGCCTCGGCTAAACGGGCCGAAGTAGCCATTTTTCAAATGTTACGAAAAAGCTGTCCGTCGGTTGATTTATGACGGCCAAAATATTATCTATAGACTAAAAAAGAATCGTAAATTTAAATTACGGACTGAAAGTTTTTAGGCGAAAACTGGTACATTAAATTTAATGTACAATTTTGATGAAAAATTACTATACCTTTTTATTGAAATTTAAAGTAAAGTATTAAAATTAAAGTAATTTCATAGCGAAATTAAAGTAAATTATCCAAAATAAGGGATTCCCAATCTTTGTAATAAAGTCAACTTTAATTTTTCATAAGAATTGGACATGAAATTTATTGTACCAGTTTTTGCATACAAACTTCCAGTCCTCTACATTAAAATTCCTACGAATTTTGTTTACAGTCCAGCTATCCGATGTCCCAAAGTGAACTTTCGGACACGGACAGCTAACATTTTGGCCGCCGGATAACATGTGAACCGACGGACGACTTTTTCTTAACATCTGATAAATCGCTACTCGGGGGGGTTCTGTATGCATATGCAGGACCAGCGTCCTTATTTCGTGAGGATTTCTCGCTTAGACCGGAAGTTGGTAATTGCGGGAGGGAGAGGTTTTAATACAGTGCGTATATTAAAGCGCGTAGGGTGCAGCGTCGTATTCAACGTGCGTTACGTACGATACGCGACGGGGCCACGTGTTACCTGGGTGTAGTCAGAGGAGGCAGACGGAAGGTAGTGGATATAAGTTAGTAGCGGGTGTCGGATTCGTGGAGGCGCGGAGTACCCAGGGTCCGTATAGCCGCGCAAAGAGCGGAAGAGCTCTCCCGATGTTCCGGTAACTGAACAATTAGGACGGACAAAATATCCGCGCATACTATGTGTCTGTATGCGTGCAACTCTTGCCTGCAACCCGTGTCTATCTTTTGTACTTAACTCTATTAACTATAACTAATACAGCGAGGCAGAGCCCGAGGCCTCATCGCGAGAGGAATACAGCTAGTTCGCTGTGCAGGCTTGCACTTGACCGAAGCCGAGCCAGACGAGCCGTGCTGTGAGATCCTCGGACTGCCTCGCGATATAGTTTAGTTAGCCGTAGTCAGTATAGAGCCCGAGTCGCGGAAAACGCATTAACCGCCCTTTCACGACGATTTCTTTTGAGCAACACAGATGTTTTATAGTTGGGCTTACAGTAGTACTTATGTGTGTATGTACAGTAGACAGTCGGTAGGTCGTTCAGAGATTTACTTCATTTCATTTCATTTCATTTCATTTCATTTCTTTTCATTTCTTTTCAATTCATTTTGTTTCACTTCATATCATTCTATTTTATTTTATTTTATTTTAGTAGTAGCGGATTTATAGACTGTACATAATATGGAACAGTTTTTGGCACATAACAAATTTGAATCACATATATGTTGCTAATTGGCCATCGACCGAAGTCCTTCAGCCGACTCATTTTATTTTGTTTTATGTTATTTTATTTTGTTTTGGAGCGAACAGTAATTTGAATGTTCATCTGTTGCAGGGCGATTACATATGGATCGAACCAATATCGGGGAGGGAATTCGACGTTGCTATTGGAGCACGGGTAATATCGGCCGAAGGTAGAAGAATCCAAGTGAAGGACGACGATAACAAGGTACGCGATAAGCGGCAATTTTAAAGCATTTTTCTCCGACAGATTTACTGACCTCATACCCGTTTGTGTTTTAATGCTTCAGGAACAATGGCTCACTCCGGAGCGAAGAATAAAGGCGATGCACGCGACATCGGTCCAGGGCGTCGAGGACATGATAAGCCTCGGCGACCTCCACGAGGCTGGTATTCTGAGGAATTTACTGATACGATACAACGAGAATCTCATTTACGTGAGTGTGCATCGAGCTCGCGTGTAATTATCGAATCACCCGCGAACGGTATGACGATAGCATTTTTTTTTATTATTCCACAGACATACACCGGCTCCATACTGGTCGCCGTAAATCCCTATCAGATTTTACCGATCTACACCGCCGAACAAATAAAGCTCTACAAAGATCGTAAAATCGGTGAATTGCCACCTCACATATTTGCCATCGGGGACAACAGCTACGCCCACATGAATCGATATGGACAGGACCAGTGTATCGTTATTAGGTAATTCGATGCGTGCAATTTTTTCTCACATTTTACAGTCTCGCCTCTACGCTCGATAAATACGAGTAACGTTCGTTTCAGCGGTGAGAGTGGAGCCGGCAAGACGGAAAGCACGAAGCTAATCCTGCAGTATCTCGCCGCCATCAGCGGGAAACATTCATGGATAGAGCAACAGATACTCGAGGCGAATCCAATACTCGAAGGTGAAATTCGCCTCGAGAAAATTTTATATAGAAAAAATAAATAAAATTACTGCTTGAATTAACGATCCAACGTTGCAGCATTCGGAAACGCCAAGACCGTCAGGAACGACAACTCCTCTCGGTTCGGCAAGTACATCGACATTCACTTCAACGACCAGGGAGTCATCGAGGGTGCGAAGATAGAGCAGTATCTTCTCGAAAAGTCGAGGATAGTCTCGCAGAATTTGGACGAGAGGAATTATCACGTCTTCTATTGCATGCTCGCCGGGCTCTCGAACGAGGAGAAGAAGAAACTGGAGTTGGAGGACGCTGGATCTTACAAATATCTCACGGGGGTAAACACACGTGGCTCCGATATCGACGACTTGTCGACGATACGTTTCCGTTGAGTTAACACTGATTTATTCCGCAGGGAGGCAGCATAACCTGCGAGGGCCGAGACGACGCAGCCGAGTTCGCCGACATCCGATCGGCGATGAAAGTTCTGCTCTTCACGGACCCGGAGATATGGGAAATTCTGAGGCTACTCGCGGCCCTTCTGCACATGGGAAACATAAAGTACCGAGCGACCGTGGTCGACAATCTCGACGCTACCGAGATACCCGAGCAAACGAACGTGAAGAGGGTCGCGCACTTGCTGGGCGTGCCAGTGCAATCGCTGATCGACGCCCTCACGAGACGAACGATATTCGCTCACGGCGAAACTGTCGTGTCGACTCTGTCGCGGGATCAGTCGGTCGACATAAGGGACGCGTTCGTCAAGGGAATCTACGGACGACTGTTCGTCCACATAGTTAAGAAAATAAACGAAGCTATATACAGACCGAAACACGTGTCTCGCAGCGCCATCGGGGTTTTGGATATCTTCGGCTTCGAGAACTTCAATCACAACAGCTTCGAGCAATTTTGCATAAATTACGCGAACGAGAATCTCCAGCAGTTCTTCGTTCGTCATATATTCAAGCTCGAGCAGGAGGAGTACAATCACGAGGGTATAAACTGGCAGCACATAGAGTTCGTCGACAATCAGGACGCTCTCGATCTGATAGCGATAAAGCAACTGAACATAATGGCACTCATCGACGAGGAGTCGAAATTTCCGAAGGGCACCGATCAGACGATGCTCGCAAAGATCCACAAGACTCACGGAACGCACAGAAATTATTTGAAGCCTAAATCGGACATAAATACTTCCTTCGGCTTGAATCACTTCGCGGGTGTCGTGTTCTACGACACTCGAAGCTTTCTCGAGAAGAACAGGGACACGTTCAGCGCCGATCTTCTGCAGTTGATTCACATATCGTCGAACAAGTTTCTCCAGACCTGCTTCGCGGAGGACATCGGGATGGGATCGGAAACGAGAAAGCGAGCCCCGACGCTCTCCACGCAGTTCAAAAAATCACTGGACTGCCTGATGAGGACCCTGAGCACTTGCCAACCGTTCTTCATTCGTTGCATCAAGCCGAACGAGTACAAGAAGCCGATGATGTTCGACCGTGGTCTCTGCTGCAGACAACTGAGATACTCGGGAATGATGGAGACGATAAGAATTCGCAGGGCGGGCTATCCGATCCGGCACTCCTTTCCGGAGTTCATCGAGAGATATCGTTTCCTCATTTCGGGCATACCGCCGTCGCACAAGACCGACTGCAGAGCCGCGACGGCGAGAATCTGCCACGTCGTCCTCGGCAGATCGGACTATCAGCTCGGTCACACTAAAGTCTTCCTCAAAGACGCTCACGATCTGTTTCTCGAGCAGGAACGCGACAGGGTTCTCACTCGCAAGATCCTCATCCTCCAGCGGAACATACGCGGCTGGGTGTATCGCAGACGTTTCCTCAGGATGCGAGCCGCTGCCATAATAATGCAGAAACACTGGCGAGGATACGCTCAGCGAAAGAGATACAAGAGCATGAGAATCGGATACATGAGACTCCAGGCGCTCATCAGATCGCGAGTGTTGTCGCACAGATTCAGGCATCTTCGCGGTCACATCGTCGCTCTGCAGGCGCGAGCTCGGGGTCATCTCGTTCGTAGGATGTATCGAAAGAAGATGTGGGCGATCGTCAAGATTCAGGCACACGTGAGACGAATGATCGCTCAGAGGCGATACAAGAAGGTGCAGTACGAGTATCGACTCCACATAGAAGCGCTGCGCTTGCGGAAGAAGGAGGAACGCGAACTCAAGGACCAGGGGAACAAACGAGCCAAGGAAATCGCCGAACAAAATTACAGGGTAAGATAGAGGTCGCTCAAAGTTTGGCTCGTTGTATCGCGACTTGTGTGACTCGCAAAGTATTTGTTAAAATTCGATCTGTTTAGGAACGAATGCAAGAGTTGGAGAGGAAAGAGATCGAGATGGAGATCGAGGACAGGCGCAGAATGGAAATAAAGAAGAATCTCATAAACGACGCGGCGAAGAAGCAGGACGAGCCGGTAGACGACAGCAAGTTGGTCGAGGCCATGTTCGATTTTCTTCCGGACTCGAGCAGCGAAGCTCCGACGCCGGCCAGAGAAACCTCCGTCTTCAATGTGAGTATTCCCTCACTCGTTTGATGATTGAATCTAGCTCTGATCTTGAAAATTCTCCCAACAGGATTTACCAGCACCGAAGGCCGACCAGCAAGAGATCATCAGCCCGGTGCAGACCGCGTCGGAGGACGAGGAAGATCTCTCCGAATTCAAGTTCCAGAAGTTCGCTGCTACTTATTTCCAGGGCAACATTACCCATCAGTATTCTAGGAAACCGCTGAAACATCCTCTGTTACCGCTTCACACGCAAGGGGATCAATTGGTCAGTGGGAGTTTTTTTTATGATCGTACGACCATTTCACCCTGATATCATTTTGCCAACAACCCACCAGCAAATAAGCAGCCAGGATGCTTTTGCCAGGATTGCTGATGCTTTGCGTCTCACTACGAGATTTATTTGCTTGACCATAGTTATTTTGGGATGCTTTTTTAAAAAATTCGATTTCTTACATAATTTAAGTGCCTCCGTCGATTCTCACAAAAAATTCAATATCGAGGATAGTTAGTACTAGCCCATTTGTTTACCATATTTTAGAATATATCGACGCTTAAATGAACCTAAGCGTTGACAAAATTTTCGAACAAATTGACAATCCAAAAACACGCATTCATTTTTACGATGCGGTTTTATGCGATGCAGGCATATTCATGGCAAGGAAACAGCAAAGCTTGTCGGCAAGCAACTGCACTTGTTTGCCTGTGGCACGGTTGGCTATCTGGAATACGCCTTTCTAACTCGATGTTATTTCTACCCGCAGGCGGCTCAGGCGTTGTGGATAACGATACTCCGTTTCACCGGTGACTTGCCCGAGCCTCGTTATCACACGATGGACCGTGACACGACTTCCGTGATGTCGAAAGTCACGGCAACCTTGGGACGAAACTTCATCAGGAGCAAAGAGTTTCAGGAGGCCCAGATGATGGGGATGGATCCCGTAAGTAAGATATGATTACCGTAGTCCACGTTCAGCCTGCTGCGAAAGACAATTTTGAGCAATGCGATCGACCTCTACTTTTCAGGAAACCTTTCTGAAGCAGCCAAAGCCAGCGCGATCTATACGACACAAGCTCGTGTCGTTGACGCTCAAGCGAAAGAACAAACTGGGCGAGGACGTGAGACGAAAGCTCCAGGAGGACGAGTACACGGCCGACAGCTATCAGTCCTGGCTCGAAGCGCGACCGACGTCGAATCTTGAAAAATTGCACTTCATAATCGGCCACGGAATATTGCGGGCCGAACTTCGGGACGAGATATACTGCCAGATATGCAAGCAATTGACGAACAATCCGTCCAAGTCCTCGCACGCGCGCGGCTGGATCTTGTTGTCGCTGTGCGTGGGATGTTTCGCGCCGTCTGAAAAATTCGTTAACTATCTTCGAGCGTTCATAAGAGAAGGCCCGCCGGGTTACGCGCCCTACTGCGAGGATCGTCTCAAGAGAACGTTCAACAACGGAACGCGCAACCAGCCGCCCAGTTGGCTCGAGCTTCAAGCCACGAAGTCCAAGAAACCGATAATGCTTCCGATAACGTTCATGGACGGCAACACGAAGACTCTGCTCGCCGACTCGGCGACAACGGCCAGGGAACTGTGCAACCAACTGTCCGACAAGATATCGCTCCGCGATCAGTTTGGATTTTCTCTGTACATCGCACTGTTCGATAAAGTCTCGTCGCTCGGCAGCGGCGGCGATCACGTGATGGACGCGATATCGCAGTGCGAGCAGTACGCCAAAGAGCAGGGCGCGCAGGAGCGCAACGCGCCTTGGCGATTGTTCTTCCGGAAGGAAATATTTGCCCCCTGGCACGAGCCGACCGAGGACCAAGTGGCGACCAATCTGATTTATCAGCAGGTTGTCAGGGGCGTTAAGTTCGGAGAATATCGGTGCGACAAGGAGGAGGATCTCGCGATGATCGCCGCGCAGCAATATTACATCGAATATCACACGGACATGAACGTCGACAGGCTCTTCGCCCTCTTACCGAACTACATACCCGATTACTGTTTCTCCGGCATCGACAAGGCGATCGACCGTTGGGGTCATCTCGTTCTCCAAGCCTACAAGAAGAGCTATTATCTGAAGGAAAAGATGCCCGCCCTCAGGGTCAAGGAGGACATCGTCGGCTACGCGAAGTTCAAGTGGCCCCTGCTATTCTCGCGCTTCTACGAGGCGTACAGAAACTCCGGACCAAACTTGCCGAAGAACGACGTTATAATAGCAGTTAATTGGACGGGAGTCTACGTAGTCGACGATCAGGAACAGGTGCTTCTGGAACTGTCCTTCCCCGAGATAACCACCGTGTCTAGTCAAAAAACAAACAAGATGTTTACACAAACGTTCAGTTTGTCGACGGTGCGAGGAGAGGAGTTCACGTTTCAGAGCCCCAATGCCGAAGACATAAGGGATCTGGTCGTTTACTTCTTGGAGGGACTTAAGAAACGCAGCAAATTCGTGATAGCTCTGCAGGATTACAAAGCACCCGGCGAGGGTTCCTCTTTTTTAAACTTTCAGAAGGGAGATCTGATAACGCTGGAGGACGAGAGCACTGGGGAGACTGTATTAAATTCGGGCTGGTGTGTTGGAAGTTGTGAGAGAAGCGGCGAGAAGGGAGATTTTCCTGCCGAGACGGTTTACGTTCTGCCCTCGCTGTCGAAACCCCCGAACGACATTCTGGCGCTGTTCAGCATCGAGGGAACGGAGAACGGTCGCAGGCTCTATCCTCAGCAGATCAATGGCGTCGAATCTCGCGACAAGCCCCACACGCTTCTCGAATACGCCATCGATCATTTTCGAACGCCGCCGAAGAGAACTATGTCGAAGGCTCTGACCCTGACGACCGCTCGTCGCGGCCACACCGACGAGCTCTGGCGACACTCCAGAGATCCCATAAAACAACCGCTCCTCAAAAAGCTCGTGGCCAAGGAAGAACTCGCCGAGGAGGCGTGCTTCGCTTTCAACGCTATTCTGAAGTACATGGGCGATTTGCCGACCAAACGGCCGCGCATCGGTAACGAGTACACCGACCTGATTTTCGACGGACCTCTCAAGAACGAGATATTGCGCGACGAGATATATTGTCAAGTAATGAAGCAACTGACCGACAATCGTAATAGACTGAGCGAGGAACGCGGCTGGGAACTCATGTGGCTCGCTACCGGCCTCTTTACCTGCAGTCAGAGTCTGCTCAAGGTGGGCGTTCATTCAACTTATTATATCTCTTCTTCTTTTTTTATGTATGTATATGGACGTAAGCTCCATTATAAGACTATTCTTTTGTACTGCTACGCAACTACTATCATTACATACGCTATTGCAGGAATTGACGCTTTTCCTGCGTACGAGACGCCATCCGATTTCTCAAGACTCACTGCAGAGGCTACAGAAAACGTTGCGCAACGGTCAACGAAAGTATCCGCCCCATCAAGTCGAGGTGGAAGCTATACAGCACAAGACGACGCAGATATTCCACAAGGTTTACTTCCCCGACGATACCGACGAGGTGCGTAAAATCGGAGTATTGTAATCTTATCTGAGCAATTATCATATCGAAGGATATCTGTGCGAATCTTGGAAAAAATACCCCCAGAAAAATACTCCGCAAAAATACCCCGGAAAAAAAACTCCCACACACGTACACACAGGGATATTTTTTCTGAGGGTATTTTTGCGGAGTATTTTTTCCTCCTACCATCTGCATGACATCGAATTTCATCATTGGCGAATCTCTGTGAATGCACTGCTATGGGAAGAAAAAAAGGGTTTACTTGTAGAATTTCATTCTCCAAGTGAACTTCTCCGAGCCAAGTTTGTGCGATGCAAAGTACAGCCGTTATAACTTGCATGAAATTTAGTCTCACACAGATGTCTTTAGGGTGATCAATTATCCTCCGATTTTCAATGCAATAATTCTGATTTATTTAACAGGCGTTCGAGGTCGATTCCTCCACGAGGGCGAAGGACTTCTGCCAGAACATCGCGCAGAGATTGAATTTGCGTTCCGCCGAGGGTTTCAGCCTGTTCGTAAAGATCGCCGATAAAGTCATATCCGTGCCGGAGGGTGACTTCTTCTTCGATTTTGTCAGACACCTCACCGACTGGATAAGGAAAGCTCGCCCATCGAGGGATGGTGAGTGAAATTTTCTCGATGGAAACTCGTGTACATACAAAACGATTAATCCATCGATCGTTGTGTTACGCACAGGTGTCCCGCCGCAATTTACCTATCAAGTTTTCTTTATGAAGAAACTGTGGACGAACACCGTGCCCGGAAAGGACAGAAACGCCGATCTTATATTCCACTTCCATCAGGAACTACCGAAATTACTCAGAGGTAGGCGATTTTTTTTCAAATACGAGAAACGCCAAAAAATGCATCCGTAAAAAAATTGTTTCCAGGTTATCACAAGTGCACGAAGGAGGAGGCATCGAGGTTAGCGGCGCTCGTGTACAGAGTGCGCTTCGGTGAAAGTAAACAAGAGCTGCAGGCGATTCCGTGAGTAAAACGCTTCTCGATCGTTCGATTTAATTTCACCGAATCGTTACGTAAAGTTCGTGTCTAATGTGTAACGCAAAACCACTAGGCAAATGCTCAGGGAACTCATACCCAGCGATTTGGTGAAGATACAGAGTGCGAACGACTGGAAACGATCTATAATCGCCGCGTACAACCAGGATGCCGGTAAATTAACAACAACATTTGAGACACACGTAATTGTATTTTTTTTCGTTGCTTCCGATCTTTCCGTTAACGCACGTCGCGTCTGTCTTAGGAATGAGTCCCGAGGACGCCAAAATAACGTTTCTGAAGATCGTCTACCGCTGGCCAACTTTCGGCTCGGCTTTCTTCGAGATAAAACAGACCACCGAACCGAACTATCCTGAACTGTTACTCATCGCCATCAACAAGCACGGTGTGAGCCTCATACATCCTCAGAGCAAGGTGAGCGAGAGTCTGGGAACATCCGGCGATAATTGTCTCGGCGAGTTCATTGAACCGTCCTTTTTTGCTTTCTGATAGAGGAAACTTTTTCATGAAAAAAAAATGTCGATGTTTTAATAAAAAGTTATTCAGAATGTTCCAAAATATCGGAAAATCAGATTTAGAAAAAAATGTCTCTCTTAAAAAATTGAAATTCTTATCATTTGAGAACGGCTTGAGCTATGAAGCTGAGATTTTTAAGGTAGAGGGGTGAATCCTCATTATTTGGTTGCATTTTTGACAAAATGCTTTCACCCGTATTTCACTCGGTTTTTTCTTTCAGGATATATTGGTTACGCATCCGTTCACCAGAATCTCGAATTGGTCGTCGGGCAACACGTACTTCCACATGACGATAGGAAACTTGGTGCGGGGCTCGAAGCTCCTGTGCGAGACGTCTCTCGGTTATAAAATGGACGATCTGCTGACGTCGTACATATCTTTAATGCTCACGAATCTGAACAAACAACGTACTATAAGGATAAAGTAGTGGAAAGGGCGCGTTCGCGAATTGCCTATTTTACAAGGCAAGGATTTAACTGACTAGTGGGGCGTTCCCGGGAGATCCTCGGTGGAGTCTAAAGTTTTCGTTAAAGTTTGCTCACACTGTTACGCATCAATTTAACAGTCCGGAGTTGGTGGATATTATATAAAGCCGGTAGGTGCGAATTGTTTTGTAACGATTATCGTACGAGTACGTAGAGATTGCTAGCCCAAATACTTGTACATGATTCAGTTACGATTTAAGATTTAATTCGCGTACAACTCTGTATAAAATAATATAATATAGGACGTTAGAGGATCAATTCGATCGAGCGAATCGATCTCGCGTCCTCCCCGGCGGACAACATAGTTGAGAGATATTTTGTTGTTGTTTTTCTTTTTTTAATCTTTTTTTTTTATCAAACAAGCAATAATAGACGCGTAGTCGTGTACACGTCTCTAAGCAGTCCGTGGGTAAATCTTCCATTGTCCAAACATTTGTATCCGTCCAATTCTTCGTAAGAATGTAATTATTATTAGAGGTACTGTTTTACTGTTGAGAATTATAAAGATAACCATGGTCACCATCGACACAATACGAATGTTAATTGTGGGTAAATTCCCACGAAAGATTCCCCAACATTCCTACGTAACAATACGGAGGGGGGGGGGCTTCCCTCCTTCGGGAAGTGAGGTGTTCTCAACGAAGTTGATCTTATCGCGTTTCCTCTTGAGAGGTGCTATATATATTTTTTTTGCCCGTCGGCCTGAGACACATATCTTCAGCAAGTGGTGCGGCGCTCGTCTCCGACGCTGAGAGATGGATGTGTTTTTTTATCGGAGGCGTATAGCGGAGGAAGGTTCGCGCAATCACGAATGATCGAAGTATGTAACGAAAGTCCGATATCCGTTTATTACTCTGATTTTTTTTCGCTTCGCTAAGCTCGTTACAAATGTTTGCTTGTAGTTTTCGGGCAACGGGAAGTAATTATTATTCACAACTCGTTTCACATTAAATCACCCTGGTGAATTGATATTAAATCCTCGAGATAACAAGGATTCAGTTTAACATTTCGCTATCTTTCCTATCAATTATGCGAGAATATCTATACAGTTTGTTTCTTATTTTTTTTATCAATAATAATAATAATAATAGGTAGTATCGTACCTTCTTTATATTTCTTTTTGTACGTAGGCGTATGTACTATTTAATTGTAAAATCGGATAAAGCGATTTATCCTCGCTAAAATACCACAGAGTACAAAAATGCTTCACGGCAATTTGTATTTGAAATTTTAAACGAAGGAACCCTTTTGGAACATATCTCGACTGCAAATGGCAATCAGCTCATTCTTTTTTTCTTTCTTCCTTTAAAATATATACAATTTTGTTTGAAAATATAAATTCCCCTACGCTCGTCAAGATCACACGCCATCGATCTTGTTACACTATTTATAGTCGTAATTCGTCATTTTTTTTGTTGTCTCTTTAAAACTAGTTTTGCGTCTACGCGCGATAAGACCTACGAGAGAACTTCATCAGACGTATTTACCATGATATTTACACTCGATATTTTTTTTTCTTTTCGACCCCCGAAATTTCTCTTCATTATGCCAATGAATATATTTTATTTTTTGTCATGTAATTTTGATAGCGAGCCTCCGCCGTTTCGCGCCGAAATCAATTTTAATTCCGTATCGATAACGGAATCACTCGCAAAAAAACACACACACACACACACACACTCGCAAGTACACTCGGAACAGGCACTAGCGCCGAAACGCCGATCTAAATCACTCGACGGATTCTTACTCTATTATACATTTTATAAAATAATTTCTGTCTACATCGCCCGGGTAAAAATGAAGATTGGAAATGAGATGATTAAACTATACACGCTCCCATTGTCACTCATTGTCCCTTGCTTGTTGCACGTTAGTCGATAGTTTTGAGGAACAACGGCCCGCGCCGTCTGTTCGCCGATAAATTATTACAAGTATATATAATATGTATATATATATATATATACGTAAACTTTTGTATAAACAATTCGATGTATGAACAATGCATAGCATTATCGATATTCATCGTTACAAGTGTTTCGCTATGATTCGGAGCCGTCGGAATCGGCCATCGAGAGTTCCTCGTCGAGCTTCCCCGGATCGGGCTCCTCATCGGCGAAAAAGGATCTGCTCTTGTCGTAAAGTGAAACACTTGATGGTAAGAGCTGCTGATGATGCTGCACGCGGTTAGCGTGAAGGCTTTGGTTGACGTTGAAATCACTGGACGAATATCATAGTCCCGGCTGAGGTGGCTGATGAGTATTCCACGGCACGTCCGCTATCGCCGGTGGCATGCTCGCTTGATTGTGTATCGAGCGGGGAGCTCGCATTATCTCGTCGGCGGGTGGACAGTGAGGCCGAGGGCCGGGCTCGGGGGTGTAAGTGAAGGTGAGGCCGGTGGCATAAATTATACCGTCGTTTCGTACGAGCGATACCGGAACTTGTGTGGGCTGCCTTACCCATAGCCATTCGCCCCTGAAGAGCGATATATCGGGAACGACGCAGAGCATTATCTCCTGGCATCTGTACATGGTCTCGGCCTCGACATCGCCGAACCACACTTGGAGATTCGGCGTGAAATTGTCGCCCTTGAGCTCGAGCATGGCTACGTCGCCGCCGCCGTTGAGATGCAAGCTGTGAACGAGCGGAACGGGCGTCACGGGTGAGCGTACCGGTCCCATGCCCTCGAAGAATTGATATTCGGCCTTGTCGGTGCTTATTATCGTCCAGCATGCGCCGTCGTTGATCATCTCCTTGTTGGCCTCCTTCGGACAGGGCGTCGCCTGAAACTGTATTATCCGCTCTTGCGAGAGGCACAGATACATGTGATCGGTGTCTTTCATGTAAAAAGCGCACTTGTGGAGTTGCGACACCGGATCGTCGGCCTCGAGACTCGCCATTTGTTTGTCGACCTTTCGTATTATTAATCGAGGAAGTGCCATTCCGGTTACGGAACAGACGAGCTTCACGGTGCTCCCGTAGTGGACGTATCCGTCGCGTACCTGAAACTCCTCGGACTCGCTCTCGTTGTCGTCGAGCAGATGAATCGTGAAGGCGCCCCACTGCGTCGAGCTGGCGTGAAAATTACCGTTCTCGACGTGAAGATAACGCGTGCTCACCGTCTGCGATCGCAGACGATTGAAGAGGGCGACCTTCGTGCCGCTCGCTATGCAGAGATCGGCGTTCTTCAACGATTGCTTCTTCTTCGACGGTTTCGATATCACCTTTATTCTCTTGCTGTGAAACACACCGATGTCGTGACCGCTGCCGTAAAACATCTTTACCGATAGCATGAAATGCTTTCTCTTGTCGGAGTCGGATATGTAGAGGGTCTTCGCCGCGCAGTACTGCTTGCCGTTGTTGAGATCGAGCTGCTGCATGTCCTGATCGGAGTTTCCAATGCCGATGAACGCGCACAGCTGGGCGGACTGCTCGGACTCGCCCTCCCGCAACATTTGCTCCTGCCTCATCCTCCAACCGTCGCCGAACAGGTATATGCAGGGCGGCGGACAGAAAAATCGCTTCTCGTTGCCGTACGATTTTTGGGCTACTTTGGCATGAAGAATCACGATGACCATGTCGCTCCGGTCACGCAGGTATCTCTCCATCGCCTCCCTCGTCAGTCTCTGGTCCTGGTGATCGGGCCTGTAGACTCCCGAGCCGAAGCGCGGATAGGCCGACATAACACCGCCGGTTGGCGACGGCGGCGACTGCATTCCGTGCGCCATTGTCGGCAGACCGAACTGATGTGGCATCTTTGCGGGACGCGATTTTTTCAATTTGTTGGTGCTTTTTTTCACGTTCTTCTCCGAAACTGCAACTTCGTCACCGCTTCATTCCACGCTCGCGGGTCCTCTTCTCGTTGCTCCGAATGCTTCGATTGTCATCTGCAAAAGAAACGTGAAAGCGGTCACGTAAACGTTAATTGTTACAAACAATTATCTCTAATTTTTTTTTTTTTCTATTTTTTTCTCATGGGTCGTACTATAATAGAATTGAGAATGCCCGCACTGGCTCGAACCTCCAACAATAGTCATATATACTATATTAATATCTTGTAATTACTCTCGATGTACAGGTGCAAGAGTACACGCCGCGGAGGCATTTTGTCCGTGGGAAGCGGCGTTGTTACTACGTCGGGGTATAATTAATGCAAGAAATCTTGCAATAAACGAGCTGCTGGGAATTGCTTGGCTCCGCAGTCAGGAAAGAGGAAACCGTCCGGAGCCGTGGGAACGGAGCTAAGGTCTTTTTTTTCTTTTTTTTTTTCATCCTGTTCGAATAAAGCTCATCTCCTCGAATATCGGACGGTCGCTCGAGCGTAGCGAAAAAAAACAGGAGACCGTCGTGAGGCGACGGAGAGGCTCCTGCGAAAACTTTGTTACTCTTTCGAACGGATCGTTGAGAGAAGATAGTAACGGATGGATTTTTTTTGCGCACCGATGACTCACGGCGAGTCGCAGGCTCGTCACTCGGTCGGAGAGCAGGTCCGATTGCTCGCATGCATATTCATATTAATAAATTAATTGTGCGCCCGACGATGACAAGAGCTCTCCAACTCGGGTGACACAGTTTGACGCTGCGCAACGCCGATACACTCGACTCAGTTATGTAATGAAATTTATCCGACGGATGGAATTAACAGCGGCAGACGATCGGTCGCGGACGAAACCAACGGGCCGAAAGTTTCGACGCTGGACGAGTGTGTTGTCGAAAGAGCGCGGAAGCGCGAGACGCACCGAGGTTATAAGAGTTTCGGACGGACGATATTTTTTTCTTTCCCCGCGACGTTTCGACGGAGGAATTTTCATTCGACTGCGAGACTCGGCGAACAGATTTTTGCCGTAAAAAAAGAAAATAATTCAATTTTTTTCAGCTCGACGAATTGGAATTTGGTTTTCGCGTGCACGCAGGCCAAAGTCGCGTCTTCTCGTTCCTGCGGAGGATTAAACATAGTTACGCGTGTGTACGAAAAAAAATGACGATGAATGAAACGTAGATGAAAAATTCGTTTGTCTGACGTACGAGAGTATCACCGATTGTTAGTTCCTTCGGCTTGGCTATTCGGGATAAAAGACTGTTTATTTACATGCGCGCTTTGAGAGGTACGAGAGACACACGATGCCTGTAATGGCTAGGGGGAGGGGTGGGAGATGACCAATCGAAAAAACATATCCACGCGCGAGATAAATAACGCGCACTCACCTCAGCTACATAGAACCGTTGGCGATAAATTTTCTCACGGCAATCATGTCGAACCGAGCGAGAGACGGTGACCGTTCTACTGCGACGAGCAAAGGATCGCCGGACACAGCATCACACGGACAATGTATCCGAGCTTCGCGCTGTGCAGTAACCCACACCGCCGCCGCTGTCTCTCACCAACTTTTCGTACAGGCCTGGGCCCTCGGCTAATACATTCAAAAAACACCTGTTCACTCTACGAATTTTCCGAACAGTCCTGCCAACATATCTGGACCCCTCCGGACGAAAACTGAGGTACGCGTGCGCGCCAATTCAAAAGCAAAGACAGAGTCGCAGATTTCGATGCGGTCTC
This sequence comes from Ichneumon xanthorius, assembly GCA_917499995.1. Lineage (NCBI taxonomy): Eukaryota > Metazoa > Arthropoda > Insecta > Hymenoptera > Ichneumonidae > Ichneumon > Ichneumon xanthorius. The sequence goes on along the minus strand of OU824202.1, from coordinate 19,625,635 downwards.
CCGGTTAAAGACAAATTATTATCGACACACCGACGCCTTTCACTGAAACGATGACGGACGCACGTTTCGTCCGGCGAGAAATCGAGAAGCGAGAAACGTGAGGTAAAAGATGATAAAAAAAACGATATGTATCGAAATCTCGTTGAAAAAAACGGACGACAGCCGCGCACACGTCTCCTCCTCGTCGTATACTCGGTCTAACTAACTTGTACCCGCGAGACAGGCGCGTATGTAGTACTCGTGTAGAGTTATTACTGCCGGTTAAGTGGCTGCAGTTTCTATTGTTTTACTGTTGTACAATGGCCCGCTCGACCCTAGCGCCTCCACCCTCTCCCCGTTGCTCAGTGTGCTCGGCGGTTGCCCTGCTCCACTGTGCTCTCCGCCACACTCTGCTTGTACGACGCCGACGGCAGTACACTTTGGCTTCCCTCTCCTCTCACGGCGCGTGGAATTGCTGCCGCAAAAGGATGTTGGGGTTACCATGGGGGGCGTGGGAAAAACCTGCTGTGGGAAAGAGTGGGTGGCCTCTACCTCACTCCACTTCTGCGCGCGCGATGATGACGGTATAGTGTATGTACACCGTGCGATATACCTATATATAAATGTGTATATATATATCGTATACAATACTATGCTGGTATATAGAATTCTGTATATACATCATATACATCAAACCCCATGATACATATTACATAGTTATACTGCCGTCAGCCACGCAACTATATACCTTTAAGGCATTTAATAGCAATACAGCGGCGATCTTAAAGCGAACATCATGAACGCACTATCACTGCAAGGCGCATAGGTACTCGTACGTATAATACGAACTACGCATTTCTGTACTGGAAGCCCTTTATTATTGCCGAGCAGCACACACTTCTTCCAGTGCACGGGGAACTGCGTGTTCTTCATCAATTTATCATCATTCTTATTCCCCATTCGTCACGGTAGGGCTGCACTAATGCGGGAGGATACGCGACGGTTCTCGTAAGTCGTACGGGAGATGTTAATCAACTTTATTCGACATTGCTATTATCAACTTATTCTACAAGAACCATCGATTGATTAGCATATTAATTGGCTATTGCTATAAGAAAAATGATTATGTTTCAATATTGTACAAATTCTGAGGCGATCACGCGCTCAAACTTTCTCTTATCTCTCTGTTATCATCGAGCGATGTATTGTGCAAGCTCCGTCGGTTGCGCGCGCATGGAAGTTTAAACTTCGAGCTTCGAGCTTTTTATCAATGAAACGCACCGCCGCGCCGGTAGATTGATAAACAACAAACGTTTCGCCGATTTTATTTCGAGTCCGAATCGCTTTAACGGTGTCTAACGTTGTCTGATTTTTTTGCAGCTTTAAAGAGCGTGGAACTTTGATTGGGCTGGACGAATGCGAAAGAAGCTCGTCGCGTCACTCGCCGCTATGAACAATAACATCGTAATAACATCGAGGTTAAGTGAGCGATAGAGTTACACGACTCTCGGTGACAATAATCTCTCGATGAACCATGGGAGTTCACGGGCTCTGGCGATTGCTCGACGCCTCCGGAAAGCCCGTTCCTCTGGAGACTCTTGAGGGCAAGATCTTGGCGATCGGTATCCTTTTTTTCCGGTGAAAATACAACCACAGTATAGTAAGTTTGTGTACAATTTTTTTTTTTTTTTATTTATTTTAATACACGCGACTTGCCCTTCTTAACAGATAACATGCAATAGTGAGAGAGAGTAGCGTACAAACAAAAAACACAATTTTTCCACATATTTTCTTTTACTTTTTACAGTTACAGAAGCGATACAAAGAAGTGATCTAATATGGAATAGTTAATATGTACGGTAGCATTGTTGCTACCATTTCGGCCTCAAAAATAGTGTCGTATGAAATTCCTGTCAAAGAATTACTGAAAATTGTTCGGTGCTAGTACACTAGTTGGCTAGTCCAACAATACGTAGGATTAACCTGTTGAAACCAGACTTGAAACCAGACCACAACTCGTAAGCTATGTTTGAGAACAAAATAACCCGGCATTCTAGGTTTGCCTGACTTCCTTCTATGGTCTTAACTTCTATGGCCGTATCGCTTTAATTTCTATAGGCATATCGCCTTACCTTCTATGGGCATATTGCCTTAATTTTTATGGCCATATCGCCTTAACTTTTATAGTTGTATCCCCTTAACTTCTATGGCAATATCACCTTGACTTCTATGGCTGTATCACCTTAATTTCTACAGCAATATCACCTTAATTTCTACAGGCATATCGTCTTAACTTCTACGAACATGTTGCCTTAACTCCTGCGATCAGACGTATCGATATGGATACACCAGGTTCTGCAGGGCTATCAGGATCGGAGGGGCAGTGCGGTGCCCAACGCTCATCTGCTCGGACTCTTCCACAGGATCTGCAAGTTGCTTTACTTCAAGATAAAACCTGTCTTCGTCTTCGACGGAGGCGTTCCGATGCTCAAGAAAAATACAATCGTAATTATCGTCGATCGGTACAGTCGTTCTCGACTGTACCATAGAAAATTTTCTCAGACAATCATTTACTCAGAATAAAAATTATTTCGTAGGCTTCGCGCAAGAAGCAGAAGGCTATAGCAGCGAGCAAAGCACAGCAGATGAAGCACGACTTGCTGCAGAATCTGATAAAGCACACGGCTGTGAAGGGTGCGCTGGCTTCCACGAGCGGAGACAAATCGGGCGGTTCGTCGCAGGATTCTTCGGTCGCGGGAAAAAATGCGAGTTCCGCGCACGATATGTTCAAATTGCCGAGCCTTCCGAGCGGCAGTCAGCCGGAGGAGACGATGGACGACTACGAGGATTACGACTCCGATTCCTCGATCGAGTTAAGCCCTCGGAAGCAGAGCCGGTGGATCGGAAATATTCACAGCGTCGACGTGACGAGCGCCGATTTCAAAGCTTTGCCCGCCGACGTTCGCTACGACGTTCTCACCGACCTCAAAGAAACGAGAAAGCAAAATTCGTGGGGTCGCCTCCACGAAATGCCCGACAAATCTCACGAATTTTCCGACTACCAGATGAAGCGTTTGCTGAAGCGCAGACAAGTTCAGGAGTCCTTGGAGACGGCGGAGAAGGAAATGGGCGGAAGAACGCTGACGCTCGAGGAGTTGGAGAAACTTTTGACCGAACAGGGTATCGATACTGGCGGGCGGGACACGGCGTATCGAATAGCTTCGGATAGCACGACGCGACTGATATTCATAAACAATCCGAAGGGGCTGAAGAGAGACTCGACGGACGAACCATCGAGCAGCCAGAGCTCGAGTCAACCTAGTCAGTTTATCGAAGCTCGAGCATTTCGAGATTCGGGCAACGAGGATTCGTCGTTTCCGACGAACGCCACGGAATCCGTTATCGAGAACATCAACGAATACGATCTCGACTACAGCGACTGGGAGTCCGAGGACGAGGAGATGATGCCCGCGAAGAGCGTGGAACCGTCGCCCTTGATCAGAAAAAAATACTTTGGCAAAGAGCGCCTCAATCCTGCTCTGGCGTATATGCTGGAGCACGCGGGTATCCCGGAGGATGAGATCCTCGCTCTCATGGAGGGCGATAAACACAAGTCGGCGAGGAGCGAAAAATCGGTGCCTCCTTTATCTTCGGAGAAAGGTTCGATCGAAGACAAGGAGTCGAAGTCATGCGCCTCCAAACTGTTTACCGAGCCCGAGGAGTTGATCGATCTGACGGAAGTCGACGACACTGAAAAAGTCGAGAAACCGAGCTCAGAAGTCGGAGTTCTCGAGGAAGGGCCGTTCGATCTCAACACCACGGATAAGTCTTTTTCGACGGTGATGACCATGTCCTCGGATTCCGATACCGACTCCGATCTCGTCGAGATACAAGACGTTCCCATTCCGGAATCAAATTTCGGACTGGAGATAACGGTGAAAGCGGATCAGCCTCGGAAGGACGACGACGACGATATATTCGCCGATGTATTCTCGACGGAGCCTGCGGAGGTCTCGGACGTGAGTGCGCTAGATGTTTCGAGCGCTCATGAGTCTACGGCGAGTGTAAGTCTCAGAGACACGAGTGAGGCTTCCCCGACGAGGAAAGAAGAAACAGCCAATCCTGCTCCGGACACTCCAGAATCGGATATTGCTGCAAACATTGCTACGGAACCACAGACCGATAATTCTGCTGCGGTCGATACCGCCGTTTCTAAACCCGAAGACGCGATCGTTGAGCCTTCGACGTCTCGAGCTGAAGAATTGAGGAATCAAGTCGCAGCGTTCAAGCCCGAACTACTAAAAGCGAGTCAAGAAAAACTCGTCTCCATGGAGGTATCTAACTCGATCTGTTATCAATTTTGTCTTTCCTGGCGTTATGGGAGCTGGGTGATATTTTGATAATTCGTTAATTTGTTCAGGCCGAACTGGAGAGCGAGCACAGCGACCTTACCGAGAATATCGGAAAGCTGGAAAGGCAGGCGACGGCTGTAACCGATCAGATGCGGATGGAAGCTCAGGTTTGTTGTGTAGAGTGGAACCTTGATTATCCAAAACCGGCGCGGTCGGGTCTATTTCGGATAGTCAAAAATTCAGATCATCGCGGTAATTTTTTTTTACGTCTTTGTAACACGTTTATAAATTAAATAACAGTATATATTAAACTTCAAAAACATGTTTAATATACTTTTTGGACGAGTGGTAACTTTCGAACAACGTCCAAATGGACATATCGAACCCATTGATAACTTTTTGATAACTTTTTGATAACTCATTTTTTTGCGCTACCTGAGCGGACAACCGAGCGTTCGGGTGAACGGGTCATGATTTGGATAATTGAGGGTGCGAATGATCGAGGTTCCACTGTAGAATAAATAAGTATCAAGGTACGAGGATTTTTAATAATTGCCTTCCGTAATTTAGGATCTGTTGCGGTTGTTCGGAATTCCTTACATCGTCGCTCCTATGGAAGCCGAGGCTCAGTGCGCGCACTTGGAAAGCATTCAGCTGACCGACGGAACGATAACGGACGATTCCGATATCTGGCTCTTCGGTGGACGTTGCGTTTACAAGAATTTTTTCAACAACAACAAACGCGTTATGGAGTACAAATTGACCGACATCGAGCATCATTTCAGTAAGAGCAACCTTATGAAATTCCATCTCTATACGATTTTCTTTTCGAGCCGCCTTTTTTCTAATTCCATTTATCTGCACAGAGCTGTCGAGGCAGCAAATGATTCAACTCGCGCTCCTCGTCGGCAGCGACTACACCGTAGGAGTTTCGGGAATCGGTCCGGTGACTGCATTGGAAATACTCGCGGCCTTTCCATCGGAGGGCGACAATCTTCTCCGTGGCTTGTCGAGCTTCTGTTCGTGGATCAAATCGGGACGATCGACCGGCCCCGGCCGAACCGCTCTTCGCTCCAAGCTCCGCAACGTGGAGATAGAAAGAGGTACGCATCGGTCGCCAATTAATTCTCTTCCATCGTAAATCTCTCCAAGCTTCCGCTTTCAGGATTTCCGAGTCAGGCTGTCGTCCAAGCGTATCTGTTTCCAACCGTCGACGAGTCCAAGGAAGCTTTCACATGGAGCAAGCCGAACTTGACGCTTCTCGCTGATTACACGAGACAGAAATTCGGCTGGACGAAGCTCAAGTTCGAGGAAACGATTAATCCGGTGGTGAAGAAGTTGGCCGAGGGCAGGAGTCAGAGAGGCATCGCTTCCTACTTCAGCGTGAATACCGTGCCGAAATCGATCGAAACTACTCTGAGCAAAAGGGTGAAAAAAGCTGTCCAAAGGCTGGCCAACGGTGCAGGCGGGGAGGAGGCGAACGAGGACGGTAATGTTGACGAACAGGAAGTCTCCGGTCAAGCGAAGGAACCCAAGAGACGCAGAGGCAAAGGCTTGAAAAATCAAGCCGGCGATTCGAGGCTTGCGCCTGTGGAGGAAGAGGGGGCAAATAAGGCCGACGCGGTGTCTGCAGGATCAGAAGCGCTCGACTCGAGCGTGGCCGAGGTGGCGAAGGGGGGCCTCGCCGGAACCTCGGCAATGCTTAACGGTAAAAATGTCGACGAGTACATACCCCAGCGTGAGAAAGACAAAGCCAACGCTCTGAAGAAGAAACTTCGAGCGATCGAGGTTTTTAGAAAGTCGAGGAAAGGCCCGGGTAGAACGAAAAAAGCAAAGCGGCCGGCTTCCAATATAATCAAAGAGGCCGCACTTTCGGAGAGTAGTGATAGTTCCTAAATTCAATGGGCCTGGGCATGCGTCGAGTAAGCATTCAATTATTTCTTGAGGCTGTGTGAATAAAATACATTTTTCTAGTAAAAAAAACAAGTAAATTAATTGTAGATTTTTCGACTCTACGGTCCGTTAATAACACAGTTGGGCTTAACGAGTTGAGCCTGAGAAAGTCGTCGATTAATCCCGGCGATTAAAAGTTACAAAAGATTACAGTCCGGAGACGCTTCCCTGACGACGGTAGTCCGAGTTGGCCGTTACTCGTCCATCGTGCTGAGCTATTACCGTTATCGCGCTTCCGATACCCGCATAAGCTTCGGCTTTGTGTCCGATCAACCTCAGCTTATCCAAGATCGCCGCGTTAAAGTGTGGCTCGTTATTGATAGTCATAGGTATCAACTGAAACATTAAAAATCATTTAGCGTAATATAATTTAATGAGCAATTTTCAGTCATTAGAGACACTAGAGATACGGCGTTAATCGATCTATATTTTTTTTTTAATCCTACCTGATGATGAAGCCTCCGCGCGTCAACGGCCTCTTTGACGTCGTAGCCGGTAAACAAGTTCAGTATCATCGTCGTCGCAATTGCCGTCGTTATCTTCGTCCCGCCGGCGGCGCCGATGACCAGTCGTACTTTTTTGTTCTCATCGATCTTCAATCGAGAAAGAATAACTTAACATCCATAACTTAACGACCTGATAATTTTGGGAAATGTTATAAAGACTCACGACTATTGTCGGTGTCATCGAGCTCAGTGGCCTCTTTCCGGGCTCGATAAAATTAGCCGGGGAAGGCGGCAGGTCGAAGCCATTAACGATGTTGGGCGAACTGAAGTCGTCCATCTCGTCGTTGAATATTATGCCCGTACTTCTGGAGCGTATCATCGCTCCTAAACTGCATCAACAATATCGCGTCGTATCAATAACTGTAGCGGGACGAAGCGCTGCTTGCACGCGGCTGCATAATCCGATTCGATAAAGAGACTTCGTCGATAAGCATTGAAATCCAAGATTTACATATAACGAATCTCTGACAAGTTCTTTTCGGAGATCTCTTTGTCGAATCGAAAGACGCGGGCAAGTTTTTTTTTCTTCTTCAAGTAAAAGCGAATTCTTCCATAAACCCGAATTGACATCGACTTCATGTAAGAATTCGCTTTTAACCGAAAATCGTTAACGCCCGTGAAGAAAATCAATTACAGTTGTCGTTACCGACCAAGCGCGGGCTCGGCGGGGAGGAAAAGTCGTCGCATCATTTTGAACACATATATTTTTTACTTACACTTGATTAATCGTAGACGTAACGGAAACCGCAGAACCATCGGGCGCGAGTACGGAAATATGAGCTGTTCCAGAGTCCGTGATAGGCAAAATTGTCGCTCCATAGTATTTGGGATCCCCGCTAGTCCAGTCGTCTCTTATCAAATGCCTCACCTTCTCCGCATAAGTCGACGACGTAAGATTAGCCATTAGCGTCCCTAAACGGTCAATCGAACATCTGAACGTGATTATTATTGGCTAGTTATATCGTCGTGCATCGCTGAAGGGCTGAGTTCACATTGGACAAACCTATGTTCGTAAAGTCCGGATCGGCAAGCTCGGTGCGCCTGGCGTAAGCCCACTTGAAAGTCTCGACGATTCGTTGCCAGAAGACAGTCTCGTTTTCGGTAGACACGATGTCGCGAAGGACGTTCATGATAAAAGTGAGAATGACTCCCGAGCCAGGAGGCGGTGCAGTGTACATCGTTAACTTTCCGAGCTTGCTAACGATCGGTTTTTTCCATTTGACGCTGAAAAAAAAACCATCAATGAAGTTGTGGATAGAATCAAGCGAGGCTATAACGAAGCGTAGCGTACCGATAATTCTGCAAATCTTCCATTTCCATTATACCGCCGAAGCCTTTGATCTCTTTGATCAACTGTTCTCCCATAGTCCCATTGTAAAATATACTCGTATCGTTTTGCTCAGAGAGAATCTTCAGTGTCTCGGCCAGCCGCGGTCTCTTTATTCTGCCTCCGACCTGTATAAACGTTAACACAAACACATTCATCAATAATCATGAGTTAACGGCTTCGAGCTGCGACGCATTTTTTTTAATACACTTGCAACTTAGCCACGTTTTTCGCACATTTTTGCTTCCTGATAGAGGAAGCTACGTATTTGTAAAAAAAGTTTTTTTACTATTCAATGTCAGAGTACTTAAAATAATCTAAAACGTCGAGAAACGCGATTTTTAGCCATGTATGCGTGTGCGAGACGGATAGGCGTCGTTTAAAACGGCTGTAAGTCGGAAACGGTTTGAAACACCGAGTTGAAATTTCGTACACTAGTAGAGTGGTCACGACCCTTTGTTCAGTGCAATTTTCATTAAGAGATTCTACGCGAGTTTGAATTTTTTGAGATTTCTCTGTGGTATCGTCCCAAAACTGCATGCAAATATAATATTTTTTATCAATTTATCCAAGCGGTTAGATCGTGTAGAATTTTGAGTTTTTTGAAAAGTTACCAAAAACGGTTAATTTGAGTAAACATGGAGCTTAAATTCGACATGGGAATGGACTGACACTGTACGATGTTTGCTATTATGCCATTTGGCGAAAATTGATTCCGTTTAAATTTTCTGATATCGACATTTTTTAATCTTTCGGAAAATTTGTTTTTTTTTTTACGTCTCACACGAGGTTCTGAATCAAACATCATGCTAAGAGTAAAATGAGTTGCAGATTTGTATTCAGTAGTGGAAAGTCGTTTAAAATAGCCCCGAAATTACGAACTATGCGAATTTCAGTTAGCGATTTTCTACAATAAATTTTGAGGTAACTTTTGACCGTTTCAACTTTATGAGATGTAAACGTTTTTTAATGTTACGAAAAAGGTGCAAAGTAATTTCCACATGGCTTCCTCATTTATTACAATTTTTCGCATAGCTTCCTCTATAAGAAAGCCAAAAATCGATCAGCGAACCTCATAGAGAAAACTCGTACTTTGCACCTTTTTTTCTTTTTAACGTGCATTTTAACATGCATTTTTTTCTAGGTAGGATGTTGTCAATAAGATACAAAATTGTTGAGATACCAACAGTCCATGTTAAATTGGTCCTAGGATCAATGAGAAGTTCCGCCAAGCTCGGTTCTGCCTTTATCTTTAACACTTTTTTCGCAAGTGATTCGGCAAGGTAATCATTCACACGGGCGCCGCTCTTGCAGAGCTCGATGGCAGGTCCAAACAGATCTGACCACGGTAGCTTGCCGTATTTTTTGTGAGCTTCCCAATAACCCAACAATTCTCCGGGTACGGCGACTGCTTTACCTCCTGCAAAAAAAAAAAATGTGATACTTAAGATTTTCACATTGCTTCCTTATGGAATATACTTTGTGTACAAAGCTTCTATGAAAAAGCATTCTCCGTGATTATTTGGCTTTCTCGCAGACGAAGCAATATCAGCAGAAGAAAATAATCGCGTTTAGATTTCTCAGTTTCATCGATCTCTTAGTCGAACTTTTTAGTCTCCTCGCTCAATTTTAGAGCAATTGCTTTTTTTGCGCATTTTAGAACATTGTTACATCTAGCTTATTGAGAGGGTTTTTTTATTATTATTTTTATTAAATTAAAATACCCGTAAAGTGTTAACCAATGAAACAATTTGGCACCATTTTTTAATTAACTGCGAGAATTTACCCTTCTACCTGCGTGATAAGTTAAGCTTCACAGCTGAAACCATTTTCAAGTTATAGCGATTTATTTTTCTCTGGTATCTCAAATACATAAATTTTTTTCTAAGTGTCATTTTTCTAAAAATTGGAAACACTATTCTATGCTATTCTAAACACGTTTTACATGAAAATCTCGAGAAAACAAAAAAAAATCATTACGCTCTACAAAAATTGCTATCTGACGATAAATGAAGCCTGAACGAAGTTTCGACTACTTACCGAACATAGAGGCGGTCGCGTTGCCGTCGAACATATTTTTATGAGCGGCTGCAGGGGCAGTTTCCCTGGCGTCCAAATAAGTGGCTTCGCCTCCGTTAGCTGAATCCCATATAGTCATGAGGAATCCACCGCCCAGTCCCATACTGTGCAACGAGGCGATTCCTTCGCACAGCAAAGCGGCGATCGCAGCGTCGACCGCCGAACCACCCTTCGCCAGCATCTGCATCCCTATGTCCGAGCATTCTTGCCCGTTCGCCGACACCGCACCCTGAGAAATCCAATACATAGCAGTTTAATCCGATCGTGTCCTAAAGAGGTCTTAATTTTAAAAGCATACATTTTTTAATTTTTTACAAGTATGAAGTTTTAAATACACCGGTTGGTTATTAATGCGTTTTTTATTAATTCAAAAAGGTGTACTCTAGCAAGTTGATGATCAAAACGGACCGTAAAAAACGACAAAACGGACTGTACATTTTTGGTTGGCATTTGGTCTTTTTTCTGCTGCGGAAACGCAAAACGGACCGAACGTTTTTTTTTTCACAAAATTTGCTTTGGTCCGTTTCGGTTACCGCAACCGAAAAAGGACCAAGATCGTATTTTTATTCTGTCCTTTCATTAAAAACAGAATTAAAAGCAAAAGAACAAAAAAAAATTTTTAAACTTAGCCAAAAATGTTTATAAAAAACGTTCGGTCCTTCCTCGGTTTCCGCAACCACAAGTCAAATAAATAAGACTATACAACGATGGTTGCAAGGGTTACAGAAAGACGACGTTAAAATAAAGGTTATATACGAGTCAAAATTTTGGACACTGTGCATTAGTCTATTGAAGTCTGCCGATGGTCACCTCAGTTCCGTCAGGGCACTGCATACAGATTAATGAAAAACTTTTATTACCTTTTGTCTGAAGGATTAATAGCGACGGAGAAAATGGTCAAACCGATTTGTTACCGAGCACGTATCAAATGACGTCAATGGATATTACCTTTTTGTAGACTCCCAGTACGGATCCGCTGACGAATTTATCGGCCCAGCCTTCCGGCGCCGATTTTTTATTAACTATCACAGCAACAGCGATTACAATCGCTATTAAAACTACAGCGCACACTCCTACGGCTATCAGTACGGACTTCTTGATTCTGAAAATCGAAGAGAATATCGAATGAGTTTCGCAAGGTCTGCGATGGTTATCTCTCGATATTTGGGACAACCTGACGATTACACTGATCCAAAGATATTCGTTGCTGAATTTGAGTATTGGAAAAAAAAAGAAAAAAAAATACGGACTTCTTGATTCTGAAAATCGAAGAGAATATGGAATGAGTTTCGAAAGGTCTGTGATGGTTATTTCTCAATATTTAGGACAACCTGACGATTACACTGATCCAAAGATATTCGTTGCTGAATTTGAGTATTGGAAAAAAAAAAGAAAAAAAAATACGGACTTCTTGATTCTGAAAATCGAAGAGAATATCGAATGAGTTTCGAAAGGTCTGCGATGGTTATTTCTCAATATTTAGGACAACCTGACGATTATAATGATCTCAAAGATATTCGTTGCTGAAGTTGAGTATTGGAAAAAAAAGAAAAAAAAATAACGGTAAAAAGCAACGACCCGAATTATAATGATTTGAGTGCTCCTATACAGCACTCAAAGGTCGTGAAGGTCGCGAAAAGAGAAACTCGTTGTGCCGTTTATTCGCTCTCAGGTACAATTGCATCGCTCGCGTAAAACGGCTTGAATGAACGATGACAATGAATCGGCGTGACAAAGTCGCATCAGCTGGACTTTGAAACGTTGGCAAAAGCTGTTTAAACTGATTCGTGCTAATTCATTAAGATAGAAATGAGAAATATGCCGCCGTGACCTTGCTTTATTGCTCTTTGTGTCGCAGTCTATAACGCGTCCGCCTAGTGTATTACGGTGGCTATGTCGAAGGTTGCGTCTCGTAGCTATGAACCGCTGTTCAGCAAGTTTTAATTCCGTGGAGAAAATTTAACGGGGACATCGACGCCCGATTCAGCGTGAACAATGTTACAGGCTGCATTTACGGTACTTAAAAAGCTATTCGTAATTATTCATTCTCTTATTTATTTATTTATTTATTTATTTATTGGAAAAGCCGTCCTAAATATTCAATAATAATAACGCGTAATCATCAGCTGATTTAATAAATCGTTTTGCATTTCGCTTCAAGCCTCTTTCCGGAGATCGCGTTATCACTGCATACTCAACAGTACAATTACTACAGTCCCACATTAAACAAAAATATAATAATAATATTTAACACACAATTACATTGCAACGATCGTATGATTATATAATATGTTAGTGATTCCAGGTACTTGCTATTGAGCGTCATATTCGCACCGGCGAGAAGGTATCTCTACACTATAGTTGGATCGACGCGTCACTTCGATGTACAAGTGATAAATCAGGAAAATCCTGTTTCTAGAGGCAATAAAAAAAAAATTGTCCAAAGTTCCGTCTCCGGTTCTCTCGGCAGGTACGTGTACAGCTTCCCCGGAAGAAAACATTAAAAAAAAGTAATTAAAAAAAAAACATTGTCCAGCGCCGCTAATGATAATGTCATCGATAATGCTATACGATAGATAAGCAGAACACGCTGTTACGCCGTTACACGACGCAGCAAAGCGAACAGTTCTAACTACAATGTTTTTTGAAAGCCCCGGTGCCTGGCACGAAATCACTTTCGACGATCCATCACGTCGTAAAGATAAGTACGTGACAGACCGTAAAACTTTCGCACGGTAATATCGGTGATTTTACGTCGAACCTGCAGAAAGAAACTCATTTCGCGAACAGCAATAGACAAATGAATAAACAAGCGAATTGGAATACCGACGAAAATATTTTAATATTTGCGCACCTATATGTTTTATTTCGATGATTACACATGCACATTTTAACTGTTCGACACTGTCACATGTAACGCGACCTAGACTCGCTTCACGTGCGTGTATCAATAACTCTAACTGTGTACGAGACCTGAACTGTATTATCTCATTGAGATTCATAGAATACACTACGTCCCATCGCGTGTGCCGATTCTTTGCGTCAAACGTCGTGGCATGACACTCCACGTCGGATATAATTATATCAATATCAAATACCGCTCACGCTCACAAATACGCCGCACTGTATGTTTGTACAGCTCGCAGTTTCCTCTCACAGCCGCCCGCTCAGTGAACGCACCAATTCGTTTCATTTCACGCTCACTGAGACTCAGTCGCTGCTGTGCAAAGTATCCCCGTGCCTACAGGACGCTGCGTTCTTTTTTATAGTACGTACCCACGGATACGACGAATACCACTGGGATGTTCGTGATAGCGCAACGCGTGGAACGGTAGGTGCGAAAGATAAATGAGAAAAATTTCTTTACGTACCCGCGAAACATACCGAGCGCTCTGGCAGGACAAACCGGTATGCGATCGATTTACCGAACAGGGCCGGTGTCTACGCTCGACTGAACGGTGCACAATGACCAGCCGGTTCTTTTATAGTGGTGTATTACAACGCTTGCTTTAGAGGCCTTTAATCTACCCATCCCCCCCCCCCCCCCCCCCTTCGACACTTGCCACTTCGATTCTATCGGTTTCCTCAAAGTAATAACAAAAAACATATTGGCGTTACATAGTCTCTGAAATAATAATCTGGCACATCATTCTTATTAACCTGCATGTACAGGTTGATTCTCATCATCTCTACAATGAAAACTGGTTGCTTCACAGTTCGCAACATTTTCCTGCCGAGCCGATCACGATCCTTATCTACCGAAGCTGATCGCTTGATCCATCGAGATTGTTTTTAAAGCATAGTTGAGGACAATTCGTGATGAGTCTTTTTTTTTATTGACGATAAGTTATCGCCCTTCAATGGATGTGCGACGGAGCGTCCGACTTTGTGTCGCTCCTTTCCCGATTAACCCTGGAGAGCTATCCGGCCTCGCTACAATTTGTAATGATAACCATCAGCGACCCGATCTGCTATCTTCATTTGGCGCAGCATCGCGCGTCACTCGAATCTTACACTCGAACCTGCAAGACGATACGGGCATCGGATTCAATCTGCATGCACGCACCTTTACCTTAATTCTGCTGACTGATGCGAAGATAAGATTGACTTTCCGGCGTCAAACGTGCTATCATACGGATCATAAAGCGCCCATACGGCTTCGTTTAATTCCGGCACTAGCCCACACCTCCAACCGTAATTATTTTACACGACCGGAAATCATTAAGCGATGTCATGTGCTTTCGATCCCAGCCGGGATCGTTAACATGCAACGGCTGCACCAGATATCGTCCTAGATTGACGTACAGCATCCGAAGTGTTATTTTTTATTCGTTCTTTTTTACTTCACAAAATCGGGCCTCGTGGAGCCCGCTGGTGGCGCTTCTGGCGATCCAACTTATCGCCGCAACTCAGTGCAACGTCGGTTGCAGCCACGTCAGGACGTCAGGCCGAACGCTGGAGAACAAACCGTCTTCGCTCTTCGATCGTTGAGGATTATTTACGCTATCAAAAATGGCATCGGACGACTCGTGGCGTACGCCGAACTTTCGCCAGAGCGTCGTCGCAAAAATGCAAGTCTATTTTGTCAGTGAATTTTTTGTCGACTCGCGAGAGAGAGACGAAGATGCGCCGCGTCTCTGTTGTCTCCCTTCCGCTTGTTGGCAGATTTTTTTTTTTTTTTTCATTTCGTGCAATGAATCTGCAAAAGTAGATCAATCTAACAAACCCGTATGTTTGCAGAGACGAGGCTATACAGAAGTCCGGCACTCCGACGAATAAGAACAGTATTGAGATGGAGAGTCATGTTTTTCAGAAAGCGAAGAGCAAGGTTAGTAACGCGCGAATCGTAAGCGCTGTACGTATGAGCGTTATCGGTCGATAACCCGTTATTTTTATGTCAATCAGGAAGAGTACCTCGGCTTCGTCGCGAGACTGATACTTCACGTCAGGGAAATGAGTACGTTTCGTCGTATGTTTTGTCTGCGATGACGCTTGCGCTACAACTTGTTGTTTATCTGCAGATGCGAAGAAAGGCGCGCCTGGAATAGCTCCAGGTTCGGGTCAGGCTGGAGGTCAAGGAATGCCGGATCCGATCGGTGCCCTTCAGACTCTGGCTCGCCAGGGCACTGGGAATAATCAGATGATGGGAATGGCCGGACCCGGGCCTAATCAACAGGGAATGGTGCCGCAGCCACCCTCTAATACAGCCGCCAACTGTAAGCCTCCTACTTCCTAATACCCAGCAGTTTTCCATTCAATCGAGGAAAGCAACTCGCTTTCAATTTTCCTTGTCCCAATTGTGCAATGCTGAAGACCATATGAATCCCTCGCCCGTCCGTCCCAGGTTTTGTAATCAACTGCACTCAAGACAGAAAAACTGTAATCAACTTTTGACCACACATTCCAGAATGTGTGAGAAAAGTTGATTACAGTTTTTGTTACCGACCGTGGTATTGTGCATGCTCTTATGGGTAAACACGTTAGAGTGCGAGAGAGACACAGTAAAAATTTTGAATACATTGTTCTGCAAAAATATTCTATAAACTGACAAACGAAATGTGGCCAGCACTGCTTAATCAAATATGCGATGCGCGCCGCAATTCGTTTTTTTAGTTTATAAACACGTTTCGGAGAAAATGATTTCAAAATATTTCGAGATTGTGTTGATTTTTAGTCCCACCTTTTAAGACTATATAAAACACCTCCCTCCCCGTCCATCCCGCGCTCAGTCGGTATCAAAAACTGCAATCAACTTTTCCCACAGGTTTGCGCACACTGTAAAAAAAAATCGTATGAAATTTAATGTATCGGACTGGAAGTTTTTATGCAAAAATTGGAATATTGAATTTCATGTACAATTGTGATGAAAAATTAATGTTCAGTGTATTAAAAACATTGGGAATACTTTATTTTTTATAATTTTCCTTATTTTTGCTATAAAAGTACTTTATTTTTTATAATTTACTTTAATTTCAATGAAAAAGTATATAAATTTTTCATCACAACTTTACATTAAATTTAATATGCCAGTTTTTGCATAAAAACTTCCAGTTGGGTACATTAAATTAACAGTCTTTGTTTACGGTGTATGTACGATCAAAAGAAAAGTCTCATCGGAAGCCGAGATCATATCCCCTTCCGATGAGACTTTTCTTTTGACCGTACATACCACATTCCGTGAGAAAAGTTGATTACAGTTTTTGATACCGACTGAGCCCAGGATTGGCAATTGTATCGCATGTCTTAATACGACGCGTCGTACCACGGTCGGTAATAAAAACTGTAATACTTTTTTACCGATGGTGCTGGAATTGGGAGGTCGAAAGGAAATTTAGATTATTTTCGTTTGACGCCGGGGTCTCAGCACACTCCAAAAAAAAAAAAAAATTTGTTACACTTTGCCTCAACCGAGAACGAGCTTTATTATTTACGATAGAGGAGAAGAAAGGAACGCTTATATTTTTTGCTAACATTTCTCCACTACACAATTTTGGTTTATGTCATTGTTTGGGTTTGTTCGGATGGTTCACGCTCCATTCTCTGACCATAAACATGATAATATACATCCAACAAAACAGTCTCCTCACTTCATTCAAAGCCGCAAATTTTTTTCATTTACTTTAAGTATATTTCCATGTCCTTGAGTAATGTAAACACGAAGTTGTTCCCGCAAGATTCCGTAAACTGGTTTCTTCCATTTCGCTTATCATTGTCCTAGAGTTTGGCAATCAAGTAGGTTCCCAGTGGCTTCGAGACTCTCAGCGGTGGAGCATCCGACGAAGAAACGACGGATAAAAGAAGAAGAAAATAATATATCGGCAATGAGTCTCCGACGCAAGAGACTTACGAACTTTTATTACATCCAAAGTTCCCCTCAGAGCGATCCGGGAATCACGTGGGACTCCGATGATTCAGTGACGAGACTAAAGATTGGAGATTCACCGAGATTCGCGAAGTGGTGCGCTTACTGCCTTCGGTTAGCCGCCGAAGAAGAATTTCACGAAAAATGGAAGAGCGAGACGTCGAAGAGCGAGAAGGTCAGGGACGACGTGCACAGCACGTGTGGATGGAGAGTCCGGATGTTCGATACAACTGTATGGTACACATACAGGCCGACGATCGACGGAGTCCGCGCCGAAGATGTCCGGTTTAAAATAGAGTTCCAGTACCTGAGACCTGTGCGCCGGTGGTTTCTCAGGCTCGGTCACAGCTTCCTACCGGAAATCGAGGACTGGTCGCGGCTGAGAAGAAGAAAATCCATAAACGGCGTCCGCTATCCGCTGAATCGACAAATAATGACGATACTCTGTAAGATCCGGCAAATTATCGACGTTTACATGCTGAAGAAACGTTACGTCGACGAGTTCCTGGAGAGCGTCGAGGAAGATTATCCCGATCTGAAAGTCACATTCGACAAGACTCTGGCAAACGTGACGCTCGTGTACGGAGCGGGAAGGGAAGAAGTTTGGATTCCCGGTTATTTGAAAACTACTGTCAAGGATTCCGTAACTATTTCGATCGATCTGGACGCACATTTCATTGCCAAGAGTCTAAAATGGTTCTTCATATGCGATAAAGGTTTGCCTCGCGAGATTCGTCAACGACTGAAGAACGATTTGATCAGAAGATTGGACATTTTTTCGCGACTACCCTTGAAGGAGGCCTTCCAGGACTTTATGTCGGGCTAAAGTTCGCACCGCTCCACCAACCCCAAATTCACAATATTTAATAATTAATGTTTTGTTATCATTTTTTTTCGTTTTTGTTTTTTTTTTTTTTTGAAAACCGCGTGAACAATATATAATGTTGATTTAGTCACGAAGATCGTGCAAAAAGAGGAATAATAGTTTTCCAACACCGATCGTTTATTTATACTCAGTGCTACAGAGCCTGAATCAACGTCCCGGACCGGGAATGAACATGCAAGGGATGCAGAACAAGATACCAGGAATGAATATGATGCCTGGTCAGGGAAACGGACCGATGGGCCACATGGGTCCGATGCAGGGTATGCAGGGAGGTCCGATGATACAACAGATGAACCAAATGAACCAAGGAAACATGCCGCAGCAGATGAATCAGATGGGGCCCGGTCAGATGGTGCAAATGGGACCCGGCCAAATACCTCCCGGACAAATGCAACAAAATATGCAGGTATGTATAAAGCGGAGTTTGCAGTCGTGCCAATGAGTTGCATACAATTTTTATTTTTATTTTTTACGGATTTTTCCTTTTACGACCAGTTTACAATAAACCCTGATTTAGAGCTCAGAAAAATGTACTTTATAATAATAATTAATAATGATTTGACATGAATAATATAGAATACAAACTAGTAGATTTTATACATTTTTATACACAATAAATTCAATGGAATTAAAGTGAAGTTAACAAAAAAAAAACGGATTTTTTTTTAAATCTTCGAACAATAGTAAATGACGATTTACTATTGTTTAGATAAGCGATGTGTATTATCATAACTACTATCGTTTGTTGCAGAATCAGATGCAGGGCCAGATACCAGGACAAATGGGGAATCAAATCGGTGGGCCTATGAGCGGCGGTATTCAAGGAGGAATGCAGCAGCAGATGAATCAAATGGGTCCCGGGCAAATGGGACCGGGTCAGATGCAGCAGCAGATGAGTCATATGCAACGTAAGGTGAGAGTCGAAACGATAAGGCCCCGGCAATCTCCGACGACTCGACGGAATTTTTACTCAGTATTCTTCGCAGCCAGCAGAAATGATAAATGCCGGCTTCCCGGGACCACGCAACGTCACACCGAATCAATTTCTCAGACAAAGTCCGTCGCCGTCTGCTCCGAGCCCCGTCAGTCTCGGCGCACCGTCCAGGTAATGAACGAAAAGTACAGCGTGGTGTCCAGCGGTCCTTGAAGTCCTTGAAGTCTTGGAACTGTTCTTGAATTTTGCTTGTTCTTATAAAAGTCCTGGAACTGTCTTTGAATTTTACCTGTCTTTTGATTTGTCTTTGAATTTTACCTGAATTTTGTTTATCTTTAAAAAATTCTGGAATGTCCTTGAATTTTTTATTTCCCCGCAAATTCGAGCTTGTTTCAAAATGTATATTACTTGTGACCATCCTAACAAAATGTGAGAGGAATTTACTAATCGATCGTTACTTTCAGTAATCAAATGGTACCTTCGCCCGCACTTGTTCCGTCCCCGAGTCCGCAGCATCCGCTGATGGCTGGACCGCAACGTTCCGTCGGTATGGCGCCTTCTCCCAGCAGCTCGCTCAACACACCGGGCGGGGTCGGCGCGACTCCGAGTCCTCAGGAGGATCAAGCATACAGAGACAAGATCCGGCAGTTGAATAGGTACATCGAGCCCTTGAGGCGAATGATAACGAAAATGGGCAACGAAGGAAGTAAGAGCTATTCAATGATCCACACATTATTACCGAAAAGATATTGTTAACCGATACGAATAATACGACGATGATTTTTCTACTTTGCAGACGTCGATAAACTTAGCAAAATGAAAAAGCTTCTGGAGATCTTGTCCAATCCCACGAAAAGAGTGCCTCTCGAAACTATCATAAAGTGCGAAGTAGTTTTAGAGAAGATGGACCTGAAGAGGGGCGAGAGCAGTATGGGACCGGTCAGTACGTCGATGAAGGAGCATTATTTTTTCAGTCCTCTCTTAGAGGCGGTCAGCGCACATCTCCAAAGTCCTGTGGCGAATCACACGCTGCAGCGAACTTTTGGACCTTCTCTCGAGGCACTGTTCGGCCCTGAAATCAAGTGAGTTTTTAATCACACCTCATTATGCTCGACGGAAGAAAGACGGAAGAGAAAACTAAGAGAGCCCTCTTACAGAAATCTGCCACCTCCGCTGAAGAAGCAAAAGATCGATGAACCCGTGAGCGATATACCGGACGTTCTCCAAGGCGAGATCGCACGATTGGATCAAAGGTTCAAGGTGCGTATACATACCTGAAATAATTATTTTCCGAGACGAGATGAAATCGTTTTTTTAAATACTTGTACTTAAAGAAACGATTTAATTCAAAGATATTACTGATGTAATATTAATCGAATAACTTCTTAGGTGAGCCTGGATCCCGCTCAGCAGAATGGCTCGAAGTGTATACAATTGATCTGTTGGCTGGACGATCGGCATCTTCCGTGCGTTCCTCCCGTATCGGTCACGGTTCCATCGGACTACCCATTAACGCCCCCTCGGTGCGTAATGGCCCCTCACGAGTACGCAACGGCGTTCCTGTACGCTGTCCAAAAAGCCCTCAACGCCAGAATCACAAAGTTACCAAAGCGCTTTTCCGTCTCGCAATTGTTGGACACATGGGAAATGAGCGTACGGCAGGCGAGCGCACCGACGCAGACTCCCGTCTCCGCAAGCACCGTACTCATGGGACTGTGAAAAATATCTTGCATTTTTATACATAAAATAAACTCAAAGTTCCTCGTTTCACAATTCCGCGGCCGGTACTGATATGATATTGTCGAGACTACGATAATTATGAGGGTCCAAATCCGTGAAGATAATAGATCTAATTTAAATAATGCATTTTTTGTTTTTCTTTTCGTTTTACATACAATGATTGTTTACAATATACAATATTAATAAAGTTCGGAAAATATGTTTAACGAAAACTTCCTCATTTCGATTCTAAATCGTTAATGACGATTGACGGCGACGATCCTAATTGTAGGGCCTAATTTTGGGACAATGTGGGCAACCGATAGGGATTCGGAGATCAAACTCGACTAACAGACCAACCCACTATATCCGAAATCCCTGGGCTCAATGCAGTTTAAAATCGAAAGACACAGCGAAATAGGAAATGTATCACCGACAGAAATCTTTGGGAATAAATGAAGTCAATGACAAAGGATTTCAAATACAATATTGTATCTTGATGATAATAATTATTGCTAGTACAAGAAAACTCTGATAAACAAGTAACGCTTTAGGCGAAGTGAAAAAAGCATAGCGAAATTTGCTCGGGTGATTACTATGTTATCGGATTCTCAGGTTTTGACCGGACGTAACGTCATAGCAGAAAAGTTACTTCCGGTTTGGGAAGCTCATTTTTCGACCAGAAGTGACGCCACAGTAAAAAACATCATTTCCGGTTTGATAATCTCATTTTTCAACCGGAAAATATGTTACAGAAGAAAACGTCCGGTCGAAAACCGAGACTTTCAAACCGGAGATGTTTCTCACTATGACGTCACTTCCGGTCGAAAAGTGAGATTTCCAAACCCGATGTGAGATTTTCCAAGTGTAAAGGGTAAAACTACTTTAACTTTTTTTGTAACTATAAATAGTTACCAAAATTAATTAGTAAATTTTCGTGAGATACATTCACTATTATAGCGAAGTAGTTATGGAAAGGATCGCCAAGATAATTTTGGACGCGGCAGTTATTTTACCAATTTTTTACAGCCATACATTATTACTTTATCATACTAATTATTACATTAACCACGTAAGGAGAGCTAACAGATCTTAGTGCCAGCGACTGTTTTTCGATTTAATATATAAAAAGTACTGTTTATAGTTTCCAAGCTGCTAGCAAGTTGCAGCTAATATTATAACGCGTCCATTATCAATATTTACAGAAAAAGAACGACTTTCTTTTACAGCGATGCTTTTCTTTTAACAATGCCCGCCACTACCGGCAGAAGTGGTGGGGAATGGAAAGCATATCCACAAGCAGCAAGACAGGTTTCAAGATAACAAGAAGCTGTAAACATATCGCCGTATTCGTATAACCTGCTAGTATCTTGTCCGAGTCATAAAATCCTCTCAAACTACAAGACGCGGCCAATATTAGCGACGAACAAATGTATCGAGTAACAGCTACGAGAAGTTTTTTCCGCGGCCAAAGAACAGCGTGAAACGAACCAGTAACGATAAACATAACAATCTTCGAAGGATGTTTCGTTGATTTTCATGACTACGACGCGTCCAACGATTGGCTATCCGCGCCGACTGTGGCGCGCAATTCAAACGAGCTATGAAGGACACGAGAGTGTCTCTCGGAAGATATGAAACCGGATTGTATTTCGCCGCCTGGACCATTGGGGTCTTCTATTCCATCTATAGAGTCCACTTGATCAGTTATTGTTAGAACATTATTCAATCGAAACTCTGTATCACTCAGTATAACTATAACTTGAAACTAATTAATTTTTTTTGTATTGCAGATTTTACCGATTACAATCCCTCTTACGAGGATTTCAGCCCAGGATGGTCGTGGATCGGAGGAAAACGCGACACAGCGGACGTCGAATGGGCCACTTGGATCCCATTCATGTTTACAATATTTCCTTGGACAGTGCTGCAACTTCTAGTCAGCCAGATTCTCAAACACACGTGCAACAGTACGGTAATGAATCGGGCCAGGGTTTCGATTTAATGTCAACAGTAATCTGGCTCCCTTATTGAGTATAAATAATTTCTTTTGTCAAAATCGCGGACCTGTTTGCGTTCTTGGACACACCTACTATTACTCGAAAGCAGACTATGATCTCTGCTATCTCTGAATTATTTTTTACCATCTATCTTATACGCTTTTCCTGTTATTTGCTTATTATTTTATGTATTTTTTTTCTTTTTCACCTTTCATCATCTGGCGTCGGGACACTCACTGTTTCAAATCGCTTGATGGTGTTTCTCCCATCAATTTGCAATTACGCTCAGCTCGTTTTCATTTAAATAAATAAATAAATAAACAAATAAACAAATAAATAAACAAATTCGTTGTTTTTTTCAGATACTGTGTTGCTGGTACCTGAGCATATCGATGCTTTTCCTTTGGAGCTACGTCGGTATTCTGGGATTACTCTGTATGCTCATACAGCCATGCATAGCTTGCCTGCTGGTGTCGTTTCGAAGCAAGAGGATATCGTGCCTCATTCATCTACTCTCGTTGGGCGTTATACAGTTAACTAAGACTCTGCACGTTCTCACGCAAGACTGGTTGAATCTGGATGATGAAAAGTACCTCATGTTCATCATCGCCATATGCTGGATGCAGCTGAGGAGCATCAGTTGCAGTATCGATAGAATAGACAGCTACAAGCACAAAACCTTAAGGGGATTCTTTGTGGACCTTCTGCACAGTGCAGCTTACTGCCTGTACTTGCCCACGTTGTTCCTTGGGCCATTGATTCTGTACAGTGAATTCATCGACGGTGTACGTAGACAAGAATGGCAATGTCAATAACATTGGAAGTAACGTATATAACGATCGAGTAAATTTATACTTTGCAGATCACGAGAGCTCCTGCGAGATGGAACTTCAATAGACTGATCAAATTCTTGCTCAATCTACTTCGCTATTTATTTTGGCTACGCTTCACCGAATTCTCTATGCACTTTGTACACTTAAATGCGTTGCAGTATCACCCCGAGGTACGTGTTGCGCACAATACGCGATTTTTAGATTTTTAGATTTACAATTACTTGTGCGTGCGTAAAAACTTTCCGCGTGCGTAAAACGCCCATTTTCGCACCTTGTGAAATAAAATTTTGCACGGTACTCGTGCGAAAAACGTTTTCTTAAATCGTGTGATTGCAACGATCGCCTTCGGCTCGTGCTACAGACTCTCACTCGTCAGAAAAAGTTTTATCGCACTAGTGTCGTAATGTACTATTACCGCACTTGTATCGTAAATTAAATTACTGTTTCATACAGGTCGTCGCCCAGTTGGAACCTTGGGCTTTCTACGGTTTCGGCTACTGCATGGGCCAATATTTTCTCAACAAGTACGTCGTCGTTTACGGAATCTGGGGTGAGATGAGCAGAGCCGACGATATTCGAGCGCCGCCGCACCCAAAATGCATAGGTCGCATTCATCTGTACTCCGATATGTGGAAACACTTCGACAGAGGACTCTACAATTTTCTGATAAGGTGCCAATGAAAATTTTATCTCGCTTCATTTCGTACCTTTATTTCCTGAGTTGCAGTAATGTACAGATTCGTTTGCGCAGATACATATACGTGCCGGTGACGAGAACAAAAATTCCATTAGCCAGGATAGTCGCGTCGTTGATGAGCTTCGCTTTCGTGTTTCTCTGGCATGGGATGCAAATGTTCATCTTCATCTGGGCGTTCTTCAACTTCATCGGACTGACGATTGAGGGAGTGGCTCGATCGATCGGAAACACTCCTCGATACACGAAATTCCGGGCCAATTATTTGAGTCCGAAAAACAGCAGACGATTCGAATGCGCATTGGCCGCTCCGCTTTTGGCTTTCTCGGCTATATCAAATTTTTATTTCTTCGCTGGCACTGATATCGGGCACAGCTTCGTCTATCGGATATTTCACGGTATTTCATTCGATGCTGGTGCGAATACACCTGTATATTCGAGTAATCGAGTACACAAGATATTTTCTCTTTCCAGATTCATTCGCGGCTGTTGGAACGTTACTTTTTTTGCTGTACTGCTGTTGTCAGGTATCGACGGAGGCGAAGAATTGGGAGAGACGACGATCTTTCGATACAATAAAAGTGGCGGAGCTCGATGGCGTTTCGGAGAGATGAGAAGAATCAAACGAAACGTATGTTTTACTATTGTACATCGTCATCACGATTGATGTTCGTTTTTAAGCTCTGCTAATCTTTCAGATATTATTTGCTGCAGCTGTTCTGTCGACTTAGCGAATAGACAGAGGCGTCCTTTGGGTAGACCCGCTTCATTCCACATTTCAAAAAGTTTCTCGAGAGTAGACGTACTACGCTGAACAGTTATTGTCGACATCATGACGTCTTCCGCCGTGTAGCCTTGGGCCTTGAGGAGTCTTATGTTGTTATGGAATTTTTCAAAGGCCATGGTCATAATCTTTCGACCCCTCTTAACGATACACTTCGCCATGGCCGGGTCGCATTCGAATACCTCGCATATCAATTGTTCTTTGCTGATGTCGCGTTTAAACGTAGCCACACGCTTGGCAAACCGCTCCCTGGCTCTAAAATCGTACGGATCAGACACAGTTGAATCAAACTTTGGGCGCTCGATGGGTCACACTGACAAAAAAGACACGGTTGAAACAACTAAAAATTCCGAACGTTCAAATAAATATTTTTTTGGTACAGCTCAAAAATTGATTAGTCCGACAATTTTTTGGATGCTTTCACCAAAATATTTTTCAGGCATTAGAATATTTTATTTGACCGGCAATTATCTGAACGTCCCTGCCCAAATCTTCTGGTTGATTCAACCGTATTTTTTAAAAATCGGTGCATAGAATAACTGCCATTACTCACGTTTCCCAGCTACGCTCCCCGCATCGCATTATCCAAGGCTTCAACGGATGCATGCCAAGCGCTTTCGCTTTCTCTACCTTGGTCTTTACTGTCGACAGAGGATACTTGAACAACGCCAGATCGTTAAGTATGTGCTCCGGAGCCATACCAGCAGCTGCAAAAGGAAACAAATTATTAGACTGCTGCGTGTCGCGTGACGTGAGTGGTCACAGATACATCTCATCCGGAAGAAATCGTTCGAGCAGCTCGGTACCTAATACGTATTCGGTAATCGTCATCAATTTTGGCGGCGGCATCGTCAGAATGAACGGACTGTAGCTGACGGCGTGACAAATCTTGACTATGTCGGTCTGAAACAATACAATTGAGATTAAGGCTTATTGGGCAGTCATGTAATATTTTTCGGAGTAGTTGGCTGGAGGAAAAGTTCGATCTCACATCCCGATCTATGCATTTATTCGTATGATTCAGTTTTGTTTACCTTTCGATTATTGATTTAATTTTGTAAATTTTCGAAAGCCAATAGGGTATTAAATAGCACGTTGTATAATTATTGATACGTATTTTTTTTTTTTTTTTTTTGTAAATGGAGCGATCTATTAATAAATATCATGTAAATGATGTGCCAATGCGAAGAGAAGATCACGATTATGCCTGGGTGGCAGAGCCCATCAATATATCAAATCCGCAGACTCTATATCAACTATTGGACATGCTACTTGTGTACAATATTCTCACAGAAGTCACAGGTATTTACTATCAATACCTGTTGCAAATATTTCATCCCGCTGACAGAATGTTAGGAAGAGGGAACGTATTTGAAGAACCGGCGGTGAGGAGTGCATTTTGGGCGAGATCAGTAATTTATAGATCCACGAGTTTGGCAAACTATCTAGGTGAAACACTGAACTTTGATTGAATCTATGCTATGCTATTCAGTTTTAAAAGAGTAGTGAGGCTGAGAGTCCTTCACTACATCCAGTGCCCAGATTATTGAATTATTTCTTTTGCGTTCTTTGCAGTAGCCAAGAGTGAATCGAATATTCCATTACTGTTGTTCGAAATTATATTAAGAGACTAATTACAAAAAGCGTGAAAATCGAGGTTTTAAGAAAGTTTCCTCATCCAATATACTTTTTTGTACAAAGCTTCTATGAACAATCATTTCCCGTGATTATTTGGCTTCCTCACAGAGGAATATGTAAACTTTCGTTAGATGGAAAATACGAATTTTTCGTAAAATTAAAACAAATCCAAAATCTCGCAAAATTTTACTAAAAATGTAACCAAACAGTGTGGATTGATCCCTCTGGCAACCTTACAAATTTCACCTTGATAGCTCAAGCCGTTCTCAAGTTATAAGAGTTTCAATTTGTTCAGATACACACACAGACATCCTGAAATTTTTTTCTAAATATGATTTTCCAATGTTTTGGAACATTCTGCACACAAAAATCCCTAAAAATGTTGTTATAAAAACAAATCTTCTTTACAAACAAAGGTTTGATTTCATATACATATATGAAGGATTCATCCTGTAAAATAAATAAATAAATAAGCAAACAAATACATAAATTGACAAATGAAAAATACAGAAATACATAACTAAAGTAAATAAATAAATATCTATATCAATGTGGGACGAACCACAGTCGAAACTTAACGTACAAATAATCGTATCTCATCTAAGCATGTACATACGTTCAATTTTTCTGCCAAGTAGTACAGCTTGTTACGAGCCGGCAAGTAACTGGCGTCGATCTTCGTGTATAATGAAGACGTTTTTAGTACCATGAGGGAGAGATGAAAAAGAGCCGCGGCCGCGTTGATGTCGACGCCGAAGCTCCTTACCAAATTTATCTTTAACTTCACTTCCTCCGGAGTGCCGATCAGAAGATATTTGTTGTCCTTTATCGTCGATTTGAACATACCGCTTTCCCTGAGAATCTGAAAGTTCTCATAAATTGTTTTCTTCTGTAGGCTTTTGAAAGCCGGATAATCGTCCACTGCCTTCGTGGCGTTCGCTTCGGATATATACAGGAGCATCATGAGAGCCGAGACGGCGTGTCTCTTGCCTCTTTTGGCATCTTCGACGAACATTTCCAAATCTCTGTGATTTTCTTCTTCATCAACATCGACACCCAACTTATTGATCCCGGATGCTGCTACGTGAGCTTTGTGGACAACGGAATTGCTCGTTTTCGCGACGAGCCTGGTCTGAAGATGCGTGTGGAAACGGGTCGTTAGAATGAACGTGCGCTTCAAGCACCAGGTCAGATGTCTCGCCATCGTGCGAGTGCACTGGTCGGACCGACGTTGCGTTCTCTCGGTAACCTCTCGATCCCTCGTCAACGTTGGAGGTTAAGCGAACAACAATAACGATTTCGTCATTACGACTCGTACGTTCGGATCTTTCCTCGGAGTGATAATCTGGAATACGACAAAGTTTGTTCGATCGATGACTTTATGAGATAATTTCGTTATTGTATCGATCGAGCAGCGATATTTTTCTTCGTACCAGATGGCGAAACGTGCATGCCGGTTTTAAGTCGCGTCACGCAGCAGCATAGGCGAGTAGCAGCTGCAAGTCGACAATCATTCGAGAACAATGCAATTTTTTCCCAATCTACGAATGTTACCATTAACAGTTGCCTCGCGATACAGTTTTTTTTTTAAACTGAAATAATCGATGATTTTAAAAGGAAAATTCGATCTCGAATGAATTTCGTTACGACTGTTTAAGTTTATGAATTTGAATACTATTTTTTATTGTTCGTAGAGACGATTTTTTACTAAAATAATAAGTATGCTACATAAGTAGATGTTAATCTCCAATTACAACATGATCGCGCTGATCGCGTGGGATCCAGAGACGCCCTTAACTAGCTACGCGACTGCAACATGTCCTGCGAATCATCGAGAAAGCAATGCGATAGCTTGAAAAAAAGAGAGGAGTTGAATGCAGAGTCCGCTCGTGTGGACGAAGCCTCGCCGAATGGCTTGCTCGGGACTCGATTATATTTTCAAAATAATGCATTCCACCTTTATTATCGTTTTAACAGATAAACTCGAGGTACCGGTTGGCAATGGAGATCCAAAACGGCCAGTGTCCATTGCGCACGTGTGCGCGCGCATCCCGATGCGCAAACTCGGTTCGAGGGTGGCAATGATGAGTCAGCCTCGAGAGTCCCAACTGAGTACGCAATCTTCGTATTTTTTTTCTCCTCAAACTCAATTTTCCATGTATCACGCAACATATCCGCGAACACATTACTTCGCGACGGTTCTCGAATTCGTAATTTTTTCCCTATCGACAGCTACGAGTATGTTCTCCGACGACAAAGCGAAACATTAGTAAACTCCGGGACGATAATGATACAGCCCTGAGTGAGATCGGCGCATGCGCGAGAGCGTCCCGTCGACTGCGCGACGGGAAAGAGGATGGGGTGGGATAGCCGGGTAGCGTGCAGGACGAGTCGGTAGTCGTGAGACGTGAGTCGAGTCAGACGGTGACGGGTTGTGTCTCTAGTGTCGTAGCGAACAGTTTAAGTACCCCCCCAAGTGTCGAGACAAAATGAGCTGGCAGGATTACGTTGACAAGCAGCTGCTTGCGTCGAGGTGCGTCACAAAAGCTGCGATCGCCGGACACGATGGAAATCTCTGGGCAAAATCGGAAGGCTTCGAAGTGAGTAACAAGCGCCATTGTAAAGAAATGCAGCAAATTGCGTGTGTCTCTCTCGCGGAGTACGCGCGATCTCTCGCATACGCATATTATAATCCCGCTGAGAGACGCACACGTTTGTAATCGGGCATCGTTCGCCGCAAAGACCGCGGATACACTACTTAGACAGGGGACGCCCCACTCGTGCTCTCGTGTGTCGCACGATACGCAAAACCCTATCGTATTTCCGCGAAACCGTAATGGTCGCCGGCTACGCGATGATGAGCCTGTCCTCGAGCCACAGCCGAGCGTCTCCGAATAGAACGCTCCGTTCCTGTTATATCGGCCAGTGACGCATATTTTTCCACCGCTCTCAACGGAAAGCACACTGGAACGAGCGAAGCCACGGGGGGAGTCGCCGGGTTTTTCATAAAAAAAAGCCGGCTGCCTCGTTGCTTTTCTAACCCCGAAAAATGTTGACGGCGAGGCGCGAGCGCATTGACGCGCGCGCGCCCGCGCTCTCCCGAGCTCGCGAATCAGCCAGCAAGGCAACCGAGGCGAGTAATCGAGAACCCTCGCTCTGCCACGTAGTAACCGTCATCGCGACCCTGTTCCCGTCGAATCGGTTTGTGCAGCCTCGGCACAAAGTATAACCGCCCGAAGGACGGCACACGGATTATCTCCCTTCATTCGAATAATCTACGGCTCGCTGACGAAAATTATCCAATCATCATATTCGGCGAGCGTAGTCCTTGATCGCGAGGGCGCTCGGGAAACTTATATAGAAATATCGATCGGTTGGTGGTACGACTGGTCTCCTCGCCGGCTCGACGTGCGAAACACGATTGGTGATATCTCGCGTTAACTCTCGCTCCGCGAGAGGGGAGGAGACCAGCGAGAGGAGCCAGCCCGATAATGGGAGACCGCGACGCAAGATCGATCCTCCGCCACGCTTTGTATTCCCTCCGTCCCGGTTAGCTTTAAAAATATATTTTCGAACTGTCGAAAGAGCCGACGTTCGAACCTCACCGAGGCACACACGAACGCGGCCTCGGAGTTTCTCCGGCCACAAATAGGGTGTGGCAGATTTAGCACCCGAAAAAATTCAACCCGTATGAACTTTCGATCTTCTCGACGTTGCCCTTTTGTCACGATTGCAAACGCTTCACCGCCGTACGGATTAACAATGAAACTTTTGCCGCTACTCGGATACATCGAGAATCGGTGATGGAGGCTCGAGGAAAAATTCTGGAAGCCAGACGGCATTGTTCGTCTCCCGGGGCGCTCTCTGCCTCTCCCTCATTTTTCTCCGCGGGCCTCTCGCTCGCTCCGACTCTCTTTGTCTCACTTTCTCGGAGGATAATCCCGTTTGGTGACGACGAATGGAAGTTCGCGAAATATAATTCCTGAGCATTCTCAACAGCACCGGACCGCTGCTTGTCAAATCCATTACAATTTGTTTTTAATATTTTATATTTCTTATCTTTTTTTTATCATCATAATAATAATTATTATTATTATTATCATCATTTTTGAACTCCACCTAATTAGTCTACTATCTTTTGTGACGTAGTCTGTGAGATAGCTGAATAGGCGCTGCAGGTCTGATGTCGCGATAGGCGAAGATAGGATGAATGCTCTCGGTGCTATGCCGCGCGCCGGCGAGATAAAAACTCCGACGTCTCGCAAAACCTGTATTCGAGACGACGAAATCGAGCGATTCGATTCAAGGCGAGGAGCACGTGTCGACGCCATGGTTGCCTGCGATTCGAACGAACCTCTCCCGTGCCGGTTTGCGCTGTCGGTGATTCGAAGAAAAAAAAAAAGAAAAAAAAAATTATCGTACACGGAGAATCGGGAGGAAAATATCGAATGTCCTTTGGGGAATGAAAGGTAAAAGTCGGCAGCTGCTTCTGGAGCCTTGGGTACAAGTCGCGGCGTATACTTTCCGGTTGCGGATGCCAAAATGGCGACAGCGGACTGGGCAGCAACCTTGCCAGGGCCGTAGTCGCGAATGCTCGGGCCCTCGCGATTCTTACAATCGCGAAACAATTAACGGAGAGCATCCTCCGGAAAGATCGATGCGAGACAGATAACGAAAAACCGAGCATGTAACTCATTGTCCGAAACAATCTAATTGATAATTCGCTCGTACACGCTTTGTAGCCGGGAAAGACAATGGATCGCGATCATTGTTGTAAGGACTGGAGGAACGATCATCAAGCGATTGCAGAGAGAAATAAAGGACATCCAGTTAAAAGTTTCTTCTCCGTAAAAAAAAAGAGAAATAATTTTTTTTAATGAATAAATAAATATAATAAGAAAAATGAATGCCGAACTAAATAAAAGAATATTGAGAAGAAAGGAGAGGGGGAGGATTGACAGGAATAATCGAGCAAAAAGCCAAAGGAACGAAAGCGTGTTCCATCGTGGCTAGTTCCTTGGTTCGCCGCATGGCGACAGCGATTGGCTCGGGCGACTCGGAGGATTCGCCATTTTCACCGTTAGCCCGTGAGCTTCGGCGGGTAAAGGGAGGTGGGATCCGGACCCCGACAGTCGTGTGATTCATCGCTCGTTCAGTGACGTACTGCCGATTTCGAGCACCCGGTGACTCACGGAACCCCTCCCTTTATCTCAAGCTCTGTCCCTTCCCATCGTACCCCCGGATAATTTTAAACTCGTTATAAATCTTTCGAGACAATTGCGTGTGAGCGCTATCGCGTTTAACGAGCGTGGCGATAATAACAATGGTTGCAGAATTTTGAAATCCGATGCGAATGCTGCTCGGCGGCAAAGGTCGCCGCTGAGCTGGAACACCTGTGTGCTGCAAAATCCTCTCTTGCAGCAAGCACCTGCGTAGATTTAGCCGAATAAGAACGATTTAAAAAAAAAAAAAAAAACGAAACAATATCGCGAATGGCTACACGCAAGTTCGGTCGACCAACGAACCTTCCCGCCGGTCAGAGAAGGCGGTACTCGTAGCTTCGTTTGCAGGTTTGTCGGTGACCGTGACGTCGGCTGCTCCGCGAAAGGAGGTCACCCTCGGACGGATCGCCCGACGTTATCTCTTTGGAAGGCTTCGGCCACGCGAGTTCTCTGCGGCTTTGCGGCATCCCCTTTCCGTGGGGATGTAACGCTTGACCCCGAAAACTGACGAATCCTCCGCCCGATTTAGTCAATCACGCGGAGCCGCCAAATCGAGAGTCCGAGTAATCTTCATACCGGATAATTATATCCGCCGAAGAATTATAAATAAAACTTATATTTAGTCGTCGCTTCAGCGTTTTTACCTCGGAGAGCGGCGACGCTTCGAATTTGGCTCGACCGTCCGTGAACGTCGCAGAAAATGTCTGACGTTGCAGCAGCGCGGGGCGACGGGGACGCGCGCGCCGCCTCGCTATATTCACTTATTCATGTAAAATGCATGGCCTCAACCGAGGCTCGCGTCCCGACGTCGCTAAAATGGAGATACCGAAAGTCTCTTTCGCAAGCCGCGCGAACGCCAATTGGTTTTGGCTCGCAGCGGTAATTAATCTTACGGTCCGCTCTTGTACCTGCTAAGCCGTTACTGTGGATCGTGAACTGATGTATAACGTTGTTGATTCGCAGGTCAGTAAAGAGGAACTGGCGAAGCTCGTTCAAGGCTTCGAGGAACAGGACATACTGACGTCGTCGGGTGTCACTCTGGCGGGCAATAGGTACATCTATCTGTCGGGCACGGACCGCGTCATTAGGGCAAAACTGGGAAAAGTCGGTGTTCACTGCATGAAGACGGCGCAGGCGGTTGTCGTCTCCCTATACGAAGATCCCATTCAACCACAGCAGGCTGCATCAGTTGTCGAAAAATTGGGCGACTACCTCTTGTCCTGCAACTATTAGGTCAGTAACCATCGAATCAACTCGTCGCTTTCGAATGTTTCAATTTTTCATATGTAAAAAAAAGAATTCAATTTTTGCGCTCACGCGAAGGAAATATATCGTGGTATCGAAAGAAAAATGGGCGACTTGTCCCGCAATTATTAGGTCGAATCAATTTATTGGTTTCCAATTTTTTTATTTTCCTATGTAAAAAAAATAATTCAAATTTCGCGCCCACACGATTAAAGTATATCGTGCATATCGATCATCGTCTTGTCGAAAAAAATTTCGACTATTAGGTCAGTAATCATCGAATATCAACTTATAGTTGACGAACCTTTAAATTTTGCTATAAAAAAAAAGAATTCAAATTTCGCGCTCACCCCGAGTGAAATATATAGTGTTATCGAAAAAAAAATTGGCCCCCTTTTCCCGCAGCTGTTAGGTCAGTAATAATCGAATCCATTTTTTGATCGTCGAAAGTGAACATTTTCTTATTTAAAAAAAATTCATTTCATTTCCCCTCACGCCAGTGAGACATATCGTGCATATCGATAATCGTGAATGCGCGTCGGTGACTCACGCATCGGTTTTTAACGATGGCAGTGAATTTTCTTTCGACTATTCACATCGCTATGACTAACTCTTTGTAATCTATTCTGTACCTGTTCCCCGTTGTAAACCCGTCGACCATCCCCTTCCCCTCCCCTTTCTCCGACGCACACGAGGAGCCCTGGCGATAATTCTCCATTATAGGCTATTCTTACTACCAAATAACATTCCAGCGCGCGACCCTCGAGGCGGTCGCTTGAGAATCGTCGAAGCGGCCATCTAACCCGGAGTTGCTCTTTGCTTTTCTGTTTCAGTAACCTCTGGGACCCAACACAAATATCTAATAATTAATGATAATGTTACGATCGATTATTTTAATGACAGCGAACGGAATATAAAGAAAAAAAATAATAATAAATGCGCCAATGCCGGGCCGCGCACGAGAGCAGCGGCCGAGAACCCGGCGACGCCGCAGCCGCAGCCCCCCCGCTCTCTGCGACCCGACGAGAATTCATCGTGTCGTTCTACTACTCCAGTCATCGTCATCGTTCTCTACTCCTCGACCAGAGCAGAGCATCGCGTTTCGCAAGGGAAATTAAAGAACAAAAAAAAATAACAACAACAATCGAAAACAAAAAAAGAATTAATAGAAGGCGCACGCGGTAAATCGCGGACAGGCAACGTAACTACTGCTGACAACAAAATCGCTGTGAAAAAAAAAAGTACGAGCGGCGGCGCGCGAGCGAACGACAAGATTCCCGCCCGCAACAATTCCGCGACGCTCTGGCCTCCCGTTTTCCTCCCCGCAATGTTCAATGCTCCCATCTTCCACGCTTCCTCCGTACCAAGCTCCGACGGACGAACCGACGGACGGACGGACGCGCGCACACTGATATCTCCCACCTCGTTCGTTGCACCACGGCGAGAGATACAGAGGACAATGCGCGTCACACACGCGGTCTATTCAGCGCGTTTCGTGCGAGAACGGAAAAGACGCGCGGGAGCCGACTTTGCAAATGCGCCCGACCTTAAACGCCCCCGCGTCCCGAGGATCTCTGACCGGCATTGAATGGAAAATCGCCATGAAAAAAAAAAAGAAAACCCAAACACCAGCAGCAAATCAGCAGACGCAAGAATTAATAAGCATAAGATTATACCGATAAACACGGCGACAATGATAATTAAACTCGTATCGTATATAAAGTTACGGCCTTTTTTACGAATGAATAGAGCGATCGAGAGCATGATACATGTTTCGGAGTTATAGGGTGGTGCGCGGCCGAGCGAGCGAGCTAGCGAGAGAGCTTTACGTGTGCGCGGTGAATAAATGACAAAAAAAAATAACTGTTTGAGGAGAATGACTTTGGCTCGAGGAAAGAAACGAAGAACTTGAAGATACAAAAAAAAAAAAAAAACATCAACAACGCGGGAGATAGGCGAGACGGCCAAATCCGGTAAAAGATCAATAAAATTTGGCTGCAATTAATCCAGCATTACGGAACAAGAAAAAAAGAAAAAAAACGCGGTCGTTTTAGCTATTTAACTGTTTTATTATTGCTACGTATAAGATAGGCGAACGATGTGTCATATTGCTGAGATTTTTTATCGACGATGGAATATACGGGCGCGATGAGAAATAATAATGGGCGAAAGGAGAGCGAGCCGCGCGACACGTGCACACCATCCGACATTTTTACACACAATCATATACATTCAGATGCGAGCGAGCGAGCGAAAGAATCATACAATGCAGAGACAGTTACACTTATACAAACGCGTATCAAACAAAAGAGATGAAAAAAAAAATGAAAAAAAATTAATAAAAATAAGAAACAAACGGGAGTGTGTGCGTATGTGAGAGGGGGAAGGGGAGATAGAGCCACTGTATCGCAGAGGGGGTTTATAGAGAGCGCGCGTTTCGCAAATGATTTTTTACTAGTAGCGAATCTCGCCTCGGTATCGAAGGCGCTCGACGAGTGTTGATTCGTACGATCTTAAACTGTGTCATCGTGTAAGTAGTTAGATACCAGTAGAGAACGAGGAATGAGAGCATCCTTTTGAGGGATCCAGGCTAAAGAGTACGAGGTGGATGACGACGATCGGGGGGGGAAAAAAAAATGAACGTGGCGAGAGATAGAGAAGCAGGCAAGATCGGTGGCACTGACTCTCCGCGTCGAGTGATCCGACCAGCCTTTAAGCTCGACGTTCGATCACATAGCGTAGTATCCGCTCTCCGACATTCACACTCCAAAACTGTCCGCTACAGAACTATTATACTTCTTTGTACTACTACCGCTATCGCTAACTACTACAAAACTACTACTACCTAAACTACTACCACCTTAACTATTACTACCACCTTACCTATTAATTACATACTATGAACTGGCCGCTTGACGCTTGAAAAAAAAAAATATGAAAAATGAAAAAAAAAATGCGTGTGATTATCGATGTGCCAAGCGCGCCAGCCCGAAAAACTACTATGTAACGATTTTTATCGATAAAAAAAAAATGAAAAAAAAAAATTGGAAAGAATAAAAATTGAAGCAACAATTGTATAACAAAAAGTGTGTCGTCTCGCCAAGGCAATCATCAATCTCGTCATTAATTTTGTTTTCGTTTTTTTTTTTGTCATGTTTTTTTTCGTCGTTTTCTGTTTAGTCCCTTTGGAGATGTCGCGGTCTATGTCTTTTGCACGAACAGTAATACATAATATACCTGATAAAAGGGAGCGCGTGCGCTCGGGAGAGCGTCCACGGGACACTGAGAGAGTGAGACGGTCGAGTTTAACGAGCGACGAATGCGAAGAACGAATGCTGCGGAAGGAGCGGAGGAGCAAGAGGATGAGACAGGGGGGGGGGGGGGGCAGTGAGAGATAGAGTGAGAGGAAAGATAATGGGAAGGACAGAGAACCCGGGAGATAGATAATGAGAGCGACGGATATGAGGTGTAGCTTTGTAAAACGATATTTCCTCTTAAGATTTTTTTTGCATACATCAAAAGTAAGATTGTGTTAAGAGAGTAATAAATTTGTATAAAGTGGTGTAAGACACGTGTTCGACTTATTTGATCCTAACAACATAGCCTTAAAAAAAAAAGGGACATTTATCACGTCGAAAAAGTTGGTAGACGAGGAAAAAAAAAGCATAAAAGAACGGAAACGAAAACGTTCACCGCAGGAGTGCTATTTCCGCAGGCTGCGACCGCCCGGAATTTCCGACGGGAAAAAGATAAGAACGACCCACTTCTGACCGCCTCGACGGCGAAGAGCTTCGCAATATTCCTCGACGCTGCTCGATTCGACGCCAGCGCTCCCCCCCCGTCTCTAATCCGGTAAGTAAACTGAGTCACGCTCGTCCGGAAGAGGCGAAGCTGAAAATCTTGATCCTTCGACAGCTCGTCGATTACTGCCCTCCACCGATATGACACGAACGGGGAGTAGGTTCTTATGTGAGAATAAAATAAAAATAAAGATTGAATGAAATGGTGCGATGTAAATGATGTCTAAAAATGTTGATATATATTTTGACCCTTCAAAGTTTAATGATTCCTGCTTACAAATCCATCGGGGCAGTAGCGTTAATCGCAGTAATGGCGTTCGGGCGCTCGAGTCTGATCGGCATGAACAGCGGCGACTCTATCGTTCGATGACACGGGCAAAAAGTTTTTTTTTTTCGTGGTCGAACTCACTGGCCAACACGCATTCCACAGACGCAAAACCTCTCGTCGTCGATCGATATAAAGCTACAGATTTTTGTACTAACTCTTTGGCGACTGAATTGCAACCGTCGAACCTCTCCGCTTTCCTCTCGGAGGCTTTGTTAGACCTACGGTCTAGCTCCGCGGGCTGTTACAGGCCAGCCACCCGTGCGACCAGCGAGGCGAAGCGAAAATCGATTCGAAAGGTCGCGTAAGGTGTTTGCCTCTTCTTCGTCTTCTTCGTATTTTTTTTTCTTTCCCTCCCCTATGCTGAGTCGCTCCTCGCCTGGATCTTGCGGGCTCGTAACGGAGACCATACTGAGAGCTCGGGGCATCCGTCGCGAGGTTATAGTATCGATTAGTCGTCGGCCAGATCAGCTGTTCGCATCGCACGCGAGCGCCCGGAACGCCCGACTGTTCACACCTTATCTTAGATCGATAATTATTCATAATCGTCGAATATTACTCATACAATAACATACGCGTAGAACGTATCAATCATACCCGCTATGCTTACATCGAGTACACCGTAATCTACGTATTAGGCGATGAGTTTTAACGAGCACGTACGGGCACACAAACTTCGCGTTCGTGTCTGTGTGTTATCGTTTTAATATATTACTATTATTTAAAAAATAAAAAATAAATATATAGAAAAAAAAAACAAAACAAATAAAAACGAGTACAATGATCCTGAAGAATTGTGACGCGAGCGCGGGGGAAGATGCTGTCGATACGGAACGTAAATTAATTGTCTCGCGAATTTGGCTCATCCCTCCCGGCTGCGCGTGCGATTCACGATCATTTTTTTTTTCTTTATCGCAGTAATTCAATTTACAACAATCGTTCATTACAACTATCGCGTCGTATTAATTTTATACATAAATATATACGGGGATTATACACACAAAGTGTATGGTATAAGTGTACTCTTGTATCTTTAAGGCATGTGGTTCGGTGCTTAGCTGCTATTACTACGATTCCCGAGCCTGGAAGTCAACCGCGTTCACTTCCTCTTATATTTCGTTACTGGTTTCCTTCTTTTTTTTATTTCCTGTTTTTTTTAATTAAAATTTTTTTTTTCTTTCCCTTCGCGTTCAGACGACGGTGACTAGAGCACGATAAGTTCCGACACCCAGCTCGTACTTTGTTTACCCCGGTTGGCGCGGAGCGCGTCGAATGTTTCGTGACACAAGTTGGCCCGCGGTATGAAATTATTATGCTCGCGCTAGCTCGCTGTGGCGTTCCAAGCTCGTGACGGTGCGACGGTAGCGTGTGAGTGTCGAATGGAGAATGGAACTTCTATGTGTGACGATGGTGGTTGAAAATTGCGATTGTAGGAGCAGGGAGCATTTTTTTTTCTTTTTTTTTTCTTTTTTCGGTGATATTCGCTTCGCTGATTATGCGGTCTGAGCGTATATTATATCGGATATACGCCGC
Source organism: Ichneumon xanthorius (assembly GCA_917499995.1). Taxonomy (NCBI): domain Eukaryota; kingdom Metazoa; phylum Arthropoda; class Insecta; order Hymenoptera; family Ichneumonidae; genus Ichneumon; species Ichneumon xanthorius. The sequence goes on along the minus strand of OU824202.1, from coordinate 19,586,964 downwards.
GTCTATGTTTCTCGGGGGAGGGTTCTTTTTTTTTTCTCAGAGTTATACAGCTATATCAATTTTTGTTCCATAATTCTATATAGAATAACGTGTATAGTTCGTGGAGGGGGTGAGGGCCTCTCTATCTCGAATAAATAGCTACGTTAATCTGCACTCGGATATCGGAAAGAGCGAAGAGATTCTCGCGATCGACTACTACGATCCCGGCCCTCTCCTGTTCGGTTTTCCGGAACAGCGAACAATTTTTTTAATTTTTTTTTTTTCTTCTTTTACACAGCTGGAGAGCGATTATCGAGGACGTCGAAGTTACGTTTTAAGCGTCCCGTACGCGAGTACGCGCGATTGAATTTTCGACGTAGCCCTCGTTGCGTGCAGGTTTCGAGTGCGGCGGAAGAAGAAAGTAGTAGTTGATCAGTAGTTAAAAAGAGTAGTCGGGCGGCCGAGCGCAGCGGGGACTCCGCTTCGATGAAAAAATAGGACTCATCCTCGTATAATTCGTTATCAATTTGTTATTTATTTATTTTTATCGTTATAGTATTTTTTTTTATTAATATTGTTATTTCATCATCATCATCAATTATTATTCGTATTGTTATCGTTTATTTGTTAATTAGCATATATTAATCATCGAAGAATCACTATTAACGTAGAAGTTATTTAAAATTAATAAATAATAGAGGGGGGGTATTTCGGGTGTAGGCGCGTTCGTAACGAACGATTAAATTTCTTCTTTTTTTTTTCTCTTTTTTCTTCGTAATACACGATAACCGAGACTTGTACGACGTCTCTCGAGCGTGTAAAAAATACGTACGTGAATTTCCTGGCGAGGATTAAATTCCCCGACCGCGAAAGGTGTCACGCGCCGCACTACTGGATTCTTTGGGTTAATACTCGTGCTGTGACCGAGCGACCGGCCGACCGATCGTCTATCTTCTTCGATCTCTCTGTTCTTCTCTTTCGCTTCAATATTTTTTTTTCTCTCTCTCTCTCTCTTTCATTATCTTTCCTCCTCCCCGTTTTATATCTCTCTACAAACTAATTACTGCACTTTCCACTTATCCTCACCCGATCGGCTATGCTCGATCCTCGACTGCTTCCTCGAGGCCTGTTTTTACCCACCACTTGCCACGCGGTTTCAATTGATTTCGCGCGTTACACTTTTTTTTATTTATCTTTTTATTTTAATTTTTCCCAGCCCGCACTTTGTTCGGCACTAATCTCGCTCCCCATCCCATTCCTTCCCTCGGTAATCATCGAGGCTGCTCTGAGCTCATCAATCAACAGCGAGCACACAGACCATCGAGAATCGAACGCTCACTTTCTCTCTCACTCGCAAACCTCTCTATCTACACTCGATAATTTTTTTTTTTTTTTTTCAGCGTTGAAGAGAAATATAAATAAAATATGTGAAAATGATATCGAAAACCCGAATTAATTTTTTACGCTGCCCGAGGAAGAGATGTATCACTGTACGATGCAGCAACATGGATTGCTCACGAGATGATTGCTCGTCGTGGTTATCTGACGTCTGCGTTTTCCTCTGCCAGCGCGCTGGTGGCTCTGCTGATTCTCACCGAGCAATTGTTCCTCGTGCTGCTGCTGTTGCTCCTGGCTCATCTCCGTCGCTGGATGAGACTGCCGGCTGCACACCAAAACGCACCTGGGCTATTGGTTCTCGAGTGAATAGTGTCGCGAGCGTTTCCAAAAGCTCTTGAAGAAACCCTTCTTCTTTGGAGCGTCGCTCGGCTCGCCGGTACCTGCGACACAAAGAGAACCGCACTGGTTTACAGAGTTTCAGGCTTCGAGACCTCAATTACCTCAAAATAGCATTTGGAAAATAAAGAGGGGAAAAAAAAGTCGCCGATAGCCAAACTGAGCAAATTGTAGGCCTATCGGCTGGAAGCTCCTCCGACTATCCTGAGGACTATACTGATCGGTATTTCAGGCACGTTTTTGCGGCCAGCTAAGAACTCGCCGGACACGCATTTTCGAAGAGTGTCTCGGCATCGGTGTATCGTATCTCGCATCTCAAGTAGTTTTGCTTCCGGTCCATTCATACGCAGTACATTTGCTCGCCATTGCTCGACGAAACTCTCGGACGCTTGTCTTCTCGAACAACGGTCTCCGAATCTACGCCGGTATAAATGTAGTGGCATTTTTCTTGCGAGAATTCACTCACGAAATATTTGTTGGGCTTATTTTTTTTTTGGTCGATGGGGCATAGAAAAAAAGATGAAAGTTGAAGGTAGAACAAAAATGCGTAGGAAAATGCGCATCAATTTTCGGTCCATTCTCCTTGGACCGCCGGTAAAAATATCGTGGCGTTTTTCTCGCAATGAATGCTTCTTCGATGGGTCATAGAAAAAAAAGAAGAAAATTGAAGATATAAAAAAAATGCGTAGAAGGGCGATCGAGTTGGCCTGATGGACGTCGACGTCTTCGATGCCTATGTTATACGAATAAATTTTCGGTCCATGTTTCTTGGACCGCCGGCAAAAATATTGTGGAGTTTTCCTCACGAGAATTAATCTACGAAATATGTCCGTCTGATTTTCTTGTTCGATGGGTCGTAGAAACAAAAATAAGAAAGAAGGAGAAGAAAGTTGAAGATAGAGAAAAATGCGTACACGGGTGATCGAGTTGGCTCGATGTTCTTTCGCACGACAACGTCGTCGAGGTCTACGCTAGGCGGATTAATTTTCGGTCAATTTTTCTTGGACAGGCGGTAAAAATATTGTGGTCTTTTTCTCGCAAGAATGAATCCACAAAATATATCTTCGGCTGATTTTCTTCTTCGATGGGTCACAGAAAAATAAAAGAAGAAAGTTGAAGATACAAAAAATATAGTTTTCCCAATGGACGTTATACGGATAAATTTTCGGTCCATTGTTCTTAGACCGTCGGTAAAAATATCGTAGCGTTTTTTTCGCAAGAACTAATAGACAAAATATATCTTCATCTGATTTTCTTCTTCGATGGGTCATAGAAAAAGAAGAAAGTTGGAGATAGAAAAAAAAAAATCCGCAGACGGGCAATCGAGTTGGCCCGATGGACGTTATACGGATCAATTTTCGGTCCATCTTTCTTGGACCCCCGGTAATAATATCGTGGAGTTTTTCTCGCAAGAACTAATCCCCGAAATATATCTTCGTCAGATTTTCTTCTCCGATGGCTCACAGAAAAAAGAAAATAAGAAGAACAAGAAAGTTGAAGATAGAAAAAAAAATCCGCAGCCGGGCAATCGAGTTGGCCCGATGGACGTTATACGGATCAATTTTCGGTCCATCTTTCTTGGACCCCCGGTAATAATATCGTGGAGTTTTTCTCGCAAGAACTAATCCCCGAAATATATCTTCGTCAGATTTTCTTCTCCGATGGCTCACAGAAAAAAGAAAATAAGAAGAACAAGAAAGTTGAAGATAGAAAAAAAAAAATGCGTAGACGGGCGATCGAGTTGGCCCGATGGTCTTTCGCACGACGACGTCGCCGAGGCCTACGTTATGCGGATCAATACCCGCAATAGTGAATAGAGCATATCTACAGCTATACTCTAACCGGGATCGTCTCTCCGCCGGTAGAAGAGAAGAGAGACGAAGCCAGGCGGGCACACGCGCCCGCGCAAACCACGGCCGCGTGTCTCGGGTGTGTCCGACGTCTCTCTCTCCGGCAGCATCATCGTCATCCCCTAGCGAAGCGAGTTGCGGTGCGCGCACGACATACCGCGAGAACATTTCGTTTTGTCCCGACGCTATGAATTTCCGACGATTTTCTCATCGCTCTTCCCCACCCGTATTTCTCTCTCCGCGTATTTCCGTTCGTTCGACCGTCCCCGAGTTTCCCATCAACCGTTAGTCCGCTCGAAGCGAAATCCACCGGCGGGGACGGACACGCCGAGCGATAAGAGGCTCTCTCCTTTCATCCCTTCGTCCCTCCACGATTTTCCACGCACGTCCAATACGTGACGTTTGACGTGAGGGTTTTTGCCTTCGACAACCCATTATTATTATTTCTCCCCCTGAATTTTCTCCCTCAGCCTGAAATTTGTATACAACATCGTGGACGGTCGGCTCCGCACTGCAGGAAAAGTATGCGTCGAGAGGGAGGGAGCGAAAGCGAAGACTCGTCCAGGGGTCTCAGCCAAAAATAACGAGAGGACTCGACGATGCGGCGGGCACGGCCAGAGCCGGAGGATAGACGTGCGGAGTATATTTCCAAAGTCCACAGTCGGGGAGAGCGAGAGAGAGATTGAGAGACGAGAATCGGCTCCGTTCTAGTAACCATAGCGAGCCAGGGTCGACGGAAGCGTCTCTCCCGGCTCGCTCGTCTCAATTTCCAGCCGGAGAAACTTCTGCACGAGCGCACAGCTGGTCCGGGCCCGAGGAGGGCGGAGGGAGGCGAGTTAATACTCGACGAAGAAGATAAAGGGAAATTGCTTCTGTTCGTCCCGACCGTGTAGTTCTCTCCGTATCGCGATCGTCAAAGAGAGGAAGGCGCGGCACGGAGAAAATCGGAGTGCGTTACGTGTCGAGCTATGAGAAAAATTATTCAACCGAGAGATCGGAGAATGAGGAGCTCCGCCGGACGGAGTCGCAGCGTGGGGTGGCTCGCCGGCCGTGCGGGACGACACGAACTCGGAACGTCGAGTCATCGAGTCGTCGGAGTTTATTTCGAGATTTTGGATCCGTCGTCGCGTCCCGCCCCGAACCTCGTCTCCCGTACGACGTTATGTATTTTCTGCCAGCCGTGGATTCTCCGTGTGGGCATGCACGCGCAGCGGCGCAGCGGAAAAGCCGACGCGTCGAAGCGCCGAGTAAGACTTCAAAAATAGAGCGACGTCCCGAGTCTCTCCTCGGCCTCCGGAGTCGTGCGAGCCCGACTGGATCTAGTCAGCGCCGAGATAATTCCCACATGTTCTCCCCGACAGCGGCAGCCGTTGTCCTCGGGTGCGACTCTCTTGCGCTCCGTGGAATTCATTTTTTCTTTCTTTCCTCTCTTCCATTCCCCGCGAGATCTCTACGGGCCGGATTACGGGGCTGGGCACGAGATGCACTTACCGGGATAAGGTCCCGAGGGGGAAACGTTATCCTTGCCAGACTTTGCCGTCGACTCTTTGCTTCCGCCTCCTGAAACAACAAAGAAGAGATACCTCTGTTACATACACAAAAAAAAAAACAATGCATGATTATTTTTTCTCTATACTCTACACTCTGAAAGATCAGCTAATTTCCATATAGAAGAGGGAAAAATAAAAAAAAAAAAAAACTAGAAGAAAATAACAATGAATGTCTCGTCTCTCCCTCGCATGATGTTGCATAAGGCTCGAGTTCCCGGCATTACGTGCAGTCGTGCGCGTTAATATTTCACTGCCGAGAGCTTTCGGAGTGCCGTACGGATGTGTGCGATTCCACGCAGAGGAGAGCGGCGGGTTACGCGCTCCGGGGGAGTTCCTTGTCCTTCCGCGGTCACGGTCACTTATGTCTATCGGTCTGGCTCTTCGTCCGACGGTTCGAGGCTGTACCGACGAAGCTATGCGACCGGGCATATCCATCAGCATCGGGCCGCTTATTTCGCACGCGAACCTCGGCCAAGTTCATGAACCCTCCGGGTCCGACGGGGACACACGAGGCGGCTCTCGTGCGATCGCACCAGGGGTGGAATGCGAATCGCGGAGGGCGCCTCCGGCTTCGCCCGATGCCGGTACCACCTCCGCCCGCCCGAAAATAAATCAATAATTTCCGTTGGCGACGAGGTGGCCCAGCAGGCGCGCGAGGGAAAGCGGAGAGTCCTGCGAGGCGAGGGCGAGCGACTCGATGAGCCTCGACGTTCCACTCTCGATCGATTTTATTTCGTCCAAAGGTCTAAGCGTGAAAAAGTAAAATAAAAAAAATTAAAAAACCAGCGAGTAGCTTCGAATTTGCGAGGGACGAGAAGCCACTTTGGGGAAGCTGCCCGATGAAGATATTCATGAAGAGTCCCATATTTAATTTTTTTTTTTTTTCATCCTATGGAAGTGCGTACGATGTACGAGCGAGGTGGGTGAAAGGGGAGGCGAGATTGGTTCGCCGGTCTGAAGAGGAAGCCCGAGCGAGAGATTGGATCGACGCCGTTTCGCTCTCGCCGCTTTTATGTGTTTTGTATGTACAAAACAGCATTGAGAGAAGAGAAACGGTGGATGTATCTATGGGGGTTGCTGGACTAGAGAGAGCGGCAGACGAGCCAGCAGACGGCAGTAACGATTGCACGGGGCGAGGCGCGGCGCGGTTTCAGGAGTGCGCGCGCTGTCCTACCCTACTATGTACAACGCGAACACGTTCCCGCTGTTCGGCAACCGGCGAGCCGCCGGAGCGAGGCTCCCCCCGTCGCGGAGAACGGCTCGGTCGCCCTATAGATTCTTCCTCCCCCCCTCGACGCCTCCGCCGCTGTGCCCGCTGCTCGTCCTAGTCCCTAACGCCACCCACTCTCGGCAACCCCTGTTCTCTCCGCCACCAACACTACTGAGCTTTCGAAAAACATCTCTCCAACCAGACTGAGTACACAACCGTCTGCGCATCGACCTTTCTCTCAGACGCTCTTTGCGAAATGAGAATATAAAGAGAGAGGAAAAAAAAGCCAATACGAGCAGATAATTTTTCATCTCTCTTGAACTCCGTTCCGACTTTCAAATGTCTGCCTTATCAGCCAAGGGTGAGCGAAGTGACAATAGAGTGGCGGTATCGTCGGCGTTTTTGCCCCACGAAAATATCGGCTGGCGGAGCGAACGACCGACGTTTTCTATAAATAAAATGACCGATAAGGCGAGCCGCAACCGAGCCGCTCGAGGTGGCGCGTTCGCTCGGCGGGTCTCGCAAACTTCCTCGTGGATCTCCTGTTGCCGTCCGGCGTGACGGATCGTCGATTCATCGAAGATTCTTCGAGGTGCCCGATGACGAGTGACTCTCGGCGACGCTGGCTTCGGCGATCGTATCGCTTCCTTCTCGAATTCCGATGACGATGTTCCCGTCGGTGGCAACGAACGTCCGCGGCGACGACTCCCGTGCGCGGGTGCATGCACATCTGTAGCGAGCGGTGTGGGAAGTTTCGGACGTGCACGGAGTCGGCAAGCTCTTCCCCGCGAATCGATAACGCCTGAGACACCGCCGTTGTGCCCTCCCCGCTCCGCAGCGAATTTCTCCACCTACATACACAACAGCAAAGTTTCATTATTTTGTCGCAGGTTTTCAGCGACCTCGTTGCGCTCGGAGATTCCGCACATCGGTCTCGATCGAGATCGTAAAAGGATGGAATCGACGAGACTCGGACGGACGCGAGAGGCCAGACGAATTTACAGCTATTCGAGACCCGGACCGAGTCGAGGCTCGGAGCCGACGATCGGTCTTTCGGTCTGTCGGTCGATCGGTCGAACGGCTGCTGACCAGCCGGCTGGACGAACGGCCTCCTTTGCCGAGCGGGAGAAACGAAGAGAGAGAATGACCAGGCGAGAGCGCCGAGGAGGGGTTAGCGTACCGGCAGCGATACACGATGCCGACACAATTATTACTCGGCTCAGCCCGAAAAACAATCGAGAGGGGCCGTGAGAGAACAAGCGATTCGAGGACTCCTCGTACTCGACTCTCTCGATGAGTGGTGGACGAATATAAAAGAAAAAAAAAGACGATTCGCTCCTTGTAAAGTGGAACGACGGTGTGGATCATCGTTCGAGGCGAGGAATTCATTCGCGGATCTATAGATGGTAGTCTCGGAGATTTATCTCGGGAAATCTTGAGTCGAGGCGACGAGGGACGAGTTTCCAAGTGCTCCGCTTTGCTGCGCGGTCCCGCAACGTGTAACGTGGACGAGGCCTTGTCCCCTGTCGTCACGCATTCAAGGTCGGCCACATTCAACCAGACACACACCGGGGAGAGGCACTCGGTCTCGATATTAGCCGTGGAATAGATGGAGCCACGAACCGTACGCCGTTCGTTGCGGAGACCTTCGGAGGTCTCGTCGGGTTCGACGAAAATCCTGCGGCTTCCCCACCGAAGCAACGGCGCAAACAATTTTCCGAACATCGAGACTGAGGGAGAGAGAGAGACACAGACAGATTAATCTATTTCATGCAGCAAAAAACACCTAGACGAATATATATATGTATGTGTAAGACTCGAGCGGCACAGCTAAGCCCTACATCGTTACCGAGGACTCTTTTTTTTTTTTTACATGGCAATGGAATTAAATAACAGCAAAAAAAGCGTATCTAAACGACAATTAGTTCTATGGTAAAGTGAGAGTATGACGATAAGCGATAGACAGAAAATACTATACGTATATACAAATATAGAATCGTATGCGTTAAGCTGAAGAAACACATTCTGCGGCATACGTACCGAGAATCGAGCATTATCCGCCACGAGATTGCACAAATTCTACCTAGGAATAGATTTTCTTTTTTTTTTTTGGTTTCTAGTAACAGTGTCGAATGCGGGATGTGCAAATGTGGAGAAAGAGGGTCCTCGAAAATAAATAAATAAACGGGGACGATTGGGAATGCGACCGGAGAGGATTTTTAATATCAGCGACTCGCGAATTCACTCGCGTTTTGCAGGCGCGACGCAGGCTTGTCTGTGAGCGAGCGGGCGCGCATCGCGATATTAAAGTTGACGACGTTCGACGTCGTTGTTCGCAAATCGGTCCACGAGAGGGAACAGAACTGAGGAAAAATCCGTCGCTTACCTTTCTTGATGAGCAAGCTAGTGACCCTCCGTAGTGCCTCGCGTGTGCTGGAGGCAGAGCTGTGCTTACTTTGGCCGAAGTATTTGTTGGGAGTGATGTTCGTCGGCAGAGTCAAGGGTTTGCGCTGATCGCCGGAGGCGCCTGGCAATCTCGACTCGTAAGCGCTGTTCAAACGCTCGAGATGCTCGATCGAGGCGGGTCTCGGCTGATTTCCACCCTTGCGCGTCGGGTACCATCCGCGATTCGGACCGCCCGCCAGTCGCAAAAGTTCCGTTCCAATAATCGCCTGTTCCAAACCGGGATTGTTCCTTCTGTATCTGAAAAATACGATGCAGCAGCACCGCCAATAATTTAGTATATTCTTTGTGTCACATAAACACACTTAAAAAAAAATCATACGAAATTTAATGTACTGGACTGGAAGTTTTTATGCAAAAACTGGTATATTATATTTCATGTACAATTGTGATGAAAAATTAAGGACCAGTGTATTTTTAACATTGGGAATACTTTATTTTTTATAATTTTCCTTAAATTTACTATGAAATTACTTTAATTTACTTTAATTTCAACGAAAAAGTATATTAATTTTTCATCACAATTGTACATTGAATTTAATTTATGAGTTTTAGTAAAAACTGCATAAAAACTTCCAGTTCGGTACATTAAATTTACAATTTTTTTTTATATTGCATAGACGAACGGACTCGAATTGTTCGACTTACCCAGTGGTCGCCGTTGTGGGAGCGTACCAGCCGGGTTGTCGTCGGGGCTGAGTCGGATTGCCGGCGTGCTGAGGGGTCCTGGGCACGTCGCTGCCCCTCGCGAAGACGGGTGTCTCGGGTAACGAGCATGAGGTTTGCATACCGGAACCAGGACAGCCGACTCCGAGCACCGTGGTTCCGAGAGTGCTGCCTCCTGGAGCGACACTTCCGGTAGCCGAACCGCCGGTTCCGCAGTCCAGTACGCCTTCGGTCGATGGCGATTGTCTCTTCGTCGTCATGGCTCGTCGTCTCGACGGTCCGGGCAAATCCGTTGGCAGAGTGCGTCGCTCCACCGGTACCTGAACAATTAAACGATAGCGTTCTTATCGCAAATTCCATTCGATACAATTTCAATGACTTAATCTACGGCTTCCGGCGCCGGCCACGGCTAATTGCCATTCTCTGCTCGTTTTCCGCATCTCTCTCTACTCGCGCAGACGTGACTACGTTACAACGATACTCTGTTCGAGTGCTCATCCGTCCCTCCTCGTGCGCACCACGAGCCAGGGAGGTACGACGAGATTAGCGTACAACCGCTGGCACCTACTCTAACCGCATAGTCGAAGAGTCTCCGAGCCCTTGATTTTTTTTCCAACCGCTCGTTCGAGTGGCCTCGTGTGTCGAATCGAGAGCTTTAATGTTTTGCGCTCGATTTTCGATCGACGGCAGACGCGGCTTGCCGCATGTCTCGAGAGCCGATCGTCGAACGAAATTGCCTCCGAACGGCCGTTGGGGGCCTCGATGAAACGATTAGCAATGCAATATCGCGAGCACGGAAGCAGTGCGGGAATTGTAGTGGACGGAGGGACATAAAGCGCACCTCTCTTCTCGAACTACTGCCCATATTGGAGGTTCGACGTCCTCTCGAAAAACCCGCGTCCATCGATCTTGTGTCCAGCGAGGATTGGCTGTGATCTTTTCCATCGATTATCGAGAGACCGACGCGGTGAGGGGGCACACGGGGCCTGTAGCCGTCCATCGTTCTTGTTGTTTGTCTTGGCTTGGCTCTCGCTGCAGCCGTCGGTTGAGAGACTGGGCCGTTGCCGAAGTCGGAACTCTCCTCGTCGGCTTCCTCGACCGGAGACGGTGGAAGCGGCGGGAATTCGAGCACCTCGACGCTGACCTGTTCGATAAAATTTTATTTAGAATATGCCTTTTTTACATGTTTTTTTATTTGCCATATTTATATTTGTTTTTTTGTTCATACCTGGAAGTCAGGATTTTTCGAATCCTCCAGAATAGCATCAATGACATTCTCGATCTGTTTGTGATCGATTTTGCGATTCTCCAGTATCTGACCGTTCTGATGCTGGTGCTTGCCGAGTCTTCTGTCCGACGAATACAGAAGATCGGTCGACGAGGCCGGACAACCGTTGCTCGTCGATCTTCGAGGCGGCCGATCGAAGTCCGCGCTCTCCGAGCCACTGCTACTCGTCTTGGATGTTTCCGAGTCGAGTGAGTTCTGCATGTTGCAAGCCCGATTGTCGTCCCGGCTGGCCGACACGAGCACCGTCGACGGGGAAGTCGCGGACGCCGACGGAAGAAGCGGCGGGGCGGTCGCCACGCGCTCGAGAAGGTGTCTCTTTCGATTCTCGGCCGCGCTGTCGCCCTCGTAACTGTTTCTCTTGGAAGCGGTCAGCGCGTCGCCGCCGATCCTTCGAGTTCTCTTGCTTCCGTCCTCCGCCACGTAAGATTCGCTGTTCTTCTTAACGCTCTCGATCTCCTTTATCTCGTCGCTGACCCTCTCGAGTTGTCGACGATTTTCGTTCAGCGCCTTCTTCACGATCTGATCCTCGATCAGCACGTTCACCGGAATCTTCGCCTCCGACCTGCCGGCCGCCGACTTTCTCGAGGATCTTCGCGACCCCGTGTAAATCGCCGCGGTCGCCGTAACACCGCCCATGCCCGCTTCCTTCTCTCGCGAGAGATTCGTACTTATATCGAGGCTCTTCGATGTCGTGACGGAGCTTCGTGCTCGAGCGGGACCACCGTTGCAGGCGCCGCTCGCTTTTTCGATCTGCCGCGCTGCCGGTGGATTTTCTTCGTCATTCTCGTCACCCTCCTCCTCCTCGCGCTCGTCGAGCGGCGAAGGCGGTAATCTTGGAAGTGCGTCTTCGTCAGAATTTTCTGATCTGCGAGCTTTCGTGACTTTGCGACGGTTGTTACCGGCGTCAACCTCGTCTATGTCGTCCTCGTCGTTGTCACCCTCGGCATCCGCGTCTTCCTCGTCGTCCTCCTCGTCGCCGGAAATAGGCACGATTCTAATGAGATCCGGAGGTGCCGGCGGAACGAAGTCAGGCGGTGGCTCGTCGAGACCCTCCAGACGTCCCTCGCGCAGCAAACTCTTGATATCGTCGAATGTCGTGGAGTAACGCTTTCCACAGGCGTCGGTGAGTCGTCTGTCGAGCTCGCGACTACCGAAGGAGCTCAGACTCTTCGTTTCGGTCGGTGAAACGATCTTCGGTACGAGGGGCTTGCGCTCACGTTTTCTACCTCGTCTTATCACGTAAGTGCCGTTCTTCGACAAGTCGCGCGGATTCACGCGGTCCAGGTCGTTCGTCGAGGAATCGGAGTACGGAGATACGAGGTCATCGTCGGTCGTTGATTGACGAGGATCCTGCCAGTCGTCGAAGTCCCTCAGCTTGGATATCGAGCCGGCACCTGGAATTGCGTTATGAAATATTAATACATTGAATAATTTTCATCGACCGTACTTGAAAGTGATCTTTCTTATAACAACTAATTATATTTTCAAAAAATTCAGATTCTCGTCGGAAAAACTGTTTTATCCGTCGACCACAGTCGCACAAATATTTCGCAGTTACTATAAGCGTCATCCGGTGTAAGTTAAGTTCCATTTTATATACAAGCGGTTATTAATAATGTTGTTAATGTTTCCTGGCGATCTTTTTTTGCTTATACGTTTGTTTGGACCATGGTTTTACCATTGTCTTGTAATTGGATGTAAACCCGTAATAATTCAATCAATAAATAAAATAACTCGTTTGTATAATAATATGCATCGTATCAATAACAGCGTCCACGATTCTAGAGTATCCTTCAAGTTCCCACGATAACGAGAATTGAGAATCGAACGACGAGGGTAAGACGATCGAACTGGCAAACTCACTGGACACGTCGCTGCTCCTCCTTCGTCTCCTGCCGACAACTTTAGTGCTGCCGGGTGCATAAAGCGGATCCTCCTCGAGGGAGACCTCCCAGGCGATAGAGTGCCGTTTTGCGATGGGTGGCCCAGGGGCGGGCAACAGTTCCTCCAGCGAGTCATCGGAGAATCGCTCTTCCTCCTCCGACTGTGTTCTAAAGTCCGTCGAGTTTCTCGTCGAGAAGTCGGAGTTTCTCGTCGAGTAAACGTCGGAGAATCTCTCGCTGGAGTCGGCCCGCTGACCGAGGAGAGACAACGACACGAAGTCGAGATTCCTCAGGGAGAACGGATCCGATGAGGGAACGGAGACGCGATCGTTGGAGCTGGCGCTCGCGACGGCGAGCGAGAAGTCCGAATTGAATCTCTCGTTCGACGTTGAGTTCGCCCGTGAAAAGTCCGACGAGTCACCGCCGCCGTAATTGGCCCTCATGGAGAATCTCTCGACGCTCACCGAGCTAGATCGCGGTATCGACGATCTGCCGGACTCGGAGTTTCTTCTTCTCTCGGAGAATCTCGCCTCGCTCGAGTCCGATTCGGCGCCGTTTATCCGATCGGCGTGAGGCTCGATGGCCCTCGTCGCCATCATTCTGCCGCACTCCTCGGCGCTGCTGGATTTGCTCATGTCATTGGGCATTCTCTCGCCGGCGGCGTCGTCCTCGGCATCGACGCAATCGGCATCGTCGCGCTCCTCGGCCGAGCGTTCGACGCGCTCGGGACTGTCCGAGTCTCGACGATGGCTCCTCGACTTGGGATCGACGTCCTCGGAGGAGCGTCGACGTCGGCGTCTCGACGCCGTTGCCTCGCGACGCTTCTCCGACTGCTGATGATGATGATGATTGTGATGAATCCTGTGACTCGACTGCTGGTGCTGTTGCTGATGATGATGATTGTTCGGCGCGCTTCTCGTGGTGTTGGTGCGCGCCGATGAGGCGACGATGCCGGGTATCCAATCGAAGGATACGACCCTCGCGTCGTACGGAAGACTGGCGAATTTGTCCAGAGAATTTCGTCCAGTTTGGCTGCTGCCACCGCCGCCGCCGTTCCTTTCGGCGCTCTCTCCTCTCCTCTCCCACCATCCATAGGGTCTTCGGTGTCTGGTCTTTGGCTGTTGAATCGTAATACACAGATCGAGGGGTGATCAAGATCGTGCGTTTGCTTTTATCGTCGGTATAACGACCAACGCGCTTCTACCCGATATCTCACACAGGGCACGGCGGTGTGCACGCTCGCCCGGTCTCTGTGTGAGTCTATCGCGGAGACGCGTGGTACGCCGCTACTGTTCATATACTCACGAGGGTAGTTTGGCTCGTTGCCGGATCATGGATAGCCCGATGAAGCTCGAGCGGCGAGGAGTTTTCCGAGTCTCTCATGGCATTCGCATTCGAGCGTGCAACGCCGGTCTGATCCCTTCTTCCGCTCTGTCTCAGCGACGAACTCTTCACGCTCGTTCTCTTCGACGAGTTTCCCGGGGATACCCTGTCGGAAGTAAAAATTGATTGATAAATTCATTCTTCGTGCGACGGAAGAAAAACCCTCGGTCAGATAGCTCAGACCGAAGTTTTCTCGGCGTAACAATATTGATACATTAGGCAGATGGGATAACTTTCTTCGGATCTACTTAATACATGCTCTCCTCTTTTTTCACCCCGAGGGATCCGGATAAGAGTTTCTTACATATTCTTACATATAGGATAAAGCTAAGGGATTACCGGTATGGCAAACGAGAAAACGATAAATTTCGTTGCCTGCGAGGGATTAAAGGGCGGGGGCGGGGGGGGGGGGGGGATACGGGATCGGGAGAGTGTGCGAGGGTTCGAGGGGTGTGCGAGGGGGAAACCGTGCGAGTGTTAGCCGAATAAAGGGAATGCGAAAATCGTCGGCGGCGGAAACGCCGCCGACGTGGCGGGCTCGCCGTGTTTCTCTCTCTCATTCTCTCTAGCGGGTACAGACGATCGATCCCGGTGCCCCGCTCGAGCGGGTGGTCGCGCGCACACCCCGCGCTCGTCCCGACGTTCTGTTTCACCGGTTATATACTTGTAGTGCAGAAGCGGCGAAAGCGGCAACAGCAGCGGCAACGTGGAAGACACGACTGCCGTGTGTGACTTCGTGCCCGCTTTACTCACATGGGCAAAAGTGTGGATATAATACGCTCAGCCTCCTCCGGCGGCGGAGGAAATTCTTGCGTCGCCTGTGGCAATACACCGGACGATCCACCCGGACCCGCGGACTCCTGCAGGGGCTCCGGACAATCCGGTACTGGACGCAGAGCTACCAATGCCATTTTCGCTTTGCGTCCATTCATACTCATGTAGCCGTCGTCTTCGGACTGGTGACCACCCGTACCTTGAAAAGAAGAATTATATTTTTAATAGTGATAATAATTACTGTTGCATATTATTATGGAATAATTACATTGTTTGATATCACGCTTCATATTAGAGATTTATTCTCATGTTTTATTTTATTCTATAATGCGATATTTATTTTTTATATTTTCTCATTTAAAGCTACAGGAGTTGAAGATTTTTTATTTATGAATTTACTAATCGATATTCGTAGCTATATTTCTATGTGTAAAAATAAAGAAATAAATGTTGTAGTATGCGAATCTTAAGACAGAAAATAGAAAAAAGAAATGAACTGAAGATTGAGTCGTCCAACTGTACATGGAAATTCGTTTGCCAATTTTGTGTCTCATTGGTGAAAGAAGGTGAAATTATTACATTATTACAATAAACTACTAAAAGCCTATCCGAGCCAGGAATGTAAAATTTAAGCTTATAATCGTATTCACTTGGCATCCGGGCGACGTCTCGATAGACTTATTTAAAGCAAATCGAGTTGAAAATTGTGTATTGATGAATTACGTATCGATTCGAATCTATATTCGTATGTATATTTCTATTTGTGAAAAGGGTTTGTCCCGTAACAATAAATTTAAAAACATTATAATATGTAAATCTTAAGATCGACAATAGGAAAAAAATATGAACAGAAAATTGATATAGTAAATTCGTTTGCCAATTTTGCATCTCATTGGCGAAAGATGGACATTTTTACAATAAACTGCTAACAGCCTATCCGATCATGGGATTTTTATTTTAGCGCACGTAATCGTATTCACTTGGCATTCGAGCGACGTCTCGATAGGCTACGAATGGAGTTGAAAATGATGCATTGATGAATTACTTATCGATTCGTATGTATATTTCCATCGATAAAAAGAGTTTGTCCCGTAACAATGAATTTAAAAACATTCTAATATGTAAATCTTAAGACCGACAATAAAAAAAATATATGAACGGAAAATAGATATAGTAAATTCGTTTGCCAATCTTGCATCTCATTGGCGATAGAAGGTGAAAATTTTCACAATAAACTGCTAAGAGCCTATCCGATCTTGGGATTTTAATTTTAACGCTCGTAATCGTATTCACTTGGCATTCGAGTGACGTCTCGATAGGTCGTCGATGGCGTGGGGCTGCGGAAGAAGACGAGGTTCAAAGATGATAGGGTAAGGTGAATATCGTACCTAGGGAAGGGCTTTCGTCGTCTGGAGTGAGTCCGATACTCGGCTCGGTACTGCTTCCGCAATCCTCGCCGGCGTCGGCCGCCTCGGCGACGACGTCGGTTCGAGCGGCACCGCTCCTTGAATCCCCGTCGGTCCCGTTGTTGCTCCCGTTGATTCCGACGACGACGACGACCCCGCCGCCACCTCCTCCCCCTCCGCCTCCTCCTCCTCCGCCGATACCAAACTCCGCCTCGGCAGTCTCGTGCTCGTCGTACTCAGAGAGCACCTTGTCCAGCAGTTCGATCGATCGTTGAACATCGTCACCTCTGGAACAAACGGTTTGCGTTCGATTCTATAGAGATTAACGTTCGTATACGTACGCTACCACGACGATTGTAAAGGGAATGCGCTCCTCTTTGACGTTAAACCATGTGGACAAACGGGCGACGCGACTGAGAGTCAATCCAGACATACAGCATTCTATGCAAGTTCGTACAATCGTCGCTGTATATATGAGGCATTCCATACCCTTTCGACCTTTGTCTAACCCTTCGTATCTTGGATTAGATCCGCCATTTTTTATATTACTGAAATAACTCACAAAAGCACAAAGACTAAAATTGTTCATTATTAAAATTTAAACAATAAATAATAAAATTAAGTTAAAAATTGTTTATAATTATTTGTGATTGAAAAAATTAACTTATTGGTCGCCACAATTTAAATTCTGAAAAATCGTGCGTCATATGTAAAAAATTGTAAGATTTGGGCCGGTCTCACCGTCTATTTTTTTCTAATTTGTTTCGAAAAAAACTGAAAGAATTATAAGCAAAGATCAGTCGATTATCGGTGATCGCTTGACTATTCTTATATGCAACACTGCCTTTTTGGGATTTTTTGCAAATTTTACTGAAGTTTTTTTTTACTTGAAAAAAGGAAACTTTTCAGAATGCCCCATATAGAAAACTCGAGTCTGTCGTGATGTTTAAGGGGATCGGACGTAGGTTCACGGGGACTTATCTTGGTATATCTCGGAATGTAATTCAGAGTTATTCTCTCCAGCTCTCGAAAACCTCTTGATATAACCGTCGATTTATTTTCATTCGCCGTGTTGACGCAGACGGTAATGTACCGACGTTTAACGCTCCGGCCAAGGTCGAACGATTCTCCATTTTCCTTCGTTCAACGCAGTCCAAGTCTAGTCCGGAGGAAAATAGCGGCAGTATATCAAATGAACGCCGACAAACTCAACACGATAGCGACTAAACACGAAAAGTCTAAATCGTGAAAGTGAGCACGCAACATTTTACATTTTACCAACATTTTACCAGGTGCAGTTAGCTCTGCACCTGGACGTCTCAACGGTAGGGTATCTTCTTCCGTCACTTCCGGTCCCGAAAATTCTTTTTTCGACCAGAAGTGACGTCATACCGGAAATATCTGACTTCCGGTTTGAGAATCTAATTTTTCGATCGGACGTCGCACCGGAAATACGTCACTTCCGGTTTGAGAATCAAATTTTTCGATCGGACGTGACGTCGCACCGGAAATACGTCACTTCCGGTTTGAGAAGCTAATTTTTCTTCCGGAAGTGACGTCATACCGAAAATCCATGGCCAAAATACTTGCGGTTTGAAAATTTCATTTCCATCACTCGGTTGCGGAAATGGCCACTCTTTCGCCCGCTACGCGTGCGTAAAACCGCCATTTTCGCACCTCGTGATGAAAAATTTCGTACATCCCTCGTGCAAAACACTTTTTCTAACTCGTGTGATTACAGCACTCGCCTTCGGCTCGTGCTGCAAACTCACACACGTTAGAAAAACGTTTTTCGCCCTCGTGGAGTAATGTACTATTTCAAAATGAAAGTGACGTTTTCCCATGTGACGGTACTTCCGGTTGAAAAATGAAATTCTCGAAACCCAAAGTGGAATTCTTCAGCATGACGTGACGTCCGGTCGAACAACGAGATTTTCGAGCCCGGAAGTGACGTTATTCCCCAACGACGTCAATCCCGGTAAAAAAGATTTTCAAGAACTTTCTTGGCGCCGAGCCGACTGATAGTAAGATGTCGCGTGCTCACTTTCGCGGTACAGACTCTTCGCGTTCAGTGTTCGTGGTGTCGTCTCTTTAGGCGTTAATTTGATATACTGCCAAAACAGCGGTTACCCATTTGTATTATAGGTAATAACACGGCCAGCGGTGGAGGAAGCAGACGACGAGTACGAGGGTTAGGTGAGGGCACCGGGACCGAGAACGAGTGTGCAGAGGTAAACGTGCCTCCGCCTCCCATCGTCGACCGCGCGCGGTAACTCTCGCTCGTCGGCTCGCTCGCAACGGCCAAACGTTTCCCCAGTTTCCGTGGTGCACCGTCGAAGCTCCCTCGTGCCTCGAATCTCTCGCTCTCCCGCTCGGGGTTTCTGCCTCTCTCGCTTATCCAACCGTTCATAAATAAAGCTAAGCGAGAGAGCGGTCTCTCGCGAGGGCGCGGCCTCGTTTACGGGTCTAATCGCGAGTAGACGAAGCCTGCCAGAGCGGAGAGGCTCTCCGGCTCTCCGCCTAGCGCCGCTGCTGCCGACGGTGGAGTTCGTAATTGCGAGAGGTCGAGCGAATTACGGTCCTCACCTCTCCTCTCTCCGGATATTCAGTGATCTATGCATCTCCCGCCACCTACTTCGCAGTTTACGACAGCCAGACGAGGGATGCCCGTCGACAAGGTAAATTTCATCCAATTCCGAATCATCACATTTTTTTTATATACCTCTATTTATTTACCCTTCTCTTCTTTTGTTTTCGTTGTTTTTTTCTTCCTTTTCATTTAATAAAGCTCGAGCGCGTCGATTCCGTTATCTCGACGCAGCAGAGAATAGAGCTTTGCCGGTCCGGCGTCGCTCTGTTCAGCGCCGCTCGACTATAATCGGATCGGTGAGAGAGAGAGAGCTAGCGAGGAGCGCTCGTGGCGTACAGAGCCACCTCTCTGCACACGTACACGCGGACGGATTACCACTCGGCCTGGACTACACAACGTCATCGACCACCGTGCAAGCTTTCTAGGTCATTCGCGTTTATCGACCAAGGATTCTCTCTCCGGACATACGTGTATACAATAAACGTTTCTGTGTAAATCGCGGTGTGCACGGATGTAGGGGGCGCTGTGCATAACATTTGCCGTGCCCGCTGCACGGGGCGGCCGGCCTATAACCTATAACTGTCAGCCACACTCCCGGCCTCCGGTGATACAGTGTAGGTACGCAACGTCGTATATATACGCGCAACGCTCAACTAGATATCGAGCTACGGCTCGGCCGGGTTAATTGGGTTAGTCGGGTTACTCTGGTTACTCGGCTTGGCAAACTTCGTTACCGGGACGAGCCCCTTATTTTACATTGCCCACACCTCTCCGTCTCTTACGACACTCGGGCTCTCTCGGCCGCCGTGCCGGAATTTTCGAGAAGCGTATGGCATTAAATTTTACCAATAACCCGGTGAAATAAAACGAGCGGGAACCCCCGAGCGAAGCGAAGCGGGAGAACGGCCGACGGGGAAAAAGGATGTCGACGGGCTTAAATCAATTATATCCTTCACGGTTTAGCGATTATCGTTACTCTCTCTCGCCCGCCGAGAGCAGATCGATCCCCAGAGGGCGTCGCGGAGAGACGGCGAAGGCGCTTCTCCGAGCGGGCGATACAACGCTTAGCCAAAACGAAATATCATCCAGTCTGATATTTCACCGTGAACACTGTCGGGTTAATTAATAATCGACCCCGAGCTCTGTAACCACGCTTCGCTGCGGATCACGAATTATTATCGTGCATAGTTTATCGCTCGGGTAGTCTACTCTTGCACGTATATAGCTGGATGTTTGAACGGTGGTAATGCTTTTTTGTGTGCATTGTGTGCTTGTACGTTGGAGCGAGGGAGGGGGCGCATACCGGACGGGAAAAGTACGGCGGTTGGGTTGCGCTGGTACAAAGCCAAGCCATCACTCTCGACCCCCGGACGATAAGCAGGTATTTAATTAGGCACGGTGGCAGGTACCATGCGTTAACGTCCAGCATCATCATTATCATCATCACCGCTGCCAGAGAGCATTGATGTAATGGGAAAAAACATTACTGATATCAATTGTCACCAACAGTCGTCATATTATTGAAATACATCACTTCCGGTTTGAAAATCTAATTTTTCAACCGGAAGTGGCGTCGCACCGGAAAATGGTCACTTCCGGTTTGAAAATCTCATTTTTCGACCGGAAGTGACGTCACACCGGAAAATTGTCACTTCCGGTTTGAAAATCTCATTTTTCGACCGGAAGTGACGTCATACGGGATAACGTATTTAATTAGAGATGGTGGCAGGTAGTATGCGTTAGCATCCAGCATCATCATCATCGTTGTCAGGAAGCGTTGATGTAGTGGGGGAAAAAAAATACTAAAATCAATCAACCGTTCCCAATAGTTGTCATATTCTATTTCTTTGCTGTGAGGATATAATTTACTGAAATAAAATTGAAATTAATCGGTTCGAGCGAATTGCGTTTTGTTACGCAATTTTCAAGTTTCGTTCAATAAATTGCATCCCAGTATACCAAAGAGGTGCGTTATGTCGACTATTGCAAAACAAAAACATTTAACTGATTTTGGTATTTTTTTCCAATAGTTGCCACATCATATTTCATTGGTAGGAGGAAATCATTTATTGAAATATAATTGGAATAGTCGGCTTCGGCGAATATCCGTTTTATTCGAAATTGTCAAGATTGCCTCGCTGAATTATATCTACGTGCCAACGAAATACGTTCTGGACACTGTTGGAAAAAATATTTAATTGATGATGATAATGTTTTTTCCAATACTCACCATATCATATTCCATAGGAAAGAGAATATAATTTAGTAAAATAAAATTTCCGTGTATTACGTTCAATTAAAAAATTGTCAAGCTCGCTTCGTGTCGGAAAAAAACAATAAATTCAGTTCGGTACATTTTTCCCCAATAGTCGCCATATCACATATCTCTGGTACGAGGATATAATTACCGAAGTACAATTGAAATCGTTGCTTCCGGCGGATCACCTGCGACTCGAAAGATTCAATTCTGCTTCACTAAATTATATCCCTGTACCGAAATCTATATTTTGTGGCTACTACTGCGAAAAACATTTAATGTAATTTACTTCAGTAATTTTAATTTTGTTTTTTTTTTTTCAGTGTGAGTAAAGTTGAGGTGGAAGGCGCGCTTCTCGTCGTTGGCGACGAACTGTCTGCAATGGAGCGGAACGCCGGATCGCTGCTTGAGGCTTTATGAGGCTTGTCGGCTGGCGCAATGCGGCCATCGACGGTGCGAAATACGCTTCGCTCTGTGTGTTATACATACGGAGTACGTTTTCACTGTAGGACTCGGTACGGAGTCGCACGTACTGTGGGTGACGCTAATCGCGATAATTGTTAATTACCGTCCAAACATAAATTCGCGCTAGCGTTACAGCGCTCGTCGATACTGTACCGGGTTCGAGGGCGGTATCGCCCGGAAGCACTCTCGGTCGTTGATGGCCCGCGGCTAAATTCCCTCCCACGTCTCTTCGTTAACGCGAGTTTCGATTCTGGGCTACATCGTCGGGGGGACAGACAGAGAGATGGGTTGAAAATGAGATGGAAAAACGGGGACGGCATTACGCTGGCATAGCGCGGATACGCTATTCGGCAGCACGCGCAGCCCCTGACGAGGATCTCGTTAATGAAGCAATTAAGGGTACTTGATTACTTTGAAATTTTTTAATCAGGGTGATCATCGCATGCGGCGTCTGTAGTCGTGAAACGTCTAATCGGGGATTTGCTACATGGAATCTTTTCTTTTCTTTATAGACAAGCATTCTTAACTATCTTCAATTAATTTTTATTGTTACAAATTGTTATGAATTATTTTCTAACAAGGTCTTGTTCTTTACTTAGACTGGAAAAAAAATCGCTTGCGAGCGTGCCAAAGAATTTTCATTACATTTCTACTTTCAATTCTTACAATTCCATACGATATTGAAACACGACGGCAGGACGGTCAAGGTGACACGATATCGTTTTAATCCCGTATGGAATTCTACGAATTGAAAGTAGAATTGAAAAAAGTAATTGATATTTTTTTTCTGTGTACTCAAGGTTGATGTGCAAAATTGGTTCCTCCAACAAAGTGCAGAAAGTTTATTTTCCAGGTCAATTGAAACAACGACAGCAAGACAGTCAAGGTAACGTGTTATCATTTTCAATCCCATGTGGATTTGTAAGCATCGCCAGTAGCATCGAAGTAACAATTTTGTTCTTTTCCCAGCCCGCCAGTGAGTTTTACTTCAGTCATTGATCTTTCCTTTTTCCAGTGTACTCAGGATTGATGTGCAATATTGCTTCTTCGTCCAAAGTCCGGAAAGTCTGTTTTCCAAGTACGCGGGACGAGAGCGAGTTCTGACGTTTGTTCGAGCGAGAGCTTCGAGATTGTAGTTCGAGAAGTACGAGGCATGCGGCACCAGGCACGATACCAGGCGTTGTAACACCAAAGTTCACCGCTCGCGGTATCGTGCGCTACGAATATGTATTCCTATGAGACTACAAGGGTTTCACGAGACCGGGACGCGCGGTACTCTAGTCGAGGCATCTAGCAAGAACCTTCGTTAGGGTCACCCCCGTCCTCTCCCCCGAGCCAGCTGAGAATATGCACGGAGGGAGAGAGAAGGAAAACTCGCTCGCTCGCTCGTGATATCATATACCAGCAGACTAAACCCCGTATGCGCGATTTGCGTACGCCTCGTTGGTTGCTTCGAGATAATTTGCTTGAGCGACTCGTCGTGCCGGGAAAGCGCGAGTGTACACCTATCCCGTGGAACACTGTAATACAGAGCGTCGAGCATAACTGTGATGTTACGCTCCGGATAGCCTGATTATCGTGTTTCACAGCTGTATTGACACCGTCGAGTACGGAGTTGAGACCTCTCGCGATTCTACGTTATCATTACTGCGTCGCGACAAAATTATCGGATCTTCGGATTCTCTTTCCGAACTTTTGAGACACGAGGTTCATAACTCCGGTTTAAAATATCGAAGGTTTGAAACACGGTCGGTAATAAAAACTGTAATCAACTTTCTTCACGGATGGCGGCGGGCAGGATCGAAAGGGAAGTATCATCGAAAGCGGATATCGTGTCCGGGGTCGATGAGACTTTTACTTTGAGCGTGTGTGACTGCAGACGTGAGGACAGTTGATTACAGTTTTTGATACCGACCGAGCGCGAGCTGGGCGGGAAAAGAGCTTTTTCGCTTAGTGCTAGTTCGGGTCGAATTTGCTTTTTGTTGCAGTGTTACAAAGAAGTTCATTGCAGGTTCCGTTACCGACTGAGTCGCCTTACTTCGCCTTAAGGTGGTGTGAAATATCGCCGACGGTAACAAAAACTGCACTGAATGCTGTTTTGGGAGCGCAGTTCGCCGACGAAGAAGAAAATTGTCTTGGGAAATTGGCAGACGCAGTGAAAGACTATTCTTTTTTCTCGGCGATCTGCGGTCTCAAAACGGCATTCAGTACAATTTTTGGTACCAAATGGACTACACAATAAAAAATAATTTCAGTTTCCGAAAATTAATTACAATTTCCGTTACCGGCCGCGGTATTCAGCACACTCCCGAGCAGATATCGAATATTATCAATATTATCAATATTATCAATATGATCAATATTATCAATATTATCAATATTATCAATATTATCAATATTATCAATATTATCAATATTATCAATATTATCAATATTATCAATATTATCAATATTATAAATATTATCAATATTATCAATATTATCAATATTATCAATATTATCAATATTATCAATAAAAAGAATTGCATCTTTGAAATAATAAAAGTATCTGAAGGAAACTCCACACGTAGTCCGAGAGGCAAGGCGTGCCCCCGCGATATCGTGTTTTCTACCTGCGCGCCTGGCGAAGGGTTCCTCGAGCGTGCATTGTGTACCGCGGTGTGCCTCATGCATAAACGAAGTGCAGTCTCTGCCTCGTTCGCTAGGTGCGCCGGTAGTGCAAACTGGCCGTGTTATGGCTGCACCTAGGCTCTCCGCGGTGTATCTGTATCCAAATACGGTAACAGTCCCCGGCAAAACCGTGAAAGCTATAAAAGACAATGCTCGAATCTCGCATTATCACTCAGTTCAGCCTTCCCTCAAACCTCTCGTCGTCTCCCCCTCCCCGTCTCACACGCACGGCTCCGCGTCTCCGTGTACGCCATCGGCTCACAGGCCAGTGTACGAGAAAGAAACGTCATTAGCGAGAGCCAGTGAAGAGTCGCGGTTCAAGCTCGGATACGCTCGGTGCATCAACTTCTGCGTATCATCTTTTCGCTATAACAGTATTTTTTTCCCTTCTCCTCCATCTATTATAACCCCGTCTGCATTTGCCTTCCTCCTCCGCCGAGAGACCCGCGCGGTATTTTCTTTTGAAGCCTCACAGGCCCTCCCTCTGTCTCCGCAGCCTCCCTTTTCGACGAGAGCTTCCGCTCGTGCGCTCAGGTAACCGAGCTTTGTGCCCGAGGAGAGCCGGAGAGGTAGAGACAGATCGAAGCGATGCTGAGTTAACAGAGCGAACTCAAACCCAGTCCCTATCCGCGTCCCGCTTGTTCTCCAAAATGGCGCCGCCTTCGCACAGTGGAAGAACACGTAACACGGTCGTACGGGAGCTTTCGCTCGTGCGCTCAGTTACAGAGTAAAAAATAATTTAGTAAAATCCGAAGTTTCGTACATTAATTTTGTTCGTTCAGGTTTAAATATAAAAACGTGTCCTTTTATTTGCTGTCATTAACAATCTTAGTTTGTGCTTTTGTTTGGAAAAGTAGAGCCGGATGGGGCGATGGGAAAATTAAGAAATAAAAGATTGTGGAGGTTCGTGGACAATAAGTTGTAAAAAGTACAAACTTTTTTGTACTGTGTAACCGAGCTTTGTGCCTGAGAGTCAGAGAGGTGGAGAAAGATCCGATGATGAAAGATCCGAGGCGATGTAAATCCTATTCTCGCCCCGGTTGTTCTCCAAAATGGCGCTGCCTTCGCGCAGTGCAAAAACATGTAATAAACCATGTTAATAGAGCTTCCGCCTGTACGCTCACGCAACCGAGCATTATCCCTTCGGGCATAATGCTCGGAGCCAGAAAGGTAGAGGGAGATCGAGGCGATGTAAAGTTAACAGAGCGAAGTCCAACCCAGTCCTTATCCTCGTCCCGGTCGTTCTCCAAAATGGCGCTACCTTCGCGCGGTGGAAAGCATGTAATACCATCGTAAAAGGGCTTCCGCCTGTGCGCCCGGGTAACCGAGCTTTATGCCCGAAGAGAACCAAAGAGGCAGAGAAAGATCGCGGCGATGCAAAGTTAACAGAGCGAAGTCCAACCCAGTCGTATTCTCCCTTCGCACCGTAGAAAAGCATATAAGACCATTGTCCAAGAGCTTTCGCCTGCGCGCTCAGGTAACCGAGCTTTGCGCTCGAAGAGAGACAGAAAGGAAGAAAACGATCGCAGCGATGCAAAATGAAGAGAGCGAAGTCCAACCCAGTCAGTATTCTCGTTCCGGTCGGTCTCCAAAATGGCACTTCGCACGTTTGAAAAGCATGTAACACCATCGTACGCCATCTTCCGCCCGGCGCTCAGGTAAGCGAGCATTATGCCAAGAGAGCCAGTAATGTAAAGGAAGATCGAGGCGATGTAAAGTTAGCGGAGCGAAATCCAACCCAGTCCGTATTTTCTGGCCGTACGTTCTCCAAAATGGCGCTGCAGTCGCACAGTTGAAAAACATGGAATACCATTGCACAAGAGTTTCAGCCTCCGCGCTCAGGTAACCGAGCTTTGTGCCCGAAGAGAGTCAGAAATGTGAAGGAAGATTGAGGCGATGTAAAGTTAACAGAGCGAAATCTAACCCAGTCCGTATTCTTTGCCTATACGTCCTCCAAAATGGCGCTGCCGTCGCACAGTCGAAAAACATGAAACGCCATTGCACAAGAGTTTCAGCCTCCGCGCTCAGGTAACCGAGCTTTGTGTCCAAAGAGAGTCAGAAATGTGAAGGAAGATTGAGGCGATGTAAAGTTAACAGAGCGAAATCTAACCCAGTCCGTATTCTTTGCCTGTACGTTCTCAAAAATTCTCGCTGCCTTCGCACAGTCGAAAAACATGGAATACCATTGCATAAGAGCTTCAGCCTCCGCGCTCAGGTAACCGAGCTTTGTGCCCAAAGAGAGCCAGGAATGTAGAGGAAGATGCGAGGCGATGTAAAGTCAACAGAGTGAAATCCATCCCACTCCATATTCTCTGGCCCTACGTTCTCCAAAATGGCGCTTCCTTCGCACAGTCTAAAAGCATAGAATACCATTGTAGCAGGGCTTCCGCCTCCGCGCTCAGGTAACCAAGCTTTGTGCCCTAAGAGAACCAGAGAGCCAGAGACAGATCGAGGCGACGTAAACTTAACAGACCGAAATCCAACCCACTCCGTATTCTCTGCTGCCCTCACGTTCTCCAAAAAGCCGCTGCCTTCGCACAGCGGAAAAGCATTTAACACCATTGTACGAGAACTTCAACGTCTCACCCGCTCCTCTCCAGTTGCCTTCGGGATATTCTCCACGAGGTAAACATACCATTACCCAGAGTTCGCAATCTCGAAAAGGGGACTCGTCGATTGCGAGCTGGACGTCCGTCTCTCCGGTCCGATCGTTAGGCGCGTGTTTGCATTCGGCATCCGAGCGAATTTTCCCCGGCTGTGAGAGACACGCTTCGCTTATCGTCCAGGAGCCAAATTGCGTAGACCCAGCACACTTCGCCCTCCGTGGGCCTCGGAATTAAGCGCGATCACCGGAAACTCTCCGCTGAGCAAAAGAGCTCTCAGTTTTCAAAACCCAACCAACCCCCCCCCCCCCCAACCGTCCCCTCGACCAGACTAATGGAGGCTATCGGACCCGAAAAGCACGCGCGCGTTTCCGTGTGTTGGCAATTTCGAAAGGGGATCAAAAGTCGCGGACGGCAATTATTCTCCCGGGTTACGCGCAGCAGCTTCTGCTTGCATTATACACCTACGTAGGGTAAAAGTGGTGAATATGGCCCACCTCGATTAACACGTAGGGGAGAGCGGGGCAAAATGGGGCAACGGGGCAAAACGGGGTTTTTGGGCAAAACTAAATTTTCCAATCTTTTTTGGATCGGACAAGGTGGCAAAACTGGGCAGAAAAGCCTGATGTATCCGATAGGGCGAATTCGGGCACCCAAAAATTATTGGAAAATTACGTTTTGACCAAAAACCCCGTTTTGCCCCGCTCTACCCTAAATCAATGATATATGGACTGGGCCATATTCCCAACTTTTACCCTATATCGTCCATGCACACTGACCTGACCCAAAGCTCTCCGGCTGTGAGAAACACGCTTATCGTCCGGGAGCCAAATTGCGTAGACCCAGCACACTTTGCTCTCCGCGGGCCTCGGAATTAAGGTAAACGTACCAATGCCCGGAACACTTAAGGGAGCAGTCCCAGTCCCTGGACATGCGTGGAAAATCGTATTTCCATCTCTCTTGCACGCACGTCTTGTCCGGCCACTGGGACGTGTCCGGTCATTGGTACGTTTACCTTAAGCGCGATCACCAGAAACTCTCCGCGATCACCAGAAACTCTCCGCTCAAAACTGAGAGCAAAAGAGCTCTCAGTTTTCAAAACCCAACCAACCCCCCACCGTCCCCTCGACCAGACTAATGGAGGCTATCGGACGAGTCCCGAAGAGCACGCACGCGTTTCCGTGTGTTGGCAAGTTCGAAAGGGGATCAAAAGTCGCGGACGGCAATTATTCTCCCGGGCTACGCGCAGCAGCTTCTGTTTGCATTATACACCTACGTATATCGTCCATGCACACTGACCTGACTCAATGCTCCCCGCGCATTGTACTCCGCACTCCGGAGGGCACTCGACGTTCTATTATCGCGGCAGTCGGTTCATCTCTCGCGGCTTCGCCGTTTTTCGATCCGGTCCTTGCGTAGTTATTTTCCACCGGTTGTTTTTTTTTTCTCGTTTCCCCCACCGAACTCCATCGCTATTAGTCGTTTCCATCTCAATTCGCTCGGTCTGCAATTCGGAACGCCAGGCGCGCCCGACGAGCGATTCGAAACGAACAAATCTATTTCCCAAGAGTGATCCGTACATTCGTTGCGGAGCTCGCGATACACCGGATGGGATTTTATTTTTACGTCTCTCGGCGCGATATTATTTCAATGGCTCGTCGGGCCGGGGACCGAGTCGCGGACTAACATACGATATACCCGGTCTTGTCGGCCCGACGACGCGTTACACGGCTACGTCATCGCGCCTCCATCAACGCCCCCCCTCCCCCCCCTTCCACTAATTCCATATAATTCCATCATCGAGGAGTTATAGTATTAGTCGTGTGAATACGTGGTGCATCCCTCGAACCCAAGGGTGGGGGGAGGGGGGGGAGGGAAATCTCTAGCCCCGAGCAATTTCATCGAAGCTCCTCGTCGGGAGAAGCGAATGTGGTGGTTTACCCGTGCTCTCTAGCAACTTCTCATTAGCGAAATTGCCGTGAAAACGGAAGGGGGTGGGAAACGAACTAACGTGTATATACAAATATATATATGTATATATATATATATATATATATATATATATATATATATATATATAATATGTATGTATATATATATATAATATGTATGCCGAGAGGCTCTTCCGATTCCAGTCGGAAGAACATACACTCCCCGTTGAGTGTTCTGAAGAGGGCGAAGAGCGGATCTCTAGGATCCCGGGGGCACCGGGGGTGGGGGGGGGGGGTCGAGGGGGGGGCGGCTCTCTGCGTGCCTCGGAGGTAATTTTTTTTTGCAAAAGCGAGGCCAGTGGGAAAAAGCGTGATAGATAGAGGGAGGGAGATCGACGATGAGCAAAAACCCAAGGGATCGACTATCCTCGTTTGGAGCGGCGTAAAACGTATAATGGACATAAACATCGAGACCGGACTCCGCACATGTGCATTCGTTTTTGATAAAGCGCCGGCGAGAGGGCGAGAGGTAATACCGGATGAATGAGAGGAAAAGAGAGAAAAAAATTGAGTGAAGTATGCAAAGAGTGTGGGGCTGTTTGCGATATATGGCGTATAGCGGAGAGCGGGGCAAAACGGGCAGGAATAAAAATAGGTCTAAGAGGCAACACGGGCACCGTCGTGACTTTCTTATGAACGACTTATTTCAGTTTTCTGACGTTCCGTACATATGAAAAGGATATTATTGATTAAAAAAAAGAAGTCGGCATATCATGAACAATAAATCACGGCAAAATTACAATTATAAAATATAACTTATTTATATTTTATATATAACAAAATTATATTTATAAAATTTATTTATTACATTTTCCGGGTCAATTAATCCATTTAAAAACAGACTTGATAAACACTTGTCTACCTAATGTAAAATACAAAATGCAGATATTATAAGTTGTAAACTTCATTTCTGTAAATATTAATAATAATAATTATTATTATTATTTTTTTAATAAAAATTTTTTTTATGAAGAATTTGATTTATTTGCCACCCTTGCCTTACACAAGAAACGTCAGAAGACTGAAATAAGTCGTTTATAAGAAACTTACGATGGCGCAAGTTTTGCCCCCGATCCGAATTTTTTATTGGCGTAGCCCGTTTTGCCCCGTTCTCCCCTGCGGCTGGATGGTCGACGAGTTTTTGCGATGGCGATGCCCAGAGCCTACGGTGGTCGGCCGCGGGTGCGGAGGAACCCGAGTGCACGTAGCACACGCAGCGAAAGAGGGATATCTAGCCGAGCGCATTGGGTGTCCTGGGTGGTTGCCGGCGGGAGAGCGTATCGAGCGTGCGGAAATGGAAACGAGGGACGGAGAGTGAGAGGGGAAAGCCGAGCCAGACGAGAGTGAGAGCCGCATCGGGAGAGAGCCGCACGCGCCCGGCATGCACTAGGCGATGGCCTATGCGAATCGTCAGGGTACACAGTCGCGTATACAGTTACACGGATGGTACTTCGCTTTGGCTCTTTACCGTACCCGGGGCTTTTGCGTGCGCGAGGCGAGGCGATGGTGCATTGCTGCGTTCGCGTATTTACTTTGTTCCCGAGCGCACTCGCGCATTACACAGAAGCCTCCCGCGCTCCTCTTCGTGCAATAGGGGCAGGCCCAGGGGTACGGCGTGGCGCGGGTTACACTGTCGCGAGGCCCGCGCGACGGCCACTCGAAAAACCCAGCCGTCGCGCTCTCCGCTCCGCGTCTCTTGATCTCTCTGTGGCTCCTACCGAAGTCTCCGATCCTGCTGCATTCGCGTCGCCGTCAAGTTCGATTCCAATTAAGGCTTTCCTACGAGTGCGATGAATGCCGGGACTGTTTGACGAGTGGACGCTGCGAGGAAGGCGACTCGCCGCGAGTACCGGTATTCGGAAGTCACGTGCGCCGACCACGACATCTGGCGGATTCGCTTTGACTTTTCTGTTACGGTCGGCGTAACCTATTGTTTTTTGGCGAAGGTGATCTGATCCGTGATTTATGTTTATGTTCAGATGAGATCAAGCGTATTTCGTAATAATATCTTTTGGGATGACAAAACTTTGATGGATGAGGACTTTGAAATCTTGAATCGACCGGCAAATCGCCGCCATCTTTGCTGGATGGTTATTGTTGATACCTCGAGAGTGTGGGGGGGGATGAACGAGTCGTCTGTTACCATGTGGTCCTTAATTTATCGGATGCTAAGTAAATACCCTCTTTTTTCTCGCGAGTTCGATTCCCATTAAGACTTTCTTATTTGTGCGATGAATACCGGGCCTGTTTGACGAGTGGGCGGTGCGAGGGAGGTATTGGGAAGTCACGTGCGCCGACCACGACATCTGGCGGATTCGCTTTGACTTTTCTGTTACGGTCGGCGTAACCTATTGTTTTTTGGCGAAGGTGATCTGATCCGCGATTTATGTTTATGTTCAGATGAGGTGGAGCAGTTTTCGTAATAATATCTTCTGGCATCAGAAGAATTTTTTTGAACTAGGGTTTGGAAATCGTGAAGTGACTAAGAGAACGCCGCCATCTTTGCTGGATGTTGATTCCTAATACTTCGGGCGTCAAGTTACCGTGTGCTCATTAATTCATCCGATGCTAAGTAAATACCTTCTTTTTTCAGCAAGTTCGTAAACTATATATAGAATGAAAACCTAAATTCCTTTTGTCCGAAATATTAACAGTCGCCAAGAAAGTAGGGAAACCGAATGGTTACCGACTGACTATATCGCATACGCTCAATTCAACCGATGCCAAGAAATTGCTTTCTTTCTTTCAATAAGGGCGTTCCTGATCCGCGTCCTTTTTCTCTGACAGTGATTTTCAGATTCAAAACTGCATATCGGACGATATGCAGTTTATGCGAAGTTCGCAGCAGGGCGTAACGAGATTAATAAAAGAACGCGCATGTTACATCTAGGTTGAAAGAGTTTGAATGGAAAAAACCACGCAATGGGTCAAGAGTCGAGTTGGGAGATCTCTCGCTATCAGCGTTTCTCCATACCGTGAAGCATTGTACTAAGTTGGTAATAGGAGTTCGGAAGATCCCAGCTCTGATGCAATCGAAGTGGATGAAAGAAGGCATCAGAGAAAGCGCCTCAGCGTAGTCGGGAACGGAACAGATGAATCAAGCGAACACAGCAATGCGAGTAACAGAACGTGTCTGAGACATCAGAAATGTATCCGCAATTCATCTCGAATATAAGCCAGCTACAGCGACGGATCCCTCCTGGCCGGTTCCGCACCCAGTCGCTAATAAAAACTGTAATGCCATTTTTTTTCTAGGGCGCTGAAACTTTATTGTTCGACGGAAATAGAATACCACTGCTCTGCAGACGCAGTGCTATAGAAACTATAACACTGCTGCTATTTTTCAAGGGTCCTATTTTTCAAGCTGTGCTATTGTCCCGAGGGTGCTGAAACTTTAGCCTTCGACGGAAACAGCAGCCCACTATAGAATCTATATTCTACAGCGGGCTCCTGTTTCCTCCGAACGCCAAAGTTTTAGCACCCTTGAAAAAGTGGTATTGCAGTTCTTATCATCAACCGTGGCATTTCACATACCTAAGCGTCACACACCAACTTTTCTACTTTTGGAACTAAAAATCACAAGTGCTATAGAGCAATGCATTTTTAAAGAATTTATACACTGAGAAAAAATTACACAGTAAAAGCAACAATACTGACTTTTTACCATGAAAAGTTCCCAAAGGGGACGTCTACATTTCATACTTACGACAATGATAAAAAATCACGGTTGCAACCGCAATTATGGTTTAACCAATTGAATATATGCTATCAGAAACTATCTATATAGACGCCCCCCTGGGAATTATTCGATATAGTAGAAAATACTATCCTTTTTCTCAGTGTTATCTTTTTTAAAGAAATTACAATTTTTTCTCCACATGGATTCCGAGATACGCGAGCTTAAATTCGTGTCAATTAACACCAGCTGCATACAGAACCGTGCGAAAGTTAACATTCTGTTTTAAAAATATTTATATTTTCAGACTACTTTATTGGAATTCTTTTTTTCTAAAATAACATTACAAAAATACAACGCACGTTTTCATTCCGAACAAGAACGAAAATTTAATACCAGAGAGCAAAAAAAACCGGAACCCTCCGATGTTGAATTTGGCACAAAGAAACAAAATTGGTTTCCGAGTTTCGCTCGAATTGGACCCTTGTCGATCTTTCTCGTTCCACGGTCCGCAGGTGAGGATGAGTCGGGCGCCATATTGATACAGGTGGATCGGGCAAATACCTCGAGCCGCGGCGGTAACGACAAGTGGGTCGGTGGGTAGCGAGGTGCTTTCGGGACGGTGCTATCGAGGCGGGTTCAACGACAGCCGCTGGTCGAGGGGGCTGGACGGGACGCGGAAGGATTGGATGGCCGCGGATGACCCAATTACCGAGCGTCCATCAGGAGCGCGCGGCTCGCTCGGCCGGCCGGACTGACGATGAAACGCGGATCTCCGGGCATCTCCTCTTCTCGTTGTTACCGAGAGGTCCTCACCCGTTCCTGCGCGCTGCACGCACGACCGCACACCCTCGATCGAGGGTGGCGGTCCAGGGTGGAGAGAGCAGCCCGAGTCTCACGTTTCCCGGACCGGACGAGACCGGCGGCGTGTCCTGCGGTCCTGCGTGACGCGCGTCACGTTTATCGATCTTCGAGCACGCTCTCGCCCTTCGCCCTGCGTTACCAGGTCGAGGTTTCCACACCTTTGGAACAAGAATCTCGCACGTTCGAGAATTTTTTTTTTTTTTTTTTACTACATTTCATCCAGAAAGACGGGAATCCAGCGCTCTCTATTTAAACCCAGATCGGTTACTGAGGCGAAGAGGAATGCGTTCTGTAATGTTCGCGCGGAGCTCTTTAATTTGTTACCGGCGAACGTTTTAACGCTGCCGAAAGGTGCGTTTCAGCGGCTGCTCCTCGGGTTGAGTGCTGCGTTGTTATTATTATTACTATTATTATTATTGATTGATTGATTGATTTTATTTCTGAACGGATTGCTCCTCTACAAAAAATACACAAGTTTGTTTCAACAGCTTAATATCTAGTCGCATGTATACAATTTTGGCTTTAACGAATCTTATTTACATCAATCTTATTATTATTATTATTATTATGCGGTTTAGGTTTAGCGCGTTAGTTGTAGTGTGTTATATATATATATATTTATTTATTTATTCGGTATTCATTCGGTTTGTTGTTGGTTGGGTGATGTGTGTAGAGGACCCCAGGTTCTAATGTACAATAAATGCATATCTATGTATCTGTCTATGTCTAATTTTGCAAGATCCACGACTATTTTTAGGAAAGTTACGGTACCGAGATACAACCGTTGAATGCACATGGGATTATACACGGGCAGAGAATACATTCAGCGACGGAGATCCCACGCTCTAATGAGGGTAATGAGAGATGACAGGAATTAACGAGCCTCCCCGACCTACGGTACTCAACTCCCGCCTCTCTCGTGAAAAACTTGTCCGAATTAACGAACACGTGGTTCTTTTTTTTCTTTTCTTTTGTCGCGAACATTGTGATTCGATCAATTGGCTCGTTAAGCCTCACTTATCGGAACGATCGGAAGTATCGTTGTCGATTTATCAGTTCGCTTTATTTTGGTTCCTCGTAGAGGAACCAAAATTCCCGTTTTTTAGGAAGCTTTGCCTTGAGGTCTTAAAACTTAATACAGAAAATAAGGTTTTATGCACAGGCTCTTATGAAAACCTAACTTCAGAACAAAAATTAAAGTGTATATAATGAATTTTATATGCAACATGAAAGGTGCTATGGTTTTCTTAGAAATTAACAATTCAATATAAAACAAAAAAAGACCATTACCGAATATTTGAATTAAGTAATTATTCCCAAAACTGGGCCGTTACTCGTTAAACCTTTATAATTTGCTATTTGCCAATATAATCGATTTTGTTTTCTATCCCTAAATATCTACGACTCCTTTTTAATTTGCACTCTGATTTATCAAACATGAATTGAAAATATTGACGATTTACGAAGTTTTCGAAACGATCCATCACTTGACTAGTCTCGGATAATTTAGGACCTTTCCTATACAATTAATCCGCGCCCTTTCGCTTGCCCTAAAAAAGAAATCACGAAAAAGCCCGCAAAATAGATTAATTCGATTCGTACCATGCGGCTCCGTCGACGGAGGCGGATCGTACGTATCGAATGACTTTATATTTTTTTTCCGACCCTCGATTCCACTCTATTTCGTTGACGAGACGAGAAAGGCTCGTGCGGGTATCGGAGAGACGGTGTGGATAATGCGGTGCGAAGCGACGGGTTACCGCCACCGTAATTACATCGAGAGGATGTATACCGTGGTGGTTCTATGGGTCGCGCCTATTCACAGTGACGACGGAGTGCTGTTGCGAGTGGGCAAATGTGTACCGACCAATGTGCAGCACACACACACACACTCGAGGAGATAATACAGGGGGTGGGTAGGTGACGAGTACAGTAGACCGGCGATGTATGATCGCCGACGGCGCGGTCGAGAGTGTGCCCAACTCTCGTGCTCGCAGACCTGGCCGTACGTTAAGGTGATGTGAAACACCCTCCCATCCCGCACCCAGTCCGCAATGAAAATGGCAATGCTATTTTTTTCTAGGGTGCTAGAACTTTGGTGTCTAACAGGAACCAGAATACCACTGTGTCTATAAATTCTGCGGTAGTTTTCTGTTTCCTTTGAACGCTAAAGTTTCAGCAGCCTCGACAAAAAAATTGCATTAGAGTTTTTATTATCGGATTTTTCACTTCCCCTTAAGGACATGTGAAAAAATTGCATTAGAGTTTTTATTATCGACTACGTTTAGAGTTTTTATTATCGGATTTTTCACTTCCCCTTAAGGACATGTGAAACGACTCAGTCGGTAACCAAAATCTGTAATGAATGCGATTCAGAGACCGTAGACTTTTTGGGAAAAAGCAAAGCATTAGCGGATATACAATTTATTACCGCGTTTATCCGAAAGGTCAAACGGTTTTAAATTGCATTTATCTGAAAAATGCATCCATCTCTCTCGCACTCGCAATTCTTTTCGGTTTTTTTTTTCTGTATTATTACTATTACTATTACTCATATGTCACGTGGTACATTTTTCACATGCCCTTAAGGTGAGGTCAAGCACCCGCCCATCCGCCTGCCCCGAACCCGCACGGTAAAAAAAGTTTGTGCTGTTCACAACGACTCATTGTCCACAAAAGTCCACTATTTTTTAGTTGTTAATTTTCCAGTCGCACCATCCGGGTTTAGTTTTACAAACAAAACTAAAATTGTTAATGAGTCGAGAAATAGAAGAGCAGGTTTGTTATTATTTTACAAAATAATTTTTTACTCTGCAGTCGGGTATAAAAACTGTAATGCTATTTTTTTTCTAGAGTGCTGAAACTTTATTCTCTAACGAAAACAGAAACAGAAACGCCGCGCGGAGAAAAAATTACATAGTCAAAGCAACAACACTTTTTACCATTAAAAAAAAGTTCCCGAGGGGAACGTCTACATTTTATGGTTACAATGACAAAAAACCAACAATGGCAACCTTAATTATAGTGTAACTAATTGAATATATCCTATCGGTAACTATCTATACAGACGTCCCACCTAGGAACAATTCGTTATGATAGAAAACGCAATCCTTTTATACGCTAAAGATATTTTTACCATAAAAAATAGTTCCCAAGGGGAAAATCTACATTTTATGGTTACAATGTCAAAAAATCGACAATGGCAACCGTAATAATAGTGTAACTAATTGAATATGTCCTATCAGTAACTATCTATAAAGACGTTCCACCTAGGAACAATTCGTTATGACGGAAAACGCAACCCTTTTATACGCTAAAGATATTTTTACCATAAAAAATAGTTCCTAAGGGGAAAATCTACATTTTATGGCTACAATGACAAAAAACCGACAATGGCAACCGTAATCATAGTGTAACTAATTGAATATATCCTATCAGTAACTATCTATAAAGACGTTCCACCTACTAACAATTCGTTATGATAGAAAACGCAATCCTTTTTCTCAGTGCAGTGCCTGTAAATTTTGCAGTGGGTTTCTATTTCCTTCGAATGCAAAGATTCCCCGTGGCAAATAATTGCATAACGTTTTCCGTCATCGCCCGCGGCATTTCACATGCCCTTAAGGGATGCGGTAACTTTCCACGAGGGTTGATGCGTCCACCGAGCGCGGCTGCGAGCGTCAGGTCAGCTCGAAGCGTGCAGAAACGAGAAACGAGGTGCAGCGCCATCAGCAACAGCGGCAATGGCGAGCCGTGTGGCGGAGGTGCGAGTGAAAGCACCCCGAAGCTCTCCGGACGTTCAGAGGCCCCGACAGCCGTCCCGCGCACCGCCCCGTCCGTTTTCAACAGATTGCCATTACGCCCGTTAATCGTCTGCGTTCAACCTGGGTACTGGGTTCTCGCCTTCCAACCCTCCTCGGGCGGAAACCACCCGAACTGACTGGCGGAACTCACGCCCGAGGCCAACGCGAATGTTGCAATTAGTCTCGTTATACGCTAAAGATATTTGCGCTAAACGCACGCCCCCCTCCGTTGACGGAAACAGCTCGCCGGTGTAAACTCGTACAGGCCGGCGAGACTCTTGGTCTTCAACGGATATCGTGGACGTTACAGGTCGGGGTCAACGACCCGTGATGTAAATCAACTGGTTGTTTTATGCGGGTTTTAGGTACCCTTTCTGTGGGGTAGGAAAAGGTGATTATGGCCAGCGAGGTAGATGGGCCAGTGCTGGTCCATACAAACACTGGCTCGGGAAAATGTAAAACTGCAAAGACTTCCTTGAATGGACGTTGGTGGGGTCGTTGAACTTTTGAGTTCGTTCATGATGGCATTTTAAGAATCCACGGGAGTTTTCTTGATTTCTTAATGTGGGATAGGAACGGTGATTATGGCCGGCGAGGGTAAGATGGGCCAGTGCTGGTCCATACAAACACTGGCTCGGGAAAATGTAAAACTGCAAAGACTTCCTTGAATGGACGTTGGTGGGGTCGTTGAACTTTTGAGTTCGTTCATGATGGCATTTTAAGAATCCACGGGAGGTTCCTTGATTTCTTGATGTGGTGGTAGAAGCCGCGATTATGGCTCGACGCGGGTAAGATGGACCAGTGCTAATCCACACAAATACTGGTTCAGAACAATCTAAAACTGCAAACGCCCCCTTGAATGGGCGTTGGTGGGGTCGTTGAACTTTTGAGTTCGCTCATGATGGCACTTTAAGTATCCGTGGGTGGTTCGTCGATTTCTTGACGTGGGGGTAGAAGCCGTGATATGCTCGACGCGGATAAGATGGACCAGTGATGGTCCATACAAATACTGGCTCGGGAAATCTAAAACTGCAAACGCTCTCTATAATAAGCACTGCTCGGGTCGTTGAACTTTTAAAACTTGCTTATGATGGGATTATAAGAATCCTCGGGAGCTTTCTTGATTTTCTGATGTGGGGTAGAAGCAGTGATTATGGCTCGACGCGGGTAAGATGGACCAGTGCTGGTCCATACAAATACTGGCTCTGAAAATCTAAAACTGCAAACGCTCCCTATAATAAGGACTACTCGGGTCGTTGAACTTTTGAGACTCGCTCATGATGTGATTTTAAGAATCCTCGAGAAGTTTCTTGATGTGGGGTTGGAGTGGCGATTATGGCTCGACTTGGTAAGATGAACCAGTGCCGGTCCATCCAAGCACTGACTCGGAAGAATCTAAAACCCGGAAGATTTCTTTATCACCTCTTTCCGTCACCCTCAAGACTCCCCGAAGGAAGAATCTGAGATTACGTTGAATCCCACCGCAGCTCGGTGAGACAATCGAGAATCCCTCCAGTTCAATTCGCAACTCGGACCGGAAGTGTGGCAGTTCATTCGCCACTCCCAAAGAAGCCCCCTGATGAACGGGAGAAATATCTTTCTTTCCATCGCCTCGAGTGAGACGCAACGAGGATTGCGAATGCCGCGGAATGGAGGTCGAAGCTCCATTCCGCCCGCTTTACGCCTCGACGATTCGCTCCATTTCCCGGGCCCCTTCGATCCCTCCGTCCTGCAGCGATTCCAACGTCACTCGTTGCTACCATTCCTCATTGTACGACGCTTCGTTTACATGCACACTCGGGCTAATTGCCGCGGGAAAAAAAAAACAGAGGGTGAAGCCGTCGCTCGAACGCCGGCCGAGTTGTCCGTCCATCCGTCCGTCCGTCCGTGCGTTCTCCTCGAGCGCTGAGACGCGATTTCCCGCTGCGACGACGAGTCGACACAAATGTGGATAACGCGACTCTCCACGAGAGTGATTCTCTTCGCTCGACTGGATCCAACCGCTGGG
Organism: Ichneumon xanthorius; assembly: GCA_917499995.1. Lineage (NCBI taxonomy): Eukaryota > Metazoa > Arthropoda > Insecta > Hymenoptera > Ichneumonidae > Ichneumon > Ichneumon xanthorius. The sequence continues at coordinate 19,547,851 of OU824202.1, read as the reverse complement.
CTCCCGCGACAGAAAGAGAGTCGGTAATATTTCATGCTGTTTCTATTTCCCTGTCGGCATAAAAAGCTATATGCAGCATGAGCGCGAGTCGGATTACTCGCCGGCTCGTACAAAAACACACACGCACACCGCGGCTCGCAGCTGCCCTCGACGGGAGAAACGTCGAGCCGGGGGCTTAGTTTGGAATATAAAAAGAGATAGTTTTGAAAGGTGTATCGAGGGGGGGGGGGGAATGTTGCGTGTGGACGGTATGCGACACGTAACGACCGACATATATAGAGCGGAGAGCAACCGTGAAGTAGGGCCGGGGCCACCGAGACTCGCTGCGGTCATCGCGAAACCGCAACTCCGCACCAATGCGAAATCCACCTCTCTCGATGACGAAGACACTTTCTTGCGGTCGGAGAAGGAGCGATTTAACGGTTAGTGGAAATAACTTCCTTCTCCTTGGTTGGAACAAACAAAAAAGGCATCGGGTTTACTCGTTGCTGTATAGATTGTTATATAAATAACTGAGTATCGTAATATTAGATTTATTTATTTATGTAATTTTTTTTTATGCAATGAATAAATGTTATGAAATAATATTGGTTTGAGTTTCTATAGTGCAGTGAGAGGGCTAGAAAGCTTTTTTTTAGGGGAGGAACGAGAAGGAAGTTGTTTTTGGTCAACGGTTAAATCGCTCGCTATTCGATTGTAGGAATTCACGATACTTGTGCGATAAAAGATTTTTTGACATTTTTGCACCGAGTGTAATAAATTTTCTTATTGGATTATCATGGCAAATTAAATAAAGAAACATTGTGTCGAAATGTTCTCTGAAAATCACGTTCGGCGAAACTGTATCAGGACTACCTCAAGGCCTTCGGACCAACATTCTCGGCTCAAATATCAAACAAACTTGATACCCAGTGTAAAACAAAAAATAATGCACGCCTAAGTTGCGATGCGTTTAACTTACTCGGGAGCAGGATTCCTCCAGCGCTGCGTACCAGCGCGCGCCATCAAGCATCAACGGACCTGCGACCTGGAGCGACATGAAAGAAGAGAAAGAGAGTCTCGTTAGTATAAAAAAAAATATATATAATAATTAAAAGAATAATAATAACAATAATTTTTAAAACTATAAAAAAAAACGTATATTTGTGTTCACGACTGAGATTCGACGGCGGCTTAGTGGCTGCCGACTCTCGACTCTTGATTGACGGAATTCATGGAGTGCAGAAGGTGACTCGAAAGCAGAGACGCGAACGGGCTGGCGCGTAGCTTACCGCGCAGACCCACTGTTTCCCGAGGACCAATTAATGTCGTAATTGGCTTTTGAAAATTTCGGCCGCCAGCGTCGAATTGGTCCCGGGGCTCTCAGAACTCTGCGACACAGAAGGTAACCGGGGTGGGGGAGGGGGGAGGGGGTATAATATAGCCCAGCTATTTCATAGCTATGGCTACGGACTATGGGTATAAATTTTAATGTGGAACCATGCACACCTATACTAGTTCACATAGAGTATAGTGTGAGAATACAGTAGAACCTCGCTTAGCCGACCATCGATCAACCGAGCCTCCGCGTTATCGGAGTTTTAGACTCGGAAAGCATGGAAAACTCTGAAAACTCGGATAAAAGGGATGAAGCAGCAATGCCCAGGCGCGTAGTCCGTAACGATTACTTTGTTGCATTTGCGCTTAAACTTGTGCAAATTTACTGCGTCTTTATATCGCGAGCTGCAGATACGACAGTTACGATTCTAGAGTCAATGGTTTATGTTTCTGTGAAGTTAATGTTAATTAACTAAATTATAATTTTTATAATTATATTTACAAAATAACTACATTAAGAAATAAAGTTAATGTTTATATGAAGTGATTTGTTATTGTTTCAAAATATATAATAGGACATAGCTAAATTTCTAAATTAAGTAATAAAATTAATGTTTGTAAGTGGTGTGTTACTTTTAAAAATATATAACAGCAGTGCTACTTGAGTATGTTATCCGTGCTATCCGAGATTTCGCTTATCCGACGTACGCTCTTCCCACATTAACTCGGATAAACGGGGCTCTACTGTATAAGCACACGTATATAAATACATATAGAGTATAGATAAAAATATACGTAGCTAGGATGCAGCATAACCCAGCTACTTCGTACCCATGACTCCGGACTAAGGGGATACATTTTGATATCGGAACCATACACACCTATATATACGCACATGAAGTACATATGAAAATTCTATATGAGATATGCAGACTGCGCACAAGAGACTCGTAACAATCCTATCGGAGCGGATATAAATTAACTAAATTATAATTATATTTAAAAAAATTACTAGATTTAGTAATAAAAATAATGTTTATATGAAGTGATGTGTTACTTTTTTAAATACATAACAGCATTGCTAGTTTGACTTGAGTATGTTATCCGTGTTATCCGTGATTTCGCTTATCCGACGTCCGCTCTCCCCACATTAGCTCGGATAAACGGGCTTCTACTGTATAAGCACACGTAAATAAACACACATAGAGTATAGATGAAAATATACGAAGCTGGGATGCAGCATAACCCAGCTACTTCGTACCCATGGCTCTACGGGGATAAATTTTAATGTCGGAACCATACACACCTATATATAAGCACATAAAGTACATATGAAAATTGTATATGCGATATGCAGACAGCGCACAAGAGACTCGTAACAATCCTATCCGTGCGGATATAAATTCCGGACGACTCCGCGCGGGTTGCAGTTGCCGTACGCGTTCCGATGCATATAGAGACTCAAGCTATAAAGTTCAAGAAAGCCGAGAATCCTGGCGTCCCGAACGGGGGAATCTCTCCGGTGTCCGTCGAGGAGACGGGCCGGATCGACCAGTTGTAAAAATTTTCTGTCGACTCTGCGCCATCGCTCGGGGTTCGGGCTTTTCTCGTCCGCGGGAAGAAACTGGATACTCCTCGCGTCTTTTGCCTCTTTTTTCGTTTCGGCTCTATTACGCTGGGCTATTCTGTGCGCGGCGCTATCCAGATATAGGGGGAAGGGGGAAGGGCGAAGGGGTGAGGCGAAGGGCGAAAGGGAAGAGGAATCCCAGCGCTCTACAGTAGAAACTCGCTTATCCGAGCCCTTCGCGATAAACGAGGTGTTGGCTCAGGAGGTGTTGGTGTTGTTCTGAAACAACACGGAAAAACTCGGATAAATAGGATAAAGCAGCAATGTCAACGCACGGTGAAGCCCGTAAAAGCTACTTTGTTGCATACGCGCTTAATCTTGTACACGTTTGCTGTGGTTTTGTATTGCGAGCTGCAGATACAACAGTTTCGATTTTAGACTCAATGGTTTATGTTTATATGAAGTTAATGTTAATTAACTAAAATATAATTATATTTAAAAATAATAAAACACGGATAACATACTCAATTCAAACTTGCGCGGCTATTTAATATTTAAAAAAATAACACACCACTTCATACAAACATTAACACTATTACTTAATTAATGATTTCTTAAAAAACAATTATAATTTATTTAATTACCATCAACTTCATTTAAACATAAACCATTGACTCTAAAATCGGAACTCTTTTATTAGCAGCCCGTATATAAAAACCCAACAAACTTCCACGACTATTATACATTTTCAAAAATAACACACCACTTCATACAAACATTAACTTCATTACTTAATTAATGATTTCTTAAAAAACAATTATAATATATTTAATTACCATCAACTACATTTAAACATAAACCACAGACTTTAAGATCAGAACTCTTGTATTAGCAGCTCGGAATATGAAAACACAGCAAAACGTGTACAAGATTAAAAGCCTATGCAACAAAGTATCCTTTGCCGCTACTCCTCGCCCGTGCATTGCCTTGTCCCTTTCACCCGAGTCTTCCCATATTATCCGAGCCCGCACCGCGGTCGATCGAAGGTCGGATAAGCGAGCTTCTACTGTACATCCTTCGCCGCTATTCCGTATCTCCTCGGGTTGGTCGTCTGTGTACCGGGTCCTCGAAATCCTCGTTGTCGTCGAGGTCCTCGCGTCTCGTCGTCCCTTCGTCGCCTCCTCGAGAGCTCCCCCAATGCCGGCATCCCTCGTCAGCCGAGTCTTTCCCGCGCCCCCGCCGGACGCGGGGGCCCGTCCATTCACCGGACGTGATTGCAGCTTGCATATTTTACGAGGCCGCGGCGTCACGTGTCCCCGCTGGGGCGGCGGACAGGAGGGTTGTCCTCGAACGACTGCACCGTCGGGTCCAGCGAACTCTCTTTAACGGCCATAAAAATCAACTCCCGACGGTGCACTCTTCCGCCCTTCTTCAATCTACCTTACCGACGGAAGCTCCGAAGATGCGTCGACGACTTCAATCTTCGAGCCTCAACGAGACAGCCTCGGCGCGCTATTTCCTGGGCGGACCGTGAATTACTTCGCGGCTCCGGAGCGCCGTCTCGAAGACTCGTGATTCAGATGAGTCCGCGGGGGGTGGGGGGACCAGCGGGACTGTCGCGAGACGACGACATGAAATTAACGCGGAGCACTCCACACGCTCGGTCCTCCTCGCGCTTTCGGCTGGGACGGAGCGGCGTGCGGTTGTGCAGGTAGACGAGAGTAATGAGTGGGAGCGACGACGCAGCGCCGGCGGTAGTGCATTACTTCGGACGAGGCGTCGGAAAACCCTTTCAATGATATACGTGTGCTGTAACGTAAGGTCGGGCGAAGCGAGAGTCGGGTTTCGGCGCAGAGTGTCGTCCCAGCGACGCTGGGACGACAACTGGGTTTCTTTTTTTATTGTTAATTATTCGGTCACTTTTTGAATTTGGCGGAGGAATTCTTTTATTCGGGGACGTTGGCGCGATTGCTCGAAAAAAAACCTCAGTTATCCTGCAGTTAGCTGACCGAGGCCGAGGGAAATAATTATTTGATTACCTAAATGGATTTACAATCTGCCCTGTTACATGGTGGCCGTTTTTCCCCGAAAAAAAATTCCCTGACTTTTCGCTGACCAATTAAAAATGTTCCCTGATCAAACAAAAAAGAAATTAATTATGCAAATGAAAATGCCTAATATTGTATTAATGTTTAATTCTATTTTTTTTTTGCTTTCGAAATGTTTCATTTTTTTTTTAAGGCTCCCTTTTATGTATTTCTTATTTATTTATACAAGGTTCAGCGACAATTTACTTTCTCCCTGACCAATTTTGAAATTGCGTGACTTTTCCCTGATTCCCTGACCACGATTCTTTTCCCTGACTTTTCCCGGTTTTTCTGACCGCGGCCACCATTTGTTAGCGGAATTTGTGCGACGGAACAATAATCGAGCAATCATCAAATTAAGGCACATCTCTCGGTTTAATCTCGTCCGGATTGATGGAATAATATATATATATATATATATATATATATATATATATATATATATATATATATATATATATATTGATGACCCGTATATACTGAATAAAAAAAAAAAATTCGACTATACTATCAGCATTAATCGGCCTCTCGAATGCTTCTGCCCCAATGTTCCCGCTCCAGTTCCCCCAAAAAATGTTCCCTGACATGTTCCGCATTTGCCTGCCCGGGGCTGCTGCGAAATAATTCTGTCGACGAAACAAACGACTTTGTATCGAACTGAACCGAGTCTGTTTCGTGTGTTCTCTTTCATCAAATGATTGAACAATAAATACTCCACTGTACTATCAGCATCAGCCTGGCGTTCGAATGCTTCTGCCCCAATGCGTCTGCCCCGGTGCCCCGGAAAAAATGTCCCTGACATATCTCGCGTTTCCCTGACCGAGGCCGCAACGATATAATTCTCGCCACGAAGCTAACCATTATCTACCGAACTGAGCCAAGTGTGTTTCGTGTTTGCCCTTTAATCAAGCGAACAATAAATATTCCAATGTACCACCAGCTTCAACCGACCTCTCGAAAGTCTTTGCCCCGATTCCCCGAAAAAAAATGTCCCTGACATATCTCGCATTTTGCTCACCGAGGTCAGGATGAAATAATTCTGTCCACGAAAATAACTATTTTTTAGGCGAGGTGAACCGAGTCTGTTTCGCATATGCCCTTTAATCAATCGATGGGAACCGGGCGATACCTCGAGTACATGGTACTTGTTCGGTACTTGAAGTCTGGTATTTCAAGTACATATGCACTTGGGATACGCCGAAGTGCTTCAAATACTTCCAGTACCATGCATTTGAAGTACATGGTACTTGAAGTATAGAACTTGAAATTACTTTTCGTTTGCCCGAGTACAAATTGATATCGAATTCTGGCGATATTCCATATCAAACGTTATTCGGTGTATTCACGCACCAAATTTCAGTTCAATGGGTTCCAGTTTACTCGAGTAAAACAGTTAGTATAACTGGTGATGCAATAAGGTGAGACTTTGTTTGGTCTTGTAAAACATTTCGAGACATGACGCAGGATCTCGTTAGCACTTGATTGGAACTTGTTTGATACTTGAAGTACAATATTTCAAATACATGTGCACTTGGAATACGGAACGTACTTAAGGCACTACTCTAAGTACCATGTACTTGAAGTGCTTTTCTTTCGTGCAAATACAAATACTCTCGCGATATTCAAATCAAGTATCGAATACTTGAAGAACTCGATACTTACAGTACGTGGTCTTAAGTACTCGATACTTAAAGTAATATGTACTTAAAGTACGTGGCACTTAAATACTCGATACTTAAAGTAATCTGTACTTAAAGTACGTGGCACTTAAGTACTCGATACTTAAAGTTATCTGTACTTAAAGTACGTGGCACTTAAGTACTCGATACTTAAAGTTATCTGTACTTAAAGTACGTGGCACTTAAATACTCGATACTTAAAGTAATCTGTACTTAAAGTACGTGGCACTTAAGTACTCGATACTTAAAGTTATCTGTACTTAAAGTACGTGGCACTTAAGTACTCGATACTTAAAGTTATCTGTACTTAAAGTACGTGACACTTAAGTACTCGATACTTAAAGTAATCTGTACTTAAAGTACGTGGCACTTAAGTACTCGATACTTAAAGTAATCTGTACTTAAAGTACGTGGTACTTAAATACTCTGTACTTAAAACACGCGTTAAGTACTTGGTATTTCTTTTACTTTGCCGAGCTCCGCAATCGATCAATAAATACTCCACTGTACAATCGACATCAACCAGCCTCTCGAATGTTTCCCAAGTCTAAAACACCGAGGATAAATATTCCTCGTTGATATTGCCCAATCCGTCGACGAAACCTCGACACCCTTGATAACTCCTTAAACGGGCACAACGCAGCTCGGACGATACGTTCCGTGCCCCTCGTCGGCCGCACAAAGGTTGATTGGTCTAATTTTTCCGTCCGCCGCTCGGCCGTAACGAATTTCCACGACTTCGCAGGGACATCGAGAAAGGCTGCTCGTGGAGAAAAGAGGATAAGAACGAGAGTCGCTTTATCGATCGACGACGCTCATCGAAGCGCGACGACGGCGACGACTGGAAAGACCTTCCTTCCGTTTCCTTTATTCTTCCGGCTGGCTGGCTACTCACGGCGGCGACCGCTGCCGGCTCAAGCCGAATCCCGTAGCTCTCGTATAACTGCTACTTCCGGAACTTGGCGATAGTTGGGTACGGAATATATCGTTAGCAACGGATCCACGGTAATGCGAAGCACCGCCGAGGGAGCGGGCGAGAACGATGTGGGAGTTGCTCTATTCGCAAGCAACGGAAACAGCAGGTTGCCAATATGTATTCCGGCCGTGCGGGCCATCGGGCTTGCTTCGCCATCGTTGTTTAGACGCCCGTTGAGGTCGGCTTCTGCGAAATTCCTCATCCTTGCCGTCGAGAGTTCTCTCGCTCACCCCCCCCCCCCCCCCCACGCGCTCCCGTCGCGGCGATAGGAATCATCTGACCCCTGGCGAATTCGACGCCGGATAGAGGACGACGGCTGGCTGGCGGAGGATCTTGTTTACAGTAGAACCTCGGTTACCTGAGAACGGCTAAACCGAATGGCGGATTAATCGTGCTTAATTTTTTTTCTGTCCCTCGCACTTGTACGCGCAGTATCAGGGTAAGAATCTGTTGTCCATGAGGAGTGTTTACAGGTAACGGAGATTGGTTAAAATCATAGTGGAGTATCTTGAACGATGCGCGGTAAATAGAAGTTTGTGGGTTTAATTAACATTTCGTGTCCACGAAGGGCCGTAATGATTTGTTCAATTTTAACATTTTTTTTTTTAACGGATGGTTTTTTTAACTAGAAAAATGGTAAAGTTGGCAAAACGAATGAAATTGGGGAGTTTTGGGGTCCAGAAAAGTTTTTTAAGTTTGCAGGCAGACGAGACTATAAAAACGTGGTACTTAAGACCGAGTACTTGAGTACCACGCACTTTAAATACCGAGTACTTGATTCGTTAACAAATACTTGGTATCTCAAGTACTTCTACAGCAATGGAAAAACCAAATAAAAAGCTTCCTCTATGAGGAAGCAAAAGCAAAATAATATAAAAACAATAAACCCTTTTTTGTATTAAAAACACCTTAAAACTGTTGAAAATGGTATTGAGGATGAACTTTTTTAGAACTTTCATCCGCTGCGAAATTATTTAAATCAAATGTTCAAAATTATAACGTGCTATCATAATTTCGGATTATCAGTGGCTTTCAGTAATCCGCCGTCCGATCCGACGCATCCTCGCCCCCAGAAAAATAATTTATTTGTCGAGCACCCGCAAATATATATTTATTTGCTTTAAGTAAAGTACTAATTTGATTCACATAAATATTTATATGATTTACATAAATATTTATTTAAATCAAATAAATATTTATGTTAATTAAATAGATATTTATTTGCAGGCCGCCCGTCAACGAAATGATTTTTCCGAGTGCGACGAATCGAGGTTTTACTGTAAGCGGGCGATAAAAGTCCTACTGCGTGCGCGAAAGCACCAAAGCTGAGAAGGGAGAGAGATTCACCGATCCCCTCGCACACGGGCTATTCCTCGCTAACACCACCGTGGATATTGCATTATGCCAACCCCCCGATAGGCCTGCCCCTCTCAAAGATACTCCTACTACGTCCATATAGATTCGAGGGCTCTTTCCCTTCGTTCCTCGCCCGTTCCACTTCTGCGAGCAATTGATTTTCCGCGAGCCCGAATGGGAATCTGGTCCCGAGAGCGAATACCCTTACTGCTGGGGGGGATTAAGAATCATCTCGCGTATGCCCTTTTTTTCATCTTACTTTAACCCCTCTCATATTTTCTTATCCCATCGAGAATCCGAGATATATCATCCCGTCGTAGTTGTGAACTGGAAAGCCTAAGATTTGAGTAGTTTGTTAACGTCGCCGTCAGAGACTGACGGGAATTTATGCTACAGCGAACAACATTCCACGAACGCGTGCTCGAGACTGTGCCAAACAGGGCGAACGACGGGCTCGTCGACACGTCACAGTCCAGTACCCAAACGTACGTGACTCTCGCCGCTGTAAAAATCTCTATATATAGGTATATACGCGTAGCGCGAACGATATACATACCGTAGTTGTATTCACTGTATATCTCGTATATGTATACATCAGGAAAACTCGGCGACGCAAAAGTTTCAAGCGAGTCCGGTAACAGAGTTGGCGACTTTCCCCGACCCCGGAGGGGAATACGTTATTATTATTACCCGCGATCTTTACACTACAGAGCGATTCAGAATTTGAGAATTTTGACCTTGAAATTTTTCTGCTTTTTTTCGGCTAATAATAGCGGGGTAAACATTCTCGACCTCCGGTCAAGAATCGTATAGAAGATTCGACATTTAAAATTTTTTTTTAATCCTGCCTGCGTGAACTCTTAGAAGCACAGCGGCCGATCTGGCGTATCTGGTCGAACGATTCGATAAAACATTTCAACATTTTTTTATAGCGTCTCAGGCGCGCCGATACGTGTATTCGAGAATTTATTTATTTTTCTTCGTATTTTCGGAAACTTTTATTTAAATTCTTTTTTATTTTATCACGAAGTAACGTCTTGTTTTTGACTCTGAGAAAAGTTTCGCATACCACAAATTCCCGATCTCCAGTTTAATCGTCCTATCGCACATCTTTTATTTTTTATTTACATTCCTGAACTGAAAAATTGATTTTAGTTCAGGATTTTAGCCGAGCGTTAACTCTCCGAAGCACAGTGGCGTATCCGGCCGATCTTTGAAACAATCAGCTAAAAAAAAATTGCATAATTTTTAAAGCATCCTCCGGCCACTGAAACGTAAATACTCCCTAATTATTTTAATTCTTTCCATACTTTTTCCCAAACTATTTTTTTTTATCTATCTATGTACTAAAAATCTATTTTACATTCTCCGAGCGATAACTCTCGTAAGTACAATAGCGTAGCCGGCCGATCTTCGAAACGATTCGCTAAAACAAATTGCAGCATTTTTTTTTAACCATCCTCGAACCATCGATAAGTCCACATTCCCAAATTGTGTTTATTTTTTCCATACTTTTTCCCGAACTTTTTCAACTCCGTAAAAAGTTTTGCGTGGTGCAATATCGCGTCTCGGAGGTTCAAGGCAGTTTCGCCAAACTCGCGAAAAGTGAATCCTCCCGCGTCGCCGCTCGTCTCGTATATATACATATAAAAAAAAGAAGAAGAAGAAGAAGAACCATCGTACACCGACCAAAGTTATCCGCGAACGAATGACGGTTGAGGTAATGAAAATTCACGAGAGATGTACCACGGCCAGAGACGCCGGTATAACGCCCCCGTACCTCGGGGGTTCGCGTGTACGATTCGGTCTCCCCGCGGCGCATAGAGCCGGAGCGATGCAGGGGCATAACATCGGCGTGGCGGGCAACCGACCGAAAAATATACGAGAGAGTTTTCCTAGCGCGTTGCGTTACACAACGGCGATCGGGGTAGAGTCGGAGCGCAGGAGAACGCGAGCGAACCAGCCAGTCGGGCACCCACGCTCCCGCACCGAGCTCGAAACGTCTCCTCGGGTTTTACTCTCCTTCTCCGCGCGCCACCGAGAAGCCCCCTCCTTCCCATCCCCCCCCCCTCCCACCGCCCGCCTCGGCCATCGCGCGTCTCCCGGCGCCGCACCGAGATTGGCGCAACCGAAACGAGCTTCGCCGCTGCTTGAAAGTCTGAACGAGCGAGCGCTAGAACAGGCCCGAGAGATAAAGCGAGAAAGTATAATATATACGTACGCGCTAGTCACGTGAGAGGCGAGAGTGAGAGGCCGCAGAAGAATATAAAGAGACAGATATAGGGAAACGTGAGCGAAGAGGGGTGGGGGGAGGAGAGAAAAAAAGGAAAGAAATCGACGCTACCATTTTTAGTAACGAGGCCCATGGCACGGGACTCTCCGTCTCCTTCTTTAATGATTCTCTCCGGCTGGGCGCGTTCAACACACGCGCTGGTTGTGTCCTCGTCCTCCACCGACTCGGCTCTTTCACCGTTGTTGGTTGTTGTTGGTGATTTTTTTTTCTCTTTCCATGATTCCTCCTCGCCCTCGTCTCGTAGTCATCGTTCTTGTTACTGCCGCTGTTGTGTTTCTCGTCGACCCGTGGGCCTCGCGAAGCTCATAGGCGACGACGCTGCCGTACCGTGTCAGGGGGCACGAGGAGAGCGCGCGGGAGAGAGGCGAGCATTGTGCCCGCCGTACGCTCGCGGACGGGTAAGGTGGAGCGCGCGAGTCGACAGGGTGCAGAAAGAAAGCTAGGGACTTTTTTTTTTTTTTTTTTAAGTACCGACGAGAATGAGTCGTGCGCGCGCATCGCGTCGTTTCAACGGTTCTCGTCGCATTATCGTCGACGAGCGCGAGAGCACAGAGCCGGGGACAGAACACGCATCCGCGTCCGCTCTATCAATGCCCAGATTCATGTATGATTTCTCGCATGTGCACGCGAATTTGCGGCAACGGCGGTGACGGACGAGCCCGCTCGCGTAAGCGACAACGAACGGACGGGGAGGCGATGAAGAGAGAAAGAGATTGGGGGAAAAAAAACAAAGCGAAAAAGAAAAAATATGTTAAGAGAGAGCCTGCAACTTGCATCGCAAAACCGTAGGCCGCCTCGTTCCCACGCAACGTTTTTGCTTCGTAAGAGTCGCACATAACCTCTTCGCTCATCACTATTTCTCGTTCCGTCGACGCTCGATTTCGAGAGCTCTCTACCGGCTGACCCCACTCTCGTCTTCCGCTCACGTCGGTAAAAATTTTCGAATTCGCGAAGTTCGGCGAATAATACGAGTAAACGAGGTATTCTGGGACGAGTTTTAGTGAGGGAAAGATTTAGTCTAGAGCCTCGGTGGAAAGAGGCCCGGAGGCGTGTTAGCGAAGTCGTACCCGATATCTTTGGTGTTCTCGTGAAAAGCCGACCGAAGAAGGGGGGGGGGGGGGGGGGGTCGAAAGGAACGATGCCAAAGTGTGCGATCGATCGAGCGTGGCCGAGCGCGAACTTCTTGCCGGCAACTCTCGGTCTCTCCTTTCTCGTAGCTCGTAGTGGAATTTCTCGAACGTACGGGGCACTCGGTAAATATAAATATAAAAATATATACGGCGTGAACAAATAATGCAAGGTCGCTCGTATCGATTTTTCTCGAGTCCGCGTCGCTTACCCGTTTGTCCATAAATTATTTCGCTGGCTCGATATTCCGTCGTTAATTATTGAGCACGAAGAGTCGATAGTACGCGGATTTTTTTTTTTGCTTTTCTTCCTCTAATTTAATTATTTATCGGACGCGAACGAGAGGACGTTTCGTGCTGAAAAAGGAGAAAGGAAGAGAGGTAAACGACCTCCTCAAAAGCGAGGTACAGTGTGTACCGGCCGTCCAGTACAGGACACGTTCGAGGCTAGGCAAACAGCGATCTTCCTACGCCGTTTCCTTTTTCCACTGTCTAAGCCGGAGAGCTGTCCGGAGGTCCGTGCGTCTTCTTCACTCAGCGGAAATCTCGACGCAGCGTCGCGCCGCTTACGCAGATTCTCAGCAATTGTTTTTCGCGTAGACCATTTTCGTCCCCTTAATTATCCCTTATTAACATCGTGTGTGAGATGTAGAAAGTGTCCATTGTGCACGTCGAGTGTAACGCCGCTCGGATAGCGCACAATGAATAGTGCGAAGAATGAAATAAACGTCCGAGTAATAGCTCGTGCCTGCTGCGCACTAAGAAACGGCAAAGTTCGTATACTGTAGCGTTCTCGCTGGCAGGCAGCGACGTAAGAATCTACATTCGACGTCAAACTCAGCTCTACCTCTACAGTGTCTGCCACAGCTGCGTTCCAATTTTCGTATTTCCGAGCACGGGCGACAAGGCGGAAGAATATATATGTATATATAAATCTATATATATCATGTAGTATTAACGAATGATGATAATTAATTAGCGAAAATAGTAAACTAGTATAACGGAATCATGCGACTGCGAGTTAAACCTAACCGTTCATAAACACACCTATGTATAATTCTAGTATACATATATTGTAACGAATATAGCGATGAGGCTTGACTGAGCCACACATTACATAGATGACTGGAATAGCTTGGTATGACAAATGACATAGCTTGATATAACAACAGGCCGATCATCGATTGACCTTTAACAATTCGTACTTCCAATAAATGATGTGATTGTAATTAATAATATCCGCCCAAAACCAGATACCCGTGTTGTTGATTTCGTGTGTATATATATATATATATATTATATACATATATATCATCTGCACAGGGTGTATGAAGCTAATTGTGTGAACGGTGCCAAAGTCGTCAAAGTGGGTTTCATTGACGATTCGGAGAGAATCAATTGTCAATGAGCCCCGAAGTGGTGATAGAATATATACGGCACGGTGAGACGTGAGCGGAATTGTGAAACGCGAGAAATCCTCGGAGTACAACGAGGCGAAGAAAAAAAATGATTGGCGATGCGAAAAAAACAAACCCACGCAAATATCGTTCGATTACCAAAACATCGGAGATCCAATGATTCAAAAAAGATTTTTTTTTCAATGTTTCTATCAACGATATTTGTGTCCGAGCGTTAAGTAGCAAAAAAAAAAATGATACAAGAAAGAGATTAGCCTCACGCTTACCGGTTGGTCCGCGTAGTCTCGATGGAGAGTAGCGCGTGAAAGCGTCTTCGCTCCGTGGGGGGGGAGATGCGGTAATCCAATGCGTAACACCGATATGTCGCGACGCACATGTCAAAACAAACTCGAAAACGTCAAAGCCGAACGGACCGCGTCCTCGTAGGATGTCCGCTCGAGGCGCGTACGACGAGCATTCGAGCGCTATGGCAAAATAATGACAGCTTCGGGAATGACGCGCGCGCGGACGGGCGGGCGGGGAGCGGCGCGGTTCAACCGGACACACAACCACCGACACTAATAGCTCGCGTAGCTCTTGGGCAATTCATGACGACGTTCGCGCTGCCCGAAGAGACTCTGCTAGGAACGGAGAGCTGCCCGACGGACACGCACTCACACGCTTCTCGCTCGAAGCCCCGTACGCTACTGAGGAACCAACCACGACCACGCGCACTCTTTTCGCGCTTCGATGACGCGCATAGCCGTTACGTGCGTGGCGAGCGAGTCTATTGCATTATTTTTTTTCGTATAATATAATATATTTACGATTCACGGGTAGGCATCGCCGGGCGAGGAGAAAGTATATCTTGCGAGGGGATTGTGTACTCGCTGTAATACAATATTGCGATATATAATAGTAGACGCGTGTATTTATCGACAGGTGCGCTGCCGTGACTCGATCTACGATGTCATTCGTTCGCTCGTCGTTTTACCGCAACGAATCACAGAAACGCGAACTACGTAGATAGAAATTATTAGAAATAAAAAAAATGATTAGTAATGATTAGTTTCTTTTTCCTTCAAATAAGAATCGAACGATGTATTCGAGTGTGATTTAATCTTTAAGCACGAGTCGAGCACCGAGTTGATATCTTGGGAAGTTTAAGCAACTCTAGGCGCATGTTTCTCTCGGTTCATTTGCGTGTTATTTCTCCGTAATCGCCCCGAAACACCGACCGCATAAACATAACGATTGTTTTCCTGGTTACTCTCGTGGTCTCTTTTGTTTTTAACGCAAAACCGTTTCTCCGATCTATTGTTTAATCCGTTAGCTCGTTGTGTACGATTATAATAATAACAAACTCATCGGTGGAAACAATTCGAGCATTGAATTATAATGTGTTTATTGTTCCCGCAGCTTTGGTACGCAGTGGAAACAACAGAGCGTGAGCGTTCGAGAGAAGCCATAATACCGATTTGCTGTGCGAGGCCAGACTGCAGGATCGAGCAGCGGGACGCGACTGCTGCCTTTGCCGTTCTGCTGCTGCGTTGCCTGCTGCTCGAGGTGGCGGTATGGCTGGCTGGCTGGTAGTAAGCCGAGGGCGACCGAGTCATCGAGTAGCGGCGTGTGGAGGACGCTCGCCGTCGCTCCGCAACGAGCGAGGGGTATCCCCAGAGCGAGAGGAGGAGGGGAGGGGCGGGGAGGGGGGGGGGGCGCAACGAAATATACGTCGGCGTTGGCGGAGAGCCGTGAATTCAGAGGTTCTCAATCCTTGCGCGTGGATCGAACGCGTTTGATGTCTGATGACGAGCGTGCTGCGTCTGTAGGGCCAACACAGCCGCCCGCATCTTTATTCTACGCTACTTTGCGGCAACGAGAGGGAGCGTAATAAAGCAAAACGCGCCATTTATCTCACGGATTAGCACGGGTGTCGTAAACTCCCCTGGGCCGTCGACAGATAAGACTAATTCGGCTCGGGGCACGACGGTTTAATCAATGCAAATACGATTAGATATTCACGCTTGATTCAGGAATTACCGTGAAAATTTATCATTTGTATTGTCGCTTCTTCAAATATTTTTGTACTCGTCTCTGTAGATTTCTGTATATGGGACATTCTGCGTCAAGGCGAACGACCCAAAACCCTGACCCTCTTAGGTCAGGCTGATAGTTCGTGATGTAGTAGTGTGATTGTATGATATATGTATATTTCCTGTAAAAATTAAATGGTTAGACGCCTGCGGAAGTTGAACGCAATCCCAACCCATTTTGAAATGTACACACGTTCTCGTACTTGGAAAATGGTGACAATCATTTCTGAAGATAGTTCATCAAGAATAGCATCTTTTTTGAGGAAATTTTTTTGTATGACCAAAAGTTTCTGAAATACAATAATATAATGTTTAACATTAACACGAATATCTGCTAACTTGAAAACGAGATCTGATAAAAATCTGTAAAAAGTTCCAGGTACTCGCACTAAATAATCGTACATCACGAGTTTTCAGCTTGATCTAAGAGGGTCGGGATTTGGGGCCGTTCGACTTGAGGCGGAACGCCCCGTGTACTTTTCGTTTCGTTACAGAAACTTCATTGACCAACGAGCAGTTCACTCGACGAGTGTTACAGACGGTGCGACGTGCACGGCGGACGTCCGTCCGAGTTGTCCATGCGAGAGCGATTCCTTTAGTTTTTTTTGCCCGTCTTCTCGAGGCGCCTCGGAAGATTTAACGAGCGATTCGCCTTAATCGTCGAAGTCTGCCGGCGCCCCGATGCCTCGTTCTCCGTCGCCTCGATCTCGGTGAATCTGAAAGACAGCGCTGTGCGCAGTGCACCGGTAACGAGTGCACTAGCCCCTTTCGCGGAGAAGAAGGCGAAATGAAGGAAGAAAAAAAAACCAAACAAATGAACGAGAAGCAAAGGAAGAAAAGCGGCGAAGCCCGCGGACAGAAGGGGCCCCGAATACGCGCTTTGCCCGATCGATTTTTAAATTAATCGCCTCGCCGGAAGGGAGCGCCCATCGGCGCTGCTACCACGCCGAGAATCCTCGTGATACCCCCACCCCCTCCTGTCCCTCGACCGGCTGCTAACTCAAGACGGCGACGGAGACGTTAACGTCGGCGAGACTATTCTTCGAATCGAATACCGAAGGCCCGGAGCTCCTCTCTCCTCAAGATCGCGGCAAGAGCACTAGCCCCTTCGAGGATGCTAATTTGCTGTACGCTCGAGAAGATTCCCCGTAGGATCAGGCTCTCGCGGCGTGGCAGCAGCCAAGATTGATAGGCCGACGGATAGAGGTTCAAGTGTAGACGACAGGCGGAATATGATGATCGGTCCGCATATAACACTCGACGCTTGCATGACAATCGTTCGTTGCACCATATTCTTGCTTGCTTGACGTCGGTCTCGTACACGTATATATACGTGTACGATTATATATATGTATACACACATCTCGGGGTATTGTCTGCGTGCGACAGAGATCCCACGGGATCGATCCTGACGCGCGATGCAACGCGCGCGACTGCGGGTCTTCCTGGCCTCTTGCACTCCGCGCGCTCTCCCTCTCCGCAAGCGGCTGTATTTCCCGGTCCCCCGTGATCCCGTCTCGACGTTTCTTCGACTGTGCCTCGTACTATACGCGGACCCATTGTAGGCATTCACACCAGATATACATAAATATTTATAGGGGCATTGGACCTTGCGCGCGCAGGTGGCGACATTTGCATAGCCGTTCGGTTCGGAAACGAAAGTGGGGTTATGGTCGTGTAATTCCGAACGACTATGAATTCTTAATTAACGGCACGAGACCCGAAGGGTACGAGCGAGAACGGAAAAGTGAGCATTCTTTTTAGAAACACGCAGTTTAATCGACAACGTTGTCGACGATGTGTTGTCCGCCCGATCGATAAAGTAGATTGCGAATCGATCGGCCGATCAGCTGCGGCGTGGCTCGGTTCACGGCGCACCAGATTCGCGGAACAAAGGGAGCTGGCGAATTGTTTTATCGTCATCCCATCGAAACTAGAAGCGGCGCATCCTACTGTCGCGCTGGTCTACCGAGGCCAATAAAACGTTCCTATGCACTATGCGCCCGAGTTGCGCATATACAGCATCGTCGCTGCCGCTACCGGTATGACGTCATCCGATTGCGCAATCCTTTCTCAAACGTTCGTGAGTCACGATCGAGGCTCTATAGAGAGCGGTTAATAAACGGCGCTTCGGCGAGAGTCCCTACATACAGAGTGATCCGATATTATACATCGAGTTATTTACATTCGCGCCGGGACGTTTCCAAAGGAAGCGAACCTTTGCCCAACCGAGTCCCGATGAAATAAATTAACTATCGACAAACGTACTGCGCACGGCCACAGTTATCGTCACCATTAGGCGGTACATCAAATGAACGCTGAAAAGGGCAACAAGAAGACAATTGAACACGACGAGTCTACACCGTGAACGTGGCACGCAATATTTTACCTCCAGTCGCACTGTAAAAAAAATTCGTATGGAATTTAATGTACCGGGCTGGAAGTTTTTATGCAAAAACTAGTATATTAAATTTCAAGTACAATCGTGATGAAAAATGAATGTTCTGTGAATTAAAAACATTGGAAATACTTCAAATTTTAATAATTTACTTCAATTGTACTACGAAAGTACTGCAAAATTGAATAATTTACTTTAACTTCGATGAAAAAGTATTTAATTTTTCATAGAAATTGTACATTAAATTTACAATTTTTTTTTTACATTCGCCTACACCAAGAAAATCCTCGAAAATGTTTTCTTTTATTTTTTTACCGAAATTGATGTGAGTTTATGGAAAAACATCACTTCCGGTTTCGATAATCTAATTTTTCGACCGGAAGCCCGAACGACGTCACTTCCGGTCAAAAAATGAGATTTTCAAACCAGAAGTGACGTATTTCCAGTATCCGTTACGTCCGGTCGAAAAATAAGTTTCCTGTACCGAAAGTGAAGAAAGCGGTTACCCTATCGTCAAGTCGTCTGGTCGCAGCGCTGACGGGTCATAAAATATTGCGTGCACACATTCTGTTGGCCTTTCGTGTTCAGTTGTCATGCTGTCGACTTTTTTAGCGTTCATTTGATACACCGCCTCACCATTATTTAAAATCTGCTCCTCGACAGATTTATCGAGGCCAAAAGAGTAAAATAATAATGACATCGCTCGAAATTCACGAACACCCAGTGTAACGCGTACGAATAGATTCGAAGCACGCGGGCTCTCCGCCTCAGCGCTCGATGCGCCACAATCTCGTTCCTCAAACTATCCCAACAGTCCCGTCGACGTTTATGGATAGTCGGGCGTGACTATAACTGTTTTTCATCGCTCGTGTTTCGGGACCAATTTACATTATTAACGTTTTCTCGTCGGAGTACAAACACGTTTATGCTCGAATCTCGTCGAATTTTACAGCTATTCATGAAACCCCGACACGTTCACGGTAATCCGCGACAGTGTTTTCAGTCGCCGGGGGAGATTCCTCCCGGCGGTGTAATCCGCAACCCCGGTGACCACCGACCCAACGATTCAGCCGTGTTCCGAGCGCGGGCCCCTCGTCGCGACGCGTACTCGAGCGCCTCTCGTACAATGGCTCCGTTGTCCTGAATTTCGTCGTTCGTGCGATAGAAGAGCGGGATAACCGTAGGAAGCCCGAGACGTCGGACAGAAGGGTGTCGCGAGTCTCCCTCAGCCAGTCGCGAGACACACATTCGCACGGCAATACGCGCTACACCCATTCGAGTTTCTCTCTTCGACAACGACGACAATGACACGTGCCGTAGCTCCATCGAAATCAGAGTCACGTAGGTCACGCGCCGTCGGCGACCCCCAGTCTCACCGTGTTATCCGCCTAGTCTCCTCGTACGAATTATATACCCCCTCATTGCTGAGCCTACAAATGCAACGCGCATTGTCTCGTAGGTTATGCCGGACGCGTGATTTATTTCCTCGCGTTAGTGTCATCGAGGCGGTGCGCATGCGCGCCGGGCGCTCCACGCGTATACGTGTCCTATCAGGTGCTATTGTTACACGGTATAAACAGGTACACGGACACGGACACACTCGAGCACGTGCCGCACGAGAAATACATGCACGGATAAATGGGAGAGTGCAGCAGTTTTCTCGCGATATATACATATATCTCACCCGAATGCTGTAACAGCGTTATTACGGCACCGAAGTACGAGGTATATCACGGGCAGACTGAGGTAAACGAGGAGAGTACGAAAAACGGCATACGCTCTCTCGCGAGATATACATGTTTGATGCTGCGCTCGTAATGGGTTAGGGCGATGTACACGGGACTTTGGGAGCGATGGTGCACCTCGAGGAGTACGTGTGTAACAGCGGAAAGTACTGTGCCACGCTGAAGAGGCTGTACGCGTATCTCGGTCCGCAAACTCTTCCCCCCCCCCCTCTCCCTGCCCCGTTCCAGCGTACTAATACACGTAGATTAGCGGTCTCGCGCTACGGAATTCTATACACCGGAGAGTCTACGGGTATAAATGGGGAGAGTCTCTACCATGCGTTGATATAGTTTTTGGTGTAATAGTTGAAACTGCCGAGGTGCTGTGTGGACTATAGAAAGCTGCACTTTATAGTATAGAAACTAAGTATACACTAGAGTAGAGAACGGCGGATCGGCGGAGAGGGGGGAGGGGGAGAAGAGACGAGAGGGGCGAGAGGGAGGATATCGACCGGGTTCCACGGACACGCGAGACTCTCTCGCGACTCGACCTTCTCTCGCCGCGCTCTGTGCGAGAGAAAGAGAATCGCCGAGACGACTCCGGCATCCCTTCCTCCTTTTCATCTATATCTTCTCTCCTGCGTTATAACGTGTATATATGTATGTATATATAGGGTATAGTACAGTGGGGTATATAACGCTGAGACTATTTCCACCTCGGAAAGCCTACCCCAGCATCGCCGCTAGTGTACGTATACTCGTTAGTTCGCTAGGTACGGTCCCTTTGGTATACAAGCAACAGACGGGAGAGACGAGCAACGTAGTACAATTTACAAGTAGGCGAAAAGGGACCAGCGCCGTGGCGTGCGGATGAGCGTGAACATGCGCTGCGACCTCGGTGCAACTCGGCGTCGTCGGTCTTTCTCTAGGGGCCTTGAGTGCACTATCTACGAGAAAGAGATAAGAGCCCGGGCCGGAGGGGGGGGGGGGGGGGGGTTCAGCTTCGAGCATTACAATCCTTGATATTTCGCGCAGCCGCTGAGGCCAGATGGAAACTCTCGAGTTACACTGGTTCATGCTTTATCGCAGTGGTACGTAAATACCTGTTTCAAAGAATACGTGGTAAGGGCATGTGATACAGACTGGGTCGGTAAGAAATCGACTTTCTTATTTTCTCGACGAGTATTAATGGTTCGGACAAAAGAAAATTAGGATTTTATGTATCTGTACGTAGCCCACGAAAACTTAATTTGGTTTTGTACGAAATACTAGTAGTCGAGGAGAAAGTAGGCAAACCGATTTGTTACCGACTGAGTTTGTATCTCTTGGCTTTAAGAGAAGGTGAAAGTCACGTGACCGCACGGCGAGAGCGAGAGAGACGCCGTTGTTGGCGCTCGCGGTGGAGTGAAGGAGGCGCCACGAGAGAGTGTTTCACATGGCGTTTAGGAAAAACTTGAAATATCGAGGGATTGCATCGCGAGACCGAAGGCTGAAGGTTCTCGGGAGAAAACCTATTACTGTCTATACAGAAAAAGAAAAGTTTATCACTGTATGACTTAGCGTCGAGGAGAGAAAGTTGATGATATAATTTTTTTTTGTGTCTACCGTTTTATTAAACGTCCTTGAGAGGACGAAGGGGCACGATGCTGTTGGCCGTACCGATCAGGCTGTCACATCATACTAGTAATATCTTTTTGTGAAAGAGTGCTACATTCGTATGAGAAAAAGTTTAAACTATTTAAATGAAGGTGTCGATTCGATTGAGATTTAAGAAAATCATTGAATTCTCAACCAATAAAAAAAAACCCCCTTTTTTAATGTTCGCATATATGTTATAACGCAATATTTTAAAATATAGAGTCAAAATACTCCAACGAAACGTTTCATAAATATTCAGAAACATACTCAATCTTTCAACGCATCTAAAATGTTTCCTAGACAGTGATAAAATGTTTCAAAATGTTTTAAATTTCATGCTTCCCCGAAACAGGTGATTCAATCTTTCAGATTTCTGAAAACATTCCAGCGAAACATTTCAAAAAAATTTCAATGCAAGATTTACGAGCGGACAAAAAAATATTGTTTGATATCGGTAAAATATTTCTAATATTTCAAAAACATACTTTTGACACCTTTCGAAAACATTCCCCAGCTACGTGTAATATATATAACAACTCCATATTCTTATGCAAAAGCTACACGTCATAAAAGTCCCTCGACGAGAGTAGTTTGCTTAAGGTGTGAATAACGAGTACGTGAACGGTTTCTATGCAAATGTGCGTGAATGGAGATCCTTTGTCCGATACGTTGCCATCGGCCTGCATCTTTGACTGGCAAAGGGCTTCGCGTCGTGTACCGACGTGGAGACCCGAGCGAGTTGGGAACTCGGCTCGCTTGTCAAAGGGGAACGGCAACGCATCGAATAGATAGTATATGCGCGGAATAATCGAGACCCCCGAAGTAGGTCACGGGGAACGCCGATGCGTTTGCGATTCAGTTCCGCGGTGGTCGTATGCGCGCAAACCGACAAAGGGTAGGAGTGCGAGAGTCGACGGGGCCAATATACCGACGGTGAGCTCGTCCAACGGTTTCGCCTCTCTCGCTCTCGTCCGTCCTCTCTCCGTGCATCCCCCGTGCGTCCATTCTCGGCTCCGGCCACTGTCCGGCCGTCCTCGCACTGTCCCGCCCGCTCCAGAGCACAGAGGCGACACTCGTGCCCTCCTCTCGCGCTGCACCGCTCGCTCGATATTCAACAACCGCTCATTCCGATCAACCTCCGCCGTTCTCCATCAATCGCTTCTTCCTGAAACACGCTTCGGCGACTCTTTATTGAAAACCCTCTAAATTTTCACTGTCCCCTGTGTCCCTGATGTTGCACGGATGTGGGCCAGCTGCGAGTTTCACCGAGATTAAAGCTCGATCAAATTCCTTTTTGTTCGAAAAATGTTCCAAGCTTTAGTGAATGAAGCATCGGGCAAAAAAAAAATTTAGTAAAAGCTATTAAATTTTTATTTTTCTCTCAACGGTGGCGGTAAAATAGTTCATTTGGCGAAACGAAATTGAATATTTCGAATCAAGCAATTCGTCGGGGCCAATAATGTTCATGTTTCAATAAATTGTACCCTTGGGTCGAAGATATGTTATATGGCGACTATTGGAGAAATACATTTTTAATTAATATTCGTATTTTTATCTCTCTGTGTATTTAAGAGTTTTCAACGGTTCTTTTTATGAATTATTTTACAATGTATCGAACGATATTTCTCTAATTCTGTTTCCATCTATAAATTGCTCGAAAACAAAAAAATTATGTTAGTAATGTTTTTTTATTTGTTCTTTTTTTTATTACTTTCGAGGAAACATTGTCCCGGACGCGAAGTAGTTTTTCTACTAGGCTGACCTCAGATTTTTCACTACCAGTCAGGCTATCAATCGATTCCGCAAAGCCAGTAATTTATTAAAATCTAAAATGAAGTGAATTTTTATTTTTCTCTCAACAGTCGCTATAAAATAGTTAATTTAGCGAAACGAAATGTTCAATTTCGAAACAAGCGCAACTCGTTGGTGCCAATAACGTCCACATCGTTTCAATAACTCGAACCCCCGTATCGAAGAAATGCTATACGACGACTGTTGGAAAAATAAATAAGAGTCTTTTTTTTTCTCTCAGCGTACCTACGAATTTTCTATCGCAAACGATTATTGGAAAATTAAATGAGAAGTTTTTTCATTCAGTCTAAGAATTTTCTATCGAGCGATATTTCTCTAATTGTGTTTCCGTCTATAAATTGCCCGGAGACAAAAAAACCTACTTTTTTTCTGTTTGTCGTTTTTTTACAACCGAGGTTGAGAAATAGTTTTCCCACGACGCCGACCTCAGATTTTCCACTACCTATCAGGCTATCAATCGATTCCGCATAGCCAGTAATTTACTAAAAACTAAAATCAAGTAAAATTTTTATTTTTCTCTCAACAGTCGCTATAAAATAGTTAATTTAGCGAAACGAAATGTTCAATTTCGAAACAAGCGCAGCTCGTTGGTGCCAATAACGTCCACATCGTTTCAATAACTTGAACCCCCGTATCGAAGAAATGCTATACGACTGTTGGACCGTTGGAAAAATAAATAAGAGTATTTTTTTTCTTTCAGTATAAGAATTTTCTATCGAGCGATATTTCTCTAATTGTGTTTCCTACTATAAATTGCCCGGAGACAAAAAACCTACTTTTTTTTTGTTTGTCGTTTTTTTACAACCGAGGTAACATCGTCCCGGTTGCGAAATAGTTTTCCCACGACGCCGACCTCAGATTTTCCACTAGCTGTCAGGGTATCAATTCGATCCCGCAAAGCCACCAGCGTCTGCTCGGTCCCACCCCCGATATCTATTATAGAATATGCTATATAGATACGTTATCGCGTGGGCCGGATAGTGCCGGTACATTGCACAGCGGGGAAATGGATGTATTCCGAGGGGTGGATCGGCGAGGGGGAGGGGAGGGGGGGGGCGGAGAAGACGAAATCTCGAGGAAAATCTCGAGAGAATATATCTCCGAAGGATCGAAGCGAACCGCCCGCTCTCGTCCCCGCTCTTCGCTTCTCGTCCTGGAGCGAACGTCGACTTCCCTCGACGTTCGACGTGATGTGCTGCCAGTCCTCTTGGCTGCGCGGCTTTTCCCCTCGAGAGGAGACCACCGACGTGACGGTGAAGCTGGAAAATCGCCAGAGCGCCCGGTTCTCGCTAATGCCCGTCGAGATAGGGTTGAAGGGCGCGCGACGACCACGCGAAATTCTTGCACGGACGCTCTTGCTGCCACAGAGTGTTGCACCGATGCGGTGCATCGCTATCGAAAAACATTACAAATTTAATGCACTGGACAGGAA
Organism: Ichneumon xanthorius; assembly: GCA_917499995.1. NCBI lineage: Eukaryota > Metazoa > Arthropoda > Insecta > Hymenoptera > Ichneumonidae > Ichneumon > Ichneumon xanthorius. The sequence continues at coordinate 19,522,955 of OU824202.1, read as the reverse complement.
GTTTTTACGGAGAAACTGGCGCATCAAATTTAACTCCTCAAGTACGGGGGACTTTTTGCCGAGAGCAAAGAAACATGCCTTGTTCCTTAAAAAAAAAAAAAAAATTAGAGAAATATCGTTCGATGAAAATTGTTCTTCTGTGTCATTAAAAAGAAACAAGACTCGGTCACATTTCACCGATCTCGATGGTCACACTGAGTCGATTCTACCCGGTCCATTTTTTTGAAACAGTATTGTGAGCAAACTGTCGATCGGAAAAATCTCAAAAAATTACAGGACATCTTTCGAACATTCTTGTTGATGTACGATTTTTTTTGGGAGAAATTAAATGGCAGCATATTCCCAAAAAAATCATAAAGAAGAAACAACGAAAAAAAAGTATTTTCACTAAAAAAATCATTAGTTAATATTAAAATTCACTATAAAGTACTTTTGCAGTAAAAGTACTGTAAAATTATTATTAAAAACTTTTATAGTAAAATTGAAGTAAATTATTGAAAGTGAGGTATTTCTAAATAAGTTCGTCTACTTTGCATTTTTCATCTCAATTGCACATGAAATTTAATATACCAGAAATAAAAACTTCCAGTATCGGTGCATTAAGTTTCATATGAATTTTCAGCATCGTTCTATCAATCTACGTGCGGAACCGCGTATCCGTGAGACGTTTCATCCTCGATTTCTTCCTACGAGGATTTAAATAAATCTTTTTTTCGTCTCTCTTTTTTTCGATAAATTCGGCATTTCTTCCTTTAGCTCGCGATCCTCGTTATCGCTGGAACTGGCGGATTCTCGTGTGTACAACGCGACGAGTCGACAGCCGATATTTCGACGCAAACGAGTCGACGTCGGTGCGAAAAGCGGGAAGTTGATCCGACGCGGGAGAGGAGACTCCGAAAGCTATGTGCAAAGGCCGTACGTGAGAGCCAAGTTTGGTACGTACGGTTACGCGGTAGTTGGCTGCGGAAGATGCACCAGCTGTGCCGCTGTACGTCCTACAGTGGCGGATTCTCGTTTCATGAAGCATTAAGTTTTATAATTTTTTTTTTTTTTTTACAGCGCAACCGATCCAGCTTCGTTCTGCCGGGCTGCGTGAAAAATGCGTACACGTATCCGTCAGACGTTTCATCCTCGATTTCATTCGACAAGAATTTAATAAATTATTCATTAAATTATAGACGGGAGTTTATTAAATAAATCGTTTTTTTCTCCTTTCTTCTTTTCGATAAATTCGGAATTTCTTCCTTTAGCTTGCGTACACATATCAGTCGGCAGACGTTTCATCCTCGATTTATCCCGACGAGAATTTAATAAATGATTTATTAAATTATAGACGGGAGTTTATTAAATGAATCGTTTTTTTCTCCTTTCTTCTTTTTGATACATTCGGCATTTCTTCCTTTAGCTCGCATACAATATCCGTCAGACGTTTCATCTTCGATTCCTCCCAACGAGTATTTAATAAATTATTTAATAAATTATAGCCGGAAGTTTATTAAATAAATCGTTTGTTTCTTCTTCCCTCTTTTCGTAAATTCGGCATTTCTTCCTTCAGCTCGCGATCCTCGTTACCGTTGTTACTGGCGGATTTTCGTGTGAACAAGACGGCGAGTCGACAGCCGATACTTCGGCGCAAACGAGGAGACGTTGCGAAAAGCGGGAAGTTTATCCGACGCGAGAGAGGAGACTCCGGCAGCTATGTGCGAAGATCGTACGTAAGAGCCAAGTTTCGTAGGTACGTTTGGTAGGTAGTTGGCTGTGAAAGATGCACCAGCTGCATCGCCGTACGTCCTATAACCCGGTCGTCGAACGCGCTTCCGCGCCTCCGAGACAGTGCATTCTCTTCATTCGCGGGAGCGAAAGGGGTTGCGTTGCTGGCCCTCCACCTCCTCCTCGCTACCCTCGCCGTTGGCATTATCTTCGCAGGCTGTTTCTCTCCTCCTGCTGCTGCTGCTGCTGCTGCTGATGCTCAGGAGGCCCTCGACTATCGACTATCGACGAGACTACTCGAATATCGAGTACCCGTCACACACTGCTCGCTCGCTCGCTGCAACGGGGAACGATTTCTCTCGACCCCTCCGGAGCTATGCCAATCCAATTTTTACCCGGTTCTTATCAGCGGATAGTAGACAATAGTGAGGGCGAAAAAGCGCCGTGCCGGAACGCTTTTTTTATTGCCGCTTCTATACCGACTCCCGATGAGTGTTTACTGTACAGAATTTCCTTCTTTTCTTCTTTTTTTTTGTATATGTATGTGTATATATGCTTTTTTTTAATTGCAGGATTATAGCGGTGCATAATCTTCTTTATGTTACTGTATTTGTTTCATTTATTGATTAGAATGAAAACTTCAATCAGCAATATTGCCGCAATTCCATGGTCGATTTTTAGTGATCCGCTGAGTTGAATAATTGAAAGACTATTTTTGTATGGTACAGTGGACTCTGTGAATTATCTATACGGTGAGAGCGGGGAATCTGGCTCACCTCGAATGGCACGTAAATCAATGACGCATGTCTTCGAGTCTCAAAATGGATGTATTTTTCTTTTATGTTTTTTTTAATTCCACCATTATAGTGGTGCATAATCTACTTTATATTACTCTATCTGTTTTATTTACTGATTAGAATGAAAACTTCAATCAACAATATTGCCTCAATTCCACGGTCAATTTTTAGCGATCCGCTGTGTTGAATAATTGAAAGACTATTTTTGTATGGTACAGTCGTCTTTGTGAATTATCTATACGGTGAGAGCGGGGAATCTGGCACTCGTTGATTGACATGTAAATCGATGACGCATATCGTCGAGTCTCAAAATGGATCTCTTTTTAATATATAATATTTTTTTATTGCACCACCGTCGTGGTGTGTAATCTATTTTATATAACTCCATCTATTTTATATTTGGATGGCACTGAAAACTTCATTCAGCAATATTGCCTCAATTCCACAGTCGATTGTCAGCGTTTCGCCGAATTGAGTCATTAAAAGACTATTTTTATATGCTATAGTCGTCTCTGTGAATCATATATACGGTGAAAGCGGGGAATATGGCTCACCTCGATCGGCACGTAAATCGATGACGCATGGACCGGGTCAAATTCACTACTTTTACCCTAACTCTATTTTCATATAACAATGTCATCGGTATATCGCGCCTAGTATGCTCTACAATGTTTGCGGTAAATGGTAACCACTGATGTCTTTGAATCTCAAAAATGGGTCACTTTTTTCTAACTATATATTGTAACCCATACAGAGAAGATGATGGACCGAGGCACACGATATTACATAGATGACTGGAATAGCTCGGCATGACAAATGACAAACGGACAGATTATCAATTGACCAGATGACAACAGTCTTGATCGGACTTTCACAGAGAACAGACGTTTGAACGTTCGTGCTCGAGATATTTAGTTGCGATTGGTCTTAAATAACATCCGCCCCAAAACCAAATTCGCGCGTTATTCATTCCACGAAAACGTAACAATATATATATTTTTTTAATTGTACGACTATATAGTGGTGCATAATCTATTTTATATTGCTCTATCTATTTTATATACGAATGACAACGAAAACTTCACTCAGGAATATTTCCTCAATCCCACAGTCGATTTTCAGTGAAATCAGTAATTGAAAGATTATTTTAGTATATCATCGCCAGCCCTATTAATCTTCTATACGGTGAAAGCGAGGAATATGGTCCACCCTGATTGGCACGTAAATCAATGATGCATGGATCGGGCGAAAACTTCACTCAGGAATATTTCCTCAATCCCACAGACGATTTCTAGTGAATTCAGTATCGAAAGATTATTTTTGTATTTTATCGTCAGCCCTATGAATCTTCTATACGTTGAAAGCGGGGAATTTGGTCCCCCCTGATTGGCACGTAAATCAATGATGCATGGATCGGGCGAAAACTTCACTCAGCAATATTTCCTTAATCCCACAGTCGATTTTCAGTGAATTCAGTAATTGAAAGATTATTTTAGTATATCATCGCCAGCCCTACGAACCTTCTATACGATGAAAGCGGGGAATATGGTCCACCTTGATTGGCACGTAAATCAATTATGCATGAATCGGCTCGTATTCACCACTCTTACCCCATATGCATTACCATATAACAGCAGTATCGTTATGAAAACTTCACTCAGCAATGTTCCTTCAATCCCACAGTAGATTTCAAACAGCAATTGTAGTAGAATCTAGACAGTAGTAGTAGAACTCAGCCTTTCGCTAAATTGAGTAATCGAAAGACTATCTTTCCCCGGTCCAGTCCTCTTCGTGAATCATCTAACCGGTACACAGCATCGTTATTATCGCGCCAATCGAGTTCCACAATCACTCGCGCTAAACGGTAAACACCCCGTCCTCGGCTCTCAGAAGCTTCTAAAAAAAAAATATCTTTTTGAAGATTAATAAAACGCTCGAGAGATCCTCGGCCCGCCCGATCGAATGAGATATCGCTCGCGACGGAGAAAAAAAAAAAAAAAATCGCGGGCCCGCGAGATGAGTCAATGTCGGCGGAATGTACGGCGGGCAGCGGTTTAGCCCAATGCCAGCCAGTGGAAGTAGTAACAGCACCGGGAGTAGCGGACGATCAATGAGCAAGTTCAATAACCTTAAATCCACTCGACGTATACCGACCGAATGCGCCGCTTCGCAAAACGAAAATAGATATCGGTAGGGTAGTACTACATCGAACTGTACTATAGCTATACACAATTAATGGAGATGCTGGTGTAACCGCTCCGGCATACGCGCACCCAATGCAATTCGATACTTTTTTCTTTTTTTTTTTCCATGCACACCTATAGAGTCCCGCACTATATTATCCAACTATATATACATAAATCGTCCGGCTGTACAACGTCCCGGGGTCCAGCGATATTATTTCTGCTGGTAAACCGCCAAACTCCTCTTTCCCACCCCCCAGACTTTCACCCTCTCTCGCCGTCGAGACCCTCTTCCCAGACCCTATTTACTTTTCCTTCGCGTTCTCCCGAGCCCTCCCCATTCCTCTTTATCACTCACTCCGCGCGTTCTTATCGTACTACAGAAATTTTATAAAACCTCCCTCTCGACGCCAAGCGCTTCCGATTGCGAATAACCGACGGTTTTTTTTTCGTACGATTCGCGATAAAATTGCACAGCGTTTTCTATCAGAAATTCGCGTCGCTCCGAACCAACCTCCGGCTACGATTAAAATCTCAGGGGGTGCGTTTTATTTGTAAACATTGCCGGATCGTCGATACGAAGAGCGACTTAATTGTTTACCGGACATTTAATGTATATTAGTGGGCAAGACCGTATTTAACATAGGCTTTATCCTGGGTAATTTAAGTTCTCTTTTATATAAGACGTCTTGCGTCTTGGCGATTTAATTGCATGCTGGTTTGGATTATCGTTTTACCATGGTCTTTTGATTGCGTGCAAACCCGCGATAATTCAATAAACAAATAAATATTGGGCTGATTGCCAAGGTGTAAAATTAGCATTAGGTAAAAAAATGTAGCATAATAAGACAACTGTAAATATTAACATTGGCAATAAATCTCTTTTACTACTACTAAATAAATATACAATACGCCTCACGATTTTTAAATTCTTTTCAGATAAAAAGAAAAAAATACCATCGTCAAATTGAACGAGCGAGCGCCGGATTAATAATTAACTTGGACAGTCTGTTCTGCGCCTCAAACAGCCCTCGGGCCACAATTACAGTCCCTGCGGCTGCACGTTTTATTTGTAAACATTGCCGGACCATCCAACCAGCGAAATTAATTAATTACCCAGTATTTAATATGTACTATTTATTATAAAAAATAATTATAAAAATCTATTTTTTTTTAGATAAAAATAAAACCATTGTCAATCTGAACGAGCGATCGCTGCATTAATTATTCCGAGCGTCCCTCCGCACTGTGTGCTCTCTGTCTACAGTTGTGCTATCTACATCTATGCGGCAAAATTTTCTCTACGCTAGTCTGACCGACCCCACAATTACCTTTACTGCACGATTAATCGATGAGCTTTGTCATTACTACTCTGGAGGGCAGGGGGGAGGATGCATCATCGTTCCCATACCTTTGCAGCCGTACACGATCCGCAAACCCGCCGGTGCGTCCTGCCGGTGCTCCTTCGGTCCCCGCCACTAGCATAGTCCTATTATTCCATCATCGGCATCACCGGCCACTCTCGACGCTCCCGGCAACGCCACAACGAATCCCCTAACGGCAAAACGATATCAACGTACCGGTGCATCGTCCGAGGCCCGACTGTCGCGACATAACGCTCGCGGCATCCAAACGGCAATTTATCGCTCTCTTGCAAACCGCGAATATTTTTACTATCGAGAAAAATCTGAAGATATATATGTGGAATTTTTTGTTTGTTTGTTTTTTTTTTTGAGCTTTTTATTTTTGTTTTAATGAAAGACACGCTACCGCGAGGAGCAACGCTCGAAGACTGAGCGTTGGAGACTCGAAGAGCGTTTACAGCAGCGAGAGGGAGAAGGCGAGAGTTCCGGCAGCGGTGGTGGTGGCGAATGTGCGCCAAGCTCCCAGCGCGGCGGAGCTTCGCGTCCGAAGAGAGAACTCTCCCTCACTCGGTGAGGATGCACGAAGGGATGCGGGCGACCGAGAGAGATTTTTTTTTTTTTTTTTTTTTTTTTCTAAGGAGAAGCCGAGGTCCACGACGGCGGGGACTCGGCGGAGATATCGCTGGAGAAACAGCGAGAGAGACGTGTGTGTATGGGAGAAAAAAAAGGGGGGAGAAGTTCAACGTTGAACTTCGCTAAAACGGAACGCGGAAATATCCCGAGCTGGGCGATTAGAGGGACTCGCGCGCGCGCTCGGGACAATCGATATTCGTCGCCCTTCGTGCATTTCGCATGGAAACACTGTTTGCCGCTATTCGCGTCAAACACAGCCGTCCGGAGCGCGGAGCAAATCGACGGGAACGCGTGGGTTTGGCGTGTGCGACACGGACCACGAGCGCTACCGATCGCTGGATCGAAATGATAGGCTTGTCTTTTTTCGTACCCTTTCGGACTGCGATGCTGGGGTTACGGTACCAATGCTTGGACACGGCCCAGTCGTCGGACACTCCTATGCAAATTTTTATTTATTTATTTATTTATTTATTTATTTATTTATTTATTTATTTATTTATTTATTTATTTATTTATTTATTTATTTATCGATAAGGGGCTGGGCCCAATTACGATGGGAAATCCATCGCCCAGCGAACCATGTGAGCGAGATCCGTCACCTATAAATTGCACAAAACTCACACTAGTGCATAAGAAAAGAAATTGCGATGTGAGAGAGATTTGATTTAAACCGCATTTCAGTATTAGAAATGCAGTTTGATACTTTTTATCATTTCTGCAAACATTATTTGATGCAGAGAAAAAAAGTTATAGAAGGTTTGAGCCAAAAATTATTTTCTGTTGTTGCATTTTGTTAAAAGACGAACGATTTAGTGTCCGAGGATTGGTACAAGCGCGACCCAATAATCGGATAGTTTGCGGATAAACAGGTGCACTCGGACTCTCTTATTATTTTCTTCCCAATTAAGAAAATATTTATCTTTTTATAAGTAATCGATGTGTTTTGAAATCTGGAAACGATCAGCTTGACATTGGTTTCAGTTATCTTTAGAAAAAATATTGTTCTTACCAATTAATAACTGCCGGAATCTGTGGATGCCTTAACCGTCTGAGCATTGGTGCTGTTACCGTACGAAGAATGCAACGAATCGCGGCGAATCGGGAAAGCTCTCCTGCGTCTGGGCCATTGTCGAACACTTGCAGCAGCGAAGTTGGCAGTTAATCGATGCGATAAATCTTCGATACCGTGGAGATGCTGCTGTGACACGCACACAACCGATTTTTCTTCAAATTGAGAGCGAGGATATGGGGAATCGTTCCAGCGATGCAGGACCGCGGTCCGTCAACCGGGGGGCTCAGCGAACCGCACAGTGAGCCAAACTCTATTAACAAACAAATTAAAAAATCATGAATATTGCTTCTGTAATAACGTGATTTTATGCACTGTCATTAACAAAAAAAATTAACAACACGAGTGTTTTTTTTTTCATTGCGGGGACGAGTGAGTGGTAATGAGAGCTAAGCGTCTCTAACGGCTTCAGCAACCGTAAAAATAACCAAAGAATTACAGCAATTCTTTCAGATCACTTTTATACCGTTAAAATAACCGCAAAAAATACCCATATATCAACCAAAATATTATCCGTACACTATCCCATGCCACAAAGTCAAATTTTGGACATAGACTTACAGATAACCAACGGACAACCCACGGCTCAACTTTAACGTAACATCTAAAAAATTGCTACTTCCCAGGTAGCAGAAACGCATCTGGTATAAAAAAGTGATCTAAATGGGTTACATATGTCTGTTCGGATGGCAAGTATAAGCTTCTTCTACGTCCAAAAGTTAACTTTTGGATACCATCGAGAAGGACATATGGAACTTATTGAGATCACTTTTAGATAACTCATTTTTTTTTGCGCTACCTGGGTTGGGACACTGCTTGTGCTTGCGAATGGTCATTTTTTTGGTTTCAGTAACCGAAAAAATAACCACAGCAGTAACCGCCCATGACCAGTACTAGAAATACAGTTGTTGTTGCGGATATCTCTACGGAGTAAAAAGTGACCTGTAACTACGGTAATTTTTTTGGTTATTCTACGGTTAATAAAAAAAAATACCCTTGCTCAAATTGCTGGGGATCAAACGAAAAAATAACATCGTCAATCAGATCGCACGAGGCTGAGGACGGGAGGCCCGAGGCAGATGAAGAGCAATCGTACGACGTCGAGGAGGCGGAGGAGAAGGAGGAAGACGCGAGTTGTTGCGGCAGAGCGACCTGTTGCAACGCTAGCTTACGATATATATTGGTGACCGAACCAGTCTCGAGCTGTCTCAGCGAGCGGATCACGTGGTCGAGCCTATTTTGGCTCGCGACTATTATCTTCATTACCGCGATGACTTGGGCGACCATGTACTTTCTCATCGGTGACGCAATCCTGCCCGGTGGACCGGTGTACGGTCTCTTCTTTCTCGTTATCGCATCTTACGCCCTGGGCTGGAGTCTCGCCCACGTACCCTATCTCAATCTGCCACCGGTGTTCGGTATGCTGCTCGCTGGTATTATCTTTCGTAATACCGGGCTGTACGACATACAGGAGAAAATTGGCCTCGTACCCACAGCGAAGATACGCACGTTCTGTCTTACGTTCGTGACGCTCCGAGCCGGCCTGCAATTGACGACAACCCCGCTCAGAAATCATCCGGTATTCTTGTTCGCCCTCGCCCTTATTCCGTCCACCGTGGAGACGATCGTTGTCGCCGTCTGCTCCCGATATATCCTCCATTATCCTTGGGACTGGGCCTTTCTCAGTGGGTAAGATTTTTCTCAGTATCTCGAACTCCGCACTTTATTATCCTGAAATACAATTCGACGGATTAAAAGTTGCAAAAGAGGTAAAGTTTTATGTTTTGTTTAGGGGTTGTTTTCTCCGGATGGGGGGATGTTGCGAACGAGCCAGTAGCAGCTTCTCTGTGTTACAGAAGCATTATTGCTGGCATGTCACCGGTCGTCACGGTCAATTGCATACTGGCCTTGGCCGATAGAGGATACGGAGAGGACAAGGGGATGGCCACTCTACTATGCACTGCTGCAGCTATCGACGATGTTCACATCGTATCGCTGTACTCTGTCTGCTTCTCCATTGTGTTCAGCGTTGGTAAATCTTGATTTATTATCGTTGTCATCATTGTTATCAATGTCATTGTTATCATCGTCATTGTTATCATTGTCATTGTTATCATTGTCATTGTTATCATTGTCATTGTTATCATTGTCATTGTTATCATTGTCATTGTTATCATCGTCATTGTTATTATCGTCATTGTTATCATTGTCGTTGTTATCATTGTCATTGTTATCATTGTCATTGTTATCATTGACATTGTTATCATTGTCATTGTTATCATCGTCATTGTTATTATCGTCATTGTTATCATTGTCGTTGTTATCATCGTCGTTGTTATCATTGTCATTGTTATCATTGTCATTGTTATCATTGTCATTGTTATCATTGTCATTGTCATCATTGTCATTGTCATCATTGTCATTGTCATCATTGTCATTGTCATCATTGTCATTGTTATCATTGTCATTGTTCTCATTGCCGTTGTCCTTATTTTGTTGGCGGGTGAATCTTTCTCGGTGCATACATTTGTTTATTTTTGTTTTTTAATGAGAACAGCTACGGTGGGGAGCGAATGGTGGACCTACATTCCCGGAGGGCTACGCGACCTTCTACTCGGTTTCATTGTCGGATTTATTCTCGGAACTATCTTTGTATTCATTCCTCATCGAACGGCGGTAAAGCTCACCTTCTTAAATTATTGCTATAAACGTATGCTGTAGACTTTTGTAATTAAATATGACAGAAATACGTCTCCTGGTATCGGCTCGGGGGTTTGATTATCGGTTCGTTGATGTGCACGACCGCTGCATCGACGATCGCAATCACCGGGGGCGGATATCTAGCTACGGTGATAATGGCCTTTATCGCCACCACGGGTTGGAGACTCACGGCCGCTAAATTCGATGTGAGTTTGGATCAATAAATTCATTGAGGTTGTCTTCTTTTTTTTTACAATCCTTATTCCTTCATCGCCAGGTGACGCCGCTGCGGAAAGCGGTTTTCTTTATCTGGCACTTTATGCAACCGATTCTCGTCGGAGTGATAGGCGCCGATATAGATTTCGCCAATTGGACGGCTGGGAGATTCGGGCTTTACGCATCGTGCATTCTTATTGGACTTTTGGTAAGTATTGCCTAATTTTTATTAAAAAAAAATTATTTCGCATTGTAGCTCAGATGTCTCTAATTATCCAGGGACGCTCACTGGCCGCCATAATGTCGTGTTACGGAACGCCATTCAACCTCAGAGAGAGGATCTTCGTGGCGCTCGCTTGGCTGCCGAAAGGAACGCTGCAGGTAATTTATCAGCTGAGCCATCTCATATATATTCTTTCAGTTTTTCTCCCCCGTCCTCGTACGGAGGTACGAAAGAACAGCTCTGAATTATTTAACGACCTACCGTGCAGGCGGCTTTTGCGCCAATGGCCTACGAGCAGGCGAGGTTGGAGAACGATCCTGCGAGGATCGAGCTGGCCCTCGACCTCGTCAGAATATCAGTCGTAGCTATTATTTTCATGGCGCCGTTGGGCGCGATAATAATGACGCTAAGCGGACCGTTGCTCCTGAACAAGATCACGGGCGAGGAGGTTAGAAGGCACAGGTTTCTCAGCTGGTTAAGAATGACCAGACAGCTGCAACCAGTGCGTAGACAAAAAAGACTAGACGCGAGAAGAAGACGAGCGGAGAACGCCGACGCTACCGGCGGAGAGAATCAGGTGCAACAACCCTCGACCAATGAGAGACCGATTCAGTAAATCTAGTAAACTGTTAGCATTACGAGGCGAGATGCGAGAAATAAAAGCAATCTGCGAAAGTTAAAAATTCGGTTGATTGCGAAAACAGCTTTACGAAATTTAAACTGTGTCGGAGCCCTGCAAACCCGATTAGAGAAACGGGTGTACGGTTGTTTCATTTTATTTTTTCCCTTTGTTTTCGTTTATTCACCAGGAAACGTAGTGGACGCAACTAAACGACGATAACGCGAGGTCGTGAACGAACAAGGACCTGCACACGAGAGAGCCCCGGGCTCCGCGCAGCCGCAGAATTGTCGCCTCGTTATTTTTTCACCTCTCCGCGGGGCTGTGTGCGATATCCGAAAACGCACTGCGACAGCTGCTTACTTTTCGCTCGATAAGCGGTAGAGCGATACTTTTTTTTTCAGACTATCGAAATCGAATCGCCAAGATTCTACGCGTAGAGTCGCGCGAACGTGGTAAAGCGGATTTATGTCCGCGCGACAGTGGCGGCCAATGAGTGGGTACCATCGAAATTTCGGAGATCGAAATTTCATTATCGCCGTGTCCGGAAGGCACGGTTCGCCTCCTCGACCGGAGTCTTCTTTGATCAACGGGGGGAAAAAAAAAATTATTAAAAGACGCCGGTTCGTCGGCGCTCTCGAGAGAGGAGAGAAAGAACAAAGCGTGCGAGCTCCGGGTAAAATACCCGCGCCTCCCAGGGGTGGAAAACAATGGAGCCTTGATTCCAGTGCGCTTCGCTGTTGCATGCTTTTCGACAAACCCCACTACTCTCCTTCTCTTTCCCGTACAAAGAGCTACGACCCTCTCGTACCGGAGGTACTTGCAGTTAGGCTGCGTGGGCTAACTTTCCTCTTCTCATCTGGGCGAGTGAAGAGAGCGCAAAGGGTCATGTCGCCGGTGTGCCAGCGACCAGCTTTATTTTCCCGGGCCGCTGGCTACACTTCGAGCCCCTCTCCCCCTTTATCGCGTACTTACCCTCCTTCGCATGCTCCTTCGTCGGTTTCTCGACCGGCGGACCTTGCAGATTCTTATCCTCGATTATGCTGATCCGTGCGTGAAAAGGAAAAATTCTGAATTCGATCCTCGCTACAGGTAAAACTTGGGTATTAGCCTCGCAGCACGGGAACAGCGGTCGAAGGATTTTTTTGAATGAGAATGAGAGTCGTCCCTCGATGACGGTTACAGACCGTCTGAGTCTCTCTCTCGAACGACACTTGTGTTGAACGCTGTGCGGTGATGCGCCGTTCTTGCGGTACAAGCAGCGCCATCGCTCGCCGGGTTTTACTCTCCGTCGAGCCGATTAGGACGGAGAGAGAGAGATTTTTCGGCGAGTGGCGACGAGCGAATTACCGCAGCAGCAGCGGCAGCAGCACCGAGCAGCAGCACTACTCTATCGAAACGACTTATTGAAGAGAGCACTGTCGGGGCTAAATCAGCAGGAGAGTGTGTGTGTGTGTGTGTGTGTGTGTGGGCGAGGGAGCAACAGCAGTGCGCCCGATAGTACAGGCGGCGAAACAGGGGGGGGGGGAATAGAGAACACAGTATTTCGACTGTTCGTTGCCGAGAGGAGTGTGTCCGGTGCTCCGATCGACGATACGTTCTCAACACCGTACAACAAATCATCCTCGACCGTGAACGAGGAGGATGAATGTCTCCGCGTACACAACAAACAGCGGTCACCTCGATGCGTAAAGCAGGATTCACGATATTTTCTATTCGCTCGCGATGGAGGTAAGTTTTGTCCCAATGGTGATACGTGAAAATTTCTGTGTGTCTCTCGGTCTTTTCGTTTCGTTTTTTTTTTCCACTGTGTACACAACTTCTCCATTTGGATTTTCGGCGATCGATCGTTTTTCTCGGCTTTCCCGTCCTCTCGCCTCTCGATCCTTTCATCCCTGCGCCGCTGCACTCGATGCATTATCGTTAGACTCGAGTTACTTACGACGTGTGGCGAAGAAGTACAACGTCCCACCCCTTCGGAGCATCGATAATTTCTCGCGTTTCTCGCTCTCCGAAACGTCGCGATCGACATCGACTATCAACGCGACGAGACTTATTTTTACGATACGAAGAAAGAGGAATAAATAAAACGGGAGACTGAGATTAAACTGTTCGGGACAAAGCCGCACATCTTACGAGTCGGGCAGTATCGTCGTCACCGGAACTCATTTATCGGCCGACGTGGTGTGTCACACAACAATGTCGCCTCCCTTGTCATTACGCGATTTTACGCACGAGAGATATCGTCAATTTTTTTTGTCACATCCCTCCCCCTCGCCTCTTCCCCCCTCTCGACTGTTTTGCGGAGGAATATCTTTAGGATTTTCAATGATTGTCCTCTGTTCAGGAAAATGGACGAGACAAAGGGGGAGATTCGACGAGGGCCAAGAAGAAAGTTAGGGACAGCGTGCACGGCGGACGCTCCAACAACATTCTGCGTAACTTGATGTACAGAGACTTTGGTATCGGCACGACGAACAAAGCCAGTACCAGAGATCTCGAACCGGTCGCTGAAACTCATCTTGTACTCAAGGATCACAAGGAACTGGTAAGTTTCTTTAAAGTCAAGATATTTTTTTTTCTTTCTTTCGCACTTGTTTATTGCGGGACGAGGATTCTTGTCGTAAGAGCTGTTCGAGCGAAGTTTTTAAATTTTTATGTTGAAGGACGGTTTTGTTGTTCTTTACAGAAATGCAGCTTGCCCGGTGTGCCGAGAGCAACTTTCCTGATGGTCTTCAGTCCGGACGGGTATACATTCAATGCTCTTCGATAAACCAAGCGCAGAATCAAAACACAAATGGATTATCCTATTTCTCTGTTCGCTTTGATTGTCCTAGAACCAAAGTCGCGTCGACGCACGGAAATCATTACATCTACGTGACCGATCTGACGACCGGAAAGAACATCAGAACTCTGTCCGGACATCCGCGCACTCCCTGGTGCATCGCCTTCCATCCATGGTCCAACGATATACTGGCTTCCGGATGCCTGGGAGGGCAAGTTCGCGTTTGGGATCTCAGTGTGAGTTCCCAGTAGCTACCCTGTTCTATTCTATTCTGCATACAGAATGTAAGACGCAACTCGCGATGGTAAAAAAATCGGACGCGATTATCGTCTGCGTATTTACGTCAGCGATACTAATAATACATATAACTTGAGTAGAACAATTTATCACATTGCAATGTAAGATAAATAGTACGTCTCTCATTTGATCGTAAAATGAAACATAATGAATTACTGTTAAATCATCGATTTAAAAACTGTAATGAATGCTGAACATTCATGAACATGAATGAATGCTGAATATTCATGAACATGCTGAACACAGGGCGGCAGCGAAGTCTGGAACACGGAGAGCGAAACTGTTATAGCGTCCCTCGCGTTTCATCCCTCGGAACGGTTACTAGTCATCGCTACATACAACGAGATACACTTTTGGGATTGGAGCGAGCCCGAACCCTTCGCCGTAACGACGACGGGAAACGAGAAGGAAAAAGTTCGGTACGTTGTTCAAGTTTATTCGGCGACTGTGATTCAATTAAAAAAATAAAATAAAAATGCAACTAATCCGAACTTTAACTTTTAGGTACGTAGCATTCGATAAATCGGGCAAGAAGCTAATAACAGGTATCGGAAATATACCGAAGCACTCGCAGTCTCAGTGGGATCGAGCACCGCGAGAAGCATACTCGACGCAACTTCGGTGAGAAATTATTCCATCGAGATAACCCGACGGGGCGAAATTTACGCGCATCATAAGGCGTCGTTACCATTACAGCCATCCGCCTCAGCATCTGTGGCGACCGACGGACCCCGAAACTGGTGGCGGATATTTTCACAACGCTTGGAACAACTATCGTGCCAGAGCTATGGCTTTGAACGACATGTCGGGTTCGAACGCCGAGGAGAGAAGAAACGATAATCGGCGTCGTTTAGCGAATGATACGAGCGAGGACGACACCGACACCAATTTTCACAACGTTCTGGCAAGCTATCGAGCCGGGATGAGCTTGTCCGAAGGATATAGCTGGGTGATCAATGATATTCGGAGACACCGTGACAATCGGCGCCACAGGACCAACGACACGAGTGAGGATGAGTCCCGTCAAGGTTCGACCTTCAGGTAAACGATAGTTCAGAATTGGCAATTGTATATCGCTTGAGAATGGTTGTGCCGAAACCGAAAAAGTAAACGACAAATATCATCATTAATGTTTACCCGTGAATTCGTAGACCATCGAGAAACAAAATGAGCTTTCACTCGTCAAAATCGAACGAAAATTATAAACTTGACTTCATAAAAACTGCGTAAAGATATGCTCGTGGATTTATTAGCGTTAACTGAGTTATTTTTTTGCAAATTCATTGTTGTACATGTTTTTCTACATAAAGTAGGAACTCTTCATTTAGATCCACCTTAGTTCTAATTATCCCTTTACAATGTGTTCAACCAATTTTGTAAATCGTAGTACTCGATTGACTTGACTGAACCGCACGGAAGACTTTAACATTTGTGAGTCTCATCGTTTCAACGTCATAATTTTTTAATTTGTGTTACAGGAGTCTAGGATCCGGTCCCACCTCCCGTACAGTTCAATCGCCGAGTCCTCAAACCGGAAGCGTAACGATCGAGGTTCGACGCAACACCCACGCAGCTTCGTACGATACGGAGCCCGAAGGCTTGAGTGGGCTCGACGACGGTAGAATAAGCGAGCCGACTTCGCCCATGGAAGTCGACGACGAGAGCGACGAGGAGCCGTCCTCTTCGCGGTCCCGCGCAGTCCCAGCGGTGTCGCAATCTCAGACAGCGTCGTTATCCTCGTCTTCTCTACCGTCAATAACTTCTTTCTCTACGGTTTTCGCTGCGCCCGCATCGGCATCATCGTCGAATTCGTTGCCCGATCAGCGTCCTCGAAGACCGACTGCCAATCTGATAAGACCGGACCTGGCGACGACGGTTTGGCCAGCCGAGAGAGACGAGAGCGACGAGAGCGACGAGTCACCCGCACCGCCGCCTTTGCCTCCGCCGCGCCCGATACCGCAACCTACTGTCTCTGCTTCCAGCTCTTCGTCTTTTCCATCCGCATCTGCAATCCCATCTACCTCTGCCACTGCCTCCACGTCGCAGCTGAGAGACGACGAACGCGTCGAAATGGAGAGAGCCGTCGAGCAACTTCGCGAGGCCACCGAGGCTTACAGAAGATTTTACGAAGCCGGTGTGGACAAATTGAAGCAACGATTGCAAGCTCACTGGACGGCACTCCGGACTCACTCGATGGAGGACGCGAACACTAGACAACGACTTCGGGCGGCTTTGGAGGAGGACATGGAAGCGCTTACCGATTTAGAACTTAAATTTCGTAACACCAACGCGAGAATCGACAATCTCGGTGATGAGTTTTCAACGTGGACGAGCGCGGTGCGAAGGGATTACGAAGTGTTTTGCACCGAGCAACAACGCAATCCTTTCTCTCGCGTCGAAACTCCTCGAGAAACTCCGGCGAGTACCGCGAGTACCGCGAGTGGCTCGGCGAGCGGCAACAACATCGTCAGGCCGAATAGGAGACGCTCGGAGCAGAACAACGGCAACGAGAACAACACAGCGGAGAACGAGCCGTCGCGACGGAGACGAGATCGAGACGTTCCGGCCGAACTTCCGTGGCTCGATCGGATGACTCGTATAGAAGGTACCGTCTTATCCTTTCCACGACAGCCCACCATGTCCCCAAAAACCGTTTCTACCCACGGCCCGTTGATCGGTGGAAACTCTGTTCTAAACCTCCCTATTGGTGGAGATAAGCGATTAAGGATATCTTTGCCAAAAGTCGTTTCTGTTCGATCTTAATCAAACTTATATGATGTACAGAAAAAAACACGCTTTATTTGTTGACATTTTTTAAAGATTTTTTAACGGTCTAGTTTTTTTACAACGTGATTCCAAAGTTACCTATTTTAATGGGACGGATCTAATTTAATCTCAAAAACGATACAATGCAGGATTTTTCCCCGCCAACTTCTGGTCAATTGTAATAAAAAACTAACCGACTGAAAAGCATAATTTACTAAAGATTGTGTCCAAATTTGAGAAAGACAGAAAGAGAAAGAAATTTGAGAAAATTTCCGGTCTCGTTTTCAACTGCCGTTAAAAAAATGAAGCGTCCATCTCCATCTAGCACATTTGCGTTGTGTCACCTTTTTTTCTCACCCAGTGACTACCGCGTTTAGCTGACACCCTCTCTATTGCCCCCTCGCGTTTCTGGTAATGATATCCTTAATTACAAAATAGACAAAGAAAAAATAATAGAAGAACATGAGATCATGGGAGTTTCTTCTCCGATCGACTGGCTACTCGTATTTAAAAATTTCTCTTATTATTATTATTTTCTCTGAATCCACAACAGGCATTTCATCGTCGAGCGACGAGGGTGATGCAGCGCAGCCTCCGCAGCAGTCGCAGCCGCAGCCTCAGACGTCCCAGCGATTGCCTACAACATCGGGTTTCACGGTATCCTCTCGTTCGGCATTTCATCCGAGTCAGCCGCGCGTCGCAGGACAGCGCAACAATCGTCGTCGAATAATAATCCCCCTGAATCGTTATCAGCAGTCGAATTCGCGAACGGGCGGCGGGCATTCGATACTGGGACAGCGTCGATCGTCCTCGAGCGCGTCGGCGGCGAGTCAACTGCGAATCAGACAGCCTCGTTTGCCGGACAGAACTTCTCACAACGAAACACGGGGCACGAGCAGTGCCAGAAGGACCTGCGAGGTGCCGGCTTTATTGAGGCACAGTCTGGAATCTTTGCGGCTCCGTCGAATATTGAATTCCGCCAAGAGGCAATTGTACAACGCCGCGTCGTTGACTTACTCTCACGAGGCGGGCACGTCGACTCAGAACGTTGAGACCGCGACGCCCGCCGTCGACGAGGAGGAGGAAAATGCCGACGAGGTCGAAGAGCCCGAGGAGGACGAGGACGACGAAACTACCGAGGAGACACGCGCGAATATTTGCAACTTGGTAAACGCCATCAGCGAGGATGTCCAGGTGGAGGACGACGAGGACGAAATTGACGTCGAGGACGAGCCGAGCGCCCAGGTACGCCGAGGAATTCAATCGCTCTCGCGCACACTGGAAACTATTCTCGATAATAACGAGAACAACAATAACAACAACAACAACAATACCAGCACCAACAACAACAACGCGGAGGAGGAGAACGGTGGCGAACAGTCGGAGAGCGGATATTGGCTGCTCGAGGAGAACAGCCACTCGGACTCGAATCACGAGGGCGAGAACGAAGAGGCTGGCACGAGCGCGAACACGAACTCTCGTCGCTGGACCAGCCGTTGGATTCCTCTGCCGACCCCGCCCATCGTCGATCTAACGAATAACGAAAATTCAACGGATTCGAGGCGTGTCGGACGAGAGGCCGAGAACCGGGAGCAAGTCGGCGCCGAGACCGACGCGGCCATAGACAGAAATCAATTGTCTCCGGTATCATCGAATTCCACGCGTTACGAGCAACCACCGCTGTTCCCCTTTTCGAGCCTCCGCGAGAATCAGGCTCGCAAGCGAGAGGAGGAGAGCCGTAGAAAGGCTGCGGCAGCGGCCGAGGACAGAACAGCGCAGACGACGGGTCAGTCGAAAACAGCCGTCGATAGTGGACTTTCCAACGCAGCTTCCACCTCGGCATTAAAATCGTCGAGCAAAGTAGTTCGATCGACGCAAGATTCTTCTCAAGCCACCGATGCCCCGTCGACTGCGTTGGAAACTGGAGATTCTTTTTCCCAGTCACGCTCTTTCCGTGCCAGATTCCTCGAGGCTGAAAGACTTCGTGTGTCCGAAGAAGGTGGACGTCACGCATCCGTAGATTCGAATCGACCGACCAGCAACAGCGTTGACGATCGTCTCGGTGGCAATCACGACGATTCGGGAGCTTCTCCTCAAGTCGCCGACGGCCCGTCGAGCGCAGCCTCGACTCCGTTGGAAACCGGCGAAGCTTCGCCCCAGCCACGCTCCTTCATCGGCAGAATACTCGAGGCTCGAAGGCTTCGCATGTCCGGCGCCGCAGGACCTCACACGTCCGCAGATCAGCCGAATCGAACCGGCAGCAACAGCGACAACGACCGCCTCGGTGGCAATCACGACGATTCGGGAGCTTCGGGATCCCGAGGCGCTTCCCAACTCACCGATGCCCCGTCCGGTGCGGCCTCGACTCCGTTGGAAACCGGAGAAACTTCTTTCCAGCTGCGTGGCTTCGGCGCCAGAATACTCGAGGCTCGAAGGCTTCGCTTGTCCGACGCCGGAGGATCTCAAACATCCGCCGATCAGCCGAATCGACCCGGCAGCAACGGCGGCAACAATCGCCTCGGTGACAATCACGATGATTCGGGTCCTTCGGGATCCCGAGGCGCTTCTCAAGTCACCGATGCCCCGTCGAGTGCAGCGTCGGCTCCGTTGGAAACTGGAGATTCTTTTACCCTGTCACGCTCTTTCCGTGCCAGATTCCTCGAGGCTGAAAGACTTCGTGCGTTCGAAGAAGCTGGACTTCACGCATCCGTAGATCCGAATCGACCGACCAGCAACAGCGGTGACGATCGCCTCGGTGGCAATCACGATGATTCGGGAGCTTCTCCTCAAGTCGCCGCGGTCGCGTCGGAAACCGGCGAAGCTTCGCCCCAGCCACGCTCCTTCGTACGCAGAATACTCGAGGATGAAAGACTTCGTGTGTCCGAAGAAGCTGGACGTCACGCATCCGTAGATCCGAATCGACCGACCAGTAACAGCGGTGACGATCGCCTCGGTGGCAATCTCGATGATTCAGGAGCTTCTCCTCAAGTCGCCGACGGCCCGTCGAGCGCAGCCTCGATTCCGCTGGAAACCGGCGAAGCTTCGACCCAGCCACGCTCCTTCGTAGGCAGAATACTCGAGGCTCGAAGGCTTCGCTTGTCCGGCGCCGGAGGACCTCACACGTTCGTGGACCAGCCGAATCGTAGCGGCAGCAACAGCGGCAGCGATCGCCTCGGTGGCAGTCACGACGATTCGGAAGCTTCGGGATCCCGAGGCACGAGATCCGAGGAAGCTGGCTTTCGAGGCTGGACACCGAGACGACCGCGGCCTTTCCACCTCACTGTTCCGACATTCCACTACATGCGACAGAGGCAACGCCTGAACAAGGCGGGCTTGGAGATCTATCGGCTTCGTCAAGCGAGGAAGATGTGGGTCGATCTGCAGAATCAGATACGCTCGCTAGCCGTCCACGTCGAGAGACGCGATTACAACGACGTCAATCGACCGAGCACCAGCAGAACGGAAACGAACGACACCGTCCCGACTCCCGGTCCCTCGACTTCGGACGCTGCGAACAACACCGGCGACGATTTCGCACGTCTCGAAACCGCTAGGATACTTCGGAGAATCATCATGGACAAGGCTCTGGACGATCTTCAAATTAGAAAGAGGTCCAGATGCAAGAAGGATAATCAACCGGGAACGAGTTCGAGCACCGCCAATGCCAATGCCAATGAATCTTCAATGACGACTGATGTTCCTTCGACTTCGGGTGTCACGATTGATCCCTCGCAGTCCAACGAATCGGCGAAGAACTACAAAAAAGCCCTCCTAGCGAATTACAAGAGAGAGAATAGCGAGACTGAGAACGAATCGTCGAGCAGAGGATCGTTGGCGAGGGACGACGAGCAGGGCACGTCCGGCGATGTTAGGTCCGATGAAATACCGGCGAAAAGGGCTCGCACCGAGGAGAGCTCCACCGCCAGACAGAATCCCGGCTCGTCACTCGTCGACGACAATTCAAGAAGCGCCAGTCCACCGAATCGTTTGACTTCCGAATCTCAATTCTTTCAACGAATATTGTCAACCAACGATCATACCTACTCGAATTTGACCACACCGGCAGCGACGTACGACATTTCCAACGGTCCGTTGCCGAGCATATCGATGATCGTTTCGAAGATATTCAGCAGAGTTTTGGCTCCGAGATTCGGTACCGACGCCGCGGGTAATTCGGCAACGGGTCTCGGCGATCTTTTGGCGCATGACGGAGAAACCAGCGGAACTTCGAACTCCACGAACTTGCCTCGTTCGAACGACGACGCCGCTCAGCAGGGCACATCGAGTCGACAGGACGGCGGAAATTCTTTCGGATCTCGGTCCTCATCGTTGGGAGATAATCCCGACGAGAGCAATCCACTGAGAAGACGCGGCCCTGTGAAACGACGCGCTGAAAGGTTCGTTGCACTTGGATAAGTAATTCTTTTTCCCCTTATAGAGGAAACTTTGTTTTCGTGAAAGTTTTTTTTCGAGATTTTCATATAAACATGTTCAGAACCACTTCACTCATCGCCTTCTTATTTTAGACGATGATTAAAAAATATATATAAATTATCATTCGTTTTTTTGATAATTTTTTTTTTTTTACTGCATAGCGAAAACTTGGTTTTCATAAATATGAAAAACTGGTGCAAACAAGTTTGCGCATAGATTTCTCTATGAGGAAGTCAAAAATCGATGAACGTATTTTCTCATAGAGAAAGCAATGCGCAAGATTGTAATAAACGAGGAAGGCATGTACAAAGTACGTTGCACCATATTCTTCAATTGCGTGGATATTCGACATTTTTTTTAATACTCCAGAAAAACTGATGTTTTTTTAACACCCTAGCGACTCAAACAGAGACAGAGGTACGACGAGCAATCAGCCTTCCGCGAGTTCCTCCAGTAGCACAGACTTCGATGGACTGTCCGCATCGAAGTACTTCGAGGTGATGATATTGAAACTGCGAACGTTAGTTCAGGTACACAGAGCTTTGGCATTCAAGTCAGTACTTGGTAGAGGAACTTTCCCAAGTGACTCGGAATACAGACACATAAGAGAGTTACCGAGGTTTCGTGCCAGGTACGCCAAAATCTTCTATTTATTTCTCGAACAAAAAAATCATCCGATGATTTCAAGAGTCTGATAATGTCTCTCCTTTCAGAGTTCAACTGCTCTCGATCGTCGAGCACTTGACGCGATTCTTCGAGACAATTCGCCCCGGCAATGGATCCCACAGTAACATTCTCCAGGGTCAAATTTGCAGTAAGTTCCATGTCGCCTTCCGCAATTGTGCCGAAAAAATTACTCGTCATCTAACCCCCTTTTTTATTTCTTCCAGAAATGAATTTGTTGCTTCGACTGGCCCTCGAATTGACGGAATTGTTGCTCGAACAATGGATCTTAACAAGGAGCGAGCTGGAGGCGAGTCAGCCATTCCACAGGAACAGAACCGAGGACGATGTCGAGCAAACTTCCTCGCGTAGCAATGAGACCAGGAGTGCCGACAATGCCGCGAATGACACTGGACATTCGGTCAATCGATTGACCAATCTCTACAGCGGACTCACGTCCGATTATTTGCGGAGATGCGCACAGAGATATCCTTACTTTCGCGCGAGAATTCGCAACGCGATACTGTCGTCGGAGGTGCGTCAGATGCAGCAGCAGAACCAATCCAACAGCAGCACGAGCGGAAATCAGACCAACAACACGAACGCCGATGAGGAGCAGTCGCGCAGACCCCTCGCGGCTTATGCGCGTATCCAAATTTCGAGACTGCTTCCGATAGGCCCGGCGCCTTCCGCCACCTTCCGCACCTACGAGGAGCTAGCTTCTCTGCGTTCGGAACTCGGATTCTCCGAGGCGCGAGCCTTTGGCAGGGGACTCGCTCGGGACGTTTTCGCCTCCATGTCTTCGAGACCGCAGCCACGCGAGAGGCCGGGATTCAATGTTCCGATCGTTCAAGTGAACAATGTTCCGATAAACTTCAGCAGCCTCCCGAGCCCGCGCAACGCGTCGAGGGTGCCGAGCTTTCGTTACCGGAATCTCGCCGGAATCTCGCCCGAACCGCCGCACTACGTCAATTCGAGTCAATTCTCGAGCGGCAACGAGCAAGGAACTGCGCGAGGGGGTCGCCCGGTCCCGATGTTGGCCAGCAATCGATTCAGTGACGTCAGGGAGGTGCTTGAACTAACGATGAGACACAGAGCCTACTTGAGGCGGGTATGTGGATATTTTTCATTATCACAAATTTGTCGGCAGATTTTTTTTTGAATCAACTCGGTATCTTGGATCGTAGTTAGACGGTCGCTCGAGAAGGCAGTCGTTCGGGACGCTGCGTCCATGGTTCCCGGTTATCTTCGGTGGATTCCTGCATCCGCCGGACAGCTACGTTTCCGGCGTGGCCGCGGCTTCCATGGCTCGAGGAGGAGCCGGAGGAGGCGGGGGTGGACAAGATCCCGGCAACGACAGCGACGACGTCGAATTGAGAGGTTCAGACAATTTTTTTTTTTTTTTGTATCTATTCGAGCGAATAAATAATTTTGTTTCCACCGCAGAACACGTGCCCGCAAGTATGCCCTACAACGGTATGGACTTTCAGAGCTACAGGGTTCAAGCCTGGGACTTCTCCGACGCGGAGATACCGGACGTCACGGATCGTAAGTCCATCCGTCAGAGTCCAAAAACATTTAATTAAAATCCGGCCTGGTAACGTAACATTGAAAAATTTTCCTCGCAGCGGAGGAGAACGTTGTCGTCAGGGAATGCAAGATCCACAACGACGCTAGCATCGATATATCGTCGGACGGTAAATTGTTGGCCACGCTCTTACCGCCCAGAAACATAAGCGAGCCGACCACGCTGGGTAGGTCGATCGAACGGATCGATGAAATTCTCGCGTATTGCACACGATAAGAAAAGAATGACGCGAGGAATATTTTTATTGCAGGAGTATACAGTCTACAGTGGGAGTCATTGGGGGAGCGAGTCCACTCGGCAAAGGTGGATCAGACAGTCGTTTCGCTCTCGCTGTCCCCGACGAGGCAGCATCTGCTCGTGGGCCTCGCGTCGCGAAGAGTTCACGCGCCCGCGCGACCACTTCCCATGGCCCTCATCTACAAATTGGTCAAACCCACCGCGGACGACAAGACTTTCCTGCAGAGCAAAGCCGAGGAGAGATACAAGGCGATATGCGACGCGGCCGAGGCTTGCAGACGGGCTATGCGCAGATTGATAATGCCGGGTATGAACGACATGATCGTACAAATGCGACGGGGTCGCGAGAACGACGACGAACAGGAGGACGAGGAGGAGGAGGACGAGGAGGAAGAGGATAACGAAAATGGCGATAACGATCGAACGAACGAGCCTCCCTGGAGAAATCGCACCGGTCGCGCCGAACCCGAGCTCAAAGACGGCAAGGGAAGTATGATACTTTTGCGTGAATTGGTTCAGAGCAATCGGGAGACCGCTCGTTACGTGAGTCTTAACTGTATCAGATGGGCGCCGCAGCCCGGACAAGGAATGGTCTACGCCACCAGCACCGGTCAACTGAACATTCTTCATTGATATATATAAAAAGAAAGGGACACTCCAATATTTCGGTAAAACTATAAAAATTTCTTCATGCCGTACAACTTTTATCCTATTCGTCATAATTGCAATCATGTATGATGTGCGAGCGTGTCTGTATAAGAAACGAAGAAAAGTCCCCATAGCCGCATCGATTTCGTGCGTTTGATTAATATATATATACATATGAATTAAATAATGTATCTATAGCTGGTATGATGAACTTTTTTTTTTTCGTTCTTATTTTTTTTTTCTTCGATCTATAATAAATGGTTGAACTTCAGAGACGAGTGGAGAAGCAACGAATAATCAGTTCCGGGAAAGCTTTCAATCGTCGTAGAGCAAGCTGTGCAGCAATTCCGGAGTTTCGGGCTGCTTCAGGCACATCGGAAGTTTGTCCTGAACGCCCGTCGACGTGAATTTGCTGACCTCGAGATTAATGAGATCGCGATCGAGCATCGTCTCGATCTCGTCGTCGATGAAAATCGGATTGTCGTAATTTTTTATGAGATAAGACGACGGTCCGGTGTCGATGGACGATGAGTTTATCGTTTCGTTGATGGTCTTCTGTATCTCGCTCTCGCTGATGTACATAGGCTGAAAGTGTTGGAGCGAGTGAGGCTGAGGATCGAGCGAGGCGATGCTCGGAACGGTCGAGCAGGAAGGTCCCGACGTTAGCAGCGAGGCGCCGGTGTCGGACGTGCAGTACTCGAGGTTTCCGTTGACATTGTAAGATATGGGATCTGTGTGCATAGTCGCTTGACCGGTGGTGTCCTCGAGCCGGGATATTTGGCACGTCGCCACGAGATTCTGTTGACACTTTGTCTCGTGGAGCTTGAGATTGCCGGTTTGGGAAAATGTCCGATTGCAATAGTTGCAAATGTACGGTCTCTCGCCGGTGTGGCATCGCGCGTGTCTGCGAAGCTTGTAACGCGTAGCGAAGAGCTTGCCGCACTCGGTGCAGACCAGCGAACTGTCGACACTGTCCAGTCCCATTCCCTCGGTTTCCGTGTGAAAATTTATCATGTGCGACTTCAACGATACTTTGAATCTGAAGGACTGTTGACAATTGGCGCATCGAAACTCTTTCCTTCCCTGGTGGCTCTCCTTGTGCTTGTTGAGTATCTCTTGCTGATTGAAGGACATGCTGCATATCTTGAAACATCGGGAATAAAATGCGCATTAGCACAGGATGGATAGGAGAGTCGGGACAGCGGCTTCGTACTCACGTTGCACGCGAATGGACGCTGTCCCGTGTGAATGCGTCCGTGTCGGTCCAAGTGCGCCTGACATCTGAAACGCTTGTCGCACAGTTGGCAAGTGTGCAGCTTCTTCGATCTCGGGTCCAGACCACGCCCGGACACGTTTTCCAACGCGCTCTCGTTCTCTTTCAGGTGGCACAGCATGTCCTGAACAAATGTCCACAACACCTTACACAGACGAGTCGTAAATTTCAAAAGGTGTCTGCGTGTACTTGCGTGAACCGGGGCGCGTGCGTACCTCGGCAAAATCAATCTCCAATGACGGCGCAGCCAACTGCCTCTGTACGTTCGCTACCATCAAACAGAATTCGTCGAACATGCATATCTTTTGCTCGCAATCTATGCACACGTACTTCGACAGCGCATCGGCGATTCCTATGTTGATCACCTGCGAAATACACAACGAGGAGGAATTAGATTTTTGCGCGAGTTCGCGTCGCGAGACGAAAAAATTAATTACCTCTCTGGGAAAATATTTGTTTATTATCGAGCACAGTACCGCTCCCTTGACTTTGTCCTTGAACACGTCGGTTCCTCTTTGCTTCTCCTTGCCGCATAGACGACACATTCGCGAGCATACTTTGTGGTGCATCATCATTTTCGGATCGGGTCGGTGACAGATCGCTTTGGAGCACCACAGCTTGCACCAGGACTTTACGAGGACTGCGAGGAAAGGGACGGTTTCTACGAAAGCGCCCTCCGACGTTAAACTCGGGAAGGTGATTCGCAGCGGAGCTTTGAATTTCACGAGACTGGGCAATTAACTGAGTCGCGTTTTAAGTACAAATAGTTATTTATTGACGCTTCGATAGGTCTAAATAAACATAAAAACTCCTATGTTAATAAGAGTACAATTCAATCAGTACATTTATGATACAAATCGTAACGGCGCTTCGCCGAATTAATTGAGTACTCGCGGTGCCATTTCACAGGGAATAGAAATGCAATTGCAAAATTTATAGGATGGTTTTATCTATGTATAATATGCAGGATCGGCTCGGTATGTACCGTTTTGTTATTCTTTTTTTTTATCTTTACTTTATCGATAAATTCGGTACGGCACTAGGTAAACGGTTGCAGCAGCGGCGACGGCTAATTCGTATACGTATCCTAAGAAGACTCTGGATTGTCACTGCGACCTCCAGTCCAAGTGGAATTGTACCTTACAAAAATATATTAGAGTCCCTCTAGGTAATTCCCAAGGTACGAAGCTCGTTGGTCATTGGAATATGACAAACGACATTCGTACGGAGGGAGTTATTCTCGTTTAGTGTTTTATCGTTAGGATAATAAATCCATAGGTATTTTTCTTTTTTTTTTCATGAATTCGTCCGTCAGTCTCTCGTGCCTGCAGGAAGCTCATAGAAAAAACATAGCGTCCTTTGAGTCACAGTGATCGCGCTATGTTAACGTTCGAGGCGTAGTTAATGATATATAAATGGTATATATATATATCTCTATTTTTTTATATTAAAAAAATTCCAAGTTAAAGGTATTGAAACGGAACCTTGAACCCTGAGTTGTAGAGCAATTCCGTTCCGTTATCGTTTAGTTGATACAACACCGCGTGCCGGTTCCCCTACTAAGGAATGTATCTTTCTACATGTTCTATTCTTCATCGCTCTTATCTCCCTCGTCGTTGATATCGTTGTTGCAATTTTTTTTTGTTCTCTCTCTTGTTCTCGGTAAACAGCGTCGTGCGTAGGCCCTCCCGATCGAGAGTACGCGAGCGAATGGTGGAGAAGGAGAGCGAGCGAAAGTAAGCGGGAGCGAACGCGAGTCTCGATCGCGACGATCGGACGTCCTCGATAAAAATTTTAAGATAAAATTGCAATACTACGGCGTGGTCCACCCACGCACACATTGTCCAAACTCGACCACTTTTTAATACCATTCCGCAGTGCTTCGGCCGTTACTTTGTCCTCGTAGACCCTCGACATTGCCTCGAGCTTCTGAGCCTTCTCTTTGCTGAGCGGCTCGCTCGGGAATGTTAACTCGTTAGCTTCGGCGAGGGTTCGTAGATCGAAGTAATATTTCGCGTATACGCTCGACGGAACGTTTATGTTGAATTGAAGCATCTCCAAGAATTGTCTCTCGAGTTCGTTCCTGGAACACAAAGCGTAACGCGTTAATGAGACGAGTTAAAAACGATAAATTGACTAGAGATTAATCTTCGCTACTCACATATCCTCGACCGTAATGTCCTTCAATATTTGACAATAATCGACGTTCCACACAGCTTGGTCGTCCCACACCTTCGAGGCCAGTAAGATCGCCGCGAGCACTATTCGCTTCCAATTGGCCGGGGTTATATCGATTTCGGCATAGGTCAGTAAACGCTCGAGATACACCAGTGTTATTATGGCACATTCGGCAGTGAGCTGCGCGGCGTTGAAGAGTGTCCGTACGAATTTGTAAATCTCCTTATGCTCAGGATTGTGTTTGTCGTAGTCGTCGGCAACGCCGTCCCTCTGCAAACAAATCGCATCGATCAACATCGTCCCAACGGATCTTCGGATCTTTTTTCGCGGCAATCTTCGTTAATTTCTTTTTTTGTTTACTCACAGTCAATGGATGGATTTTCTCGTCGAATATATCAATTTGACGCTGTGAAGTTCTATTCTTAATGTGATAATAAACCGCGAGGGCCACGCACTTTACTGTGTTCTTCAAATTTGGTTGCGATACCGTACTGTCGTCCAAGTAAATAGTACTACAACTGCTACTCTTCTTAAGGGGTCTCGTATCGGCTATTTGGTATTGACTCTTTTTCCTCACCATGCCATCTGCAAAAAATTACAAACACTTTTATCATATATAACTAATATAATATAAATTAGTTCTCAATATAAGAGACTCAAGTTTAAAAGCCTAGCACTTTGTTATTGTTAGTAATGTCATACACCAAATAACTATTGTATAAATAATTACCATCTAAAAAGGGTTTTGGCCCATGTTCTCACACAATAAATAAATAAATCAATAATTTTTTTTTTTTTTAAATGTATTCACAAACATTTCTAAAAACTTACTTTCTATGGCCTGTTTGGAACGTTCCATGAATATAGTGCCCGTGCAAGGATGCAGCGAAGGATCGGAATCCCAGTCCTCCGGTTCTCTTTCGCTGATGTGTTGCAAATTGGTGACGCTAAATTCTCCCTCCGGAAGATGCTCCTCCAGGCCTCTCGTGGCATTGTCGCCGGTTAATTCCTTTCTCCCTGCTTGAGGACTGGAGTAACCGCAGCAGCTGTTTTGATTTCCCATTCTCGTCGACTCCGGGGTGTATCAATGATTTTCGTAGTAGCGAAGACAAACGACTGTCTCCTTCGCTCTATCTAATCCTGTAGGCCCTATCATCGGCCAACCGGTGCTCCGACTCTCTCTCTGGCCGGCGATCGCGTCGTCACGTACGAACAATTGAGCGGAATTCGTGAGTGAAAAAAAGGGGAGCGTCTTCGACGCCTGGGATGCACTCGCGTTTCGCTACCGCTCACATGTCGTCGTCGGTGTACGCGCAATCAGCTGATCGAGACGTTCTTACGTACGCAAACGACGATATCGAATAAACCCGCGGCACTTTCGTTATTCATAGTTCGTTAATACAACGAATCTCTCGCAAAGTTACGGAGACTGTGGGGAAAAAAAAATTTCTTCGTTGTGCCGCCGATCGAAGAATTCGGACGGGTTTCGTGCGGAGACAACAAACTGGAGTGCGCGATGTGTGGCTCGCGAGAAATTAAACGGTCCGCCCACTCTCTCGCCCGCTTTCTTTCCTACCCCTCCTCTTCCACCCGACGCCCGCTCCGCCCTTTCCCAACCGAGAGATCGGTGAGAGAACAATAATTTTTATTGCTCCCGTGCGAAAGATATCGCCGAGAGAACACCGGAATGCCGACTCGTCTGGAGTGAAACCAGCGCGCGACAACGCCTTAAGCCCCACCGAACGAGCGCCCTTTGCTCACCGGGCGCCGGACTCTTTACGTGTCCCGCAAGACTCCGAGCGTCAATTAACCAAAGTCTTCGTTCCGCCGCGACGGCAATCGTCGAGCCACTCGAGATCCCGACAGATATCTTCGATCAACGACATCGTCGAACGAAAAAAATATATGTGAGATTATTGCACAGCGAACGGATTATCTGTCGCGATAAAATGGTTTCTTCGGACAGGAGAGAACGAAAAAAAAAACTTTCGTATCGAAGGAAACAACTGTACCAGCGAAAACTTTTGACTGTACGCGAGACGATCGAGGAGTCCGGCCAACTGGACGGAGGAGTGCACGAGAGGGTCGCGGGAGAGCCCGGCTGCGTTCTTCTCCACCGATAGAGACAAGATGGCAGGGAGAGCCGGTCGGTTCATTCATCAAATCCGTTGATACCGACACGTCGTCTTGCCGCACGAGAGGGAGAGATGGGATTTTTTTTTTTCACAGAATTTTCAACCTATCCCCGTCGCCAGAGCAGGAAGTGCGACACGCTCGCGATTCGAACTGGCGAGCTCAGTCCGCGTGCGAGAGCCGGCGAGACGAGACGGTTCGAGATTCGCGAGATGTTTGAGGAGGAGGACGAGCTACCCGACGACGAGGAGGAGATACTGGTGTACGTGGAATTCGACGGTTCCGTCGTGAGCAACACGTTCGGCAATGAGAAACTTACTCTGGACATGATCGGCCTGGACAAGGAGCATCCAATAATGCAAGTCAACGGCAAGGTACGAACGACAAGGTGCGTTCTTGAATGCAGTTCTGCTCGGTTCGGATAAATCTGTAAATATTCCGGTTCTTTAATGCGGTTCTGCTTTGTTCGGATAAATCTGTAAATATTCGGGTTCTGTAATGCGGTTCTGCTCTGTTCGACTAATTTCAGAAATATTCGAGATGTATGTGCATATACACGCAGCTGAAACAGGAGTTCTTGTATTGCAGCCTGCTCTCAGTTCAGGATTTAGTTTTTTTTACACAAATCCGACTTGATAAACGTTGTTTTGTTATCGAGATGAATAAATTGTATCCCTTGGTATTACAATAATATTAATTGTTGATAATTTTTTAACATTTTTTAATTTTACAAATTTTAAACATAAGTAATACCAATACTATGTATTGTTCATAATTTTTAGTTAAAAACCCATTAGCTGTGGACAGATGCAAATAAAAGATAGCTGTGCAGATTTGCATTCATGAATGCACCTGGGATTACCATAAATTTCTTGCATTTATGCGCACTGGTATTAATCATTGATGATTTTTTTTTCTCTGTGTCTCTCAGTACTACGAGGGAACGTATCAGGATGTCGTTGGCACGTACATGTTCTTTGAGAAGGACAAGAATCCGCCAGTTGACGATCCAGTCTTCGATGCGACGCCGACACTGAAGTATCGTGCCAAAACGCGAAAATTGTTGAAGATGCAGAGAATATTCGTAGAGCCAAAGACGGAGATGCTTGGAGATTCTAACGACAAAGATTGCATACCCAACATGGAGACCATCAATGCCGCTGGCATTCCTCCAAGATATCAGGAAGCAGGTTGGTATAATTATTTGTATGGCAAGAGTGTGGAAAGTGAGTTCTTGATGAGTGTGAAAATGCTGCACAGAACAAAGGTGAGCATGAAATTCACACGAGTCGGGATTGCCCTTTTTACACCCTTGCCATTCACATAATTTTTCCTAACAAATCCCGCTTTTCGTTTTTGGGAAGTGTGACCAGAAAGGTGCTTTCTCGCACTAGGGCGAAAAAATACCATATCACGTTTGTCCGCGTGCGTAATATTTGTCTCGCACGCGATGCAAAAAAGTGCCTTTCTGCACTCGCTTCACAGCAACGGAAATTGAGATTTCACGTGCATGCGCTAGGAAAACATTTGTCCGGATCCGAGCGAATACGCCGCTGAGTCTTTCGTTCTCTAAATCTTTTGTTGATTCCACAGCTCTGAAGTCCTGGGAAAACATGCGCGACGACAGGATGGAGGCTCTCAACAAGTACCTCGAGAAACAGCGTATAAGGGAGGAGAAAAGATCGCAGGGCATAGAGCCAGATTCAGAGTCGGACGACGACAATCCCTTCGCCATGTACAAGCCCGAAGCGAAGCACAAGAAAAAAAAAGCACCTGCGGACGACGCGAATACGCCGTCGGAGGAGTGTCCGGTTCGGATGGACGATCGAAACTCGGAGGATAACGAAACGGCGGACGGCCGAAATTCGCGGCTGTTGACGGTGATAGATCCCGGCCCGTCGACGTCGAAGGACAGCCAGCCATGGAGCAGTCCCGCGACGAGAGTGCCCGAGAAATATGAATCTCAATCAGATTCCGACGACGAAGCGTACCGCATAAATCTGCCGAACGTTACCGGCAAGCACAGAGCCACCGTCAAAGTGATGACGAAAGGAAAAGTACGGAAGTACTCGAGAGGGACCAAAAAGAAATTTAACAAGAAGGCGGAAAAGGAGATTCGCGAATCTGACGAGTCCGAGGACAACGCGGACGACTTGTCGCAAGAGAACGAAGACGAACGGGTCGATAACGCACCGAACGACGATGCGACGGAAGCGTTACGAAACGACGACGACGAAAATTCGGAATCGGCGAAGAGACCGGAAGTCGACGTTTCCAATGCCGAAGAAGCATTGGCGTCGACGAACGACAAGCGAAAGGTGGAGAAGCAACAAAAACGCGACGAGAAGATGCGGCTTTTATCGGAGAGATTGAAGAAAGCGGCCGAAGAAGTGAGGCTGAGAAGTCATAGAACGGACGAAACGTCCGGCACGACCGAGACGTTACGAAATTCTGACGAAATGTCGGAAAATGCGGAATCGACGATGAGAATGGAAGTCGATGTTTCCAATACGGAGGTAGAATCGTAGTCGACGATGGACAAGCAACGACTTGTCCATCGTCGACAACGATTCTGCTCGTATCAGAGAAATTTGATAAGGAAATCGAAGAATCGAGACTGAGAATGCATCGTAGATCGGACGAGGCTTCCGATGCTAGACGACGGGGAGGTAAGCCGTAAACGGAGTACAGATACAAACGAAACGTCGATATACTTGGAGACATTTAATTTTCACGAACACCGGCAGCATCGGTGCGCCTCGCGCGCTCCAAATTTTTTGTAAACTGCAAAGACCGAAGATAATAATATTCTTTTAGCTTCCGGCGGCGATTTTTTTATAGAAGAAAAAACAAAATATTAACTTATTATACGTCGTTCTTATCCTATTGCGATAACAAAGTACAAATGACCTGCGGTATTAAAGATAACTTTAGAACTAACGGTACAAAGCTCGTTTGGACCTTCCATAAAACTGCAACGTCGACTTCGAATAATCGCCGAGGCGATGTATCATAGCCAAAAATAATGAATTAAGCTTCAAAACGCTGGCGTTCGAGCGACCTAAGTACCTTTGATGCGCGGCAAGAAATACCGTTCACTTCCGGTAAGTATCTCGACGACTCATTTTTTTTCTTTTTTTTCACATCGGAGATTCCGAAGAAAGAGCAGCCTGTCTCTTAAATTACATGTCGCGTAACGGTTATTGAAAAGATACGTAACTTGATTTGTATTGCGAAGGAAAACTGTGATTCATACCACAGTCCTGTTAAATTATACCCTGCGAGTCTCATCCGAAACGTCGTGAATTCTGAAATTCTTGTTTCATTCACGGGTATTGGAGATTCAACCGGCGAATCGTTCTGACGATAATATTTTTTTTTTTGGACGCATTGAAAATTATCGTTTCTAATTAGATCGTCGTTTCGTCGTCGGATCACCACTCGAGATCGCCCGGCAGCTCGTCCGGATATTCACCGGTCAGACAAGCGGTGCAGTGACCGATGTAGTTGCTCTCACGATTGTCCATTCTGTATCTCACAGCCTCGACGAGACCCTCGACCGACAGATAAGTTAAGCTGTCCGCACCGACGTGCTTCGCCAGCTTAACGCTGTCCAATCGATTGGCAATGAGTTCCTCCCTCGTTGGAATGTTTATACCCATGTAGCATGGGTACTTAAGAGGCGGCGATGCTATCCTGATGTGTACCTGGCGAAAGATTTATTATTAACAGTTATGCGTTGGAGGATCGAGCCGATTTAAGGATGCTTCACACGTATATTCCGAGCCAAAAGCGAGATTCAGCGAGAATTTGGACACTTCGTATTGGTACAAAAATCTTTAAAAAATCAATTGTATCGAAGGTGCCAAGAACATAGATTTTGTATAATAACAATTTTGTTTTACAATTAATTTTTTAAGCAATCGGTTAGAAACTTTTTGCCATTATTATTATGCAAAATGCAAGGTCTTGACGTCATTAATACGGCTGATTTTTTTCAGATTTTTGGTATATCGCGGAGTACTGAAATTTGTATCGAATTAAATTTTTGGTTGTGAATGCATGTGTGATGCATCCTTAATACTGCGGTAAATCGATGCATACCTCCTTAGCTCCAGCGTCGCGCAGCAGTTTGATTATCGGTCCGATCGTGTTCCCCCTGACGATAGAATCGTCGATGAGTATCAGCTTCTTTCCCCTCACGTTCTCGGACAGAGCTCCGAATTTCTTGGCGACTCCAAGCTGTCGGAGCCTCGTGCTCGGCTGGATGAAAGTTCTACCGACGTATCTGTTTTTGCACAGAACCTCGGCGAAAGGTATCTTCGACTGAAATTTCGTCGTTCGTTTTTTAGTTACAATTACTGTGCTATTTTCTTTTTTTGTAAATAATTAATGCAGTTATTTGTTTTACCTGTCTAGCGTAGCCGTGTGCGGCGGCAGTTCCGGATTCGGGAACGGAGCTCACGATGTCGGCTTCGATCGGGCATTCGATGGCGAGCACTCGACCGCATTGCATACGCACCGAGTAAACCATTTGACCTGAAAGTCCGGGCGATTTTGGTGTTATGAGCTGGCTGGTCCGAGCCGAGACATAGGTGTGACTATTTTTTGTTCATTTTTTTTTTTCTTCAAATTACTACGATAGACTCACCCTCGAAAATACTGTCGCTTCTCGCAAAGTAGACGTACTCGAATATACAGAACGCCTGCGGTTTTTTGTCGGGCCTCTCGACGATATCGATTGTTTTTATACCCTCGCGGGTCAACTCGACGATTTCGCCGGGAAAGACTTCGCGGACGTAACGCGCCCCGATACTCAAGAAACCGCACGACTCCGACGATATTACCCAGCCCTCGGCATCGTCGTCGTCGTCCGATTCGCTTCCTGCTATATTGGACAATATCGGAGTTACAAATCCGTGGATCGATTAAAAAAAAAAAAGTTATAGATTTAATGCTGAATCATCGAAGTCAACGACCCACCAAGTTGACCAACAGGCACGATTTTTCCCAGGCACAGAGGTCGATTGCCGTACGGATCCCTGACACCGTAGATCTTGTCCCTCTGCATTATGACCAAGGAGTAGGAGAGCGGAGCGAGCTGCATGAGATGTTTTATACGTGCCGGCCAGTCGGGTCCGTTAACTTCGCCCTCGGGAGGATTCAAGCAGAGAGCCTGGGTGATGAGCTCGGAATCGGAGTGCGTCGAGAGTCCGACACCGCGACCGAGGACCTGTCGATTGATCGGGCGTTAAGTATGAAATCCTCAATTCAACCATCGACTATACTTTTTAAAATATAGTCGATTTTATGTTGTTATCATAAAGCTTATTTAACCCTTCACGTATGGGATCCTTGTTTAACGAGTACCTAGATTTGCCAAGACGCAACGTTCGAACGATACGAATAACAAGTCGTTGTCCAAAAAAAATCTGTAAACATTCACAGACGTGCCTTGAAGTATTGTTTTTTTGATAACGCAGGAGAAAATCTGTTACGAATATGTGTGTCGTTTTTGTGCTTAAGTTAGTCCTTGCGAACAGTGTTCACTTCGTATAAGTTTTCAGAGTAATGAGAGGGAATTGCAAACAATTCTCCATGGTATAAAAATCTAAAGAAAATCAAGCGTATTAAAAATGCGGAAAAGATTAATTTTGCATAATAATAATTCCAAAATGTTATTAACAAATTGATGAAAAATCACATTGTTCAACAAGTCTCCCGGAAACATAACTTTTTTTTAAATGAAAATTATTCGTTCAGTTTTCTGAATGCGTATGAATTTTTTCAGATTTTTTAATTTACTTTTGTGACCTTCTACACATTTTTCCTATACAAAAAAATTCATACGTATTAAGAAAAGTGAAGGAAGAACTTTCATTAAAATTGCAATTCCCTTTCATTTCTCTGAAACTTATCCGAAGTAAACACTATTCGCAATAACTACCTAAAAGAAAGGCATGGTCGTTTGCCCTCGGCAAAAAGTTCCCCGTACTTAAAGGGTTAATACATTATTATCTTATCACTGAACAAACCATTTTCCTCAGTGACTCCGTGTTGACGAGCTCGCCGTTGTGAGCGACCGCCAGAGCGCCGTGAGCAGTGTGGACTACGAACGGCTGACAATTGACTTCCTCGCTGGCCGCACTCGTGCTGTACCTCGTGTGACCGATGCCGAGATTGCCCCGGAGTTTCTTCATGTTCTCGTCGTTGAATATATTGTTTATCATTCCCATACCTTTGTGCACGTGAAATGATTTTGCGCATACTCCCTCACTGGTAACTATACCCGCGCTCTCCTGTCCTCTATGTTGCAGCGCCACCAAGCCTGGAGGATTCGAAGAAAGAAGATACGATTAAAGATTTACCATTGCTGGAACTGGGCCCAGCGTCACGAAAACAACTACGGAAGAAAAAGAAGAAGTGTGACTCGAAATGATCCCAAAGATATCTGCACGACATCAAACTTCATCTTTGGCAAGTCTCCTTCAACCCGCAGCTCTGGGAAGAAATCAAGAAATTGTTCATTTGTAGAATTTTATTCTCCAAGTGAACTTCCCCGTGCGAAGTTATATACTGAGTTTCCACCGGAACTGAGAACGGACTGAACCGCGTCTGAACTACTGGCAAAAGTCTAGTTAATTCGAAATTTTCTAGTCAACAGCCAATCCCATAAGTGAATTTTGAGTCTACTAAAATTTGTCCACTAGTTTAGAGTAGATCTCGGCCCGATCTCACTCACGGTGGAAACTCGGTAATAGCTCGATGAAATTTAGACTCGTGCAGATATCTTGGGGTTCTTCGAACGGAAGAACGCGGCTGGATAACTCTTCTTCTTCTTCTTCAACCAATTAGACCGGGCCTGAAGCACCACACTTTAGGACATCCGGACTGGCCACTGGGTAAACCGTGCCGGCCAAGATTATTTATTCGCGGATGGTTAGACCGCTTTTTTGTGGAATTTTTAGTAGAGTTTTTCACGAGTCTCTTCTCTCGGAGGCTGGATAACTCACCGAGGCAAATAACTTGACCGACGTCGATGGGCGAGGGCCAATCACCGGCCGCTATGCATCCGAAGACTCCGCACTCATGGGTCAGTCCCGAAGCCTTCTGTCCACGGGTTTCACCTTTGCTCCTGGGCTGCCTGCACACCTTGCCGTCGATCGACAAACGGGCCATCGCGCCCGTCTCCTTATCGTCCTGGGTGTCGCAAGACATCGTTTCTTCTTTTCTTCGAAAGAGCACAAAAAAAAAATTGCGTGACACAAACAAGAGGCGGTTGAGCAAGCGCGATAATCTCTCGAACGCGCAATGTTCAAAGTTGTTCTGTCGATGGATATCAACAAAACACGCGACTAAATAGCGGAGAGGTTTAGCTAATCGGCGAGTGACGAAAGAATTAGGTCAAAGAACACAAACGGGAGCATGCGTTTCAAAATAGCGGGAGAGCGGGGCAAAATGGCATAGCGGGGCAAAACGGGATAACGAGGCAAAACGCAATTTTCCAATAACTTTTGCATTTGGAACGTTGGATTTATAAAATCCGGATGCATCGTTAGGACAGAATGGGACGTCCAAAAATTATTGGAAAATTGGGTTTTATCTCCACTGTCCACTTTTGCCCCACTGTCCCATTTTGCCCCGCTGTCCCCTAATACGCCCGATCGGTTTATCCACGGACCGAGTATACAAGATGCGGAATAAGCATAACGAAAACGCTCGGAAGTCGTGATTAAGACTCTTCGAGTGTCACGTAGCAGTGTTTGTCAGCTTCCTCGGTCGAATCGAGCTGCGAATGCAATTCCTCGAATCGACCCCGAGAAATCGCTCGTCTCGCTATCACGAGACCCCACAGGGATCTCTCTTCAGTTTATTATCTCCGATGCTCTTATAAACTATTGACCCCCCGCGGTGCGATCGATTTTTTTCCCTCTTTTTGTTCTTCGCTCTCTTCACGTAGTTTCGCAACGAGTTTCATCATTTAACGTCTTTCGACAACAAAATATCTCCCGAATGCGTCCTCGACGAGTTACGATTATTCCGCTCGGGATGGAAAATATCGGCGATAAACAATAATTTGCTTGTTCACTCGCGAGGCTCGTTTACTGCAAGGGAAGAAAACAAACTAGTCAGTTAGAAGACGAACTAGTTGGATCACAGCTTGGAACTCGCAGTCGTTTTTTGCTTTTTTTTAGTCGGACTATTCGGAACGGCTGGGCCTGTGCGATGTCGCAATGAAGTTCCACTGGCCAAGGCCATCGACTATATGAATTCTCTAATTATCTGGTGCCGATGTAGACTCGGTTACAAGATATCGCCCTGGGTCAATCCTATCATCGCAGCCTATCGAGCGTACGAAAACGGCTGATTTTTGTTGCACGATATTTTCCATGACGATTGATAAGAAAATAATAATAATAATGATAAATGTGGAACAAACGTACGTAAATCGATCGGTAACCGGACGACGGATTAGACGAAATACGAAGGAGTTCGATAATAAGTCGAAGGAATTCAAAGTAATAATGATAATAATTCATAACCCGAATACACCGTAGTTTCTGTTTTACCCCGTCGAGGTAGAGTCGATTAATAATCGATACGGATTTTACCGAGCGACGGTTCCGAATTTTTCCCGAGTGATCGTTCCGAATTTTGACAGTAGCTGTACCTACTTGTTGAATGGGCCATTTACGGTTACCCCGTGAAGCATGGTAGGGCCGAAAGGTATTAAAAAAATTGTAAGATCTCTCGCGAAGCGTTAAACGCGATAATTATGCGAATTCCACCGTCGCGACGCGTTTCTCCCGTCGATAAACGATAATTTTATGTTAACTATCCTTCGCGGATATTGCTTACCACGTGCGTCCGTAGTCTCGTGCGTCTGAGCGTCGTCGAACGCGTATTCACCCGTCGCGTACTGATACACGAATGAGCGGCTATACCAATGGAAAGGGTCTTTTGAGTAGTTGATGCCACCACCTCGCCTCTCACTATCATCGTTATTTTACTCGCGCTCGGATCTATCGGTGTGAACCGTCGCGGTCCACGCCTCGAACGATTACCAAAAATAGGCCATAAGGAGACCGCAATGCATTCGTCCATACAGAGAAAGCCATCGGACGATATCTTCGTCGGGATTATTATTTAACGGATTAATCGTCGTGAAAAAAAGATGTTTGTCTGTACAGAAATCATCGGAGGGCGTGGGGCTAATGACGTTGTTTAAAACTAATAATTTCTTCTTTATTTTAAAAAAAAGCTGTTACGTCTGTTTCCGAACGAAAATGTGCGACGTGGGTAATTCTCGTTCGTTTATCGTGCAGAAAAAATAACGAACAACAGCGGTCGAAGATTTTCGACACAGCTTGCGCGATCCCCCCCTCCCCGAGGGACGAAGATAAGACATTTTCGAGCCAATCGTTGAGCGAGAGCGACGAGTGGGGATCGATGGATGAGAAGTAAGATCGGCGGCCGGCGGGACGGCATTAGCAAGGAAGCATCGGCAACGCGACCATGGCCGGTAAGTTATTGAATGAATAACATTTGTTTAAACATCGATCCTTGTCACAATTTGCACTCGAACATTGTTCCGACACTCTGGTTGTTTGCCCTCGGTCTCAGAGGCGTAGAAAGTACATTGGGGATCGAATTTCTTCGAGCGACGGAAGACGGAAGAACTTTTGTACGGGACTGTACCGCAGGCGCACGTTTCACAGATAAATCCACACGCTCTCGCGTGACCACGCCGGCAAACTTGTTCTAGCCTCGCGTCGTTCTTTTTATTCGGCACCGTGCCCTTGGAGCCCTCTTCCCGATCTGTAGCATCGATAGGACGCGATGACGAGCACAAGCGGATGCATCGAGTCGTGAAAAGCCCCAATGAAACTTTTTGTCTCTTGCAGCATACAAGACTGGAAAGCTGATAATCGAGGGAAAGACGAAGCAGGTCTTCGAGCTGGTGGACGATCCGGCGTTATGTCTTCTGCAGAGCAAGGATCGAATCACCGCCGGGGACGGCGTGAAGTCTCACGCGCTGGAGGGCAAGGCCGCTATCAGTACGAGAACAACGGCGAAAGTCTTCGAGCTCTTGAACGAAGCCGGCTTGAAGACGTCTTTCGTGAAAGTAGCCGGCGAGACGACTTTCGTCGCTAAGAAATGCGAGATGGTGCCGATCGAGTGGGTGACCAGGAGACTCGCCACCGGAAGCTTCCTGAAGCGACACACAGGTGGCTGCAATGGAATTTTAACTCACATAATTGATAATAAAAATAATACATTATTCCGATAATTTGAATCAGCTTAAATACTGACTCCACTCGCATATCGCACCCTCAGAACAACAGTGTAACATCTTATATGGTAATCCCATAAGAGATGTTACACTGTTGTTCTAGGGGTGCAATATGTCAGTGTGATATCAGATATAATAATAATAATATTTATTGGATGCATATATGCAAGAAAGTACAAAAACAAGGTAAAAATTTACATCTGAAAATAATTAATTTTCATTGTATATATATATATATATATATATATATATATATATATATATATATATATATATATATATCATTAATGTATAGATATATATTTTAAGCAGATAATATAAATTTAAAACTTCCTTTCTGTAAATATTAATAATTAATAATATAAAACTGATCCGGAATGTTGTTTCAGGCGTTCCCGAGGGATATCGCTTCAATCCTCCCCTCCAGGAGACCTTCTACAAGGACGACGCGAATCACGATCCGCAATGGTCCGAGCAGCAGATAATATCTGCCGGTTTCAAACTGAACGGTGTTCTCATAGGCAAGGACGAGGTCGACATAATGAGGCGCACGACGATAACGGTGTTTGAGGTACTCGAGAGAGCTTGGGCAACTCGAGACTGCGCCCTCATCGACATGAAGATAGAATTCGGCATCGATACAAACGGCGAAATTATCGTCTCTGATATAATAGACAGCGACTCTTGGCGTCTGTGGCCCTCGGGCGATAAGAGACTGATGAAGGACAAGCAAGTATACAGAAATCTATCGACCGTCACGGACGCCGATCTCAATACGGTAAAACGCAACTTCGAATGGGTGGCCGAACAGCTCGATTATCTCGTGCCACCTCCGAGCGCCCTCGTCGTTATCCTAATGGGCTCCCCGTCCGACAAGGAACATTGCGAGAAAATCGCGAAACACGCGACCGCCCTCGGACTGAAAGCTCAGCTGAGAGTGAGCAGCGCTCACAAAGCCACCGAGGAAACTCTTCGCATTCTCGCCGAATACGAGGGCAGCGGCGACAAGGTACAGAATCTCGTTCTCGTTCGTTTAAACTCAACGTTCGGTGTGATCGCGCTTTCGAATTTAACGAAAGTGCGATAAAGCCTCGGGGCCAATTGCCGAGCCTTTATCGCCCACTGGTCATTCACATTTTATTATTGCAACATTGAATTTATTACGCCGTCGCACGCACGATATTGCAATCGGCTTCGATAAATACAAAAATACTTAGGCCAAGAATTATTTGTTGCCTCGTTATCGGGATCGTGTTTTTTTCTTTCCGTTTCGTTTAGGTGGTGCTCGTCGCGGTCGCCGGGAGGAGCAACGGACTGGGACCAGTACTCTCCGGCAACACACCCCTGCCGGTCATAAACTGCCCGCCCGTTAAGCCGGACAACGTTGCCCAGGACGTCTGGTCCTCGCTCAACGTTCCTTCGGGTAAGTCACGCGACTTCCTCCAATCGATTGCTACACGCCAGTAAGTTGCAACATTCGCCGATCGTAATACTCGCATTTTTCGTCAACAGGTCTCGGTTGCACAACTGTCTTGTATCCCGAGAGCGCGGCACTCGCTGCGGCTCAGATTCACGCTCTTCACGATCATCTCGTATGGTCGCGCCTTAGGGTCAAGCAATTGACAAATTTCATCACGTTGAAGACAGCCGATGCCAAACTGCGCGTCTTGACCAATTTCTAAGATAACAAGATTCTATGTTTATTTTTTTACTTGTTTTTTTTTTGCCAAGTTATCATTGTTGGGCGTAATTGCGCCCCCAGCGCGATAAATGTTTATGGTCGCGCTTGTCGTTTACACGATGCTCCTTTTGCTTCTCGTAGTCCTGTATTGGATACAAATTTACAACATTCGCCTGTTTCCTATGAGGCAGGTGTTCGAGTAGTGTTCACGCCTGCGCGACCACCCCACCGAATGAGTAAACCTGCCCATTCTATGTAGTACCTCTTATTCAAGGTATAAAACAGATCTTTGTTATTCACAATATTTACATAAAAAGATCGTCATATGTTACAAGTCGAATACGTATTTACAAACGAATAGCGCGACTTTGAGATTCGTCGAGGGCCGCTAGCAGGCCT
This sequence comes from Ichneumon xanthorius, assembly GCA_917499995.1. Classification (NCBI taxonomy): domain Eukaryota; kingdom Metazoa; phylum Arthropoda; class Insecta; order Hymenoptera; family Ichneumonidae; genus Ichneumon; species Ichneumon xanthorius. The sequence goes on along the minus strand of OU824202.1, from coordinate 19,480,065 downwards.
GATTTTTCTTGGCGAGAGCCTCGATGTCCGATACCTCCTTCGGACAACTCGCCGTCAGAACGAGCGGACCATTTTCCCGCACGAGAACGTCGTCCTCGATACGAATTCCAAGACCGTGAAAGTCCGCCGGAGCCATTTGATTCCGCGGATTAACGTAGATACCTGAAGGAAAAACGGAGCGTTAGCGAATTATTGCAGCAACGGAATATCTTAAGGGGAAGTGAAACAACTGTGCGTGCGAGAGCGATAGCTCCAACTTTCAAATTAACTTTATACAATGGTGCTAATTTTTTTTTTTAGTAAAGAATGAATTCGGGCCGTATGCAAAATTACCGCTGGCTTCCGGCTCGAATTTGCTTTTTCCTCAAAAAAAAATTAGCAAACTTGAGAAAAATTCATTACAGTTTTCGTTACCGACTCCGATATTTCACTTCTCATTAAGGCGAACGGAGAAATTACCTGGCTCCATCGTGACGATCATTCCCGGTTTTATGCCGATGGTTCGCGGTATGTTTCCCGTGTCGTGAACGTCCATACCCAGGTAGTGACTCACGTGGTGCGGGCAGTAAGTGTACGCGGCGGTCAGCAATTTGTCGCCGGACAAACCCGCCGGTATGAGGCCGATCTCTTGCAATCTTTGTCCGAGCAGCACGCACATATCGTGAAAAACTTGATCCAACGTGGGCATTTCCTTGAGCCGCTCCGTCAATCTCTTCTGAACATCGAGAACTATCTCGTAGAGGATCCTCTGCTGCGGGGTGAACGTTCCGTCTATCGGCCACGTTCTCGTTATGTCCGAGGAATATCCGTGGTACTCGCAACCTGCAACAAGAGTGCAAATGGAAAAAAAATCATAGTTTTAACAATCGCGGAAACAGCTTGAAAAATCCTCAAACTCCTACAGACCAGCGTCCATCAGCACCATGTCTCCGGCTTGGACCACTTGATTGTTCGTTATGTAATGTATAACATTCGCGTTCGATCCTCCGGCAACAACGGGCGGATAGGCGAGGAACTCCGCTCCCCTCATGCGGCATTCGTAATCCACTGTCGCGAATATCTCGTGCTCCGTTACATTCGGCTTCGACTTTTCTATCGTTCTCGCTATAGCCGCCGACGCGATTTGGCAACTCTTCTTCATCAGGTCTATTTCCGCTGGAGATTTGATCAATCTTATCTCGTGAAATATCCTCTTGGGCGATACGAAAGTTTGATTGTTTACGACTTTCATGAGATGCGACAATTTTTTCTGAAGCTCGGGCTGAACGTTCGCCGCGTTGTCGTACCAAACGTGACACCGCTTGTTCTCCGTCATGTGGGACACGAAGAAGTTCTCGAACTCCGAGACCGGAAGCGCCCGATCCACGTCGAACATGCCGGCCGCCGCGTCCACCCCCGTTCTCGGTCCGTCCCACAGCTCCGAGTGAGCGTCCTTTTTCCTCACGAAGAGAGTCGACGCGAAGCTCCCCCCCTTGACGGTGAGCATCAGAAGGCTATCGGGCTCCTGGCATCCGGTGAAATAAAGAAAGTCTGTGTTTTGCCGGAAAACATAGGGTATTTTATCAGACATGTGAACCGTCGTCGAAGACGGAATTAGAACTACGTGAGTTCCCGGATTCTTTGCCACATACTCGTCCGACAAAATTAGCTCAATGAGCTTGGCTCTTCGCTCCTTGAATTCTTCTAGCTTTATGCCCGGCAGAAGTTCCCCTGGCTTGACCAGATGCGGATGGGTGAGGTTTGTAGGCTGACCGAAAGTTACGCTGGACCGAGACGCTTGGCTCGGGTTTTGAGCCGTGTTCTGAGACGTGAGCGACGAATACGCCGCTATCCTGTGCAATCCTGGGGAGGAGGAATGAAAATTATTATCGATTGTGACAAATTTGCGAAACACATTTAATTGAACGAGCCTGAGGAGGACATGCGAGGACGTCCATCGGTGACTCAAATATCACTGGAGCGATAATTCGATAATTCAAAAAACAAAAATGCAAGTTCTTTTTTTGTTTTTTTTTTTTTCATTTGTGTTTCATTTTTTATTTTCACTTTGTTTTTTTATTCTTTTTTATTCAAATAAATAAATACATATATAAATTAAAAATACATTACTGTCTTGAAAAACAAACAGAAATTTGCGGACAAATTATTAAATTGAGTCAAACGGTAAAACGCGCAAAGCAAAGAGCTGCGAAAAATCATAACCTAGTGCGATCTTTGACGGAATGTATATATATATATTTTTTTAATAGCGATAAGGGCCCACCTCGTTTGTTAAATCGGAGGCTCGGACCATTCTTCGCGTAGCACAATATTCGACAAACAAACATATTTTTATACAAAAATGGATAAAAATTTTGACCGAGGATAAGTGACACTAAATAGTGAAACTATCACTATTTTTGTTTCGCGGGTCAGAGTGCTGTGTGATGTTTTTCGCTCGATCGAAAATTCACGAGCGCTGATTGGAGGAGAAATCGGGAATGATCGGGACGGGTGTCAGAAATGTTCGCTCTCCTTCCTCTCGATATCAGGCTTTCCGGGTGTTCGTTAATTCATCCGTTTTGTCGCTGGCTACATTCGAGATAAATTCCAAATTACATTTGGAATTCAATAAACATAAATGGTCCAGAAAACTTTATGTACATTCAGTTTGAAAGATAAACTTGGTGAAAGCTAAGTCGAATTTGCAAAAAGTGTACATTCAATTTAATAATTAAACTTGATAAAAGTGACCCAAAAAATTCCAAATCGCCTCTCAATTTGATACTCTTTGGGTTAAAAAAAATATGAGTAAAAACTATTTTTTAGAAAAATTTATATCTTACGATATCATTTCATAATCTCATTTTTCGACAAGAAGTAACGTTATAGAGGAAAACGTCACGTCCTGTTTGAAAATCTCTTTATCCAACCGGATGTGATCGAAAAAATTATATTTCCAAACCGGAAGTCACGTATCTCCGGTCAAAAAAATGAGATTTCCAAACCTGAACCGACGTTGTACAGAACTCTGTAAATTATTCTTTGAAATGTATCTCAAATGCAGCTTGTGACGGAAACGTATGAATTAGTGATAGTTGATGAAAGAACGTGTGTGAGATACATCTCGAATGTGTACAGCGGCAGAAACGGATGAATTAATGAACACACGGTGTACGTTCAGCGCTCCGCGAGTTACGGAGTATCGTCGATCTTATTGGTCAACGAGAAAAATCTGTCTGCTGCTGCCGTTCGTATGCAGTCCGTAAATATTTACGTTTCGCAATCAATACGCCAAAGTATACGTACGGTTTAATTGTCACACCGCAACGAACTAGTTCTTAATTTACAATTAGGCCGCGAGAACTTGCATCGACAAGATAATGCGCAAGAGTCTGCGAATGTTCGATTAACTCGTCGGCGAGACGGTTATCGTTCATTGCCCCGAGACTGCGGTGCGTTAATCGCTGTCAAGAGTGGCTGTCAACGGGGACGGTGGGATGTTGATATTTGGAAAAAATCGGTGAACGATGCGATTGCCAGTGTCACGTCGGCGGAGAGCTCTGTACCAAATATCGAAACGATGATCGTCTAGGTAATCTCAATGCTCGATCGTGATAAACCCTCTCGCACCTCCGTCTCTAACCTCATTTCTGTGACACTCGCGCACCACATACCCGTTGTAAAACACACCATGGCTTTCTCTTGGTTTCGTCCCTTTCAAATTATCGTACATGTCGACAGACCTGGATCCTCCACAAGGACGATACAATGAGCGGCCAGTTGAACATTATCGTCAGGCCGCAAACATGTCTGGACGCAAAATGGCTGAAGAGCGATCTCCAATGCTTCCTCTCGAGGGACGGGCTCGCGGACCTCTGGAATGGAATGGTACGCGACGGAGAGATAGTCAGAACCTTCAGCGACGGTCTTATAAACTCCGCCGGAGTCGTCGCCAGAAAAGGTAGAATATCATATTTTTTTTTCTTTGTAGTAGTTAAAGAACATGTATTGACAATATCGTGTAGTTTATGAAATGGTCAATAGATCTCTCCATGTAATAATCACAACATTCATATTGACCTTGTCAATGGACCATCAACCTGGGTCCTTCGGTCTATTTTTTTCTTATATTATTGTCATTACCGTAATTATGGAATGTGTAAAAAAAAAAACTCTTATTGCAGGCTCCAGCGGTCATTACTACTGCAACTCGAGGGTACTGTCCTGCCTGTGCTGCGACGGAATCTGTGGGCCCCAGAGCGGCTGTAATTGCGGACCATGCCAGAAGCTCGACGAGGAGGAGGCAGCCAGGGCAGCCGCGCTGGTGGACAAGCCTCTGCCTGCTCAGAGTATGATAGACTCCTGGCTCTGGGGGCCTCAACCATGTAAGAAAAAACATGGTGAAACTAAATGCCGATATAAACGTCGAAAGAAAACGGATGAATAATGTCTGGCAGAAAAGAATGTCAGTTGAACAGCCAAATCTTTTTATTTTTGCGTTTCACCCTGTTATAGGCATTCTGCCTGTACAGGGTTAGCCTGGGTCAGTAGCCAGTCCCCTCTTGCGACTGCAGCCGACTTTCCCAATGTATTACATTCACCTTGGCATTTCTATCAAGGGCATGGTGAAATTAAATGCCGAAATAAACCTCGAACGAAAACGGAAAAATAACATATGGCAGAAAAAAAATTCTTTTTGGATTTCCTCCTGTATAGAGTCGGCCCGGGTCAGTAGGCAATCTCCGTCTCAGATTCGCTTCACGGCGACGACGCTACGCCGTGTTTCGCCGAGAATGTAAACATGCACTGCAGCTACATATCTATGAGAAACGCACGTAAAATTACTCGTGTGAATCATTTATACATCCTGAGCTTTGTCCCGCCAATATTTTCATTCTCGAGGAAACGACGGCGCTGGGACTCGAATTCTCGACTCGCCTGTGCTTTGGTTCAGAAGCTAGCACGCCAGTGGACCAACTCTCCGGTAACACGACCCAAAATACCGACTTTGTTATTCTTTGTGTCCGTAGCTACGAACGAATGGACAGCCTGCATCGAATCCCTGATAAAAGAGCAGAGGGTACTGTGTCACGAAGTCGCCAACAGTACTCTATCAGCGACGCGACTGAGGCAGCGTCTAATCGTCGCCCGTAGATACTTCACGGCGCTGTCGCGTCACAGGCCGCAGGAAAACAAGGAAGTTACCGGTACAGCATTGAAAATATCAACAAAGTCTCAAAAAATGTATGCCATACATAAAAAAAAACCAACCACGAAACAAAGGAATTCTATTTTGCACGAGCCGTTCATGCATGTTTACTTTCGCAGAGTGAAACCCAGCGAGAAGGCAGCCTTGGGCTTAGCCCGAGTGGGCACACGAGCGGCTCTCAACTTTTCCTTCGCCTATCTTCGTCGCGCCTGGCGATCGGGCGAGGATGTGGATTTCTGCCGCGAGATACTCTCCGAGTCCCTGGAGACTCTTCAAGCCTTACCGGAGGCGACGCTCTTCGACGAGAACAACGTGTCCCAGGTGTGGCTCGACGTGGTCGAGAAATCGGCGAAGTTTCTGCGTCAGGTCGTGACCGGGGACGTGGTGACCGGAAGATCGTGGTGTCCGGTGCCGGTGACCGATCAGCACACGGCCCTCTGTCTTCTTTTGGAGCTCGTTGCCCAACGGGGCACCCTGTCGAATCTCCTGGACTCGGTCCTGCTGCTCTTACACCTGAGCGGAAAATCGAAGAATCAGGACAATCGAGTTATGCCACCGGGTATCTCGGCGCCGCTCGTTCCGCTGCTGCGTCGTCTCAATTCCATAGTCGCACCGACGTGTCGACGCCCCGACGAGAATATCACGCCGGGACCGTGCGAGGTTCTTCTGAAGTATCTCATGCTGCCCGACGACGACAGCATCGCCGTCGATCTGCGAAAAGCCGCCGTCGTCATAATGTGCAATCTCAGTCGACTGGCGACTCCTCTGCTTCCGCCGCTCGCGAGTATCGACGGCTTCGCGAAGAATCACACTCAAACTTTCCAGGAGGTACTCGCCTGGGGCGCCGTTAAATTCGGACACGGCACGGCGCCCTTTTACTGCGACACGATAGCCGGCCTCGGCGTCAAGCAGATATGCTGCACGGACGGTGCGCTCATGATACTCACGCAGAGCGGCAAAGTCTACATGAAGCACTACGACACCGAGGCTCAGTATCCCCAGCGTGTCTTCGGATTCTCCAACAAACCCGTGAAGATGATAGCCTCGCATCCGGACGGAAAGCACTATCTCGCCCTCACGCAGGAGGGAATTCCTTACTCGTGGGGAAACGGAGCCGGCGGAAGACTCGGCCACGGGGACAGCGCCTCGTGCGAGGAGCCCAAAGTAATCGAGGCCCTCGTCGACAAGAGCGTGACGTTCGTGGCGTGCGGAAGCACGTACTCCGCGGCGTTGACGAGCTCCGGCGAATTGTTCACCTGGGGTCAGGGCAACTGGGGAAGGCTCGGTCACGGCAACTGCAGCGACATGCTGAGCCCCACCGTGGTAACTTTTCTCAATGGACAGACGATCGTTCACGTGGCCTGCGGAAGCGGAGACTCCCAGACTCTCTGCTGCACCGAGTCGGGCGTGGTCTTTTCGTGGGGCGACGGCGATTACGGTAAACTCGGCAGGGGCGGCTGCGACTGTTCTCAAACTCCCAAGATGATAGTCGACAAACTCCTGGACGTTAAAGTCGTGAAGGTCTATTGCGGCGGGCAATTCTCGGCGGCTCTGACGGCCGAGGGCGAGGTTTACACGTGGGGAAAGGGCAACGCCTATCGTCTAGGTCATGGAAACGAGAATCACGTGAGGTATCCAAAATTGGTGGAGGCGCTGAAGCACAAACGCGTTAGAGACTTGACGGTGGGAAGCGTGATGGTGCTCGCTCTGACCGACGATCACCAGGTCTACGGATGGGGAAGAAACGACTACGGCCAGATAGACCCGGCTCTGGGCTCCACGATCGCCGAACCTACGCTCTGCACGTCTCTCTCCAGCAAGAGCGTCATAGGATTGGTCTGCGGAGCAAACCAGAGCTTCGCCTGGTCGCTCTCGACGAGATCGGTGGCGAGCCGAGTCGCCTTCGTTGTCGACATCTGCGAGGAAACCTTCAAGCTTCTGGACATGCTCTTGACGAAATCCACCGAGGGTTTGCCCGGAACGCGACCACCGACGCAGGATCGCGAGTGTCTCGCCGTAGCTACGCTGAACCTTCTGAGACTGCAGCTGCACGCCATGATAACGCACAGCATCGACGGCAGGACCGTGGGACTGGGCTGCACCCCGTTGCTGAATTCACTGAAGCATCGATGCGTCGGTCTCGCCAGCGGTCCCGGAATCCTCGCGACCATACAGGAAGCTGCCCAGGCGGTGCTTCAGACCGGTTGGAGTATTCTTCTCCCGACCGCCAACGAGCGAGCCAAGACCCTGTCGGGTTTCCTTCCAAGCTCCAACAGCCTCGAACAGCCGAACACCAACAAGGGTCAACAGTTCATGGCCGATCTTCTCGTCTCCAGTCTCATGGCGGACGGAGGACTCGAGCACGCCCTCAAAGCCGCTATAATGGCCGAGATAGTCGACATATCCGACGAGAAGGAGATCCTCATACCCTCGAACTCGAGCGTGACGAGCGAGACCAAACAGGCCAAAGAAATGAATTCTGAGAAACAGCACAACATGACGATATCGTTGCTGCAACTCGTAAAGCAACTCATAAGGAACGGCTCGTGCATAACGCAATCGAGATTTCAGGCTCTTCAGCAGCAACAGACCGGAAGAAACGACGAGCCCCGAAAATTGGACAATTCTCCGAGTCTGAATCTATTGCTTCGCTGCCAGAGGCTCCTCGTAGCGCAGATGTATCAGTGCGTCAAGAGACCTAGCGCCGAGGACCCTCACGATCCCGAGATGATCGGAGCGGAGTCGCTTCTGAAGAAATACATCAGTCAGATATGCAATCACGTGGGCGAGATACTGCCCATGGCGAGCGAGATTGCAGCGACGAGCAGCAAGCACTTCGTCCTGGTAGCGAAGATTCTCAAGGGTGACATCGTGAACATTCTTCTGCCGGAGCTCGTTATTTGTCTCATACTTCTTCAGGTCGACAATCCGATGCTTCTCTGTAACATGAATTGGATGGAGGTTTTAGGTCCCGTGCTGGATATCCTCGACCAGTTCAATCGTCTCGCGCCCACGATGGAGAAGGAGGACGCCGACGATCTGTCGTGGCCGGGGATAATCGCTCCTCAACAGGGAAGCAAGACTCCGATGCCCGAAGAACCGACGATGATTCGCTGGGCCGATCTTGAAAATCACAATCGGGACGGCGGTCTCTGGATCGTCGTCAACAACAACGTCTACGACGTTCAGGACTTTTGTCACGAGGGCACCTGCACTCTGGAGATGTTTCATCGTTACGCCGGACGAGATCCGGGCACGATCTCGTCGCTTCCCAACGTGCCGCAGCTTCCTCAGCAACTCACCCGTCCCATGATGGATTCCTGCTTCGTGGGATATTACTGCCAACCGGAGCCGGCCACAACGCAATTCACGATCGAAGTGATGGACGTCTGTTCGTCGCTGCTCGACATGGAGAGGGCTCTGGGATTTCTTCTCGGTCTTCACGCTCACCGAATGCGCCAGAGTCTCGCTCTGTTGCCGGCCGAGGAGGAGGCGAGCGCGTGGCTGAACGCGAATTTTCTGCGCGGAGGTCTGCAAGTACTTCAGCCTCCGAATCCCTACGAGGAGGAGAAGGGCGAGGCGAGAAGCAACAATTCGACGCCTGCCAGTTCACCGACCGAGCCAGCACTTCCGGCGCGGACCAAGGACGAACTGCAGAAAGTATCGGACGACAGGGTCGTCGCTTTCATTCACTCTCTCGCTGAGAATCACAAGACGGACACTTACGTTCAAACGTTCCTTGCTATGGTCGACAAATTCAGCAAATCTAATCTCTTGCTGTCCCACGTAGACTTCTGCAGCGACCATCCCGTGGAGGAGATCGGTCGTCTTCTCATGGCGGTCACTATAAAGCATCTCGCGCTCGGATATCAAACCATCGCGCTGGTCGATCAGGAATTGGCGAACGGCAACGCAAAGTTGTCGAAGCCCCTGGTGGAGATGATAAGGACGATACATCAGACCAAATGGAACTTGATAAGGACCCGCCAGCAGCAGAACAGAAGTTACAAGGAGGTCTGCGCTCCGGCTCAGGAGAAATGCAGATTCCTGCTCTACGAGGTGAGACCCTCGACGAGCTACGAGGTCAAAGGTTACCGGGAGCTCAAGATCCTCCACACGATGTCCAGATTTCGCAGAGCCGTGCACGCGGTCATGGCCGATATAAAGAGAAACAAGGAGAGCCCCAGCAAGATGGAAGACATAGTCAATGCCTCGATACAGAACGCGAAGACCAAAGGAAAAACGGAAGACAGCGCAGTTCCACCCAAAGACTCGACCCCACCGGCGACCGCCGGATTAGCGCTGTCCCAAAAATTCGAGGACATCCTCAGCATGACCAACGTCATAATGCAACTGCACGAGAAGGTAAAGACGAAACCGCTGATAATCGATCCTCACGAGCTCATGACGAACATAATAAACTTCGCCGTCGCCGAGGACGGCGGGGACGTCGAGACGCTTCGCAGAGCCATGTACTGCCAGATTCAGCGGGTCAAGCTTCGGGAGCGCGGAATCTTCATGATACAAGAGTTGCTGAAGAAGGATTTTCTGATAACGTCCGTCAAGTACTCGCTGCTGAACGGCTGGCTAGGTCTGACCCACGAGAGCAACGACTCCGCCTCGGGGATAACTCATCCTCTGAGCAACATTCAGCTCGTCACGCCTTACCAGAGAGCGAAGATTCAATTGGCCGAGGCTGAGATCACCTCCTGGGCCATTCAGGCACTGCGCGCTTACGTCATCCAGGCCGAATTGCCGAGCAAGGCGAAGGCCAGTGGGAAGAGCAGCTTGAACCAGGGCACTTACACCTGGCTCCGAAAATTGCCACGAGCCCGATTTCTCCTGACGATCCTCGGAATGTTGACGAGTCATCATCACGCCAACGAGATTGGTCTCCTAGTTAATTCGGGTTTGCTCTCGAGCATTCTCACGCTGCTGAGGCAAATCGGGCCGTCTGTTCGTGGGGAATCTTCCAGGCAGAAGGACATCACGGCGATTTATGAGGATGCGGTTCAGAAGAGCAAACCGCCCGCTGTTCAGCTGACGGGCATGGAACTCGCCGCCCTGATGAAGATCGGCACGAGGGTCGTGAGAGGCGTGGACTGGAAATGGGGCGACCAGGACGGACCACCACCGGGCGAGGGGCGAGTAATCGGCGAGCTGGGCGAGGACGGATGGATCAGAGTCGAGTGGGACAACGGCACGACGAATTCCTACCGGATGGGCAAAGAGGGCAAGTACGATCTGAAGCTCGCGGAACCTCCGCTACCAGCGGAGAGCGACTCGGACGACGACTCGCCCGTCGACACGAACAAGACCGTCGAGGATCCCTCGAGAGAAATCCATCCGACGACTTACCTGAAGAAAGCCTCGACATCGCTTCTGAGGATAATTTTGCTGTCCTGCGGCTCGAACGCAGACAACGTTCAGCCCTCTGCGATAACGATTCTAGCCTCGGTTCTTCGGGGAATTATGTCCGCAGGTAACAAATTGGACTCCAGCATGGCGACGCAATTGGCCAGGGAGCATCACGAGACGTGGGCGACTCTGGGCTTCCTGAAATCCATAGCCAGTTCGCAGTCCCTGTGCAGGGCGCTCAGCACTCAGGCCTGGGTGGATTTTCTTCTGGGTCTCATAGCCGAGGAGAACGATCAGAATCTCTGCAAGCAGATAATGGCAGTTAGACTGTTGTCGGCTGTTCTCGCCTCGTGGACGTCGGACACTCCGGACATGACGCCTTTTCTAGAGAAGGCCTTCCAGCTCCTGGGGCAGATAGCTCTGATGTGCGAGGCCGGTGGAAATTCGGAGCTCCACGCCAACAAGTGCAGAGTCTCGTTGACCGCCTCTCACAGCTCGACGATCGCCGAGGAGCTCGTTTGTCTCATACGCTCTCTGCATTCCCTGCCCGGATGGAATTCAGCCCTGAACTCCTTTCTCACGGCGAAACTGTCCCTAGCCTCGGACCTTCTGAGCGATGGTCCGCTTTTTCACATACAGATGAACGAGAACGGCGGCGAGCACAGTCTCCTGATCCAGCAGACGGTCATGGCGGCGCTGATAGTCGTCGGCGGGCTCGACGACAGACCGAGGATCGGCGGCCTGGTGGAGATCGACGGCGAGCACGGTACGGTCTGCAGATTCACTCCGCACTCCAAGCTTCTGTTGCAGATGCACAACGAGACCGGTGGTCGCAGGAAGGTTCCCTTCACGGCGGTGAGAACCGTCACGGAGAAGTTTCATCTGGACAGAATGACGATGAGCGACTCGCTCCTGTCGGCCTGGGCGAACTTGCTGCTGGGACACTGCAGGATGGACAGACGACCGGGTGGAATGCCGGTGATCGCGGGGGTCGTGAACTCCTCGGTGCTGCGAACGCAGCAGGAACAGTTGGCAGCGCTCAACGCCGGAAAGACGCTGCTCTGCCACCAGAACAAACTGCGTCAGGTGCTCAAGTGCCTCACCTCGAACGAAGGCGACGACGATCGTAACAACAGCTTGCTCCAGGAGATGCTGGTGAGAGCGACGAAGCCTCAGCCGCTGAAGCCGATATTCAAGAGGAAGGAACTCGAGGAGGCTGCACTGGCCGTTTCGCAGTATCTCGCCTCGGAGTTGCGCCACACGCCGATTCACCGAACGGGCTTGGCCTCCGAGCCGGCGACGCCGACGTCCGATTGCTCGCTCGTCTCGCTGACCTCCAGCCAGAAGCGCCACTGCAAGAGTACCGTTCGCAAGGCCGCGTGCTCGTCGGCCAGTCCGCTGGTGACTCAGCTCACGGAAATGGGATTTCACAAGAGGAGCGTCGAACTGGCGATCAGAAGCCTGAGCGTCACGGACAGCAACATTACACCCGAGACGGTGGTGGCTTGGCTTCTGGAGAAGGCTGACACCGGAGTCTACGGCGGCGACACGGAGACGCTGTCGAGCTCGGACAGCGTCTCGGACTCCGACGACTCCAGCAGCGAGGACATCGACGACAGCCCGTCGACTCACGAGGCGAGCTCAGTCGCTCAGCCTACTTACATGAAACGATCGGACTTTCTGTCGTTCGACGAGTACGCCATCTACGTGAGGGACAACGTCACGGCCGGTATGCTCGTTCGATGCTGCAAGAGCTACGAGGAGGTCGAATACGGCGACATAGGTCAGGTGGTGAAGATCGATCCGGAGGGACTTCACGATCTCAATGTCCAGGTCGCCTGGCAGCACAAGGACGGCACCTACTGGGTCAGATTCATTCACATCGAGCTGCTGGGACATCCGCCCACACTGCCTGGTCCACCGGCTCTCAAGGTCGGCGACAAGGTCAGGGTGAAGTCGTCCGTCGCCGTGCCGAAGTACAAGTGGGGCTCGGTCAATCACACGAGCGTGGGCGTCGTCACCGGAATAATAAACAACGGCAAGGACGTCTCCGTCGATTTTCCCCAGCAGAGCAGCTGGACGGGCTGCGCCGCCGAGATGGAGAGGGTGCCCTCTTGTCATCACGCGGTCTCCTGCAACTCCTGCCACCTGTCGCCGATATCCGGACCGCGGTTCAAGTGCAAGCCATGCGAGAATTACAATCTCTGCGAAAATTGTTTCTACACTAAACGCTCGCACAGACACGGCTTCAACAGGATCGCCGAGCCAGGATCCGCGGCTGTCTACGCCGGCAAACCCGGACGCTATCATCGTCAGGATCTCACGGAGTCGTCGCTGATCGAGGACTGGTCGAAGTGCATAAGAACGCTGAGCGTCTCGTCCAGGGAGAATTGGGCCACGAGGCTCGTCGACGGCTCCGGAAAGTACTGGCAGAGCTGCGGTTACCAGGGAAAACACTGGATCCGCTTGGAGATGCTTCCGAGCATTCTCGTTCACTCGCTGAAGATAGTCGTGAATCCTCAGGACAGCAGTTACATGCCGTCTCTCATATCGGTGAACGCCGGTGATTCGTTCAGCAGCCTCCTCGAACTGGCGACGATAACGGTGAGAAACACCGACGAGACGGTGACCTTGCTGCAGGACGTGAAGGAATACTACTCCTGCATCGAGATCGCGGTGAAGCAGTGTCGAAACGGCGGTATCGACTGCAAGATCCACGCTCTTCAGATCGTGGGCAGGAAGAAGCTCTTCGAGAATCAACTGGCGACCTCGGTGTCGTTTCTCGCCTCGGACTGGGAGGTCGTGCAGGAGCAGATGGCTGCCCAGCGAGCCGGCGACGTTCACCAGCACTCGGCGATCTACGTCTGGGGACTTAACGACAAGGACCAGCTGGGAGGCTTGAAGGGATCGAAGATAAAGCTTCCGGTCTACAGCGAAGTGCTGTCGAAGCTGAAACCCTTGCACATAGCCGGAGGCAGCAAGACTCTGTTCATCGTCACTCAGGAGGGCAAATTGTACGCCTGCGGAGAGGGCACGAACGGGAGACTCGGTCTCGGCGACAACAACAACGTCTACGAGCCGAAACCCATACCGTTCCTGAGCCAGTACGTTATCAAGAAAGTAGCTGTGCACTCCGGTGGAACTCACGCTCTGGCCCTGACGCAGGACAGCAAGGTGTTCTCCTGGGGCGAGGGTGAGGACGGTAAGCTCGGTCATGGGAATTGTCTGTCCCTGGACAAGCCGAGACTGATCGAGGCTCTCAAGTCGAAGAGGATCCGCGACGTGGCTTGCGGCTCCGGTCACTCGGCTGCGATAGCGAGCAACGGCGAGCTCTACACCTGGGGTCTGGGAGAGTACGGTCGGCTCGGTCACGGCGACACGGTCACGCAGCTGAAGCCGAAGCTCGTGAAGGCTCTCGTGGGACAGCGGGTCGTCCAGGTCGCGTGCGGCAGCAAGGACGCTCAGACTCTGGCCCTCACCGAGGAAGGCTACGTCTACTCCTGGGGCGACGGGGACTTCGGTAAATTGGGACGGGGCGGAAGCGGCGGTTGTTACACTCCCCTGCTGATCGATCGTCTGCTGGGTCTGGGGGTCGTGCAGGTCGAGTGCGGAGCTCAATTCTCTCTGGCGCTCACCAAGTACGGCGAGGTCTGGACCTGGGGGAAGGGCGATTACTACCGGCTGGGTCACGGAAACGACGGTCACATAAGAAAACCGACTCTCGTCGAGGGTCTTCGAGGCAAGAAGATAATCCACGTGGCTGTCGGCGCTCTCCACTGTCTGGCCGTGACGGACACCGGCCAGGTCTACGCCTGGGGCGACAACGACCACGGACAGCAGGGAAACGGAACGACGATCGTCAACAGGAAACCCTCGCTGGTCCACGGACTGGAGGACGCGAAGGTCAACCGCGTGGCCTGCGGCTCGAGCCACAGCGTCGCCTGGGTGCTGACCGACCAGCAGATCGCCAACAACCAGGAACCCGTGACCTTCCCAACGGCGAAGGATCCTCTCGGTCAGGCCTCGCTGACCTCTAGCGGACCTCAGGAAAACGGCGTCGTCAGCACGACGAAGAACGCCAGACCCTCGCTCTCCAACATCATTTTGTCCCTGGAGAGCAACGTCGCCAAGCAGCAAGCTCTTCAGCACGTCCTGAACGCTCTCCACATAATGCAGGCAAGAACTGCTGTCGTGACCGCTCTGCGATCGCACACGGACGTCGTGGGCTCGTGCGAAAAATCTTGCCCACCCGACACACCGTCGGAGGCCACGATGAGCGCGAGCGTTGGTCACACGGTCTACCAGAACGTCGGCGAGATAGCTCAGGGTGGCGGAGAGGCCCCTGCGAACGCCTCCGAAGTCGTGAATCTTCAAGCCAGTCCTCGCGCCACTCCCGCACCGGAGGACTACTCGAACGCGATATTCCCGTCGATGTCCAGTTCGGCGAGTCTCTCCTCCAGGGCGTCGAAGATGTCGACGAGCGCCATGAGCGTCATAGCAGCGACTCTGACGTCGAACGCTCAGGTCGTCGGCGAGGGCGGTGGATCGGAACCGGGCTTGGACGAATTCACCTCAGGGCTCTCCGAGGACGACGCCAGGATGCTCGTCGACCTCCTGAAACTCGCCGTCGCCAACAGAGTCTGCGACGCCGCCAAGGAAACTATATCGACAGTTCTCATAGCTCTGGGAAAAATGAAACCGGTCATAAGAAACATGCTGCTGGAACTCTGCGTCACCGAACTCGAGGACACGGCGGCTAATTCCAACTGCCTGAACAACGCGCCCCAACCGGTGGTCCAGGAGAGTCCGCATCCATACATAGACGACACGACTCTCACCGGGCACGTGAAGATTCCCGGAGCAGAAGCTCTGAGGGTCGAGTTCGATCGTCAGTGCTCGACGGAGAAGAGGCACGATCCGCTGACGATCATGGACGGAGCCGGCCACGTCGTCTCGATAAGATCGGGCATGGAGTGGAGCGAGTGGGCCGCCGAGATAAGAGTTCAGGGTGACGAGCTGCGCTGGAGATTCTCGTCGGACGGTTCGGTGAACGGCTGGGGATGGAGATTCACCGTTCATCCTATACTGGCGATTCTGGCGCCTCACGAGCTCGGTTCGGATCGCGCTGTGCTGTCGCAGCCCGCCATAGCTCTGGCCGAGTGTCTTCTGGACAACAGCCTCATCAGCTCGGACAAGAGCATCGTCGCGAGGCTCGCGACGACTCTGGCCCAGTGCAGTCAGCTCAGCATACTCACCGCTCAGCAGAGAATGTGGGCGCTGAAGAAGCTTCAGCTGGTTTACGTGAACGGACCGGGTATAAGACCGGACGCTGCACCGTTGACTTCGCTTTTGGGATCCTTGCCGCAGGCTCTTCTGCGTCAGTACGAGTACGAGGATCCGGCGGTCAGGGGAGGAAAACAATTGATGCACAGCGACTTCTTCAAAGTCCTCGTGGCTCTGGCCTGCGACCTCGAACTGGACACCATGCCCTGCTGCTCGGAGATTCACAAGTGGTCGTGGTTCAGAAGATACTGCCTCGCTGCGAGAGTTGCGAAGTCGCTGATAAATCGCACACCGTTGCCGAAGAGCTTCAGCAGCGACGTCACCAAGAGGATAAACGAGATGATAACCGAGGAGGATGGCAGCACGAGGGAGCACGAGAATCACGAGCTCTTCAGGCGCGAGCACGACGAGCAATTGCTTCTGTGGCTCAACAGGCGACCCGAAGACTGGACGCTTTCTTGGGACGGATCTGGGGCGATCTACGGATGGGGTCACAATCACAGAGGGCAATTGGGAGGCTTGGAAGGCGCCAAAGTAAAATTGCCCTCGCCTTGCGAGAGCCTCTCGGCTCTGAGGCCGGTGCAGCTGGCTGGTGGGGAACAAACTCTCTTCGCCGTTACGGCCGATGGGAAAGTCTACTCTACAGGTGATTATCCAAAAATCGTGATTCGTTGAAATCTCGGCTAAAATTATTTAAAAAAAAAATTAAATTGTTTCAGGATACGGAGCCGTGGGCAGACTGGGAATCGGTGGAACCGACTCGGTTATGATACCTACGCTGTTGGAGTCGATACAGCACGTGTTCATAAAGAAGATCGCGGTAAATTCGGGGGGCAAGCATTGCCTGGCTCTGAGCTCCGAGGGCCACGTGTACTCTTGGGGAGAAGGCGACGATGGGAAGTTGGGACACGGGAACAGATTGTCGTTCGATCGGCCCAAGCTGATCGAGGCTCTCTTGGGAACTGAAATTGTCGATATCGCTTGCGGTGGTCATCACAGCGCGGCTATAAACAGCGCTGGATTGTTGTACACTTGGGGCAAAGGTAACACACTACGATTTATATATTTGCTAGCCATTATAGTCAGTAACTTATTATAGTCAATAACTCACCGAGATGCACAGAATAGAACCAGAATACTATAGTAGGGGAATAATTATCCGGGCCTGGGATGGAGGCCCCTAAGGGGACGTAGAATAATTAGAGGCCAGGAGGGATCTTCTCTAGGATTTTTGAAAACTGGGACAAACAAATAAAGATATCCAAATGGTATCGGCAACATTTTATACTCACGGTTAAAAAAAATTTCAGGGCGATACGGTCGATTAGGACACGGCGACAGCGACGATCAATTGAAGCCGAAGGTCGTCGGATATCTGCAAGGCTACAAAGCCGTGGACGTTGCCTGTGGCAGCGGAGACGCTCAGACCCTCTGCGTCACCGACGACGACAATGTGTGGAGCTGGGGCGACGGGGATTACGGAAAGCTCGGCAGAGGTGGAAGCGACGGTTGCAAGGGTCCGATGAAGATCGAATCGCTCGCCGGTCTCGGCGTCGTGAAGGTCGAGTGTGGCAGCCAATTTTCCGTTGCTCTCACGAGGTCCGGAGCGGTTTACACGTGGTAATTAAAACATCCATAATCCCCAGGTTTTTCCCTTAAGGTAGTCCTTGCGAAGTGAATACTATCCGCAAGGACTACCTTAATCAACATTTTTTTCACTTCGTTCTAATTCTCTGATTACTCGTGCGAACAGGGGAAAGGGAGATTATCATCGTCTGGGACACGGAACCGACGACCACGTACGACGTCCGCGCAAAGTCGCCGCCCTTCAGGGAAAGAAGATAATTTCAATCGCAACCGGATCGTTGCACTGCGTCGCTTGCTCGGACAAGGGCGAAGTCTTCACGTGGGGCGACAACGACGAGGGCCAGTTGGGCGACGGAACCACCGGAGCTCTGCAACGACCGCGTCTCGTTCACGCGCTTCAGGGCAAGAAAATAACGCGAGTGGCGTGCGGGAGCGCGCACACCCTCGCTTGGAGCACAACCAAAGCCACGCAGAGCAGATTGCCAGCCACGACACCGATGGAGTACGATCTGGTGAAGGATCTGCCGTTCGCCGCACTTCACAATCGGCTCGTGCTGCTTCACCACTTCGCCGAACTTCTGTGCCCTTCGCTCGTCATGTTTCCCACCTCCGGCCACATCGGCCTCAACAAGCTCGCACCCATGCTCGTTTACAGCATCAAAGAAGCGACCTTCCGCAAAGTCGTTCAAGCTACCATGGTGAGGGACAGGCAACACGGTCCCGTGATAGAATTGAACAGGATACAGGTGAAGAGAGCGCGAAGCAAAGGGGGTCTCGCGGGGCCCGACGGTATAAAGTCAGTCTTCGGCCAGATGGTCTCCAAAATGTCTCTGCTCACTCAAGACGTTCTGTTCCTGCCTCACAGAGTTTGGAAAGTTAAATTTGTTGGTATGCATTTTCATGGTCTTCAATTATTGGTCTAGACGACTTGGTTTTTTTAATTTTATTTTTTACTTTAATGGGCAGCTTACATGTCGATTGTGGTTTACAGGCGAGAGCGTCGACGACTGCGGCGGCGGTTACAGCGAGAGCATAGCCGAAATGTGCGATGAACTGCAGAACGGTTCCCTTCCTCTGTTTATTCCTACGCCAAACGGCCGGGACGACAATGGCACGAACAGGGATTGCTTCCTGCTGAATCCAATGGCAAACTCGGATCTTCACATGAGCATGTTCCAATTTCTCGGGATTCTAATGGGTATTGCCATCAGAACCGGCAGTCCTCTCAGCTTGAATCTCGCTGAGCCTGTTTGGAAACAATTGGCCGGTATATCGCTCACGCCTGCCGATCTTACGGAAGTCGACAGGGACTATGTGCCAGGATTACTGTGCATTCGCGATATGAATCCGGACGAGAAAGTATTTCAGACTCTGGAGATGCCTTTCTCCACGCCTTCGGCGGTCGGTCACGATGTGCCGCTGTCCAACAGGTGAGTGGCAGTCGACGTAAATTCCCGTTAAGGTGATGTGCTGCAAGCCTTCGTCTTAGTAACAAAAACTGTACTGAATGCCGTTTTGAGACCACGGACCGCCGAGAAAAGAAAATAGTACATTACGATACTCGTGCGAAAACACTTTTTCTGAGGAGTGTGAGTTTGCAGTACGATCCGGGAGCGAGAATTGCAATCACCCGAGTTAAGTAGTCGTACAAAATTTTATTTCACAAGGTGTGAAAATCGGATTTTTACGCACGCAAAGCGTAAAACTGCAATTTTCGCTAGTGAAATAAAGACAATTTTCTTTATCGTTGGCGGACACTGCGGTCTCAAAACGGCATTCAGTACAGTTTTTGTAACCGGTAGCGATATTTCACGTCACCTCAAACAAGAAAGTCAGTACATGATTTATCGGATCTATGTTAAAAACATTTTTTTTTCATTGCTTACAGATACAGGAAAATCACTCCTGAAAATAGACACGAGTACGTGAGATTAGCCCTGAACCATCGTCTCCACGAATTCGACTCTCAAGTGGCTTCTGTACGCGAGGGGATGTCGAAGGTCGTGCCGGTTCCCCTCCTGGCGCTGTTCAGCGGCGCCGAGCTCGAAACGATGGTCTGCGGAAGTCCGGACATTCCGCTCGGTTTACTAAAATCCGTGGCGACTTACAAGGGTATAGAGGCGACTGCTCCTCTCGTCCAATGGTTCTGGGAAGTGATGGAAGAATTCTCGAATCAAGAGAGATCTCTCTTCCTACGTTTCGTCTGGGGAAGAACGCGACTACCGCGCACGATAGCCGATTTTCGAGGCAGAGATTTCGTCCTTCAGGTTCGCAACTTTTTCTATGACGAGTTGTTTTTTTATGCGATTAACTTTAATACGACTAACATATTGACGCAGGTGATGGACAAATACAATCCTGCCGATCACTTCCTACCGGAGAGCTACACGTGCTTCTTCCTTTTGAAAATGCCGAGATACTCGTGCAAGTCCGTTCTCAGACAGAAGCTCAAATACGCAATTCATTTTTGCAAGAGCATCGACACAGACGAGTACGCGAGGGTACAGGCAGCCACGAACTCCGACACCGACGACTCCGATAGTCTTGCCAGTGAAGAGCACACCTCCCTATAGCTCCGGTAAACGAGCAACGAGCGCAGCACCGCTTCACCTCTCATTCGCCGGCCGACGATTAAATCGCAAAAGAAAAATTATTTTTCCTAATCAGTATTTCAGATATTATTCGCACGTGATAAACTAATGTACGAAAGTGGCTTTCAAAGAAACAAAAAAAGAAAGAAGAAACTCAAAGGGTCCGATGCAAGTGCGGCCGCGAATTATAAATGACAAGTTGGGAGGAAAAGGAACGAAGTCGCGGGGCAGATTCGATAGAACGAATTAAACTTAAAAAAAAAATGATGCTTGGACAGGTCGCAATAACGTAATTGTCTACACACTAATAATAATGGTACATGACGCATCCTTTACTTATATTATTGAATATTGAATTCTCGAAGAGTTTGACGAGGCATGTTAGTCACGTCGGGCAAAGCGATCGAATCTGATGATAATCAAGAGAGCGTATGGATGGAAGGTTGAGAGAGCACGGGGCACGAGAGAAAAAAAATCCTACTAAACTGCAAGTATGAGTTTTTACGTATGACTGATATTTAAAAAAAATAATAATAATAATTTGTTATTAGATTAAAAATAGATCTGTTGAGACTTGGACTCGCATAGTTAAATGTTATTTAAATCATTGTCGCGCATTGTAAAGTTTTGTTTATACTATTTTCTTTTCTTACAATTATCACCAATTTATTAATTACGAAAACTATTAATAGCATTACGATTACAGTGATAGTAACGAAATAAATCTATATTATACCATTCGCACGGTCACTTGTTGTTCGCTACCCTGTTAGTACGCTTTATCGTCGCGTCTCCTTATCGTTGCAACACCGAACATTTTTATCACCCGGCTTTGCACAATAAAAAAAATTGTGCAATAGATGTCGTTTCGCTTATGATGTAAATATCCCAGTATTTTTTAAACTCGTACGCGTATGACTTCGGTATTACTGCAAAGTTTCGCGTCTTCATGGAATTGCAATGAAATCCAGACTGTTGAAACTACCTGCCCACCAAGGTCGTCTTGTTTCCTTGGCTGGTCGACTTTTGTGCGATCTTTTTTTTACTTTTTCTTTTGAGACACATCCGATGCCCGCCGCTTTGATGCGCGTTCACGGCCAATGATTTTGTTCGTACTTTAAAACGTACTATACTGTCCCGCACAGAGCGTACGCGCCGAGAATGCCATCGGGTTGGGGCATCAATTACCGGACGCGATACGTGACTGGAGGCACACATATTCTCGGACACCATGTAACTGGAACGATTGAGAATAAGAGTTCGCAGGCTGATGGTGTGAGTCCGAGAGATCCGCAGGGCTGCAAAGCGGTGAGCGGGGCGTCCGTGCCACTTGCAAGTCCGAGACACGCACGTGCAGCAGGGAGACAATCATCTCCAGTGAGCGCTCAGTTCCCGTTCCTCTCCTGTTACAAGTGGGCGAACCATCCGCTAATGATTAAAAAAAAGAAAACAAAAAAATTACATTATTAGTGTCTTATCATAATCTATGTCTAATCATAGTTCTATGTCGCTAAACTAAAAATAGTGCAAAGTTCGCATGTCGCTAAACGATTAGATTGCAATTGCACTATTTTTGTGCGTCGCAGCGAGCCAGCAATTCGAACGACCCGACTGCCGCGAAATTGAGTGCACTTATGTTGTTATTATTGAAGTTATGTTTCCGAGTGCAGGCGGGCTACGTCGCGGTTTATCGATAAAAAAAAACCTGTTCAACGGTCTCTTACAGTGGAATCATTGATGGAACAGCAATTAATTCAAAATAAAAATGTTTTCGCGGCTGATTAACGCTACCAGTGTTTCATATTGCCGACGATACGGAGGCGAATAGACGCGAAGCTTCTGTAGTGCAGTTGCGCTCACACTCAGGGACATGTTTATTGCAACGACGACACCGAATAACTGAGAGACGCGTTTATCATATTACTATTTCATCGAGCACTTTTATTCGCGGAAGATATCGGAATGAATATGCTTGTTACAAACAAAAATGAGACGCTGATATTTGTTGCGAGAAGAAAAAATGTTGCAACTTATGCTCTTTTTTGTTATCTTTTTGCATTGCAAAATCGCTGTTAATACTGTTGCGACTGAAGGCTTCGATATGAACGCACACAATTAAGAGAACAAAAAATAAGGCGCTATCATAACAAGGATAACATTGATTGACTATGGCGAGAATCAAGGCGCTTTACGAGACCGTGGCCGCTCAGTATTCCGGCGGCATCAGAACAGTGATCGACAAGACCGAGAGAATGTTTCGATCCGCCAGAACTAAAGTAATTGAACGAGGTGACCTTGATCGCGTAAACAATTTGACTAATCGAGCCCTTTTCTTTTGTACTTCAGTTGCTCGTAAGAAATAGTACGAGCAGCCGGAGAACCGTGCTCACGAACGCGAAAGAGGAAGCGAGGCCAACGACGACCGTGCCCGAATTCGCGGATGTCGTCATAATAGGTAACTCAATATAATTTTTTTTAGTTTTAATCTACGAAAAGCCACTAACAAATCGGAAAAATAATCTTGTATTTGAGGCGGTGGAAGCGCAGGCTGTAACGCGCTCTACCACTTGGCGAAGCAAGGAACGAATGCGATACTTTTGGAAAGATCGAAGCTAACGTCGGGCACGACATGGCACACGGCGGGTTTATTCTGGAGGCTTCGGCCGAACGACGTGGACATACAGTTGTTGGATTCGACGCGAAGATTGCTGATGGGCCTGGAGGAAGAGACCGGCATGGATCCTGGATGGATACAGAACGGCGGACTCTTCATAGCTCATTCCGACGTAAGCGGCGTGATTCGGAGGAGCCTCGAGAAATCGATCACCGACATTGTTCATTCCAGGTCCGAATGGAAGAGTACAGGCGACTGGCGACGTGCGGCAAAGCTTTTGGAATTGAGTCGGAAATACTGTCGCCAAGAGAGGCGCGAAAACTGTTTCCTCTGCTGGATGAGAACAGCTTCACCGGAGCGCTGTATTCCCCGGGCGATGGAACGATCGATCCTTCTATGTTCATCGCTGCGTTGACGAAGTCTGCAAAGAGCCACGGAGCCAGGGTAAGTATTTTCAATTAAAGAATTCAATTGGAGCGCGGGTCCAAGGGTTGACCTGCTCGGTTCTAAATCGAAAGGGTAGGTCGACTGTTCGAGTGACGGTGCCGTCGTTTCGTCGAGAATAAAAATATGGGCGGGAGACATAGCTCCAGAAACACTGTAAAAATAAATTGTGAATTTATTTTAACATTGGGGAAGTCGGCTGGAGCTGCAAGGAGACTGGCTACGGACTCGGGTCGAGCCTGTACAGACACAATGCCTACAATGGTGTGAAGGGGGGGGGGGGAGATTAAAATGAAAAAATGAAAAATAAAAAATTATAATTAATAAGCTAACATCGAATCGCCCCAACTACCAGACTTCATAGGGACCAGAGATGCAGAGATTGAATTCGCAGAAGAAACCTTTCTGCACCCCTCTTTATCGACAAACGGAATGTACAAAATTGAATGTACAAAACATCGAATCGAATGTACAAACGTCGGTGTTCTTACTCTCTGCCAGGTAATAGAAGACTGCCCGGTCAGTAGGATATTCACGGAGAAGAATGAGATGGGATGGAAAAAAGTAACGGGAGTCGAGACTCCTTTCGGAACTATTAGAACGAGCTGCGTTCTCAATGCCTGCGGAGTTTGGTCGAGCAGCGTGGCGAAGCTCGCCGGCTTGAGCATCCCACTCGTTCCCATGAAGCACGCTTACATCGTCACCGAGGCGATGCCGGGAGTTCAGGGATATCCGAATGTAAGAGACCACGACGGAAGTGTTTACATCAAGATGAACGGATCGTCGATGTCGGTGGGCGGCTACGAGAGCAATCCTATAATTCTCAAATCTGTATGTAAATTTCCTTGTCAGAAAAAACAGAGCTGGGCAGTACTTGAAGTCCCAAGATATTTTTTAGTACTTCAAGTACGTTTTTACGATTGCCAGTTAGCGATTTTTTACAATAAAAGTATAGCGGTAAATTTTGACCGTTCAAATTTTATGAAATCAAGACATTTTTAATGCTCCGAAAAAAGGTGAAAAATTGCACACGGCTTCCTCATTCATTACAATTTCACGCATAGCCTCCTATTTGAGGAAGCCGAAATTGATCAACGAAGTTTCTCATAGGGAACGCTATGCACAAAATTGTAATAAATGAAGAAGCAATGTGCAAATTACTTTGCACTTTTTTTTAAAGCGTTAATTGTGAATAGTACTTGGAAAAACTACTTGAGAAATCTTTCAAGTACAAAAAGTTCTTAATGCCTCAAGTACTTGTGATAGTCTGTACTTGAAATATTTGTTGGTACTTTGCCCAGCTCTGAAAAAAAGAACAACTGAGCCACCGTAGAACGCTTTTATCGCAACATAAAATTACTCCCGACGCAGCTCGCCAAAGATTTTTCCTTCGGCTTGTATGAACTGGACTGGAACGTCTTTAACAGACACGTGGACGAGGTAGTGAAGTTAGTGCCGAAGCTCGGTACAACGGGGATAAAGTCAACGGTATGCGGACCGGAGAGTTTCACGCCTGATCACAGACCCCTCATGGGTACGCTATCGTCCAGTAATCAAAACATCCACGAGAGCAGTAATTGAGCTTATCCCAAATTGAGCCGAATTGAGCTTATCTCAAGATTACCTTCAACAGGGGAGGATCCCCGGTGTTCCGGATTTTTTTACTCTTGCGGATACAACAGCTCGGGAATGATGTACGGCGGTGGTTGCGGCGAGCAGATCGCCTCGTGGATAATCAACGGTCGTCCGGATAAACACATGTACAGCTACGACATACGGAGGTAACTTCCGACTTCCGGTACTCGCCCAGCTGTAAAGCGTAATCGAATCGTGACTAACATGTTTGCGCTAATTCCACAGATTTTCATTCGATCAAATGAGAGATTCGATTTGGGCTAACGAGAGATCTCACGAGGCTTATGCGAAGAACTACTACATCCATTTCCCTCACGATCCGTTCCTGAGTGGAAGAAATTTCAAGAAGGGTCATTTCCACGAGGTATATTTCACTTCGGTGTTCACCAATTTGCAAAATCATTTAAAAAATCATAATTCATCGACATAGTTAATTGGAATATTTGGGTGGATGAAAGGTGCTCCAAAAGAAGGGCGCTGTGATGGAGGAGTGTCAAGGATGGGAAAGACCCGGCTGGTTCTCGCCCGGCAAAACGATAGACATACTTCCGTACGACTACTACGGCAGCTACGGAAGCAAGAAGAACACGAACGACGAGTACG
The DNA here is from genome assembly GCA_917499995.1 of Ichneumon xanthorius. Taxonomy (NCBI): domain Eukaryota; kingdom Metazoa; phylum Arthropoda; class Insecta; order Hymenoptera; family Ichneumonidae; genus Ichneumon; species Ichneumon xanthorius. The sequence continues at coordinate 19,454,759 of OU824202.1, read as the reverse complement.
CTTCGATGGTTCTGAAGGACCATACCTTCGACTTTCCGGAACACCACAATTTAGTGAGTCTTCGCAAGAGTTCAAACGAGCCGAATGTGTAACGAAAAACCGATAATTATTTTTCTCTTCAGATCGGAGCGGAAGCTCTCGCGTGCAGAAACAACGCGGCGCTCTTCGATCTCTCCTACTTTGGAAAATTTTATCTTTGCGGCGCGGAGTCTCAAGCGGCGGCCGATTATCTTTTCACCGCGGATACGAACTGCGAGCTCAACAGCACGGTGCGAACGTTAATATTGAACAAGCGGGGTGGAATCGAAGGAGATTGCACGGTGACAAGAATAGAGCCGGGATCCGGAGGTGTGGCCGATCCGATATTTCAAAGGAAAGCATTTTACATCGGTAAGCTATTGTCGAGGTTACGCCAGCACGATTCATTTCGCTCAAGTCCCATTGTGTTAAAACGCACGAATTATTACAGTTTGCGAGGGCATGGTGGCTACTCAGTTGTGGGCGCACATGAATAAAGTCATAAGAGAAAAGGGTATCGAAGCTACGTTGCACGATTCCACGGAGAGTATGGGAATACTGTCCATTCAGGGTCCGAACAGGTGAGCAACGCGAAGTTTGAGTTTTGTGATTACGGATATTTGGGCCAAAACGCGTTTCTGTTCGATCGCTATAAAACTGCTACTTGGCAGCTGAAGACACACTGAATCGTTTGCAATTTTTTCCGATTTTTTTTACCATGTTGTTTTTTTAGTAATGCGTGTAGAAAGCTACATAGGGATCATGTAAGCGTTTCGGAAACTGGTCGGTGACGACAGAATTAGAATTCTGATAGATTTGAGTAAAAAACCTACCACAGCGAAGAGGACACTGTCAGACAGATTGTGTCCAAATTTGAAGAAGAATCACAATTTAGTTTCTGAGATAAATTCAATAACCGAAAGACTCGAATCTCGGTCCACCCACTTGGGTTGGCTGCGTTTCTTGCCGCTCTGCCATTCCCCTTCCGAGACTTCGGCCCAAACATCCTTAACGAAAAGACCGATTTAACATAACTTTCTCCCGCAGCCGGCGAATACTTGAGCATATCATAGACGCGGATCTTTCGGAAGAGAGCTTTCCCTACTCTTCGTCTTGTATAACGCACATCGCCGGATGTCTGGTGAGAGCCATGCGTGTCAGTTACGTCGGAGAATTGGGATACGAATTGCATGTCCCTAGTCAATCGTGTGACAAAGTTTTCAAAGCCGTTGCCAAAGCCGACGGGGAGAACAAAATGAAGCTCGCAGGATTTAGAGCTCTGAACAGCCTCCGCTGTGAGAAAGGTATCGTGAAGACAATGAATTATTTAGGGAGTCAAGAACGGTGACTGACAAAGATATATTCTCTTTCCGATAGGAGTGCCCTTGTGGCACGCGGATCTCACGACGGTCGACAACCCCGTTGAGGCGGGACTCGGAAGTCTCTGCAGAAGCGAGGGAGAGTATCTCGGAAAGAGGGCCGTGAAGAAATTGTTGACCAACGGTGTGAAGAGGAAACTCGTGCACTTGCAGACTCGAGAGTAAGAAATTTTTTTTTTTAATTGCTAGACTCGTCGAGGCATTGGCTGAAACGGGAGTATTTTACAGGAAAGTTCCACTGTGGGGTTTGGAGACCGTTTACCGAAATGGCGTTAACGTTGGATATCTCAGTAGAGCTGATTTTGCCTACAGCCTCGATCGCAGTATCGGACAAGCGTAAGAGACTTGTTGTTGATCGTTCCGGGTTTGATTCGATACAGACGTATCATCGATCGTTGCTCTCTGTTGCAGTTACGTCGCTCATCCGGATGGAGAGAACGTGACTAAACCATTCTTGGAATCGGGCGTGTACGAGATCGACGTCATGGGAACCAAGCATCCAGCTCAGATCCACCTGCGAAGTCCCTTTGACCCTGAGAACAAACGCTTGCAGGGTCAATACCACAGCTGATCGATAGACTTAAGAGCGCGTGAATTACCACGGTCGGTAACAAAAACTGTGATTAATTTGCTCGACGATGCTGACCATTTACGGTCAAGAGGTAAATTCTCGAACGAAGCTGCATCGATGTCATGTTCGTGGAAAAATTTGCTTTCGACTAAAAGTCTTTGGCGTCAAAAAAGGATTCATTGCAGTTTTCGTTACCGACCGAGACCGGGTCGAGCGGGGAGGAAGGAATTTCTCATCGTCCCAACGTAGCCGGGTAGAAGACAGACTTATCGTAGCGATGCGCATTCGCTATCAGGCATATTTTGTACTTTTCAAGTACAACTTTTCAGCGTTTAAGGGATCGACCTCATGGGAATCATGTATCCAGTTCAGATCTATCTGCAAAGTCCCTTTGACCCTGAGAACAAATGCTTGCAGGGTCAATATCAAAGCTGATCGATAGACTTAAGAGCGCGTGAATTACCACGGTCGGTAACAAAAACTGTAATTAATTTTCTCGATCCTGCTGATCTTTTACGTTTAATAAGCAAATTTCCGGCTAAAGCGTTGATGTCACATTCATGTAAAAATTTGCTTTCAGCCGAAAGTCTGACCTGAAAAAAATTCATTACAGTTTTCGTTACCGACCGAGTCCGAGTCGGGCGAGGAGGAATGGATTTCTCATCGCTCTAATATAGCTCATAGAAGACTCAGACTTATCATAGTCAATGCGAATGCGTATTCGCTGCCAGGCATATTTTGTACTTTTCTTACTTAAGATAGACCAAATTTTTTATCCAGCCAGAGGATTGGCATGTATCGTCACACTATTTATCCTTGTTTCCGTAAGCGGCTTGTAGTTCTTTGGATTCACCGGTAGCTTCTCCAGCTGCTCCAGCGTATCAAGGCCGTCAATAACTCTGCAAGAACAAAACGCAAATGCGTTAGAACAAACCAATTGACGTTCGAGACAAATTAAATTTTTGTGCGAACAAATTTTCATACTTTCCGAAAAGAGTGTACTTTAGGTCCAAGTGCGGCTGAGCCGCGTAGGTAATAAAAAATTGGCTTCCGTTCGTATTAGGACCGTTGTTGGCCATCGACACTAGACCTCTCGTAGTGTGTTTCAGTTCCTCCTTGAATTCGTCCTCGTATTTTCGATTCCATATGGAAGTTCCGCCTTTGCCCGTCTGAGTCGGGTCACCGGTCTGCACTATGAAACCCTTGATGTTTCGATGAAACAAACATCCGTTGTAGTAGTCGCTGGCGCACAAGGCCAGAAAGTTCTGGAAACAAAAATCGTGTACGATGCAATTAAATTTGCTGGGCCGAACGACGTGTATTATCCGAGGTCGAGTCGGATGGACGAGGAGGCTTAAAATGACGAATTAAATGATCGCTAGAAAAAAAAAATAAAAAATTTACCTCACACGATTTTGGACACAGTTCGCAGAACAGCTCAATTTTGATGTCCCCAACGTCCGTGTGCACGGTAACGCTCTGAAACGAGAAAAGGTGAAAATCTGAATGGCGATTCACGGATTAATCGGCGTGTGATTATCGAGATAATTCGTGACTAACCATAGTGAGATTCCGTCGAGGGCTCGTTACGTTAGAGTTTGAATGAAACAGTGCGTCACGAAGGTATTCCACTTGTTTCGTCAATGTGGCGGTGCGCAACGGCCATTTTGAATCTTGCCGTGCTACGACCGAGGTCAAAACACCTGAGAATGAAATGACTTGAAACTACTGTTGGACGACTGAAAGGCGTATTTAACATCGCCGAACTTATATTTAATCGTGTCGTAATTTTTCGTATCAACGGTTATAAATTTTTTTTCTAAAATCGATCAGTCATAGTCTCGGTGGATACGAGTCGGTAGTACGTTGTAAGGAATTTCCAAAGCGGCGCAGCGCTGTTGTCACGAGCGTTCCACTCGCCACGTCTGACGAGGCCTCGTTCGGGTGTAATTTTATTCGATATTTAGATCGTATAATAAAGGAGGAATAAGTTTAGCAAGTATCCTCCGACATTGGCGAGGGCATTGCCGTAATTTGCTTGCGGTATTGTTTGTGAAATAATATAGTTAAACGATCGTGGTATCGCGCTTGACAGCGCGGCGCTAGTGTGTGTCAGATCTCGAGGAACCAGTCACTTTGGACGCATGACGTAATTGTATTGATCGCGGAAGAAGAGAGCCGAAAGTCGCGCATTCGCCATCTTGGACGAATTGTGGAAAAGAAGAAGTTTGTGTGTCCCCGCAGGCGCGATACGATTGTCGGAACTGTAATCCGCGGCGATCCGTGCATAAAGTAGTTTTATTGGGATTTAAACCCGTTTGTGAACTGGCAACCCATTTGGACGGACCAAGGTGAGTCGTTATTTCGTTGATCAGTCGCTTCTGTGCGGGTCCTTTTTCCCTGCGCGAATACCCCCGCTCGCAGGGCTTTCGTCCTGGCGGTTTCTCGGGGCCGCTCCGAGCCGAGTCGCCGATACCGTTACTTCCCGGCCTTCCGTTCCCCTCGCCGATCTTCATTTTTAATCTCGGAAAACTCCCCTCTCGCCCAAATAAAAAGCGCCAAAACTTATATATATATATATTTTTTCTTCCGCTTGCCGCTTCCCATTGTTTTGGCTACGACGGACATTTGACATCGCGGGCTGAAGGGTTGGGTCGAGCTTCTCTTACGCTGCTCTCTGCTCTCTTTCGGCGTCGGTCTCCGCCACCGCCAGCCTCGAAACACGCGACAGCTCTTTTGTCGCCACTCGACGATCATCGTTTACCTATTCGCCTCTTTGGCCACCTTCCTACGCGTTACGCGTACGACGTTGCGGATTATTATCCTACCCGAAACGCTTACGCGAAAATCATTTTGCGTTTGCTCTCCATTCTCTCCCTCCCCTCCCTCCCGCTCTCTCTCTCCCTCGCTCTCTCCCTCTCGCATCACGGGCATCTCTCGCTGCTAACAAAGCTCTTTCTCGAAGCCCTTGAACGGCCAATTCCGGCCGTCTCTTTTAAGTCTTTTACCTTTTATTGGCGCAATCACGACGCTCAAACTCTTTTTTATTATTTCCCCCCTCCCTCCCCTCGCCCCCCCTCCCCCACCCTCGTCTGAGAGAATCTCGTGTGCCTTCTACTCTGTGTCTCTCTATCGTGCGTGTATCCTCGAGCACGACCTCAACGTTTCCCCCGCGTACGCCGACGTCATTTCTGACGGATTTTTTTTTTTTTTTTTTCTTCCCCAACTTATCGCGATTCGAGCGGCTACCTTTTTTTTTGCTCAAGCAGTCCCGGTAAACCCGACGATATTTCGTTACGCCCGAGCCTCGTCGATCGTTCTCGAGAATAAGGACACCCGGGAGATCGCCGAGTTCAATCACCTTTGCTGGGAATTCGCGGTTACTTTTCGTTCCGATATTTTTTTTTTTTTTTCTTCGGCTGTGCAAACAGACTCGCGCAAACATCCGTCGAGCGACTGCGTCGCGACGCAAAATAAATCTTATGAAACATGGAAACTATTTGAATTTGCAGACAAAGGGTTCGTTCGTTGGGTCTGAGTGGTACTAAATGGTTGCCTGCAGACAGCATGTCTACTCTGTCGGGGATTGTGTCGAAGGGGGAGAAAGGAAAATCCAAGTTTCAATCGCTAGATATCAATAGTTTGTACCGAGTGAGCAGGGTAAGTGAAAGAATTTAAGTCAAGCCAGTGTCCGGAGTTTGCGGCAAGAATGATCAATAATGTGATTTTTTTTTTTTTTCATTATTTGTATAACAGGGAGAATCTTTGGAACAACATCAGCAGAAAAGTACATTACCACGCAAACATGGAATGCAGAGTTTGGGAAAGGTGCCTTCGGCACGGCGTCCACCCGCTAATTTGCCTAGCTTGAAGAGCGAACACAGCAACAGTGATCCTGCTGTAAGTCTTGTACCTAGCGGAGGAAGCGGTTGGGCCACTACCAAGGACCCCTCGCCGTCGCCTACGACTACTACTACCAACGCCACAGCCGCCCCACTCTCAGACACCTCTACAGTGAGTTCTTTTGTATTGCAGCTGGCGCACGCATCCGACAAATGACTAGAACAATAATTTTGTCCTATTGCATTATTTATTGCAACATTTATTGTTGTATTTTTTTTCAATTTTTATCACATACGTCGATTCGCAGTTACAATTTATATTTGGACTGTGATCGCTATTCACTTTATTTATTATTAATAGATTAAATACAAACTGTCCGAACGGCATACATTTTTTATGTCGATGAATCTTTAAACCAACTTTTGATGCTGATAAATCGATATTTGTCCAAAAATATATTTTCTCGTACATATATATTTTCGTAACTTCTCGTTCATTTTATTAACAAATTTTGACTGAGTAGTGTAAAGTGCAACCACAGTGTTGCAATTTCAAAGGGCCCGTCCTAACTTACTGTACCGGTACATTCAATGCTCATTTGTGTATGCAGGTTTCACCCAATCCGCTCGCGTACATCCGACAAACGACGAGAACAAAAATGTCATATTGCATTATTTATTACAACATTTATTGTTATATATATATTTTTTGCAATATTTATGACGATTTTTATTGCGTACATCGATTCGCAGCTGCAGTTTATATCGACCATTTTTTAAACCGATTTTATATACATAAATATACTCGTGACTTCTCGTTCATTTCATTGACGAAATTTCGACTGAGTAGTGTAAAGTTACATGTTACATTAATTTCGAAGCGCCTCGTCCTCACTTTCGGTACCTGTGCATTCGATGCTCATTTGTGTATGCAGATTTCTGCTAATTCTCGATTCAATGTTTCAACAGACCAACTCATCACCAGCACAATGTGTGCCGACGACTCCTGTGCCGACGACGCCTCTACAGCCGTCACTGCCAGGCCAACAACAGAGTACTTCCCAGTCTCCCCATCCTTCCGAAGCGGGCAACAACAAATCATCATGGAGCGCGATTATGGCCAGACCAGGAGATGTCGGTACGTTCCGTTCTCGTTACTTCAATAATTCCCTTTCGTTGTTTTTTTTTTCTTCATCATACTCACCGAAACGCTATAAAGCCACTGGGATCCCGTGGGGGAGACCCTCGATAGCAGGAAAGCCGCGATCTTAGAAAAAATTCGTCTGCAAAAAACATTTTTTCGAACGCCATCCGTCTGACGTTCGCGCTCGTTAACGGCGTTAACGGGGCGAAAAATCAATAGAGGATACGGCAACAGGAGAACGGCGGCCTCTATATTAATAACGAATAGGATCCAGAATTGGACACTCGAAGGAAGTTAGCGATGCACAGAGAAAGATTCGTGTTTTGTCAACACGCGTTATTCGAACGTACACGGAGAGACGCGCACGAAAACACATACATGAAAAAAAAAAAAAATCCCGATGGTAAAGGAGTCCGTGACAGTGACGAACGAACGTGAGAGAGACGCTTGCTTGCACCAAGTTCACTGAACAATACTCGCGGAGTATGTCACGCGAAGTATATCATAACATGCATGGCTAAATAAATGTTCCCGCTTAACGAATTTATACCTCGCGCTAGTCTAACGCCAGCGTCCTTTGACGGATCCAGTTCTGGGTGTATATACATATATATATAACGTGTAAATCGTTGAATAAGAGCCGACGAAGAACTGTGAGAGACATGTGAGTAAAAGGCTGTGTTGTCGGGGATGTCGATTGGCTGGCCGCAAATTATCAACATCGATAGGTACGCCTGTCGTGTCAGCGGTCGTTGGTTACGCGGGGCTCGTTACGGGGGGCGGGAGAACGGGAAGAGGTGCCCTCGGACTGAGTTTCCTCGCCCATCAGTCCCCGCAATTCCAACACGAGTTTCCCAGTCTCAGTGGACAGCCCTCCGTCTCCGTCTCCAATCAGAGCCAGACTCAGCAGTCCTCGACAGCGTCGAACGCTGCGATCTCGGTCAATGCCCAGCATCAGTCGTTGCTACCGCAACAGTCATATTCCCACAACCACTCAGGTGGGGTGCTGCTTGCCAGTAGAGCCTTGCTAGTTCGATTCGTTTCCTTGCGAGTAGTGCCTTCCACATCCCTCCTGTTCCGATTTTTTTTTTACTTTTTATTTATTTTTATTATAATTTATGTTATCCTATTTTTTATGCTGCTTCACCAGATTCCCGATCATCTATCAAACAACCAAAGCTGTGCATCCGCAACGTTTGTCATGCCACGTTTTTACGCCTCATTTTTTATTTTTATTTTCCCCCCCACCGTAGGCTGTATTATTAGTTTGGTTTTCTCCACTGTTCAAACGGCTAGCGAGACTATCGCGCGCGCGCTACGATGCGTGCTCCGAAACAGATAATTTTCAAACATTATAATGTACGATAACGAAAAAATCTCTGTTGCTGTCGGGTCAATGTTTCTGTCGGGTATTGCTCGTCGAGAGTCGGCCAATGAGCCGACGATCGAGACGTAGAGAGAAATACACAGTCGATGCATCTGCCTGGAAAGAACGAGAGAGACTCCTTGCTTCTGTCGTTATGATTGGTCATTTTTTGTAACTGTTTGGACTCTCTCTGTAAACGTTTTCATTTCATTTTATTTTTTATAACATCTTTGACTTTTTTTTGTCATCGTTTTGTGAGATACGTGAAGTAGATGCGACACGCCACGCGGCGTTTTAGCTGTAAAAAATGACTGCCGATCATGTATATTTATGTACACAATGGTCATATATACATGTCGTTAAACCTTTTCGTATTCGCAGTTTGTGTCGATTCGCATTTTTTTTTCACTCTTCACATTCTCTGAAATATATATTTTGAACGTTGAAATAGTTGATGATTTTTTTTATTATTATAATTTTTTTTTCATTGTAAAACATTGATGTTGAACGTAATCGAGCAAGTACCCGACCTCGTGCGTTCCTCGGTTGTTAACACACAAGTGCAGTTTGGATAAAAGTTTTCTAATTGTGTGCGAATAGGAGGTGCGTCGGCTGGCCAGCAACAGCAACAATCGCAACAAAATCGAGAGCTGAACGCACAGTATGGGCCTGGTCCAAGTCTGCGTCCACAAAGTAATAAATACGAATAATAATAAAATTAGTACAGTACAGATTTGGAGAATCGTCGTATCTGCAAGCAATCCTTTAACGGGTCTCAGTGACAATTTTTTTTTCTATCGGATATCGATCTGTCTTTATTTTTAGCGGAGGGAAGCTGGATACAGGGTGGAAGTCGTGCGTCAGGAGGAGCAGGGGTAGTTGGTACCGGAAGTGGGAATATTCCGGTGGCCCAGGGCCCCCCGATCGGCATCGGAGGCCCGCCAGGACAGTCAGAGGGACCCAGTGGAGGGCGTCCGAGCTCGGGCCAGTCACCGGGCACGGTATCGGTCCCGGTAGGCCAGCACACTCCACAGAACAACCAGACTCCGGTACCAGCGGGCGCTCATCAAGCCGGTCCAACTATTCACCACTACAGAGGACTCATTCCCCCATTTGTGAGTAAAAATTACCACTAAATTTCTCTATCTTAACTACGTCAACTCCAAATTTTTAACAATAGAGTGCAACCCTTTTATGAGTAACACCGCTGGAAACCATACCGAAACGGTACTAAGGCACGCGAAGTGTAAGAGTGGGGATAGCGGTGTGACTTATAAAGGGTTAACGAGAGTTACTCTCGCAGTTCGCGCACAGAATTTGCTTTATAACAAGAAAAGAAAAAAAAATCAATATTTTTCTCCGCACAGATGTACAGAGGAAATTTCCCACCGGGCGGTTTCCCATCCCAATTCCCGGCAAACGTGAGTTCCGGTGGAGGCGGAAGCGGCGGTGGCAACGGCCCTCGTCCCCCTAGATTCAATTATTCCGCGGAGCGTTTTCCGCCACCGCAACGCCAGCAGGAGCGCGAACGCGCCCCACCGCCGGTAGTCGAGGATGTTGTCGTTCCGCGCCCGATAATAAAGGAGGAGGATCTTACGCGCATGGACGACATATCGCACGACGCCGGCTGGGCGGCCCACGACGACATCGACTACAATCAGAAATTGGCGTTCAGCGACGACGAGAACGAACCTGAACCGCCGCGCAGAGACGAAGGAAGGAAGGAGACTCCGCAGAGGGAGGATAAAATAACCGAGAGTCCGATCGAAGAAAGAGAAAGGCCTAGGGATATTCGCGACAGAGATGGACCTAAGGACTCTCGGGACCATATGTCGCAGCAGCAACAACAGCAGCATCGTTCGTGGTATCAGGATCGAGTGGGACCTGGACAACGCGACTTTCGTGGATCCAATGGCCCTCAAGCGAGGGACAATTATCCGTCACCGCAGCAGCAACAGCAGCAGCACCAACAGCACCAACAGCAACAGCAGCAGCAGCAACAGTTGCAGCAGCAACAACTGCAGCAGCAACAGTTGCAGCAGCAACAATTGCAGCAGCAACAGTTGCAACAGCAGCAGTTGCAGCAGCAGGCACAGCAGCAACAAATACAACAGCAGCCACCGCAGCAACCGCAGCAGCAGCAACAGCAGCAGCCTCCACCACTTCGTTCGGTTCATCCTTTAAGAGGTATGTACACAAGCTCGATTTTACAATTGTATTATACTCCATTTAACGTGCGTTTCGTTCACTCGTCTCTTCATTGAAATCCCAAAGGAGTAGAAGAGGAGGAGATCTGGACCCAGAGACGCAGAGAGCAGGGCGAGAAAGTCGCGTCCGCCGTTGAGCGGGCACGTCAGCGCAAGGAGGAGGAGGAGAAACGATTTCAGGAATCTACTAAACAGGCAGCAGCTAAGAAACTGCAGGATCTTGAACAGAAGCTCAAGGAGAAGCAGGCCAAGCAGAAGGACGACGAGTCCGTTCCGGCGTCGGAGCCTAAAGGATTGATAAGTGTTCCCCCAGTGCCTATTCCCGTGCCCGAATGGGAACGCGAAAAGGAGAGTCGCGAGAGGGAGAATCGCGATCGCGACCGCGATCGCGAACGTTCGCGCACCTCGTCCGAGGGGAAAGATGAGAAAACGATGAACAGTAGCCGCGAGAGTCGAGTTATTAGGGAGCCCGTACGTGATAATGTTGACCTGTCGACGAATCGTCCGATCTTCACGGGGCGGCAGCAGCCGCAGGATTCTTCGAGGATCGATCGGGAACGCGAGCGCGATCGGGAACAGCGGGAGGTCAGGGAACGCGATCAACCGGCATTTTATCGACACTTCCAAAGCAATTTGCCGCCACGATTTCAGAAACAGCAGGCGGAGAGAAGTGGCAGTACCGGCACGAGTCGCGTGTCACCGAATGCCGAGAGAAATTCCTCGCAGGCACCTTTCACACCGCAATATTCCGATCAGGGCACCGGCGGAAACAGTGGATCCCGATGGAGCCACAACAATCATCCCAATCAAGGATCGCAACATTTGCACACACCACGTATGTATTCTCTCTTTTTTTTTTATCAATTCCTTGTGGCCCAAACAAGTAAAACATATTTCAACAAACGAAATAAGCTGTCGCTCGTCAAGATCGTCAAATTACAAATTTGACTTAACAAAAATTGCGTAAAAAATATGCCCATGGATTTATTAGCATAAAATGAGTTATTTTTCTGTAAATTCATTGTTGTACATTTTTTTCTACATTCAGTAGGAACACTTCAATCTTGTTCGTAAACATTTCTCTTTTAAAACGTGTACAAACAATTTTTGAAATCCGGATACTCTATTGACTCGACTGTGCCGCACGGACTACCTCGATAAACCCTCTGTTGACTCTGACTATAACGAGAAAGTCATGCATCGCTATGATTTGTATGTTCATCAGTTTCTGGCGGCATAAAGGAATCTCACTCGATGCCACTGAGCCAGCGTCGTAGCAAGGGTGATTCGGACTCTATGGTCTCGAGCCCAATGGAGGAGCCGATGGAGCAGCGTCCGTCGTCCCGCGATCATCATGGCCCGCGGGCCCGAGAAGAGAGCGGTTTCGTACCGGCTAGAGAGAATCGCATCTTCGATACTCGCCGTTCGAGCGGTCACTACACCGATTACAATCGTGGCCACAAGGACTATGAGCACGAGGATCGACACAGGAACGACAGGCGCGAGCCTGAAAGACACTACGACGATAAGGAACCGAGAGAAACTCGTGACTCCCGCGACATGAGGGAGCCAAAGGACAAGCCCGAATACGACAATTATCGCAAGTCAAGCTATCATCATCTGTGGGAGTCGAAAGACAAATCCGAATATGACAATTATCGCAAGGTACGTCATTTTTTTGTCGCCACCGGTTTGTCATCCAGAGCCGCACAGTATTTCAAATACTATTTAGTATTTTAGGTACCCAAATACTTTTCTGGTATTTTAGGTACTCCAATACTTTTCTGGTATTTTAAGTATTACATGTACAAAATACAAAATACTTTTTGTATTGCATTTCCACCCATATTGGATGTTCCACCCATCCCGTCCATCCATCATCTATCCGTATTGATTTTTACGAGGTATTTTGAAAAGTACTTAAACAAAGTACTAATAAATGTATTTTAAGTACAAAAAGTATCTCGTAGTTTTAATACATATAGTATTTTGTATTTTGAGTATTTTCGAGTATTTTGTCCAGCTCTGTTGTCATCGCCGGTCGCACGGTTCTCGTGTTAATTAACTCGATGATATTTCAGCAATCGCCGCCCCAGCAGGATCTCGCCGACGAGCGTCCGATGCAGAGAGAACGCCCGGAGAGCGGTGAGTGGCGAGACTCTCGCCGCGACGAGCATCCTCTGATCGAGCGTCAAACGGACAGCCGCCGCGACCCGATCCATCGCGAAGAGCGCATAGAGAGAAACGAGCGCAACGAGCGTCCCCAGAGACCGGATTCGCGCGACAGTCGAACGTCCCGCGAATCGAGAACGTCTCTGCGCGACGACGATTCAATAAAGTTGCGAGACATAGACTCGTGGGCCCAACATATTCTCGAGTACGAGGAGAATAAGGGCGAATCCTCCTATCGGGAGGATCATCGGGAGCGCGAGAGGGACGGCAGATATCAGCTACCGGGTCCGGTCACCCGCGAAAAACTCGTCGCCGAAGAGCTGAAGAGCGAGAAGCGCGGAATGACTCCCCTGAAGCGCAGCAGCGTCGATCAGCAGGAGAAGAAAGATTCGCCGACGGAAGCGAAGAAGGAGACCGACGTGTGGAACAAAAAGCTCGAACGCACGCCCGAGAACAATCGGACCATCGAGAGAAGCGAAATTTCGCCGAAGATATGGTCGGAGTCGGTCTCGCCTACTTTCGAGAAGGAGGAAGCGAAGCTCCTCGAGCCGACGAAGGACGACAAGGACATCGACGATCTCAAGGAGAGCGTCAATAAACTTTGCGTGGAGGAGCGCGAAGGCTCGCACAACGAGGAGATCAAGGATGACTCGAAGGAGGACAAGAGAGAGAAGAACGTTCGCAATCGCACGAACAGCGGTGGCTCGAGGACTCGCGAGTCACGAGGCGGTAGCGGCGGAGGAAGCGGTGGGCGAACTTGGCAGGCGTACAACGTTTACGGAAGAAGCTGGCGCGGCCCGGAGACTCGCGGTCGTCGAACTGCCGGTCCGCGCTCGATGGGGAGGCCTGGATCGGCCAAGAGCGGATCCTACGGTCACTCCGAGATGGAGCTGAGCGGCGACGAGATTTCCGGATCGGCGGAGTCCGGCAAGGAGGAGAGAAGGTCGGCCGTCTCGCCCAAGCCGCCAACGCAAAAGATCGACAAGGAGGACAGGAATCGGGAAGTATCGCGTCGCGAGGACAAACGCGCCGCCGATTATTCCCAGGGGCGCAGCGAGAAGCGCGGTTACGACGGCAAACCGAGCCGCGAAGGCTTTGCACCGTCCGGCGAACCCTCGAGACGCGGACGCGGGGGGTTTCGCACTCGTGGAGCAACTACGGGCTACGGACCGCCGCCAAGCAAGAGCCCCTTCTCCACGGAGCGATGCCCCGACGAGAAGCAACAGCAGCAAACCGGCGCTCAGCAGCAGCAACAGCAGAATCCATCGACTCCTACCCCACAGGACAACGATCTCAACGCAGCTTCGTCCAATTTAGAGTCCACGGACGACAAGATGATCGCGAAGCAACAAGCCCTTACCGCTGGTATAACCGGAAGGCGCAACAAATCACCGAACCTACAGTCTCATCAGGGCAGCAAGCAGGAAGTCGTTAATCACGGCGGCATGATGGGACACAATGTTGGATTGCAGAGAAATCAGCCGAAGAAAGATGACTCGCGTTCGAAGAGAAATCGCAGCGGGAGTCGTCGGGTTAGTAGAGTCATAATTTACGATCCGTTGGGAGCGTGGAGAGGCGCCTCGGGCCCTCCGGAACATCGCGCGAATGTTGGAGGCTAATAATATTTTTTCTTACAGGGGAGGGACACTCGGGAGGCGCGTCTTCGTGGCAGCAGCGGTACAATGATAAAGCAAAATTCGTCGGACGTCGGGAACGAGGATTGGGAAACGACGTCCGAGAACAGCGAGGATCACCCCGACGAGCACAAGGAATCGCTCAACAGTCACAGCAAGCAATTCGGTGGACGCGGCAGTCAAGGCTCGAATCAGAACATGACGAGCAACAACTCGCAGTCGCGAAGGAGCGAACAGCAGGGCAACAATCGGGAGCAGCGCGAGAAGAACGTTAAATCTTCGGGTGCGGGCTCGAGAGCTCCCGGCGCCGAGAAGCGCAACGCGCAGAACTCGGCGTTGAATCAACGAAATCACTCGGGCAGCATGCCGCAGCCTATGCAGAACGCCCAAACGCAGAACGGACGACCGCGAAGTCAGGGCTCGGCAAACAGCGGTCCGGTGTCGAACAAACCGGCCGGCAAGGAGACGACGGTCAATCGCATGGACGAGATAAAGCTCAACGATCCGAATCTCGTCGATCAGGCGCTCAACGACATAAACAAAAAGTCGATGAGCAAAGAGAAGAAGATAATCGACGCCGACTCGGAAGCGAACAACTATTCGGCGAGCGGTGACGACGGCGCGAACGGCTCCGAGGACAAGCTCGACTCCGACGGATTCCAGGAGGTGCGCTCGAAGAAGAACGTCAAGGAGTCGCGACACGTGCAGAAGGACGAGCCGAAGCCGCCGCGCAGGGAGAAGGAGAAGGAACGCGAGCGCGACAGATCAAAGTCCAAGTCGAACGGGCCGCAACCGACGCCCCAGCAGGTGCAGAACATACCGTCGTTGCTCGGACAGCCAATACCGCAACCGGCGAACATGCCGCCGAAGCCATTCGACAGAAATCCGAATCGTCAGAAGCTCGCACCGAGATTTCAGAAGCAGAGAATGGCGAAGCAACAGCAGCAGCACATGGGCGGAAGCGAGGGTAACGGCGAGTCGTCGACGGGAAAGATCAGCGGCTCGAGCGGCAATTACATGAAAGACTCGGCGGGTGGCCCGGCGCCTCCTCCCTCGGTCAACGCCTGGGACAAACCCTTCACGAGTCAGATGCGATCGAACTCACCGTCCTCGGTACCGGCCGACATACAGCTCATGTCCGGCCTGACAGCGCAGAACGATCACATTCACGACATGAACGAGCAGTCTCAGCAGCAGGCGAACTCCGGCAACAGCAGCCAGAGAAACTCGCCGAACGGCGACAACAAACCCGGCAAAATCTCCAAGGAACACATGGCCGACAAGAGCGTCTCGGACGCCTCGTCGCCGCCGGTGCAGACTCTGATATTCGAGAATACGAATTACTCGAAGAAGACCGGTCCGTCGGACATGGCGATCAAATCGAAATTCTCCAATCACATGAAGACTCAGAGCTCGCGCGGCGACAAGCGAGGCGACATGGACGAGGACGGCGGTCAGCTGCAGCATCAGCAGCAGGCACTGTCCGTCGCGTTCTCGAGCAAACCGAACGATCTCATGAAGGAGAAGACCCAGGAGCCGATACAGATGCCATTGTCGTTCAACAAGAGCGAGGACAACGCCGACATGAAGCTCGACTTCACGTTCGACTCCGATCTCTCACAGCTCACCGACGACAAGAGCAAGAGCCTCGGCATGACCCGATCGATGCACATGACCAGCGGACAGAGCACGATATCGCCGTCGACCGCAGAGCTGAATCTCAAGATTGCCTCTGTGAAGAAGGTCTGGGAGAACGCGCCGCCGATGCCGACCGTCGTCGAGCACGAGGACGGCAGCGTCGTCAGCACCGCGAACAGCTTTCCCCAGAGCTTCGAGGCCGCGGACGTCGACGACACGTACAGCCCTCATCAGCAGTACAACCAGAACAACATGAAAAACGAGATTGCAACATCGACAAATGTATGCAAGGTGAGATTCTCATACAGCTATCGATTCTTCGATCGATATTCACGCATGTTACGTGAACCTATTACATCACTAGAAATTCGCCCGATCTCCTGTCTCGATACCGAATCGTACAAATATCTTCTGTCGCTGCCATTACATTCATCGCTTTGTTTAACACCGCTCATCTCTCCATTATTAATCGGTCAAGCATTGTCATTGTAACGATTTAAAAAGAAAAACAAAATATACGCGGGAGTGATGAATAATAATGAAGAAGGTAAGTGACTGTTGAGTCGCTTAAACGGCAACAAATTTCTCTAGCTAATAGCTCGGGCGCGTGTTTTTAGCACTTAGTTTACCGTCTCGAAGAGCGTTGATTGAAGATCGACCTGCGCCTGCGAGACACGTGGCTATGTTTATAGTGATGTAAATAGAAAAATGAATTATAACGAAATACCATGTCCCCTGTGGGAAGACGCTGACTCTTTGCCTGATGCGCAGCTGGTTCCCCCGCAGGTGAAGCCGCAGCAACAGTCCTCAGGGAATGGTGGTGCGCAACCTGGTTCCACTGTACCCGGTCCCAGTCCCATAGGCCCCGGCCAGAGTCCCATAGGACATCCGCCGGCCAGTCTTCAAGGCCCGCTCAGTCCACCCCCGTTCAATTCTACCGGTCAACCTTCCCACATTAATTACCAAGTAAGAGATAAAAACACACATTTTATTATTGAAAAGGAAGGATTGAAAAAAAAAACAACCAAATGCGACGTTAGCGAGACGAGAGATAGCGATAAGACTTCCATCGCGAGTTGAATGAATTCCTGCTACTAATTCGTTGTTTCGCTGCTTCGTTGTTTTATCAGGAATTCCAGCAGTACGCCGGATCGCAGGCGGCACAGTACGGAAGCATGTCGGCCATTCCATCACCGCCGGCTGTTCTGTTCAACACGGGCTCCGGTCAAATGTCGGCACAGCCCGGCGGTCTCTACGGAGCATTCCAGTTGGATCAGAGTCGATCCCCTTTCACTCAATATCCACCTTACGGTCCGTCGCTTCAGAACTCGTTCAATCAGCAAAACGTTTATCTGCAGCAACCGCCGCCACCTCCGCCTCCGCACGCCGGTAACGCGCCCACTCCGGACATGTATCAGAACAACTTGTCACAATACAGAATCGTAAGTTTCATCCATCGTTTTCTTGGTTCTAGAAATCGTTCATTGAAAAAGTTTTTTCATGTATGGATTTTTGTTTGTTTTTTTCTCAATTATTTTCTCGTAGACAACCGCCGCTGCACCGCCCTTCGGGCAGAATCAACAGCTGAGCAACAATCCCAGCACGGTCCTGATCAGTTCGACCTCGAACTCTCTGATGTCGGCGAGCGTGAAGCCGTCCTCTCAACCGATCGGAGCTATCGGAACGAAGGCTGCGCACTTCCAAGCGCCGTCAGCTCCGCAGCCGAATCAAGTGAGTCGCGGATAAATCGTCCGCTCGGTTACTCTTATCGTGTTTATTATGCTAGCCTCGTAGCTCTTCGCGAATTATTCGAGCTAGGGGGGCTGGCACTTTTTTTTAGTCACGTTCTACTATCTTCATTCGATTAATTTTTACAGTTGACGTACATACCGTACGATCCGAATCAAGTGCTGGGCGTTAGCGGCAGTTACATGAGTAATTCGCAACTGGTACAACGACCCGGACCGAGCGTTCAACCCTCGGCGAACAGCTATTATAGCGCGACTTCCGCCGGTAAACCTAACATACTTCTGTGTAAGCTTGACTGGCCTATTCCTTACTTATACTCTAATCGTCACTTCACGCCGTAACCACGTAGTTTTTTTCTCCCCTGTAATATCGAGCATTACATTGCTCGTCTCTCCAGTATCGTCAGAGCACACTTTGTATTTGTCGTGCAATATTTATCACGTATCGTTTCAGCGTAGTTAAAAAAAAAGCAAGAAAAAACTAAAATAATAATATAGAGATAGAACTTGGTGAACAGGACGAGTTAGAATTTTTTTCTTCTTTTTTTGAAATCTTGTAATTATTCTTCCTTGACACTTGTGTATTTATTGTGCCACTATTAGAAACTTTAAACTATTAGATCAATAAAATAAAAATATGTGTTGTCTTCTGTACGGCATAAAAAAACAAAAGAATTGGTTTCTGTGATATTCGTTCGTGTATCGTTAGAGATGTGCTGTGATAGCTTTTTGCGTTCGAACGGCAACTCGGAATTTCGTTTTCTCAATCAGTCACTGACACGCTTTCCAGATGTATTTCCGGGCTCCCAAACGGGCTTCTATCCGCCCGGCGGCGCCGCTCAGCAGACAGGAACTCACTACGGTCTTCAGGGGTTTGGCCAGCACAGCCAAAGCCTGGCAGCCGGCAGTGCTACCCCCGTTGGTCTCCAGAACTATAGTTCCCAATTTTTGTCCGGTTCGGGGCTGCAGATAGCGGCCGCGGCGGCACAGCAATTTCGCAATCCCACAGGAGCTTTGCCGGGTCCGGCCAATGCCGCCGCGACCTTTCTCAGCAAGCATCAGCAGCAGGAACAGCCGAGACAACTGAAGAGCCCGTCCGGTAATCAACAGGACGTTCTCGCGTCGGTCTTCAGTTCGAGTAAGTTCCAACTCGTACAATCAACATCGTCGAGCGATCACGCGATTATCTCGAAACAACAAACTATATCGTCCGATCTTTTTTTTCTTCGCACCTTTTCAGCACCTCAGATACCGTCGCCAAAGTCTCGCAATTGCAAGCAACAGGTGCAATCGCAACAGCCACAGCCGAGTCCTACTCAGCACCACAAGTATCAACAATATCAGGGCGTCAATCAGTCTGCTCTGGTAAGCAGCTACAACTATGTATGTATCATTCATTAAACTATTTATCATTTACCTTTACATTACATTAGTATGAGTCTCCGCGCGTGGATAATCGGCGTTTTGCCGTTGTTCATTAGCCGTGTTACTAAAAATACGGCTGGACATTGACACGCACACACCCCGACGGTTCTTGGCCTGTCTGCGATACAAGCGTGAGAGGCCGGTGGTGTTATGAGAGACTAGACCAAAAAGAAATTTCTCGAACACAAAAAAATTGTCCCTCGTTAACAGATTGATACAATGAAACAGGTACTACAGCAAAACGTTCGAGGAATGGGTATGCCGCCCCGCGCCGGTATACAGCCGTCGCAGCAACGCTATCCACCGCCGATCCAGAGGCCCGTCGTGCCGTTTCCACCGGGCCCAAATCCGAACAATCCAAGCCAGCAGCAAGCCAACTGTATGCCCTCTCAGCAACAGCAGCAGCAGCAGCAACAGCAGCAGCAACAGCAGCAACAAGCACAGATGAATCGTCACAGGCCGAATCTTCATCAGCAGCAACAGCAGCCTCAGCAGCAGCAGCAACGCAACATGAAGATTCAACAGCAATACTATTCCGGGCAAGGTGGGTCTATCGATCAATACACACAGTAGCAACTCGGTGCGAGGCTCACTACTCTCCCAACAGCCAAAAAGGAACTAGAGGAATTTGCATTAGAAAAACTCGTTGTTTCAGGTAATGTGAAAATGGATTCTAACGATAAAGGCGAGTCGCATAATGACAAAATCGCGGACGGCACTGCCGCAAACCAGGGGGGAGGTAACAAGTCCAATGTAAGTCAGCAAGATGGTGATAATAAGGAGGAAGTGAATCAGCAAAACGAGTAAAGCGAAACAGACAAAACTAAAAAAAAAGAACAGACGAAAAAAGAAACACATAAATAATAAGGGTTCACCCTCTTACCGAGTACGAGGATACTTGCGCGGTTTCTCGATCTATTCGAAAAAAAACACACTCATCTTAACTGATATTAGGATTCAAGACATATACTAATTGTATACACACGTTTGAGAGCCTTGCCTCGAGGCTCAGCATACCGACGCAATTCTGTTCAGAGAAAAGGGGGAGACGAGAAAGAAAAAAAAATGAAAGAGAAAAAAAACATACGTGTTTCGAGCGCGTCGTTCGTTCGTTCGTAGCAGTGGATATTTACGTTACAATTTCTTTTCTTTTTTTTTTTTTTTTTTGGGAAATATATACAATATCGCCGAGCCCGTGTACGGCGCGTTAAACGCGCTGCGGAAAAGCGCCAATCCTCTTACTGTGAAAAGTCGATAATTTTTCCCTTTGGTGAATATATCTGGCGACCGTGGTTGTACGCATCGGATCTGCGGGGCGATGGCTCGAAGCTCGGAGCCGCGACTCGGCGAGTCTGCGGCCGTGGCGTTCGATAATTCGCTTCGCGAATCTCTTTGCGCATACACGCATACACACATACCCTGCCTACACAAACACACATACACAATATATGCGTGCGTCGCAGTGCGCACCTTATTACTATGTGATAACGGATGAAAGGACTCGCGATATCGCGGATCGGATTAAAACAAAAAAAAAATCACAGAAATCGCGCGTACAGGCTGGCCGAATAAAAGCACGTTGAATTCGTACACGGGATGTGTTCAGTGAGTAATTAACAAGGGAGTAGATGTTTCGCGAATGAAAACTAACGGGACGTCGGACTCTGCCCGGCGTTGAGTGGAAAATTACACGGAGCGTACGTAACGTAAAGTATCGCTTGTGCAGTGTGAGACGGAGAGCCCTCGAATTAACAAATGTGACTTTGGCGAGCGTGTAGAAAAAGAAAAATAATAATCCTCCGTTGAAACTCAATACCGCGAAACACAAAGTCACAAAAATAATTGTATATTACCCTGCTTTGCGTTGCAGTTCGAGCATTATAGTGGTAAAAAAGAAATACACCGAAGCTATTGAAATGAATGAAATGATAAAGAAAACGAAATAAAAAAAAAATAATAAGCTCTAGTATTTACTGAAAGATCGGAGGCGTCGTTGCTAGTTTTTCATTGAACGACGTCGTAGCGTACTAGGGTAATCCGGACGGTATGGAAGCGCTCGGTTCCTCGATGTGGTGGCGTGGTGGCTAAGAGATAATAAGGATACAAATTTCACTTACGTAAGGGAAATGATCGTCGAACATAATTCACTTAAAGTACTGCCAGTCGCGTTGCCGACATAACTTGAACATTTTTTGCACGTCGTTTACGAATCATCGGGGGGGAAGCCGCAAAGCACGAGAGTGAAACTCGATATAAACTCGATCGTACTTTTACTTCTATTCGATAAAGCCGAGGATCTAGATCGCCTAAGATAATACTTACTAAGAGAGGGTACGATATTGTGTAATTACTTTAAAAACGAAAAAAAAACAAACAAAAAAATAAATAACAAAAACAGACAAACGAGAAACGGAAGAAAACTGGGGGGAAAAAAGAGAAACTACAGAAACACGAATATCGTCTTTGTCGAAAAGTTTGCGATTGACGGAACGAAGAAAGCCAAGCGAAAAGTCGGCGGTGTCGATGTGACGCCCGCTGAACATGAATTTAATGTAAATTATGAATGAAGAAAGGGAAAGGGAATGGAAACGCGTTCACGCTGCATAGAGATAAAACGACACGTAAATGGAATGAATAACGAAAGGATGAAGGTACCGTGCCTTCGACGCGCTGCCGCACAAAGTACACGACAATTACATGCCGGCGTGTGTTTATCAATGCGACAACCGAACGAAATGATATTTTAGGAGGAAAAAAAATAATAATACGTTGGCGTTTCAAAGAAGCTAGTAAAAATGTCCTTTTTCACACTACTATTAACTATTATTATCTACTATTATATATATATAATTACGATTATTATTACTATGATTTTTTTTTTCTTAATTTTATTACAATTTAATCGCACGTGTAAACTCAGCGGATGATGTTGGGATGGGTAGCGCGAGCACCGAAGAGTAAAAAAAAAGAAAAGAAAAAAAGAAACGTGTGCGAGATAAAAAAAAATTAGTGAAATGCTGCGGATGGTTCAATGCCGTAGGGTAGCATGTGTAACGATTCGTCGAGGATACTGAGAGTCGGTTTAATCACGTCTATCGCTTATATGTGAAGTGGAACTTCTTCAAATGTATCAGGTCCATTGGTGGTTAAATTGGTACGAGGGTCTGTCGCGTACGAGAGAGGACGATATAATGATTTACGATGACAACGATCCGAGTTGCCCGTGTCTGGCCGATTCGACACGACGAAGTTTATATTGCGCGATAATCGGTGTCGCGCGATGTTTTTAGTGTCGTTATTCAAAGCTTGTTTTTCAACACGAGTCGCTCGATCGAGTCCTGGCAGAGCCAGTATTAAACGTTTGCGTTTGAGCACGTCGAAGAGTCACGGGATGAACGAACGATCGGTCGCTGGTAAAAAAATAAATAAAAAAAAATGAATGAGTGGACATAGACAGAAGATAGAGAGCGGGAGAGAAAGTGAGCGGGACGTTGAGTCAAACGAAACGCGATGATTATTATTGCGACTGACAATACGTGACCTGTAGATATTGTTTTATTTCGAAGACTGAATTTTGCGTGTTTGTCCCTTGGATTATAACTTGCGAGAATCTCGATTACGGAAACGGCCCCGTTGGGCATTTACCCCCCCTTACGTGCGAGATATCTCGAATTAATTATTGTTGCTGTGCTGACGGTAATCGATCGACTAATGAAAAAAAAAAATGCAAAAATACAAAAAACCGTTTAGGACGCGGAAGAAGCTTTGCCGAATCCGATTGAGCGGTTGAAACTTTAACTAGAGGATTAAAACCGGCGGACCCTTGGACCTACCCCGCCAAAGCATCTGTAATTTTACCTATCTGTAGTTAGTGACAAGACGACAGTAACTTATACATTTACCTGCTAAACGATAATAAAAGTAATTAAAGGCAAAAAAAAAATCAATGCTGATCGTTAATTTGTAGATCGTAAAGAGATACAGAAAATACCCAAAACACACAAAAGAATGTACATGAACCACTGATTGTTATTAACGTGTTTATAGTTTAAGAAATTTTTGTGCGAGAGCCATCGAGCGACTCTCGACCAGCCCGCCCCGACCCGCCCTACCGTCCCGAAAAAAAAAAACTAGCACCAACGAGGCAGCGTGAATGATATTCAACGATTCATTGTTTCACGTGCAAGTCGCGATTTTTTACACTGAGCTAGACCTCGCCCAGCGGCCCTCTGCGATCCGCATCAAAGCCTTGGAAACGAAGAAAACGAGCAAAAATCTATATATATGAAATATCAACAACAACAACAACAACAAAAATAATCGTAAAATGAATATCTATTTGTGTCGGCACGGATAATATTTGTGAGACTCTTTGGTGCGTTGCGATTTCGGTTGTTGCGTTGTAACTGTTGTACTTTGAGTGCACGAGAGTCTCGAACGGCAGCAATTTCCCCCCCTCCCCCCACCCCCCTGCCAACTCTAATGGGCTGTATTGTCATTGATTCACCCATTTGTTGTACGAAAGAAATAATCTAAAGCGTGACGTTATTTGTACAGAATATATCAGTGTCCCGGTACCCACGAAGCTTTTTATCGAAATGAAAAGAAAAACAAAAAAAAAAACTCTGTCATCACGCGCGCTTTGTAACATAGCCAATTTATTGTTACTACTCGAGTTGTGTATTCCACGATATTGGAGTGATCATTGATTCGACGGTGAACTTGAGAGAGGAAGGAGCGTGTGCCGTAGAGTACCTTGAAAACATTGCCGTATTGCGAAGAAATTATTGGACGTTATTATCCTGGACACGCCAGAAAAAAAAGAAGAAAAAAAAAAACTATCGGCCCGAACCGAACTCGCAACGTTCTACCTCGATGCTCGAAACATTCGGTGTGTTCCGGTGACTGATTTCTCTACACGCTGATGCCACATGAGTTTTACACTCCCGCTCAGTCCCGCTCCTTTGTAACGAAGCCGGAACATACAGCGCAGATACAAGATTTAAAAAAAGAAAAAAAAAACTAAAAATATGCCGCTATTGTACACGGGTCTTTCTTATGTTTGTATTAACGATCGCTACAATGATTTCTGTATCGAACGATATATGCGTAAAATGCAAGTAGGAAAAAAAAGTTATTCGTATGGTATAGCGTGTAATAATTAAGAAAAAAAACAAAAAAAAACGAAAAAAAATACTGTGGTAGACGAGCGAGGATATATATCGAAGCTATTACGGTGGGAGGTAAATAAACTCATTGCTACACACAGTCTGTTTCGTAATGGTTTGATACCGACCTCATCGTTTCGTTTTTTCGAATTGACTACGAGGATTTTTATCGAGGTAAAAAAAGAAAGGAATAAAGAAAAAAATCTCGTCAATTATTTCATATCCTCGCCGATACGAAAAACTTCGGTAATATAAAACTGTCGTCGATAAACGACGGACTCTCATCGACGAAAAGGACTGACCGCGCCGGGAAGAATCATCGGAGAGATTAATCGTGATCATAATAGGTATAATGTACTATATTGTCTTTAGCTGCAATTATACTATACATTATGTGAACTCGAGTTACACTAGACTCTCGACTATTGTTGCTTTATTGTCGGTTCTCACCGTTCCCTTATCATTTCCTTCCGTATATTTACTAAAAAAAAAACCTGACGATTCCACAGCATGATCGGTGCAGAGTTTTATCAGCGTCGTCGCCACTTCGATGGTTTCAACGAATACTTGGAAATCAGCGAATGTGCAATGCGCATGTCTCGTTGCACGGCCGGGGTGGAGAAGATGAGGTGGAAAGAGTCCATCAAGTTGGACGCGTTCTGGAATGCGTTTCTGCTCTGTTCGGCTAAATCCAGAAATATTCGAGATGTATATAAACAAATATACGCAGCTGAAATAGGCGTTCTTATTTTCCAGCTTGTTCTCAGTTCGGGGGTAAATTTTTACACAAATCTGCCTTGACAAGCGTTCTTTTATTATCAGAACGGAAAAAATGTATCCCGCAGAAAAAATAAGATGTATTGTTGACAATTTTTAAAAACCCACTAGCTGTGCGCAATCATAAATAAAAGAACGTACAGCTGTGCAGATCTGCATTCAAGAACGCATCCGTTGTCAACGCCGGCGATTGCGAAAGGGACAAACAAACTGTTGTTCAACAGCTGATGTCGATGGAGTGCCAAAGTCGTCGAACTATCGAAAAATGCGCTTATTATCAAGGCAACAAATGAAAAAAGAAAATCTCGTCAATTATTTCGAATCCTCGTTGATACGAAAACTACGGTAATATAACTGCCGTCGATATAAATGACGGACGCTCGTCGACGAAAATGACTGCGCCTGGAAGAATCATCGGTGAGATTAAGCTAATAGATATAACTCCTAATTCAACTGCGTATACATGTGAATTACATCTCGATTTTTGGATTTAGCCGAATGCAGCAGAACTTCATGCAAGAATGCACGCATATTATAGCTGCAATCATACACTAGACTCTCGACTATTGCTGCTTTATTGTCAGTTCCCACCGTTCCCTTATCATTTTCTTCTCTATGTGTTTACTAAAAACCAGATGATTCAACAACGTTATCGGTACCGAGTTGCTTGCCTTATCACCCGTTCTACGCTCACGACGAATGCTCGGAAACCAGCGAACCTTCTTCTTTTCCTTGCGGCTTCAGGCCAATGGCTAAGTGCCAGAAATCAGCGAACGTGTTGCGCGCATGTCCGGTTGCGCGGGCGGGGCGAGGGGGAGGGTGAAGGGTCAATCAAGTTGTCAACGAGCAGACGACGGTGATCGCGAAAGGGGCAAACAAACAGGTGTCCGACAGCTGCTGTCAACGAAGTGCCAAAGGGTCGAAAGGGCGAGAGACGCGCCTCCGCCGGACCCTCGCCGGAGGTCGTGCATGGTGCAGGTTTAAATTTTAATATAGTCGTTTCTCTGACAAAAAAAAGAACATAAGTCTCGACGGATAGACCAACGATTGATGGGTAATGAAAGAAGCGCCCTGAGCGGGCTGGAGATCGGGCAGAAGGCCGTAGAAATAACAGATTTTTGGGTGCAACACAGTGCGAGCTTGCACGGTTCGAATCCCCAAACGTTGTCGGTGTTTATCAGCGAGCCTTCCCTGCACTCGACGGCGAGTTTCGGAAAGCCCTCGCCACTGGAGAGAGCAGCGAAGGTGCGTTATTTTCATTGTCGATGACTCGCGTTCGTTCGATCTCATAACCTCGCAACACTCCACCCCTGTTTTTTTCAGAATTTGATGCTACATCGACACCCTTGCATACTGAAGTACATATCGTCGTGGCGCAAGGGAAGCACGTACTGTCTCGCGACCGAAGATGCCAAGCCGCTCGCTCAGGTCATCGGATCGCAGACGACCCTGCAGATCTGCATCGGTCTTCACAGCATTCTCAGGGCACTGATTTTTCTTCACGAAAAGGCACTGGCCTCGCACAACAATGTCTGCAGCAGCTCGGTCTACGTCACGCCGGAGGGAAGCTGGAAACTGGGCGGTCTCGAGTATCTGTGCAAATTTTCAGACTTCAATCAGACGTATCTGCAGAAGATAAAGAATTACAGGTACGACAAGGCCATCGCACCGGAGGAGGATACCGCGGTGTCGGACAGTCCGGTGAATCCGGTAGCCATAGATCAGTACGCCTTCGGTGTGTTCGCTGAGGAAGTCCTGAGGTTGAAGAATGCAGGTTTGTGTAAATAAAGCTTTTTTGAAAAGAGGCAATTGAGATGTTGCATTTGAATGCATTTATTCATTTCAAATGGATTTCATTTCACTTTTATTTCATTTAATTTCGAATGGATTTCATTTCACTTTTATTTCAAATGGATATCATTTTATTTTCATTTAATTTCAAATAGTCATAGATTATGCATTTCAAATGGACGAATTATCGTCGCAAATACTGCCTGAACTGCTGGGATGCATTTTCATTGGTATCTTTATTGCAGATGACGTTCCGGCCTTGGCCGACTTCAGGGAGATGTGCCGAAAAAACCTGAGAAGCTCCGATCCCATTCTCAGGACCAAGCTCTCGTCCATAATTCAACATCCCTTTTTCACTCACGATTTTATAAATATACACGCCTTTCTAATGGAGCTGCCACTGAAGACTGAAAGCGAAAAGGAGAATTTCTTCTCGTGAGTAAAACTAAACATTATTCGCGGGTATGAACGATTTATCGTCGTGAACGTTTCACTGGACTCGTTAATTTGCAGGACCCTCGTACAACAGTTGAAGGCATTTCCGGAAAAAATAGTCGCCGAGCAGCTCGGAAGGTTGCTGCTTTCCAGAATGGTCTTGCTGGACTTTACCGCTCAAAACAAGCTGCTGCCATTAGTACTGAAGCCAAAGGGTAAGCGGCTGATCGTAGAATTCCAAGGGATCCTCGTATTAATCGCTATCCGTTTTCTCTAGGTGAAGACAAGGAGTCCACCGAGTCGTCCGGCCTCTTTACGATACCCACGTTCAAGAGCTGTCTCGTGCCGAAACTATTGCAAATGTTCTGCGTCCGCGATGTCTCGATACGCCTATTACTGTTGTCGCATTTTAATTCTTTTATATACGCATTTCAAATGGACGAATTAAAGTCGCAAATACTGCCTGAACTGCTGGTCGGTATAAAGGATCACGACGATCAATTGGTCAGCACGACGCTTCGAGCGTTGGCCGATCTAGTGCCTATTCTGGGTGCCGCGGCTGTGATCGGCGGCAACAGAGGCAAACTTTTCACGGACGGTCGTCCCAATCATAATCAGAGTCGTAGAGACTTAAGCTCGTCGACGCCGACGACGAAAGCTCCGCCGACCGATGAGATTTGCGACGCTTCCGAGAGCAACACCGTGTCTACAGTAATGGAGCTTCCGGAACGACCGTCTCCCGACGGCGGCGAGGATAGGATAGAGTCAGTTTTAACATACGCCGAAGAGGAGAGCACTTGGTCGGACTGGGAGACGCAGGAGCTCGCTCTACCGAAAGTCAACGTTGATTCGTTGGAAACTGTTCTCTCCGAGGACATCGAGGTCGAACTGAACGATACGCGACCGCCAAATTTATCGATACCCTGTCGAGCGAGCTCGCAGACGTCTCTCGACAAAGATGAGAAGTCGCTCATGTACAAAAAAAAATTGGTCATATCGGATATCTCCGAACTTGACATAAAGCATTCGAAGTCGATGCAATCGACGAGGGAGGAGATTGATTTTTTTACGGACATGGAGCCCGTCATTGAGAAGCCTCGTGTACTCCACGTGGAGGAGGTCTCGAGCAAATCCGCAAAGAGCGTGTTCGAAGTTGAGACGATGAACGACGGTGCCGGAGAGGAGAACGACGACGATGGCTGGGCCGAGGATCTCAACGACTGGGGCTCGGACGGTGCCGTCGAGATGAAGCTTTAACTGTCGTTCACCGTCGATCGCCGACGAGAAAAGTGAGATGTACATACAATGAATTATATGAGAGCCGGTTTTGGTCTCTACGTGCAGGTCGCTCGCAAGAATATTTTTTGTAAAAGTTTAGAATTATAACAATTGCAACGACATTGGGGATGCTAAAGGTTGATTTTCTCCATTAACCATTGGACAATGCAATTTGAAAGACGTTTTTCGTTTTTAGACCCAATCCATCCAGTAATTGCTATTCGACAACTTGTATCATAGGACTTTTCAATAAATATAAACGCGAAGAACGCAATGGAAACAACTCGGTTTACAGTGTGTTGTCAAGTTTCCCGAGAGATCGTTCGTAATTCGAGCGACTTCCGGAAATCGAAGGGATCCGCGCATGCGCGTACAGAACGCCGTCAGCGCGCAGGCGCCGAAATGTGTCGCACCGGAAACTTCGGGTACATTGGGCTGACGCGACTGCGCCGCCACAGGAGTTTCTTTTCCTACGGAGGCCGCTTGTTGAGAAGGTGTCCCGTCGCGGCGTCTTCTCTTTTAATTCAAGAAAATGGTGAGTTCAGTGACGTTAAAAATATTCGCGTCGCCAAACGCGTTACATCGTTGTGTGTCGCGAGAATTAATAATTTTTCGACAATATATCGAGATGCCTGTTTGAGAGAAAGATTCGACAAACCTCTCGCGATAATGGCTGTCCCTTTGCGAGCATGCGAGCCGACTCGTGTGTGCTCCACAACGTGGTGCTCACTTTATCTTACGCCCATACGGCATCAACAAATCTTCGATACTTAACAAAATGCAAGAAAAGAAAGAAAAAAAAGAATTACAACTATACGATTTTCACAAGCTTCACCGAATGATGAACCACTCAGCTCGCTTTGATACATACGTGAAGAAATCACTATTGTTCCCTAAACAAATAAATATCTGAATGGTGAAGTTTAAAAAAAAAAATACGCCAGCCCGTACGAATTGCTGCTTCTCCCAGCTCCGTTGATACATCGATTATTTTTTTTCCACATTCACACAGGGTTTCGTGAAGGTCGTGAAGAACAAGCAGTACTTCAAGCGTTATCAGGTTAAGTTCAAGAGGCGTCGCGAGGGCAAGACCGATTACTATGCCCGAAAACGCTTGACCATCCAAGACAAGAACAAATACAACACCCCCAAGTACAGGTTGATCGTTCGTCTTTCCAACAAAGACATCACCTGCCAGGTAAGACAGTCTTTTTTTAAACGAAATTACAATTCACCTCGCCCGTGCGATATTCACGTATTTTATCGTCGATTTTCTGACGCAGGTCGCGTATTCCCGAATTGAAGGAGACAAAATCGTGTGCGCTGCTTACAGCCACGAGCTCCCCAACTATGGAATCAAGGTTGGCCTCACCAACTACGCCTCCGCCTACTGCACGGGACTTCTGGTCGCCAGAAGGGTGAGTTTCTTCCGTCCGCCGCTAAAATTTTACTACCGCAAAAAGTCCGTTGAAATTCTTCGTCGAATGATGAACCACTCAGCTCGCTTTGATACCTATGTGAAGAAACATTATTGTTCCCTAATACATATAAAAATCTGAACGGCGAAGACCAAAACAACAAGGACACTTTTTTTTTTTTACAAATAAACCGACGGAGTAAAATCTAAAGAGTCATAAGTTGAGAGACTATTCGCCTACTCTTTTTGTGCGTAGCTCCTCAAGAAATTAGGCTTGGACACCTTGTACGCAGGTACCACTGAGGTAACCGGAGACGAGTACAACGTGGAGGAACTCGACGAGGGCCCAGGAGCTTTCAGATGTTACCTCGACACCGGACTCATGCGTACGACCACCGGCGCTCGCGTTTTCGGCGCCATGAAGGGGGCCGTTGACGGCGGTCTCAACATTCCTCACAGGTAATACATTCATCCAATTCAACCTTTTTTGTAATTTATAAAGAAAAAAACCTATTGTAACATATGAAGAAAAAGTTCGACTTTTCGTGTCTGTAAAGTGTGGCGATAGTGGCGCCTTTTGGCAAGGTGTGCGCGAAAAACACTGCGCATGCGCACAAGCGTATTGCGCGCTGATCAGCACACTTATCTCGCACCAGTGCCAAAAGGTAACTTTTTCGCCCACTTTTGTCATGCTTCGCCAGCATGGAAAGCGAGAGTTTTTGTGCTTTTGTTACAGAATAGTAATTTTGTAAGAAATAAACAAAAACTTGTGCTTTTTATGCCTGTAACATCGTGGAAACGTGTGAAAAAGTCGCTAGAGTGGTCAAAATGTTTAGAGTGTGATTTGCGCATGCGCAGTATTTTACTCGCCCGCCTTTCTAAAAGGCGCCACTTTCGCCACGTGTTACAGACACGAAAAGTGAGACTTTGTGCATATGTTACAAAAAGTATTATTCTAATCTTCACTATTCGCGTGATGAAAAACTGACACATGCGCGTCATCTGAGCCGCAGCCGGGGGTCAGCTCGTTGCGGTGTTTTATCGTAACGGGACAAACCCGGCACAGGTACTCAAGGATTATAACTTTATTCTGATCATACGCAACAATTTCGCGATATCATTAGCGAATTTTATACTTTGATATTAATATCGGATCTCTTTTACTTGTTTCGTTCTCAGTACCAAGAGGTTCCCCGGTTACGACAACGAGGCGAAGTCCTTCAACGCCGATGTCCACCGGCAACACATCTTCGCCCAGCATGTTGCCAACTACATGAAGACCTTGGAGGAGGATGACGACGAAGCTTTCAAGCGTCAATTCTCCCAGTACATCAAAAACGGAATTTCCGCTGACAACGTAAGCAACTTGCAACACACTTTGCGAATGTTCGCGCATTGATCGAGGACGCACTCGACGTCCAACTTAAAATTGTTACGAGAGCCTCAATTTCTCGGCAGCGTCGCGGTTGGACAATATAGACACAGCGATCGAGCGAAATGAGAAATGCTCGTACTATATCGCATTTTTCTCATTTATCACTGTGACAAATTGACTGACGACGACGCATCGTTCGATTGCACTTTTCCTCCCGTAATCGTATTTCAAATCGATTATTCGACATTTTACAGATCGAGGGCATGTACAAGAAGGCCCACGAAGCCATCCGCGCCAATCCCGAATACGTCAAGAAGGTGAGGACGAAGGAGCCGGTAAAGAAACGCTGGAACCGCGCCAAGCTCACCCTTTCCGAGAGGAAGAATCGCGTCGCGCAGAAGAAGGCCTCCTTCCTCAAGAAGCTCGAGGAAGTCGAAGCATAATTCTACTCATCGACGATTATTCGTACGAACATCCGAACCGTCGATTACATTGTTACAATGTGCATTTCTATGCCTCTGTATTGCGTATGGACGGTGGTACGAAGATCAAATAAAACCCGATTTTATCACTGAATCGTGTAAACGTAATTTTAAAAAATAAATAAGTATTAGCTAGAGAAGTAAGAGTATCGATATTTTTATCTTCATTTTTTTTTTCTTTGTCGCTAATGTCACAGTTGAACGAAGCTCGCAGCGCGGAACTTCGTTATTTGAAACGTTCATTACTGTAATAACGGCAATTGTTGATTAAATATTGTCATATCGAATGGAGCTCCAATGAATGTTTCTCTTGTCATTTTTAATTCGGCGCAATGAATCTCGATGATGGCTTATCAGAAGAGCCGAAAGGATTTGGCACACGCACGAGCGTTCACCACTGTTTCCACCAAACACACGGCAGCCTCGCACAATCGGAAAACCACGATAATGCGAGCTAGCCCGATAAGTCATCAAAACGGCCGAGATTCTTCGGCTCGTTCGATCCGCACTTTGACTTTCGGATCGCAGCAAGGAGATCAGCTGCTAACAGACGAGGACGACGACGTTCTGAGTGTCAAAGCTGTGCCGTCAAACTTCGGTGATTGAATCAACAAATAATAAATCATCAAAGTTTTCTCGTCATTATATTACTAGCAGGATGCTGTGGCTCGCACTCTACGCGGCCTCGCTATCGACTATTGTATTAAAAATCTGAAAAATCAGATTTTCGGAGATTTACCGAAAATACGTTACTTCCGGTTTCAAAGATTGATTTTTCGAGCGGAAGTGACGTTATATTTTTCTAGGGATTTTAAAAATATCCCTTACCCTTACCATTTTTTTTGTAAGGGGGTACCCTTACCATTTTTCGTCGAAAAATGATAAGGGTACCCCCTTCTCATTTTTCTACTTTCAATATGGCAAAATATTGTTTTCGAGATATCGAATTAAAACCTCCGCCATTGTTTTCAAGTGGCATATTTCCCAACCGATTTCACTAACGAAAAAATTCGAAAAATTTTTTTTTGAAAAAATACCATTTTCGTCGAAAAATGGTACCCTTACCATGGGGGGTACAAGGATACTCTCGTGGCACTCAACGGCACTCAACATATGAATGTCCGCGAGTGACCTTGGGTGTCATGAAAGTGCCTACCGGTTTTGGACTTTATTATTGACTGGATATAATAATATCGTTTCAGTGAGTGTGTCGAAACCCTCGGAAGCGATAGAAAGATTGATGACGAAGAAGAGGAACGCTCATGAAACTTGCCTCGAGGATATGAGAACGGAGTTGGCTGCTGTGCACGACGAATGTGCCGATGATTTTCGGGAACGGAGTAACTGTCTCAAAGTCGAAATGGATGACATCCGCAGAGACATTGAGGAACACCAAATAAGAATCCAAAATACCGATGTAATTTGGCCTCACTATTGACTGTCGTCGGTGGTCCGTAACTTTCTTCCGTACGCGCAGCTTCTGAAGCTGACCGACGATGACCTTCGGACCACCTGGGACTCGGTAACGCTCTCGGTTACCAAAGAAAGAAGCAACATCGAACGATTCCACGAACGTCTCGGAGAGATAGAACACAATCGGAAGCTGCTCGTGAAAGCTGTGATTAAAAAGTATCGTGAGATCTTGCACAGCATCTCTTATACTTCACCCATCGACATCCAAGCTCTTCTGGAGAACGAGATACAAGTTCGTTATAATATCAACGCTCCGATTTCTTTTTTTTTATTCATTAACTTTGAGTTCCGCTCCGTTCATTTTTTCAGGAGTACAATAAAACTGTATTAACCAACTTCAAAGTCTATGAAGACTTGCACCTGCACATGTGTATTCGTACCGATGATCGGAATCAAGAACTACTGAATTGGTTCGAAGCGATAAAGAGCAAAAGGAGCGATGCAATTCGCAACGAGAATCGCAAACGATTAATGTAAGCTTTTTATCGATAACTTTAACATGGTGTCCAGCAGTTATCAAAGTCCTTGACGTCCTGGAACTGGCTGGATTTTGCCCGTCCTTAAAAAAATGTCCTTGAATTTTGCCTGTCCTTGAAAAAGTCCTTGAATGTCCTTGAATTTCGTACGGACTTTTCACTGGACGCCATGTTTAATTTTATTTTCTTCGTCGAAGTATGCTAGCTGATAATTGTACCGTAGAAGCAAGAAGGAGAGTTTGGAATGTACGGACGAAGTATTTCTCTACGATCCGGAGGGCCTGCGTGCTCTGAAAGGCTTCAGCTCTGCGCTCGGCTCGACGGAAGAAACTATTGAAATTTGGCGATCGGAGTTAATGATCTTCGCCGCAACATCCGTTAGCGAATGCTCCAAGCAGCTGACCGAAGCTGCCACAGAACTCAGCGTCTCAGTCTCAAAACTCATCGAAACGTACAAGTCTGCGCTGCAGGCGTCTTCTGACAAATACAGAAACGACGTCGATTTCTTCAAGGTGGAAGATGACGATTACATTCACAATGAGGAGACGCAAATTCTGGACGAGGCAGTTCGTAGTTTGGAGAACTTTTATCAAAAAAGCGGAGCCACATTCGAGGTACGATGATTGACCTTGACCTTGACCTTGAACTTGAACTTGGTCTTCTTTTCAGAACTTGTACAACCGATCATTGACCGAGGTTCAAGAAATGATATCGAAAATCTGTAGTTTCCTGAATAGCTTCAATTCCATTTGGACGAATCAGTCTTCGCGTCTTGTCGATCTGCAGGAAGCAACTGGTAGCCTCGTAGACGAACTGACCTCGAAGAGCCAGAGAGGCATCGCGGAACTGGAAAAAAAATTGGACTCGTACAGTCAGCAACTCAGACAGGCGTCGAACGAGGAAAAGATGGAACAGCTCTTGTCGCAAATATCTTCAACTTCGGATCTAATCGAAGAAAAGTATGGCTCAATCTAAGCGCAACTATGGCTCGTGCGAACCTACTTTCGTTTTTATAGATGCAAATCTGCTCACGACGAAGAATGCAAAGCAGTGAAGAAATACATCGAGACGGTGAACGACGAGGTTCCCAAGATAATTGCGCAATTCGACGACTTCCTTGAATCGTACAGCAGCTCTTCAGTCACACGTAATATTGCAACGGATGCGCCAGACTTCTTCCAGCCTGACTTTGTTGGAAAGCACTCGAAGCTGTGTCGGAATCTCGTCTCGACAATTGCAGATTGGGAAGAAACGTCGGTGATCGATTTTGTGTAAATTAGGCCTGTAAATTGTAATTGATAGATTTACGTTTTAGATTATTGAGCGAAATCGGTGCATTCCGAGATAAATTCACGATGGAAATTCGGAGCGCTGCAGAAAGCTGGGAAGATACTATATTGTCGAGGCGATTGTCTGTCTTGCAAACTAAGCTGGATGCGAATTCGCAGCGTTGCGAAGATATCAAGAATGGTGCTTACGACGCCAGGATTCGGGAGATTGAAAGTCACCGGAAGCAACTGGAAAATCACGAAGCGGTAGGAGCCTCGCGAAACGGGGCTGAAAAAGGGGGACTCGATAGGGATTAGTTCATTCGTAGAGCCCACATTACTTTGCCGAAACTTTATTTTTCCGAATTGTCAAATTTCCAAAACTATTCATCCGAATGTTCATTTCAGCGAACGTTACTCTTTGGAAATGATAGTTATTCCTCCAAATCGTTATTTAATAGATCGTCATTTTTCCGAATAGTAATTTTACAGAACTTCACTTCTCCGAATCGTTAAACGGCCAAATGCCAAGTCGCCGAATTGTCATTCTTGCGAATCGCCAATCAACCGAATCACGAAACTCACGAAATGAACGAATAATACGAGTTAATAATCTGACCATCTGGTATTATATCTATTCGTACAGAATCTTACGTTCAGCACGAATCGATTCGGATAAATTACTTGTCAGAAGAACGATAATTCTGCAACTTGGCGTTTGGAGGTTTAACGATTCGAGGAAATTATTATTCGGAGAAATGACTTTCGATTAAATGACGATTCGGAGGGCTTGGCAGAATAATGTGGCTCCGATTCGTAGGAAGTAAACGAAACCGTGAACATTACTTCCAATCGTCTGGACGGGTTTCTTCGAGACCTAAAACACTCCTTGGAAATGTACGATCGTGATATCGTCCGAGCGGTCGAGAAGCTTCCGGAAGCAAAAAGTACTGCTGCTTTGAAACGCATAGAAAAAGAGGTAAAACAATAGTTTGCTGTTTCGCAGCAAGCGGAAAATTCTTTTTACATAACTCGTTAAAGATCGACAGGATTCGTGACGAGTGCAAGGCTACTGTGGAGCAAAATGAAAACAACTTCAGAGAAGAGCTCAAAGAAATTCTGGACTCATTGATTAGCAGAAACGATCATTTTCTCAACGATCTCAAGTTAGTTTGATTAAAAAAAAATTGCTGATACCGACAAGTACGAAGTTCGACGAGCACGTTCTAGCAATTTTTTCCTCCCGAATCCATTGTCCATTTATCAAATTTATCATGCAGACTCTTTGATCAACCGAAACTATAATTTTCTCAACAATCAAGTTAGTTTGACAAAAATAACAAAAATTCCTGATACCGATAGGACGGTCTTCTCGTTCGACGACTACGTCCTAGCAATTTTTTCCGCCCGAATACGCAGTCTGTTTATCAAATTTATTATGCAGATTGTTCAAGGACGGTGGAAGCTTCAGCGCCGAAGAAGTTAAAACGTACAGAAAATCGCTGACCTCCTGCGACAAAACTATCGCCAAAGCGAGGATTGCGCAAACGCAGAAAATCGACAAAGCCATCAAAGAGTCAAGTCAATCGATCGAGAAGAGTTACAAGATGAGTATCGACAGGTAAGCTGGTTAATTTTCGTCTCGTACGAATAAACAGTCGTTAAACTTCGAATAATCTTCACAGAAGCAACACGGCAATGCGAGAGCTAAAATTCCACGAGGACGCTCGAAAGATCCTCGGGAAATGCGCGAGCATTTTAGAGAGACAAGCCCATCGTTTGCTGGAGGACGATACGCGATTCGTGAATGCGGCAGTCGATCGCGTCGAAGAATCTACGAGAGTCTCGTGTGAAAATTTGAACCTCACGAATTTTGCGGACCAGTGCATCAGCCTCTTGAATTTTTCGAACGACAGACTGAATTATTTAATGGAAACCTTTCCTAGCGCGACAGAAAATCCTCCGAACAATCAAGCGAAAGCGAATCGAAAAATATCTGTCGAAAATAAACGAAAGAGACAAAAGTCAGTGAGCAAAGTGATAAACTATCGCAGCCTATTTCTCGGTTCCGGCGCGACTCCCGCGAGTGAAAACTGCTTTGCCACTTCGGCGATGAGCGCGATGTCAAAGGCGATCGACCAAATACAGACCGAAGCCAATGTAAGGCATCGTTTATCGAATTAAAACCGTAAACATTAATGAATTAACGATTAACCGTGTAAATTAATTTTGCAGAACTTTTTCTCGCCAACGGGCAAACGCAACGAAACGGAAGCGATTTATCACGAATATATGCAAGAAATATTACATCGGATGAACTGTTATCGCGGGCAATTGCAAAATCTGTGGCGACGAGAAGTCCAAGGCACGACTATTCATCACCCCGAAGATATCTGCGCGAGACTAAACATCATGAAATTATACCGCTGCGTATAGCAGTTATTATAACTGCTGTGTTTTGCACTGCACAAACTTCGCTTGGGGAAGTTCACTTAGAGAATAAAATTCTTCGAGTGAACAATTTTTGTTTCTTCGCAAAGCAGAACTTCGTAAAGAAGCATTGACGGAGACTTGCCAAAGATGAAGTTTAATGTGACGCAGATATCTTCAGGGTCGTGAATTTCCACCGTAGTGATAATGACGATTCCGAATAGCCGAAATTAATTTACAGACGTGCTCGCCGCGGCCGAAGCCCTCGATCGATCAATCTCCGACTGCATACGAGACAACTTCAACAAAAGTCGCGAGAGAAACATCAATGAAATTAGCGCGTTGAGGGAAAAGAAACTGAGGGCACTGAGTAGGACGATGAAGTTCTGTTACACGAAACGGAGCGAACTGTTGGATTCGCTCAAGATGACTCACGGGAATCCCGGAAGAAGGGATTCCTTGGATAAATTGACTGAGCAAGTACTGCTCGAAGAGGAGACAATGGAGAACACCATGTCGACCGAGTTGGACGAATTTAAGGTAAAAACGTGAAATCATAACTCGGCAGTGTACAGTAGACGACCGCGTAAATTTCATACTCGGAAAGCAAGCCAGTTAGGCACGAACGGATAAGTTGGATTTCCCACTACCTGCCCACTCTTCCTTCCCATATAAAAATTTGGGGCAGGAACGATTTGATGGGTATGTAAAAAAGGAAACGGTATTTCGTCTCTCCACTGTAGGTCCATTAAGCTGGGGAACCAAAAATTAGGAAGCGGAAATTAAAACATACCACAATTATCGCTAGCTTCACTTCAAACTAGCGGCTCTTCAAAAAAAAAATCAAGGGCACCAGTTTTTTTACCTCAGCACTTAAAAATCACACTTAAAAAGCACATGGTATGGTTTAATTTGCTTTTCCTAATTTTTGGTTCGTCGGCTTAACGGACCTCTCCATCATGCAGGTAAACGGACTTCCAAAAACGGGAGATCCGAT
Source organism: Ichneumon xanthorius (assembly GCA_917499995.1). Taxonomy (NCBI): domain Eukaryota; kingdom Metazoa; phylum Arthropoda; class Insecta; order Hymenoptera; family Ichneumonidae; genus Ichneumon; species Ichneumon xanthorius. The sequence goes on along the minus strand of OU824202.1, from coordinate 19,416,248 downwards.
TTACCCGGTTGTGCTTCGTCCAACTTATCCGATCGGTAAATGTTATCTGGATGCGATTTACGCGGTTGTTTAGTGTATCGTGTTAACTGTTTCGCAACGCGTAGAAAGAATTGGAGGGTCTTGTTAATTCCTACGAAACCTCGCTGCTGGAAGCATCGGATCGGCTGAGGGACGTTACGAGAAAGATTAATGAACATGGTGACAGACGACGATTGAAGGAGCTGTTGGAGAGGCGGAATCGTAGCGACTCGCCGGAAGTGAGAGAAATTCCCTATCGATTGGATATAGCGGAAACGTTGGAGCGTCGTTGTCCGGAGTATCGGCAGGACTTGGAGTCAACGATGGACAAAAGCTTCGACATTGAATCCCGGTTAAGCGAACTCATGGAGGTAGCTTTGATCTATGTAAACTACGATTGTAAATGTAATGCAAATGTAAACTACATTTGCTCCATTCTTCGTGCATCTCATTTGAACAGGAAGCTAAGAGCTTGTGTCGCTCGGCTATGGAAGAAGCGGAAACTATGGCAGAAGAATTCGTGAAAACTGGAGAGGAGTTTCGTAAAAATTGGAGATCAAACATCGCCACGGTTGTCGAAGTTTACGCGATGCTTCTGTAGAACAAGGTACGACTGTCTTCGATACGATTTCGTAGGACGTAAAAGTAACGATTTATTCTCATAATTTAAACACTCTGACTCTGTTGTTCATGGATTAAATTTAACTAGAATAATCGAATAATGTGAACGATGATTCAACGATCGTGTCGGAAAGTGAATGATTCGTCGTTTTAGCGGCATTTAATTTCTTGCTAATTAAATCATAATTGTCAATTGTCGAGGCGGTCGACGTATTTCGGATGTTCGGTAGAGTTCGAAATAAAAAAAGAATGTACGTTATCTCATTTCATGGAGGAAACACTGGCCTTCGATTCTGTGATCGGATTGTCGTTCGAAGCCAGGATCGACGGCTACTTATTGTGATTTTTTCGGGGTAACGGCGCCTTTTACAATACGTTTCGACAGAGAAACGATATATCTGTGAGCGTAATCTGCGTAGCATTGCGTTATACATCGCTTGACGGTGTTAGCGAAAGAGCGAGAGCCTGCTTCTCGACCCTGGCATACGTCCTTGAACGTCCAACAGACCGGCTTGGATGTCAGCGAGCGTGGGAACGTTTCTGACATCTCCGCGTGCAGCCACACTTGGCGGGGACTTCAGCAGACGGCGGGCTACTCTGTTCACATCGTCCTTTACGATTTTGTCTGTATGAAGAAAAAAAATTTCACGTTACGAACGTAAGTTGCGTAGGCAAGATTTTCGTTGTAGATTGTGGTCGCGAAGCCTCACCAATCTCTTGGATAAAGTATTCCGGCCGTTTCCGCGATCCAGTCGCCAAAACCTGCCTCCCAATATCCTCAAATACGACCGGTCTCTGCTCCAGATTCATCAACAGCATGGATTGCAGCTGTTTCTTGGCCCTCTGAAAATATTTTGAATGTAACGCTAGAACTCACTCCGGTGAAGAAAAACTACCCCAGATGGTATTTAAAGAAATGCGATGTTTGCCAATTTTCGTTACGGTTTGGGCTTTAAGTGTGATTTTCACCCCCAAAACTTTAATAAAATGAAATTTTTCGCATGCCATTCTCCTTCTTATTAAAAACAGAAGAGATTCATGTGCGTAAAACCACATTTATTACTCATTGGGCCCTTGTATTTAGAAGAAACTCGTGAAGTGAATATTTACCTCACTCATGAGTTAGAAGGTAGAAAAAATGATAGAGGTGTGACTATAATGGGTTAACCCTTTATAAGTCACATCTCTATGCCAACTCTTAGGCGCTACCGCAGCAAAGCCTGACGCCCACTCCGTGTTCGTTAGTCCCGTTTCGGGCGGATTGACTTACAAAGGGTTAATATCGCATACCCAAGTCATGAAATGAGTTGTTAATAGTCACACGTACCGACAGTTCGTTTTCCGTAATACTGCCGGCCATAGCAACCATCTCGTGGACGATCACTTCCACCATCTCCTTAACGTGCGTCGGCGTGGAGGATGCGTGGATGCAGAAGAGTCCCGTGTCCGCGTACGCGTGATTGTACGCTGTCGCACTGTACAGCCAGTGATACCTGAAAAAAAATTACACTGTAGTCTCGAAGACTGTCCGATAGTCAGGATAAAGTGCCGATGTAATTAATTCTTACCTGTTCAGAACATTAGTATAAAGACGGGTGTACATTCCTTTGCCAGGGCCTCCGGCACTGAAACTGCCGCCCCCTCCCATCATCATGTTGAGAACGCACATCGCGATGAAGTCCGGATCCTGATGAGAGCAACCTTCCAAGCCCACGACCACGTGAGACAGTTCTGGAAGACCGCTCGGACCGGCGTATATCGGTACGTTGCATTCGTCCTGCGAAAAATAAAAATAACAAAATCAATCGAAAAATCAATCAAAAAAATTCAATAGAATGTCTGAGATTCCTTTCGTCCGTTTCAACGTACTATATACGAGGATCTACAAATTTACCAGGATGTATCCACCGGTGTATTGTGCGAGAGATTCGTCCACGAGGTGCACAGCTTTGTCTCCCGCGATGAGACTGCTGTCCTCGTCCCATATAGGCTTCTCCTCTACAAAGTACCTGAATCAAACGCGATCCTGTAGTCCATTAAATTAGTTTCGTTTACCCTGGGCGCCAATTGACGATTTAGTAAATTCCCTTGATTAAATTAGTTACTTTTCAACCGCACTGACTAGCTCGTTGTGATCGACGCCGACACCCGCCACGACCATCCTACCCGGACAATAATGATTCTTCAAATATGTGAACAGTGTTTTTCTGTCTATAGTCTGGATATTTCCCTCGGGACATATTTTCGGGAGTCCCAACGTGTTCTCTCTGTACGCCGCCTGCAATCAAAATAATACGCTCGGTACGCGCTCGATCTTGTAATCTCCATAATTCCTGGGTCAAACGGAAGTATACTCACAGCATGGATCATGTCTATCAGTAACGGCTCTTGCTCGGGTCGAGTAAGCAACGATTCTAGCTCGAATTGAACAGTCTGTCTCGCCGCGTTCAGCTACACAAACAATCGATGATTCAGACCCATTGATCTTTAATTTTCAGGCCACATGCACTGTGTATAATACCTCGTCCTCTGTGATTTGTGGCCTCAAAACTATGTCTCCAAGAACTTTGGTGACAGTGTCCAGGCCTTGTCGCTCCGTCGATGCGGCATACACAAACGTGTCCCTGGACGCTTGGCAGTCGCATATACCTCCGTGCTTCTCAAGCGTCAACATTATTTCATCCTTGCTTGTGTAATGTTTCGTAGACTGGAAGCATTTAATGCGGTAACAGAATATTAATATTATTATTATTATCATTATCATTATTAATAGTATTATTATTATTATTATTATTATTACTATTAATATTATTACTGTTATTTACAAACAATAAGTTAAAAACTTCACAAGTTTACAAGGGTTCGACCTGTAAATAAAATAAATAAATAAAATAAATAAATAAATAAATAAATAAATAAAAAGTTTAAAAATCTGTATCATAAATATATATGTCCGTTACTCACATAAACATGCGTGTATCGATTCTGTTTTTGATCTGATTTACTGATGGGATACGTTTCATATAGAATATTTGATATTTTGGGCTTACATTGAACGCTAGTTTCTCGAGAAAATGTGATATTCCACTGGGGTACGCGACTTCGAACCTTGGACCGGAATCGATCAATACTGGAAAGGAAAGAATATATTGTACGATAGGCAAGATAACAGCAAAGAAATTATTGTCATTGAATATTAGGTAAAACTTACCGCCGACTGTGCAGAATTGACCAAAACGATTTTCAGACGCTATGCGCAAGCCATTTGTCAGAGTCGTTATCTGCGTAACTTGATTTTCCTCCTTGGCATTGGAGTAGATTGGCTTTGGTAAATCGGCGACCGGTTGCGAGAGCGGAGGAAACGGTGTGACTACTTGTTTGGTTGGCGGCGTGTCATCGGATTTCATTTGCGATGAAAATTTGCATCTTTGCAATACATTGAAATACTTTGTTTGGACAGAGCTAGATAGAACGGGTTAAAGTGAGGTTAATAATAACGAAATTTGTGACGAGAAAAGAGTTCCTTTGACAAAGTTGGTGTGAATAAACACCTATTTTTGATGGCGGTTGCCAGCGGCTTCTGAGGTAGTCTCACCAACATTTCAATGACTGTTATTTATTTAAATTATAAAAAATTTTAATACATTTATATTAACTATATTCGGTGCGGAAGTTTTCGTACAAAACATGCGACGAACTAGTGCTTCGTGTACGAACCGTTGGGGTCTCTGCAGCAAGTTAGACCAACGAAATAAGTCCGGCGCTGGGGTTTATCATATCGCCAAAGCGAATGTACAGTCCCATCCAGAACTTACGACCATGTATCTGGTAGCTCAGGGTGCTTTCGATTTGAGGTTTTTTGCTATTATATTATAACATGACTGCGCACGCGCACAGTCGTTGTTAGATAAAAAAAATTTGCACCGGAAAACGGAAGAATGAACGTTTTGGAAAAGTGGAATTTCCAAACCGGAAGTGACGTTTCTTTTGGATGAAGTAACTTCCGTTTGGTAAATATGATTTTGAAACCGGAAGTTAAGTTTCCCTCAGATAAAAACCAAGATTTTCTCCCCGGGAGTGACGTTTTCTCCTTTAAAAACCAGTTCGAAGTTTCAACCTGCTTAGTCGTGGGGGTTTCGTTCGGGAGCCAGAGGAAGAATGTCCTACGGTAGTGCCGGTGCTCCGGTTTTATAGCCGCTCGCCGCATGGAGGGGGAGATTGCGAGGAGCGACCTCAAGCTTGCACGGCGTATCTGCCGTCCTCCCCCACAACAGGGGGGTTATTCTCGAGTCATACGTTTGTTAAACGTATACGTTTGTAAAACGTGCTATCGTTTATGACAGAACGTATACGTTTTGCAAACGAATGACTCGAGAATAACCCCCCAGAAGCTCGCGCGTTTGCATTTCCTTTTTTATCAGTCTTTACTCATCCGCAGAACCGCAAATGAAATAAGCTTTATTTCTGATATAAACAAATTTCATTCGAATACTGTCCAATAACCCAATGCCTCTTTACCTCGTCCGCGTCCTTGTCATTCGCTTTCTTCTATTTCTCCTATAAAGCGTTCCTCCCCATATACCGACCAATAATGTACATAACCACGCCGACGCAGTTTCCAGTGCGCCACGGTCGCGACTCCAAGATACATCTCTGCTCTTCGGAGAGAAAACACCGTTCTTGTTTTGCAGTGGAAAGGGCAAGTGCCCCCTCTCCAATCTACCCCACAATGTAAAACACCGAAGGTGTCACAAGGCGGGGGCAAGAGATATGTCCGAGGAACGAGAAGTTTACGTAAAAAATTTATGCCCATGTTTACACGTGTGTCCAACTCACGGCCAATTATCCACGTTGCAACGATAATAGTTTTGTTTCGAAAATCGAATCGAAAATTTTCATTCGCACAGATAAACAAGAGAGTCCCACGAACCGATGTCAAAGTAGGCCGTCCGCGGCGTTTCCCCCCCGTGCAAAAGGAAACAACCACCGTTTTTTTGACGTGAACGGTCGGTCGGAGTAGGCAGTAGTTAAATTGTTTTGATTTATCGCGAAGCCGGGATTCGATTGGACGATCGTCAATGCGCTGCTCGAATGTTTACGATTTGGCCTTGCCAATAAAGGTGTGACCGCGTTCCGCAACACTACAACATAAACCCCACAGCCCACCGGGATTATAATGTTTATCGTTTGAAACATTAATGGAATTACCAGTCAGCTGAGATTCGAGAGTGATTTTTTTTTTCCGCATATTCTCGACCGTCGAGCTGACACGGAAGGTCCGCCGCGACAAGGTAGTCGAAAAAAGTCGAAGAGCCAAAGTGAACGGATTTAACGAGCCTGTCGTGTTTGCGACTGATTACATACGAGCAATCGCACATCACAGTCGAACTCTGTACACCGAGTTTGCTGCTTCATCTTCGACGAATAATCGGGAACTACGCGCGCGTAGATTCACGGAGATTCGCTTTATTTTAATGGAATACGCGTCGCATATGCCATCGAGACGAGGTAATTACAAAGTTTCCTCGAGACCGACCATAAACAAATCGCATTCGGGATTTACGTCGTAAAAATAATTTATCTGCCGACAGATTGACGCGTCTCCGAATCGACGGACGCAATTTGCGACACACGGAGGCATTAAATGAGCTTGGACGATGAACTATATCTTACTAGAGGTTAATAAGCTCTATGTTATGTGATGGGGCGGGTTGGAGTCACCGCAATATGGGTCGTGACATGGATCTGCCTGATGAGGAGCTTGGACCTCGCTCCCCAGGCGTCCTCCAAGCAGGTACCGTGCGACAAGACGAGAAAAATTTTCACCGATTCCTGGGGTATGATAAGCGACGGTCCCATGGGCTCGAACTACACTCAGGACTCTCACTGCGAATGGCTCATCAAAGGTAAATTTTTGCCGATACAAAGTGTCCGCTGTGTTTTATTAACAAACTATCCCTTTGATCCGCAGCCAACAGCAGTCGTCAATTCATAACGCTGAGCTTCAGAACCATGGGCACCGAATGCAGTTACGACTATGTGTTCGTCTACGACGGCGATTCCTTTAGATCTCCGCTGCTCGGGAGTTTCAGTGGCAAAACGGAACCTCAGCAAGTCACTTCGTCATCTGGTTACGTTAGTACTTTATTTATTTAAAACATAACTTATTTAACATTTTTAAAATTATTTATTTATATTTATTTATATTTATCTATATTTATTCATTTATTTATTTATTTATTTAGCATTTTCCCCCATTATGGACATTGTGCCTGTACAGGCTCGGCCCAGGTCAATAGCCAGACCTTCCTTACGGCTGCAGCTGGCCTCCTCAATGCATTGCATTTACCTTTGCATTTTAGTCAAAGGCATAGGGAAGTTGCAGAAAATGCCGATATCCAAACTCCGTTGGTCTCAAATCCGCTTCACGGCGCCGGAGCTACGTCGTGTTTCGTCGAGAATGTAAACATGGACTAGAGCTGCATACCTGAAACACACACGTATAATTACGCTTGTGAATCACGTATATATCGGAAGCTATGTCCCGCCCATATTTTTATTATCGACGAACCGATGGCACCGGGACTCGACCCTCGACCTATCGATGCTTTCGTTTAGAAGCGAGCTCGCTAATCACTAGACCAACGCTCCGGTCATTAGTGCATCCATCTATCGTATCGCGGAACCGAACCAGAAGGGCTTATTTTGTATGCTTATACACAGCAAACACGTCCCAATTTTAGTTGAGCGATACGAGATTTTCAATGCCAAAGTCCATCCGCTCGATCACCGTGGAATAACACTTTTTATGAGAGCAAATCACGTCCGCGCCGTAACGATTCCTGTTATGATAATTTTTATACCGCATTCCCAGAACCATTTAATTCTCCGGACTATAACGCAGTCACCCAACCGGTCGTTGTGCATCTAAAAAAATGCGATTTGTAAATTTCAGATGTTGATTCTACTGTACAGCGATACGAATTACGTGCTGGACGGTTTTCACGCTGAATTCTCGGTAACGGATTGTCCGAACAACTGTACGAGACACGGCAAGTGCATCAACAACACGTGCTTCTGCGAGAACGACTGGGGCGGCAAGGATTGCTCGAGGGCTCTCTGTCCGAACAAATGCTCGGGGGGCGGAAAGTGCGGAGTCAAACGATGCCAGTGTTACAACGGCTATTCGGGTCAATCTTGCTCGTTGAATGGCACGCATCCCGAGGGAAACAGGTGCGTTTCTTCTCGAGGCCGAGTACGACGACAATCCGGCACGGACGACCAATGAATTATTTATTTTCCGCTAAAGGTGGCATTGGCTCGCGCATTCGGAGGGCGGAATGACCCCCAGAGCAGCTCACACGGCGATATACTCGAGCGAGACCGATTCGCTCTACGTTTTCGGAGGATACGATCTGAACTACGTTCTCAGCGACTTGGAGGTTTATCGTTTCGGTACGAGTCAGTGGGAGGACGAGTACGGTGTGATATTGGGTGAGTGATTTACTCTCGTCGACGCTGTGTCTCAGCATCGATTAAATTCTCGATAAATTTTCAAACGAAACATATTTTCGCTCCGATACATTTGCTGCTGGACGGTAACATGCGATGTAAGTTGAGCCTGAGCGTTGCCCGCGCGACGTCGCGCCGCAATGAGATTCCAGTATCGATCGCTAATCAGTTTCAATGCATTACGCGTCGTTGCAGTGAATTCTATATTATTTTCCACAGAAGGGGCTTCTTCTGCTGAATATCTAGATCCTATGCTGATAGCCAGTGAATTGGAGCGAATCGGACCGGGAGCGGAGAAGTACGGCCTCCCGATGACTTCCTTCGTCTGGAAGCTCTTGTACAAATTCAAGGAGAACACCACGTTCAGCCTGCGGGAGAGAACGACCGTCGACGGGGCGCAGGATGGCTGGCGCGAGTTGAGAAACACGCCGGAGCACAGGGAGCGCGAGCGAAAGGCCCAAGAGGCCAGAGAACTCGAGATGAGAAAGACCACCGAGAGAATCGAGAGGAACGAGAGTATACGTAAAAAACATCCGAAACGCACGAGACCGCGTTACTCTCAGACGCTGGCGAACAGGCAGCGTCACACTTCGAGCATACAGGACGACGGGGTGACCTGGCGCGAGCGCGTTATCGAGAGTCCGACTCAGGAGAATGCATTCTTGCAAGAGATCCTAGAACCGAAGATAACCACTGCCAGCACCTCGAGCGAGGAGAGCAACGAGTCGTCGGAGGACGACGAGCTTCCGAAACCGAGCCCGAGATACGGTCATGCAGCTTGTAAATACGAAGACGGTTTTGTTATATACGGAGGAAAGATCGAGGACGGTTCGTTGTCGAACGAACTTTGGCATTACAATGTCAACAGTAGCGTTTGGACACTGCGGGCGAAAAACTCACCGTTCTATCCGCCCAGACTGACGAGGCACACGCTCACTTTGGCGAACGAGTACATTTATCTGTTCGGCGGAAGTACGGCGGACGGGGAATTCTCATCGAGCCTTTACAGGATAAAGTTGAATCTCTGTGAGTTTTATAAATGGCAATCTCTCGTAAATGGTTGTGCGGGGTCGCGCTGATTTGTTTGTTCCTTTACAGCCGATCCAACGGCCAGCACTGAAAGATGGAGGGAGGTTCGTCCTCGGGGCGGAAAGGAATTGGACGTGCGAGTCGTAGCGCATTCCACGGTCTATCACCAGGCGACAAATTCGCTGCTCGTTTACGGCGGCGTCGTGGCGAGCGTCGCTCGATTCAGCAAACTCTCCGATAGGATGTTTGTTTTTCAGTTGGATAGAAAAGTTTGGTCGGAGATTCACTATCCGAGAACACATCTGCCGGACACTTATGTACCACGGGAGCGAGCTTTTCACACTTGCAACATAATAGGGAACTACCTGGTTGTGTTCGGAGGATACTCACACAGGCACAACAAGGAAGAAATTTGTTACGACAATCAGATGTATCTTTATCACCTCGGCTGCCATGCCTGGGTCAGCCACGAAGTCCTCGGCTCCACGGACAAAGGTTACCTAAATCTACAAAAGGCCTATTATCTACTTCCACTATCGATTAACCCTTCATGCACGGGATCCTCGCTCAGCGAGTACTTACATTGCGCAGTATAAAAATCGCTATATCTAAAACAATATTGACGATATCGAAATTCGGAAAAATACGCTTCGAAAAGTAATGTTCACGATATTATATTTATATAAAATAATATTTTTATCTCAAAAAAGATTGATGATATCGAAATTCGGATAAAAATTCTTCGAGGAGTAATATTCACGATATCATATTTGTGTGAAATAATATTTTTATCGTCAATATATAGGGTGCTATTGTTATTCTAAATTTACGGCGCGGGGCTCCCGTGAAGGGTTAACTATCGAAATGTGAGGAATATTTTCGTAACTAACTGTGAACACTTTTCAGATTCCGGATATCCAAAACAGCAGGGTGTCTTCGCTCACGCCGCGGACGTGCGTAATGGCAACACTCTGCTGCTCGTCGGTGGCTACCACGGGAACGTGAACGCCGATTTGCTGGCTTACACATTGCCGTCGATGCTCGCACCGGGGGACGGTGACGCCGTCGAGCCCGAGCAAATATGCTGGAAGCACAAGCGGCTCTCGGAATGCGCGGCAAATCCCGAGTGCGGTTGGTGTTCCGCCGACGAGGTGAGAAAACCGTTCACCGATCGCTCTAGTATCAATTTTATTTCCTCGCGACGAACACTCACCGCGTCGTTCTCCAGATTTGCTACGGGCGGACGATCGGCAGCAATTGCACGACGAATCTGCAGACCACTCGCTGCCCGGGTGTTTGTCCGGCTCTGGGTGATTGTCACTCCTGTCTGATACACGGCCAGCCCGGCGACGGATGGGGAACTAATTCGCGGGGCAAGAGTTCGGTGTCCAACAAACTGAACCTGGGAACGTGCACCTGGTGCGTTCAGAATGCCAGATGTCACCACAAGGACGACAACTACGGAGTCTGCGGTCTCAGGGACGACACCCCGTCCCAGATACCCGGCTGGTGGGGTCCCAAGGGAACGGAGATCGCGAAGGTCGAGGAGTGTCGCGAGATGGACAAGAGACCAGGCCTGACTTTCCTCAAGTACAAGCCACCGGTAAACTTTAGCCAGCCTGATTCCGTAACGATCGTCAATGCGACCACCGTAGATTTCAACGTGCCGTCGATGCAAGGGGCGAAAACCGAATCGGCACTGGGTGGCGAGATGATAGCCAGACTCACGGGATTTCTACGACCTCCCCAGTACTTTTGGGACAGCGCCGCGGAGCATCTCAAGATATGCGTCAGTTACAACAGCGCTACGCTTCACGTATCGTGCAACAAAGATCCCGGGGAGTTGGTAAGCTAGCGATCAGTGTATTATACACGAACGTGTCAACGAATCGCAGTATCTTCAAGAGTTGGGCAATGACACTAAGTACTAGAAGTATTTATTCAAATACCAAGTGCTAGAAGTACGAAGGACTAGTTGCAGTGAAAAAAAAATTCGTTTGCGGACTGTCAAACAAATTGTTTTTTATTTTAATTCTTACAATTCCGTATAACATTGAAACAACGACGGTAAGACTGCCAAGGTGACGTTTTATCGTTTCAATCCCGTATGGAATCGTAAGAATTGAAATAAGCATTTTTTTTTTGGCAGCCCGCAAGCAAATTTTACTTGAGTCATTGATATTTTTTTTCAGTGCCGGACTTAGCACTGACACATCAAGTGTTGGTACAATTTAAGTGCTGACGTTTCAAGTACCGGGCACTGACACCGTCCTTGTTTATGTTTATGTTTGTGTTTATTAATTTCACGGTACTAGCCTTTTTACAGAGTAACAATACAGTTGAGTTAATAAGGTATTTGTTATTTCAACACTTACTTCAACTACTTAGTGTATTCGCCCAACTCTGTTATATTCCATGAAAATTGATATAATAATGATATGCGATAAATTGAAACAGGAATTGGTAGCGAATCTAACCGCCGAGACGTCACAGTGCATACCGACGCGATGGTCGGACGGGCAGCCGATGACGTTGTCCCGCGGTCGCTACCTCCTGGATTTCGTGTCGAAGAGGATGGTCACAGCGAATTACCGTGAGCCCAGCAAAATGGAAATAACCCACAACAAGAAGACCGAGAATCCAAAATTCTTCACCTTCGAGTATTTGGAGCCTTATCAGAACGGTTCTTGCGAGCAGTACAAGAATTGTCTCCACTGCCTCACGGATTCCTCGTGCGGTTGGTGCGACATCAACAACAAGTGTCTCTCCCGTTCGACGAACGAAACCGAGACCTGCTCGGTGGAGGTCGATCGTGACGAGAACGGCGATCCGATGACCGAATGGCACTACCTGACGATAACGCCGTTCGCCTGCGCGAATTGCTCGAACTACATATCCTGCGAGTCGTGCGTGGGCAGCAACCTGTGCGAGTGGTGGACGGAGGAGGCGAGATGCGCGAGACTCGGCAGGTTGCCCAACGCCGTCGTAAGCCTCGATGAGTGTCCGATTCCCTGCAGGCATCGTTCGAACTGCACGCAGTGCCTCGACGAGAGAGGCAGATGCGTCTGGTGCGAGGCCACCGAGGAATGTTTCTCGTTCTCGGTTTACACGTCAGAGTACCAGTTCGGACTCTGTCGCGAGTGGATGGACCAGGCGGGCCTCATGGGCGTCACCTCGAGAACGGGTTCGTCGCTCTCCGGCAACGATCAGTGCAAGAGCTGCAGCAGGCACACGAATTGCACGAGCTGCCTGCACTCGCTGAGCTGCGGCTGGTGTTACAGCCTCGAGAATCCCATAACAGGTGGCTGCGTCCAGGGCGACTTCAATCAGCCTCACGTAAACTGCAGCATGGTGATAAACGACCTGCAGAACGAGACGACAGCGCTGCTGGGACTCGACGAGTCCGGCTGGGCTTACGCTCAGTGTCCCGACGTCGACGAGTGCGACCTGGGCCTTCACGACTGTCATCCGAACGCCGTCTGCACGAACACTCACGGGAGCTTCAGTTGCCAGTGCAAGCGCGGCTTCAACGGCGACGGAAAGGAGAACTGCACTAAAACCTGCTACGAGAAATGCGTCAACGGCTACTGCAGCGAGGCTCCCGACTACAAGTGCGAGTGCAATCTCGGCTGGACGGGGCCCGATTGTCGAACGAACTGCGGCTGTTACAATCACTCCACCTGCCTTCAGGGAACGGGCATATGCGACGAGTGCCAGGACTGGACGACGGGCACCTACTGCGAGGAGTGCAAGGCCGGAAGCTACGGCAACGCGACGACGAGCCTCGGATGCAGAAAGTGCAACTGCAACGAGCACGGCGACAGGGAGCTCGAGGTTTGCGATCGTCAGACGGGCGTTTGCTTCTGTCGCGACAACACCGAGGGCGACACTTGTCAGAGATGCAAAAAGGGCTACTACGGCGACCCGAGGGACGGTGGTATGTGTTACTACGGATGCATGTCCCGAGGGATGCTCGGCGGCGCGGAGAACGGCAAGCAGGGACTTGGCAGTCGACACTCGCAGCTGTCCCTGTGGGAGACTCATCTGGGCGGAACGCCGACCAGGGAATGCCTCTGGATAGTCAGCCCTAAAACCGGCCTCTCACCCGACACGATGACTCCGAGCATACAGAGCGTCATACAATTCACGATACACGACGACATAAACGTAAGCTGCCAGGAGAACAGCGTCTACGTGTACGACGGATTACCGGAGTTCGTGTCCTCGACGACGAGTCATCAGAGTCAGCTTCTCGGTGTTTACTGCACCGAGAGCACGGATTATCCGGTCACCGTCGAGGCTAAATCCGGTTTCCTGACCGTGCATTACAAGCAGCTGGACGAGGTCGAGGGTTTCAACGCGAGCTACGTAGTCATGACCTGCGGCAATTGTCCCGACAATCGGGAGTGTCGAGGCGGCAATTGCCTCTGCAAAACCGGCTTCGTCGGTATAAATTGCGACATCGAGCTCTGCCCGGGCAACTGCACGTCCGTGAAGAAACAGGGCATATGCGACAAGGGTTACGGACACTGCGTCTGCGCCAATGGCTTCGGTGGGCGGGACTGTTCGATAAAGATAAAGGATCATCAACTGGTGTTCACCGAATTGTTCAATTCGGAGTATCTGGCCGATCATCTCGATCATCTGAGGAAGACCCTGCCGCGTTTCGGTCACAGTCTCGTCGCCGATCGTCGGGGAAGCCTCTGGATGTTCGGCGGTTATTCGCTCAGTCACGGCCCGCTGAACGACATCAGGCTCTTCGACACGAAGAACAACACGTGGATGCCCGTCACCGTCGAGTCCACGTCCGAGGCGTCGATGCCGCAGGGAAGATATTTTCACGCTGCCGAGATCGTTCACAGCAGGCAACAGATTTACGTCTACGGGGGTTTGTCGATGAAGGAGGAGGGCGTTCAGGGACTGTCGAACAACACGCTCAGCGATTTTTGGAAGTTCAGCCTGCAGAATCAACGCTGGAGCCTCGTCAAGCAGGATCCCTTCAAGAAGGAACCTCCGTCGCTCGCGGGACACACGCTGACGCTGCGACGGGACGGCGAGTCCGAGAGTTTGATTCTCATCGGCGGATTCAGCCCGAAATACGGCTATCTCGATACCGTTTGGGAATTCAATCTCGAGACCGAGATCTGGGACACGGTGAACACCGTCGGTAACGGACCTCTCGGCGTTTACGGACACACCACTGTCTATCACAGCAAATCCGATAGCTTCTACATATTCGGTGGTTACACATACGCGATAAATCGAACCTTCATATCGAACAAACTTTACGCCCTCAACTACAAGTCCCGTGCGTGGTCCGTTCTTCCACCGTTCGAGGACGAGTACGGCGACGGAAGCGGCCTGGTAAGTTGCCATTCGATGAGGTTTTCCCCGAACTGGCGCACCGGTGGATTTTTAATCAAAGCGACTATTTTTTTTTTAGCCGCAGGCTCGTTTCCTCCACTCGGCGGTGACGACCGACGAGTACATGGTGATCTTCGGCGGTCGACAGAATCCTCACAACACCACGGACGCGCTGATCGCTTACAAGTACTCGTGTAATCTGTGGATACGCCTGATTACCAAAGACATGGAGATCATTGGGAATCCACCGCCGCCCGCTTACGCCCACGCGATGACTCACGCCGATCCCGAGAGCAACGCCGTTTACGTGGTCGGCGGCTTCGACGGCGGTATAAAGAGTCACGTTACCCTCATAAACATCCCCGAGGATCTCTGCAATTTGTGGACGGACAAAATTACGTGCAGAAAATATTTCGGATGCTCGTTCTGCGCGGTCACCACTTTAGGCGGTGTCAATGCGTCGTACTGCTTTTCCAACGAGGAATCCATCAACAGGGATGACAAGTGAGTATATCGTTCGTATTACGGTGGGTACGTTCTTGAATGCAATTCTGCTCTGTTCCGCTAAATCCGAAAATATTCGAGACGTATCCACATGTATACGCGGCTGAA
Source organism: Ichneumon xanthorius (assembly GCA_917499995.1). Classification (NCBI taxonomy): domain Eukaryota; kingdom Metazoa; phylum Arthropoda; class Insecta; order Hymenoptera; family Ichneumonidae; genus Ichneumon; species Ichneumon xanthorius. The sequence continues at coordinate 19,401,092 of OU824202.1, read as the reverse complement.
ATAAGCATTCTTATATTTCAATCTGCTATCTGTTCGGGGTTTAGATTTGACACAAATTTGCCCTGATAAACGGTCTTTCATTATCAAAATGCAATAAATATAGCCCGCGGAAGGGATCGGATGTATTCCTGATCATTTTAAGAAACTCACTAGCAGTGGGCAGCCACAAATAGAGGAACGCATAGCTGAGCAGATTTGCGTTCAAGAACGCACCCAATGTATTTTTTTAAATATAGTTTCTGATACTAATTCGTTGATTTTCTATTGTCAGATGCGAGATCGATGTCTCTCAGGCTCAGCGCTCGAACGGAATATTTTGCAATTCGGATTGGATGGCAGGAAGGAAGTGTCAGAACTTCAGAACGTGCACCGAATGTTTGGCACAGTGGCCGTACTACAAGGACGAAGAGTCGGTGTGCAAGTGGTGCACAAACTGCCCGCACGGAAAATGCATTCCCTCGGAGAAGGAATGCGACGAACAGAACAAGTGCAATATCCGACAGATAAGCGTTACCGATGTCAATCAATGCGGCGAGAGTCGATGCCCGGCTAGTGATTGCGAGAAATGCAAGAATCTCGGTGATTGCGTGTGGACTCGGCAAGTTCTGAAAACTTGTGAGTATATAAAGATAAACGATACGTCGTATGGCGTTCTTTGTAACAGCGAAACGTTACGATTAATCATTTATTTTATCCGGTTCGATCAGCCGAACAGGGAGTCGAGATCACCGCCGAGCCGAAGTACGATTGGAACTGCGTGGCCAAAGATATATTCGAGAGGTTCAGCTTCAAAATGGCTAGCACGGAGTGCGAGAAGAGATGCGGCGAGCACAAGGATTGCCGAAGCTGCCTGAAGGGAACCGGCTCCGAGGGCGGCTGGCGGGAGTGTCGTTGGTCCACCCAATTGAACGAAGTAATTCCTAGTAATTTATATCTTCACGTACGGAAGTCTCCGGCTACGCAAATCGGGGGCTCAGCGACCTTGTCAGTCTTCTATTCGATATATAAATTCCGAATAGCAATAGCACACTATATACTGACGATAAAAAACATTATTTTAAACGAATATAGTATCGTGAACTGTACTCTTCAAAGAGTACTTTTTCGAACTTCGATATCATCAATATTTTTTGAGATATAGCGATTTTTATAAAGCGCAATATAAATACTCTCTGAGGGAGGATTCCGCACGTGAAGGGTTAATATTTCTGTTGTCAAGAAAATATCTATATGTTCGTCTACTGACTTGCGATTTCGTCCTTTCAGTGTATATCACCCTCGTACCAACCTCTGTACTGCGCCGGGGGTGTCTGCGGTCTGGTTCTACGAAATTCGGACGTCGAACATTGTCCGGAACCTTGTGCGGTTTTCAAGCAGTGCAGCACCTGCCTGAAACACTCTCACTGCGGTTGGTGCTCGCTCGATTCGGCAAACGTCACTGGACAAGGCATATGTACCGAAGGTTCCCTCGAGGCCCCGACGGATCATCCGGCCGGTGGAACTTGCGAAATGCTCTACAATCAACAGAACCCTCAAACCGAAGCTCGTGAGTGTAATTTACACCCCCCTCAGTACTATTCTCACCCATTATCTTAATGTTAACAAATTAATTTATCGTCACTCTTGCAGCGATCGTCACGACGATTCTACCGCAAGATCTCGAATCTCAGGACATCCCCGATAATAACGAGACGGCCGTGATGACGATTCTTCCCAAGACAATTTTCTCCTGGCACTACGTTCGTTGCCCACCGGAGAACGAGTGCATCAACGGGCATCACACTTGCTCGCCCAAGAGTGAAAAATGCTTCGATCTCGACGAAGGCTTCGAGTGCATGTGCGGCGATGGATACAAGACTGAGACGTAAGATTCGCGATATAATGTCACGAATTGTACTCCGTGGAACGAGTTTTTATTTGGTTCGTGTTTGTTGCAGCACTTGGTCCTTCAACGAGTTTGGACGAAAGATCTGCGTGCCTATGTGCACCCAAGGCTGCGTACGTGGTACCTGCGTCGAGCCGAACGTCTGCCGTTGCGACTTTGGATACGTCGGAGCAAACTGTTCGATTCAATGTCAGTGCAACGGCCACAGTAGCTGCGCCGGACCGGACAAACTCGACGAGTGCCTCAAGTGTCACAACAATACGATGGGACCTCAGTGCGACAAGTGCGAGCCTCTGTACGTTGGAAATCCAGCGGACAACGGCCAGTGCGTGCCGTGCCTGGAGTATTGCAACGGGCACACTAGGATCTGCATAAACGAAAGCATGACCGTATCCGTACGTATAATTCTCGTTGAATCCTTGCGTCGATCGAAAACGATAACATTGTAAAAATCAACGATCGTATCGCACCTGCAGGATCCCAACTCCGTGGACAAAATGTCGATCGAACTGCTGACGAAACAACTCGTCGAAGGTCCCGTTGCCAAAGCTAAGTGTGTTAACTGCGGCAACAACACGAGAGGCGACAAATGCGGCGAATGCGTTTCCGGCTACTTTCGAGGCACCGAGGATCTCCGCGACGTTTGTCGTCCGTGAGTATGAATTCATTCAGTCAATCCATTGCACTCATTTTTGATTCCTCATAGAGAGAGTTTCGTTTTGGTGAAAACGAAATTCGAGATTTTTGAATCTCGAATTCAAACATTGAACAATCATATTTAGAAAAAATTTCCGGGTCTGTGTGTGTCAATGGTTTTTCAAAATTTCATCTAAAAATGTTCGGTTGTTTTTTTTGTACGCGATTTTTCATTTCTTTAAAAATGTCTCTGCGCGCTTTGGCTTTTACAATTTTTTAGCTATCGGGGCAAAAAGTTGTACATAGATGGAGTATGAACGCCCGGATGACCCCTATTATATTTGAGGAGAATAGATCGAACTGTTTGAATTTTATGTCATTTTGAATTTTTTGAAAAATTAGAACTTAACATTGGACGTAAGTTTTCCGTATTAAATATTCATCTATGAATAAAATAAGTGGTAGATTCGTGATCAGCGCATTTTTTTTACAACAGATGCGAATGCCACGGTCACGGCTTCACGTGTGATCCGGTGACCGGTGAGAAGTGCAACTGCGGCAACAACACCGAGAGCGAGCCGTCCTGCACGAGCGGTCCGACGAAGGGAACGAACAGCGGCGGACCTCCGTGCTGGATGGTCCAGTGCAGTAAATGCAGGGAAAATTATGCCGGTACACCGACATCGGGACATCAGTGTTACAAGACCGTGACGGTGGACAATAAGATGTGCTTCGACTCGAAATTGATCGGTGAGTAATTTTTTTTTACACGTTTCGACAAACCTGGCAAATCTCTTTCCGAACGTCTATGCAACTTTTTCTACTCGTCAATTCGACTGTACTATGTCCCGGCATGCTTCATCCTACTCTCACTGCATTCCACGCAAACTTCATTCGCCATTCTTCCTGTTTACACTGCAACATTCTATTCTGTTTGGAGGATCTCACGGTTCGTACGTTCTATCGTGATCGCCGATCCTGCGGAACCGAAAATCCTCGATACTGAATGTCACGTTATTATTTTCCAGACGAGTGCAAAATGAAACCGAAGCCGCTGAATCCGGGACAGACGGTTTTCTACATGGTACAGCCACGTTTCATGAACGTCGATATCAGAGTGATGGTGGACGTGACGGAGGGAGCTCTAGATCTCTTCTTCAGTCCAAGGGACGACTCGTTCGTCGTCACTTTGAACGCCTCGACCGGCTATCAAGATGTTGGTAACGCTTATATACGGGGTATTCCACGTCAAGTCGAACGGCCCAAAACCCTCATTCCTCAACTCAAGTTGAAAGTTCGTGATGCTGAAATATTAAAATATAGTGTGAGTACCTGGAAAAAATTCCAGGTACTCACACTATATAATAAGACATCGCGAACTTCCAGCCTGATCTAAGAGGGTCAGCATTTTTGAGCCGTTCGTCTTGACGTGGAATACCCCGTACGTAATATAAAGCTTTCGGCGGACTCTTAACGGCCTCCTTTTATTTATTGCCGCAGGTGGAACTCGACAGAAGATTCAAATGGCGAAAGGACTACGAGAACTGGTTCGAGGACCACCCAATGCAGGGAGCTCGAGTCGTCGAGTTCCATCCGCACAGTTCGACGTCGTTCGGGAGCAATTCGACGACCACCGAACCGAACTGGAACACCGGTCCGCAGTATCTCGTCGTTGACCGCCGCGCGGAGGCTCTCGCGACTTTCGTGTCTCTCACACGAAGAAACACGTTTCTCATCGTGAGAAATCTTACGAATCGACTGGTGTTGACATTGCCGCAGGACAAGCACGAGCTCGGCATTACCAAGTTTCACATAGCTCTGCGAGCGATAGACACACCTTACGCCGAGATGAACAGACGCGCCGCGTACGGAATGATCTTCTTCCGTCAGGACCAGCTGCACATCGATCTCTTCGTCTTTTTCTCAGTTTTCTTCTCGTGCTTCTTTCTGTTCCTCGCGGCCTGTGTCGTCGCGTGGAAGACCAAGCAGGCGGCCGACGTTCGTCGAGCGCGCAGAAGGCACGTCGTCGAGATGCTCCACATGGCGAAGAGGCCATTCGCATCGGCGACGATACTTTACGATCGCGACGGCAACGACTGCAGCCCTAGCTCACCGCAGCGCAAGGGTAGACGCAACAAACTCGTAAACTTTCACAGTGACGTGAGACCCGTGGCGGTCGAGCCGACCGACGACGGGGTCGCCGCGGTCGCTACGGTCTTCATAAGATTACCCGGTGGTCGACAAGCACCGGTCAAGTTGGCCCTCGGCAGCTCTCTCATTCTACTAACTCGAGTTTATCCCGTAAACAGTCGAGTATTCCTAAGGCGTAGAAACAGCCACGCAATCAACTGAGCTTTCGATATTTTTTAAGGGAAAACAGGAAAAAAAAGAAAAAAAAATGAGAATGAACGAATTTGATATACCGATACATTCCTCGGGAGGGGGAGTCGTCGTCGGTCGTCCACACTGACCCGTGTGCGCCCGACCGAAGTGCATGTGTATAATGTTTCGTCCCTCGAGTTGTCACATCTGCCGGGAGAGAACTTGTTAATATAAAAAAAATGTTTAAAACGGTGATAATCTCTGCATTGATATTATCGGCAGATGTGCAAGCGATTAACTTTGTTTTTTCCCTGCTACTTTTTTTTTTTTTTTTTTTTTATACGCAGTCATTCTCATGTAAATGAATTCGGATATTCGTGAGTATTGAAAGAAGTCCCTCCTTCTAGGTAGCTCAATATTTGTAATATAGCATTTTAACGAAAATATTAAGGTTTGAAACGATCGTAATATTCTAGGGTAGCTAATATATATATAAATATTATATATATATTTGTCATACCATTCCATGACGAGACTGTAAGTTTGTATATAAAACAATCTGTAATTAATGTATTAATTAACAAATGTTGAAGAATTTTGTAAAAGGTAGATAACGTTATACAAACACGGGACATGGTTTTTGTGTCTTATTGTTAAATCCACGCGGCAACTCTCGTTCGATGTCGGATGATTTGTCTCAGATATTTTGTTCCACTCTCTCTTTGGAAAGTTGCGTCAAAGTTCATATTGTTTTGTCCGGTGGGGGAGGAAGCGAAAAAAAAACAAACAAACTAACAAAAAATAGAAAACGACCATCCGACTGCTGAAAGCCCACTTTTTTTTCTTTAAACTTCTAATACGGAACGGTGTGAAAATATCGCGAGTTTGCACAGGATGGTTTCGCACAATGTGAATAAACAGTATTAAGCAATTGGCTGAAACGAGGGAGAGAGGGGAAAATTGAGCGAAGGAAAGTGAGAGTCCGAGGTTTGATATTATACGATGGTTCCTAAGCGAAACGGCGCACGGGAAAGAGAAGATAAAAAAAAAACATGTGACCTTACGTACGACATTGCGATGTGTATACATATTGTTATAATCGCATGGAATCTAATGAACGATGCGACAAAGTTACCAGACATGAACAAATCAAGTTAAAAAAATGTATAATTATAATTTTTTTTTTTTTCTTGAAAGTGATTATTGACAGGCAGCAGGTTGTTACACTTCTCAATACTCGTTCACTAGATTACCGTACACGGGTTTCGTGCGATTTTTTAATGAGCATATGAAATCCTGTAACTACTATAGTACACGCATATATTTTACGACGGGGCCTGCGAGCCCGACCCTATTATTGTTTTATCGTAAAAAAAAAAAAAAAACGGACGGCGCCGAGCTCGCTACCTGACCGCGGTCGCAGTCCAATTGCCTAGTTTCTAACATCCCGCGATACATCTTTCGGTTAAGCGTACGGAATCAAGGCATCGGCAGCTCGTATCGATAAGTCGTCATCTCCCAGGTAGCACAAAAAAATAAGTTATCAAAAAGTGATCTCCATAGCCCTGATAGACAAGCGACACAAAAAGTAGCAGTTGGCGCAATAATTGCGACATGTGCCGCACATGTCGCAGATACCGCGCCAATATTGATACTTTTCGTGGCGCTTGTCTATCAGGGAGTTTCCTTATGTGCGTCTGGACGGTACCCGAAAATTAGCGCCCATCCAAAAAGTTAAATTTTGGATGCAGGACGGACGTATATTTGTGTGTATTTAGATCACTTTTTCATACCGAATGTATTTTTTTGCTACCTGGGCTGCAAAAGTTAAATAAATTATCACCCTGAAGATATTTGCTTGCCATCAAATTTCATCTTTGGCAAATCTCCGACAAAGCACTGCTTTAGGAAGAAAAAAAGTTCGCTTGCAGAATATTATTCCCTGAGCGAAGTTTGAGTAAATTGATGAAATTTAGTCTCGGAGCAGATATATCTTCAGGGTCATAATAGCGTAACTTACTACCGTAAAACCGAAGCATCTGTCCTATGTCTGGATTCTCAATCATCGGCGCATGTGATTCTCTTCGTTGTACAGATCTGATTATCGTTTTATAAATAATTATATTTTATATATAAGTATATATGGAATGTGTAAATGAAGGAAAACGAGAAAAAAAATAATCTCTTTCATGCCCGGTAACGCGTCGTACCGCCTACTGATAAGGGACCGTGAAGCGATTCGCTAAAACGAGTGACCAACGATATTGACGAAGTGTCGCAAAATCCTAAAGCCATCTTGATCATTCGGAAGATAATAATGTAAAAAAAAATAATAATAAAAAAAAAAATTCAATGAGGTTGTGCAAATACGAGGGGATTAGAGGATTGTATCAAGGGTGCTTTAATAAATATGTGTAAAATTGACATTGTTGTTCGTCATGAACGTCGCGACGATACACCCCGGTTTCCCGATACGACGGAGAGTTCCGATCGAGGGAACACGTAATGTTGTGTTTCCACGGTTCCTATGGTAACTGGCCTCGCGTCCGAACTGCTCCGCACACTCGACACGCGAGCTCTGAAACGCCTTCGGAGCTTCGCGACAAATCGCTCGTCGGGAAGCGACAGGATGAGATTTAAAATATCTTTGCGCAACAGTAACGGCCACAAGCGTTTGGCAACATGCGTTACTTGGAATTCCGCGGAAGAGATATACTCCTGTGGGTACGTATCGTCGCTGCGAGAAACCTACCTCGAACTGGCACCGGCAACTTGGGTCAATGTATTTTTATTATTTTTTTACTTATTTGTATTAATTATTTTTTCTATTTATTTGTATTAATTTTTTACCCATTTGTATTAATTATGTTTTCTATTTATTTTTGTTAACTATTTGTTTATTTACTTTTAACTGTTTATTTATTGATTTTTATTGACGATTTATTTTTATTAATGATCTATTTATATATTTTATTAATTATTAATTATTTCTTCATGTATTTTTATTTTTTTCCCAGGGAGGATCATCAACTGGTGTGCTGGCATCTGGAAGGTGGAGTCGCTCGAGGAACTACGGTCGTGGAATTCCCCGCTGGTTTTTATCCTACGGACATGCAGTGGCATCCCCGTCCAGCCCAAGGTAGCTCGGTTTCAGTGAAGAAGCAATCTCTGGACATTCTTCTCATCACGACGGCCGATGGTGAGTAATTTTTATTTCACTACTGGGAACGCTTATGCCCCGGTCTCGTTGAGAAACACCATTCGACGAAGGTTTCTCTGCTTCCAGGTAAATTCCACTTGGTCAATAAGACAGGAAGAGTCGAGAAGAGCGTGGATGCACATAAAGGAGCAACCATGGTAGGCAAATGGGCGTATGACGGCTCTGCCTTGCTCACGGGTACGCATCAACTTCATAATCGATCCGGGTTTTTATCATGATGACACGTAATAAGGAAAATCGTTAACTACCGCAAACGAAAAAGAAAAGAATTTTTCATTTGTTGCATTCTCAGTTCAATATTTGCTATGAAAATTCGTAGGCAAAGAAAAAGAATATTACTTTTGGTACCATTAACGAAACATTAAAAGATTTTGGAGCGCTTGAAAAAAAAGAATCTTTCACTTACTTTATTCCTTTTTTATCTTTATATTTTTCATGAAAATCGGCTCGCGAAGCGGCGATAACATTATTATTAGTGCTTGAAGAATTAACATTTAATGTTAACGAAACATTAAACTCTAAACATTGACATTAAAACGTTTTGGAGCTCCCGATTACTATTTTTTTATTAACTCGAAAATTGCAATAAATGCAAAAAAAATAATAATCGTTTACTTACTGCATTCGTATCTCAATATTTTCCATGAAAATCCGCTCGCGAAGCGACGATAACATTATTTTCGGTGTTTGCTGAATTAACATTTAATGTTAACGAAGCATTAACATTAACACGTTTTGGAGCTTCCGAATCGAATTTTGTTATTAACTCCTAAACCGCAATAAATAAAAAAACAATATTTCACTTACTTGACTCGTATCTCAATATTTACCATGAAAATCCGCTCGCGAAGCGACGATAATATTACTTCCGGTCTTTGCAACTAACAAAACATGTTGGATCGCTCGAAGAACTTTTTCGCTGCCAATAATAAATAAAAAAAAACAACGTTTTTCACAATAAAATTCACAGTTGGAGAGGATGGTTCGGCGAAGATATGGTCGCGCAGCGGGATGCTGCGTTCAACGATAGTGAGAGGAAGTCATTCCATTCTCGCTGCGGCATGGAGTCCGGATTGTTCGAGCATACTGTACTCCCAAGGCTCGCACCTGGTTATTCAGTCTTTGAATTCCAACGCTAAACCGCACAAGGTGAGATAAACGTTCGCGAGTCTCGATCGCCCGACTGTATAAAATGTGACTAATTGGAATGCATTTTTTTTTCATTCCAGTGGTATGCGCACGAGGGTCTAGTGCTGGTCGTCTCCTGGAACAACGGCCACGGACTCATCGTTTCCGGTGGCGAAGATTGCCGCTTCAAGGTGAACACATAATAATCCGTACCTCTCGACGATTGCCTCGAGGACCAAAAATGACAATTTTTTTTTTCGCCAGATCTGGGATTCCACGGGTAGTCAATTGTACAGCAGCAGCCCGGGCGATCATCCGGTGACCGCGGTGAGCTGGTGTCCTTCCGGGAATTATTTTGCCGTTGGATCTTTCAACACTATAAAGCTGTGCGACAAAACCGGGGTGAGAACACAGCTCAATTGTTTAGCCAGAGACTCAGAAAAAAAGAAGAAAAATAATGAAATTATTCTATATAACTATACTATATATAAAATAAATAATAATTAATGAAAAATCTTTTCCTCATCAGTGGTCCCACTCGTTGGAGAAGGTAAACACCGGAAGCATCTACAGCATGGCATGGTCGAGCGACAGTACGCAAGTGGCAATGGCCTGCGGCAGCGGACTCGTTCTGACGGCGCACGTAATTGACCGGAGATTGGAGTGGAACAATTACGAGGCAACGTTGGTACGACGGAAGACAATTCAGGTGCGAGAGGTCGGCAGCGAGGGCGTCGAGACCCTCGAGATATCGGATAGGGTCGTCCAGTTGGAGTTTGGATTCGATCATCTCGTCGTCATAACACCGACGCAGTGTCACGTTTACTCCGTGACAAACTGGAACACACCGGCGATATTCGATCTGAAGAACGGCTCGATATCAGCAGTTCTTCTCGCCGAGAAGTACGGAAGAGATTTCGTCGATTGCAGAGCGTGATCTCGATGGTTCGATGGGATTGCGATAATGAGGGTTTTCTTCGTTTGCAGGCAGTTTGTACTGGTGGAAGTGAATATGCTGACGCTGTACAACTATCAAGGCCGCCTGTTGGGAGTTCCGAGGTGGAAGGCCATGACGCAGGAACCGCTGTACCCACCTTGCGTATCGTTGTGCTCCGACACACTGGTCATCAGAGATCAGAGCAACGAGAAACGTAATAACTTCTATTACTATATAATACAAGCTGACAATATAATTGACTATATAATACTAGCTGACAATATAATTGACTATATAATACAAGCTGAACATATAATTTACTATATAATACAAGCTGACTATATAATTGACTATATAATACAAGCTGACGATATAATTAACTATATAATGCAATCTGACTATAAAATTGACTATATAATACGTTTGCAATAATACCTGACCGTTTTACGGATGGAGAATGCCATTTAACGATTTAATCGTTGCAGTGATCCACGTTCTCGAAGTGGCGAGCAACAAGCCGATCGTCGAAGCTCAGTCGCACTCTCACCTAGTCGGAGTTACCCGGTTAGCGTTAAACTACATCGGGGGTGTGAGCGATCGCCAGTTGGCGATCATCGACGCAAATAGAGACTTGTTTTTGGTGTCCGTAAGGAGCAGCGGTTTCGGCCGTGTGTGCAAGATCGGTGAGTCATTTTTTTTAAATTTCTTCCCCTCCCCCACCGAATGATTTACGATACTGCGGAGTACATGTACGTAAGAAAAACAATTTTATTTACGATTGCAGCTGCAATGACGCAGAGCATAGCCTGGGCCACCGATGCGAATGTCTTGGCCGCTATGTTGGACGCTACTCTGTCGGTTTGGCTGTGTCCCAATTGCGTTCACTACAGCGACAGAAAAGTCATACGAAAAACGCGAATCGATAAGGAAAACAGGTGTGCAGCTCCATCGGAATTTTCATGATCGATCGGCAAATTAATTTTTTGCCTATATTGATCGAACCTTTGATTTTCAGTGAATTCGGAAAGCAGCCGAGTATCGTCAGCGTTCACAACGGAATGGTAACGGTGCGACGTGGAGACGGGGCTCTCGTTGCCACATCGTTCTATACTTTCTTCACGAGCTTGCACAAACACATTATCAACAACAAGTGGCAAGAGGCTCTGTCGCTCTGTCGAGTGGCTCAGGTAAATTGACTGAGCAATTTTGTCTTTTGACCCAATTGTAAAAACCCGCACCTTCCACACTCAGAATGAAATACTGTGGACCTGCATGGCCGTTTTGGCGACGGACAGCAAGGAATTGAACACCGCGGAGGAAGCATACGCGGCGATCGATCGATACGACAAAGTCGATTACATCCAGTACATAAAGGTATTGAAAAAAAAATCCTACCCGAATTGAAATCCAGAAACGTAACCAGAGCTGGGTAGTGCTTGAATTAAACGAGTACTTTTTGGTACTTCAAGTATTTTTTTTACAATTTTAAGTACCAAGTGTAAGTACTTCGTAAGTAGACCCCGCATTACGGATACGTCGAGTGGAAAAGTACTTGGAAAAAGTACTTCAGAAATATAGGTGATTGCGAAAAGTACTTGGTAAAAGTACTTCAGAAATACTTCGAGTACGAAAAGTACTTTAAAACTACTTCAAGTACAAAAACTACTTAATACTTCAAGTACTTCTAATACTTTGTACTCTGTACTTGAAGTACTTCTGATACTTTGTACTCTGTACTTGAAGTACTTCTGATACCTTGTACTCTGTACTTGAAGTACTTCTGATACTTTGTATATCGCTTGTCTGATACAGAAAATCCCGAGTAAAATGGAGAAACTCGCGGAGATGTCTTTGCTCGCCGGTGATTTTCTCGCTGCCGAAGGCATACTCCTGCAAAACGGTCTGATACCCGAAGCGATAAGAATGAATATCAAAGTATACAAGTGGAACAGGTAGGCCCTCGAAACTCCGCCTTTCACTATTGCGTTCGCGCGATGATTCATGCTTGGTGTATTCGAAAGGGCACTGGAACTGGCCATCAGGCACAAGAGGCTTCTCGACGAGGTGCTGAACGAGCGCACGAAATACCTGGCGATATTGGACAAGGAGGAAAGCAATTCGAGTTTCCTGGCATTGAGCAAACCGAAGCCTCAGGTAATTAGCGTTGTTGGCTTCCGTAACAGTTCTCGATACGCATCTCTTATGCTCGTAAACGACTCGGCAGGCCAGCGTGATTAAGGAAGCGACATCGACGCAGGGAGAAGACAAAACGGAGCCCGAGATGGACAAGCTTATCGCGCCATCGACTCCGGAACTTCCGGCCACTCCGAGCTTGTAATCCTGATGCATAGCAGTCAAAGGTAATTTAATCGAAAAAAATATACAGTCTCACGAGTGCGTTAACAAAACTTCCGCTCTCGTCATACGACTCCGAAGACATCTGCACGACACTAAATTTCATCAAGTTATAACTTCGTATCAAACTTCGCTCAGGGAAGTTCACTCTGAGAATGAAATTCTACAAGTGAAGAATTCTTTTTTCCTCGACTACGCTAAAATGACCATATTTCATGCCTGCAACGCGGGTGAAAAGTTACCGATTTTTTACCAGCGGGAAGAAAAGTAGTCGAGCAGGAGGAAAAGTATCTGAGTGGGAAGAAAAATAGTACATTTCCTCCCTAGGGAGGAAAAATAGCCAACAAATCGGTGGGCCGTTACAGATGTAAAAATATGCTCATTTTTAGCATAGTTGGGCAAAAAAATCTTATGCCACAAGGGAGAAAGTGCATTTTTTTCCCTTCACCGTATGTGAATTTTTGCCCTCATTTCGCTCGGACATCAAACTTCACACGCGGTGAAAAAACGCACTTTTCTCCCTTGCAGCATAATACACTATTTTTCCCAAAGCTTTTCATTGAGAAAGACTTGCCAAAGATGAAGTTTCATGTCGTGCAGATATCTCGAGGTCAATATCGTCATAGCTTCTCGACATTGTAACAAAATTATTCTATCTTCCTCAGAGTATCAGGGATCTGAGGGCCATCGACAGCACGCCAACCAAAATCGTCGTGAGGATGAGGAAGAAAACGAGCCGGCGCTCTTGCCAGGCGGGCGTTTTCTCCGCCGGACGGTACCTCGTTATCAGGGCGCTCTGTGGAATTCATCAAAGCGTTAGACACGACGAGAGGTCTCGTTAGATCGCGCTATGCTCACCCATCCGCCGTTCGCCTGGATCCAGGTCGCCAAATCCTCCTCGAGAACTTCGGTCATCGCTCGCTGAATGGCCGGAATGAATTCGGGCTTTCCTTGGCGCGCGCAGTCCACGGCAATTCCACCGGCCACCGCGTACAGGGCGATGATCTTGCTCCAGGTCATCTCACCGGAGCGCAGAATCTCCCTCGACACGTCGGTCAGCGCCTCGGCCGCCGTTTGCTCCGATGTGAACGTACCGCATCCAATTTGTCTGCCGATGCGCACGAACAGATTCGGATGCATCTTCTCCAGCTCCGATCCGACCCCGGTCAGCTCCGGGTAAACCTCGCCGACGACCGAACCACCTGGCAACATCATCGCGCTTCTCATCCTCTTCAGGCCGAGCTTACGCTGAAATATTCCCGATCTCTTCAGCCGGCTTCTGATGTACTGCGCGCACAGGGAGGAACCCTGTCGAATTTTACCGGACGGTCAGCCTTACAATAGATCCAACATTGTCGAAGGGAAAATTAACAGTGGCGGAAAATTCATCACCTGGGAAACTATGAGCTCGACCGAAGCCGAGACCGATCTCCATCCTATGGTGTGCGATATCTTCCTGCTGACGACGTCGCTCACGTTACTCAGTCTTCTGCGCGCCGATCCGACGACCTGAAAGGCCGAAGAGTCCGAGACGCTCGATCCGAAGACCGTGAGATTCGCCTGAAGCGGCACGGCGAGGCTGCTTCGTCGATGCGGCTGCGCGACACTCATCGTCCGTCGATCCTCCGGAGACTTGCCGTTCGCCGCTGTTCCAGTCATTTGTGCACGGCCCGTTGGGAATATCGTCAGCTGCCATTCAGAAAAGTCCGCCGCATGGAAATTCTCGAAAGACGTCACTCGTCTTCGCTCGACAATCGACTCGTGAGCGATCGCCCCTCGAGTCTCATGTCTACGTCCGACCTGTCGCAGTGAAAAAAAAAAAAAAAAAAAAATTAAGACACTCACATTCGAGCTGGATGACTGAATACTGATTACTGCGGCACAATCGTCATCGAAGCGACGTGTCGTTTTTTTTTCATGCGTCAGGTGAATCTTTCAATGTGCACGAAAGTGCGAACGCGACGTTCTTGCCTCGGCCTCGACGGTAAAATGTAATTATACAAAGCGTAATTATACATCGGTGTACAATGTTGCGCGGTCTGGCACTCCGCGCTCTGGGACTCTATCGGCGGTACGAGGTCCGTCGATTATCGCACCGGGCAGGAAGGAAGCTGGGGAAGGAGTAGACGATAAGAGCACCTCGTTCGTGGATCGACTTTTGGAGTAACGTGGTAATTAAAAAAAGAAAATTGTCGCAATAGCGCGGCCGTAAAAAGCTGAACGCTCGTACGACTCTCCAGTTCCGAGAATGACACAATGTCTTTTGTATTTTATAGATTTACGTCACGGCCTCGTCGATGAGTTATCGAAGAACACTTCGCGGATCGCCTTTCGACGTTCGGTGACGCAGCATCACCGGCCAAAAGTGTGGATCGGACACGTTCGTTACATCGCGAATGCCGAGTCGACTATCGCGGGACAACGAGAGATAGAATGGTTTTTTTTTTTTTTTTTTTTTTTTAGTGGGATAAGTAATGCGGGAGAGCCCAACGGCGACGGGCGCCCGGAGCGCGAGCCGCGTTATTGTAATTCAACGCGCATACCGCGCGAGTGCCATTACGCCCGAGGCCTCCTTCGGCGTTTCGTCGCGGCGGAGCAGTCCTTGTACGCTCCAAGTCCCAATCTAGGTGTCACGACCGCAACAACTTTAGACACGATTGCAGTATATATTTAACCGCGATCGAAAGTTAATTACTGGCGCGAAAAATGGAGTCGTCTCGTGAATTTTTTATTTGGAAAACATAAGTAAAAACAGTGTCGAGGGGGAGAGGAGGGCTCGGTATTTTTATGTTGGATTATCAGCTTCGCTCAGCCTCGAACGATTATCTTCGTGACCTGAACTGCATAAATGATTAACTTTTATCAGCTACCGGAATACCTCCCCGCGATAAATTCCTCCTGAGGTGGATTGTTATTTTTATTTTTTGATATTTTGCAACACGTTTTCTCAAATCGGTGTAAGGTTTAGATTGAGAGACACGAAATAGCCGTAGTTTTTTAGACGCACCCGCGAGGAAGATTTATAACGAAAAAAAATTATTACCGCGTATGCTCGATCGTGAAATTCCTCCTGAGGTAGATTATTATTTTTATTTTTTTTATTTTGCAACACGTTTACTGAAATCGGTGTAAGGTTTAGATTGAGAGACACGAAGTAACCGTAGAGTTTTTTAGACGCAGTCGTGAGGAAGATTTTAAACGAAAAAAATTTATTACCGCGTATGCTCGATCGTGAAATTCCTCCTGAGGAAGATTATTATTTTTATTCTTTGTTATTTTGCAACACGTTTTATCGACTCGATGTAAGGTTTAGATTGAGAGACTCGAAGTAACCGAAGAGTTTCTTACGCGCACCCGTCAGGACGATTTAAAACGAAAAAAATTTATTACCGCGTACGCTCGATCGTGAAATTGCTCCTGAGATAGATTATTATTTTTATTTTTTGTTATTTTGCAACATGTTTTATCAAATAGATGTAAGGCTCAGATTGAGAGACACGAAGTAACCGTAGAGTTTTTTGCGCACCCGCCAGGAAGGTTTAAAACGAAAAAAAATAATAATTACCGCGTATGCTCGATCGTGAAACGAAATAAAAAAGATACCGGTGTCGCGTCGAGGTCTAATGGAATGATTTTATCGATGTATTTGTATTTCGCGTTATGTACTCTTTAGCCGAGCTCTGCGAAACCGGCCTTTCTCGTTAACGGGTACACGGGTCCTCGTCGAAAGATCAGATGCTCTCGCGCGCCGGGCATTGAATTCTCTAAGCCGCGACCTTGCTCCAAAACTCGATTTCTTTAGCCGGATTAAGGCACCGCCTCGGAGATCGTCTTACGACTCCTCGTCGTACACGCGACGACAACAAGTCGTCGCATGGAGCGAAAATCTCGTTTTCCGGGCCCATACAATTTTATCAAAATATATTTAATTTTATCGCAGATCGAGCACGTGCGCCTGCCGGTTTGCAATCTCGTGACTATATAGGGTGCGAGGAGCTCACTGAAAAGTTGCGCGTCTGGATTTTTACCGGAGACCCACTTATTCCCATTCGCTCGACCTTTGCCGATTCTAACAGTGGAAGAAACTCCATCCATTTTTTTTTTATTTTTAAATTAAAATTTTTTTTTTTTAAATCGAAGGAACGTTGTTGACACTCAAGTGAGATAAATCGTTTACCTAATAACCCAGGCGATTGTCACTGGAAATCACGTATCACTCGTCGATGTATAGTTTAAGTATAAATAAAAAATCATCGATGTGCGAATCGCTAATGTTTTTCAAAGTTCGAATTGCTCGCATAGTAATCGAGCGAGTCGTCGGTGTGATTGATTACGGTTCAGACCTATCGAGCCGATCACTGTTGTATCGCGTGACGGACGTCTCGGCCGGCGAGACGGGAGAGATCGCACCCGTCTGCACGGGACTTTGGTGCTCGACTGCGAGACAGAAGTCATTGCCGGAGCCTAACTATTACGTGGCTTACGTGGCGAGACTTGTGTCTCGTCCCGCTATCGAAGCCGTCAGGTATAATAAGTACGCTAGCCGGTCGAACGTCTCCTTGATAAGTGGTCTCGTTCCGGCCACCGCAACTTTTGCCTCATCCTCGTGCAACTGTGTCACCGTTACACCGATCTCCCGACGATCTCCCCACGAATTTATGAACGACGCTTCACAAATTGTAATGATAGTTTTTTTTTTTTTTTACGGACCGGGTAGGGCACACGCGCCGGTTTGTTGTCTCTGCAAATACGATTCGGTTCGTACGTGTGAATAATTATTTTCTCATGGCGTTGGTTGTTTGTAAAGCTGAGACGAACGCGTGCCTCTCACACGGAATTTATTTTCGTACCTCGGATCGCTCGTCGCTACAGTATAAGCCTATTAATATTGTACGCGTCTCATCGCTCGATAAATTGTGTGTAAATTTTTTATCAGTACGTGAAACATTACAACGCGGCCGCGAAAAAAAGTTGCTTGCGACAATCGCGATTGACATATTTTTTTTTTAATAATGTACTACAACTATATTCTATACACGACAACGGCTATGATATGACAATGTAGCTTCGGCAGGCAACAATTTCGTCAGTGAATTATAATATCTCTCTCTCTCTCTCTCTCGCTCTCTCGCTCTCTCTCGTAAATCATGTTTCGCTCCCCGTATATTATGTACCCGTCGTTATACATATGCATACAGTAACTCACTATATGGATATAGTATTAATATAGAATATACGATTAACGATAACAACACTTGAATTTGTTTGTTTTTTTTTTCTTGCACAGAAAGTCTGAGAACATTCCACTTTATTACGTTTTATTTTGTTTTTTTTTTTTGTTTTTCCTATATTGTATAATATATTACTTCCTTGTGTACTTTTAGGCTACGCTCGTTCTACATTAGAAACTCTTTCGATAGTAATACTTTCCATTTTCAGATTTTTCTTGTGGTTTTTTTGTTTTTGTGTTGTTTTTTTTGTCAGTGTTTAATTGTATGATAGAACATTCGTTGCGGAACAACTCCCAGCGCATTGGCAAAGACCCAGCGAAAGTCTCCCTCCGTACAATTCGTAGAGGTAATCGCAGGGATCTCGAACCCTCGTCACATTAAAGTTATTATATATGACGTTAAAAAAAAAAATCGGTCACAACGTACGCAAGTGAGGCAGGTGCTAATCCGGCTGCCTTATCACTTCAAATTGCATTGTCTTATCTGACCGATTCCTTGGTATACACTATCAAACATTAAAACTTGGCGAAAAAAACATAGTCTTTAACAATAAAGGTACAAAGGACTTCATAATAAGCGTAGCTACTACATTTCTACAATAACAATTTGTCACTTACAATCTCTTATACCTACACAACTCAAGAAGAAACGTCATAACAAATTGATGGATGAAATTACTTTTGTTTGTTTTGTCTTGTATATCGTTTAGCGAATAACAAAGAGCTGCACCTGACGACGAAAGTTAATTATTCGATACGAATTAACGACTGGCGATACTTATGAACAATAACTAGTACGCCCGCAACAAAGCCTGCAAGCTATTACATTGACTCGATTGCCGTCGACTTTAAAATGTTTAATTTTTTTATTTTTTTTTTTTACAACGAGCGCCCCTGATCCTGCGTACTTCATTTTAAAACAACTTAATACGTACTTAGGTCGCTTGGAAGAATGTATACGGCCCTTGATAGCACATAAGCTTAAGAAAAAATAACGCGCAAGAGGACGCTTAGTTTCTCGTGAAATATTTTTTATTTTTTTGTTGTTGTATTTTTTTTTAATTACGTACTATCCTTTCGATCTTCAAGCACGCTCTTCATATTCCATCGAATCAATCTACAATTACATGTTTTCCAATTGATCGAAGTTATCGGTTTCTTTTTTTTTTATATAATTTTCATTTCTTTGTTTATGCCCTCTTAATACTTGCCGTCGAACATTCGTCGTCCTATGAGATCATACGTATAAGCCGCTTACAAACTTCCCCAAGACACACTCTCTTCCCGAACTCTCTCATTCTCATCGATAAAAACAAATATTCGACAGGTGCCGAGCTTTATAAAACATATTGATTGGGATAAGACGACATGTAATTTTTTTTGTTTGTGTTTATATCTCGGTATCGCGATACCGCGTACAGAACGGACTAATTAGCGGATAGTGATTTCGTAGGCTTCTCCTATGTATAGAAATTTCGATATATGTAAATTAAATTTCGTTTCTTTTTTTTTTATCTATTTACATTAGGGGATAGTGAATATAATAAATAATGTTTTTTTTCCATTCGGAGAATAAATGTAAGCAGGTCTGGACGATCATCGATCTTGCAACCTGATATGCAATGACATCCGTCGTTCTTATTCATGCGCTGTATCGGTGAAAAGCAGTATTCACCGGAGAATTTATTTAGCATAAATTAAACGACTTAAAGTGTAGAATCTAATGGCATGATGTTGTACTCGGTACATCGTACCATACATAAAAACACGCGATCGGCTTTTCGTTATTCGGTACATTTTTGACGGATGGAGTCTGCGATCAGAGGCAAATGATACAATTAGTTTATCTATATTTCTCGAATATATAGTTTAACACTCGGGTCATATACATCCCCGGGACTTGAGTGGTGCCAGCCACTCTTCGTAATATCACACGCAAGGTTCCCTGAAATTATCGCATTGCTTGTTCAGTTTTATTTTTTATTATTATTATTTTTTTATATTACCCTCCGCACGTCGAGGGACGAATCGTCAAGAAAGTAATGGCTTCGAAAGGGTCGGGAAAAATGTCAACCGATGAAAAAAAAAAAAATTAAATAATTGGAATCATGGGACTCTTATTGCCTCCACACATTATACCGATATTACGCAATCTATAATCGTTCACCTCTGTCACTTTAACCGTCAAACAAGGATGATCTATATATCTCGACATACCGTTAGCCTTCAATCACAATGCAATATGAATGTAGTAATTATTTACGCGATGCGTGATATTTATAATATATACAAGGAACGTTATGCTATGTATCGTGTGTGTCTGTATTTGTGTGTGTGTCTCTGTGTGTTTATCATATAAACGCAAACTCTCTAACAACGGATTAAAGCTAGAAATATAACAGTGCTAAATCGAATAGACGCTATGAAACAACACATTTATACAAACGTTAATGGGTAGTCGTCGTAAAAGAATGTTAGATCATAATGAAAATTATTATATACAGTTATACAACGGTAATTCTGGTCCGATGAATTCTAATTATTCACTTATTTCTTTCTTCATTTCTTTTTTTAATATGTGTGCTCGGTACGATTACCGTAACGAACTCTCTTGTGTGATTTACAACATTTGGTTCAACATTATTATTGTCAATATGCTGTTGCTGTATTGTTCCAAACTCGCGAGGCTCTATGTCACACAATAACGATTTATAGTCGAGGCCCGGCTTTTTTTGCGTTTTTTTTTTTTTTTTTTGTAACAAAACATTATGCCTGATTGATGAGAAAAATAATGGAGACAAGGGCAACGGGGGAGAGCGCGTTCGGGGGACTAGGAGTTATCGCTTATCATTAGAGTCTATACAAACTTATTATTCGTTAAATAATAAAAAGATAATTGTCTCACTATTTGTTCTCCATTCGGGGAGTTGTCACCGTCAATTTTTGTTTTACTTTCTTTTTTCATTTTATCTTTTTAGTATTGATTTTCCGAAAGCCTCGCGCGTAGCTACGAACTGTGTGACGCTTTCTCAAAGCTCTATAATTAAAAGGGGAAGGTACAAAGTTATGCATGCTTCTACGATTGCATATACGCTGGCTCGGCACGCGAGAAAAAAAAACAATGTGCGCTCTCGTACATACGCATGAAATAACGATAAATAATATAGATAGTTTATCTATTAACTAAAAGAATGCGAGCAAAGCGTAATTTCACGAGAAAGAAACTCGACACTTTCCACAGATTACCGATCGACGAAGATCGGTTTCAATATTTTTTTTTTTTGGGTGACGATTGGTTACGACGATCGGTGGTTATACGATGACCACTCTGGTAATACTATTACTCTCTAAGCAACGGAGGATACACGACCATATCTTTTTCTTGTTTTTTTTTCATTCGCAAAAGTTTTTACACATCGATGACGAGACGAAGATATACCTATAGAGTTGTTAAATGGCAGTAGGGAATCATCAATTAAACGACGTCGTGAGCGTTTACGCGTCGGTTTAAGCTCCGGCGAAACCATACACTTCCAGTACTCTAATCTCAAAATCGCCGCTTGCACACAGCGGCGGATTGTTGAATGTCGAACATCGATCGGTCTTACCGAACCTAATGTTCTCGTCCATCCATATTGCTTGGCCATCCCTGAAAAAAATAATAATAATAAATTAATAAATTATTCGCACTATATGACGACTTTTTTTTGTTCGGAGACATACACAAGGACGCTTATATTTTACTGCTGATGATATGAAGATGGAACTCACCCACCGCCGATCGTTATCATTTTTCCATCGGCAGCCATGAAGAGTTCAGCCGAATGATGAACCCTCGAGTCATTGTGTGAAGAATCCATGCCGATCCAGGGATACTTGGCACGTTCTGGATACAAGCTAAACAGGAATGTTTCTCCCGTACCAAAATACGCCTGCCTCTGGCCTTTGTCGTCCTTCAGATTGCGCTCGCACCACCTCGTCGAACAGTAAGCCCCGAAAACCTTTACGACGAAAAGTGATAAAACAATTTTTTTAATTGACAATTTCTACTTAAGAGCATGTGCAATTCCGCGGTCGGTAATAAAAACTATAATCAACTTTTCGACTCTTCTTTTGACCGCACATGCGAGAATCCGTGAGTAAAGTTGATTATAGTTTTTGATACCGACTGAGCCCGGGATGGACGGAGAGGGAGGTGCTTCATATAGTCTTGAGGTGAGTTGAAACATGTACCACGTGACATATGAGTTTTTGTTACTGACTGAGTCTGTTTTGCCTCGCCTTAAGACAGTAGGATTTGGTCCAAAAAAACAGGTCGATTTTCAACATTTGTCGTAGTCTTTTTACGTCAAAACGAAAAAAAATAACTAATCATTTCCCAGTAACAAATAAATAAATATTTTTTTAAGTCATCTGGTCATTAAATAGAAAATGTTACAATCGAGGATCTGTTCAAATTACAACTCAATCGAACGAATAGATTTTGAGATACGTTAATAGTTCATTGATATTTTTCAATAAAAAAATTCAAACTTCATAACACCTTGTACTAATTGTGTGTAAAAACCCGACCTTGTCCTTCTAATAGACGTGTTAAAAAAAGTTCAAAGTCGACCTGTTTTTTGGACCAAATGCTTATGCTAGTGCTATAATCTTTTTTGGTTGGTATTTTTGCTCACCTCGTTGTTACAAGTCTTGATCATGAGGAGCGTCGGCTCGTGCTGTTCAACGCGAACGTAAAAGGTCGTCAGGGAACAGCCATGCTCCTCGGTCGTGTAGAGCAATATCGGTTGATACATTGTGATCCTCACCGGCAGCCACGACCACAGAGTGAACAGCTGTTAAATAGATCGAAAGTAAATCATGAATAAAAGCCGATTGTCTCCCACAGCCCAGTGTCACAGATCATTTTTTCAATAGCTTCAAAAAAAAGATATTAATGAATATTATTTACTTTACTCCAAGAACAACTAAAAAAAATTAAATAAAATTTGTTTAAAAAAAATATATTAAAGATAGGTCACAATGAGCGACAGTTCATGCGATTTACTTAAATCGTACTCGATTAATGTAATAAACCAGTTATCGTGATTAAAGCAAAGAAATACCAAAATAACTTTTGTATCGTATTATTTCTCATAACTCGGTGTCGTGAATGTCCATTTTTTTTTTCTTTATTACCCATTTGCTTAAATAGAACATAACGCGCGGTGTTTTATACCCAGAGCGTGTACATTACATTCTGCGAATGAAAAAACATACTGATTTAAAGTGAAAAAAAAAAAAATTGAAGTAAACAGTAATGTGCGTCGTGGGCTGCAAATAAGTTCTCTGGTGTTATATATATAAAAAATTAAATACATTTTGTTTTGTTAAACCACTGTCTTCGCAGCCGTTGAGTGTGTGCAATGCAAATGCCAAGAACAACAAAACTGATCTGCCTCAACGGTTGCGTTGAAGTAAATCGTTGCAAATCGTGGAAACCGATTGAAGCCTAAATCAAGCCATCGGGTGTGAGCCAAACAGTTTCTCAGATTGGTGTGAAAATAATAATAATAATAATAATAAAAACGTATAAGAATTGTGCCGTTCGAGGAATGCTGAAAATAATATAGTGGGCCATATAAAATACCGTCGAAAGCATGCACTCGGGTATATAATCATTGCACAGGAATCGCATTCGTCATGCAACAGAGTGTGTTGCGCCATTCTGGCGAATTATGAAGGACATTCCAAGACGAAAATACAGTATGAACTCTCGGGGCGGGGGGATAGCGAAGATGATCTCAAGCAAGATGATCTCTACACGATACGTTTCAACAAAAATGATTCACTAAAACGTCAGATCTATCGAATAATTCTTCGTTCACGACCGTATTTTTCTGCTAACAAAACTACTCTCGAGCTCTCGCGGTTAAATGCCAATTAGTATCTAAAAAAACATCTACGGTGCAGTAAAAACAGCGCTGAAAGAATAAAAAAAAAAAAAAAAGAAAAATCAACCAATGCTTGCTGGAGGTAACAAACGGCCTTGTGTGTCGCACGAAAAAGAAACATCATAGCTGAGCCTACACAGGAAACAACTGATACGAAATATTCCACTGCGAACAACCGAGCGGAGAACTAAAACGTGTTTAATAACGACGCAACGAAGAATATCGAATTACAAGCGATTTGAAGGGAAACCAAAAGAACGGCTCGCCTGGCAAAGATTGTTTCTTGAGAAAAAAGCGCGTGGTTCGATACGACAGCCTCGACCCACGTTACTGCTGGTACACAAAAGAAGCTTTACGTCGCCAGGCTTCTGTCGACGTTGGGGGGGGGGGGGGGGGATTAAGGAGCAAGAAGGTGTTACCTGTGAAACAGGTATAAAAAAAAAAATGAGGAAACAAAACTGCCGACGAGAAACCGCAAACTGGCGACAAAAGACAATTAACAATAAAAACAAAAAAGGTAGGCGTGGTAAAACGCCGAGGAGACAATTGAGGCTTGACGGATCGGCGGCAACATCGACGACGACAAAATATCGACATGCTTCAAGCACTGCCAATTAAACTACTGAAACTCCTCCGTCCGGCAGTCGCGGGACCTAAGGGCCGCGACTATAGATGGATCACCCTTGTGTACTTACATCAGGCACGTCTAAGATCTGGGAGTTTATTGTCTGTATAGGATAAACGCCCATCGACAATGCACGAGGTCCAGGACTGTGCGCGCCCTACGATCACCGTGCCCGCGTCAATAATCCACCCCGTCATTCCGGAATCGCAGCGTAACACAAGACAACACATGGGCCATCAGTTACAATGGCTTTGGCCTCAATGATTCACTCGCATTCAACATACAAGGAATCGAGTGGTCTCTAGCTATGATCCACTGCGAAGACACGGGACCGCGAGAATCTCGGACCTCGTCTCTCGCCACCCGTATTGTTCTGAAGTTAGTACTTGCGGACAGTCAGGTGAGTTCTGAGAGAATTGAGAGAGGAACTGCGAAGACTTGTCGATGGGACAAAAATCTGAAAAATAATCAACCGTATGGAATGTGCGGAAAATATTGATTTTTCATAATAGTCATTCTAAAATGTTATTAACTAAAATTTCCCAACAAATCACCCGGCAACCTAACTTTTTTTTATTAAAACGATTTGTTAATTTTCTTTAAATACGTATGAATTTTTTCAGAGTTTCGTGTAGTTTTTGAAAATTGCTTTTTTAGTTAATAAAAAAAATGTAATTTTCAGAAATTACACAAAATTCTGCAAAATTTTATAGGTATTCGAAAGGACTAACAAATTGTTTTTTGATTAACAAAAAGTTAAGCTGCCGGGGGATCTGTAGAACAATTTTTTGTTTCATTCGTTTATTAATAACATTTTGGAATTATTATTATGCAAAATCAATCTTTTCAGCACGTTCCATACGGTTGATTTTTTTCAGATTTTTATCCCATCGACAAGGGTTTGCATTCTCTCTCAATTCTCTCGGAACTCACGTGAGGTCGAACTGTCCGCTAGTACTTCCTTAAATTTCACACTTCAAACTATGTAAATCAAGAACCGTTGTCGAGAGTGTTACGAAAAGAAAAAAAAAGATATCCGAGAGGGTTTGTCACAGTGGATCCGTCTTAGCGGGAAGCATTAGATTTACTGGCTGGAGAATATCGAGTAAACCTGCAGAAGAAATGTTAGGCCGTATGGGGAGACCAAATTTTCTTTCGACCGACGAAGGATTAAAACATTGAGATAAATTTACGCCAAGTGGCGTTAAGTTCGATCATTTCCAACTTATAAAGAGACGATAGGACGGACATAATACCTGTGGATATTAATAACATTGTATGTAAATATTAAGATAATTTTGCATAGAAACGGCATGCATGGTAGAAAAACTCGACGTCGATCCGACCTACTTAGTTAGTCACGAGCTAATGGCAAAACAATTCGTACAGCAATTTACATGCTATATGGTTTTAAAGAGTAGATATTAAAAAAAAATGTCAACATAAATTTCTCAATCATTCCGCAGGCCACCGACGATTGCTCGTCGAGATATTTTCCTGAAGCGAATCGAGATTATTGCTATCCTGGGTATTCTTCCAATAAATTCGTGCCAGTCAGAGCCCCTGGTCAAACCTTCGAACGGCGTTGCAACGCGAACTCGACGGTGCACGGTCTGATAGGAGAATTTTGAAACAACACCCTGAGAATGTGAGTTTCCAAGCTTTGTCAAACAGCTCTTTTGTATTTAGCCAAAACAGTCAATGTGTGTATCGTTGATGAGAAAAAAAAACCACATCGCTCGCGTTGTTAATCAACCTACTGCGATAGATATGCGACAGCGAACATTGCCCAACTGAAGAAGGAAATTAAGATGACGTCAACGACGGTAAAAACCATTGGAACTCAACCGAACTCTGCTAACTGCGTAATTTTTTTTAGCGCCTCGGAAAAATTTATATACGTTTCAATGCGTATATATAGAGTTTTGTGCGTGTGTGTTGTCGACACGCGAATAAAACACACCTCGTATTCGTGAACGATTCAACTCACACGTAGTAATTATGATGGCGGTTGCAATATGGTAAAAAAAAAATTATGGTAAACGGCTAATAAAGCTGACGCGATTTGTAATAACAATGAGTGAGTAATGGTGTGAGTATAATAGGTAAAAAAATAGTTCAGGGACAGAGGATAGCACATGAAACTAACGACACATTTTCCAAAAAGATAATCATACAATACCCTGTCTTTGTACGTGTCTTCACACTCTTTCTGAAAACAAATTCAATAATTGAGATAATCGTGAAAATTTAATTTTATCTCTGGTCAAATTGGTGAGTCGCTTTTGGACGTTCATTAGTCGAAGTTATTTCTTCTCACGGGTGTCACAACATTTATCCGAGCATTGCTGCACGGTACTGTATACTCTATATCGGGCTCATAGCATTTCGATTACGCGTACTCCATTCTATCGGTTTTTTTTTTTTTTTCCAAAGTATATCGATACGTTGGGTGATATTTGTGTTGCGTTCTTTGGCGCAGCAGAGACAAACATGTAACTCAAGTTCCTGAACCGTTAAAGGATCCTGCTGCTACTCCACGTTCTCCTCTCCGCGAGATAAAATTTTCTACGGGGTATAGAAGTAATAGTATAACACTAGGAGGGACATTTAGTTAGTTGTAGCCCATAACCGTATTACCAGACCAGACACAGAAAAATATCGGATAAATCCACACTCACATACAACAAGAAAGTCAAGTAGAGGCACTTTGTGCAACGATAGAACATTAAACGTAATATAATAATACAGCTAAAGTCACAATATTTTTCCCTAAAGATTGTTCCATTCATTCGGTCGAAGATAGTCCAACGTGATATACGCTCTCGTCAAACGATACGCACCGGATACATTTGCTACCCTCCGACGAAATAAACCTGCTTGCGTATCACATTTTTTTTTTTTTTTTAATCGGCCAATCGATGTATCGAGATAGTTAACGATTTTAACAATGTCCTGGTTGCGACTTACCTCTCTTATTGTGAGTGTGTGCGACATCATCTGAATGTTGACTTGGGACTGACTCGTCGGCAAATTGTCCGTCGATCGCGATCTCGCCAGGGATCTCGATCCCGTGAGTACGCTGCGGCTCTTGAGTGCCATCTCCGTCCGCAGAAACACGCGTGATATGTAAGCTGAGCTCAGTCCGCGAATTCCAAAGGCAGTACGTAAAAATTTCGCCGGGCTCACCTGCGGCCAGAACGCCGAAATACACATATAAAATAACTGCGGAACTTGCTCTAATATTAATTTTCTGTGGAACTTTAAACCCACCGGTATTTGCCTGCAGAATTTCGACAGAGCAGCGTCGATTCCATTCTTCGAAATCTCATTCATCCACTCGGAACTTTGTGACGACGAATGCTTGTAGAATAGCAAAACTATTGCCATTGCTACTCGATAAAAAACCTGACGAACGAGTTATAGATTAACGGAGTAATAATAGTTTGTGTTTTGTATGTTTATTTTTTAGCGGCAACAGTAACATACCTTAGAACCTTCGTGCAAAAAACAGTCCATGACCCTGACTAGATGCTGAAATGGGAGCAATTGAAGAATCCACCAAATCCAATCCATGTAAATTCTCTCGGCCCTCGAACCCGAGCAGTGTCTCGCTAAATGTACCGCCGCCGATTTCTGCAAAAAATATAATGAAAAATTGATGATTATGGAAATGATAAATAATGTAAAGGGCGATAATTGGAAATATCAAATAAATGTACAGGGCGATAATTAGAAATATCAAATAAATCTGCAGTTCGATAATTCGAAATATCAATTAAATCTACATGACGATAATTGGAAATATTAAATAAATCTACAGAACGACAACCGAAGCAAGAAAAAAATATCTATGCTCACCACGTGTTTCTTAGTTATTTGTTCGACAGTCTTCCACGTTACTTCGTACAGGAGTTTCGTTTGGGTGATGAACATCTTCTCCTTGGCTGCGACTAAACTGGCCATGCAGTGATAGCACTCTTCCTCTGAAAACGTAGCCAAGATTATGAGTAAATTGACGCAGAGCCCGGCTCGCTCGCTCGCCCGAGTCACTATTCGTAGTTCCTCGCGAGCAATAAAGTTCAAGTACATTCTACAAACCTGGCATGAAGTGGAGCAGTAGCGCTGTTATGGGATACAAGGATGGGCTGAATGTTATATCGGGACAGGCGTATCCGAGCACGGAGACAACTCTGTCGGCGACGCTCCTGCCTTTCCTCGTAAGATTGTACGAGAGGCAATGCGTACTGTCGACGAACGGCGGCAGCATGATGGATTTTTCTGGCAGCTCTGCGAACAAATGTTTCCAAAAATGTTTCAATAAAATCTAAACAAAAATCGTGCCTTTGGGCGAGGGGAGCGGGACGGCTCGAGAATTAGCGGATGACCGAACGCCCACTGGGTTTTTGTAAACAAACATTCTGTTTTCCTCGCCCGAATCCATTTATAGTTACGATTCGGTATTTGGCAGTTAATGCCACTTGAACGATTGGCATAAACGTTTCTGTTTGTGCAACGAGTCCGCAAGTCTGTGCGAGAAGAAATTTCCACCTCGGAACCGGACGTTAACAAGTGTTTTCATCGAATCGGAATCCGCGCGCATTAAAAACATTTACGCCGCTCGATTGTAGGATCGTTTCTGCTCGGCGAGTTCTTTTCTCTCTTTTACTATTATTTTTCCTGAAACAATCTGAAAACAATTAAGTTGGCTCGTCGTACTCGTGACAAAGGAATGAAAAAATGAAAGTAAACAAAATTGATGGAATGGGGGAACCGTGAGTAGAAGAAAAGGAAACGGAAGTCACGTTGGATTTCTTCGACGCTTTAAACCCTCATTGCTCGATGTGTCGCGTGGCTAATTCGGAGCGCGCTTCGGTTCTCCGGTGCGAGAAAAAAAAACAAAAAATACCTCTTTGAACCCGAGCCAACTTCCATTCGATTATAGCAAACATGGATTTAAGTCTTGTGTTAAAAAGATCGCAATAGGAAATATTTTGTCACCGCGAGATGCTCGCACATAAAATAAAATAATAAAACCATTAACTTGCAGCCAATTTCTATTTCACTTTGGCAAACAAGAACTTGACTTTTGTAAAAAAAAAAAGAAAAAAAAAATCGCGACAGGAAATTGTTTTTCACGGCGAGTGGCTCGGGCGTAAAATAAAAAGCTCCACCGACTTCACGGAAGTGGGTGAGTGGTCGTGGCTCGCGAGCTTAAAGTTCATCGAGGGGTCTTTCCGGGGTGAAAAAAGAGTCGGCGAACCGCGACGATCCGCGCGTCCGAGCGGGAAGGGATAAGCTGAGTGGGGGGGTGAGCTTGGAAAAAACCTGTATGCATCGAGACCTGTGGCTTTTATTCGACAAGTATAAAACAATTACAAAGAATTCCGACGAGTTACAAAAATCTTGAGTCTTCGCAGAGGACATCGCGATCGCGTTCTGTTCGCCAGTTTCGCTCGGGACGTCCTCGGAAGGCTCGACACGTCGCTCACATCGCAGACATATTTTTTGGCCCGTGGGTAAAGAGCCAGCGTTAATTACCGGGACTGTACGACGGTACGGAATCGCGTATTAAGTAAATGAAGCCAGCACTGACCTGTGGTTCCAAATACTTGGTTCACCATGTCCCAGTAGAAACCATCGAGCATGCTCTTGCCGTGCGCGTGCTGGTTGCACAGGGCTGGCCATAGCTGGGCCCGGATTCCGTTGTTCAACGGCCACGCGTTGTCCCTGATTATCAGTTTGACTTCCCGCTTTCTGCCGGTCTGCAGGAGCCCGTTGACTTCGTTGAAAGTCTTCAGTGCTTGCTTCTTGCTGGTCGGCGACTCTGGATGTATGACGATGTTCGTTGTGTCGACGTGCGGAGGGAACACGTCGTCGATGTCGACGTTAGACTCTTCCTCGAGGACCGACAACATATTCGGCAGTGTCTCCATGGGGGTGGGAGACTGTTTGACTAACATGGTAACGCACACTTAATCGTCACACTACGGCATCGAGTGGTCCATCCTTCGAACGATCAGCCACATTCGGATTGCCCTATGTTAGATCCACCGAAGTCTCAATTTTCATCTGAAAGGAGAAAAAGAAAAAAATTAATTAATTGTTTCGTCGGTGAAAAATTAGGCGAGGAGCAACTCTGGAGAACAATTCTACGGCGGGGTACGGCGAGAAACGGGAGACATTGACCTCAGGCGTTTTCCTTCGTCCGCAATCGACGACAACTCTAAATAACTACATCGACTATTAATAATAATAACTTTGAAGATAGCGGCTTTAATAAGGCGCTAAGGCCCCAGATGCCGCGCTGCCATGCGCAGATTATCTTTGTCTTTAAACAGTTTATATTTGTCGATAATAAAAATAAAAATAAACGTTAGTGTATTTTTATCTAGTGTCTTATTATATTTTTGAATGTCTATTTATATACGTAAAAGGGCTTTGCTGGTTGATGAAATAAATAAATAAATCCATAAATAAAAATAAACATCAACGCATTTAAATGTATGATTCTTATTATGTTTTTTAAATTACTGTTTATACACGTAAAAGGGCTTTGCTCGTTGATGAGGTAAATAAATAAATAAATAAAAAAATAAATAAATAAAAGCAATGTATTTAAAGACGTGCTTCTTATTATGTTTTTGAATGTCTATTTATATACGTTAAAGGGCTTTGCTCGTTGACGAGATAAATAAATAAATAAATTAACAAAAATAAAAATAAATAAGCTCGAGTAATCTTCTACCGCATTAACATTGTGAGCGTCGCGTTATCGGCAGTCGCGCTGCGCCCCGCTTGTACATTACTAGTGTATTATTGTAACGCGGGATCCTAAGCCGAAGAGATACCGATAACGCACAGAGAGGGGGGGGGGGAATCTCTGACTTAAAAAAACAGCCATTGCCCCCTGTCGATGATCCACATATGAAGTAACGAGTGCTTTGTCTCTTCCCATGACTGAACACGATGCGGACAATCGTGTATCAAACCTCCGAGCTCTTTTCGTAGCGAGAACGTCGTTCCGCTTCGTCGATCGCAGGGAGATAGAGGAAGACCAGCTTCTATCAGCGGAATCGTACCCGCCGACCGATTGTTGCTGCAACCTTATCAATCCCAGTATCGCCTTCTCGATCCATCGAGACCAATGCCAGCAGGGATTTATTTCGACTTGGCATTTTTCTTTTTTTCTCATATATATGTGTATATATATACATATATATATATATCTTTTTTTTCTCCGTCGAACCGTTTATTGATTCACCGGTTCGTGTTCGGAGGCCCGCTATAGTTCCCAACCACTCGAGCCACTTCAGTGTATAAATATCCTTCCCTCTTTCGGTCTGTGCGGCTAGTCCGGGTACACCGTGCAACATTCATCACAGCATCGAATGTGTTCGATACGCTCGATATTTAACAATTTTTCTCTATTTCACGGAAATTCCGTTAAGACGATTTTCGAAGCAAACACGTCCATGGAATTTTGTATCGCACCGCTCGGAGGACAGATAGAGAGTAGTCGCTCGCGACGGGGCTTATCTACAATCTTTTATTAAAAGGACAGAGTCTACCCGCGGCTCCGCTATCTAATCCCCGGCGGCATAATAATAGTTGTACAATTACTTCGAACCCACCGCAACGGCACCTAAATCTTTCCATCATTGCGAATGGATCAGGTGTTGGATGGCAGTAATCCAAATCACATGATTTTGCACGTACCGGGTGTATCATTTGCTATAGCCGAGTGGATAGGCGCCTATTTAGCCGGCGGTACGCTCGATGCTTGTCGCTTATTATTATTATTATTCGCCGACGACCGTTCGAACATAGAGCGTCCCCGACGACTTAAAACTATTAATTGCTAGTGATTAAAGGCAGAGGCTTGTGCATTTCGGTCCGGCGATCGTCGATCGGCTGCTATGCCAAGTGTTTGTTTGGTAATGAAAAAAAAAACAAAAAAAAACTCGAGTCAGCCGGGTGCGAAAGATCGTCGTGCCGCGAATCGGTAGATACACCGTACGGGTGGCGCCGTTTCGAGACGCGAGCCAGTGAAAAGTGGTTCGTAAAAAATACACGAGCCGCTCGTGAGATCAATATATTCCGAGTGTCTCGAGGCACGAGCTTCAGAACGAGCGTCCCTGAGCCGGAAAGCGTGGATTTCCGAGCGGTGGATGTATAACCGTTAAAGAGAGGAGGCAATGTCATTATCAATGTGAATTAATGATTTCCAAGGACCGCGCGTCGTAGCTGTGACCGTACGGAACAGCCGGAACGAGGGAGGACGAATCGCGGTGTCGGTAGTGGGTGGTTGCGAACCACCGGACACAGTCCAGAGACAATGAGAGGATCAGGAGTTTAGAGACGCAATGCGCGCGCGCGCGCGCGCGCCCATCTCGGTGAAATATAGAACCTTCGACGAGCATTTTTCGACCGGGGGTACGGAAGGTTTCTCCGATCGTTCGACGCTCGTCCGTTGGGCCGGGGCTCGGACGACGGTCGAGAGCCCTCGTGCCCCCTCGGCGTAGAGGACGAGATCCCAACGATGTCTCGAGGAATTGAAGGAGAATCACCGAGACGAGGATTATTTCGTATTTGCACGAATTTCGCAACCTCCGTCTCGCGTAAATGGGATGAGGGGCAGGCCCGAGCGGTCTAAGCGGCGGGAACGGTCTATAGAACGGTGTCCGGTAGGGGGATACGTACGTGCGCGACTGCAACGGGCGAGAGTGCGAGAGCCCGCAGTTACCAGTAACAGCTAGCAGCTGACATTGCCCGTTAATGCGGATGAAATCGTGGTTTCGGATTAACGAGATAAAATTGACAGGGCGGAGCCTGGAGAGGGGCAGAACGAGCGAGACTCGACGAGGAGCGACGTCTCGGCTATCCGTGACGGGGAGGAGGGCCGAGGGTAACCCCTTCCTGCCGATCTATATTAATGACAGCGCGAGTCTGTTAAGAGAGCCACGAAAGGAAATACTGAATCCTCTCGGGGGAGAGAAAGAAAAAAAAAATGCCTATTTTTTTTTTCGTGAAGCGCGTACGTGACATTGTTAACGTAATAGAAAATAATAATTGCGCCGCGGACGTCGACGACTCTGGTCAGTCGACAGCGGCGGTGGTTACTACGAATTCGTACACCCCGTACAAACGTACACGTTTATCTGTATATTTACCGCCAGCTTAGGAACGTCCTCGGGATCGCCCCCGCGTCCCGACTCGACGTTCCTCGATGGAAATATCGCTACTCCCGTCCCACTACGCATGCAACACGTTCACGTTTTATTTTCTTTTCTTTTTTTTACGGCCAATATTTCGGTACGTGCGGGAGTCCGAGAGGCACGACACTAAACAACCGAGAGAGACCGTGTCGCGGAGAGGGAGAGCGAGACGAAGGAGCTTCGCAGCATGCGGAGAAACGAGGCGAGGGCGAGGGCTCTCTCTGCGCGGCCCGCGCCGAGATATATTCCGTGGGAATCGCCACGACACGACGGCGACGTGAACGACGAGCCTCCGGAGCGCTCGAACGACCTTCGAGATTATGTCTCACGCACGTACAACACCCTCGTAACAAACCCTCCCGAGTCTCTCGCCGATCGATTTCGCTTTCGATCACTCCGGACTCGTTTTTTTTTTCTTTCTTTTTGTACAGCTGAAAGGCTCGGTGGCTCGAGGGGACACGAAGTATTCACCTATCCACCGAGATCGGCCGCAGCGAACGGCACATCGCAGCACGATCCGACTAGTCCCGCACCGAAAGCCGAACAATTGGCACTGCCAACACTGACACGCATCACTATATATTTGTTATATCCACTGTCTCGTCCACTGGGAATAATAGCCCTGGTGCAACAGCGACGACGACGGCCGGACGGAGCTCTGGCCGCAGGGCCGAGGATTTGTTGGAGAATTTAAAAATATATATATTACAAAAAAAAATCGCAGGTGTTACGGGTTGGCGCGATAAGCTAGGGCACCGCACGACAAATTAATACAGCACCGAATCCGCGACTCGACGAGTTTCAACTACGTGTGCGGACAACAAGAACCTACCTCGAACATGGTATTCCGCGTATTGCGTGCTTAACAGATTCGCCAGGAACATGTCAACGCTACTTTACGAGAGAAACTACGTCCGTTCTGGCTGGCGTCATCTCACTGCACTAACTTCGTACTATGCGGTATATTATCGGCACTCGTTCGCCTCTCCGTTCTCCCGTTTACTCTTTGCGTTCGCACTGGCGCACGGAGGGAACATGCGTTCGCTGCGAGGGGGAATATTTCGCTGTTGGAAAGGAGGGGAGCCGCAAGAGCGACGAGTCGCCGAAGGGCGTCGACGACCGACTGACTCGCGCACGCTGCCCGTTTTGTCGAGCTACCGCGCGTCTGGGCGTAGAGGGCGCGCGCGTCGATCCCGCGGCGCCGCGAGAGGGCTTTGTGTATTTGTTTTTTTTTTTGGTAAACAAATTCAAAGGTGAAAGACACTTTTGTGTCACACATGCTTCTCTGACAGATTAGTTGGGGGAAGGCGCGAGGAATAATAAGGTCGAACGATGATTATGCACGACGATGCGTATTACGAGAGTCGAATGCCGGTCAAGGACCTCGGACCGGTGAAGAACTTCTTGAGGTTCATATGGGACGGCGAGAGAAGAGCCTTTCTCGATCGCACTGGGAGAGACTGGGGTAGAGTTCTTTTAACCACTTTATGGCCGATGTCACACGATGGTCTTTTTTAGCAAAGATATAGATAAAATATCTTAGTATTAATATTTTGATAATAAAAGTTATAATACAATATACTATACTAGACTATATTATAATATAATATAGGTCTTACATTTGCATCTCACGCATTTCATGGTTTCATTCTTTTGCTTTTTTCGCGTAATTCCATACAATTTTCTCAAATTCGCTTATAAAATTTCAAAGTGCTGGGACAGGTTTGTCTCACACTAGATGCAATTTTATGTCTAGCTCGCAACCATCGCCCTCAGCTATGCAATTATCTAAATATAATAAAATATAATATAATATCATATATGTAATATATTATAATACAATGAATATATTAATAATAAAACTTTTAGCGCTTTTGGGACTCTTCTACTTGTGCTTTTTCGGAGTTCTCTTCTCCCTGTTCGCCCTTCAAATGTGGATAACGCTGCACTGCATATCCGGACTCGACAAGCCTTACATGCAGCACAGTAGTCAAGCGGCCAGGGCCGTCTACGAGACGGGGGCCAGATCGCTTTTTCGCGCGCCCTTTGCGGGTTTTGGTAATCCAGGTAAATTCACCGATTCAGTTTTTTTTTATTTCCTCTGACACAAATGAATGTCAAGGCTTAGGTTTTAATCCGAACGTTCTGACACCGACAACTTCGCCGATAATTTGGGTGAGTGAATTGTCCGAAAAATCGAAGCCACAAAAATACATCAGCGCTATGACGAAATTTCTTAAAGGTGAGAAACGTTTCTTGGACAAATTTGTTTTGACTATTGTTATCGGAGACTCGTCTCAACTTTGGCAAATTTTAATTACCGTGCAGGTTACAAAAGAAACGAGACCCTGTACGATCACGATTGCGTCGAAGGTAGATTGCCACGGCGTTTCGGCCGAAAGCCTTGTTTCTTCGACATCAAAACACTCGGCCAGTGTTCGGTCGCGCCTTACGGATACGCTCGGCCATACCAACCGTGCGTATTCGTCAAATTTAACAAGGTACATTTTTCAGATTTACATTCGGAACGCAATCGCGGTAGATAGGATAATTTTTTAATAATGCATTTCAGAGATTCGACTGGGTGCCAATTTACTACAATCAGACATCCGAATTGCCGGAAAAAATGCCATTGAAATTGAGAAATATCGTGAGGGCTTCGGATGAGGTATCGAATTACTGTTGCTATTTCATGGTGGCCGAGGTCAGTGAAAAACCGGGAAATGTCAGGAAATTTCAAGAAATTGTCAGAGAATAGAAAATCTGACTGACTAATTAATTAAATTTCAAGAAAGTTATTAGGAAATACTTTTTTTTTAAACAAATTTTTTTTTTAATGTTTGCAATGCTACACATTTCTGAAAAAACTGAAATGAACTTTAACATAATTTTCTCACCTTACTGAACTCAAGTGAAATGGCAATAGTTTACGTAGCGACGTTTCGCGTGCAACTTCTACTGTTGTAATGGAATGTAGAAGTCGGGGTTCGCTAATAGAAATCTCTAATTCACACAGTCCGAATTTTAGTCATGGAAATTTGATTAATTTGTCAGGGAAATTCGATTAATTGGTCAGGGAAATTTGATTAATTGGTCTGGAAAAATTGATTAAGTCAGGGAAAGGAGAAGGATTTTTTTTCCGGAATAAAGTGGCCACCATGTATTCTAACGACTCGATATTCTAATGCACGTGTAACAAAGATTGGTTTGACGACCGCTGATTAGTTTCGCGTATGGCTGTCGTGCACGGGAGCCTCGAACGTCGATAAAGAACACATAGGGGAGATAGATTATCTGCCAGCTCCTGGATTTCCCGTTCAATACTTTCCATTCACGGGACAACGAGATTACATGTCGCCAGTCGTTGCGCTAGTTTTCAAGAATTTAACGCGTAAATATCGTTCAAAGGTAGAGCCGGGGCGACATTGAGACTGCACGCAGTAATAATTATCTGTTTGTTACAGCAAACAGACTTGTAACCGTGGAATGTACAGTCTGGGCGCAAAATATGCGACAAGACCAACGTTACAGTTTGGATTTCCAGATCATGATAGGTGGTCAGTATCTACTACATCTCCATATATCCCACCTTTACACCCACAGTGCACATCTCTTATGGGATTACCATATAAGTTGTTACACTGTTGTTCTGAGGGTCCGACATATACTAACAGGTTTCTGTGGCTCTCGCCGAAAATTTAGATTTCTGGAGATACACCAAAAATGCGTCACTTCCGGTTTGAAAATCGTATTTTTCGACCCGAAATGACGTCATAACGACAATACGTCAATTTCAGTTTGAAAATCCCATTTTTCGACCGGAAATGATGTCAGGTCGAAAATGCGTCACTTTCGGTTTGACAATCTCATCTTTCGACCGGAAGTAACGTTATATCATATATACATCACTTCCCGGTTGAACATCTCATTCTTAGATCGGAAGTGACGTCACCTCCGGACGAAAAATGAATTTCCTGCACCGGAAGTGATGTATTTCAGGTGGAAAAATGATTTTTTTTCGCACACGCATTCTTGTGCACAACTCACCTCGATTACACGAGGTGGAGTCCTCGATCCTGAATACTTCTCAGCACCATCAGACTTACTAATCCCATGTAACTGTCTAATTTGTTGCAGAAAAGTGAAATTCGCTAACCAAGCTCGGATCGGCAAGATTCTCAGCAGCTTTTCGATCGACATATCTAAGTGGACGTCCGGATGACTCCGAGCTTACGATATGCCAATAGAGCCCGAATCTCCATGCTGTTATTCTTAATCCATGCGAAATATAAAATTTACCATCCCGAGATCGGCCTCAATTCGATCGGGACCGCATCGTCCAAAGATCGTCAACGTATTCGTATTCGATTACGGACACGTTTCATTCCCACCGTATCTCGACGTATCTTAACGGATTAAATCATATCTTATTGCACGCACAACGGTATAATCGGCACCTTATCAGGTGTCCATATTGATAGGATAAACCACGATGGAGTATAAACCCGAAAGATAATACTTCGTCGTTTGTGGTACATAAGAGGATTGCCGTGTAAAAGTGGAGAAAAAAAAAGAATAAAAAGCAG
Source organism: Ichneumon xanthorius (assembly GCA_917499995.1). Taxonomy (NCBI): domain Eukaryota; kingdom Metazoa; phylum Arthropoda; class Insecta; order Hymenoptera; family Ichneumonidae; genus Ichneumon; species Ichneumon xanthorius. Next base: position 19,363,014 of record OU824202.1, on the reverse strand, counting down.
TCTTGTGTACCGCTCTGGTGAAACACCTGTTTAGCGAGTCAAACTAGAGTTGCAATGTTGACGCTTATCTCGTCGGTAACTGCCTACTAGGATCCATAATATTCATGTGTTCGCCTCGTGACGCGCAGTCTCGAGGGATTACGCAACGTGAGGTTACTCTTGGGTAACCGCATCGCCAAAGATGAAATTACCACGGCGACATAAGGAAACCTTGCATTATTGCCGCTCAAAGATCGTGATCGGTAAGAGATCGACGAGTCGCCCAGGCGCGTGACTGCCGGCGAGAAACGGCAGCGGTCGAGGATCGTCGACGAACGCTGCTCCAAACTTCCGGCGTACGGAATGGCCCGGGGACGAGACGAGAAACGCCGATACTATTCCAGCTGATAAGCAGCAACGACACGTTATTTGCGAATTTCGCCAAGGCCGGGCTTAAAAATTATCTTGGGCGATCGAACGGTATATCGACAGTTTTTTCTACATAGCACAGTGTTGTACACTGTGCATTAGTGCATTAGTACATTAATTCACACCCTCCAGCGAAGAAGGGAAGTGGGTTGAGCCGCTGGTGGAATCCAGTAAGTTTTTTCGCAACTTCTGCACAACACTAGAATCGAGTACATGGCAAATGAGTGAATTAAGTTTGTGCGTTTAACATAACAATTCTTGTCGGCGAACGTCCAATTTCAATCACTCCGACATGCTATATTCTAGAGATTTCAGCGTTCATAGTGTATGGAAGTGAATTTCGAACAACCTAAATGCTATATTATAGCACATGCGAGAGGAATTCGGAAATCATAAATTAATCCCATATGTTATATTCTCGAAATTTCTCCGTTCCCAGCGTATGGGAGTGAAATTTGAAAATATTAAATCACTCCGATATGCTATATTCTCCAGATTTCGGCGTTCATAGCGTATGGGAGTGAAATTTGAAAATCTTAAATCACTCCGATATGCTATATTCTAGAGATTTCGGCGTTCACCGCGTATGGGAGTGAAATTTGAAAATATTAAATCACTCCGATATGCTATATTCTCGAGATTTCAGTGTTCATAGCGTATGGAAGTGAATTTCGAAAAACCTAAATGCTATATTATAGCACATGCGAGAGGAATTCGGAAATCATAAATTAATCCCATATGTTATATTCCCGAGATTTCTCCGTTCACAGCGTATGGGAGTGAAATTTGAAAATATTAAATCACTCCGATATGCTATATTCTCGAGATTTCAGCGTTCATAGCGTATGGGAGTGAAATTTGAAAATATTAAATCACTCCGATATGCTATATTCTCGAGATTTCAGCGTTCATAGCGTATGGAAGTGAATTTCGAAAAAATGCGCAAATCATAAATTAATCCCATATGCAATATTCTCGAGATTTCGGCGTTCATAGCGTATGAGAGTGAATTCCGAAAAACGAAAGGATGTAGTGCTTCTAAAATCCAAAAACGGAGGGAAGTACTTCTAAAATCAAGAAACCGAAGCATGTACTTCCAAAATCAAGAAACGGAAGGATAATTGGAGTGGAAGAACGCGCATGCAATGTTTGCATCGCACGAAGTTCGAGATGGAAGAGGCGCATCGAGGATGGATTTTGTCGCGTGTATCATGTCTCCCTGTCGGAAATGTAGTCCCGCGGCTGCATAGAGCGTCGGTACTCGGTCCCGGTACTCGTCTGGCGCGGGGACCGGTTTCTCTCGACTGGTAGCCGAGGGAAGTATGAATTGCAAGATCGCTTGTGTTTCCCGAGGCTCCAGGCCTGTGACCCTGAGACCGCGCGTCCGTTCAGGGTCGCGCTCGCTCTCACCGCGGTCTCGGTGGCGTCTCGAGCGCGGGGATTCGGTATCAGAAGAGAGACCAAAGAAGAGTGACCAAAGTGAAGGAGGGGGGGGGAGGAGGAGGAGAGAAAGGGGGGGGGGGGGGGGTAGGGAGGTCCGTAAGAGCCGGGCGTAATACGTGAAAGCCAGAAAGCCGCGCATCCAAACGCCGTGAAAACGCGGTTCTCAACATGCAGTCGGCTGGCGCACGTTGGCAGAGGCCCTCGACGGCCTGGACTGCTATCAGAAACTCCGAGCTGTTAAAGCGCCGAGCGGGTATAAAGTTCGGGCAGTGTGCGCTCGGCATCAACCGCCGATAGATCGGTCTCCGGCGCGCGCGTGCGTGACAAACGAAAATTTATTGTGGACACGAAATTTTCCCAACTTAGAACACGCTCCGGTTGTCGGACCGAGGAGAGCCCGCCAGTGTTGTTTCTGCGCTGCGCCGAAGCCGTGTCGAGCCGAGCCTCAGAGCCCACACGTCCCCGCGACGACTTTGTCACGCCGGCCACGCACCCGCTGCAATCCACTCGGAGAACGAAACTTTTGTGATTCAATTTAAATTTAATTTTTTTTTTTTTTTTTATTATTATTTTTTTTTTTTTGACGCACGGTACGTCGCGGGCGGCCGGGACAGGGGATTGTCCGCGCAGTTCGCTGGCCCCCTGTTGCATTTAGAGTGCCGGGCACTTCTATCGTCGAGACGATTTTTTATTTTTGATAAACGGATTAATACATTTTTTTAAATTGATCATAAAAAATAAGAAATGAATAAAATTTATTATACGAAATAATAAACAAATAAAATTGGTCATAAAAAATAATAAACAAATAAAATTGGTCATAAAAAATAATAAACAAATAAAATTGGTCATAAAAAATAATAAATTAATTAAACGAATTTTAATTAATTTGTGACCGGAAGTGCAGAGTAAAAGTAGCGATGAGTGTCCCCGGTAAGCAAGTGCAAAACGGTACGCACGAGTGCGACGACTACATGCGAATACCAGATTCGAGAACTCGGTGGCAGACGGCGAAAGACGCGATCTACAATCCGGCCGAGGGAACCGTATTCGGCAAGACCGGCAAGAAATGGGGTAATTATTTAAATCGTATACACCTCCGTATCCGGTCATTTATCGAGTCTCTACTCGGGAGCGCTTCGAGGCTGCGCGCGCACGCCGTTTCTGTCGCCATTCGGGTTCGTTTTTCTCTGTTTTTTTGGTCCCATGTTTATCCGCGATAGTGTTTAAATTGTTATTTAAATTTTCGTTATGCAACAAGTGAAACAGTTTGTAACACGTGTTGAGGGTTGCCCACGTGGACTGAGCGAGTTTACTATAGTATAGAAATGTTATGAATGACGGAGAATGCAGAGCTGAATTTAAACAGCGACACGCCGATAGAATATTTTTTTTTTTTTTGTAAATTTAATGTACCAGGCAGGAAATTTTTATGCAAAAACTAAATTTATTTTTAATTTAATGTACACTTGTGATGAAAAATGAATACACTTTATTATTTAAATTAAAGTAAATTCTTAAAGTTATAGTACTTCCAATGTTTTTAAGACACTGAACATTAATTGTGTTAATTTAATTGTTCATCACAATTGTACATGAAATTTAACATACCAGTTTTTTCATAAAAACTTCCAGTCCGGTAAATTAAATTTTGTACGAATTTTTTTGACAGTGTTTTTTTTTTCGCGCCATATTTATCCGCGATATTCTTTAAATTGTTAGTTAAAGTTTCGTTACGCAATGAGTGAAACCGTTTGGGACCCATGCAGAGGGTAGACCCACGTGGACAGAGCGAGCTTGCAGTACAGCAATTGTATGCACGACGGAGAATACCAGGACGAATTTAAACGGCGATAGGCCGATAGACGCCTACGTCATCGTCTTCCGTTTAAGATAAAGAAAAAACTTTATCAGCATTCAACGCTGTTATCCTTATAATTCTGGGATACTTCGAAGTTTCGACCGAACACGTGACCTTGCTCGGTGAATGTAGCTGATTTTTTGTTTACTTGCAACCGAAGGTCGACGGAGAAACATCTGTTGGCGAGATGACTCGGAATCGTGTTCGACGGGCCGGAGCGGGAAAATACGATAATTACTTAATTAATAATCGAACGCTGATGATTTTGATAACGTTTTATGACCGGAATTTGTTGTATCGCGACTCGATTGCATTGACACAGTCGACGTGCTGTTTATTGGCATTCGATTATATTCGGCGAGGGACAAAGTTGGTGCGATGGATAACCAATGTTTTCGGAACGAAAGTTGAAGATGCGTTGAACGAAACAGAAACAGAGGCACGCGCTGCGCCGACGATGATTCTTGCATGCTGTGTTCAGACGCGCCGAAGCATTTTCGTCACTGTTATTCATTCCTCGTAATCTTCGCGAATCTATCGATTGTTGTTGTGCTAAATATATACATGTATTTTTATATTGGCGGTTATGGTGGCGTGCGCGCTTCGCGTGGCTTGTATGATTCATAACACGTGGAAATCCTTTCCAGATGGAATGGAATTTGGGAATTTCGAAATCCATTTTATATGCTATAAAAACCAAAATTCTGAGATTATTGCATATGACGAACCAACAACAAAAACCAGGAAGCAATTTATATATATATATATATAAACTAAATACTTTAATATAATATATTACGCTATATATATTTATATATTTGTATATATAGATAGAAATATATCGGTTGCTGACTGTTCAAGATGAAAAGGTGGAGATTATTATTTATTGTTTTATATCGCATGGAATTGTGAGAATTAAAGGTAGAGTTGAATAAACACTAAAAAATGTTTGGACGTGAACAAAAATAATCCTTTGATTGTTTGCTAGGTACTTAGAGAAAGCTTTATTTTTCTATCTCTGTGCATCGCCACTTATGTTCCCTGATCAATAAAAAAAATTCCCCGAATTATCCCGAACCTTCCTGACCTTCTTTTTATTACCTCGCATTTCAAGGACTTTCGGGTTTATCCAGACTGGTCGCCATCATGCTTTTTTGGCGGCCCGCGATCGAATTATTTCCAGTTATTGTGATTTTCTTTTTCAGGCTCGAAAGCCAATCACATGAAGAAAAAAATGTATCTAAAATATCTATGTAAGGGGCGTAGCGCGATCTTTCTACAGAGAGGCAATTTAATCGCGGGGTTTCCCCGGCCTAGAGTTCAATTAACACCTCCCGTGCACCTTTCGTTTTGGCTTTTTTGTTTACCACGCAACTTCCGACGTTGAGGAAACTCTATTCTCAGACAAGGTCAACGGGTGAGCTCGGGAATAATTTTGTTTTTCTCGCGGCTCTTTCTACGATCGAGAATAGAAACGAATTCGCGGGATCGAATTTTATTTCCGCTCCTGACTCACCTAAGGAGGATGGCTGGCATGATAAACAGTTTCGCAAAACCAGCGAATCAATCGAAACTCGTGTAGCCTCTAACAAAAAAATACTAAAACGAATCGAACTTTTTTCAATAGTCTACTGAAAAAAAAAATTCAATTGATTTTAGTAATTTTTTTTTTTCTGAGGCAACGCGGTTTTCGATGAATTACCTCGTCATATTTCTTTGATGCGAGGTTATGATTTATTGAAACAAAATTGAATTTATTAATTCAAGCTTTGATTCAAAATATTTAAGTCTATTTCACCAAATTATATTCTCGTACCGAAGAAACATTTTGTAGTGCTTCGTTAAAACCCGAAAAGCTTCTGAAAAAATATTACTCAAATCAATTAAACGTTTAAAGGATGCAATTTATCGAAACAAAATCGAATTTATAGGTTCAAGCGAATTTCGTTTAATTAAAAAATGTTCAAGGTTATTTTCGCTACATTTTTATCCTCACACCGAAGAATTATGCTATAACGACTATTCATGGAAATCAATCTGCATCGCATATGTCTCTTGGTACCCGCGCATTGTATACGCACCCGAGCCACTTTGTATGCCATACAATTATCCACCTTGCCAGTTCGAGCCAGTCGTGTCGAGCCACAATTTGATCGATATTCGATCGAGTTCGATCGCTGGGTAAAAGAAACATCAGACCCTGTACGTTCGCTCGGCAGACTATCAATTTTTTCGAGTATTGTCAGCAGCACCGAGCTGTGCAATCATTCTCATTATCACAGTTGAAACTCGATTATTTATCTTCATTTTTTTTTCTTCTTAACCTCGAACGGATCTTGCAACTGGAGACCTCTTTCCATCTCTACACAACCGAACTCTTGGAACGCTTCGTCGCTTCTGTGCCGACGATCTAGTGCCAGACGGGCGTATAAACGTAGCTTCTACGTACCTCGTACGCCGCTTTTACCATTGATACGATCCTCGGACAGTCGTTGTATTATCAGCGAAAAATAAAAATATATGCTGAGTTGCAAGCGCGCAGAACCGATGTTACATCGCTTTGATAACAATACAGCGGGAAGCCACGACGGCTTCGTCGAATTAACGCGATATAATTAGTACTATAAGTATTTTACTCTCGATAACCACTACAAAATATTTCATCGGTGCGAGAATATAATTTAGTGAAATAAAGTCGAACATTTTTAATCAAACGTAATTGGCTTGAACCAATAAATTCAATTTTGTTTCAACAAATTATAACCTCGCATGAAAAAAATATGATAAGGTACCAATTAATCGAAACCCGCGTAAGCTCCGAGAAAAAAATTACTGAAATCAATTGAATTGTTTTTCCCCGATACATTATTGGAAAAAGGTCGATTCATTTTAGTAATCATTGTACTTCGTACGCCGCTTTTACTTTAGACCGTCGCTGTATTATCAGCGGATTAAAAAAAATATGTGCCGAGTTGCAAGCGTGCAGAACCGATGTTACATCGCTTTGATAGCAATGTAGCGGGAAACCACGCAGGCTTCGTCGAACTAGCACAGTATAATTTGTACAACACGACACCCCGCAGATATTCGTGAGAGTTTGCTGATCGCACTAAAAGGACAAATTTTTATATATATGTTTTTTTAGCGTTTTTCGCACGTACAGCTAATTCGATTTAATTAATTCTTAACAATATTCGCACGATAATTGACCGACTGTGTGATATCCGAGTAAATGGAACGTACGACCGCGGCGCAGTTGCAATGTTTATGGACCGATGGAATAATCGTCGGACGAAACGAGCCAACGGGCGCCTACTCGAGATTCCTCGAAGAGTATTACGGATTAAAAAAAAACAAAAACAATGCCGATGTTTGCGGGGCGAGCTGAGGAGGAGAAAGGCCCGGTCAAGGACACCGCGTTACGCGCGAGCAGGGCAAGACGAACGACTTTTTTACCTTTTATTTTTTTGTATTTGCACGATAATTGACGGTCTGAGCGATAGCCGAGTAAATAGGCCGGACGAGCGTGATGCAGTCGTAGCAATGTTTATGGATCGGCGGAATAATCATCGGACGAAGCGAGCCAATGAGAGCCGACTCGGGATTCCTCGAAGAGTATTACGGATAAAAAAAGAAAAGCAATGGCCGATGTTTTCGGGCCTAGCCGACGAGGCGAAAGGCGTGGTCAAGGACTCTGCGGTAGGAGCGAGCGGGGCAAGACGGACTATTTTTTTTTTGTAGGACATAAACAAAGAGAAATATCGTCTGAATTAGTCGACCCGATGGGAGAAATTCACAGCGAGGAAAAATGTCCACGAGGCTCGCTCTATCTCTCGCTTACAACCGTCGGAATATTTTTAGATCGCGGTTCCACGTAACTATGCGGAATTAGTGAGATATGGGCGCAACCGAACTGGCGTCACGCGATTATTTATCGTCGGAAAGTGACCCCCCGGAAAAAGGCCTGCGGTGCTTTCGAGAATGGGGGTATCAATAATGATAAAAATATTTCTGTAACTTCCAGTGTACACAAGATTAGTGTGTGTACTAAGAGGATAAAGGTACGATATTGACAAGAATTTTTACAGCGCAAGATATATATATATATATATATATACTTGTGCCTCTGGGGGTTCGCGTGCTCGCATGAAGAGTCTCCAAAAGACAATGTAAATAAAGCTGTGGCAGAAGCCCAAGGGGAGACAAGAATAATTAGCCCCCCCCCCCCCCCCTAAGGATCCTTAGAATATTTCAGCGGGGGGGGGGGGGGGGGGGGGGGGGTTTCGTTTAAAAAATTGAAAACTGAGCAAAAGAAAGCGGATCACCTTATGTCCCACCTTGACGCAAAGAGCTACTGTCGGAATGATAAAAACGGCCCAATGTTATCAAACGACGTTGCCCCAATGATGGCTGCCGATATCCAGCCGACGTTGAATACAAAATCATAACAAGCAATGAAAAGAAAAGATTGTTATCGATCGGCACGACTTGTAAATGCTTTTCATCATTCTATAATTTTTTGTTTATAGTTTTTTATCTTCACACATTACGATCATCAGAATAATTTTTTTAGTCGGTAATGGGGGACCCGAACCCGTGACCCCAGGACTGCTATTCAACGCTCGGTTATCCACTCGGTTTTGCTCACCTTGAAGATTTTTTTACGAATCTTATACGAAAGCTGCATGTCTGTTTAAGATTCACTTACTAATTGCTTTAAATTATCTAAGTTTTATTATTTAATTTTGTTTTCTCACTTACATGACTCAAAGAAACTGCTTGCATTACTATAGATAAAACTATAATAAAGGAATCTGGAATAATAGCAAAGGATTCAGCAGTCGCGCAAATTAAAAAAAAATCGTTGTTTGTAAACATTTTATATTGAGCGCAGGCTCAAGTCTGGTAAGCAGCGTTTAGCGAACTATTGAGCCCAACGTTGAAGTGATTATCAATCGACACTTTAGCCAATGCTGGGCATTAGTCGAGATTCGATCATCGGCAGCCAACCTGCCGGCGAATAGCAGCTAATCGTCGGCCAACCGCACCTGGGATTTCAAGTCCCTCGATTCTTGACACGGCGACGGCGACGGCGTCGAGATTTTTATGTATTATAGAGAGATAGAGAGATATTTATGTATATATGTATGGGAGTCATGTTAGATTAGCTGGACTGTCGTACATCGCGTGCGGCACAATAACTTCGACTTTGCTACGCTAAATAAAAGAAAGGAAAAAAAGCCAATCTCTTATCAACATAAAAAATAGGAGTCGTATTAAAGCTACCGGCGGTAGCTTTCTTATCGAAGATAATGAGATAATCTCACGTGCGAGTTAGGTAAGTGCGTGCCTGCGTAGAGTTTCGTTTTCCGTAGGGCATTTCGTAGCTCTTCCACGGGTTGTTTTTTTTATAATTGTTTTTTTAACAAGTCCCTGACCCCGTTGCGTGACGACGAAATGGAATGCGAACCGCTCTCGTGGAGCATCGCGGATCGCGAAGTCGTCTCTGCATATTAACACCTCGGTATGCCCGCTTGGATCGCAAAATTTATTCAAGACCGATGGTTATCTTCGTTGACCATGCGACATCGTTAATGAAGTGCCGGACATGAAATAGTTGAACGAAACATTTTTTTCAATCGTTTGTAAGTTGAATTTATTAGTTGAATCGTCTACTGATAAAAAGCTGTGCCAATAAAATATTTATTTGAACGTCCCTGCCCGAATCTTTAGTTGATTCGAACATATTTTTTTATCAGTGTAATCGATTCAATTAATTGATCGTCTAGTAAAAAGTATGTATGAAATATATGAAAGTAGCAAGTAGTTGTGACTCGGGCGCTTTGCGCCCTCTATGAAATTTAGATTCCCAGAGATTTACCGGAAGTCTGTCACCTCCAGCTTAAGAATCTTATTTTTAAACAGGAAATGACGTATTTCCGGTATGACGTCAATTCCGATCAAAACATGAGTTGTCCAGTCCGAAAGTGACGTATTTGTGGTCGAAAAATGATTTTTTTGTACTCGACGATAGTGCACCGCATTATTGTGGACAACTTACCCAGCTTACGTAATAAAACCAGAATAATATAGTAGAGTTCCCAGGCGCTGAGATGGAGGCCCCTGGAGAGACTTTCAGCGCCTGGGGGTCACGGGGTGGAGGGGGGGGGGCACTGAATTCTTGAAAATTGGGACAAACAAACAACTTTCCAATTTTATATATATAAGATATATATTTTATATATGAAATATATTTTTTAGGCGAAAAATATATGTGCCTTCAAATATGTATTAATATATCTGTTCAAAATATGTTGCTTGTAAAGAAACGCTGAGTTCAATAAGCATCGAATACGTTTATAAGTATACTTTATTTTTTCGTGAGTATGCTAAGGGAGGGAATACGGTAAATGCCGCCAGTCGAGTTCCCCTTCGTCGTAATCAAGGAGCGTTGACGCCCTTATCGGAGGGCGCCTGTTGCGATCCCAGGCTCTCAGATAACTCTGGCAATTACTCACGCTGGGTAAGGCCGGTAAACATTGGACATACATACCCACGTTATATCGATATACGTGTGTGCGTATGACGCGTGTCTGACCGATGAGATGAGCTGGCGCACAGGACATCCAGGAAACTCGGTCGAGACAAATTAATTTTATCGAAGCCTTCTCGGCGAGGGCTCGCTTTCGTTGCGACAACGAGACAAAGAGTCGATACGATCCTGCCTCGTCGTGGCCGCCAGGCATCGATTAGACAATTTATCGGCCGTACAGAATTTTATAGCTTTATTTGCCGACGGGATAATTGATTAGGTGTACACTATACGTATACACGAGTATATTACGTCTGACCTTTCGGACAAAAACATCGACGTACAGAAGAAGATTTTGGGCGACCGTCCGGCAGAGGTGAAATTCTCTATTTTAGCGGCTTGCCATCAATTGGTGAGCCCGTTTCGTGGACACTAACAATTTAAAACTTCGGCGTGAAAAACGCACTTCTTACAACTTTGTTTTTTTCTATGTTACCTTGTATTATTGTATTGGTGTTTTTTTTTCGAAGCAAATAAAATTTAAAAAACTGTTTTATTTACGCCAAGTCGAGGAACGAAAGTCGATTTCATAAGAGACCTGTATGTCTAGACCTATCGAAAAGAAATTGATGGCTGATTCCCGGGAATTGGATAGCCCGTTTCGCGGGCACTGTCAATTTTAAACTTCAGCTCGGTTTTTGTAAGACGATTAAATAAAAAATTGTTGAGTTTAACCCAAGTGGAGAAACGTACGACTATTTGATCGGGAACGAATACGTCCAGACCTATCGAAAAGTAATTGATAGCTGAAGGAGTCTATGGGGGAGGAGAGAGAGCGGACTAATGACATTCGAGTGCCCGGCGTAGGGCCGGGTTACGAAACCGCGCATCTCCACGTGACGTTGCAGCGTCGCTGTGAAATAACACGTTTTGTGTTTTCCGGTTCGCTACTATAATAACAGAAACACTATTGGGACTGTCGGCGAACGAATTTGTGCCGTAGACTCGAGGCCGGATCGCCAATCTATAAAACAAAATTACTGTAATACAATTGATTGGACATAAAATTGAAATTGTTAGTTCCGTCGAATTACGTTTGATTAGCAATGTTCAATTTTGTTTCACCAGATTACATCACTGTAAAAAAAAATATATATATTTTGGCGACTTGAAAAACAAAAGAAACGTATTTAATTGATTTTAGTAATTTTTTGTTTTCATCGAGTGTACGATCTTACGATTTTGATAAATAAAAATCGTAAAATCAGCCGCTCTGCACGTTCGATTAAAAGCCGGAGCATTAAAGTTCCTACACGGTTTCCGGCCTTTGCTCTTACGCACGCTCATTCAGTTTTGTATTCGAGAAAAACTATATTTAGACGGCCGACTGGCGCGTTGCCCGTTGACTCAAGTATTTCGTGCGCTCGGAGGAGCACACGAAAGCTCACGTAGAATATACACAGGATTACGCTCATCTTTTGCTCGACGATTAATATGCTATTATTTCCGTTTGTTATATTACAGGTATCACCGGGCTCTTTTATCTCGTCTTCTTCAGTGGCCTCGCCGTGTTCTGCGCTATATGCATGAAAGGACTGAAGGCGACTCTAAACGATAAGAAACCAACGTGGACGTTGGACAGTAGCTTAATAGGAACCAATCCTGGTAAGACTTGTCATAATTACTTGCAGATTATGGTGACTCGTGCGCTCGTATGGATTTCGTATTATAATTTTGAGTACTCGCGTGAGCTTTTGCGCGAGTATTCGCGTGGGAATCTTCTTGAATATTTACGTGGGAATCGCCTTGAGTATTTGCGTGGGAATCTCCTTGAGTATTTTCGTGAGTATTTTCATGAGTATTTTCATGAGTATTTTCGTGAGTATTTTCATGAGCATTTTCGTGAGTATTTTCATGAGTATTTTCATGAGTATTTTCATGAGTATTTTCATGAGTATTTTCACGAGTATTTTCACGAGTATTTTCACGAGTATTTTCACGAGTATTTTCACGAGTATTTTCACGAGTATTTTCACGAGTATTTTCACGAGTATTTTCGTAAGCATTTTCGTGAGCATTTTCGTGAGTATTTTCGTGAGTATTTTCGTGAGTATTTTCGTGAGTATTTTCGTGAGTATTTTCGTGAGTATTTTCGTGAGTATTTTCGTGAGTATTTTCGTGAGTATTTTCGTGAGCATTTTCGTAAATATTTTCGTGAATATTTTCGTGAATATTTTCGTGAATATTTTCGTGAATATTTTCTTACTTAAATCTTTTTTTATTCTTATATAAATGGTTCTTATATAAATGATTCTTATATAAATGGTTCTTATATAAATGGTTCTCGATTCACGGACACTTCGCAAAGAAAAGATGTTAGCGCCTCGATATACGGGGTTTGTTAGGAGCGTGCAATTGAATGCTTCTCGCTCTATGGGCGATCATCGTATGTTATTAAAGGAATTAGCCTGACCGAATGTACCGATGATTCGTCATCGTGAATTTAACTCGATTCAGAGTTGACGAGTTCGAGGAGCCGTCGTGTCTCTCGCGAAGATAAAAAAAACATCACAAATCGCGTTTCGGGTTCCGAGACTCCACTCCGCAGCGACGGGCTAAATGGTAGTTGACACTCAACTTGACTCACGCGCCGCGCAAAGACGGCGACGTGAACTACCGCCCGTAGACTCGGTAACTCGATGAAATGCTTGACCTCCGAACTTTCGTCGCCGGAAGTGTATCGACGTCTCGCGCGTTCGACGGACGAGCGATGCTGGTGATCGTTGTTCCGAGCTTACTTTCTATTCTTCGATCTGTTCTCCCTAACGAAACTGAGGCGACCGTCGACAGACTGCAAGTGGACTAATGCACAATGTGCAAAATTTTTCCTTACTATAGACGCGCGTTTTACTTTACTTTATTTCAACGTCGTCTTTACTTTAACCCTCGCAAACATCGTACATAGTCTTATTTACTTATTGTTTATTCGAAAAATTTAATTGTTTATTTGATTAAAAACGGCCAAGCCCAATTACAGTAGATGGGAAAATTCCATCCGACCTCCGAACTTTCGTCGCCGGAAGTGTATCGACGTCTCGCGCGTTCGACGGACGAGCGATGCTGTTGATTGTTGTTCCGGGCTTGCTTGATATTCTTCGATCTGTTCTCCCTAACGAAACTGAGGCGACCGTCGACAGACTGCGAGTGGACTAATGCACAATGTGCAAAATTTTTCCTTACTATAGACGCGCGTTTTACTTTACTTTATTTCAACGTCGTCTTTACTTTAACCCTCGCAAACATCGTACATAGTCTTATTTACTTATTTTTTATTCGAAAAATTTTATTGTTTATTTGAATGAAAACGGTTAAGCCCAATTACAGTAGATGGAAAAATTCCATCTGACGATATAGTATAGTGAGAGTGATCAGACATCACATACAAATTTGAGGCTTGAAGACTAACTATAAGGAAACATTGCGCTGAAGCTTGATTTTAAACTAAATAGAGAGGAACTCGGTCACAATAAATATTGCCCATTCTACAGCGTGAGAGCCAACTATGAAATAGTTAACTCTATTTATTTGTCTTGTAGTTGTACGGGGATCGCTGGAGTCCATCAAATCAGAGTTGCGCAGAGGTTAAAAGGTTGCCCAAAGCTAACGGTTTCATTCCAGTATAGCGAGAGTCTCGTCATAATCGCCCAACTCTCAGATGCATGTTTAGACACCTCTAGTGCGATTGGAATTACAATCCAATTCCGAATCCGTCTTTGCACCAGTTTTGCTAAGGCTTATATAATGATTTTCCTTTATTTTCCCAGGTCTAGGATTTCGACCAATATCGCCGCGTACGGAGGAAAGATCGTTAATATGGTACAACGCGACGAACGCGACTCAGACACAGGCCTGGATCTCTAACGTTGATCAGTTTCTAGAGAGTGAGTATATCTCCTTATGTATATGGCTTGACATCTGTTTGTCATATTGTTAGCCGACAGAATCACTGTAGGAAACGTTCCATGCTTATTCAGTCTCGTTGGTCGATACCAGATTACAAGAAACCGTTCAAGCTACCGAACGCCGGGAGGAATCAGCAGATATGCAACTACGAGCAGCAAAAGATGAAGAAGGACTATGTCTGCGCGGTGGACGTCGATAAGTGGGGGCCCTGCTCGCCGGAGGAACATTACGGTTTCAATAATTCTGCGCCGTGTGTGTTCATCAAACTTAACAGGGTGAGCGAGCATCGTCTGTCCGATACATTTTTTAAATTAATTTTCATTTTTATACATATAATTTACATTAAATTGTATAATTATCAAATTAATTTTTATTATTACCTCTCGTTCGATATAACACCGTAACGATTTTTTTCTAATCCGCACCGCGCCTTATTTCAGATATACGGGTGGGTGCCTGAATATTACAATAACACGAAAGAGCTCCCGAGCGAGATGCCTAAGAGCCTCGTCGACCGCATCAAGTCTTTCAACAGCACGTGGGTTGGTAGACGTTTATTTTTTATCTCACCCCAAGTGCTCTTATCTCCCGTGCAAACAAGAGAAAATCACACCGCCGAGATAACGTACCGACCGCTTCTGTTGCAGCTCAATACCGTTTGGGTGTCTTGTCAAGGGGCCGATCCGTTCGATCGTGAAAACATCGGGGAGCTCGAGTACTTCCCGAAGAGCCAAGGCTTTCCCGGTTACTACTACCCGTACGAGAACGTTCCGGGATACCTCAGCCCCCTCGTAGCCGTTCATTTTCGACGCCCGAAACGTATAACGACTGTTTCACGACTTTCTTTCGGACCCGCGACTGTGCGGACGAAAACTGAAATTAATATTTTTTTTCTGCTCTCAGGAATGATCGTGATCGCCGTGGAATGTCGAGCCTGGGCGAAAAACATCAAGTACGATCCCTTGCTGAAGCTGGGAATGGTTCACTTCGAATTGCTGATCGACTAGAGCAGCGCGGACTATTCAAGCTCTCTCGCACAGCGTGACTGCATCGCCCGACCGCAAAACGAATGTCTTCTGTTCCATGTTGTGTAGAGAAAAACATCTGCGACAATGGCGTCCGAGCGCATTGTTATCGACAGACACGGAGAATCCGTCGCGTTGCGAAAAATGGTCGACTCGAGTGTCGTCGCTGCTCGCCGCTCGCTCACGGCGCGGAGAAAGATAATCGTTCGATATACTTTTCTTAAGAGCATGTGAAACACGTTCTCGGCGTGTCTCCCTCGCTCCGCCGAGAGCGCCACTGACGCTATCTCTCTCGCACATAGTGTTTCACATGCTCTTAAAGGTTACATGAGAGACTCACCGCAACGCCGGTGTCGTTCCGAAGCATCGAAATCCTCGAAACGAAAGTCGTCGCCGACAACTCGATCGCAACACCCCGATGACACTCTGACTGCACTAATTTACTTATTTAAACGTCCGTTGTGAGTCCGCCGCGAGTTACTTACGAACAAATTTTAACCTATGACCGAGAGATTCGTTTGTTTTTTTTCTTTTTTTCGTACGAATCGGAACCGTAAGGCACATATCGCACAACTTTATTTTTGCACGAGAGAGTTGTGAGTTTGTATTTTGCCGTTATTATTAATCACTCATTCCTTCACCCCGGTTCCAAATTTTTCGATCCTTCGAGCGTGTCTCGCGTGCACGTTGCTACCATTCTACTGCGTGTAAACACCAATTTGCGATCGGCGAGCGTCCGTGACAACGCGATCAGAGCTGCGGAGAGGGAGCAACAGGTGGCGCCGATTGTCCGTCGCGTAGCCACCGTTCGAGAAAATTCGAGACTTCAATGCTGTTGTCGATCCTCGGGCGCGGGGGCTAACACATTAATTGCTGTGATACTGCCGAGTCCCCAGTGCCCGTTTGAGATCGAGCGATCAATGTAAACAACAAGACCTCTCGTGTACGACACACGATCCCGTCGACTACAGTCAGACTACTGTGTCGTGTTGTGCGCGCGCGCGTCTCGATGTTTGTATGCACAGTATATACATTTTATCACATAGACAAATATCGATTTATTCGCTTAGCTCTAAAAAAAATACACAACTTTGAGACACGAAGATCTTCCCGTGGTATAATCGTATTTGTATAATCGTAAAGACATTATCGCAGTATAAATATATACGAGTTTGTATTACCGATCGAAAAATATTAACGGAAAGATCTCGACTTTGGTATATAGTACATTATAAATTGTTTTCTTAATTAAAACTGAAGCGACAATCGTCAGCTGTTCAGCGTTCAACGAGTCTGTTATTGTTATTTATTTTAGTTTCTTTTTCTCTCTAACTCGCACGCATCACATATAAACTAGGCTTACAAGCTACGCGTTCGAGAAACTTTGTTTATTCATCTTTTTTTTTTTATTAAGAGTGTGGCAGCTTAGTTAATCAACGGACTGTGGACAATGGTAAGCTCAATAATTTTTCTTTCTTTTTTCTCCCCCGATTTGTCATGGCAGTATTCTGGTGTACAGATTGGATGTAGAGTTTCTTTTCGTGTATAATCTCGTATATTGTATTTCATTTTTTCGATTCACCTGTAATATCTAGGGTCGGTATTAGCCGAAAGACGGCGTTTTTTACAAGGCACTTGAATGACGATCGATCCGTTGGTATAATTTCCGAAAAAAAAAAAATCTACAATCATAACCGCGACACCAGCGCGGTGTCGACGGTCACATAATACAATCACTTATCGCAGTGAATATTGGCGAATAAAACAATGATTTTTTTTTTTTACCGATAAACAGTAATAAACGAACAGTGAAAAACAAATAAAGATGCTCTCGCGTTGATCGCGCATTTTACGTCCACACATGATAATATTTATAAATTATTCATACTCTCGCTACGACGGAAGTAGCTGATTTCTCTCGCTCGAAAGAAAAAAAAAAATTATAAAAATAAAGCACGTTCTCATTGACACGTATTTTTTTTTTTTCTTTCGCGCTTCTCGAAACACGACTCGCGTACGCGAAAGTACCCGCTCATATATAGTTATGTATACAGTACAATTATTTTGTAGACAGGCGAGAAAATATTTATAATAGAAAAGTGTGGTTTTCGTGTGTAATATCGTAACTTTCAACTTCCAAGGCCTCTACAATTGTCGTGTATGCATGTGTATGACAAAAAATGTGTTAAAAAAGTCTAAAAAGAAGGATCCTGGCGCAGATCGTTCGACCCTGCTCGGCGTGAGGCGCTGCTCTCAGTCGTATATTTACACGTATTGCATCCGTCTACACAGCATACAAAAGCTCGAAGGCTGGAATAGGGTGCACGCCTTGCGCAGTCGATTATGTATATAGTTTAAAAGTCGTTCGAGATTCTGACGGGTTTAACCACCGCGATGAAATCGCACATTTGAGAAAAACTTGGACACTCCAATAGCCGTAGAAAAAAGAAATAATAATCACAAATCGTACCGCTCGGTATCGTCATATTCGGCATTCGAATATTACAACGGCCCTTTCGCGATTTATTGGTAAATTATCTCAACGGGTCCTGTGAAAAAACAACGATAATTTGGGCGACGCGAAACGCGTTACGATTCGCTCGCTCTAATCTATGAGAAGCTCGAAGTGCACCGAACCGATCTTGTCGTGGCGACCGTGCTTGATATTTCGCGCCCAGGCTTTGCACTCGACGTTTATCAATACTCCAGCTGCAATGAGACGGGAAAAAGAAAATCGTTAGAAAATCGGCGCGAACCGTCGGTACATTATCGACCATTCCGGAGGGCACTCACTTTGTGGTCTATCGAAGAGCACGGCAACCAGCGGACTGAGATATCCCTCCGAGTGTATGTACGGGAAGTAATAACCGGGAAATCCTTGGCTGGGTATGTATCGTACAGGTCCGATGTTCTCCTCGTCCGCGGGATTCTCTCCCTCGCAAGAGACCCACACCGTGTTCAGCTGCTTCGGGTGGTTGGACCTGAGGTCGGCTATGTGAGATTTCAGGTCTCGTGGCATCGCGTCCGGTAGATGCGCGGAGTCATTGTAGAACTCCGGTACCCAATCGAAAATCTGGACAGACGAAGTTTACATTATTGTGAAAAAAAACTTCTAGGCTTCTCTTCGATACACCCTCGATAAAATCCTTTTGATTCAAGTGCGCTAAATAGAATTCTTGTGCATTAAATAGAACTCTTGTGCACTAAATAGAATTCTATTTAATGCACAAAAATTCTATTTAATGCACAAAAATTCTATTTAATGCACAAAAATTCTATTTAATGAAATATACTTATTGTGCATTAAATAGAGTTGTTGTGCATTAAATAGAATTCTCTCGCACCGATCAGGATTTTCCTGATTTGTTTTAGACTAAACGCGAATAATCGCAACTGACCCTGTTGAGCTTAAGAAAGATGCACGGTCCGGACTTGTGATAATTGAAGAAATTGCTCTCCGTGCAAGGGTCCCACTTGTCGACGGAGACAACGCAGACCTGTCCGGGCATCGGTCCCTGGCCGTAGTCGCAAGTTTTTATGTTCGCACCGCGTCCCGGAGTCGATCCTGGCTTCCTGTAATCTACGAAAAAAAGAAAAAAAATCGTACATAACGATCGTTCGACAATCTCACGATGGATAATAATCGATTACCAACCGGCGAGAAATTCCGTTGTAGCGTTGACCCATTTCATGTAGTTATCCTTGTCGCTTCCCTTGAACCAGATGAGCGTGCTCTCGACGTTTTCCGGCGGTGGCATTGGCCGGAATCCCAAACCTTTAACGAATAAAGTAAAACCACTGTAGATAACCATCGCGGATCGGCCAGAGGCATTGGCGGCGATAAACACAAATAAAGCTCGTAATCGCACGCCCGGCAGTGCGATCGGAGGTGAAGCCGAAGGAACGGATGAGAGTGAGGACGTTCGAATTGAATGAATCATAGAAAATTAGGGAAGGTCAACGCTAAAGCGTATCATTTACATAATCAGCCAATTATTCAGTGTGGATTGCGTGCACGTTGGATTTAACGAGTATCATGGAGTTTATATGTATAACTACGTGTATGTACGATTCTATGCCGGCCTCACCAGGATTCGTTCCGATAATCGAGCGTTCCAGCCTCCATTTCGGCGCCCTTGGATCGAGAGTCTGGGAGAAAACCCACCAGCATATCGCCACCAGTGCGGCCAGGACTCCGTAGAATATCAGGTAGAAGAGGCCAATTTTTCCTGCAAAAAAACAACAGACAATTACAAATATTGACACTAATAGTTTAACTTCATTATGTGATGAAGTTGGAACACGTGTAAATCCAGGAAGACGTTGAAATCTGGGTTAAGCGCAGGTGCATGCATAAACCTCGCTGGGTAAAATTCTCTTTCTAAAAGGGTCAAAGAAGGAAAAAACCAATTTTTTCTGAAAAGAAATAAATTTATAATATTGACACTAATAGTTTAACTTCATTATGTGATGAAGTTGGAACACGTGTAAATCCAGGAAGACGTTAAAATCTGGGTCAAGCGCAGGTGCGTGCATAAACCTCGCTGGGTAAAATTCTCTTTGTAAAAGGGTCAAAGGAGGAAAAACAAATTTTTTCAGAAAAAAATTAATTTATAATATTGACACTAATAGTTTAACTTCATTATACGTTCCAGGGAGACTTTGAAATCTGGGTCAAGCGCAAGAGCATGCACAACCTCGGTTGGATAATAGCATACTGTGCTTCAAGGGAGGGAAGTGCGCGATTTTCGCTGAGTGTGAAGTTCGCTATGCGAGCGAGGCGAGGGCAGAAGTCACACGGGGTGAAAATCCGCTTCCTGCCGTTTAGCACACGATACTTTCTCCGACTTTGTTAAAATAACCACATTTCTTGTTTAAATTTAATGCACCGGACAGGAAGTTTTTGTGCAAAATTTGATGGACAATTGTAATGAAAAATTAATGTTAAGTGTATTAAAAACATTCGACACACTTTATTTTTTTTATTTTTAACTTGATATAAAAGTACTTTAATTTTAATAATTTACTTCAATTTCGATGAAAAAGTATATATATTTTTCATCACAATTGTACATTAAATTTAATGTGCCAGTTTTTCCGTAAAAATTGTCAAGCCGATACATTAAATACATTTTTTTTTACCGTGCAGAACAAGTAATGAAAGCGCGCATGCGCACATGTTAGTAACGATCATGGGTCAATAATAGGCGATTTTTCAGCCGTGTCGCAAGTAATGTGTTTATTTCAGCGAAGTCGGGATTTTAGAAAAAAGTCCTTTTTCTAAAATCGTCAAAGTTCTCCCAGCACAGATATATATATATATATATATATATATATATATATATATATATATATATATATATATATATATCCGTGCACGGGCGAACTATGACGTGACAGGGTTTTTCGAGATAGCGCTTTGGAGTTAATTACATTAGTTCACGTGTTTCAATTTATAAGAGGATCAAAATGCCTTGTCAATTGGAACAATCCAATTACGCGCTGATTCGATGCTCTCGAGGCGTCGCGTAGCAAGGACGTCGCCGGAGCGACTTCCTAGATGTGTCCCGTAGCGCTTTTCCACTTCGCGGAATGGCCATCCTCTCCCACTCGAAGGACCGTTCGGCGAAATCGCAGCGCGGCTTGTTAACGTCATGTTTCAGCGGGCTCGATCGCGAGGCGAGCCGCCTCTTGGATTCGTGTTGTAAACAATAGTGGCGGAAATATAGCAGGACGATACGCGAAACGCGACACCTTGCAATCTGGCCGCATATCGGTGTCAATCTCACCCTCGGATCGCTTTACTGGACAAGAGATAAATATAACTTCATTTTTTTACGAGACGCAACATCAACACACGTTGAGGCTGGATGGTATTTTTTTTTTTTTCAACAGTAATAGAAATAAAAAATTGTTTACTCGACGAAGAGTTTTGACGAAGAGTTTCAAACAACAATTCCGAACCACATGATTCGATGCATTTATTCGTGCCGAAGATTAATACGATATGAATTTTGGACCAAAGTCTTACAAAAAAATGTCTTATTTACAAAATTCTCGTTCCGATGCTGACCCTTTGAAGCACAGGTGATACACGTAATTGAATTCAGAAAAAATGCATTAATAACCAACCCATGTATTTGAAAATCCATACTTGCGGGTCTTTTTTTTATTAATAAATAAACGTATGTATGTTTCAAAGAGTTAAAATTACCGTTCCATCAATCGTGCACTGAGAAAAAAAAATGTAGGGGCTAAAATCAACTAAATATATATTTTTCTCTCAATAGTCGCTATAACATATTTCTTCGCTGCAGGGACGCGATAGTGAAGAGAAAGCATGAAAGTTTCCGATCGGACGTTAATTCGCCGACCGCAAGAATTTCAATTTTATTTAATTAAATTACATCCTTGCAACGAAGAAACATAAAATGGCTCACGTAGTCAGCGTTAATGATAATAGAATTTTTAATACCTTAAAAATTCTCTCCCCGGAACGACATCGAGGGGATTGTATTAATTATAGACAAAATTTACAATGTCAGTGAGAGAAAAAAAAAAGGAAAAGATTTAACATAATCGCTGTACAAGGTAATGACTTTCCAGCCTGCCCATCCGAGTGTTTCAATGCGATATCCAGATTCATCCAGCCGAGCTTTCTGGGCCATTTGTCAGAATGAAGAAGACGGCGAGAGTGTCAAAATAAATTGCCGCCCCGCATTGACCCGAATGGCCCGAATTGGAGATCCAAGTTAATCCGGCTCGGACTGCCAAGGGGCCGTCGGTGGATTTCGCCTTCTTTCTCTCCATCCGTTAACATTGACAATAGATAAATCTGTACGAGAAACGCGCGCGCATGAATGTGTTGGCCACGCACGGACGTTCGCTCGACTGGGATGAAAAGCCGCGTGGACTCGGCGTGGGTGTACCCTTCGGAATGGCCCTAGGTTACGTAATGTCGTAATGCTTCCATTTAACGCCAATTGACCTCGTTGTACACGGTTTGCGCTAAGGGAAGTTCAACAATTGCCATTCAGCGAGAGACGTCGCTAAATGTCTGTGTGTGCCCCGCTCCCGTGCGTGTGTCTCACTCGAACCTTGTGCGCCAAACTACTTCCGGATTCTCGTCGTCGTCGCCTCGCGGTGCAGTTACGTAGCTACGCACCGTGCCTTTTTTCCCCGTGAATTTTGGATTGGCCTGCTTCGTTATATACGATATATGCATATCGGATTCGTCATTTAATATATGTATGTCATATTCGTTATTCAATATATGTATATCATATTCGTTATTCAATATATGTATGTCACATTCGTTATTCGATATATGTATATCATGTACGTTATACAATGTATGTATACTTATGTTGTCTCGCACAGATCGCATGGTTCATAGCATGTGGAAATCCATTCCATATGAAATGAAAGTTCGGAATTTCGAACTCCATTACGTATGCTTATGAACACCAGAATTCCGAAATTAGGGTACATAGAATGGAATTTTGAAATCCGTTCTATGTTCTATAAAAACCGAAAGTCTGAAATTACAGAATGTAGAATGGAATTTCGAAATTTTGAAATACATTCTATATGCTATAAAATCCGACTGGGGGGGTCCACTTCACCGAAAGGGGGGTTCAATTGGAGGGAGGGGGAATAAGCATCCCAACCAACAAATTTACAATTTTTCAAAATATATATAAGATTATATTAGTTATAAAATATATGTATATCATATTTGTTATACAATATACGTATATTATATTCGTTATATATATATATATACATTGAAAGTGAACTTATGGTGTCATTCAGCGCCAGGTTAGTCCAAGTCCGTATTGCCCGACAACAAACTCTCCGCCGTAGAGCATATACCGAGATATCAACACGAACTGGCTTCCGAGTTAATTACACAAGGAGAGCGTGTAATCTCGGAATGACCCGACCTTTAGATACCGCGTACGGCTTCTATAGCGCCATTTCACACTTTTGCAGACTCGTCTCTTCGGCCCTAATTTCCTTTAACCCTGACTTTTCCACGCCTCCGCCCTCTCGCCGTGAGTGTGCAATGTGTTTTTTGAACCGTCGGCGATCGCTTCACGGTCTATAGGTTGTAAAAAACTGAGCCAACCACGTGGGCTCGTCCTCCGAATATAAAAAAAACATTAATTTAAGAACACAAAAAAATGTATATATCTGAATAAAAAAAAAATATATATATATATACATTTTATCGATTCTCACGGTTCGCAACATTATTCGAGCGCGGTGGTAATCAAGGTCCCTAACAGCTCGTTCGGTGCGATTTCGTTCGACGCTGGGCTGGTACGATGCGGTACACACATGCACCGTTCGTAGGTACACGTGCTCGGTCGAGTCCCCCCTAATCGCACACTTCATCGGGAGCACGCACGCATTAAACCAGTCCTTCGTTTCACAGAACATAGTACGTATGCAAACGAGGAAGTGAGACGCACGCGAGTCGATACGATGTTTTCGTTTTTGTTATTTATTCTTTTTGTTCTTGGCGACCGTGCGCTAAGTACGGGAGTGGCCACCGGTTCCCCACCCATGAACGAGCAGCGACGCGCGACCCGTCGCCATGGTTACCAGGAGCGCGCGCAACGGGGCCTTTGCACAGCACTCCTTCGTTGCGTATCGTCGTTAAGGGGAAGTGAAACAGCTGTGCGTGCGAGAGAGATAGTTGCAATATTCAAATTAACTTTATTCAATGGTGCTAATTTTTTGGAGAAAAGAATGAATTCGCGCCGGATGTGAAATTACCGTGCGCATCCGGCTCGAATTTGCTTTTTCCTCAAAATAATCAGCACCCTTGAGAAAAGTTCATTACAGTTTTCATTACCGACCGCGATATTTCACTTCCCCTTAAAGCCCGAGCGAGCGCGTTACGCCCGGAGAATAGCGGTGACCATCGTCGCGAGAGTAACTCGTTGCCCACCTCCTGCGACCGGGAGCATCGTCATAACATGATTCATAAATTTCTTACACACGCCGTCCGGTATTCCGAGGACGGCGCTGCGACACCGTCAATTACGCGTCTTTCTCCCTCGTCAAATTTTCCGTCGTTCTATCATTATAATGTCACTCGCATGTGCGGGATTTTTTTTTCTTTTTTTTCAGTTTAGTTTTGCCCCGTGGCCAATAACTGGAAGATCGAGACGACGGCATTTCCACCTGTTGCACGGGTCCGAGTTACGAAGCGACGCGGGATTCCGTTCGCCGAGGCCCCTCCCGCGCAAGAAACCGCGCACGTTGCACGACACGTCGACTTTCATTATTTACGATCATCGTTTTCATTCTGTTCCTTTTGTTAATCTATCGCTTGAAAAACGTGCAGCAGCTTAAGCGACGGTTCAACGATGATTTATTATTGTTATTGGTTTTTACTGTAAGTAGGGTGTAGAACCCTGCAAGTAGAAGCATTTGACACACGCAAAGTAGATTCGAGACGCACTGACGACCTCTAGTTATAGTATGAACATTACGGATAAAAGGTTATAGAATCAGCAGCAGCAAAAGGTAATATCGCAGAGAAACAAAGAGTGTTGGCAACCAATTAACAAGGTAACATTCAAGAATCATTATAATGCTGGGCACGATGTTTAATCTGTAGTGAGACAAAGCAAACGCCTACCGTGTCTCTCGAGACTAGAGCGTCGCCTCGTCGCTCACGGCGGACGTCCGCGCAACGTGCTCTCACGACACAGCTCGGCGAAACTTTTAGGTATGGGAGCGGCTTTCGGGAAACGCGCGTTGCAGGAGTCGTCCCGCAGAGGGCTCGATAGGGAACTGGTACGGCGGGGTTCGCAATGACAATACCGGGCTGCCGCCTCCGTGCCGCAGGCGTAACAGGTAGTAGAGGCTCGGAATTCCGGAGAAGCAAGGTGTGCGCACAGGTAACGCGTTAACCAAAAATCGAACGGACGATCAATCCGCCGAGTGTGCCGGAACTATCGGGAGACAGCGAGACGGGCTTACCCCAGCTACTTGCGGTCCTGCCCATGAATGCACCGGTCTCTCGGTTGTAGAGGAACGTCTTCATCGACTGCCGGGCGCTCATGCTGGGCGGTTTCTCGTACGGGTTCATCGACTCCGTGACCAACGCTCTCGACGGATCCTTCGCGACCATTTTGACACGTTTTTACTCTTGTACCTTTTTTTGTTCTTAAATTTCACCGACGATTAGAACCGACTGGTATTCTCCGGTGTTGTGCACACGCGTTTACTTGTCCATTAATTACTTTTTTTTAAGTTTGGTGCACGGTACGAGAGCGAGAGAGAGTAATAAAAACCCGATTGCCGAGAGAAGGGAAAGCGACGCGCGCCAACGCCGCACTGAATGAGCTCGGAACTGTGCACGCTACTGCCTGCCTCGGACAACGTTAGCCTCGTTCGTATCCTACGACGCTGCCAGGTTGACTGAACAGACGTTAGCCTGGGGGACCCGCTTGACGCCCCCTCCCCTCCCCGCCCCTCCCCCTACCCTGTTTACGTTCGCTTACACTCTTCAACTCGCTTCGAAAACCCCTTCCACATCGTTTCCATCGGTGTGCCTCTGCCGTTGCTTTTGCCTCCGATGCCTCTTTGCCTTCCATGGTATAATGGCATGCCAGCTGGGCATAGGTACACCGCCGATCGATCGGTATCGCACTACCTCGACTTTGTTGCCTGAAACAACTGCGACGGTGCGTATATCGTAGGAACCGCTTGACTAAAATCCTGCAAACGTTTTTCATCCTCGGCAATATCGTCGGTGCACTGATTTCTTTTTTTATTCTTGTTTTTGTTTACTTTCTCACCACTAGATAGATAGATATATGGCATTTATTATTCATTAGAATCTGAGGTTTTCTAGGCACGTCATCTAATTAACAATAACTGCGCGTACGCACGCAGCTAATATCTAAGAATAACCGCAAACAAACCGGATAAATAATGAATATAGGACACTAAAGACTAACGCACCGAAAGATAAAGCGCGCATTACCGCGCGGAGAGTATTGTAATCCAAAAAATATTGGACTATCAGATTATGGTCTAGAAAAATGTTTTACACGTCGAGAATGCAGAAAGGGAGTTTTCAATTATTTTTTTTCTGTTTTTGATTGTAGTCATCTGGGCGCTCAGTCGAACGCTCGCTATACTTTGTTATTTCGTTTCTGGGCACGTAACTCGCGGCTTAATCACGGAGACGTCACAACCGCATAAAAATAAAATAAACTAACGCGCTAAAAGATAAATCGCGCATTACCGAGCGGAGAGTATTGCAATCCACAAAAATATTGGACTATCAGATTATGGTCTTGAAAAGTGTTTTACATGTCGAGAATGAAAAAACGGAAGTTTTCAATTTTTTTTTTCTGTTTTCGATAGCGCTAATCGGGTGCTCAGTCGAACGCGCGCTGTACTTCGTTATTTCGTTTCCGAGCACGTAACTCGCGGTTCAATCACGGAGTGGAATAACGATGCATTGTTGATACAGCCTCCTCCGATTCCACCTTACTTTCTGCAAATATTTCAATGGTCGAGAGCTGATTATATTAACAATGTCAAGCCGTTTCAGATAATCTCTGGGGTCTTTCGTTATTTTTCTTTCTATTTTTATATTTTAAGCGCCTTTGCTCACTTGTACGGTGTCTCGTGGAGAAACGAGTGAAAGCAACAGGGTGATGCGCGTGTTTACATGCGGCTACAGGTATCCCGAAGATGGAGCCGTCGTGCACGCTCGATCTGCGTTGACAAATTGGCCCAAACTGGACCAGGCTCGCTCGAACTATTTACATGAGAAAAAAAGTATCAATTGACATCACAGACTATTTACGGAAAATCTATTATCGGAGGCCAGTAGTTAACAAATGAATTATTTATTTATTTATTTATTAACGGGTAGAACCTTTTTACAGGACGATATATATATAACGTCCAAACATTATAATGGCACTTAGAAGAGTCTTGTAATCGTGAATATCGTTTACCGTACACAGCATAATCGGTGTAAATAATCTTACATTAGAAGATAATAAATAGATAATGGGAAAAAATATAAGATCGCTACCATGAATAAGAACGAAAAGAAATGGGAATCAGCCAATTGAAAATAAACTAATACATTTTTTATTAAAAAGATGGAGACATGAATCGAAAAATGGCGGTGTCTCCGTATGCTCATTCGCGAGCGTAGCAATACGTGGATGTTTATTTATTCACTTATTTATTTATTTATTTATTTATTTATTTATTTATTTTATTTATGCGGCTAGAGAGCCAGAGTCGAAACACTAAATTGGGAAAAATGCAATTGGGCAACAAAAACAAAAACCCGACGCGTTACACGAGTAACGAATCTTGCCGCAATTCAACCCGATTAGTTTTAGGCCTGGGCAACAAGTAGTCCTAACAAAACATGACGCCGTGCTCGTTACTGAGCGGAGTACGAGCCTAAACGATTTACAGCCCGAGTTCGCCAGTGTGGGCGATCTTGGTAGATCCGGAGTTGGCCAGTTTCTGCGGAAGCTTCCGACGTAGGTACCGGGAGCGGCACATCCTCAATTAAAATTTGACTCATCAAATGGTTTAACGGCCCTGATATTAACCACGCTAAGAACCACCGTCATCCCCAAAGTACTTAAAAAAATAAATTTTAACAACACATTATTGATTAAAACTTTAATTTCTAGAAAATTTATTTAAGGCTGTTTGGGCCAAGACACGTTGCTGTTCGATTGTTATAAAACTTTGCTAGTTTGCAGGCAAAAGCCCACTGAATCGTTTGCATTTTTTTCATATTTTTTCCGAAAAGACGAACCCCCGAAAGATCAAGCCCCAAAACGGCAATTTATTAAAATAATGCGAAGCCTATCGAAACTATCGAATCGTAAGTGCATTTCGTTGGGTCCGTTAGCCACGATATAAAGATCAGAACATTAGCGATTGTAAATTAATCTGGTATGTCTTATACAATGGATCAATATTATCATCAGATGAGACTTTCCCTAGGAGGAACTAGAATCGTCGAAAATATATTTTTTCCGATGTGGTGTTTTTTCGTGTTCCGTGGTGTCTAGCGGTCCTTGAAGCCCTTGGAGTCCTGGAATTGTCCTTGAATTTTGGCTGACCTTGAAAAAGTCTTGAAATGTCCTTGAATTTTTTATTTCCCCAAACTTTTTAAAAAATGAACTGCACGTATTTCGACGTATTTTTTCCCGCTGAATACGAATCCGCTGACCTTTTTGGGGCTAAAGTACAGTGAGACATTGAAAGTTTTGATTTTATGCACGAAAAATCGTATTTTTGGGATTAAAATGGAAAATATTGGGTTGGGAGTAAAACAATGGTTATATTCGTGATCAGCGCGAAAAAATACGTGGAATATAGCCTTGAAATAAAAAAAATCGGTTGAACAATGATTTTTCCATTTTTTAGCCATTTTTGGAAAAACGTCAATTTTCGTGATTTTCAAAGGTCGATATCTCGGCTCCCATTGGAGCTAGGAAAAATCCGGGGTGCCCATCGTGTTCTACGGGAAAAAATACACAAAATAGGGCCTGGTCCAAAGTTTTACAATCGTTTTATCGTCCCATTCGAGGACGTTGAAAAACGTGAAAAATTGATTGGAAAGGGGTAGCCTTGGAATTTTTGAAAAAAAAAATTTTGTCGGTACGAAAAGTTTTTTCCGTTTATAAAATTAACTGCGACGTATGACGACGTATTTTTGTGCGTTGAACATGAATCTGCTGTCATGTTGTCCATAAGTGTACATAACAATCGTTTAACAAAACAATGCTTTATTCGTACCAAACAAAGAACAACTTTGAACGTATGTCACCACGACTTTTGGTTAAAACAACCAATTTTTTTTTCTCAACATACCCTGATCGATCGACCGAAAAATTAAATTTATGCTCTATAAAACCGGGAAAATTCAATTGTCATTTGGAAAATTTCGTGCCAACCATGAATTAACGAACGCTTTAATTTCTAGACTGGGGTACAGGGGAGGCTTCAAGGCCGCCTCGAGGGGTGGACTCGGTTCAATTCGAAGATTGGCACACGGACGCCGTTGAGTGAATTGGAGGTGCGCTGGAACGGCTGAATGACAAGACGCGGCAGATGAGAGGCGAAGCAATCGGGTTATCGCGTTGCGATGCTTGCAGATTATCCGAGCGGGGCCGGGCGGGGCGGGGGGAGGGGGAGGGGGGGGGGGGTTAGAGGGGAAGGGGTCTAAGGTCAGACAAAAGTGCGCTCGCACTGAGCGGCAGGTTACGTCCGCGAAACAGCGTCAGCGAAGTCATGTGAATCCCACCGATTGTCCTATTCCTGCGCTGATGCCCGGAGCAGCCTCCGCTGGTCCATTCAGTAACGAGCGGCACTGGCCGCAGCAGCGGCGGCGGCGGCGGCATCAGCAGCAGTCACATAATCTGAGTCACACACGAGGCTCTTCTGAATTGACCACATCCTGTCCCTCGTGTTGTACGACATTAATGTCATTGCCGTATTCGGGAGGGGGTAGGAAGGGAAATTGACGGAAGAGTCTGTCGCCTCGCGAGAGCGCTCCCGAGATGATCCCCGACGGCGTCTCGGCGACGATACCGAAGACGAGACGGCCGCACGAAGCGAGGCCCTCAGCAGACACGAGCGCGTCGAGGGGGCGTGACCTTCGATTCTCTGGGACGATTTCTTTTTTATCTTTTATTTTATTCTTTACGATCTAATAACCATAAGATCTTGGCTATAGACGTGCCGAGGAAATGCCTCGTTTCGAAACTGTTATTCCTGATAACAGATTCTTCCCGATGCTTTATATGGCAAAGCAAACAGAGATACAAAACAAACACAGCGAAATGGAGATATTAATGTTGCGGGCCTAGGAGCATCGACTTTGAACGGAGACCTGTGTAAATATAGATGTTTTTTTCGTTTTTTCTTTTCTTCTGTTTTTTGTTGGAACATACGCGGTGTAATAGATCGGTTTTAGAATATGGTTTAATTTCGCGAATTGTCGAGTCGTGGAATCTGCCGACGGGCGAGACGGTCGACAGAGAAACCTGCTTTACCGGAGGTCGTGCGATTCGGTGAGCTCGGAGGGTATCCTCGAGTAAACGCTGCTGCCATCTGTCGGGGGTCTCCGATGCGTTTCTTCGAGTGATGCGAATGCGCTTCGGTCAGGCGAGATGGTAGATCCGTGATAAGCTATTACTACTGGCAGTCTGACGACTCAGCGATTTTTGGAGATTCGAGGAGAGAGATAGAGATAGAGATAGAGATAGAGATAGAGATAGAGATAGAGATAGAGATAGATATAGAGATAGAGATAGAGATCTAAGAATATGATATATATACATTTGAAAACATTTATTCGCTATTCAGAGAAATCGTCAAACACTGAGCCAACGCTTTATTTTGCTTGTTCTCGCTTTCTTTTAAGACGTTAACAAATTTTTTTTATTTTTTTAAAGATTTTTTAGATTTTTTTACTTTTTATTTTTGTGTAGGATGAAACACGCTGATTCCTTTAATGCGAGGACTATCGTTGTATCAGCATCTCCGTTTAAGATACGCGTTACACGAAGAGATATTCACGCACAGGCAATCGCCACCTTTTGTACATATTCTCGTTTATTCAATTTCATTTACGTTCTTTTTTTTTTCTTATCGTTGACCAGCCGCGCTCGTGCTTAAGGATTCTGCGGTTGTTCACGGTTCACTCGGAAATATTAGCAAAAAGATCGACATCAGCTGACTACTTTTTTTAATCGATATTTTATAATTTTTTTTTTTTATTTATCATTATCGTTATTAATAACCGCCAATGACTATTAACGATCGTGGACCCACGAAATGAATCGCGCACGTTTGTCGAACCGCACACTAATCGCAAACGTGAAATCGTGCAGCTTGCGACGCGTACTTTGATTTTAATTTAATTTAATTTGTTTTTAATTTTTAATGTTTTTTTTTCAAGTTTAGCACCGGGCAATCGTAAACGCCTCCTCGCGAGATTATCGCGCGAGGAACATCGCGCTCTTTTTTTTTAATCATTCAACGCTAAAATGAATTATGGATATTTATGTACACATAATTATTATGTGCGCCTATGTACATGCGTCGAATCTTAAATACGTTTTCTTTTTGTTTATGTTTTTTGTTTCTTTAGCATAAATGGGCGATTATTATATTCTTCGCGTCGAACGAAGAAACCGTACGTACTGACAGATTTAATTACCGTGAATAATCGGTTATTCTATTTTATTCTTATTTAATAAATGCGTTGCGTGCCGCATGCGTACGTGCATATATTATGTTTAATCATATATTCAATATATGTATATCAATTGTCTTTGGATCGAGCAAGAAAGACACAGAGCAAATACACCGAAGGAATGTAGACGAAGATAGTCGTCGTTGCGCTCGACAATATTCATTGCGGCGCTTAACGTCGAAGGTTTAAAATTAATCGGAGGTGGATTTCTTTCGCTCCGTTAATTTAAAGATTTTTTAAAATACAAGTAGTATTATACGCGCGATTACGAATTAATTCACTTTAGAACATGCACATTACAACGCGTTTTTAATATTAAAACACCTATGCGTAATGCGATTAAATGGTTTATCCGTCATAGTCGGTTAATGGCGCGACCGTTAATGTATAATTGTGATTTTTCTTTTTGGTTTATAAGCATTCGCGTTATCGTAATAATCGTGGGTAACAATATCATTAGAATTACGACCGATTAATATTATAATTATCATATTTAAAACCGTGAAGTTGTGTCGATGGCGTAATAAAAGTCTGACTGAGTAATATCGTTATTAAAGTCGTATATCACTGGTTAATACATTGATGCACATCTCGTGGTTGACATGTTTGTCGTATATTTGTATGTATGTATGCGTGTGTACATGTGTGTGTTTGTGTTTGTGTGGTGTGTATTTTATTTATTTTTATCTTTTTTTTTTCGTTTTCTTTTTCTTTTTTTTCGACCTTCTCTTCTTTATTTGCACAAATTTTTGCGCGCAAAGCGCCAACGATCGTAATTAAACATTAGTTAAGTAACCGTATCGTGCGGGAGTGCCTAACGAATCCCGTACACCTATAATATAATATAATATAGAATATGTCTACGATGGATTACAACGGCTTCTCGCCCGGTAGTATTGTTAATTATTAATTATATATCATTAACGATCGGTCGGACTCGAAGCTGAGCACACACGCCACCCACTCGCAGTATCGTAGATCCTTTTAAGCACGACCGCCTGGACTGATCGAGAATATTTAACATCAGTGCCTGAACAATCCTCTTTCTCTCACTCTCGCTATCTTTCATGCACTCGAACGTTCACTTTTCTCTCTCTCTCTCTCTGTCTCTCTCTCGCTCTCTCTCTCTCTCTCTTCCACTTTTTCTCACATACACACACACAGACACACACGCTAACTTTCTCTCACACTCTCTCAATCTCACTCTCACACTCGCATTCACTCGCACACCTTGCCTCTCTTTCTTTAATACTTCAACAACGTTAGATGTCCATTATTAGAAACAGCTCATCTATATATGATGAATATAATCGCTCTCAATCCGTTCTCATCTTTGCAGCGGTTCACAATAAATAACAACTATGATAATCAATTAAATACGTTATGCCGTTTAACGCGCTTTCTTTTTTTATCAAGTAATTTCTTCATTTATTTTTTTAATTCTTTTTAATATTCATTCTCTTTCCTTTAATTTCATTTAATCGTAAACGATCTAGCGTCTCGTCTCTCGTGCTTTAATCAAACGAGGCTCAAAACGAAGGCCCGATAAACTATAATGTTTAACTTTTTCATTTTTTTCTTCATCACATCTCAACCTTTACTATATTAAATCTTTCGTCCGATCATATCGAGCAATAAATATAGCGATTAAAATTAGAACAATAATAGATAATGCGTCAGTAAATGGAATGCGGTGCCGCCGATGATAAACGGCGCCCAACGTCCTCGTGCACCATGCGATCGTCCCGCGAGGCGAGGCTCGCTTGGAGTCGTTCGAGGGAACCGACTTGCGAGAGGATCCACACGAAAAACGCACACGCTGGGCGCCGATTACTTCCTCGATGTGTATGTGTATTTGTTTTATCGTTTCTTTTTTTTTTCACTTTACTATTATTCTTGTTGCTGCAGTGTTGCTGTTTGCTGATGCCGATACGCTCTCGTCTGCTACTGGCTTGCACGCGGTGTTTTTTTTAAATTTATTTAATTCTTTTTTTCACTTTTTTGTTTGTTTCGTTATTTATTCCAAATTCTCGACTGGCCGCGGACTAGAACGCCTTGACACACGAATGGTCGATACGACCAGCCATCTAAAAGTACCTATGGATTCGCCTATAATACGACTGCGTGTACTATAGCACTAGTATATCAATACGGTACAATATAATCGTAAACATTCTTCGTATAATCGATCATATACGGATATCACTAGGCTGCAGAATAAATCCTCTCGCGCGCTTACCTCGATCGGATCTCGAAGCTCAAGCAGTTTTTTTTCGTTTTTTTTTCATTTTTTTTTCTCGCTCTACCTCGCTCGCCGGGGTCACATTTACGCTTACAGTATTTATCAATTCGTCCATTTCGATACTCTCGCCACCTCCGCCCCCTCGCGCTTCTCTCATCCCTCATTTCTTTCCACCCCCGCGTCTTCGCGATTCATTCACCGAGCACATCATTAAGTACGTTTGCGGATCTTTGATCCTTCGTCTCGTCGGGTTTTTAACTATTTTTTTATCACGCGTCCTACAATTCTCTTTGCCGCCTAAGTAATTCGATTAGCCGCGGGATTTCTTATCCTACCGAGCTCTCGGCAGCCTTCTTTTTTTTTAGTTTGTTTCTTCTTTCTTCTTTCGAGCAGTCGCAATTTTTCATTTTTTTTTATGCTACAGTCTTACGCAAACGATTAACGACAGAAACCACGCAAAGATCTTTTAACAAAATTTTACAAATCGAAATTATAGAAGAGGCGTAATTTTCCGTCGTCGAACGAATTTATCGACAGTGTTTAATTTTTGTTGTTGTTGTTGTTTTTTTTGTTTTTAATGTTTCTCCGAGGTACCGACCACCCCGCTGTTCCATCGGCGTTAAAGCTAAACAATGAGCGTGAGCTTGATAGCGCGAGAGAGATATATAACCTTAGCGAGAGAGAGAGAGAGAGAGAGAAGAGAAGAGAGAGAGAGAGAGAGAGAGAGATTTGAACGTATGTCGTCGCTCTTTGTGCAGTGCTTGATCCGAGTGAATGTCTCTCCATGTATTTTATTTATACTATTTCTATAATTTTTTTTCCCCCGTTTATCCATCGTCTTTGCCCGTTATTCTCTCGTTTCGAATTCTTTGTGCTCCCCAATGTGGTTGGTGTCCCTGTATATGCGCATGTGTTTTTGTGTTTGTGTGCGGGGTCGGGTGAGTCGGGCTCGGGGGTGGGGCGAGGGGGAGTGTTTCATTATACACCGGAAGATAAGTCCGGAGCCGTCCGTTCTGGATGATGCTGGCAGTCGAGACGACTATAAACTTTTTTTTTTGTTTTTGCCGTTTAAGATTTATTTATTTAAACTTACGATCATCATGAGAGGGGATCCCGGCGAAGCGCGAGATCGCGGCAGCTTGTTTTCTTTTTTGTTTCGTTCGATTTGATGAATTATAAATGAAAGAAGACGACGAGAAGAAATAGGGGAGGCAGACCGACAGAGATGAAGGGCGAGTACGGGGGAGTAGCGTATGCAGCGAGCGAGCGTGTTCTTTTTTTTGGGGGATCAGCGTTTTTGTTATTGTTGTTTTTGTTGTTTGTCATTTTGAAACAGAGGGTGGTCGGTGCGAGGCTCCCCTAACGAGGCTGCCTCCGAGAGAAACACGCTTTCGATGCAGTTGTTTTTTTTTGTTGTTGTTTCTTTTGTTTTTTTTGTTTTTGTTTTTTTTAATGATCTTTCTGCTGTTCGCGCGATATTTAAACAGCTTAATCGACCATCAGCTCGAAGTGAACGGAGCCGCGTCTGTCGGCTTTGTCGTGGATGATGTTGCGAGCCCACGCTTTGCACTCGATGTTGATCAGCACGTTACCTGCATGAGACGAAAGACGATATCAATCTATCAATATCAATTTTTTATTTATTAAATGTTCTCTTTTTTTCTTTTTCTTTACTCACGCGCTGGCTTCTCGAAGTATACAGCGACGAGAGGACTGAGGTATCCGGGTGTGTTTTTGTACGGGAAGTAGTAGCCCGGAAAACCGGCCGTGGGGTGATACTGGATGGCGCCCATGTTCTCGATATCGGCGGGATTTTCGCCCTCGCACGATATCCAAATTTTCTGGAGCTTGTCGAGGGCGTCCGGTCGACCCGACTTGGCCTCCTTTATGCGGTTCTTAATGTTGGCCGGCATATTGTCCGGCAGGACGTCCGTGTAGTTGTAGAATTCCGGCTGCCATCCGAAGATCTGCGGAAAAAGAGCCGGACGATTAAAATTGTTTTACTACAATTATAACAGCATTGTAATATTGTTATTATTATACATAATTATCAGAGTGCTTTTTTAAATTATTTTTATATGGTTTGAATCAGAAAATTGTTATTTTTTTTTACCTTGTTCAGCTTGAGGAAAATGCAGGGCTGTCCTACGTCGTACTTGTAGTGATTACTCGCCACGCAGGGTCCGAACTTCTCGATGTCGACCTCGCATGACTTGCCGGGCGGAAGTGGGGTCTTTCCGTAGTTGCATGGTACTCTGTGCTCGTGGCCGGCTGGACCCGGTGCTCCTGGCGCGGGTGGCTTGTACACTGCAACATTTCAAAATAAGTTTAGCCGTTTATTGTAGAATTATAAAAAATAAATGATTATTGTAATTTATTATTTTTCTATATATGATTATTATTAAAAAAGAAAAATGTTCATACCTTCGAGGAAGCGATCGAGGGCTTTCGTCCAGTGAGCGTAATTTCCCTTGTCGGATGTCTTGTACCAGATGAGAGTGCTCTCGACGTTGCTGTCTGGGGGCATCGGTCGGAAACCAAGACCCGGATTACTGCCGATCAACGAAGCGTCCATTTGCCACTTAGGCTGGGTATAATCGAGGGTCTGATAGAAAACTGCGAGCATCACACCGAAGAAGACCGTCAACACTCCGTAGAAAATAACGTAGAACAGCAGGATCTTGGCTGTAACAGAATAAATGTCGATTAATCGCTGTTCAGTCAACAATGAACGTTAACACTCGCACGAAAAAAAGTATATGTGGCGTATATCCAACAATATATCCCCGATACACGAAGTATCGGGGATATATTGTATACTTTATCGTTTATTATTTATTGATATAAAAAATTGTTTATATCGCATATAAATTTCGATTATATTTCTGCAAATATATCGATTCATTATTGATAAGCTATTAATATAATCAATACATTCGTATCAATCCATGGAATATTCGAATGCATATTTTTTGGATAGATTTTATTTATTCGCGAAAAAGTAGTTTATCTTCTCATATAATAATATAGGGTAAAAGTGGTGAATATGGCCCACCTCGATTAACACGTAATTCAATGATATATGGACCGGGCCATATTCCCCACTTTTACCCTAATAATAATTTATCCTCGCGGCTTGTGGTGGGCTTTTATTTTTGTACGACAGCATGTTTCGTCCAGTACAATCGAAACTATCGACGTTACCGTCAGAACGACAATCGAAACGAAGATTTGGCCCATCCCTGTCCACCGTTCCACATGTGTCGAGGGGGGTTGAGGTAAGTTATCAGTGCGCATGGACGGCGAGGCGTCGCGACGCCCCGTTGGCGAATGGTGTGGCTGGCTGGCTCGTTCGGTACCATTCGCGACGAGGTTGCTTGACGAATCGATTTGCAGCGACGATGTTCTCAACGGGAGCGCGAGGAGCGAGATATCTAAACCTTGCCTGTTATGTCAACCGAACGAGCACTCGTTCGATCGCACCGCACTTTTGCGGGACGGTTCGCCGATAAGATTATCGAATTCTTGGACATCGTCCAAGTGGTTGCTCGCAGGTGAAATCCTTGAAATCCTTGCAACCCTTCTCTAGCGAGACAATACCCGATTCGCCTTATCACCGATTAAAATTGGTCGTCCAATGCACACTCGGCTAGATTAGGGGCGAGTGGGGCAAAATGGACTTACAAAAATAAAATCCCGTCTCAAATGGCGGACAGTTCATCTTGCCCCGCCCAATCCGATTTTCGATAGTTCGGGCCGTTGCGAGATATCTCTCTATAATACAGGGTGTCAAAATGGGACACCCTGTATATCGAAAGAGATCCGATTCGCCTTATTGCCGACTAAAATTGGTCGTCCAAAGCACACTCGGCAAGATTAAGGGGGAGTGGGGCAAAATGGACTTAAACAAAAAAATCCCTTCTCAAATGGCGGACAGTCCATTTTGCCACGCCCAACCCGATTTTCGATAGTTCGTGCCGTTGCGAGATATCTCTCTGTAATACAGGGTGTCCGATTTACAGGGTGTCAAAATGGGACACCCTGTATATCGAGAGAGATTCGACTTGCCTTATCGCCGACTAAAATTGGTCGTCCAAAGCACACCCAGCGAGATTAGGGTAGGGTGGGGCAAAATGGACATTAAAAAAAACGTCCCGTCTCAAATGGCAGACATTCCATTTTGCCCCGCCCACATATACATACATATCGAGAGAGATTCGACTCGCCTTATCGCCGATTCAAATTGGTCGTCCAAAGCACACCTAGAAAGATTAGGGTAGAGTGGGGCAAAATGGACATAAAAAAAAATCCCGTCTCAAATGGCTGACATTCCATTTTGCCCCGCCCAATCCGATTCTCGACAGTTTGTACAATTGCGAGAATTTGGACATATATATATATAAATCAATTTCCCCCACCTCGTATACTGAAAGGGTAAAAAATGTTTGTGCATTTAACAAGTATTTATTGTCCACGAATCTCCACAAATCTTTTGACCCCGTTAATTTTACAATCTTTCTCTTTCCAGATGCAAAAATACGGTATAAGAGAAATTCTCAAATCGACGAGAAAATAAAATCATCGTCATTTAGGGAAGAGAAAAAAGAGAACGTTTGTTAAAACAATTTTTAACTGTGCGGTAGAAATGTTAGAGCGTTACATCGGGATTGGGCGGGGCTTGCACGGGTCTTGCGTAACGCTCTGGAATTTTCGCCGAGGCAGTAGCGACGGACGTTACCGATCAGACGGGTCCGATTTTAGTTTTTCTTTAAATCCGTGAGATCGATCCGATTTTTTTTTTAATTCGTGAGATCGAACGAATCCTTTCCGTTTTAAATCGAGCGAGTTTTCTCGACGAGTGCCGACCGTCGAGTGGCACCGACTGACGTATCGAGATCGCGGGTTCGGCTCGCATCGTCCGAGGACTGGAACAATTATTGTGCGCCGACTAATTGGCCTGAATTGATACTGAGCAAGACGTAACGGTGGACGATTCTCGCTTATGCGAAACGCCGACGACACGACGAAAGAGCAGCGGCCGCTGCATCGCGTCCGATCACCAATTCTGGAAAAGCATTCCTATTGACCGAGCGTCTCGCTGATCAAACGATTAACGCCGAGTGATATATCGAGAGCGCAGCGAACTCCGACTATTAACGGCGAAATCCCGCTCGTCGGTGACCTTGATCGACCTTAGGTTCGGCAATTGATATATAAATAATTTATTTATAAATGATAATTTATTTTAAAATTTTATATATTTTTTTTCTTTTTAAAGATCAAAAAGACGGATTTTCAAGTCTGTGCAATCGGTACGTGAAATCTCGTCTATTTATATCGCTGTAAGTTCTCTTGGACCACCGTCGTTGGCCTCCCGCACCGCGTGACTCTTCCAGTTAACCGCAGGACTATCTCGTTAAACATCGACGCAACCGTGTATCGTTAAAGTATATATTTATAGTGCCGTTTAATAGACGCCCATCGACGAGCGATGTCGATGTTGCGTGCTCTCCAAGGCGTACCACCCTGTTACGCAATAACCACGCGCTCGAGATTCCGAAGAATTTTTTTTTTCAATTATTTATTCCTCGACGTGAATCTTCAGTGAATTTGCCGGCGAGACTGTCAACAAATATTTTTATAATATATAATCTATAATTTGTAATTATATTATTTTTAGGGAATTTTTTCAAAGAATTATAAGCAATGCCATTTAACGAATTTAAATTAAATGCACCGGTTTCAGCGAATTACGTTCAATTGAAAATTTACGATTTATCGAAATTAAATTAAATCTCCCGGTTTCCGCCGATTACGCTTAATTGAAAATGTTCACCTTTCTTTCAACTAAATTTTTGTACTATTGTGGGATAGAAATATGTTATGGCGATTATTGGGGAAGAAACGTTCAATTGATGTCAGCCATTTTTTTTCAATGCATGAATTTAATAAATCTTTATCCGCTATATTTTAATAACGGTTTGATCTCTATTGCTAAGCGTATTGCAAAATCCGATTTTGAATCGGCGCTAATTGTGCAACTGTATAAGCTGAGGCGTTAGAGTCGAGAGAAATAACGAGAAGAGTCCAAGTCAGGAGACTCGGGTCGTGCGATGGAACACGCCTCGTCGGAACTTCCGGGAGAGGTACGGACAAGGCCGAAAGGGTCACACCGCTGGCCGCACGCCCAACGATGGCTTCGTCGGCTCAGGAAATGCTAGACGAGTATATCGAAGAGCCAGCACGGGCGCAGCGGACTCCCGAGCCGAGAGGAAAATCATATAGACAGCGGTCTAGCAACCCCGCAGTAACTGACACAAAACCCCCCCTTCGGCCCTGCGCCATCGCAAATGATTCATCGACGATCCTCGTTCGAAATTCACCCTTGCATTTTGCACCCAATAATTTTCTCGTCTCTCGTCGTACACAATAAAATATTAAGATACGAACGAAAATGCACTGCCGTGCCGGATAATAGTGCTACGACCCCGATAGTCGTAGTGCAGGGTAGGTTATTGATCCCCAACGGCGCGTGAGTCCCCCCTCGGCACAAATATCCGCATTGTGTCCGTTATACACTATTCCCTACAGTCGCAGCCGAACTACATTTAAACTTGTCTTACAGCACGAGAATCCTTTTCGTTCGATCGTCGTCGATCGTTTTCAAACGGCGGCGACTTTCTCTACACAATTTTCATTTATATTTACACCCGGTTGTCCGGTTCGTTCATGAAAAAATGATGCTGAAAAAAGATAGCCGTACATTGCGGATCGCAAATACAATGTCTTCCGAGGTTAGAAAACCTCCCTCGAAAATAACCGAGCATAAGATTACGTCTTCGCAGCCCCGTTTGCCTTCGACAGAATTCCGTCGCAAAGTAGTATTTCCCCTTCGATCTAAAAATATCTCATCGGTACGATAACGAATTAATCGTACTAATTGACATTCCTAACGGAGGCTATTCGGTGCAGCGTCGTTCAAGGCGAGAGCTTCGGGGCTCCATCACCTGTGCACCCGCTTCTACGTCACTGGGTTTATAGTGCGCCTCTCTCGCCGTACATCCTCCTAATCGATCGTGCCAGCAGTCTGAATTTTCTAGGACCTTACAGTAACCATCCCGAAGACCCGCCGGTCCTCCCCGCCGCTCGAGGACTCGACGCTCTGCGGAAACCCGAACGCCGCTCGAGGGGATAAAACCGAAATCATCGAAACGATAAAAGTTGGGTTATGTCTCAGTCGGTCGCGGCGTCGATTACAGAGCGGGGAGACTCGGAGAGGCGACACCCTCGTCGGCAATTAGTTTCACACGATCGATGCGTGAAGAAGACACGGAAGTGTTACGTATCCACCCCAAGACAGAGAGAAATGTCGGAGGTTGCTATTGTCCACGCAACAAACACGAATGACCTACTTCGCGATGGTGCGCCTCGACAGAGCGAGAGACCGCAACGAAAAGGCTTCGTTGCTCCGTGCGCGGAGTCATCAAGGGTCTCCCGAGATGATCGATAATTAGAATTTCGAATCGTTCATCGCAGCGTCCTCGGAGTCAATTGACGAAACGACGCGAGTGTCAAACAATCGGCGACGCTCTCTCGCCTCTCGTTCGAACAAACGAGCTCGCCGAATCTACTATTTTAGCGGGGCACGAAATTCTATGGTACGGAGGAAAAATAAAATGGCAGGGGCGTGTGAGGGCGCCAGAGTCGAGAAATTGGAACGGGCCGCGATGGCGTCTAAGAGACTGTGGTAACAAACGCGACGAGTGGCAGACGTTTTATTGATTCGACGAGAGATCGATCGAGCGAGGTATAAGAGAGAGCCACCCTCGCAGATATCTGCAAGGAATAATCGTATTCCGGTCGGCTGCGCCGGTGCGGCCGATTCTCGGCGGCCGTCTCGAGTGTTACGTCACGACCGCTGGTATGGATGCAAAACAAGGTACGGACGAAAAGTTACGAGTGGGAGAGGGCAAACTTTACACGGTGGCGCATAAGGGACCTTTGTGCCTCCGAGCCGAAGTGGGTTGTGGGCCAGATGTTATTTAGGGTGAATACCGAAAGCCGCAACGTTACGTTCGTCTATGGAGGGCACATGCAAGGAGCGTATTGATTTTTCGGAACTTCTAGCCTAGGCCGTGATATACTTTTTTCTGACTCGGTGAGGCTCCGGATTCGCTTCGGATACAACGATGATGAATTAAAGTCGAATAAATATATCGATTTGTGTGTACATAGAGAGCGAATGCGGCGGATAAGCTCGAAATAACGAAAGAGGTGGGCGATAGTTCGTACTAGACGGATAGTTTACGAGGATGTAGCAACGTCATGGGCGTAGCAACCGAGAAAGATTTTTCCGCTGACGGAAGGGGCGTTAATCGATTAACCGTCGCCGGGAGGGCGAAGGGGAGGGGGGCGGGGATGCGTTTTTAGATAAACGGAAAATAGACCTTCTCTACCTGGAATTAAATAATGAATTATTGTCGGATCGAAGCTCATCGAGACACCATACATTGTTCCATGATGCTTGCGTGTAAGATCAGCGAGAATATAAGAAAGAACGGAGTACGCGTTAAGAAAGAGTTTAGGAATAGATTTTTTTTTCTCCTCTTTTTTTCTTTTTTTTTTACGTCGAAAGTAAGAATCGTACTCACCCCAACTGGCGCCCGTACGACCCATGAACTGTCCCGTCTCGGAATTCCATAGGAAGATCCTGAAGCCTTCCCATTTTCCTAGCTTCGGCGGAGGGGTGTAATACTGCTCGACCTTATTCTTGTCATCCATCGCTGATCCCGGTCGTGGCTCGTTGGCCCGTCGAGTTTATCCGCTTTACGTTTTCTTTTCTTTGTTATATTATATTTTTTCTTCAAAAACCCGAAAAACCTTTTCTTTACGATATATATATATATATTTTTTAAAATGTTTTCTAGGACGAGCCTCCTCGATCTCTCGGCGTGCGGTGTCGACGGCTCGACGCGGACGGGAACTCTGCCGCGATCGAACAGCTCCGCGGGCGAGGACGCAAAGAAGGAGTCTCGTACCGTTCCAACGTCCCCGGTGGTGCTGCTCCACTCGGCGACTCTCGTCCGGCCAAGGGATGAATATTGAGCGATCGAATACAGAGAGACCCCCAGACCAGCTTCGACCCCGCGACTCGTGCGCAAACTCCGAGCTCGAATTTTACACCAGCGAGCATGAACACATGTATAACCCTCGCCCCCCACCCAACCCCCCCGGACCCCCCACGAAGGGACCGGGCTTCGTCGTCTTCGTCGCCGCTGACGATTTCGCTACCTCCGCGCGCAACCCCACTTATGTGTTCAGCCCCCTTTTATTTTTATTTTTTTTATTTCTTCTATTTTTTTTTTGTTTTTCTTCTCTCTCCTCTCCCTCTCGCTTCCGCATCCGCGATGTTCGATCGGCTCGATATTACGTCTGCTTTCTCGTCCCGTCGCCGCCTCTTCCGTCCACCCTTTTCTGCTGTACCGTCACGGTATTACGATGGAGGGGGGGGGGGGGGGGGGGGGGTATTATGCACTCGCGAAGAAACGACCAAATATCGCTCTGTATTATCTATGCGCGGATGGACCGTTTCGTCGCTGTGCCAGTCGCGATCGGACGTCAGGCTTCGACTGCTTTGACGCACCGTCGACGCTGCCCCGCGACAATGCTCTCCCGGCTATGCACAGACGCTTTTAAGCTTAAAACACTTCCTCTTGTGATACGAGCGATATTTCTTCCGCGGCCGGAAATTGCGGCGAGCCCCTTCCGATAAGGTCCAATGTTTCGACAATTAAATATGCTTTGTATTTTGCAACTATGCCGTTGGGACGATACAACGACTATTCGTAACGACCAACGAATAACTTGTACAATTTTTTTGCACAGTTTTTTTTTTATTGTCTGCGGGACGGAATAGAATTACGAATGACCGCTTAGATTGGTTGGTAACGTTTTTTTTTTTTATTAAATATCTTATTACAGGAGGTTAAAATATGTATAATGCTTTCAGATAACAGAATTTACAAATATATCTCAATATTTTCCATATATATAGTGTGTATATACACATCACATGTTTGTATGTAAACTTCTTTTTTTTCATTTTTTTTTCTTTCTC
The DNA here is from genome assembly GCA_917499995.1 of Ichneumon xanthorius. Lineage (NCBI taxonomy): Eukaryota > Metazoa > Arthropoda > Insecta > Hymenoptera > Ichneumonidae > Ichneumon > Ichneumon xanthorius. Next base: position 19,319,144 of record OU824202.1, on the reverse strand, counting down.
TTCTTTTTTTTTATACTATTATATGTACATGACCTAGAGTGGCACAAACTCGCACACGATTTTTTTCCTTTTTTGTTGTTGTTGTTTTTTTTTAATCCAACCATAAATTCATTCCTTAGTAAATAAAGCATAAGCACAAAATTCTTTTTCTCAAGCAATCTCAAAACAAGTCTGAACAATCACCAACGCAGTTAATCTTTTTTTTGTTTTTTTGTTTTTTTCTTAATGTACAATTTTTGTTGTTGTTTTTTTTTTACACATTCATTCGCGCGATATATCGCGAGCGCATTCCAGGCTCACTCGAATTTGTTGCATCGCGCCGCTTCGAACTGGCAGGCTGGATGAACGTTAAATAAATCTCATTCGCATCACTCCTATCACCGTCTCGCAGTATTTATGATCACTCGGATTTGTTGGATTTTTTTTAAGCACATATTGTCTCCATCGTCTTAACAAGCACGGTGCTCGTTTCACTCATTCGTCAAAATCACGCACGCTTCTTCTTCCTTGCTCATTCATCCTCTCGCTACGTAGCCGCCTCTAAATGGCTCGAGCCCTAAATTAAACCCGAAATGGCAATTGTTTCCTCGCGACAGATTCGACACTCGCGACGTTGTACGATAAAGAAAAATCCATGAACAATAAAAACGAAATTAAAGATCATTTCACTCTCGGAGACTGTTTCACAAATCGCAAAAAAAAAACAAAAAAAAAACAAAGAATACATTGTACTACGTGGGTAAGTCACTTATTGCCGACGCAAAAAAAAAAATAATAAAATAAAATGATACAGATGTGTTTGACTCGCCTCTCTTCGATCATCCGATGGCTCCCTCGCTAAACACCGCTTCCTTATCGGAGAGGTGAAACGCAACAAAATCTCGGAACTCGTGCCCTCTCACCCTGCCTCTGTTCACTGCCCATTCGCATATCCTCGTACTCTCATCTTACTTATCACGATTTTTGCGGATCGTTATTTTTTTTTACACTTATTTTCACATCGTTTATTACTATTAAATCTCTTCAGCCCTCCCCTTCTCTTATTACTCTGCCGCGAGTGATATGGTTTCTGTAACGTTTTGATTTTTTTTTCTTTTTTTTTCATTCCTAAGCATTAATACTGATTTGATCAAGTGAATTTGAACTCTTGAAAAATATCGGGATACTCAAGTACGAGCCCATTCTTATTGTACGGCCTTCGGCTCGTGGAAGGATCTTTCCGCTGAATCGAGGATATACAAGAGCAAGGTATCTTTTGAGCGACGTCTCTCTCGATGAGGAAATTTATTATCTGTCTTTTTGTGCGTTTTAAATCCTCCGAACTAATAAACGAAATTGTTTTTTAAAATAGAATCGATCAAGGATCAATTTTATAGTATATCTCTCGTTCAGTGAAAATTCCTTTCGAAGCCTGATAACAAAATGATTTCTCTCTCTCAACCTCTCTCGCTGCATTCGATTTATGGATTCAACAATAATATCGACGAATTCTCAACCAGGAAGTCCAGTCGGAAATTAATTATCGCAATGAATTTCAATGTTCGGACGTACACCCGTTTACATCGCTGCATCGTGCGCCTTCGATTCGATGTCGACTTATCAACTTAACAGTTTTCTGTTGTTGTTTTCTTTAGGATATAATAAGACCCATCGGATTCATGAGGGTGCGCCGTCTTCAATTCTATCGTTAGAAGTATCAGATACTGAAGCGACAACGCGCGAAGAAGCATAGTCCCGCAAGATTCGAACAAAGAGGCCAGCAATTACGTATGCAATACAAATCGCCGATTTTCATTGCCGGCAATCAATTACACCGCGCGCATTCTCATTTTTTTTTTCCACTTCCATTTCCAGTTACTGAAGTTCACCGTGGGATCTCGACAATGTTTTTTCTTTCTTTTTTCACGAAGCTATACGATCGGTGTGTGAAGTAGTGTTTTTTTTTCCTTTTTTGTTTTTCTTCGAGCGACAATGACCATTCTGGTAAACAAACGATATTTGCCAGTATCACACGTGACTAGTTGCGAGAGCGCTGATTCTCCGACACAGAGTTTCAGGCACGACGCATACCTTCCAGCCTTCGATTGACCTTCGTGGCGAATTAACAATCCGGACTCATCGATAGACGCGATTAAATTATACGCTCGAGATGTGTATCCTAATCAGACGAGTGCGCGTAAGATTGCGGACGAGATTGTAATCGTAATTATTATAATAATACGCTTTCGTTGTACGACAGGATCCCGTCCCGTTTCGTTAGAGTCTAATGGTAGATTTAATTAACGACGAGAAGACGAAAAAAAAACAAAAAAAATAAAAATAAAAAATTGGTTTCGGAGGATACGCGGCCTCTGACTAGCTGCCACGGAGGGGCAGACCAAGCTCAAATTATTAAAGGAACCACGGCGTTCGTATGCGCAACAATCGATATTCGTCTCGAGGGTTAGCCACAATTCATCCATACGTCTCACTTCTCGTCCGCTATCGTTCACAGTTTCTTGGTACTTATTAGGTACTTGGCGTGTCTATTTACACATTATCAGTTTTTTTTATCACTCATTTTCCTCTCTCCCTTTCTCTCTCAAACTTTCTACGACTTATTGAACATCCGTATCCTGTTAGCGTGAGAATCGAATTTTAATCGCTCGTAGTAAATGCAGCGACAGGACGTCAGCTCTCCGCGTATCTCGTCCTATAACGCTACGAAACACCCACATCGCTATTATCATCTCTAAACAGTATTCTCTCCTACAAGTTTACAACGCTCGGGCCTACGCTTAAAAAAGAGGGACGATCGATAAAAGGTCGTATAAAATTGCTTAAGTTGCAAACGTGATTGCCTGACTACTATAAATAGGATGAGAGTAATTCTTACCTAGGCTAGCTATCGACGATTTATCGAGTGAGTGATGAGCAGCATATCTTTTTTGTTATTTTTTTTTTTCGTTTTTTGTTTTTTGTTTGTTTTTTCTTTTTCTCTTTAAGTTTTACACACACGCACGGCAGCTAGATAATCGAACACTTATGGTTTCTTTCCTCGTCGCGACACGCAAAAAAATATAAACGTATACGTATGTACAGATGAAAAAAAAAAAAAAATTCCTCAGTAATCCGCGGCCCAGTTAACGGCAAATATTAAGGGATAGTAGTAGTAATAGTAGTAGTATCATAGATAGTAAGTAGTCGGACGATTACCTAGTCGGAGCTCGACGCTCTTCGTTTCAGCTTTTTTTTTCGTCGTTATTGCTAAACGCTAAAGAAAAGACTGCGGTGTCTGGACATCCGGGGTGGGGGGGCTTTGAGAATAGCCGCTAGCGGGAGGGGGCGTGGAGTTTAACGTTTGAAAAGACGCGAGCAATCCCTAACACAAGTTCCTTCAAAATTGCCTTAAATACATCCTAAAAACAGATAATAATATCGTATTCCGTTATGCTTTGTACATGACGCTATATATATTTTTTTCTTTAATAATTATATTAATAATAATCGCTATCATAAATAACTTGTAAAAAGTATACCTGGTACCGTGAACTGTGAAACGTCTCCTTTAAAAAAATCCTCGTCCTGAATATAGGGATAATCTATAAAAGTCACCGATAGTCTACACGTTGAACGGTAGTCGGCTTTTGATTGGTTCTTAGGCTCGAGCGTGTTGATGACGGTTGTAGTAGATACGGGATAGTTATGATAATGCTGCTGCGGCTGCTGCCGATGATGTTGCTGCTGTCGATAGTGATAGTTTTGACGATGGTTGCGACTGTAATGATTGCTGTTCCGAGAGTGATTTTGACGGTTGAAGTGGGAGTAGTCCATGGCAGGGGATCACTTGTCAGAACTCTGGCACTCTCCGGGCTGTTTCATTATCGTGTAGTCTAATCGATAGGGAGCTAAAATAAATTAAAAAAAACAGTTAAAATTGTGGATACACGTCGATTAATGATTTTTTTTTAATTCCTCAACTGTTACTGGCAGTACACTCGCACAGTGTATAACTCTTCAGTATGTGTATACCAGAGCTGGGCAGTGTACTTGAAGTACCTCTCACGTTCCGTGCTGGGATATTTTTATAAAAATTGTCTTGCGCGATTCATGACAGAACTCGCGATATATTTGTTTAGTACTTCGAATACATATTTGAAGTAAACAAGTATTTTTTGGTACTTCAAGTACCAAATTTTGATCGTTAAAATTTTATGAAATGTAAACATATTGTAATGGTACGAAAAAAGGTGCAAATTACATTATTTGCACATGGCTTTCTCATTTACTACAATGTTGCCCATAGCTTCCTCTATCAGTAAGCCAAAATCGTTCAACGAAGTTTCTCATAGAGAAAGCTGTGCGCAAAACTGTAATAAATGAGGAAGCCACGTACAAATTACTTTGCATCTTTTTTAAGCTCAGATAATGTTTAACGCTACGAATCTAATACTGCAAGTACAAAAAGTATTTGTCATACTTTGTATTTGAAGTGTATTCTGGTACTTTCCCCAGCTCTGGTGTATACTATGTAAAAAAGAGCTTGTCCCGTACACGTATAACATACAATAAATAAATAAACTAATCAATGAAAACGCACCTCTCTTAGTGAGATCCTCCATCGTTTGGTCTTTGCAATCTACAGCGAGATGGCTGCAACTACCGCAATTATAGCACGAGATCTTTGTGGGTTGGACGGCAGGTGTATAGGTGACCACCGGCGTGGATGGCATATACGATTGTGGCGGGGCTGCTACAGTCGGCGGTGGAGGCGTGCCTCCTGGTCCCGGTTGTCCCGGATACTGATACATCATCTCGCCGTTCGGCTGGTAGGTAGCCTGATAAGTCGGTCGTGCATAAGCGGCGTGCGAGAAGTTTGAGTATATCCCAGTGCTAGGTCTTAACGCTGGGAAATGGGCGTGAGGTAGGAAGGCAACCGGCGATGGCGTCGGCGGTCCGGCGAAGGAGACGCAGTGCGGTATGTTCGGTGGGCCACCGCAATTACCACCGCCGGAACTGCTTCCATTTCCTCCGCCGCTTACACCATTCACCATTTGATTTTTCTGGCGCATAACGTGCGAGTGGCTCTTTTTCGATTGATTCCTCGGCCTCTCGGGTATCTGTTGCATCAGAGGCTGAACCGTTTGATGAGACACCGCCGACGTGGAATGGTGCGACGTACCCGAGGGCGGATGATCCGTCGTCGGTGGTGGGGCGTTCGTATTATCGGCCGCGTTGTTGACCCACGGGGCGGCCGGCGGCGTCTCGGGCGGCGAACGACTGCCCGTACTCTCCGAACTGCTGCTCTGAGAACAATGACGACTGCTCTCCGGATCCAGTCGGAGGGCTTGAAGTTGGCCGAGGCAGTACACTTGTTGAGCATTACTTCTGAAACGTCGTTTCAATACAATAATCATTCATCCGACTGCTCGATGGAAACGATTAAATTTTTTAACTCCTGCGGATTCTTGAATGCAGATCTGCTCAGCTATGCTTTCTTTTATTTGTGACTGTCCACTGTTTGAGGTTTTTTAAATCCTCCACGTACGGGAGTTTCGCGCTTAGCGTGACTACGCAGGCCGGCTCCGCGACCTGAGATGTAGTTATAACTTTCGAATAACAATAGCACACTATATATTGACGATAAAAATATTATTTTACATAAACAAAAAATCGTGAATGTTACTCTTCAACGAGTATTTTTCCGAATTTCAACATCGTCAATATTTTTTCGGATATAGTTGTTTGTATATCGTGCAATTTAAGTACTCGCGGAGCGAGGATTCCAGCCGAATCTTCCAGAATCGGCTGGAAGATTCTGGAAGATTCAGTACCTGACGGCTTAAATTCCCAACGGCACATCCGATTCTTTCCGCGGAATACATTTTATCCGTTTTGATAACAAAATAACGCTTATCAGAGCGGATTTGTGTCAAAACTAAACCCTGAACTGGGAGTAGACTGGAAGATACAAACACCTACTTTCAGCATATACATTTGGACACATCTCGAATGTTTCTGGATTTAGCCGAACAGAGCAGATCTGCATTCAAGAACGCACTCCACGAAGCTTACCTCGAATAACGACTCGGCATACTCGCGACTGACACTGAAATACAACCGTAGCATGGCGGATTTTGCGCCGCGTACATCGGCGGTGGAGGATACATCTGCATCGTTGCCGGCTCCAAAGGCGGCATCGTGGGATATCGCCTCATGTTAGGAGCGTTGCAGTGATTGTGCGCATGATGCATCGCTTGTTGCTGTTGCTGTTGTTGCTGCTGTTGTTGTTGCTGCTGATGCTGCTGCTGCTGTTGTTGCTGCTGCTGCTGCTGCTGCTGTTGCTGCTGTTGTTGCTGTTGCTGTTGTTGCTGTTGTTGTTGTGTTTCCTGCAATAGTATGGATTACGTGATTTAATTGGAGGTCCGGCTATAAAAATTATCTCTACTCCTCGAATGACCTGTGAAGGAAGCTTATAAATAAGGCGACGAAAACAAGCGGGGATGATCGTCGGAATCGCCGCGGGCAATAATTGTTTCTAATATCTGGAAAAGTCATCGCGTGGTCAGGGGGTGTTTTTTGTCTTTTTTTTTTTTAACTCGGCATGTCGGGTTTAAGGATTACTTGATCAGTACCTCGTTATCGGATTGGTCTACCACCGGATGTGTCGCGTTATTGGTACCCTCCAGCTTCTTGTCCATCCCGAGTTGACTCAAACCGTTGGTAGTCTGGCTTCTGACTATGCTCCTCAGTTGACCTACCGCGTTTGGCGTCAGCCCTATCTCCCTCAGGTCCTCGTCGCTCATTCGCCTAATCTATATTTAGCACGTCATGATTAACGTTCGAACACACGCACGAGTTATACTGATCGTGAACCTCTCTTTTACCGTTTTAGTTTTTCTACAATTTTTTTTCTAATTTATTTAATTTAATTTTTTTTTTTTGCTCGAGTTGAATTAGAGAATTATTGATAAAAGATTGTTGGAATTGCTTTCAAGACTCAACAAAAGAATCACGCAGCGATGCTACGCAATGCTTGGTGTCTCTGGATAGTTATGAAAATTTTGTACGCGCACCACTGTTTTATCGCCCACGTATTAATCGATTCACGATAGGACAATTGTGTAATTCTCGACTCACCTCGTCCAACGAGGAATTCTGGAGATTTCCCTTGAAGTTCGGCATTTCCTTGCCCAGTGTGTCGCGCAGCGTGTCGCCCGAGGCTGAGGAGCGCAACCGAGGCGGGGGTGGAGGCTGTTTCGAGGCGGTCATCGGCGTTGCCGACGTCGACGTGTTGTCTATACTGTTGTGACGCGAGTAACCGGGACCCGTGCTGGTTATGGGCGGATGGGCCGATCTCGGTGGAAGCAGAGGCGGCGGACCGCTGGGAAGACTTCTGCTCGCGCAGCCGAGCGAAGGAGGCGGATGGTGAGTCGTGACGTTCGTGCTCGCGATGCTCGGTTGACTGTTCGACGCGCTCACCGACGTCGTGAGCGTGTTCGAGGTCGACTGAATGACCTGGGAGGACGTTCGGGGCATCGGATTGTTTCTCCGTCCCAACGGCGAATTGCTGCGGCTCGGGGAACGGGACTGGGAGGGCGACGACTGTCTACTGACTAACGGGGAAGGAGGATAAGCCAACATATCGCCTGTGTGATACATCACTTGATTTCCCATCATTACAGGACCTGTCCAGGGTGTCATGTGATTGACGCCCGGAAAACCGAGATGCAGATACTGCGCGCCGGCCGTCGATCCCATCGTCATCTGATCCGGACCCGGCAGACACAGACCCGGCGGCGGCAATGTCAATCCCGGTGGAACTCCGCTTACCATCGCGTTACTTCGCATCGGCATCTCTCCTGGAAAACAATTCATGCGTTATTGTTTGTTTGACGTTTATTTACATAACATTGCATTGCATAGACTTTTAGTATTAACTGTAACTATAATAAAATATAAATACGTCTGTGCGGATAACTCTGGGTTTTGTTTAGTCAACGGAAGCAAGATTTGATCGTTCGTGGATATCGCAGAGTTCGCTTACACCTTGTTTTGCATATTCTCTTTACAACAGAGGGGTAATGCCCCCTGCATAAACTGTACCTTACGTGCCGTTAGGAGAATATTTATTATCATCGAATTAGCAATCGTTAGCGGCAGAATTGTCCTCGTCGCATTACACATGCAAATCTCATTCTAGTGGTTAAATCAATTCAAGCGTTGTAAGTTGAAGTGTTTTTAACTTTTGTTTTCTAGTGGTTGAGTCAATGCTAGTACTAAATCAATTCGTGAGTTGTGAGCTTAAGTGTTTCTTAAATGTTATAATTCGTAAGCGGAAGTGTTTTTAACGTATACACTTCGAAAGCTTAAGTATTTTTAACGTTTATAATTCGTAAGCTCAAGTGTTTTTAACGTTTATAATTCGTAAGCTCAAGTGTTTTTAACGTTTATAATTCGTAAGCTTAAGTGTTTTCAACGTTTATAATTTGTAGGCTCAAGTGTTTTTAACTTTTGTAACTTCCATATTCATTATTCAGGAGCTCTGATATTTAGGATTTATTATATACCGATTGTAAGGGAAAAATCGGTCAAGGTAATATATGATAAAAATTACCGTGATAGGCTTGAATCGGCGGAGGCGGCATGGAGCAATTCGCCGGCATCTCGACGCTGGAATCCGTCGACACGGAACGATCCGACGATGTACCGCACGGCCCGGAGCCCTGGCGAGAAATACGAACGTTAAATATAATATAATTTTTTTTTTAACTCCTTAAATCATAGAAAAACATAAGCAGCACTGGGATGAACATTACTTGTGCGGTTTTGTAGGACGAATTAACAGCAGCCACGGGCTTGGAAAGACCGCGAGTGGCCTCCTCCTCCTGGAGCTTGAGGTAAATGTTACCGAAGGTAGTTTTCTGCTCGTAAGTGAAAGCAGGATGGTTGAGCGCCATAGTGTAGAGGAGCAGGAGCTCGTCCAGGGGCTTGTCGTTGGGATCGAAACCGACCCCGTTCAGTATCCCGGAGATCTCCTGACTCTCCAGATTCGACAGAATCTTGTGATGGACGAGAGCGCACGCGTAGTTGCACGAGTGCAACAGCGCCATGTAGAGCGCGAGTTTCCTCCTCGTACGCTGGTCGCCCACTCCGAGCGCAGTCCGCTCCGCCAGGTGCTCCACACTGTTCGCATGATGCTCCGAGTCGCGAAGTTCGTTGTAATCCCTCCGACCTATGTCCTCGACACAGGTGCCGAGGTAGCGAACTTCGAACGGCAAGCACATATTCAGCAACGTGCACATCACATTGATACGTTCATAACTGTGGACATAAAAAAAAAATTTTTTTTTTGTTGGCTACGTCTAGCACCGGACCTATTCTGGTCCGACGCTGGACCAACGACAGAATCCAGCACAGGTTAGTCTCTGCTAGGATAACGATCGAAAGTAAAATTGCTACGTGACTCGGATGATTACAAAATAATTTTGTGTTCTACAGACAAGCAATGCTTCGAACGAGAGTTACAGAGCGAAGGGAAGCAGCGTCGGAGAACAATATGTGATTTCAGGTAAGCAAACCGCTCGAACGAAAATCCGTCGAAGCGTGCTGTGCGGAAAGCGCGTGAAACAGCGGGATGCCCCGTGAAGGGCAACAAAAAAAATCGCGCTGATAAAATAAATACTGGTGAACAATTTATCGTCGGGTGAAAAAGTATGTGCGGATAGGTCGCGGAGCTTTGCGCGTTTGACGAGCGTTCGCGTGTATTTTACGACCAGTCTTACGCGCAATAAGGCGAAAGCGTCGAAGCGTGTCCGTAAATTTGATGGAATCTAGAGGGGCAAGAAAAAAAAAAGAACGCACGAAAAAATTTTCCTCGTTCAGCCGAGCACGAAATTTTTCGAAGAAAAAATAAAAATAAAATGGGGTAGGGGAAGTCAGGCGGCGATAGGAGGTAGGCAATAGGTACGCAGATAGAATAGGCAGGGAAGGTAGGGAGGGTTGGGAGGAATAGAGTTACATGAAAATCGTGGGTTTGTGACAGTATGATTCCTTATGTTGATGTCAATGACAACTTACGGAACGTACGGGTGACGGCCGTAACGGCGAGAGACATTTTAAACGAACAATCAATTACCTCGACAGATTCCGAAACCATGATACCACGTTCTCCTTACACACCATTGCCAGACAACATTGATACCACTTGGGGGTGAAAAAAGCGCCGATGCGGGACACAGCTTTGATGCCTCGGTGTCGGCCGAGGAACGACAGACTCTCGACGGTGTTTTTTCTATCAATCGATCGAAATTTTCATTCGCGACCGGATTAATGACGATTACAAAATGTTCGCGACTTGCAACGGCGTAAAGGTTTTTACGGACCCAACATCAAATGCACAGGCACAGCGCACCGAAGACGGTAGAATATCCACATTCGCGGGAGCAGGCAGCACAGACACAGACCGCTCGTAGCAAGCGGAGCCCTCACTCTCTCGATCGGATTGTTATAAAGTGCCATGCGCCACCCAGCGTACTTTTCCTCTCACTAACACGCTATAGCCGCTTCGTTCAAACTATCAAACTATAAAATGTCGGAAGTGCCGCGATCCCGGTTCAGTGGACTCGCGACGAGTCAAGGAAGTGGGTTTGGGTAGGCCTGTTCATATATGTATGTATATATATATTTTTTAATAAGTAATTTCGAAAATTGAAATTACGGAGCCGATATTCGTCTCGCGATTCTATTCCGCTGTCCCAGAGCGTTGTAATTCGAATGCAACCGCGAGACAAGTTATATATCGCGCTAATTTAGGAAGGATTTTAGGACTGGTTTTCCCCGTTGATTGAACTCATTATAGGTCATAACAATTTTGCTTTATTCATCAGTACAAATTATATTAGTATACAATCCCGCGTATGCAAATAAGTCTCATGTTCGTCGGACGTTCAGTCGTTCGTCCGGACATCGGTGATTTAACGATCGATACGCGATCAAAAGCGATTAGCAGTTAATAAAAAAAGTAAGTCGATTTATAAAAATTATCATTTCGCTTCGTTGAATCGACGAAGGTTTTATATTCGATAAAAATAAGATTCACATGATTGAGTACGAAGTCCCTTGGGAAGGGAGAGCCAGAGGCGTTCATCGTTTGTTCGTGAGAGACAAGTTCGGCGCTGTCAGACTGTCGCTTTGATCCTGCAAACTGATGCCGGAAGAGCTTGTCGTCGTCGAGCTCGACTTGCCGCTGCTGGAATTTGAGTTTTGGATGTTCGGCGTCGAGGTTCGAGCCTTCATGAGTACAGCGCGTTCGGTGCTCTTGCTCGCCTCCTTTATCGATATCGACGAAACGTCGCTGAAATCCGGCAGCCCGGCCATGTTGCTGTCGATGCTCTGCTTCTTGCCCGGCGACTTCGTTCTTCTGGCTGTGTTCATGGGCGTGACGTCCGAATTCGAGGAAGAACTGAGGGCGCTCGCTTCCCTCGTTTTTTTCAGAGTCACGATAGCCCAGCCCAGTCCCATCTTCTTCAGAGCCGTCTCTATCTCCTCCGACGAGGAGGCCCATTTAACCATGTCCGACGTGGGCGTGCTTATAATTTCCGAGATACCGGACAAGCCGGAAAAGCTATTCGAGCTCGTGGACGTTATCTTCTCTACTTTATTGTCGTTACCAGCGCCGTCCGGATTTAGCGTGCTCGACGGCGGTGCGACGTTCTGGGGTTCTTCGCTAGGCTCGCGTCTCATCTCCCTAGAATCGCGATCTCTTTCCTGTCTCGCGTCCCGCTCAGCGTTGCAGCTCGGCAATCGATCGCTCGATTTTGCCTCGTCCTCGTTACGCGACGCCCCGCACTCTATCGATGTGTTCGGTCCCTGCGACAATAGAGACTTGGTCGTTCCTCTGTCCGATAAAGCAAGGGGACTTTGACAAACGAACTTTTGATCGGGCGACGCTACGTCCCGCATCGTTAGCCGCCTCGGTATCGTGCGTATCATGTTCTGCGATACCAACGGCGCGACGTGAACGGAGGGCTTCGCTTGGACGGTCTGAGTCTTGGCGTTTCTCTCGGTGGACGATCCGGCGCTCGTCGTCGATTTCGAGGGTGACTGCAGTTGCAGCAGACGGCGAGATTTTCCGTTCGGACTTCTCGTACTTCCTTGGCTACGATTGGCAGTGTCCGGCGTGTCGAATTCCACTATGGTCGACAACTCGTGCCGCGGTGAGCCCATTTCCGATCTGAAACAGAAATTTATCGATGACGACGCTCTCGAATTCACACTCGCGGAGACGGATAACCAACGAGAGAGCTCGAACAACCGACCTGTAAATTCCATTAGCCGGTGGCGGTCTTGGCCGTGTACCCGGCTGCATACTCGGCAGTGTGCGTGGAATCTTTGGAATGCCGGCGAGCAGAGGTACGAATTCTTCGTCCTTTTTCCGCTATAATTTTTAATTATATTTTAATAATTATCGAATCTGCGTAGGCGGGGCTTTCTGCATTGATACAAAATGCGGTTCAATCAACCCAATATTCGGGCAGGGATGTTCAAATAAATATTTGAAGTAGTCGACCGAAATATTTGAGTGCCTCAAAAAAATTTTGGTCAAAACATCAAAAAATGTGTGAACCAATCTTTTAGCTGTACTAACAATATATTTATTCGAACGTCCCGGCCCGAATCTTTAGTTGATTAAACCGTACTTTTGTATCAGTGTCGGGAAAAAAATACTCGATGAATTACCTCCGGAGTCGCGCGTTCCTCTCGCGTTACTTCACCGTCCGATCTCTTTTGCGGCGAGCCGTGCTTCCGCGCCGAAGCGAGATTCTGCGGCGGTGACGGTGTTCTCTGTCTGCTCAGAGATCGATCTCCCTCGCTGGTCGAGACCTCCTTGTCGCGAGATCTGTCGACGGTTTTGCTTTGCTCCAATATTTCTTGGTACAGCTTCGCGACGATTTCCTCGTGACGGCGAGGAGTCGCCGCGGTGGGCCAAGGAACGCTTTCCGTCGACATGAGCATCGCCGTGTAAGGACCTCGACCGCGCTTCAATTTGTCGATGTCCAGTTGTACCGGCTCGTCTCCGATTATCTTCGGCTTCGCCTTCGTCGCTGCAGCGGGAATCGGCGGCTCCTCCGTACTCGTGCTTGCCGATCCCTTTGACTTCGTCTCGTAGGACGTCGACGACGCCGGGACCTCGGCGTTGCCGGACGTCATTAGATTCGGATTTACACTGCTCGTTATTATTTTCTGAGATTCTTGAAGAGTCCTGGCCAGCTGCCCGTGGATAGCTTCGATACTTTCCACCAGCCTCTGCACGCTCTGCAAGTCGCTGCGGTGCGGTCGGGCCGGAGGAAGTTGCATGAGACTCGTCTCGTCGGCTGGACTGGTGACCGAGAATTCCATACCTGAAAATATATATATTTATTAGCGGTTGTTCTGGCTCGCGCGCTCGCAACGGTCGCCACTCACAGCCTCCCACAGTGAATGGAATAAATTCACTTACATTTATTCCATTCTGTGAATTACATTTTCTAATGGTTGAATTTTAGCTCACAAAATGGAATTCTGTTCATTCTATGGGCCAAATTTTCTAATGAGTGTATTTTAGCTCATGAAATGGAATTCAATCCATTCTACGGGTAAAATTCTCTTATGTTTGAATTTTAGCTCATGAAATGGAATTCAGTCCATTCTATAGGCAAAATGTTCTAATGGCGGCATTTTACCTCATGAAATGGAATTTGTTTTATTATATGGTCTAAATTTTCTAACGGATGAATTTTACCTCGTGCAATGGAAATTTGTCACAAATATTCACAATGAGTGAGCTTGATTACAATTAGCTCTGCGATTACCTTGTTGCTCATTTCGAACTCTCTTGATGAGCTCCGTCAACGAGGCAATTCTTTCCGTGCACACGTTCTGCAGATCGTCATATTTCTTCAATACTTCCGGATTGTTCCTAATCGCGTAATCGCGTATATCAGCCATGTTGTGCATTAGCTCGCAGGTTGGATTAGCGCACGAACAGTAACCCGATGACTTGCCGGAGCGGCGAGAGGACGGAGCGTTAAGATCGGTACCGATAGTTGTTATCTCCCCGTTCCGAGAGTAGGACGGATCGGTGGAACTGGATTGTTCGTTCTGCGTCGACGACGGCATCGTGCTGTCCTCTGCTCGGCCGGAATTCGTGAAGCTTCCGTATCTAAGAATTCTGCCGATTCTATCGGGATGCGGAATGTTTGACGGAACATTCATCACCCTAGGAGACGGAGTTTCCGGCGTCGATACAGGACTGACGTTCCTTCTCGAAGCTCTGACGCTCTCGTTCGCCGAGGAGTCGAGCATCTCGAGAATCGGTGTTATCTGATGCCTCGCCGATTGCATAGCTCCGGGCGTGGGCGCTGGCAGACTCGCGTACGAAGTCGAAGTATCGGAGGCGTCCCGTGTCTCGCGTACCCTCTTGAAAGTGGGTTGCTTGAAAATTCGATAAGGCTTGCTCACGGAGCTCTCGCGGACTTCCGGTGTAGAGAAAGCCGGCGAACTCTCGATGCTCGAATCGGTCGCGAATTTAGCCCTGCGCGAGGAAGACCCTTGACCGGTGGCTTTGTTGATGCGAATGTCGATTATCTTGTCCGGCGATCGAGATCGCGTCGAGCATCCGGCGTCGACTTTCTTGGGACTTCCGGAGCGCGACGACGGAGCGGAAGTTGCTGTTCTCTTCACGGGAGATCCTGCAGTGCTGGCGGGAAGAGATCGGGGTTTCGCTCGAGAACGGGACGATCCTCGCTTCGAACTCCTCTCCGAGTCGCTTTTTCTCTTCTTAGGCGTGACTTTCACCTGTTTCTTGTCGAGCTCGATAACGATTCCCGTTATCCGCGAGCCGGACGAACTGTTGCTAGTGTCGGCGACTTCCGGAGTTATTATGCGCACTTCGGGCTCGACGTAATGAAGTGACCGAGACGCTGCGGTCTCGTTGCTCTCTTCCGTCGCGATCTCCACTTGCGTACTCTTATCCTTGGCAGCCCCGATCTCGTCCATCCTCGAAGTCTGAACCGCGGTCTCTATAGTTTTCGAAACCGGCGGTGGACTCTTAGGCTTTTTTTTCGGTTTCTTCTTACCATCTTTAATTCTCTTTTTTTTTTCGTCCGAGCTTGACATGTTTATTATCTTAATTTCGGGAGAGGGAACGACCTGCTGCACAGCCGGCGCCGGTGGAGCTGCGGGCCGTTCCGACGCGGCCGTTTGACGACCCTCGAACAGCGGAGTCATGCTCGCGCTAAAAATCGTGTTCGGCAGATCCGCACCGAATTCTCGTAACAAGAGTCTCTTCTGCCGCTCCACTTTCTTCAGCATTTCCAGAATGTGTTCCTCCCGCGACATTTCTTCCACGTTGTCCTGCCCGACGACGTCCTGTGCATTCCCGTCGAAGAACGGAGGCTCCTGCCACGTAGCCTCGGGAAAATTGGTCCCTCTTTCTTGCTCGGCTCGAGGTGGGATCGTTATTACCCTTTCCACAAGATCCTCCGGACGCGACGAGCCCGCCTGAGTGCTCTCGCGTAGGACGGTCTCGAAGGCTCGGTCCATCTTTCTCTGGCGATCGTTTTGGCACTCCGTTCTTCGTGCCTGACTCATGTGCTCGTTCGTGCAGCAGCGGTTCTGCGAGGCCTTCAACTTGCGCTCCTCGCGCGTCAAGTGATCCAAATTTTTTATCATAGCGTCGTAATCGCGTCTCACTCGATCGCGCAGTATCGCGTCGTTGCCTCTCCGCTGAGCGGTCAGTCTTCGATTCTCGACGAGGGTCGACGTGACACCCTCCGAGGCCACGACCTCCCGGGCGGCGTCTTCGGCGTTCGGCTGTTAAATATTCGATACATTTAATGATTATAGTGAATCGCTGAAACGGGATTATCGATATTTACCTCGTTCCTGATATTTATTCGCTCCACCAGGCCAACGGGTTGATTGTACGCGTTTCTCTGCCTCGTACTGTGATCGTACAACTGAACTTTGCTTCCGGCTAGCGAGGTGTGATGCCTCGGCGTGGTTTTCGGTAGTATAAGCTCACCGCAACCGTCCGAGAAGTACGAAGAATCGTCGCTCACCGAACTAGAACTACTACCATTCGATTCAGATGTTTTCTGTTTATAATCATCCGGATTATACCTTGAACGGAATATAAGCGAAACCATCAATACCCAATCCCGTCGGGGAAACCATGCAGCGATCTTGTAGCGTCGACTTACCGCGCGACCCGGTCGGCCTTGGTGGGAGTCAATTTTATCGTCGGCACGGTTCTACGAGGCTCGTTCTGATCCTCCGCTTCGCGATCACACCGATTATTCGAGCATTCGACTTCGACGGCGACCGGCGCTGTTCTGCAAACGGTATTCGTCTGGGTCGAGTTTTCCTCGACCGCGTTGCTGTTCCTTCGAGGCCGCGGAACCGGTCGTTTCGACGATCTCGAGTCGGGCCGGTGGACCTCGACCACGATGCGGCGTGGCGATTTACTTTTCTGCTGCATGACGACCTGACGGAAAAGCAGCGAAGTTGGACGACAAATCTGCACGATAAATGCCCAATTAGAAACTTCCGGATCGCAATAGTTACTTTAACGTTCGGCTTGGACACGACTTTGGCTGGCGATTTTTTGCCAACCTGGCTCCTTTTGTGCTTCTTTTTTTTAGGAGACGCTCGCTGAACGGTCTGTTCCGCGACGATGTCGTTCTCCCGCGACGACTCTGCCTCTTCCTCGTCGTCCTTGCGAGGATTGTTTCTTCTCTGCAAGTTGGCCACCATGGACGATCTGATGTTCTCCACTTCCCTTACCTGCCTCAGTCTGTCCTGCTGAATCGCCACTGGATCTTCCACCTGGACGGAGACATGGTAATTTGTTCAATGCACCCGTATACTATAGCAGCATAAATGAATATTTTTTCTTTTTAAGATTCCTCCTATTACAACCTGTTTAAAATAGATCGCGATCCATTTTATAAACTTTAATAGATTATAAATTTAATTAAATTAAGTTGAAGTTAACCAAAAACCCCAGATTGTTTTTTTTTTTATCCAAACAATAGAACATAACAAACAATAAATAAACAATTTGTGTACCATTTTATGACATGAGAATTTGCAATTTAATAATATTATCGAGTAACACAGGACATAGGATTAGACCAGGCCGTTCACTCTGTTTTTTACCCTGGCCTATCTTCCTCGTATTCCAGTACAACTGTATTTATCACCTTTTTGAATACCTCAAAGGATAATCCTGTAAAAATCAATGTTCAAAAATAAATTCATTTCCAAGTCTGGTCATTCGCGGGATGGCAGAATTTCTGGCAATATTTGTATGACGCTGTTGCTCATAGAATAGACGTGATGTCCCTACCTGAGTATTTTGCCATGGGACTTTGAGACCAATGCAACCAATGGTATTAATTTAATACATTTGAGACTTCAAATTTTAAGTGTTTGCAACTTTTATGATTTATTGTTCTGAGCTCCAAAATTAGGATTTATGTTATACCGATTGTAAAGGAGAAATCCCTTGAACAGATAAATAAAAATTGAAATTATAAAATTAAAACATCCTTCAGTTTACCTGTGCACACTCCTTCACACGAATCATGGCTTCTCTGCCTCTCTCCACAGCCGCTGTCCTATTGACTCGTCTGTCCGCCTCCAATATAGCATCCGCGTCAGGCTGAGCGGCAGCTGCACTGTGCGCCAAACCTATGTCCTCCATGTCCTCCTGATACTTTCTCTGAATCTCCGTGATCTTGCGATTGTGCATCATTCTCAGTCCGGACATGCCGTCCGTCTGCAGTCTGCACAGTTCTCTCTTGGCGAGGTTCTTCGCGCGTTCCAGCAGCTTGCAGGATATCTCCTTCGATTGTTGTCGAACCTGAGGAAACATTTTTTATAAAAAATCATACAAGACTTCCAGTTTATCGGACGGTAGATGAAACGAAAGGGCGAGAGCCAGGGTCGAATTTGCGTGAATTTCTCGACGATCACGAGAGTCACGACCGGTCGTGTTTGTTAAAATTTTTTGGACCGGCATGAGACGAGTCGTACGAATGAATCTTACGACCCAATATGAGGATTTTTTTTTTAAGTGTCGAGATACGTGTCTAGGAAACGGTGAAAGGCCGAGTAAATTTGAAAACACGACCCACCTGTTCGAGACGTAACCTCCTTCGGCGATCGCGTTCGTTCTTCTTGATCTGCTCCAAATCCGTCAGAATCATTCTGCCGCGTCTAACGCAAACCGGATTGCCGTTCACGGTCACGTTTATCGACATTTTCCACAGATCCGCGGAATCACACGAGGATCCGTGCACTAAGAATTACACTTTTCAAGTTAAATTTCGATTGACGTAAACTGCCATTTTCGTCCGTCCAATGGGGAGTCTGCGTTGACTGTCCACCCATCGCGGCCCCTCCGGCCGAGGCGTACCGCCGACTGGCGACGGAATTCGGAACTAGAAATAGCCGGTAGCTCATTTTTTGAACGGTAGGGTGTCGTTCACGGTAAATTCATTTCAGACACCAAATCATTTACGATGAAAAGGGTGCGTTACCGAATGCAATTACGCTGTGTTCGGCTAAATCCTGAAATATCCGATATGTATACACATGTATATGTTGCTGAAATGGGCGTTTTTTATATTCCAGCTTGCTCTCAGTTCAGAGTTCAGTTTTGACACAAAGGTGCTCTGATAAGCGTTTTTTTTTTGTTATCAAAACGAACGAATTGTATCGCGCGGTAAGAATCGGATGAACCGTTGGCAATTTTAAAAATGCACTGGCCGGTGACAGCCCCAAATAAAAGAATCTATAGCTGAGCAGATCTCAGCTATGCGTTAGACAAACACTATGTTTCCAAACCTTATATACTATGGATGACGCTGTAAGGCTGCTTCGGAACGAATGTAGTTCATTAATGGTTTAAACAAAAGTGCAACTACAGATAAGCCTCAGACACTCTTTGTTATCTAGCACGTGAATGTTGTTAAGTGCGCTAAAGCCTTTAATCTTTCATCTGAGCGTCGCGAGTTCACTCCTGACTTGATACCATTTTTTTCTTCGATGTTTTTTTTTATTTCTTTTTTCATTCATATCAACATGATTTCCAAGCCGCATACCCTATGTTCCTTCATTCATCCGCTTCTGTCATTGGCTGAATTAGACATGAATTATAAATACATACGTATCGCACACGTTTTTTTACCCTCTATCTTATGTTCCTTAATTCATACGTTTCTGTCATTGATTGCGTGATTGCATCCGAGATAAGCTCCAGATTTTTTATATTTAATTGTGATGTCATTTCTGGTCCGGAAAGCTTATCGTCCGACCGGAATGACGTCATACCGGAAGTACGTCACTTCCGGTTTGGAAAACTCATTTTTCAATCGGAAGTGCCGGAAGTCATACCGGAAATACATCACTTTCAGTCCCGAAAACTCATTTCTTGACCGGAAGTGACGTCATCCAGGGAAATAAAGATTACATACAACAGGCGCTTAACGACAAAGCGATTATGCAAGAAAAGCAGTATTCGCAGATTATATTGATTCGCAGGCTTGTTTCATTTCTTCTGTAAAAGCTAAATTCGGTCCAAAGCAGCCTCACAACACCATCTACAGCATATGATATTCGGATGCATGGTGTTTTCCCAATCGAGCTTTGGAACGTTTCTCCAATCCTACCTTTTGAACGATGCGATTTATTTACTCGTAAACAATTCGTTACACAGGCAGTCGGCGAGCCCTTCGATTAGACTCGCTAATAGACAACCGCTGTGCGTGATCAACGGTGTTTCAGCTTAGAAAACAGGAATCCCAACGATGCAGCGCAACCATCGAATCCGATCGAGGATCCAGCGTTGCAGCGACGAAAGATCTCCACGCGAAATGAAGTGATTACGGTAGGACAACGGTCGGCGTGAGGAACGTAAAAGAAACAAATATGAAAGACCAATGTGTACCGAAGAAGTCGTAGTAACATATATTCTATGTAACATGATACTTATGTAAGTATATTTATAGATTCATTATGTATATAATAATTAATAAAATATAATGTTTAATGTTAATCGTATTAGAAACTACAATATATTATTATCTCGCTGTTCATCATCGTCATCGTCGTCGCCCTTTTTTTTTTGTCAACGTTAAATAATAATGGGCTGGCGTGTGGGGTCGTTTTGTTTCCAACAGTTTTAATGATAAAACTTATCAATAATTCAATAACAACTTTCATCCGAAAAGTTTACTTATCCAATACTCGCTTAGGTGTTACACTTAGCTTGAGATTGTTCTTCGTTACAATTAAAAACGTAATGATAATAATAACCGAACGAAACAAACAGTATTTGCACAAATCTTACATTCGACTTTTATTTTTATTTTTCATCGCTTAACTTATAACTGTTGCTTGTCTTACGGATTACAATCTTGTTTGTATATATTTCTTTTTTTATTTCCTTATAGTCGTAAAGATATAACTTCTTAGTGTTCTTTTTTTGTTGTTGTTTCATTCGCCTCGTCGGCCGAGCGACGATCGCGAAAGAGCTTGCCGTCGAGCACGCTTTCTTTTACCACTTGATTAAATTACGGGGCTGCGATTTTACGTTCGATCGGGGGAGGACCGAGTGGGAACATTTGCGTCTCTACGGGAAAATCCCAACGGATTATTTTTCGGTCGAAAGAAAAACGACGATGACGAGGATAGCATCAATGTTGGCGAATGATTGTGCGAGGTTTGTTGTGAGAACAGTAAAACGATAGCGCGCGACGGTGCGAACACCGTCGCGCACCGGCCTCGCGCGGTGGAGGTTTCTCGATTCTCTAAATAGCGGAAAACGATTTGCCTTGGCGTGAAATTGTCCAAGTTGTAAAAGTATCGTGTCGCAGAGTAAACGGTAAAATTTTTGCGGATTGCCCGCAGAGAACGAGCCGCCGAGAGCCGTCTCGGTCGGAGCATGCCAATGACCGGTGATTGGCAGTCTCTTCGCCGGTCAGTCACTGTACCGTTTACTCTACCGACACTGTGTGTAGTACACAACGATACAACAGCGTCGTACAGTGGTGAAAGCGATAAAACGTATGCAGACTTTGAAGAAAAAGAAAGGAAAAGAAAAAAAAAAAAAAAAAACACCGGACTGTAAAATTATCCAGGTTATCCGGCACAACAATTCGAACAAACGGTAAAAGAGCGCTCGTTTCTCGCTTGTCGTCCAGGTGATTTTTTTTTTTTTTTTTTTTTTTTACGACGGTACAGTTTACAGCCGGATCTGTCGGCGAGAAAGGCCGCCGATCGGCGTCTAGTCAATCTTACCTAATACAATAAGAATTATCGCTACTTAAACGGCTAGGTTTCTTAGGATATTAGAAGAAAAAAAAAAAGAAGTAAACTCGTTTCATCAAACGATTGGGACATGGAGGGCCGATACATCTCTAAATTTACCTACAATGATATTCTTTTTAAAAATTATTATTATGCACTTGCGCGCAATCGGCGAGATACTCGAATCGATATATATATATATATTCCGAAAACGAAAGAAAAAATCTATACATTATAAATTCACTCGTGTTTTTTTTTGTTTTTTTTTTTGGGAAAAACTGGATAATGTGTCTTTCCGTTTGTATTCTCAGAGAATAAAATTTCGCCTCGTGACTATCCTCTCCACCACCTCCCTCCCCCCTCCCCCCCCCAGTTGACGCGGAGTATTGCGGAATACTAATAAACAATTTACCTATCAATTACGTTAAACGAGAGTTTCGCGCAGCCGAGAGAACCTCGGATTCCCAATGGAGGATTCGACGAGGGGTACGCGCGGCCATGCCCCAACTGCGATAACGTTGTTACTCTCAGTATTTTATTTGATCTTATCGCTTTTAGTACGTTGTTCGCCCTTGGTATGCAATATTTCTTTTTTACTTTTTTTTTTGAGCCTCGACAATGCGACGACGCATCAGTTCCGAAGAGCTGTTCGAACGGAGATCATCATTGTATAATGTTTTTTTTTTGTTCACCATTAATTCTGGTTCAAGTATCCGGGAAGATCGCTCACAGTGACCTGAGAAGGTTTATTTTTTTTAAAACGGATGCGTCTTCGCAATTTATCTAATTCGCTAAGATTAGAGTGAAATATGATATATAGGTATATTAAAGGATCGTGATAATGACGATGACGACGGTACAGTAATTAGTATTCGATAATTAATCATAATAATTAATAATAATAATAATAATAATAATAATAACATCGCGTGATTAGTCCGAGAAGATACGTGTATCGAACTGTGGAGTTGCAAACAGAACCTTTTCGAATTAGTCACGCGATATCTCTTTGCATCGTATGGTCGACCATGAGCGCGCGCAAAGTCCTGGCGGGTCGTGGAACAGTTCGTTACCTTCTCTTTCCATTTTTCTTTTTTTTTTACTTTCTCCCTCAAATTGTTTTAGTTAATCTTTAAAAGACACTGCCGCAGAAATGTTCTGACATTCGTTTTTTATTCTCTTCTTTTTTTTTATCGCTCGACCCGCAAGGACCACTCACGCGACCGGCCGTACGCTTCGAAATTGCATTTCCATTATATCGATATGAGATCGTTTTGGTATGATGTATCCCGGCCATATGTATCCGCGATAATATCTCTCATCTCCGTTAAACTTGGTTTATTCTTCTTTTATTTCTCGTGTTTTCTTTTTTAAATTTTTATTCTTTATTCTTTATTTAATCGTAATATAACATCTCTCTCTCGTTTCAGCGTGCGCCAAGGCGTCATCGTCGAGGAGTCCTCCGGCAGTTCTTTAATCCAACGCGAGTTCGAATCGATCGAGTTTCTACGACGGGTCGACAATCCGGTGGTGTGGACGAAAACGACAACCGCGTGAGAGAATCGCGATCGTATCAAAATCGTTTGAGGGAATTTAAGAATCTTACACGCCGTTACAACTTGGACTACAATTGGCTCGCTTCTGCACACGCAAGGGGGACGCGCGCGATTTATACTAAACTGCTATACGGCGTTGCAAGTGGCCACGAGACAGAGGGAGAAAGAGAGTCAGCCGCTTCGGTATCTAATTGTTTCAGGCTCTGTCACTGCTCATCCACCGTGGACCTCCTCCTCCTCCTCTTCATCTTTCCAATGCTTCTACTCTATTTTTATTTACACTCGAATTTCGATCGATCTCTGTGGTATTAAAAAAAAATAATAACAATTTTTTAAAAATTAATATTTTTTTTTTGCATACAATATGGGTAACCTGCGTTTTGGTTTGGACGGTTGTCGTTTACTACGAATACGGTTGCCGATTGATAGATGTACTTGATCGTTTAAAATAAAAATACGATAGAGTAAGTGGCATGGAAAAAGGGAGCGACGAAAAAAAAAAGAAAAAAAAAGGAATAACGAATGATTTCAAAAGAGAGAAAGAGGTCAGTCTTTGTAGTTGAGCAGTACTAGAGAGATGGTGTGAACTCAATCGTATCATATGCGTGGTAATTGATTTAAATTTTGTCGGCCTTGTTCATTGTGTATCCCTCAGGCACGATAGCTTCGTTGCCACATTGTGGACTACCTCTCCTCAATTAGCTATAATAACCCGAAAAATAATCCGAGTTCACGGACGTAAATCGTTAATATATGTATTCATATATATATGTGTATATATATATGTGTATATATATATTCCATATTTTTATTATTTAATATATATATTTATTCTATTTTTTTTTATTTACAATTATCCTAAGGAGCGCGTCGTACGTCGCGAAGCATCAAATCTACGGTTTTGCGATCGATCGATTCGACACGCGTGGCCAGACGGGACGAGTCGCGTCGTGCGCGCTCGCGCGTCATTTAACAAAGATGTCGGTTATTTTGTTTTTGTTTATTATTTGTCTGGCAGTATAGAACATTGGTGTATAGATACGATTTATGTTTTTCTCTCTTTTTTTTTTTTGTTTTTATTATTTTTTTTTGTAACTCCTCGTCGCCCCGTCGAGAGTGACCCGCGTCGAAATAGTTTCGTGCTATTTCGATGCTTCTGTCGTCACGCGGGGTTTCGAGTCATTAAAAATATCACAATTACTTCCAGCTTTGCTCTCATCGATATTCGCGAAACGAAACGGATCACGCATCTGTCGACGGTGTCCGATCGTTACGTTTCATACTCTCGTTTCTCTCCACCTCCGCCCTGTTTCTTTTTCTTTATCTTCCGATCTACAACAAACACGATCTAATCGATATCTCGCTCGCAAATTGAGTCGCCTTCGATGCTCCCGTTTGTTTGTTTTTTTTTTGTTTTTTTCTTTCTTTTTTTTAGTAATATATATTTTTATTAATTTTTTTTTTCGTGCGCTGCATCCAACGTCACAACAAAATTTCATCGAGTGCACGAAGGGTGCCGCGGTTTCGAGGCCGCGTGAGCTGGAAGTCGACGAAATTTTACGCGTTTATCGATTAATACGCTTCAGTCCGAATGTCGTCGACTTCGGTCCTCACGCCGCGTCCGATTGCACGATCGATCGCCCTTGGCCGCAACCGCGCTCTGTACTCCTCCCGTATATATTTCTTTTTCTTATATAAAACAGCTTCAAAATCTCAAGAAAAAAATTCCGCACTTAGTGCCAGCCAGCCTCGCGCGTGCGCGCGCGCGCGCTTTATCGTGAGCCGTTACGCGCGACCATGCGTTCTCGTTAACGTTTCCCCGTCTATCCGTTTCCCGCTTCCCTTGGACGTGTTGTCGTGGTAGTTCTTGACTCTCTCTCCCGAGGAGGATCCATCCGGGGAACCGTCGGTCATCCGTCATGGGATTTCCTTTTCGCGTTTGTTTCTCCGCTGTTGTCGGGGGGAGGAAAATTAAATGGCGCGTCTCGCCAGCCGCGAGAGGTCGAAGAGAAGTGGGAAAAAGTTTGCGAGGTCGTCGTGTCGTCCGTGGTACTAACGGTGGTGCAGAGACAGCCGGCACGGTGGGACGTAGCGGGAATCGGTCTCGATGATGTTGTCGGAGTCCGCTCACCGCCTCCCTCCACACCGCTCCTATCGTCGTCCACTCGGCCGCGCGATCTCAACGCGAATATCTGCTACCGCTGGCGGTTGTCCGTTGGCAGTTGGGCAGTGCTGCGGTTTGTGTTGTTAGCGCCAGTCTTTCTCGTCCGTCAACAGATGTATTATGTCGAGCTGGCGAACTCGCAAAAACGGGTGCAAGCCTTCTTCCACTTGCACTGAGTGCACCAGAGATCCCGATTTTCCATTCCGTATATCTTGCGGCATTTTTTCGTGTCCCCGCGAACTTTTCGGGGCGAGGCAGGCAACTTGCCAGTCGTCACGGTAAGGAGACCGACGTTCTGCTGCTGGCAGGCCTGCAGCTGTCTCGGCGAGAGCTTTATGTGCTTTAATGACGCGCTCTGTTGCTGCTGAAAGAAAACATTTCGTTTCGTTAAAAAAAAAAATACTACAAAAAATGCAATAAAAACAAACAAAAAAAAATCAAGTTCGTTACGCTAATGATAAATACATGTAATCTCTCGATGCCTTACCGATGATTGCGACAGTCCGAACGTGAGAACGGTGTTCGTATTTTCTCTGATTACGCTTCCGGTAACGGGCCTGCTCTCTGCACTGCTGTTGACGCTGCTCTGGCTTATGTTGCTATTGTTATTGTTGCTGCTGTTGTTGTTGTTATTGTTGTTGTTGATCACAGCTATCGGGGCGGCCTCGAGGCGCAATTGCTTCTGATATTCAGGATCCTCGTGGGGTGGCCTGGCCATGTCCCGGTGAGACATCGTCGGTGGCGAGCTCACGTGCTTCACCTCCACCTCGCGGTAATAGAATATCTCCTCGCCGTCGCACATGTTGCAGTCCTCGCTGTCCTCCTCCGGTTCCTTCTTCGGCGTGGGCCTAAAGTAAAAAATTGAAATAAAAATACATTAATTAAGATTGCTCGTTCGTCGATCATTAACAGACTCCGCACACTATAGACGAATCGCGTACCGTTGAAATATTTTTCTAGCGTTACAATACTCACCCCAAGTGTAACTGGCGCACATGTTGCACGATGAGCGTCTCGGTGGCTTTGATCTCGTGACATTTCGGCCAAGTGCACTGGAAGACGGGTGGCGGTTTTGCCTGCAAGCAGAAACAATAAATCACGTACAGTCGAGTTATTTTTATTTTTTAGATTTTCTTTTTTTAGATTAGAAAAGATCGATACAGTGACGGAAATTATGTACGATCGTAACTGGAGACGTTGGAAAGCTTGCACGGAGAAAAATTATTTTTGTTACTACGACGAAATGTGCATCGTTAATGATTCATTGTTGCGGCAGCAAAGAAAATTTCCCGCCGCAGGAAAACTATTTCTGCTAGCGTGAAAAATTGACTGCTAGCGTTAAAAATTTGCTGCCGCAGAAAAATAGTTTGTTGCCCCAATATCGAATAAATAAATTAGTTACGGCAAGAGATTTTCTACTGTCGCAACAAATTTTCTTTTTTTCCGTGTGTGTCCGAATTATGCAATAAAAGTGTCGTCGAAATTAAGATCCGAAGTTTCGTTTTCAGTATCATCGATCGAAAGATTTCACTTCCGGTATATTGGACTCTAACTACACGGTAGCGCAACGTTAAAAAAAATCTTTTTTTAAATTCAGATTGAAAAAAAGTCTGACTATGTGAAAAGATGTTATCATCGATTTTTTTAAATTGAATCTATTGCCTGTCGCAGTATAGAACAGAGTCAGTGGTTTTTCCCAGGGAAGCGTGCATGAGGCTAAGGGGTGCGAGAAAAGGGCATCAACAGAGCGAGCACGAGGGGAACAGGAAGACCCGGCATAGGACCGTTCGGCCTCGACGCCGACGACTTCCGGTATTCCTCTGTGTGCGCTGCGACTCCCCCCCCCCCCCCCCCCCTCTCCGTGCCGCATAGTAATAGCTATTCGGCTACGACTAAATGCTCCAACGAGCGTGTGTCAAATATCGAATGCAGAAGGACGCCTGGCGTCGCTATGCCGTCGTCTAGCCTCGTCGCTGCCCGGAGGAAAATCGATGGAAGCCGGCGCGCGCGCTCGCCGCCCTCCCGCGCGCCCCCTGCCAGCCAAGCGCGCGCACGTTTCTTTGTTTACATCGGGAGGCAATCCGCAGGGCCGAGAGAAGCGAGGAGGCGAGTTTGCAACAGAGTTTGCACGTGGTATTGATCGGGGAGCGATATAATCGCTGCCTCCTTATTCTCTCCTTGCGTCTCGGTCACGACCCACAACAACGAGGCACGATTGGCCCCGATATACCCGCGAATATGGGATCGCAATGCCACAAACAGGACGACTCGGCTCGTAACAGCATTATCGGCGATCGGCTCGGGGAGCGCCGTGGAAGAGGTTAGGAGAAAAATGCGGGTACCCTGCTTTCTCAATATTTTGTTTTTTTTTCTCTTTCTTTCTTTTTTTTTTCGCTACGCATCTACGTTCGTCAATTATATCCGATGCACAAAGAATTCTATTATGGGGCCGAGCCCCGTAGGAAGCCCGTAGAAAATCGATATAGTGCAAAAGTGGATTCCCTCGTTGATGAATTGATGATTGATACCGCAGGAGTGTATCCTCGGAGGGCGAAACTATGCGGGCGAAGCAGTCTCGATGGGTGGGTTACGAAAATTAATATTTTAAGACCGTATGAAACAACTCTCTCCCAGTCCATCGAGGGTTCAGTCGGTATCGAAAACTGCAATCAACTTTTTACACGTCAAAAGAAGAGTCTCAACTTTTCTTTTGATCGTAGAATCAGCGAGAAAAGTCGATTAGTTTTTATTACCGATCGCACATGCTCTTAAAGCGGGTGAAACAGACTCAACGCAGTGCGCCCCGCAATTCGTTTTTCAGTTTATATAAACGTTTCGGAGAAAAATCGATGAAACATTTTCAACTCTGTCTCTTTCGCACTCGTACGCGTTTAGCCTGCCCTTCAGTCCGACACTCGTCTAATTTTTATAATCGCGAGTGTGCAAACGCCCATCACGGGGTTATAGCGCACGTCACGTTCAGGCGCGCATGCGCGTGGGTGTAAATTGTTGCGCACGGCATTTTTTTTTATTTTATTTTGTTCCAGAGTACGAAAAGCAGCGGCGAGCAGCGTGGCTGTGACGTCAGCCGGCATGGGAATTGCGTCGATCGCGGATGACTCGCTCGCGCCGCGAGATCGAGACTGAGGTCGTACTTTGCGAAACGAAGAGTACAAAAACGGAGGAGGTTATGTCGTCGGCGATAGCTCTGCGAGGACGGAGAGCGGTCGACAGGCAGTTAGTACCGGATGACCGCGGATTTAGGCGCCCCCCTCCCTCCCGTGTCGACGATGACTAACGAGCCGGCGTCGTTTCGCGAAAATTATGCTCCCGGAACGGCAGGGAATTCCAGGGATATTGCATTCGCGGCGATTGTCGATTGCCCCGTGCGTCGCCGCGCGACACACAAGGCGAAACGGTATGACGGCAGCTCGGCCGCGCGCCTCTCAATCCTATCTGATCATTGTTCCTCGAAGCGATCCACGGACTTTACTGTATCGCGTCATACGCGCATCATCTCGCTCGGCAAACGATCCGAGCCATATTGGCTACGAATTTGCAGTCATCGATTTCAAGGTCCGAATTAAGTTCGATATTAGATCAGACAATAAAGTTCCCAAGATCAACCAACTGTTCGGCTAGATCTCGAATCAAACAATGCATCATCGATCTTCAACTGACTTTTACTGTGAAGTGCGTTTTTAATTTTATTAAGATCGAACATATTGCCAATTGGCCATCGACCGCAGTCGATTATTACAAGCTTCTTTTGGCGAAGAATAAATGTTCAGTCGTCTATTTCATTTTTGATTATTTCCAATTGTTCGTATGTTGTATGTATCGGATATTTAAATCTGCGTGTTAAATTTTGTTCGAGTTGTATACAAGGCGGTTTTATCTTCTCTATTTGCATCTCAGCGAATCTTCCAGATAGTTCCTGTCTTCTGATTCTCATAGGTGCAATGCCCGAAAGTTCGTAAAGGAGAGTATTTCTAGAATTCCGTAGTGGATTTCCCGGGTCTTCCATTACTATTATAATATATTCAACAGTTCTGATCGATCGGGAAAACAGACGCGCCTAGCGTTTAGAATTACCGTATAAATTAGTTTATCTTCCAGAAAGGAAAACCCAAACAGTGCCGTCCACAGCCGTTCGAAAGAACTCCCGAGTGAGATAAAGGGATCGATGCACGAGGTGGAAGATCTTCTCCACGGTGAGTCTCGTAGGTGCGCCGCTGCTCCCGAGGCTCCCGATAACGATTGGGATCCACGAGAGCTTTCGAGTACAAACCCCATAACGATCTCCTCGTGACATCATCCTCCGAAAGAGAACACGGCAATACGGAGTGACTCCGGGTTCGTACGTACGGCGTAGTAGCAGAACGGCAAGCTCTCTCGCGAGTCAGGCATCGCCGAGGTCACAGACCTTCTATGCCGGCCGGCCGGTCGCTCTTCCACAGCCTGCCGGCTGACTGGCTGCGCGACTCCCTTGCCTCACCACAGCAACAGCAGCGGCAGCGGCAAACAGCTAAAACCTAGAAGTGCCTTCGAGCGCTTTTCTCTCCGCGCTTGTTCCTTCGCCCTCTTCTTCTTCTTCCCCCCGGACTGGCCTGTGTCCTTCCCCTTCGCGCTCTTTATTCCATACCACCTCCGGTAAAACCGTCGCCCTCCTCTCACCGCGCGCCGCACTTCGCCCGTGGCGCTTTATATTCCCAATAACGATGAAGCAACTAATAGTACAGCGGGGCCGGCAATCCTGCGTAGTAAAACCCATTCGAGCGGGAACGGACCGGAGAGCAAGAGCCGAGGGACGACGAGGATAAGGAGAAAAGAGGAAGACTCAAAACGTGGGCGCATCCAAATTTAGAAATTTAACGAGCCGCGCTCTTGTCCCACGCGAGCTCTTCGGCTCGGGCGTTCCGCAATCGAAAACATTTTCACAATCGTATTATCGCGCCTCGGAGCCTCTCGGTCGCTCGTCGTACGCTCGATTGTGCTGAGGTTAGTAAACCTACGTTGTGTCGCAAGGTACGATATCCTGAAAAAAAACGTTTCCCGCTCTCGTACACGCTCGCACTGAAATAGGATATTTTCGGGGGAGAAGGGGGGGGGGAGGAGGGGGGCCGAGAAGACACAGCGATAAGTAGTCGAGCGGGGTCGAGGACCTTTCGGCGTTTCACGGGGCGGGAGGGGAGAGCGATTCGTCCGAGTGGAAGCGAGACGAAAACGGGTGAATGCGAGAATCGTAAAAGAGCGTGTAGCGGAGAGAAACGCTGATATAAACGCGTCTGCGTTGCCGTCTGGCCCGCCAGGACGAGGGGGAGAAAACTGACGAAACACAACGCCGAGGGAGAGCCGAACGAGCCACCAGGGGTGGAAGAAAAGAGGGTTCGGCGAGCGGTCGGGCCGCTCGCCCGGCGGAGTGAAACGTGTAGCCAGAAACTCGCTAAGTTACAGCAATTTTTTTTTCGATACTCGCTCGAAACTGGTAGAAAAAAAGAATCATCGAATTTTACAGGTGCCGCTCTCAGCTGGGCGTGCGTCGAGGAGCATCTCGAGGACTGGAAGCGTACATCGTGGAACGGGGCTAGGCTAGAAGCCCGACTGAGAGAAACGTGTTGTCAGAAACTCGCCAAGTTTCAGCACTTTGTCCAAAACTCGCACGAAACTGGTGAAAAAAAATCATCAATTTTTACAGGTGCCGCTCTTGGCTGGGCAAGATACATCGCGTCCCGACTGTTCGCCCGGCGTAGTCGGAAACTCTAAGTTCCAGCATTTTGTCCAATAGTCGTTCAAGACTGGTGAAAAAATTACGAGACTTTGTCGAGCGTGTTGCAAATCCCAAGTTTGCAATCACTGAGGATAAGTGATCAAAGGCTCCTGTTTAAAATATTGTTGGGTAAAGTGGACTGTCAAACGATCCTTACCAAACTTAGAGAGGTTTTGCCAGAGCGTCCGAGAAGAAGACAAACGATATCTCGAACGCCGAAAATACGAAGTGCGCTAACAGAAAGGTCGGCTCATTACCGACTCACAAGTGTTGCAAATAGGCTCGACCTGTCGCATCTACTTGCCGGTCCAGAAACGTCGTACAATGTGCGACTTGGAACAACAGTTCTAAGATACGAACGAACAAACGTCTTGCCAAATTCGGAATGATATTCCTAGTCATATTCTGATCTGGCGATGAAAAAGAGAAATAATGTTAAGTAATGAATAATAATGAATTTTTATATATCGTATACTATTACACATTTTACAAGCTAAACCCTTGTGCAAACCAGTAATGTGAATTTTCATCTGAACTCTAAAAATTGAAAGTGCAAAAGGGTTCGCCCGTAAACAATATAAAATAAATAAATAAATATATAAATAAATAAATAAACAAATAAAAAATCGCCAATTTTTACAGGTGCCGCTCGAGGCTGGCATGTATCGAGAAGCATCTCCAGGACCGGCAAGATACATCGCGGAACGGGGATAGGCCAGCGGCGACGACGGGGCCAACACGCTGGCCAGGACTCGGGACGGGGATGACGGGATCCGAGCATTGTTGCCGAGTGCCGGTAGAGAATCCGGCCCACGAGGAGTTGAATCGCGGGACGGACAACAAAACACCGGCAGCGGCGGCGGTATCCTCTTCGCGGCGGAGAGGGGCGCGGAGGCGAGAGCCACGATACAACGTTGCCGGTCGGCCGAGCGAGCGGCCGAACGAAGGATAGTCGATTGGTGTTGAGCGTTGGGGATGCACCACGCCGCTCTCACTGTCGGGGCAGAGAGGCGCGTGCATCCGAGGAGACCGAGAGAGAAATAAGCCGAGAGGATAAGAGATAAAAGAATCTCCCCCCCTCGCCCGAATGTCCGAGAGAGGCGAGCGGGAGAGGCGGCAGGCGAAAGCAGGCGCAGGGCGAAGCGCAGGTCCGAAGGCCGACCTGTGTGTTGTGCTGCGCCGGGCATCCACCCTGATGGCGAACGCACACGTTCTCGCGCTCTCGTCCCGTCCCTCGGGCGCATGTGCCGCGCGACCCGGTACAGCCAACAGCAACAGCGCACGCCGGTTTTCCTATCCTCCGGTTAACCGGCTCATCCGTATGCAGCTTTTTCCTCGTTTTTTTTACTTTATTTTTTTTAGAGAAAAAACGATTCTTACCATTAAAAATCATCAACTTTGATCCATCGATGATGAATTTGTATCGAGGTAGCTTCTATTTTTTATTTCGCCGCTCCACTTACATCGACTCAAGTGAGTTATAGATCGGTATGCTCATCCGTATACATCTTGTTCCTCGGGTTTTTTTACTTTATTTAAAAAAAGGACACCACCTTTACCATAAAAAATCGTCAACTTTGATCCATCGATGATGAATTTGTATCGAAGTAGCTTCTATTTTTATTTCGCCACTCCACTTACATCGACCTCAAGTGAGTTATAGATCCGTATGCTCATCCGTATGCATATTTTTCCTCGATTTTTCGTTTACTTTCAATTTTTTAGAAAAGCAACCACTTTTACCGTAAAAAATCATCGACTTCGATCCATCGACGATGAATTTAAACCGAGGTAACTAGATTGTATTTTCGATTTCGCCGTTCGGCTCGCATCGACCTCGAGTGAGTTATAGATCGGTCTCGTGCCCGTGGCGTGGTGCACGCACGCGGCCCACGGCCTGCGTGCTACGACGAACGACAATTTCTCGTCCCGAACCCTCTATTTTTATTTCATTTATTTTTTTTCTCCTCCCGATCTCTCGATGACAGGTTTCGCGGAGCGTAGCCGATGCGAGGGTGGGAAGGGAAACAGATATCTCAGTATAGATATATACGAGACTCGGATGACCGGACGGACGCTCGTAAAGCGAAGAGCGATAAAAATCGATCGGTCATCGGTGCGTCCCGCGAACGGCTGATTTCACCGGCTCTCTCTTGTACGCCTATATACATCTCCCGCTTCTGTTTTCTCCTGTCCGCACGCCTTCCACGCTTCGTCCCTCTTTCGCCTCGCAATTCCGTTTCTCGCGTTCTCGTTCACTCCCCCCCCCCCCCCTCTTCGCCCCTCTCCGCGCGAACCCTTCCAGAAACACCGTCAGCAGATCGCAACCGATAGGAGTCGCCTGCAACGAGTGCACTGTCCTGGCGTGGTACGCGACGACCTTAACGCATATATACACACACATCAGCCCCGAGGAGCAACATCGAGAAGGAGAGAAAGAGCCGGAGCACACGACAGTGCGTGTAACCGACGCTGCAACGAGTCCACCCCATTCCCCGATATAGCACTCCTGTGTACATAACAAACTTCCACGCCGGGCGTCCTCCACGTTGCAGTGTTTTCCTCGGTACATCGATTCACCGAAACGTACGGAAGCTTCCAGCCTTACCGACCTTCCCTGGCGCCGACACAAACCCACGTGGGCTGCTTCGCTCGTTGGGTTTATATCGAGTATCGACGTCGATCAAAGATGGCGGCGTTCTCCGAGTCGAGAATTTTAAGCCCTCGTTCAAGAAAGTTTGCATGATTTTTAAGGATATTGTTACGAAAAAGGCTTGTTATTGTCTGAACGTAAACATTAGTACTTATTAAACTGATCAGGACATGTTTACTAAAAATTTCTAGGTTATGCCGTGATAGAGTAGTTCAAAATGACTTCACATGACTTCAGTAGTTGAAAATCATGGCGGCGTTCTCCAAGTCGAGACTTTGAAGCCCTCGTTTAAGAAAGTTTGCATGATTTTTGAGGATATTATTACGAGAAAGGCTTGTTATTGTCTGAACATAGCCACTACTCGCGGATTAAAAAATATTCACTAAAAATGTATAGGTTATGGTCGTGATAGAGTAGTTAAAAATGAGTCCACGAGATGTCGCGTCGCTGCACGCGATTTCCCGACAGATTCGATCGAGTTTCTCTCCGCCGAGGGTCTCTGTTGTTGTGTACCGACCCGGACGAACCGAGCGTATGCCGGCCACGCGGCGACGCGATTCCTCTTCTTCTCCGCGGCGCATATCACTCAGCCTCTTAGTTTCCGGCTCGGCCGCCGGGGCGGATCGAGCAAAGATGGCGGCGTTCTCCACTTCGAGACTTTGAAGTCCTCGTTTAAGGAACTTTTTATGACTTCGAAGGATATTATTACGCCAAATGCTTGTTATTGTCTGAACATAAACAATAATACTAATTAACAATGATCAATACTGATTAAACTGACCAGAACACGTTTACAAAAAATCTCTAGGTTATCTCGTGATGGAGTAGTTAAAAACGACTTCGCGAGATGTCGCGTCGCTGCACGCGATTTCCCGACAGATTCGATCGAGTTTCTCTCCGCCGAGGGTCTCCGTTGTTGTGTACCGGCCCGGACGAACCGAGCGCATGCCGGCCACGCGGAGACGCGATTCCTCTTCTTCTCCGCGGCGCATATCGCCCGGCGGCTTAGCTTCTGGCTCGGCCGACGGGGGGGGAATATACACGACTACGAGCCACCTCTCCCCCTCGCTCTCCACGGTCGCGATCGCGGAACGGCCTGTTGGAAGAGCCGCGTAGCAGAGAAGAAGATATACACGGCGGCTGGCGGGGGGAGGAAGCGGCGCCGGGGGAAAGCGACTCGGGGGTAACGCCCGGGGAACCAAAACAAACTGGGCGTCCCGTGTGTTGGCGCGTACGAGCGCGCCGGTCCGTGGCGTGTGGTGAGGGTCGGGCGTTGACCCTTCTTAAACACACACACATACACATACACATAAGATAGTATACATGGTATACATGCATTCACGTACACGTACATACCCACGAGGGAGAGAGTAGCGAGAGCCCGAGCGCGAACGCTTTACGCACACTATGAAAATAAAAAAAAAACCGCGGCTCTTTCCCTCGGTGCGTATATTCGCACATCGATATCTTAGCTCGGTTCTACGGCTAAGCGTAAGGTGCAGATGTGTCCATCGTGGTTGCAGAACACGGAATCGGGAGAGGTAGGCAGAGAAAAGATGGCTGTTTCAGAAACGCACGCACCGATGCATACGCATGTGACGGAGGGGGGGGGGGGGGGGTTTGGTAAAAATCTATGGGACGGAACCGCGGGGAAACTTTCGGGGTGAGCGTCTCGCTGGGGAGTAAGAGAGAGGAAGAAGCGGAGAGGCTGCGAGAAAGGAGAAGTCGAGGACGAGGCGAGTCGGCGGAGCGGGGGCGAAACGGCAACAGGAGGGAAAAGATGGAGGGGGGGGGGGGGGGGCTTTCGAAACCTGACTGTAAGGCTGCGGTATAGTTATAGCTCTCGGGCGTAGAAACGCCGAGAAATAAGCCGAGTGCAGGAGAGTAAGACGGTACGGAGCCGCGTCTTTCCGTCTTTCTCTAGAACGTTCGGTTTAGCCGAGGGTGGGGAGGGATCGAGTCAGCGACGGGAGGAAGAGCAGCCGAGAGCCAGAGATGAGACGCACGGAGAAGAATCGAAGAGCCGAGAGACGAATGCACGTGGCCGGTCGTTCGGTGAACAAAGACGCCGGTGAAACGCAAGGGGGGAGAGCCCGCTACGCGGTTAGCTGCGTAGTTTCCGAAAGGCCGGCGAGGCCCGGGGAGCTCCGGGGATCCCTGGAAGAGGGTGCACGGACCTCGGGATCCCAAGGTAACAAAGAAAAGGAATCTTCGTCCTTGCTCTCGCCGCAACGAGGGAGGGGGAGAGCCGACGCGAAGGAGACGAAGAAGAAGACCATCGCGCGCCTCAACAGGCCCGATGTCCTGCGCCAGTTACCGCTTCGGTATCCGGGATCCGTATTTTTCCCTCGGTTCTTTGTCCCTTACGGTCACTCGAATCACCCCTTTCGTCTCGATACGCACCCGGTCGGTAAGGAAAACTGCATTCTTTTTTTCACGAATGCTGACCATTTCCGGTTGAAAGCAAATTCTTATATGAAGCGGGTATCGATTAAAGTTCAGGTGCAATTTTTTTTCTCAAAACGCAAATCTTCAGGATGCTGTAAATTAATAAATGAAGTACCGTTTTTTATTAAGGGCACGTGGAAAACCGCGCTCGGTAACGAATATCCACACCTATTTTCTCCGTAAACCTGTGTTCATGCTTCTAACAAAAGCAAATTAAGTTTTCACGTATATACGTATTGACAGCGAGAAAGAAGCCTATTTATTATTATTATTATTATTTACGAAAATAAAGTCTTAAACTTATATAATCTGGGCTAGACCCGTATACTAAATAAATAAATAAATAAATAAATAATCTGCTCAAAAAAATATATATATATCTGATATCACATTGACATCACATTGACATATGCAAGTTGGGTCTGTTTTTAAACTGATTTACAGTTTCAGCGGCACGAACCGCCGTTGGCAGCGCATTCCATGCGTTAATCCTACTGCACAAGGCATGTTTGCATGGATTTTTCCTGAATGTGTACAGTGTCCGATATATCGACACTCCCGAAGAGAATAGATGCGCAGATTCGTTGCTCGTCACTCACGTCGCCTCAAAAGTTCTTCCTTGCGACGAGTGCGCCGGTGCGCGCGGATAAGAAAACAGTCGCATGTTTCGTTGCATCATGCTGGCCGATTAACTCGTTCGCGGTGCGTATCGCGCCTGCATTTTTCGCCGCGGCGCTCGACGTCATAAATTTTCGGTAATCGGAGCTACCAGCGGTTGAGAAATCCCACTGTCTCTGGTTGCGGAACGCTGCGCAATTAAATCCGATACTTTATCGCTCGGGCTCGCTAGTAAATATATTGTATCCACGATCAAACGAAAATTTCGATCCCCGATTAACAAGCAAATCGCTCGTGAAAATTGATTCATTGGGCTATCGGCGAAGGTGAAACTATGCTGGTCTCCCCTATGTGACAATTTCGAGGGGGGGGGGGGGGAGGGGGTTTAACGCATCGTTACCGTGCATCGTGTGTGTGTTTCGTTCGTACTTGCAACACACACGCACATACAGAGGCGATTTGCCAGACCGGCTGGTTGGTCGTCCCGGCAGTTGTGGAACTTTGTTGCACCGCAGGGAATACGCAATTCGGCGTAATTTCCTGGCGACGAGGTCGACGAACCGTCGCCGGCGGAGACTCGTCCTGCCCGAGGAGCGAGCGAGCGGGAAACAACCGAAGAAACCGTGTATCGGTGAAGGACGGAGGCGAATCTCGACTTATGAGTCACGAGGGAATGCGTGCGAGATATAGTGTAACACTTGAGATTTTCCTCGCTGGTCCTCCTCCTCCGGTCTCCGCGGCGCGATAAGCCTCGGAAACTGCGCTCTTGGTAAATTGCGAAAACAAAAACAAAAGAAAAAGTCGCGATACACAGCGAGAAAACAAGTTTAAGCGATAGAGAAATACGCGGCGCCTTAATTTTACAATGCCAATCTTCGTACCCTCGATTACCCTCCCCCTCCCCCCCTCCTCCCCTCGGCCAGTGACTCGGGGATTTCGTCAACAAATACGAAATGACGGGTTGTCGCGAGCAACTTCTCCGGGGACTTCGGATACGAGAAAGATCATTGACGAACGATTGTGTGCTCGCTGAACCGCGCGGATGCGTTGACACTGCAAAAGCGCGCGTCCCTGACTCCGAGGTACTCGGCCGGTCAAGCAGTTTGCAGAATGAAAGTCCGGAGGCGTCGCCGGACTTTTCCTTAAAGAGATTTAAAAAATTTAAAAAATTTTAAAAATTTTAAAAATTTTTTAAAGTTTTCAAATTTTTAAAATTTTTAGAAGCTTTCAAATTTAAAAATTTTTTTAAAGTTTTGAAATTTTTTAAATTTTGAAAAGTTGAAAATTTTTTTAAAATGTTTAATTTTTGTTATTGTGAGGGCAGATTTAAATCGAGAAAGTTAACGTCGCCATTGGCCATTGGCGCTGGGAAGAACTGCGAGGACGGTGGTGCGCGCGGTAGCGTCGTCATCGGCTGAGAGGATGGAGAACGGCCCGAAGGGAGTTCCGGCAACAAGGCAACGAGTGTCTAAGCACGGACCGCTCGTCCCCCTTCAACAGCCCCGATAGGCTCCTCGCCCGCTGCAGCTGCTCTCCGCCGCGCGCGGAAAAATAACAACAATAATGTCAATAAGAAGAGGAGGAAGAAAGACGGGAGAAGAAGGATGCAGCACGAGTGCTGCACGATCTCGCCGGCCGGCGAGAGTTCGCGCATGCGCAGCTCGCTTGTTTACGTCGCCATTACCCAGCGTACTTTGTGTACATGCATATATATGTATACGCGTACACGCCGTATCGCGGGATACTCCTTGCGGATAGATGCGCGTACAGGTGGGAGCGAAAGGCTCGAGCATACGGGTCGTACAGTACAGTTTCTCGATCGTACTGTAAGTTTCATCGACGTCCTTTATTTACGTCGCCATTATGGGACCGCGGCCAGTGATGCGCCCCGGAGCTCAAACTCAACGCGCCTTATAAGAAGGCTTCCCGATGACCGATTTCATCGGAGAGATGAACGGACCGAACGTTTTTTTTTTACACAGAGAAGGATCTAGTAAAAATTTCCGATCATCTAAGAAAAATTACCGATCATCTAAGAAAAATTACCGATCATCTAAGAAAAATTACCGATAACCTAAAAAAAAATTACCGATCATCTAAGAAAAATTACCATAGCACACAGTAGTAGGGCGTCAGGGCGCCACTTGTGGTAGAAAGTCTCAGATTGTCCAAGAATTCTTACCATAATATCTACGAAAAATTCTTATAAATCCGGTACTTCTTACCACAGGTGGCGCATTAGCGCCCTACTACTATGTAGTATGGTAAAATTTCTCAAGCGATATAGTCATTTTTACTAGATCCTTCTCTCAGAGTTTTTTTTCTTACTTATGTGTTCTGAGGCCCCAGAACACGAAATAAACTTTTCTACCTATCTATCTATTAGAAGAGGAGCCTTCGACTTTGCCGTTTTTTTCGAAAGCGAAAGGTTCGAGCCATACGGGTCGTACAGTACAGTTTCTCGATCGTACTTAAGTTCGATCGTGTAAGTTTCATCGACGTCCTTTATTTACGTCGCCATTGTGGTGGCCAGAAATGTCTTCCCTAAGGCCGGCCTCGTCGGAGAGATGAAGGGACCAAATGTTTTTATTTTGTATTTTTATTTTTTTAAACTTATGTGCGGTTTGGCACGATTTGTTCGCGAATGGGATGTTTTTGTACCTCGCCACGGTGTTCTTAGGGCGCTGAGGCCCCAGAACACGAAATAAACTTTTCTATCTATCTATCTATCCGAAGCGGAGCCTTCGACTTTGTTGTTTTTTTCGAAACCGAAAGGTTAGAGTATACGGGTCGTACAGAACAGTTTCTCGATCGTAGTTTTATCGACGGCCCTTATTTATGACGCCATTATAGTACCGCGCGGCCAGTGATGCGCTCCGGAGCTCAAACTCAACCCGCGTTAGAAGAAGCAGCATATTTCATCGACGGCCCTTGTTTACGTCGCCATTATGGTACCGCGGCCAGTGAAGCGCCCCGGAGCTCAAACTCGACGCAACTCAACGTTAGAAGAAGGAGGATTCCCGATGGTCGACCCCGTCTTATCGCGTTTATCGGAAGAGGAGCCTTCGACTTTGTCGTTTGTTTCGAGCGTGGAGGGGGCGAGTGCAGCGTCGGTCATCGGATACGAGAAGTTATATCGTCCCCGTTCGAGATGCGATTCGCAATCGTGCGCACATAACACACAAGCGTCTCTCTCGCCGGCTTTAACTGGCCGCGGCGCACCGTATTAGCCTGCGTCGTTTCTCGTCGCCGTGTATCGGATCAAGGCTCTCTCGGAACGCCACTTTCTCGCAGCGATAAAGTCCCGTCGGTGGCGAGAACGGTGCCCGCCCCCCCCGCCTCGCCGCCCCCCTGGCTCACCGCGTCGCCCCTCGAGCCCGCGGTGCAGCTGGTGCCCGGGCGGTTTATCTACTCGAAAAAAAGGCGCGCAGATAGATATTTTTATCGACACGCCTGCGCACCCGTTCTTCCGTCGGCGTCGCGGACTCGGACGCGCGAAACTCCGGGAAATTACGAATGAGAACGGGGAGATCTGCGGCCAGAGGCTAATGCACCGGTTTAAAAGGCAGGCGATGCGCACCCGGTCGGTAACAAATCGGTTCGCCGATTTTCTCGGCGACTATTGATATTTCGGACTGAAGTGCATTAGGTTTTCGTAGGATGTACATAGATGCACGAAAACCTCGTTTCCTTTCGTCGGAAATTTCAATGGACGCGGAGAAAATTGGGACACCGATTTGTTACCGACTGAGTCTGCATCGCACGCCCTTAACGGATGCGGACCCAGAAAAAGAATTTATTCGACGAGCGACACGCAAATAAATATTTATTTGGGTTAAATAAATACTTAGTTAATAAAAATAAATATTGATTTAATAAAAATAAATATTGATTTAATAAAAATAAATATTGATTTAATAAAAATAAATATTGATTTAATAAAAATAAATATTGATTTAATAAAAATAAATATTGATTTAATAAAAATGAATATTGATTTAATAAAAATAAATATTGATTTAATAAAAATAAATATTGATTTAATAAAAATAAATATTTATTTACGGGGGGCCCGCCAAATAATTATCTTTTTGGGTGCGGCGCCCGTGCTGCGCGCGTTGCCCTTAACGGAACGCCGCGGTCGATAATAAAAAAACTGTAATGCTACTTTTTCAACGGTGCTAAAGCTTCAGCGTTCAAAGCAAATGGGAGCCCACCGTAGAATTGATAGACGCGCAGTGTCGATTCCATCTCCGTTAGATAATAAAGTTTCAGCGCCCTCAGAAAAAATTGCGTTACAGTTTTTATTACGGATTGGGTGCGGGACGGGCAAGAGGGAGGTTGCCCCACGTCACGCTCGAGCGCGCTAGTAAGGTAGTCCTTACGAATAGTGTTCACTTCGCTTAAGACTCGTTACATTTTTCCCATATAAAAATAAAAAATTCAAAGTGAATTAAAAAATCTGAAAAACTTCGTACGTACTCAGAAAAGTGAACGAATCATTTAAATTTTTTTAAAATTTAGCTTTCCGTGAGATTTGTTGAACAATTTTATTTTTCACCAACGTCTTAACAACACATTGGAATTATTATTATGCAAAATTAATCGTTTCATCACCTTTAACACGCCTGATTTTTTTCAGATTTTAATACCATGCCCAAGTGTTTGCAACTACCTCTCACTTCTCGTAAACTTACGCGAAGTGAACACTGTTCGCAAGGACTCCCTTAAATCGAACGGAAAAGAATGGGGCAACGGGTCGCGAGAGCGCGGCTTTCAAAACGGTTTCCCGGGTTCGGGCCCGAGATATCGTTCGCCTATCCTTAATCACACCGAACGACGGCTCGCAGCCGCTGCAGGTGTACCCTGCGCGCGCACGTAACCGCGTATCTACAACGGTAAACAGGTAGGTCCGGTATTAGCGAGAAAAAGGAACAAAAAAAAAAAGAGAACGAACCATACAAGCGTTTGGTAATATTTCTCTCGGCCTCTTTTTTTTTTTCGTTCAAACCACTAAAAGGTAAACACACAACGCGGGGATTCAGCTTATCCGCGTTGGCGCGGAGATTGCATGTGGGTCAGGGTGCGCGCGCATGCGCCTTATCGGTTGGCATCGACCTCGGTAAGGATTCACGCTTGACGGAGGGCTTGCCTTTGTCTCGGAGTTGTCGCTCCATCGGCCTTTATCTAAGCTCGTCCAACGTGTGTGCGTACGTGTGTGTGTGTGGACTCTTAAAGAGCTGATGGAGCACCCATTTTTTTTTTTTTTTTTTTACTCTGCACACTTTCATAAATTTTCCACCTTACTTCAAGTCCCGCGCGATAGCCACCGAAATTCCGGAGCTAACTGTGCGTTACGAAAGTTTCGGTGTTTGAGGAAGATCGGACGAGGAAGAAACGGTACGTTGTGTGAGAAACGTGCGTGCATACACAGAGAGCGAGAGATGGAAGCGGCGAGCGGGCATAACCGTAAGCGTATCACGCTCCACGGCCGCTTCCGTCCTTCGGGCAAGGCGGGCCACGTGTTCCCTCCTTCGTCCCCCCCGTGCAATGCATGTTGCACACACGCCCGGGCGAAGACGTGTTTTTTTTTTTTTTTTTTTTTTTTTTGTATTCCGTTGAAACAGTCGTACGAGCGAAGCCGCATAGCAACCGGTAGAAAGGCTTTTCCGTGTTGTTTTATCCGTGGCGTACGTGCACGGCGAACTATAGATCAACGACTGCGCAACGGGTGTACGCGTGTGCGGGCTTTTTGTATAAATATAGTTCGAGCGTAGGCGCGCAGGTAAAAGCCAAGGAGCTCGCAGGTGCGGACTCGCACGCCGGATCTCTTTCGGTGCAGCGTATCGGGAGAGCTGCCGTGGATTGTACGCTCGAGCCGATCGGCCCGGCGAACCGACTCGATCGCTTCTGGCTAACCGTCGAACGAGCGATCACTCGAGCGAGGCCCCAGCCAAGTTTCCAATGAGAAACATACGTGACTGATTTTTCCACGTACAGGAAGTAGCGATCTATTCTACGGATCCATGCACGGGAGAACAAAAAAAAAGACCAATTGGAAAGCCTGCTGAAAAGAAATATCCATGGTAACCCCTCGCGTGCACACCTCCGTGGCTGCAGGGTAAAATTAACGAAGAAGGATTTTCTATACACTTACTTTTTTTAAGAAAATAAACGTTGCGACTCTTTTAGTGGCAGTTTTATTAAACTCTAAGATCAGGAAATTAGATTTAAAAAATATATATACATATATGTATGTATTTTCATTTTGACGTCACTTCCGGTCGAAAAATGAGATTTTCATACCTTAAGTGACGTGTTTCCGGTATCACGTCATTTCCGGTTGAAAAATGAGTTTCCCGCCTTGGAAGTGATGTATTTCCGATATGACTTCACCCCCGGCCGAAAATGTATATTTCCGGACCGGAAGTGACGTATTTTCGGTATGACATCACTTCCGATGGAAAAATCAGTTTTCTGAACCGGAAGTGATGTATTACCGGATGAAAAATGATTTTTTTTTTGCACACGGCGATAATGTACATCGTTGTTGGGAACCGCATGATTGTGCACAATTATGCTCACCGAGACGCACAGAAAAGTACCAGAATAGTATAATAGACTTTAAATAATCAGCCTCCCCCTAGGGCGACAAACATACAAACAAATCCACAACTTTCTAAAACATACAATAGATATATATTTTTTAAATATAATACATATTATATATTTTTTAAAACTATAATATATATTATAATATATAATACATATAATATATATATATTTTTTTAGTTATCGGATAAGGTATTTGAAGTCGAAGTTGTAGGTTTTTTGCTTGGCTACTTTGGAGTCAGAGTGAACCCGTGTTAACCGATGGGTTAAGGATGTTGACAATTATTCTTCTATCTCAATATTCGCTATCAGAGCGGAAAGTAATTTGTGGTCTTTGACATTGGCAAAAGATTCTCGATCGAGCGAAGT
The DNA here is from genome assembly GCA_917499995.1 of Ichneumon xanthorius. Lineage (NCBI taxonomy): Eukaryota > Metazoa > Arthropoda > Insecta > Hymenoptera > Ichneumonidae > Ichneumon > Ichneumon xanthorius. The sequence continues at coordinate 19,275,618 of OU824202.1, read as the reverse complement.
CGCGAGACTCTGATACACGACCGGGACTCGTCGGAGCTGATGGAGCTAGGGCATGGATTGCAGAGCGTCGAGACGACGAGGCACGATGTATTTATAAAAAAAATATTTATTCGGCGGTGTCTTATCGGTCGTGTATGCCTCGCAGAAAAACGTTGTTATCTTCGAAGCGAACCGCCGCTCCCCCCTCCGGTGCATTCGCATTTACGCCCGACAACGAAATAAAAGTTCAATAACCAAATCAAGGTCGCCGCATTCGCGCTGCAGACGAAAATAAGTTGTTTGTTTATCGACGATTATCGAGAGCCCCGGTTAATTGTAGACTCAGCGATAAGGATTGTTTCGTTCAACAACACCTGTCTCGGTGCCCCGGCGAATATTTTTTTTTCTGCAACGGCGATAGATCGATCATTTGCGTGGAGAGGCGGAAAGAAACGAGAAAACGTTTCCATTCCCGTTTACAGTGCAGGTCATACTGACAAATGGTACGAGGAACTTTCTCCCGGTGGCCGATAAAGAGCCTCGACTATCAGTCGTGCGGAGTTCAAGCTGAATTCTCGTTAATTCTCTCGTCCCCCACAATCGTACAAAGCCCTCTTCCGCGATGAACAACCGGAATACACTGGACGAGTAACAATCTTTTTTTTTCTTTTAATTCTGCACTGACAAAAACAAGTGTCCCAAAATCGACCGAATGTTTTTTCCTCGGTAATCGGCGCGGCGCATTTTGGTCGGCGCGAGGATGTAATTCAGTTAAGTGAACTTGAAAATTTTGAATCAATCGTGGTTTGCCTTGAACCAATAAACGTAATTTAAATTCGGCGAGTCAACGTTCTCGCGCCAGAGAAATGTGATATGGGGACTTGGAGACAAAAAGTTTGACTGAATTCACTAATCTTTTTTTTCTGTGTACACCTAGTAAAGCTGTCGTGTCGATCTATGATTGCTATGTTTACAGTGGACGAGAAGTGCTTTCAAAAATTTTCGTTGATAAAAAAAATGTCCTAGAATCAATCGAATGTTTCCTTTTCAATATATCAAGTCACAATCAGACTATAATTTGATTAACTAAACTTGAAAATTTTGATTATAAGGTAATTTTTTTGCCCACACCAAACAAATATATGACGACTATAAAAATAAAATCTAAAAAACAGTTTAACTGAATTTGTTAATTTTTTTTCTCAACGTAGCCCTAGTCATGCTGTACTATTGATCTGCGATTGCAAAGTTTAAACCAGACGAGAAACACTTTAAATATGTTTCATTGAGCAAAACAAAAGTGTCCTGAAATCAAACGAACGTTTCTTTTTTAACAGATCAAGCCACAATCAGAGTATAATCTGATTAATTAAACTTGGACATTTTGATTCAAAGGTAACTTTTTTTAACCGACAAATTCAACTCAATCCCGACGAACCCAAAGTCCTCATACCAAATAAAAAAACCTGTAACTCAATTTACGAATTTTTTGTTCTCATTGCACTCCCAGGCAAAGTATCGATCAACGATCCTCATTATTGATCGGCGATCGCAGCCCTCGCCTCCCGCAAAGAGAACTCCCCAGCCTCGCCGATACACACGAGTGGGCGGCGAATAAAAAGTGTCCCGCTTAAACGGGTATCGTGAGGTATGCAGGGTTCTACGGTGCGTACAGGTGCCACGGATAGGTGAACGCGATAAGGACGGCGCTCGAAGTTATCGGCCTTGTACTCCTGCTGGCAATTCTCGCTGAGCGATCGTGACGCAAACGGGTACCACGATCTCTCTCGGCGGTTCGAGCACGCCCATCCAAGGTTGCCCCGATAGACACACAAAGTCGTTACGGACAAAGTACCGTAGACCGTACAGACCGTATGTCTCGGTACCACGTTCTCTTTACAATATATACATATATATATATATACAATAAAAAAAAAAATAAAAAAAATAAAAAAAATAAAAAAATGATCCTGAAAAGTCGGATCCATCAACGTCGTTGTCCCAGAGCTCGGAGGGGGAGGCGCGTTCCTCGGTGTACCGTAAAAACCCGCGTCGAAGAATCTCTCCCGGGCGATCCTCCCGTTTGCGGGGCCGTAAATTGGTGGTTGTACCGTTATCACCGTTCGCCAGAGCTGTCCCTCTCTTTGTCTCTCGCCCGATACGCCGACGACGCCGAGCGTCGTCACAGGGATCGCTCTTCGCATGTTGAAAGTCACGTAGTCCCTTTCGTTGCGCGAAAGAGCGCAACAAAAAGATCGGTAGCGCTTGACGAGCGGCGCACCGGGCACGTAAGCGCCGTGAGTTCTCGTTCCGGCAGTTTTTATCCCCGCAGACTGCAATTTTCTTCGCTGCATATCGGCTTCCATTTTATTTTTATTTTTATTTTTTTTTTTTCTAAAGAAAATAGAGTAACATAAAAATTCTAAAAAATTCCGAAGAGTCGCTCCGCGTCTCACCCGCGGCGAGAACGAGCGAGGGGTCGGATGGCCGGGGTTTGGGGAGGGATGTCTCGCGTTACGAGTTCCAAGAAAATTAGTCAACGGGGGCGACGCGGTCCCCGGCGGGGCGCTCTCTCCGGCTCGGTCCGAGGCGGAGGCTTCGCGCGGCAAGGTGAGGCCGGTCGGTAACCCCTGGTCTCGTCGACGGCCCGAAGCCAAGGACCCGGCGCAGGGAGCATTATCCCGATTGGCCGTGGGTGAGGGACCCGCGAGAGCGCCCGGCTGACGAGACGGGATCGAACGAGGCCGAACCGAGGGGCAGTCAAGTGTGCTCCCGAGGAAGATGGAATTAAGAGAGCGTGGGGGTTGCAGACATTCGGCGGTTCGCCCGTACGAGTATATAGATATATAGGGGAGAGCGGGGCAAAATGGAACAGACAATCGGTATGCACCCATGGAGCAAAATGGGACGTCCTAAAATTACGGGAAAATTGCTTTTTTGTAAAGGCGATGAGCCAATAATTTTCTAAATATTTTCTATATATTTCTATATATTCTAAATGTTCTATATATTTGTAACGACGTCGCGAATGAATAACGCGTGTATTTGGTTTTGGGGCGGATATTATTAATAATGATAAACGTTAATTATGCCAATCACGTAATGTCACACGTCTGTTGGTTTTGAAAGTCTCGTCCAGATCTAACTAATATCGTGTGTCTTAACGAATAGTCCGCTACATATTCGTTACAAAATATGTAGGGGAGAGCGGGGCAAAACGGTGTTGAAAATCCGGATGTATCATTGAGACAAGATGGGGCATCCAAACATTATTGGAAAACTGAGTTTTGCCTCCGCTGTCCCGTTTTGCCCCACTGTCCCATTTTGCCCCGCTCTGTATACTATGAACCCTCGGGTCGGGTTCGGGTGTCCGAAACGCAGAACCACGCGAGAAAATCCTCTCCGATGTCCCTTCGCGCCCCTAGTGAGAGCACGCCAGAGGGCCAGCACTGGCACAGCGTCGGCCCGGCGTCCGCATCACGTCGGCCGGTACCAGTGTGTAATTCCCACTAGGGTCGGTACGACGACGCGTCTATCGACCGTTAGATTTGCGGAGCGTCGGGCTTCACGCAGAAACGGCGAGACGGAACGCGAGGGGGGGGGGGGAGGTGATGGCGAAGTCAAGGTCGCGTACTTGCGAATTTTCGGCGGGCGACGGTAGCGTCTGGAGTGGGTGGCCGGCTCTGTCGGGCGAGGAACGATTCCCTCCACCATTCGCGATTCTCAGTATCTTGACTTTCTATCTCTCTCTCTCCCTCTCTGTCTCGGCCAATCGGCAAGCCCGATGAGTTCGCGAAAGTGTACCGCTGGAAGGGGCACGGGCGTCTGGAAGGATTACGTTACCCTAGGGCAGGACTATCTTCTCGTGCCCGGGTCTAACACAGGGAAACGCGTCAATGTGTGTTTTCGCCAGCGCGCGCGCCTCCCCTCTTCTTTTTCGCACTCGTTAACCCTCTCCCCTCCGTCTTCGCCTCCTCCTCCTCCTCCTCGGGCCTCGCCGTCGCTGAATAGATATTAGGCTAATCTCCATTCGCGCTGCTATACATAGTCCAGAAGGCTACTGTGTGGAAGTCGACGGACCAACGGATTTCGGCTTTTAGCACGGCGGTACAACGTCGCGGAGAAAAGAAAATGTTGCAGAGATTTGGGAAAAGTATATGCGGCGTATCAAATTTTTTTTTCTTTTGTCGGGCTATGTGGCATTAATATTTTACGTGGAATCGTCGTGAATTTTTGGCGAAAATTTGTTGTTCATGTATTTTTTTAAAATATTTTTTCCAAATATATTTTTTATTATATTTTTCAGAGGGCAATAATGGTGTGCATGGCCTGGTCTGTATATAATCGATTAATGTGATAATCGTGGTGGACCATATTCATCCCATTCACTATTGTATTTTTCATGTATATTTTTTACATCGACTGTGGATTTTTGTAACATAAATTTTTCCAGCAGGTAACTCCAACTATGGAAAATATTTTGCATAAAGATCTGTCTGAAAAGTTTAGGTCATTGTGTTCTATATTGGATTATCGATTGTATTCTCGACGTTATGTTTAATGAAAAGGATTCAATGCCGTTCCGATATAGTAGGAACAAACTAATGAGTTATAACCGTGAAACGCATGTTGCATAACTGTCCGCTTCTATATATGTCTTGGAAAACGGCTCGGTCCGTGTATAAATAAATAAATAAATAACGAGTCTCATTCTATCATCCCCTCGACGATTCCATAACAATTTCATTTTGAGGTGAAGCAAAACGGCTGTGAGTGCCAGAGAGACAGCTCCAATTTTCCATTGAACTTTTTTCAACGCTGCGAATTAAAAAAAAAATAATTACAGAAAAAAGCTTAACCATTACAGAAAAAAAGTAAATTTTTTTTTGTAATGCAGTTTTTATTACCGACTGAGTTTCACATAATCTTAAGGGCATGTGAAACGTCGCGGTGGATAATAAAAACTGCAATGCTATTTTTTCAAAGTTTCTGAATAAACTTAAGCGTCCAACGAAATAGAAGCCCGCTCTACAGTTGATGGACGCGCAGTGGCATTCAATTTCGCTAAGACAATAAAGTTTCAGCACCCTCGAAAAAACAGCATTACAGTTTTTATTAGCGACTGAGTGCGGGCCGGGCGGGAGGAAAGTCGTTTCGCATAACTTCGACGAATGTCGGAGATAAAAATTCCTCGGCATCGTCGCCGATGTCCCTTTACGGTAGCGTCCTTCGCTCATTTTTAAAAAATTCCTCTCGCGACTATTCGGTTCACTGCCAAGCTGATTTAGCGCGCGAGAAAGGAGAATGGCCGCCGCTCCGGCTGTTTACGCCGGCGAGCCTTCCCCTGCGCGCCGGTACCCTCGACCGGTATATCTGCTCGATCCGCGCGAGAGAAAGTCACCTGCAGGCATATACACAGCTGCGACGCGGTACTGCTTTTATGATGTCGAAAGACTTGTTGCGTAACCGTCCCTCCCCCGCGCCCCTCGCGGCTCCGCAGGCAACCGAAGCCTGTTTGCAGTCTTCGATCGCAACTCTCTTTGCTAAGCTGCTCAAGGATTCGAAATTGATTTGCCATATGCTCGCCTCGGATGATGTTTCAATATCGCCGCAAACGTTTTCTCTCCGCGGCTTGGGAAAAAAAACATTAACAAATGTTTTTTTTCTTTAATATCTCTTTTCGGTTTATTTATTTACAATAATCTTTTGAGCTAAGGAGTAAAGCATTCGAAGAAGTTTCGAAGTCGAGTCGATGGTTTCGTACGTGGGTCAAGAGGCAAGAGGCACGTCAGCAGTCGAGGAATGGCTTCGGAAAGTTTCACGGTCGCCGCCGCTGGAGGACGAGTGCCGGCGAGGGGGCGAGTGACGAAATAATCGATGGCGTTACCGAGCGCGAGTCCGCAGTCGAAATTCGCAACGGTGAGAGAAAGTCGAGCGGGCCGTTCGGTCATGCGCAGAAGTTGTTTCGCCGACTGGACCTCAAGGGAGGGGGGGGGGGGGCGGTGGGGAGGGGGAGAACGGAGGTCGCTTCGGGGTCGAGCGAGATGAAAGAGAGAAAAGAAATAATAATAATGAAAGGAGAAATAATTTTCTTTTATAAGAGAATCCCTATGGTCTTTGCGCGAGCGTCTCCGAATTGCGGCTCCGGAGATACGGCGGGACATCGGAGAGCTGGTGGGGCGGAGAAAAGAGGAAGGAGGAGGGTCGATCGACGCGTCACTCTCTCGAGGAGAGTTTCGCGCGCGTAAAGAGAAAAGAGAGAAAGACAACGAACTGATCAGGGCCTAGGACAACGAACGCGCGCCCGTCAATGTTCGACTGTGCTCGCGGTAGCGGTAACGTCGTGCCGGGCACGACGTATATCTCATCCCTCCCCTCCCCGCCCGCCGCCCCCCTACCTTGAGCGACAACGGGCCGTCTGTGTGCGTTCGCACGTTTATGCCAGCTGAAATTCGCGAACCGTGCTTAATAGCCGGTTCGGCAACGCCGGGCCGTCCTTGACTCCGGCCGGGGTGCCGACACCGGAAAAAAAAGGAGAAACGAAAAATTCTAGTCTCGTCCGCGCGAAATTTCGACGCTGAGCGTAGGTCGCGGTACGCTTTTAGAAGACGAGGCGCTCTGGCCCGTTCGAAAGACTGCACACGCGCACCCCGCTGTCGACGAGACGACCAGATACGCGTCTGTCGTGAGCCTCGATGCGAGAATCGTGACATAACAGCCCGGACGATAATGACGTTATCGCCGAAACGGCAGACTCTGAGCTGTCGGGAATAAACAAAGCTTACGGTGTAGGTGCGTTCGTCGGGAATTAATGCCGGTGACCTATTGGCCGTCCGGAGTCTGCGGTGCGGGCCTATCGACGAAGGCCGATGATAAATCACCGGGGAACACGCGAGGGTGAAGACTTTGATCAGCTACCGTCCGCAAGGATAGACCTTGTCCCTCGAGCTCGGGCAACGTTTGCGTCTCTCTCATCTTGCGCGCGGGTCAAAGTCGCGGACGCGAGCTTGGGAGACGCAAAGTCCTCGCACGACCTCGCTACGCATGAGAGTGCGTGCTCTCCGCTGTAGGCGTTAGTAATCGTTTGGCAATTACTTTGATTGCAGACCATTTTTTTCTTTCTATGTGGTAGGCTTGCGAGCTTGGGCGTGTACGCCCGAACGAATATATATATATATATAGCTGCTGTACTATATTTATTGCTTACATTGGGCATTCCCTACCATTTCGGCCAGGAAAAATCTTCGGAAAAATCTTTAAAAATTCCCAATAATCAGGTCAAGCGATCAACAATAATCGGCTAATTTTTTTTCACTGTTTTTTTTTTTCAAAAATAATTAGAAATACATAGAAGGTGAGACCAGCCAACTCTGGCTCAAGTCTCAAAACTTTTTATACATAACACAAGATTTTTTATAATTTTTTCAGACCTTTTTATTGTCGTGATCAATAAGTTAATTTTTTTAACATAAATAATTATTATCGGTTTAAAAAAATCTTAACTATTATAACTATTTTGAGAGTTAGTTCAATCATTTAAAAAATCGCGGGCCCGATCCAAGATGTGAGGAGTTAGACCCAGGTCGAAGCGGTAGGGAATGCCCCATATGTACTGATATGCACCGCGATTCAGTAGCTAGTCAAAGGCGAGTTATACTGGTGCTTATCGTTATATTTTCTCAATCCCGTTTATCAAGTTGCCGGTAAAGCAGTTTTGTTGGCTAGTAAACTACTACACTTGGGGGGCGATAGGACTGTAATTTTACTTGCACTGTATTTGCAGTTTTTTTTTTACGCGATCACTTTCTTACGGCTTCGAACCGGCAATTAGCCGGTGAGTTCCGTGGTTCACGTCATTCTTTTTCCTCACATTTTTTTACGCTGCCGCTCGGTCTTTGCATAAGACACGAACGTACACGAGAGAGGCGCCTTGGTGTCGTAAAAAAAGAAAAAAGAAAAACATTCGACACTGCATACTCCTCCGGTCTTGGCTCTAAAATAATTCACACTGGTATCGTACGGCATGTTTTTTTTATATGTATATTTTCGTCACGGCGGATCGGGTATCTCTCCGGATGACTATTTTCCTTTCGTCGTCTCCCACGTGGAAATGAAATATTTTTGTACGATAGCGGAAGATATATTAAAAAATGTACCAAACATATGTTGTACGAAAAAATTAGATATGCTAAATTACATTTTTTTAAACTATATTCGGTGTATATGCCATTCGAGGATATATTTTGATAATATATTTCCACATGTTTAATACAACGAAAATATATTTGACCTCCATACTTGATATATCAAAAAGTATATTTGACATCCATACTCGATATGTCGAAAAATATATTCGACATCCATATTTGATATATCAAAAAGTATATTTGCCATCCATATTTGATATATTGCCAAATATATTCGGCACCCGTATTTGATATATTAAAAAATATATTTGGCGCTCATGCTTGATTTTAACATAGACTCAGTGCGGTTCGGTTCTGGGCAGTTTTCGGGTCTCCCCAGTGCCATAGCTTCTTGTCTTCCGACCTCCACGGCCTCCGGAGACCCCGGAATTAGAATCTTGACGTTCAAGGTCATACCATCCAGATACCCCCCGTGAACGTCCCGATAGTACAACATTTTCGTTACGCAATTTCAATGGACGGTCTCGTCGGCGATAATTCCCCGTGACGGAAGTCTCGTACGTGAGATTCGCGTGGTCGATCGGGGAAGGGGGGGGGGAGGGGTGTTGGAGGGGAACTCGAAGATCGAGGATGCACGAGCAGAAGAGCCAAGGGACAAGGAGGAGGGCAGGAAGGAAGTAGGCGACGATGGAGGAGAGGAGGTCGCGTAGGAAGACCTCCCCCTCTTCCCCCTCCCCGCGGCTGTCGTTGATGACGCTTGTGCCGCTCGTGTTCCACCGGCAGCGTCGACGAGGCGCTCGTGTGGAGGTGGCCTACCGACGGTGACAAAGGTTACACGCTATACGCCGGTTCGCCGAGCGAATAATATACCCACGAGCACGAGGAAAGGCCATGCGCCAAGAGTTTTCTGGTAACGCTCGTGTGTCGTATCGACGGTCTTCGGCGGAAACGGCAGCGTCATCGCCGACCAATAATGCGAACCGGAGGACGGGGGTGGAAGTTCCTCCAGTCATCGTCGAGTGACAAAAAAAAAAATCACCTATTTCTGAGGCGAAAAAAAAATTAACTAGGTGGGGACTGGGGCAAAATGGCACAGCGGGGCAAAATGGGATAATGAGACAAAAGCCAATTTTCCAATAACTTTTGGATGATGCTGATGGTTGACCGTGGGGCAAAACGAGCTTGAAAATCCAGATGTATCGTTGGGGCAAAATGGACCATCCAAAAATTATTGGAAAATTGAGTTTCGTCTTCAGTGTCCCGTTTTGCCCCACTGTCCACCTATACAAAAATGATCCAGGCTCGGTCCGAGCTGTTGGCCAATGGGAATGGAGGCGTCCGATTATCGGCCATGTTGAACCGCCGCGTCCGACACGCGCTTACGGTGATCCGAAACTCGTGCAAATTGACACACGAAGTTATACGAGGCCAGCCGTGTGCATGTATATTTATCGGGTCGTTGGGCAGAGTCGGAGTCGGGCTCTGGCCCGTAGTGGCCAAGGACACGCCGCTGCTGTGCGCGGTGTGATCTCATCTTTTGCATAACCCGACTCAACTGAGGCCGAGTTAGACCCGGTATCGCGCGCAGCTACCACCCAGCGGCGGCAGCCAGATAGGCAAAGTGAGCCGGCCGGCCGGCTTGCGGTTGTACTCTGTATACGCGATATTCGCGGTGGAGTAGCGACGCCCGGATGCCCGGACCTATCTAACCCACTTCCTTCGCTCCGAGAGCCTTCTCAGCTGCGGAACGGCACGCATTCCCCGGAGGCCTCTGTCTTCGACGTTGATCGATATTATTGCGCCCGATCACCCCTGATGGACACTTTTCGAGCGTCCAATCGAAATCGATCCGGCCTTATTCGGACCTTGTCAGGGTTACGCTAAAAAAAAATCAAAAAATCTTTGTCGCTGCAAACGGATTTTTATTCGGGGCGAATCGAATTCTCACCCACTAAAAATGAATTCTCTTGAGCCAAATGGATACAAAATCATCAAAATTTTTTTCTTTTGCCCTAAGAGGATCTTTTTGCGGGAAGAGGATTGTCATTCGCGGCGAATTGAATTCCCACCCACTAAATTGAATTCTCTTGCAGGTGGGCCATATTCACCACACTTTCCCTATATTTTTCATATATTAAAAAAAAACAATAATTTCATATATTTTTCATAGGGTAAAGTGGCGAATATAGCCCTGTCCATAAATCCATCGATTAATGTGATAATCGTCGCGGACCATATTCCCCCCACGACAGGCCCTTTTTGGAGCCTATCCGCTCTCCCCTAAAAAAAAAAATTCTTTCCTGCCCAAGAGGATCCTCCTGCAGCAATCGGATTGTCATTCGCGGCAAACAGAATCCTCGTCCACCGAACAGAATTTTGTTTTCGCTACCGCGTGATGCCCCGCTGTAAAATTACTACCCGGGAAGCGACAGCTCGAGAGAACCATAAACAAGCTTCTTTATCCGTCTACCCATTCTCATAAGAGCCGTCTTAAAAAAAAAAAAAATTATCATCACTTCCGCTTCCTCCATTTCGGTCGCGGCCGCCTTACCGTTACAATTAACGAAATTTCGGCGGTGATCGACCGAACCGCGACGTTCCGTGACTATCAAGTACCCGCACTGTTGAACCGCCGGAGACTTTGGCTCGCTTGTTTGTTGCCGGGCACGGAAATACGTGCGACGCACGTCAAGTTTACGCAATGCACGAGCTCTTATGTAACGCCGGCTTGGAAAATAGGGGAAGAGACGAGGGGGGGCAGAGCGGGAGGGGGGGGGGGGGGAGGGAAGAAGGACATACCGATGGATGAGCCAGCGGGATGCGCGTGTGTCGGCAATAGTGCGACGCCTCTACGATACGACGCCGTGTCTAGCTCACAATGATTCCCGGGCGCATACGCGCCTCGACTATGGCCGTGAATCCCCGACCATCAATCGACCTCCCGCCGCCAGATCGCCCACACCACACCTTTGCAATGTTTTTTTTTTTTTTTTTTTTTTTTTTTTTTCTTGCCCAGATAAACAGCAAACGTTCGATAATCTCGATCGAGTTGAATTTCGAATGCAGCATGGCAGCGCATGGTGCGCGTGTCTCGAACGAGAAGCTCCGGAGTCGACACGATGTCGACGGATTAATTATCTCTTGCTCGGCATTAATTAACTCGTTATCGAATCGATCCGATCGGGTATTCATTCGCCGGTTGCCAAGCGAGCGAGAGGCAGCTCCGTTGCAACGAAGTTTCAACTGGAAGCGGAGAGAGAGAGAAACAAAGAGGGGTCAAGCGGCATGAATAACTCATCGGATCTCGGTAATCGAGGCTGATGGGCGGGGGGATTGTATGTAGCAGCAGGAAGTAGTAGAGCCGCTTGTCCGAAGTGATATCCCCGGACCATCAACCCCCTCGCGGACCCCGTCGAGATAGATAACGTCTTGTTTTCTTCTCGTTCTTCGCCTCCTCGTTCCGCACCGCGATCCATCATCGAATCATAAATATGCGAACGCATGGGATCGGAGGTGGGCGAGATATCGCGACTTCCGGGTTGCCCATATGGAAAAATACGGATCTACGGGGCACAGAACCTTTGGCCAGTTACATATCCGGTATATTTGTCCTATATATTCTCGGATAAAAACGAACCTAAATCATCGTATTCGTCTATATGTGTATGGTGATTTCGGGGAAAGGACGCATTCAATGGATTTTTTTTAATCTTTGAAAAATCAGGAGATATACACGGGATACGGAACTTATGGCCACTTACAAATCCGGAATATATATCTTATATGTTCTCGGATAAAAGCGAACCTAAATGATCGTATTTATCTATATGTATAGGGAAGAGCGGGGCAAAGTGGCACAGCGGGGCAAAACGCGATAACGAGACAAAACGCAATTTTCCAATTATTTTTGGATGGTGGCAATGGTGGTCCGTGAATCAAAATGGACCGTTGAATCAAAATGGGGCATCCAAAAATTATTAGAGAATTGAATTATGCCCTCACTGGCCCGTTTTGCCTCACCGGACCGTTATGCCCCACTGACCCATTTTGCCCCGCTCTCTCCTATGATGATTTCGGGGGAAAGGACATAATCGATGGGTTTTTTTAATCTTTATAATTCAGCCAGTAAGTGATGCACGCCGGTAAATTTACCGTCGATAAATTCTAACCTCGCCCATATGGGAAACAAAGTATATATAGGATACAGGGCTTTTGGTCACTTACACGTCCCGAATAAATCATCTAAATATTCTGGGATATATCCGATGATTTAGGGGGGAAAAGACATAATCAATGACCTTTTTTCTACTGTTGATAATTCAGCGAGTATGCGACGCACGCGGGTCAGATAACGCTCACGTTCAAGGCCATGCGCAACACCCTCCCACCCACCGACCCGCGCTCGGCCTGTAACGAATCGGCTTCCCTGTTAAATTCGAAACTGTTAATGTTCTGGCCGAGAGCCAATTGGCTTTTCTTAGTCAACAGACAGACGCGTGAAAACTTAATTTGCTTTCATCCGAGCAAATATTTCGGACGATACGTATTGCTAAAAACAATATAATATTGTAACATCATTGCATTAAATATTATATTTCTAACATTCTAAATATATTTTTAATTTTCCGTCTCCTTAGACACCGTTAATAATCAAAGCCCGAAAAAAGTCTCTGTAAGGCGACTTTCTAAAATACGAGATGTACAACTTTGGCCTGCTATATATAGGACATATTTTTCAATTAATCGACATTTTTCTCTAAAACGGGTATAAAATAAAATAAAGTAAATTGAAATAAAATGAAATAAAATAACACAAAATAAAACACATTTACTTTCCCCGAGAGCCAACATATTTTTCCTCCGCTTCAAAATTTCCCCGCATAACATCGGGTCCCGAAAAATCGTCACCCAAAAATCGTCACCCAGGGACCAAGGTCGCAATCGAATGAATTTTTCGGGCCGCTCGCCGCCGCTAACGACGATGACGACGATGACGATGGAAATAAATTTTCCTCGCGAGCGTCCCACGGGCGTTATATCTCCCGGCGACGGCAATGTCGTTGCAGCGGCGCACGAGGCACTTCGGTGCGGTATAGATATTATTTCGCGCTCGTGCAGTCAGGGCCGCTGTGACCTTAACTCCCCTTCCCGTGCGGCCCTCTCTCGCCGCGCGTCCTCGCCGAGCCAACGGCGTTGTGCACCGGCGGGGCACGGGACGGAGGAGGGGGTGGGGGGCGGAGGGGGGCGGGAGGGGGTGGGGGAGGCTTGCATAGGAACGTTGCAACTCGCCGGTGTGCATCAGCGCCAGATAGGAAAGTCCCGCCGACCCCGGCCGCTGCCTCCGATCGACCGGCCGGCGGAACGCCGGGGGGGGGCCGCGGGGGTTGGAAAAGGGACACGTGCCACCAGTGACGTCACGCGCTGTGCACCGCGCTCTTTACGTCGCCGGGCCGGCCTCTCCTCCTCGGTCCCTCGCGCGCGTTGCACCAGAGGCCGACCACGCGCGCTCTCCTACGACCCGGCTTGCTCGCCCAGCAGAAGCGCCTCTATGCACCGACACGGGGCTACCGCACGTACCGGTAGACACACACACACGCAGAGAGACGGCATACGGTGGAGGAAGGCTTCGGTGCCGTGTGTGCATGCGCCGACGACACCGAATCCGCAACCCGTTTTACAAACGGCTCCGACGCGAGGACGGCGGTGAGAAAACCGGCACGTGCACTCGCACCAGTGCAACCGCTGCGAGGTCTCGCTGTATAGCCTCCACATCTATAACTATCGATTCGGCGGCCGTAAGGCTGTGGAGGCCGTTGGTGGGATTCTGGACTTTCGAGAACTGCTAAGAAATTCCCATGTTTTTTTATAATAATATTTTTCTAATTTTTGTAATGACCTTTTGATTTTTGAATTTTTTTTTTGTAATTTATTATCTTTGGGAGTCGCGTGGAGCGAAAGAGAATAGGAGGGTGTGTCTACTTGGATTACTCTTGTGACCCGCGAGCCTTGCAAGGCCGTCGGGAGAATATAGAGCCCGAGCGTACAGCGCGGCGGGATCGCCTCGCCGTAGTAAAGCCTCTACTATTATTAGGATCTAAAGTTCGTGCTCCAGAATGGGACGGGATCGCGCGCGGTCTGGTACACAACACGAGCAAGAGTGCATCCTGCACGCGCGGAACTCTCGTATCTGCGCGGCGGCGGTAGCGAGCTTGCCAGATACGGTTAGATGAGCTCGCTAGAGTGTCTTTTTGGCTCGCGTTGACACCCGATGGCCTCTCGCAGCGTGCGAAGCGGAGACGCCCGCTGGGAAACCGGAGCGGAGTCCTTCTTTATCGACCGTTTTACGATGATGGCGTTTGTGACACACACGCACGGCTCAATCGACGCATTATCTCGAAAGGGAAAAGCGTCCATGAACTCCTTCGTGTGGCGATGGGCGGAGGCGCTTGTCCTCGTTTGATATCCGAACAGCTTCGGGTCGAACAAACCGCTCAATTAGGACAGGCGTTTCAGCCGAGCGCGCCTCTGAACAGGTACTAATTCGGTTTATCGTTATCGGCCCGATGTGTTTAGTGACATTATGGTTTATTTTGCTAGAAGGGAGGGAAGTGCATAATTTTCGCTGCGTGTGAAGTTCGCTGCCTGAATGAGGCGAGGACAGAAATCGGACGGGGTAAAAATCCGCTCAGATGCTTTTTTTCGGCTTCGTTATAATAACGACACTTCTTGCGTTGTATAAGCGTCATATTCGGCAGATTACACAGATAAAAAAATGCGGTTGAATCAACTAAAGATTCGGGCGGGGACGTTCAGATAAATATTTTGTTGGTCGAACAAAATATTTTAATGGGTCAAGAATTATTTGGTGACAACAGCCAAAAAATTGGTGAACCAACCAATTTTTTTAGCTATAGCAACAATATATTTATTTGAACGTTCCTGACCGAATATTTAGTTGATTCAACCGTATTTTTTTTGTCGATGCATCACTACCGGAAGTAATCGGGCTTCCAGAGGGCCTTGTTACTCCCTACACAGTAAAATAAGTACCAACGTTTCTTGTCCACAAATGTCCACAATTCTTTTCATATTAATTTTTCAAAAAAAATCTTATCCATTTTATAAAAATGTCTGTTAATTTTACGACTATTTTTTGTAAAATTAACAAGAAAATAATTGTGTACGATTGTGAACATAAAAAGTTTGTTAATTGTACTAATCTTTGTTACGGTGTATGGAGTAACGAAACAATGCTGCGTTTGCACATAAGTTGATAATGATCATTGATCAATAATAGGCGATTTTCCGCCCATGTTGCACGCAAGGAATGTGGTTAGTTTAGTGAAGTGGGAAAAAATATATTTTTTGTGTTTTCAAATTTCACGGAGCACAGAAAAAGTGTGGACTTATCACTTGTGATAATCTGAACAGCTGATATCTAAACAGCTTTGGGTCGACCAACCCGATGAATGAGGAGAGGCGTTTCAGCCAAGCGTGCCCCTAAGAGCTACGAATTCGGTTTATCGTTGTCCGGCCCGATTCATTTAGGGTCTTAAAAATCGTTTTTCTATTTTCAAATTTCACGGAGGATGGAAAATGTGTCTACAGTGGAACCTCGATTGCCCGAGTGAAACCGCTTGATATCCGAGATAAGTGAAACCGCTTGATATCCGAACAAGGTTCGGGTCGAACGACCCGCCCAATTACGACAGGCGTTTCAGCCGAGCTTCCCTCCAAACGGCTACGAATCGGCTTATCGTCGTCCCGCCCGATAGGCTTAATGACTTAAAGCGCCGTCTCTTATTTACAAATGTTATGGAGCGTAGAAAAAGTGTGTACACACAGAAAAAAAAATATCATTGATTCAAGAACAGACACTTGCGCGCTGCCATGGACATACGCTGTTATTTCAAGTCTATTTTGTTTGACATGACGCATGATAACGAAACTATTACATATCTTCTCATAAATTTCATAGACATTGGTTCATTTTGATATATAATTGTTAGAATAAAAATAACAATTACACTGACTACATACGTCAATGGCAGCCCGCAAGTGTCACTGTTCTCGAATCAATGATATTTTTTTCATTGTAGTAGAAACTCAAAAAAGTGTGTACAGTGGAAGCTCGATTGCCCGAGGTAACGCGGGGTGAGCGTACCGGGGACGAGCGAAGTCTGCGATAACACGGAAGACACGATCCACCAATCGTTCGGTTTATCCGAGTTTATCAGCTCCCGATACAAATTTCAGAGCGCTACAGCCGCGCCCGATAAGATCCGGAAATGGCCCGATAAAACCCGGATAAGGTCACCGATTTAAAGCCCCGAAATTTCTGCCGAGGTTATCAATCCGCACGTACACCTCGCTCTGTGCCCGGCTCAATCGAGGCTCTACCGTAGATTCATAAAAAAATAAAAAAATTAAAAAAATAGAAAATTAACCCATCGAACGTACACAGATCGACCCCAACAAAAGCACCGTCGCGCGTCGGCCAATCTATCAACGGATTACACAATCTCACGGTTCACTTACCAGATCCCAATTTTCAAAGTTGTATCCCTCGTTCGATCCATTCTCGACGAGATCGCGGTTGACCCTGGCCCGACTCTGCAACGAAAGGGGAAGATAGCCATGTGAGTTAATTGCTCCCGCTAAAAATTGTTCCGTTAAAAAAAACATTGAATATACATCTGTGTATAAAAAAAAAAGATTCGTCCCGTATAAACAGCTTCGCACGGGGTGGAGGGAGCTGCTTTTCTATTTCAGTACCGAACACACGAGTGAACGGCGCGCGAAAGAGCTCTCGGGACGCGTGTGCGCGATCGAGCGCGAGCCAAGATGAGAGCCGAGCGATAATACCTCAAGGTTCGGGAGTTAGCGGCGCGGCGCGAGAGTTACGAAATTATACAACCTCAAATCACCGACAGGACTGGCGCGCGACGGGGGGGGGGGGGGGGTAAACAAGGCGTAAGTAGTGGGCTTGTAACGTCAGTGTGTTTACGCTGCAGCGATGAGAATCTCCGATGTTTGTTGCAAGAAACACTCCCGCCCGGAGCGAAACGCCGTCAGGGCCTGATCGTTTAGCGGGTATCGAGGATGAGCTAAGCGCGGAGTAAAAACGTCGGGGAGGGGGGGGGGGGAAGGCCTGCACGGAGAGGCAGAAACTGCGTTTTTCGCCTCGTCGTTTGACACGTACCGTACGCGAGGAATAAAAACAACAAAGAAACATTGGAAGAGAAAATAAAAAGAAAACAAAAATAAGATCGCGAAGAGGCCGCGCGGCAGCGACGCGAGCTCCGCAAGCGAATTATGAAACCCTCGTCACTCGGGACACCGCGATGCGGCGGAAAAAAAAAAATGAAAAGAGAAAACGGAGTTTCTAAAATGATCGATAAAGATCGCGGAGTTTGATTAACGCATCCAATTTTTTTTTATTCTCTTGATGTTATTATATTAATCGCGTGCGTGCGTGCATCGACCGCTTGCGGAGTCGTGCATATCGTACGGTGTATGGCGAAGAGAAGAAGAGCCTCGCGGGCGTTACGAGAACGGACTTTCCCTCCGGATAACAAAGGGGAAATTTTTCTTTATTTCATTTTTTTTTTTTTCATAAGACACTCCGGCCTCCGCGTTCCGAGGCAATAAAATATACATATATATACACATATATATATACAGTATATGGAAAAATGCTTGCACGCGCGTTTACGCACGCGGTACGCAAGGTTAAACTCCCACCACGCTGTCCCCGGCACTGTGTGCTGTTGGCGCATTAATTCCGTTCGGTGCTGGCTGGCGACGAAGGGTACACGCGCGCGACGGACTTAACGTTGCCAGAGGAGTTACACAATTCTCGTTCGTCGTTGTCGTCGCGGTTATTGCATACGAGCCACCGCGAGACCGACGTTAAGGCTCGGAAAACATTTTTATCGCACAATTTTTGTAGGAATAAATATCGTCGTACGTAGATTGATGGTGAAAAATCGCACCGGACCGCGCCTCTCGCGCATGCGCACTAGACGAATTATTTATTATTCATAAATGCATTTAAGCCTGCGAGGCGAACGCGGAAGGAATCGCTATCGTTGCGATTCGCGTATCAACACGGAAAGAGTCGATCCGAGCGAGGCTGTCGAATCCGCTCGAACGCGATTACGGACGGGCTCGGGCGGCGCTCGGGGGGAATTCCCTAAAATAAAATAAATAATCCGCTAAAATAAAATCTCGCGAGGCTCGGCCTGGCGGGATTTTAACAACGCGCGGGTCGACCGGGGGGGGGGGGGGGGAGGCGATGAGCGGCGATCAATCGTTATTATTAGCGGGATCGCTCGTTAGCGGGACCCTTCAAGGCCGGCCGACGAACCTCGACATCGCCGAAGAGCGGCGAAGAGGTGTCAAGGTTACGCAACGCCGATTTAAGATGTGGGCGTGCGGGGCGCTAAAAATGGCCCGACACGCCGTTAACGGGGCACCTCGCGAACTCTCCAGCGCTGGGTCGATTCTCCTCGGCTCGGCAATCGGCACCGGTTGACTCTTAGCTTCCGGAGATCGGGGCCGATGCATCGGTACCGGATATGATTTTGTATCGATTTTTTTTTCTTTTTTTTATTGTATGATCGACCACCTATCGTCTTGCAATCGCGGCCAGCCCGGTTTTACGCGGTAAAAACGGTTTCCACTTTTAACAAACTTTTTTTGTCCGCAAACGTTCGCATTTCCCTTCTCGTTTATTTTACAAAAGATATTTGTAAGTAACAAATATTTTTGTAATATTAAAAAAAAATGTATAACATTAAAAAATATTTTTGTAAACTCAAAATAATTTTTTGTAAAATTAACAAACATGTGTAACAGTTTTTTTTACTACCTAACAAACTTCTCTTTTCACCTATTATTGCATATTGCCAGTTGGCCATCGACCGCAGTCCTCCAGCCATTAACAAACATTTCTGTAAAATGAACTAACTTTTTTTGTAAAATTAATTAAAAAAATTGTAAAATGAACGCGAAAAGAATTGGGGGCGTTTGTGGACAAGAAACGTAGGTACTTATTTTACTGTCCATTCGAATAAATAAAATATTTTTTTTTATCGGACAACATGAAGACAAATAAATTTTTTGTGTCTCTTCTGTTATGTTGGGGCCGAAGAGATTTTTTTTTATCGTTCGGAACGCCGACGCATCAACCCGATTGGCGAATTATTAGTGAGAGGCCTTACATTGCTTACCTTCTTCTTCTTTCGTGGGTGCATGTCCTCGAGGTAGTCGGGGACAATGCCCTCGTCCAGTGTGCCCGTCGAGCTCGGGGTGCTTCCGGACGGAGAGCCTGAGGCGCTGTAGGGACAGGGCAGTTGATTGTGCGAGGGATGGTGTGCCGGTGCCGGCCATATAGAGCCGATCGTGGCCCCGGACTCGCTGAGGGGTGGACTCGGTGTTCCGGTCCTCCATGATGCTCCGCTGCTGCTGCTGCTGCTGTTCGACGCACCGCCGACTCCCGGTGAACCTGCTACGCCATTACCGGTTCCACGTCCCTCCCAGGAACCTTCAACGGAGAACGGGCAAGATACTTCAAATTAATCGAGCGTTTCCGCACGGCCGAACCGGATGTTCGCATTAATGGCGCGGCAAGCGCCTCGACATTGCCAATCAAACCTCGTTTCTCGAGTGCGGTGAAAGAAAAGGGAAATTGCTTGTGTACAGACATATATAGGGGAGAGCGGGGCAAAACGGGGTTTTTGGGCAAAACTAAATTTTCCAATCATTTTTGGATCGGACAAGGTGGCAAAACTCGGCAGAAATGCCTGATGTATCCGATAGGGCGAATTCGGGCATCCAAAAATTATTTTTAAATGACGTTTTGCCCCGTTGCCCCATTTTGCCCCGCTCTACCCTATATATAAACACACGTATATATTTAATATATATAAACTATATAAACACTAATATATATATAATATATATAAACACATGTATATATTATATACATGAGTGTATATTTGTATCAACTGCTGAAAGGCAAAAGGGCGAATCTCACATGTAAAAACCCAAGGGTTGCGCCCTTTTGTTTCTGAGCAGTCGATATATGCATATAGTGTATATTCGCGGTTATAGCCCGAGATTGGAGCGAGCGGCTCGTTGCCCGCTCAGAAGCGAAAGTCGTGCCCGTTTCTGTCTTTCTCAGTCCCGAGAACGGCTGTTGCAACTCGTGTTCTCGATACAAGGACCTCAGACTATACCGCGAGTTTCGCTATTCGCGCTGACGAGGGCGCGGGACAAGTAAAAAAAAAAAAAAAATTATGTGAGAAAGAATTAATTTTTTTTTTATCGGTGATCGATTACCGGGAGCAAAGATTGGATAGTTTGAGTTGTTTTCGTCAAAGACGCCGGTTCGTCTGTTTGCCCGCGGGTGCACCGAGCGACCCAGAGAGGAACGACGAAGAAGCGGCGATAGCGGAGCAAGCGATAGATTCATCATTATCGCGGTTGGGACAAAGGAGCATCGAGAGTCTCCGGGGTTTGGATGCGGAGATAAGAATCGGTCACGTGGCGCGAAGTGGGGGGGAAAAACAATAGAATTATCGAGAAGGAGCCGCGAGGCAGCCGACAGTGCGTCACGATCAAACTCGCGCATACGGATCGAAAGAAAATTCCTAAGTCGCGAGACAAAGAGCGAGCTGGACTTGCCGCGGGCAGGGGAGAGCGGGGCAGGATGGAACGCCGGGGCAAAACGGACTACGTTCCGTTATTCGCCGCGATAAATCGGCCGAGGTGGTCCGTTTTGCCCCGGTGTTCCATCCCGCCCCGCTCCTCGTCTATCCGTCTATAATATTACAAGCACGGTCGCGATGACTCGCGAAACATTTTTTTCCTCTCCACTCCTCGTTTACAAGAGATAAAGGCGGGAGTACCGTTATTACACTCGGCCTAAACCAGCGCGAGGCCCGGTTTCTTTACGAGAAGGCTCTCTCTATTGCGCCGTATTTCTTTCTTTTTTTCCCTCCCGTCTCGCCGGACGGCCCGCGAAAAAGAGTCTCGGGCACAACGCTGCAAACTCGCGCATAGCGGGAAATCCGTCCGAGCGGAACGTTTTGATTTTTTTTTCTTTCTTTCTTTTTTAAACTTTTAACGGCGGCCGTTCCGCAAAACCGATCGCTGTAACAGTATCGCTCAAATCAATTTAGAAAAAAAAATTGCGCACCGGCCGAAACATATTATATTCATATGAAACTATACACTGTAAAAAAATCGTATGAAATTTAATGTACCGGACTGGAAGTTTTCATGCGAAAACTGGTATATTAAATTTCACGTGCAATTGTGATGAAAAATGAATGTTCAGTGTATTAAAAAAATCGGAATACTTTATTTCAAATAAATTTCCTTAATTTCGCTGTAAAAGTACTTTAATTTTTACTTTAATTTCAATGAAAAAGTATATTAAATTTTCATCACAATCGTACATTAAATTTACAATTTTGTTTTACAGTGTATTCAATCTTTGGTGCCCGATTTAAAAATAATGATTATTATTATTACTAGGATTATGGTAATAAATAAATTTAAAAAAAATTAATCCGCACTGACCGTAAGTGTTCTGGCAGTGAAGTGGCAGAGGATGATTGGGACTGTTTGGCGAGCACGAGAGAGACATGAGAACGAGGGCCGCGGTGCATTCGTCCATGCAATCGCCGCGTTCGTTGGTGCGGCATCCTACGCGCCCGCAACCGCGAGGCACCCTCGTTGTCTCGGACCATCCTGCTCCACCGCCGTTGCCTCCACCTCCTCCGCCCCCTCCGCCTCCGCCGCCCCCTCCCCCACCCCCGCCGCCCCCGTAAGACTTCTCCGAGTCGTTGCTGGAGCTCGGTCGTCGCTTTCGAGATCTGAAATCAAAATTATAAAGGGAAACGTCCATTATTCATTCGCTTCCGGAGGAACTTAAAATATTTATGAGATATAGATAAGAGTCCACCCTCGAATTTGCATCGTTCCGCAATAAACCTTCGAGACTCGTAAAAGGAACGAAAAAAAAAAAAAAAAAAAAAAAATCATAACGATTTCCACCAATTGGTCGCCCGGCAACTGACGCACTCCGCGTACGGAATGTTGCACGGTGTCTCCGTCCTGCCTGCACTCAATTATTCAAGCAAACATTGCACACCCAAGGGTGAACGCACCCTTTTTTCCACCGGCCACGGTGCGATGCGTTTCCGCCGATGCTTGCCCGGACTTCTCTTTCCTTTCTATCTGCATCGTCTCTCGCCCCTTCCTTGCCTCGTTTTCTTTTCTTTTTTTTTTTTTTTTTTTTTTTTGCCGCATTCACGATACGCCCGGCACGACGTGAGACACGCGAGGTGCGCGAGGCCCCGGCCGCCACGACCACCGGGTACCCGGTATCCCGATGATGTTGCACGTACAACAGCGGAAAGGCATCAACAGCCAAGCAAATTATCTTCTTCCGTGAAACCGTAAAGGGCCCCACTCTCGCTGCCTTCTGCCACGGACAATTCGGCGTGGCCTTCCTCGGCCGGCCGGAGGTGCCATTTACCCGGGGACTTTAACGAGAGTCGACCGCTCGCCTTTATGCCCCGCTATATTGTCGAACCAATTCTCTCTCGAGGAACATCCATTTTTAGCTCGCTTCTTTTTATGGACCTCTTTTGTAGACCGGTTTCGTTTTTTTTTTCTTTTTTTTTAAATCATTTGTTATCTCCGTTTCGTTATCGTTCCCCGCTTCGAGCGGCTTTATCTTCGACCTCGATTCCTCACTCTCTTCACGGATAATTAAGACTCGAATCTTTAAGGCGGTGTGAAAGATGTAGGGGAAACCGGGGCAAAACGGGGACGCTAAGCAATAAAATCTGCTAAAACGATACCGAAAGCATAGATCCATTGTTTTTCACACCAAAATTCTATTGGCACTGGTTTTGAAAAGATATTTTAAAAAACCATCTGGGGCAAAACGGGGTACACGTCCTCATTTTTCCCCATGTCCCCGTTTTGCCCCGGTTTCCCCTACTACGTGACATATGAGTGCGAGAGAGATAGATGCATTTTTCGAATCAATGCCATTTAATATCGGTTGACGTTTTGGATAAAATGGCATCATCGGACACGGTGTTAAATTGTACATCAGCTAATGCTTTGCTTTTTTCCGAAAAGGCTACGGTCTCTGTGTCGCATTCATTACAGATTTTGGTTACCGACTGAGTCGTTTCACATGGCCTTAAGGTGAATTGAAAGTCACGTGACGGGGCCATGAGTGTGAGAGAGATAGTTGCAATTTTCAAATTAATTTTATTCAATGGTGCTCATTTTTTTGAGAAAAAGATGAATTCGGGCCGGAATCGAAATTACTGTGTGCATCCGTCTCGAATTTGCTTTTTCCTAAAAAAAAATTAGCATTGGCAAAAAAATTAGCACCCTTGAGAAAAGTTCATTACAGTTTTCATTACCGATCGCGATATTTCACTTCCCCTTAAGCTAAATGCAGCCTGCGATGGTTTCGTTGTCCGGCGCGGTAAAGTCGCGAAAATCACAACTGAGAAACTTTGGTAGAGGCGGATGTGAGAAATGAATAAAATAAAGTGAATGGATCGTTTTTGGCGATTGCCATTGATAAAATGTTTTGGAGCGCCGACGCTGCTGGTGGGTGGGGAAAAAAATGAAATAAAAAAAAAGACTGTCGTCTCGAGGTCCCTAACCCGCAGTTTCCTGACTCGGCTCTTCCGTTGCGGGCTTCGCGTACCGTTATCCGGCGAAGCCGGTACCCGCCGCGAAGAGCGCAAGGAACTCTCGGAGCGTTCTCCGCGTCACCCGGTAAAGACGCGGAACGAGAGTGAAGAAACGTGCGTCGGTCGTGTGTACTTTTCTTTTCTTTCTTCTTCTCTTTTTTCTTAACATCGTGCATTACCCGGAGGATGAGACAGTCGGCGGAGTAACGCTTCGACTGTACTCGAGCGTTATGTAATACGCGAGATCGCAGCTGTAAGGATTCGCACCGTTCAAGGCCGCGTCGCGCCTTCGAGACGTGCACTCTGTTGTGTCACTCCGGATAGACTCTCGCCATCTCCGCGTGCCGACTGTACGCATCTGTACGTCCGCACAGATGCCACATAAAGTCTCTGAGCAAAAGGCGAATTTGCTGAATTTGTAGTCGCAAACTTGAACTCAATTTTAGGTCAGGTTGCAAACTTAAGCTAGAATTTTATTTTATTTAATTAAGCTTGCAGTTGAGTTCGAATTTCATTTTCATGTTTAAGTTTATTTTCCAGTTTACGTTTAAAGTTGGGTTTAAGTTTTATCTTCTAGTTTAAGTTGGAACTTGAGTTGAAAATCGACTTTAAGTTTTATTTTATAGTTTAAGTTCGAGTTTTGGTTCCATCTTCACGTGGTAATAAAATTTTGTCCGAAAATTAATTGGCGGTATTGGAAGTGTTTTGGCATAAAATGTTTCTGAAATTTAGATCACATATGCGTTGGAATTAGACAGTAAAATTTTTATCTTTAATAGAAATTTTTACAAATTTCAAGCAAAAGATTTGTAATCTTAATATCTGGTATTTCCACTTTACGAAAAAGCACATTAACGTTCAATAGTTCAATAATGTATGCAACGCAAGCAAATTCCAAGTTCCAGTACATTAAATCAACAATTTATTTTTACATTGAAGTTGGTGTCCAAGTTTCACCTCAAGTTCGAACTTGCGCCGTTGAAATCGCAAAATAAATTCTCAACGAAGAATTAAGAACGAACTTAAGCTCAAACTGGAGTTCCAACCCGGGACTATAAATTCCGCCCGAACAATCAATACTTTTTCGATCGAGCAACAAATTACTCGCGCCATTGCCCCGACCTCTTTCCCGATGTCCTTTTTTCCATTTATTTATTGTTTCTTTACCTTATTCCGTCGACGAATGGGAGGCTCCGAGGCCGATCGCCGCACAGCTGTGCGTTCGGTATCGCGATTGGCTGCATTTTCACCGTCTACGTAGAGACTCGAAAGCGAAACGTCCTCGCGACCCGCCTTATTATACTCCTTTCAGATTCCTCAGCCGGAGAAGGCGACTTGCCGTTTCGAAAGCAATACCTTCCGGGTATATTTTCTGGTATTTTCCGCGTCGCCCGCTGTTACCGATGCCCGATCGACGGGCGCGGAAGAGATCGGCACGGTCGACGACTCTCCGGTGAATTGGAGAGACAGCGCGAGAGAGAATGTCCTCTATCGCCAAATCGCTCGACTCCCCAGCCGATCGCCAAGGCTGTCCGCAATTCGTCGAGAGTATCGTTAACTTCCGCTTCCGGCTCCTCAAACCTCGCGCACCGAACTTCATCAATAAAAAAATTAAAAAAAATTAATAAAAAGTGTCTTTTTTTAGTGTACCGTAAAAATCGGGAGTCTTCTTAAAATCAAGAGATTCACATAATCAATTATCGGAACTCTCGCACTTATCCCTCCGCTAATCCCGAATTGAACAATCGTTTCCCCGCTTGAGCCGATTTCCGGAAAGATTCGCTCTGCGGCAACGAACCTCCATGGCACGGGAGGGACTCGCCCCTCTAATGAGTGAATTAAGCCAATGCACCCGCGTTATCCCAATCAGCCGTCCGTACCAGCGCAGGAGGTAATTTCCCCGGAGGTAACGTACGACGATTACGATTCGAGCGGACGAGCTTGAATCCTCGGGATCTGGGCAGACTGTACAGTGTACACGGGTTCCCCAGTGTTGCCCTGGAGCCGAGTACCCGATGACCCGGTTCCGTCCGTGGAGCGCGCACACGGGCACTCGGGCCGTGTGCAACCTCCGTCCGACCCGCGGAAGACAGGAGTTATTTATCCCGTGACCCATATAGATTCCCGCTCCGGGCCAACCCCCTGGAAAATGGGTCGTCGTCTTGGTGCCCGTGTGAAAAACGTGTGGCCGGGCTCCTGCGCGAGGAAAACAGGAGGGGGGCGAAAGGGGGGTCGGCGGGTGGGGGGCAAAAGCGATGCTGTATTCCCGCCGGAATTCCCGGGGGAGAGTCGGATGGGCGAAAGGCGCAAGCGCCTGCATCCGCATGCTCCGGCGAACGACGTCGAGGGAAAACTGGGTCACGAGATCCTACGCTTCTCCATGTGCGCTCCATCAAGCGCTCATAGGGTACCCAGCGGTTGCCACGCGCCGCCATACCCACCTATATCCAATACGATAGTACCTATGTATACCTGTGTTTTACCGCTTATAAGGCGGGTGAAACCCGGCTGGTGTGGTTTTTTTTTTATGCAGATGAGAGATACGTATTCCGGAAAAGGGTTTAATGTCGGTGGTGACGAACTGCACGGAGCGTCGTTCGGTATTCGCATTTCCGCGGAAGATTCGATAAGTTCCCAACCTATATCCAATCCGATAGTACCTATGTATAGCTCTGTTTTACCTCTTATAAGGCGGGTGAAACCGGGCTGGTGTGGTTTTTTTTTATGCAGATGAGAGATACGTATTCCGGAAAAGGGTTTAATGTCGGTGGTGATGAACTGTACGGAGCGTCGTTCGGTATTCGCATTTCCGCGGAAGATTCGATAAGTTCCCAACCTATATCCAATCCGATAGTACCTATGTATAGGGTAAAAGTAGTGGTGAATATGGCCCACCTCGATTAACACGTAAATCAATGATATATGGACCGGGCCATATTCCCCACTTTTACCCTAGCTGTGTTTTACGTCTTATAAGGCGGGTGAAACCGGACTGGTGTGGTTTTTTGTTTTTTATGCAGATGAGAGACACGTATTCCGGAAAAGGGTTTAATGTCCGTGGTGATGAACTATACGGTATTCGCATTTCCGCGAAAGATTGGATAAGTTCCAACCTATATTCAATCCGATAGTACCTATATATATTACAAGGCGGGAGAAACCGGGCTGGTGTGGTTTTTTTTTATGCAGATACGAGGCGCGTACTGCGCAAAAGGGTTTAATGTTGGTCGCGATGCACTGCACGGAGTAACATTCTTTATTCCCAGAAATTTGGGCGGAAGATTCGATAAATTGTATGCGTGAATTAAGTTGTGGGGACATGATAAGAATATGATCGATGGGGGTGAATTTTAACCCCGATGCGGTCACTGGGAAAAGAACCACATTGGACAAGTCTTCATCAAGTTTTGGCAGCAACAAAGTTTGACAACCGTGAAACTAGATATCTAAAATACAGTTTGTGCAAGGAAAACCCACCGATGGGAAAATCAATTGTTTTTGGTTTTTTTGCGAACGTCTGAAAATGGAAATTCAGTGGAAAGTTATCTTCCCACTGACCGTTGAAGCATCGATCCGTCAAGGTCTCGATGACCTCCAAAGTTTTTTAAAGCGAAGAAAATTTAATTATCGAGAAATCAAATTATCCGAGGAGGTCCATGTGAGCAAAACCCACCGATGGAAAAATCAATTGCTTCCTACGAATGTCTAAAAATGGAAATTCAATGAAAAGCTACCTTCAAATCCACCCTTGCAGCGTCAACGCATCAAGGTCCCGATAATCCCCAAACCTTTTAAAGCGGAACAAAATTTTAGTATCCATAAATTAAATTATCAAAAAATGTCCACGCAAGCAAAACCCACCGATGCCAAAAATCAATTGTTTGCTCCGAATACCCGAAAAATGGAAATTCAGCCGAAAGCTAATTTCCATCTGACCATTAAAGAGTCAAAGTTCTCGACAGTCCTAATTAAAAAAGTTCGTCAATTCCTTTCGCGTCGAGTAGCAGAAAAATACAACGATATCCAGTATTACCCTCAATTGTCCTACACCGTGTTACGACGATTATTCAACCCACGTCGTGCAAACTCCCGAAGCGTGCAAAATGTACTTTCCAAACCCTCCCCTCCCCCCCCCGGAATGAGAGAGCGCGTTCGTTTTTACCCCAACGCCATGCAGGCCGATTCAGAATCCTCTTCAATTAAAGCGGAGTTCACAGAGTCCAGCGAAGTTTGAGCGGGTCGAGGGAACGGAGTCACGGGTACGAGGCGCCCGGGGCGGGAGCGCCGAGGGGTTGAGTTCCTGTAGGAAAATCTAGTTTGTTTCAGCGGGGTCGACGCTTGACCTATTTTCTCGCCTCCGCTATCCGGGTTACCCGGTTCTCGCTGTTGCTCCGCCGGGGTTTCGCGCTCGGGGCACCGCGAACCAGCGTAATAATCGCGGGACGAACTGCGAGCCGCGACGACGATGGCATCAACGCGCGGGAGATTGAGGAATAATTCTCTCATAACCTTTTTTTTAAATTTCTTTCCATTATTCGCAGAGGTCGGAAAGCCGCGAAGGGGGAAAGAAGTTGCGTACTTTCGTTGCACGGATGCGCGCGCATCGGTCGGAAAATCAACGTGAGAGAGCAGCGGCGAAAGACGCTCTCGGAATTAGTTAGGGGAAAAGATGCCGTTCGCGGGAGAAAGGGAAAGAAGTTTTTGTTTTCTACTTGTTTTTTGCTCGTGCACGTTAAGTTTTATGGGTGGAATCGAGTTTCCTACGGAGTCACGAGCGTGACTAGGAAAACCGAGAGCCATTAACCCAATTTCCTCGTGCACACGGATCAGCTTTAATGCTCCGCCGTACACGCGGCAACGCGTTGCCCGTCGTATCGGCATGAGCGAGGCCCCGTTGCAAAACGAAGCGGGATGCAGCAAGAGCGGCTCCAAATGGCTCGGAGCGTCGGCCAGCGAAGAAGCTTTAAGGCTGTTTACTATTTTACACGGAAACGGGAAAAGCCGCGTTGACCTACGGGAAGCGACTGTTGGCGATTCAGCGGTTCGCCGGTTCGAATTAATATTTCGAAAGCGATAGCGAAAAAGTGCAACCTGCCGAGGACGCGGCGTACGAAATGGATTAGTTTGGGTTTTTTTTTTTTTTTTTCAGGGTAGAGGAGCATTGACCCAGTTTAAAACGCGGCATCCGGGTTACCGAGTCGGAACTCTCGTGGTGTGGTTACCTGTTCGTCCTTCGGCTATACGGAACAGCGAGGAGAGGAGAGGGTGGGAGGGGGGAACGCGGCGGCCTGGATCGAGCGTCCCAATTTCCGGCTTTTGTACCACTATGTATGTAGTTGCGAGCTACCCGGGAACCGGTACGACCCGATTTCGCCTCTGGGTTCGCTTCCTCCTCTTGCGCTCCCCCAAACCCCCTTCCACACCCCACCCCGCCCCCCACCCCCTCTCCCTCCTCGAGCAATTCGATCGTCCTAATTTCTGAACCGACTCGCGCCCCAGGAACTAGAGCATCCCCGTCGCTTGACCCGCCGTGAATTGGACCATCTATCTCATACCCAGAGTCAAATACCCCCGATCTGCGGGAAAAGAAAAATTGTTTTTCGTTATGCTCGACAAAAAATTTTGTTTTCTCGGAAATAATGGGTTTTCTCGAAAATAATGGGTTTTCTCGAAAACAATGGTTTTTTCTCAAAAGCAATAGATTTTTCTGGATAAGAAAAATCGTTTTCTTTTAATCTTGAAAAATTTTGTTTTCTCGAAAACTATGGTATTTTCTCGAAAACTATGGTATTTTCTCGAAAACAATGGTATTTTCTTGAAAACAATGGTATTTTCTCGAAAACAGTGGAATTTTCTCGAAAACAATGGTATTTTCTCGAAAACAATGGTATTTTCTCGAAAGTAAAATAAAATCAGTGTATTTTCTCACCCCATCGACTCGGAGGGGATTCACGGGGAAATGAAAAATGGCGACGAACGGCGCAAACTCGGGAGAGCCATGCGATCGTTGGCCCACGTGATGAAGTTCGTACGGGAATGGAGCGGCTATTGAGTGGGTATCGAGGAAAGGTCGACGCTCAAAGGCTCTTTCCATGAATATTCAGCGCGTAGCAGTCCCTCCTTACGGATGTGCGTTTAGAAGAGACCCCACGTTGGTCGACCAATCCCGACGAAGAACCGGGCATTGGATTTATCATTCCAGTTGCAAGAGTAATCTCCTCAGGAGTATGCGGGATATCGCGGTCGGCAACAAAAACCGTAATCAACTTATTTTCGCGGTTGGTGGGCGTGTAAGATCAGATAAGAAGTCTCATTGAGAGCCGGATGTCACGTCCGCTGTCGATGAGTATTTTTTTTCTTTTAATAATCAATAATTATTTCCTTTTTTGCAATTTAATAATTTCAATAAAATATATGTATATATAATTATAATAAAATATATACATATAATGATAATAAAATTATTTGAAGACAATTTTTTTTTTAATAATCAAAAATTTTTTCTATTTTATCTTGAAAAAAAGTGGACTACAGTTTTTTGTACCGGCTGTGCTCGGTTCGGGTGGGGAATCGTTTTGCGATTCTTAAAGTATTCGTCCTTGCGAATAGTGTTCACTTCGCACAAGTCTCAGAGAAATGAGAGGGAATTGCAAACACTCTTCGATGGTATAAAAATCTGAATATATTCATACGTACGCAGAAAAGTGAACGAAGCGCTTTCATAAAAAAGAGATTTGAGAATTTAAGAATTATCATTATGCAAAATTAATATTTTCAGCGCCTTTAATATGCTTGATTTTTTTGTCAGATTTTTGTGTCATCCAGAAGTGTTTGCAATTCCCTCTCATTTCTCTGAAACTTATGCAAAGTGAACACTATTCGCAAAGACTACCTTAAAACAGTGGATGAAGCGATATTCGACCGGGTAACGAAGAAAAAAAATAATGTATAAACGAATTTCCTAGTGTTACGCCCTGATACTAGAATTGCGGACCCGGTCGGGACCGCGTCGGGGCCCGACGTAACGCGCCGAAGTTTCCGACTTGGTTTCGGTGGCGGCGCGGTGCTGGCCGGTACGCCCGCCGGAGCGGATCGCGGGCCCGGAGTAGAACTGCAAGCGAAGTAACGGGTGATCCTCACACGGACGAGTGCCACGTGCCGACCCGGAGGCTCGATTTGCACGTGTGTCGGTGCACGTGTCTGCGCGCGCGGGATTTTACACTGGTGCTGTCGTTGCCGGCCTTAACACACCGTTGGACTGAGCGGAGCGCGCGGGCTGCACTCGACCCATTGTCCCAGTTTCTCGGCTTCCCGGTCGGCTTCCGAAGCGAAGACCAGGAAGCACCGTTCGGTGTCCCCGGCGACCTCGGGGCCTCCCTCCCCGCGGCCAACCCTCTCGTCTACGATGGCCAGCGTCCTCGCCACATCCCTTCCCCGACGCCGCCGTTACCGGCGCAGCATCCCTTCCGACTCTCGGCGACGAGCTCCTCCTCAACAAGTAGCGGGTGCCATCCTCGACCACTCCGCTCGAAATTATCACCATCCCTCCCACCCCCCTCCCCACCCTCTCTTCTATATTTAAAGTTCTATTTCAACGATCCTCATTCATACCATAAAACGAACGATAAATTTAGCTCTGCGACATTCAACGGCGCTGTCGATTAAAAGCTCTAAAATTGTCGCTGTCAAGGCGAGTGCAACTTTATTCTTTATTTTCCATTTTTATTTACATTCATTTATTTATTTATTTATTATTAAAAAATTTAAAATATTTTATTTATTATAAGATATTTGTATTTTATTTTTAAAAATTGAAGGAATAATGTAAGATTGGTCTGATGTGTCCTTTATTGCGGGGATAACGTGTTTTTAATGTAAATAGTAGCGCAGGGACGCCCACGCGGAGTGACATACAGAACGAGGGGAGGAAAATCAACGACTCGCCGTTACGAGACGACGTGGAGGACGAGAGTATAGCACCCCCACACGCGAGTCGACCTATTTATCTAGACCCCGTGTCCACTAAGGGTATCCACGTATACAGCGGAGCTGCATCGATCGACCTCGATCCGTTGGCCCAGCCTGGCACGGAACGACCCCACAATTTGTCACCCCTACCCCTACCGCCATACCCGCCCCCGCCTTCCCCCACCATTTCTCCACCCTCGCGGCTCCGCCAGCCACGAACCTCGAATCCACCGGTAACGGATTTTCTTCGGCAGTTCCAACATCTCGGATCTTCGTCGTCGGCATTTTTCCAAAAAACATTCGCCCTCATCTCGTTCCACGAAAAAAAAAAAATTATTGAAGTAAACTTTCCAGTCAAGTCAATTCAGATCGACCTAACGCGGTTATAGACTGGGAAAAAAATATCAACGAATATTTTTTCCAACAGTCTCCCATATAATATTTCTTCAACACTGGATAACAATTTATGGAAATAAAATTGAAATAAAAAGTATAAATTGGAGCAAACTTTCCACAGTCAAGTCCGATCGACTTAGCGCGACTGAGCGAAAAAAATCAAGGACACTTTTTTCCCACAGTTCTTCAACACTGGATAACAATTTATTGAAATAAAAGTGAAATTAAAAAAAAAATCGAGCAAACTTTCTACAGTCAAGTCAGATCGACTTAGCGCGGTTAAGGACTGAGAAAACAATTCAAAGAAACTTCTTTCCAGTAGTTCCCCATATCACATTTCGTCAACACGGCCTAACAATTTATTGAAATAAAATTGAGTTCACCGGTCCAAGCGAATTCCGTTCGATTCCAATATGTCAAACTATTTTACCATATATCATATCTTCGTATCGAAAAATTCCGTCATAGTGACTTTTTTTCTCATAGTTGTCTCGAAAAGTAAGTTTTTGTTTTTTTTTTTCTAATCTGGTGACCGTCATCGCGGATAGTTCGCGAATGCTTATAGGGACGCACAGAATCGGCGATTTAGTCTCTTTCGTACTCTCGGCCACCTATATACCTACTTTTTCGACTCAAGGCCCTCCCGGGTATCGTGTCTAGGTCGTATACGGGTCGACCGTTCCGACCGTTCTCCGATGATCGCGCGCGCGCGCGAGAGTTCTCCACTCTCTCGCCCGCCATCGAGCTACATCGCTGCCAGAGCGAGAGAGCGCGACTGTCCGCCTCTCTCGATCACGATCGTCCTTACCTTTTCTCTGTTACGTTTACGCACTCGCGTGCCCGCTTGGACTTTCAAGGATTCGCCGAGTTTGGCAATGTCCGGATTGGGCTAGGTCGGTTCTGCGCTGTACAGTAAGTATCACTTTTTGCGGACGCGGAGAGCGTCACGTTCGATGCGAAAAAAAAACCTAACTATTACTCGTCGTCCCCTTTGCGCATCGTACGCTAAAATGTCTAAGGCCCGTATTCCCGATCGCGGCTCGCCACTCGAAATTACCCCGTTGCGAAGCCTGCCCAAGGCCTGCTCGAGGCTCCCTTCATCTCGATTTTGTACGGGTCGTTCGACTACACCCAGAAAAATTGTTTATCTGACGCGCGCTTCGCAAACAAACATTTATTCAATCCACGCGTACATTTATTTACTCTCGGTAAGGATTTATTTTATAAAAGCAAATATTTGCTGGATTCAAATAAATATTTATTTATGCAGGACGACCGCGGAATATTTTATTTTGTATACATTCCGTGTGAAAATAGAGTATGTTCGAAATAGCGTAAAAGAGGTGAATATCCCGGTTCGTGCATCACTGATTTACGTGGAGTGTAAACGAAATGATGAAAGATATTTTTAAACATTGCATAAAATATATTCTGTTCAAAAATGTGGACTTCAATATTTTAATAATGTCTCTGAAGTCAATTTTGTTCTGACATATTTTCGATCTATTTTCCGTATATATATAGTATACGATTCAAATCGGTTCTTCACGTATCTGATACAACTAAAATAAATTTTACATCTATATTGAAAGTAGTGAAAAATTTATTTTTCATTACACGTTATTTCCATGTGGGACGTACGCCACTTGTCGTGCATCAAGTGCCTGAATCGTAAGCATTTAGAATCATTTAGCAATCGCGGAATTGTCGTACGTGTGCGTTTTTTCGTGGCTGCCCGACATTTTTCATCCAGTATGTATTAACATCCAAAAAAAAAAAAAAAAACAAAGCCGAAGCAGTCGCGTTAAGCGCGAAACCCGAAACCCGTGGCCTTAGCCCCGTTGTTTACTCGCGATCAAGAGGCATACGGTCATAGACGCGTGCCTCGCGTATGCAACTGCGTGTCCCACTATCCGCTCGTTTCGTCGTTGCGAAATTCTGAATGCGAGTTACGCGCGTGGGACGTTGGCTATTCATTATCCGACGTGGAAGCTCACGAGCTCTGCCGTCCGATTTCATTTTACATACCACTCGCCTCGCCGACTTATCCCTCAAGGATTTTCATTTTCGCTTTTTTAATTAAAAAATTTTTAATAAAAAAAATAAGAATGAATATCCAGTGTCAAAAAGTTTCTTCACATCTGTAAAGAAATCTTTAAATTCTGCGCTCGCTTTATAGTTGGCTATTCATTATCCGACGTGGAAGCTCGCGGCTCTGCCGTCCGATTTTATTTTACATACCAGTCGTCCCGCCGACTTATCCCTCAAGGATTTCATTTTCACTTTTTTAATAAAAAAAAATGAAAGTAAAAAATGAAAATTCAGTACTGAAATATTTCTTTACATCTTTAAAGAAATCTTTCAATTCTGTACCTCCTCCTCCCCCCCCCCCCCCCCCCCCACGAGAAGAAAAACCGCTCGTATAATAGTGCACAACCTCGCCATCTCCACTCGCTCGAGTGCAGGGGCGATAGGAATAAGTCTATAGATCCACCGTCTCTGCATATAGACGACGAAGAAAGCGTTTCGATACAAAAGCTACTTGCATTCTTGTTTAAAAAAAAAAGTAAAAAAAAAAAATGAAAATTCAGTATTGAAAAAATTTCTTAACATCTTTAAAGAAATCTTTCAATTCTGCACCGCCCGTTGAGAAGCAAAGCCGCTCGTTTTATAGTGCACACCCTCGCCATCTCCGCTCGCTCGAGTACAGGGGCGATAGGAATAAATCTATAGATGGATCGTCTCTGTATATAGTCGACGAAGAAAGCGTTCCGTTGCAAAAGCTACTTGCCACGCGCGCTCCCCGAGGGTGCATGCGACGCCGAAGGCCGCGAGTCCGAGGGAGGGGGTCAGGCGGGGGGGGGGGGGGAGGTTGGCGGCGTTCTCTCGTTCGGTGCTTCGGGGAGAGAACTCTCTCGTTCGTTCGCGAGCTAGGAATATACACAAACCCCCGGCGCGTTGTAGTGCACCTGACCCATATACCGAGTCGCTATTGATCGACCCAATTTCCAGTAAAGCCGGCCGGCCGGCCGGCGAGCGGGAGGAGAGCGCGTGCGTTTCCCCGCCCGCCCTCCGCTTTTCGGTTCGCGCCGCACGAGCATCATCGCCGCCACACCGCCAGGCACGACGAAGACTTTGCGCGAATACCGCGACGACTCTCTTCTCTCCGACGAACGCCGGTCGAAATTACGTAAGCTTTAACCTACTGACTCACTGGCGCTCGTCACGATGACGCGCGAACTCTCCCTACTATACTCTCGACCCAACAACCCCCCCCCCCCCCCCTCCACCCGCCCGTTTGTACGATCTCGAGAGCGGCTCGTAAACTACAGGGCCAGAAACAGCATCCCGTAATACGCCGCTCGTCACAACACTAACGACCCGAGAATTATCTTTCTATTCCTAAATAGTTTGGGACTTTGAAGTTTTAACTGCTCGGGAATCGTCGTGGGCGGAGAGCGATTTTATTTCGCTGTGTACCTGGTCATAGTTTGGCGAGTGTCAAGATAAAAGGCACAGTGAGAAAGACGTTTAATAAAAATGGATGATGGTTTTTTTTTTATGACAGTCGGTATTATAATATTTTTTGTGTAGGAGAACACGATTTGTTGAAATAAAATTCAATTAATTGGTTAGGGTGACTGTTGGAAAAGCTGGTTATGATCGGCACTGGCACATTTTTTTTTAGCTGTCTAGTTATTTTAGCGTTTGAGGAGAACTCGAATTCGAGAGGGCGATCCTTTTTTTTCGGTGTGATTGTGTATAAACGGATGTATTGTTTTTTATTTTTTAGTATCGATGGATTGGGCGATGATTTTTTTGGCTCTAAGAGCCGAATGTATCCGGATTATCCTAGTTCGACTCACGGTCAAACATAGGGTCGATACTGGACCAGAAAATAAAGTTCCAAGATAAAACAATTTTGTCAGCTCAAACGTAAACCAGAAAATACATTTTTCAAGGTTGACCTTTGACCTTAAACTGCCCACGTTTGAAGATTTAAAAAAAAATTGTACCATAAGTTATTTTGTACGCTGTGTCTATTCGCACCCCTTTTTCCGTGACTCTAAGCAAGAGACACGAGACACGAGACACGAGTTTACGTGTCTCGAGAAGATCATTTTCGTGTCCCGTGAAGTTCGTACGCTTGGAGACACGACACAGCGGATACGACAGTTTAGTATCGAGGGCGCGTTTTCACTAACGGTATTGTAGTTTACAGAAATTTCAAATGATTTTTTATATGTTTCCGAATGCTCCTCGTACAAAGCAGCGAAATACTTTTTCTTTACGCATTAGGATAACATTTCTAGGTTATGACCATCGTCGAAGTAAATAATACGAAATATTAAATAAAAATCCATTTCACCAAATCCTCACGCAATCATTTCCAAAGATATTACACTTAAGGGGCCCGAGACGCTAACTCTCAATACGAGATAAGAAATAAGAGACACTTGTTCTTTTTCCTTCAATTTGGATAGGCTTAGCAATCTCACTGGGTGCCCGCTTGGCCACTGCAGAGCTCGTGTCAGTCAGCTGTTGGATACAAGACACGAGACACGAGACACGAGACACGAGACACGAGACACGAGACACGAGACACGAGACACGAGACACGAATGGGCATTTTGTCAATATTGTCTACATCTGGAGACACGAGACACGAGACACGAGACACAAGACACGAGACACGAAACAAATAAGTGTCGCGTCGATTTGATCACGTTGAAGAGGCACAAAATTACGTGTTTCCCGCTCCAGTCTTATTTCACCGAATCTGCCGAAGGTGTATACCTCGTTTATTCGTGTCTTGCGTCTCGTGTCTTGCGTCTCGTGTCTCGTGTCTCGTGCCTCGTGCCTCGTGTTTCGTGCCTCGTGCCTCGTGCCTCGTGTCTCGAGTCTCGAGTCTCATGTCTCGTGTCTCGTGTCCCGTGTCTCGTGTCTCGTGTCTCGAGCCAGTAGATAATATAAACGAAATGCTTATTTCGTGTCTCGTGTCTCGTGTGTCGTGCCCTACGCATATCTACAAGACAAGAATACTCGGAAGACACGGAACAGAATTTCGTCGATGCTGTAATTTATACACCTGAGGCAGATTCGATAAAAATAAGATTACCGCAAGAAACCCGTAATTTTACTCAGCAAGTAATAGCATGATGGTGAGTCCGTGCCTCTACATAGTGATAAAATCGACGTAAAATTAATGTCTCCGTGTCTCGTGCCTCGCGCACTACGGATATGTACAAGACACGAATTCTCAGAAGACACGGAATAGTCATTTCCCGCATTCGCGTGGGAAAGGAGACCATATTGCGTTTGTACGCATGCACTATTTTTTTCGCACGAGACGCGAGCATAGTACTTTTTGTGACGAGTGCACGAAAATTCCCGCTTTTCGTGCCTGTAAAGTGCGTGCAGGAAAATTCCTACAGTGTCAGATAAGGGTACGTGACAGTAACTAGAGTGTTAAAAAAGTGTGCGCAAAAGTAGCTAGAGGGTGAAAAAAGTGTGCCAAAAAGACACTACCGTGTAAAATAGAATATACAGCATTTTTCGCGCATCCTCTGAAAGCACCACTTTCGCCAGACTTTACAGGAACGAAAAGCAAGACTTTTTGTGCACGTGTTGCAAAAAAGAATTTCGTCGATGTTGTAATTTATACATGTAATCTAATTTATACATGTAATTTATACTGAGGTATACACCTTCGGCAGATTCGGTGAAATAAGACTGGAGCGGGAAACACGTAATTTTGTGCCTCTTCAACGTGATCAAATCGACGCGACACTTATTTGTTTCGTGTCTCGTGTCTTGTGTCTCGTGTCTCGTGTCTCGTGTCTCCAGATGTAGACAATATTGACAAAATGCCCATTCGTGTCTCGTGTCTCGTGTCTCGTGTCTCGTGTCTCGTGTCTCGTGTCTCGTGTCTCGTGTCTCGTGTCTCGTGTCTCGTGTCTCGTGTCTCGTGTCTCGTGTCTTGTATCCAACAGCTCACTGACACGAGCTCTGCAGTGGCCAAGCGGGCACCCAGTGAGATTGCTAAGCCTATCCAAATTGAAGGAAAAAGAACAAGTGTCTCTTATTTCTTATCTCGTATTGAGAGTTAGCGTCTCGGGCCCCTTAAGTGTAATATCTTTGGAAATGATTGCGTGAGGATTTGGTGAAATGGATTTTTATTTAATATTTCGTATTATTTACTTCGACGATGGTCATAACCTAGAAATGTTATCCTAATGCGTAAAGAAAAAGTATTTCGCTGCTTTGTACGAGGAGCATTCGGAAACATATAAAAAATCATTTGAAATTTCTGTAAACTACAATACCGTTAGTGAAAACGCGCCCTCGATACTAAACTGTCGTATCCGCTGTGTCGTGTCTCCAAGCGTACGAACTTCACGGGACACGAAAATGATCTTCTCGAGACACGTAAACTCGTGTCTCGTGTCTCGTGTCTCTTGCTTAGAGTCACGGAAAAAGGGGTGCGAATAGACACAGCGTATTTTGTAACAGTGCCGATCGATAGAGTGCTCGACCTTGGAACTTTTTTCCAAGGTCGACTTTATTTTCAACCGATGCTGAAGTTCGAACATAAGTTAGAACATAAATGAATAAAGTTCCAACTTGAGGTAGAATTTAAGTGAACACTTAAGTTCCAATTTGAATTAGAATTGAAGCTGAAACTTAAGTTCCAGCTTGAATCAGAATTTAAGTTCGAACTTAAGACGGAACTTACACAACAAAAAAATGGAACCCAACCTCAAACTTGGGACTACAGATTCGGCCCCAGGAGACACCGTAACACGTTTCCGAGAAGTGGCTCCAGTGGGTGACGAAAGAGCGATGACCAAGTACTTTTTATTAGCGCTTTAAAACATTGTCAAGGTGGGATACCCCGGTAAATCCATCGGTAACTGGGACATGGCGAACCTCGGTGATACTTTGCCAAGTTTGCAAACAGATAAACTCTCTTTTAATACCCCACTCGTCGCTTTCTCTTTCGGTCGTGCCTTGCGCACGCATTCCGAGAAAATTGTGCTTTTACCGAGAAGCCACCGGCAGCGGCATCTCGGCGACTCGTAACAGCGACCTTCGTTTCTAGCCTCTGCATAAACCTCCTATATATATGCATATATATATATATATATATATATATATATATATGCCGATGAAATCGTTTTCGCCTCGATGAAAAGCAACTTCAATCAGGAATAAATCGCGTATAAATATATATATATAGGTATATATATATATACCTGATTTATTCCTGATTGAAGTTGCTTTTCATGGCCGCGAAGACGATTTCATCAACAGACAACATATATATATATATATGCATGTGTGTGTTGATGAAATCGTCTTCGCGTCCATGAAAAGCAACTTCAATCATGTATAAATTTCTGGGTCAATCGTGGCAAGTTTGTACTGGAACGCAGAATACACATCCTCAGTACGTGCAGAATGTCGAACGGGTGGAAGGAACGAGTTTTCTCCGGCAGCTGGTCGCGACGGTTGACGCGGCTCGTGGATGGCGCGGCCCTGACGCGTCTCCGGAGGAGTGCTTTGAAATCGGGCGGAGCTGTGCGCTCTCTGTCCGACGGGTCGACCATAATAACACTGACGTAACTCGCGCGCCTCTCGCTGCGCGCAAGTTCACCGACATTAATTGTCACGCTTTGCGTTGCTCTCCAGAAAAGGATTTAGCGCAAAAAAAAATTATAATAAAAAAAAAAATAACGGAAGAAAGAAAAATTAATTTGACGCACAAACCGTTTCTTTAATAATAATCGGAATTTTCCTCGCGGCACGAAGCGCTCCGGGGAATTTAATCGCCACGGGATAGATAGCGATCGCGACGGATGGGAGAACTATACGATATAGTGTAACATGTATATCGTATTAAAAAAAAAGAACGGAAACATAATCGTAGCGTTAACTAGGAGGTAAAATTTGTTTCGATTATAACGGTTAAAACGCGGCGCTCACCCGGTGTAATAATGCGTGGGGCTCGCTGCGAGCCCTTCCCCACTCGTAAATTTTCAATTTCCATAAAATTTCTCGAGAGGCGAACTCCGCAACGAATCCGTGTGGTTTGTACGTGCGCGGGTAGGCGCTGCGGCGGTGCACGTAAGCACGGGGCAATTACGCGTTCACGGGAATTATAGAGAGGAGCGACCGGAGAACCGTGGTGTATGCCCAGCACAGCCTGTTGTGTTTTGCTGTTCTAGCCGAGCACAGCCAGTTACGCCACGCTAATTTTTCTCCTTTCTTAACCCCCCCCTCTCCCCCTCTTTTCCTCGTCGACCGAAATCGTAAGTCGGGAGCAACGAGCGCATCGGATTCTCATAGCAGCGCACGGGCAAAAGTTTCGCGGAGCGCACGCGCACACGTACACGTACGTAAGCGTTGGAAAGCCAATTAAGCGCCGAACGAGTCCTCTCGTGTAACTCTTTCGCGCTTATAACTTTAAACCCCCCGAGTTTCCCGTAAGCGGCGGGAACCCTGCCGACTGTTGTTCCGCCCTCCATTATTGCCACCGTGCTACTTCGCTCATTGTATACGCAAGTATGCTTTATTTTATTTTATTTTATTTTATTTTATTTTATTTTATTTTATTTTATTTTATTTTAAACAAAAATCCCACGATCTATTTAGCCGAGTTAGGTAAAAAAAGGGGGGGGGGATAATTCTTTCGCAACGAACGCAGGAAAGCGCCCGATCATTGCAGCCGCTATCGCTCGCGCGTATGTGCAAGTCGCTTTTTACTACCGTTTATTTAAAAAAAATAAAAAACCTCCTCTATTGTTTTGCAAGAAACCGCTCGCGCAATGAATTTGTCCGACAGTCGGTGGGGTAAAAAAAAGGGATTGCCGACGGTAGGTAATACGAATCGAATCTGTCGGCGGCCTTTCCCGTCCTCCCGAGGCTTCTTCCCGTGAGAAAGAGAGCGACCGAGAGAGAACCCTCGAGGTCGCAGGTGCGGCCCGGCCGATCGAGAGATCGCGAGGCGGTTGGCTATCGAAGATACACTCCGCCGACTATTACGACTAGTTACACCGCCACATACAACTGC
Organism: Ichneumon xanthorius; assembly: GCA_917499995.1. Lineage (NCBI taxonomy): Eukaryota > Metazoa > Arthropoda > Insecta > Hymenoptera > Ichneumonidae > Ichneumon > Ichneumon xanthorius. The sequence goes on along the minus strand of OU824202.1, from coordinate 19,234,318 downwards.
ACGAGGTCCGCGCACGCGCACGAAAGTTTAAATCGCTCCCAGGTGCAGCCGGCTTAACGATCGATGATCGCGCACCGAGCATCCGATCGAATCGATTAAGATCCCATAACATTACCGAAGAGGGAGATCGTTTATTATAATCGCCGCCGTGAGTAATTCGCGTATTCGGCATTGCAATCGCTCGCCTCGCTGATTGATCTCTCGCACTGCGCGTCAGCGAGTGCGTCTCCGATTTTATCGACGCAGAATGAAAGTTTTCCGAAAAGCAGCGGATGTGATTTACCAAAAAAAAAAAAAAAAAAAAAAAGTGGTAATAATGATAATAACAATTCGTGCCTGACTCGTTTCAGTCCGGTCCCGTCCCGTGGGGTTTCGGGGGTATTTCGGTTAAGGCAGGTCGGAAGGAGCTCGAGAGGCCAGGTGCAGGACCCAGGTAAGCGACCCGAGACTGCCTCCGATCGCTTCCCCCTTGCACAAAAGAGGGTCCGCCGTCGGGCTCTCTCTCGCCGGCCGAACCAACGGGGCGGAGAGAGACGAACCATGCAAACGAGAATTCACGAGACGACCTTCGTGTGAGAATCCAGCGTGGACTGCCAAGCGAGGAATATTCTTCGGGCCTGTAACGCAGGACTGGGATTTCAAGTTGACGAAAAAAAAAATATGTGTAAAAAAAGACTTGTTTCCGAACGAAGAAGACCACTGCGGCACGCAGGGTTGATAGAATTGGGGGGGGGGGGGGGGGCTCGAAGTCGCGGTGAGGTCGTTGCTACTTTGGAGTAATTTCCAGACGAGTCTCTCAACCCCTTGGCTACTCCCAGCCATCTTCTTCTTCTTCGTCGTCGTTCGTCGTCTGCGTTTTAACAGGGTCGAGAAACTTCGGGCGAAGGGACGAATGCCAAGGGCCTGCCCGGATGGTCACGAGTCTGGTATGTCGGATCATTCTCGGCGCGCAGTTATCCAGCCAGCCGAAGATTCCCCGAAGGGTCCCTCGAGAGGGACGTGAATCGATGGCCGCAGGTAGATAAAGGGAAAACGGCTGGAAGGAGAGAGAGAAAAGGAAGAAACTCCCCCGGTCACGTGGGAAGCTCGATTTTAACGCGCATACCCGACTCCGCGCCGAACGACGGAACAACACTGACCGTGAGCCGCCCCCGACGAGGAACCTCTCGTTCGATCACGCTCCCACGCTGCAAGACCGACCCTCCGGATCGAACGCCTCCACCTGGCGAATCTAATCCCTCGAAGAACACGCGGCGATCCGCTGGGGCCGTTCAACGAAGATTTTGCTTTTTTTTAATACCTTGTTGACTTAGGTCCGTTTCGAAAGAAACTTCTATGATATTACATTTCGGGAAAAAAATTAATGTTTGGTAAAAAGAAACGAAGAAAAAAATAGATTTTTGACAAAAAAAAACTTTGCGTCCGATAAAAAAACATTTTTTTCCGCCAAAGAACCTTTTTTCTGTCAAAAAACATTTTTGTCCAACAAAAAATAACTTGTGTCCAACAAAAAATAACTTTTGTCCAACAAAAAATAACTTTTATCCAACAAAAAATCTTTTTTCACCAAACACCATTTTTGTCCACGTAAAAATCATATTTGTCCACCAAAAAATCGTTTTCGTAAAGAAAAGATATGATTTTTGGTATCGAAAAGATGAACAAAAATGTACGGTCGTCAACTGTTACTTCAATTTGGCCTCGCTCAATCGTCGCTCTGGTAGAACGCAAAAGGAAAATAATCGGACTACCAAAGATTCGCGCCACCAAAATATTCCACGATTAATGGAGGATCGTAATTCCCGGTTCGGAAGATCCGCCGCCGCCTTTACCAGAATTATCACACGGATCAATGGTCCACGGTCGCTTTATCCCGTCCCTTCGCCTCTGTCCTTGTAGTCGAAAAACCAAGAAAAAAAAACCCCCCTTCGCGTCTGCGATATATTTCGTGAATTTTCCTTGCGCTCGTGCGCGCCCAGATACGAGAATAGACGACAGGTCCGCACAGACACGGAGGGAGGACACGGAGGGTTGCGAGGCCGAGTATCGCGAAAAGCGAGAGACAGGTGTGCGCGGGGAGGGAAAGCACGCCCGGGGTGTAGGATCGGAGGGTGGTTGGCTTTCACGGCTCGTCGAGCCAGAATCGACGTAACGCCGGCACGACGAGAGAGAGAGAGAAAGCTCCACCATCATCCAACGTTTCATTTTACTTCTACCCCCGCTTTTACGCTTCCACACTGAAGCCCCCAGCACCCTTGCCCCATTTTCCTCCTGGCAACAGAGCCGGCTAAAGCCGCTCCGAGATCCGCGAGAGACGGCTTTTTTTCCTCGGCCCATCAAATGCGATCTCTTCTTTACAGCGGGCAATATTTCAATGCCGCTTTTGATCGCCGCTGACGATACATATATGTACACATATTAACAGTATATTTTTTTTGATTTATGAAATCAAAGCTTAAGTGAATGTAGAACTCCACTTACCCAGGTACGTGAGGCACGTCGATCGAGTGCGACGCCGCGCGTTTTCTATCGCCGGCCATATCAGCGAGCCTGGCGAAATCTGTGTCCTGATCGGCAAGACGCGGACTCTTTCGCGACTGCGTGAGCCTTATCTCGTCGATGCGCTTCGTCAGGGTCATCTTACTCTGCAATGAAAAATTACAATAATTAACTTCATTGGTACCATTATTAGATTTATTATTATTAATTAGAGGAAGCCTAAATGCAAAATGGAGACCGTTTTGCCCCAGATGGTTTTTTTAAATATCCTTTCAAAACCAGTGCCAATACAATTTTAGTGTGAAAAACAATGTTTCTATGCTTTCGGTATCGTTTTAGCAGGTTTTGTTGCTTAGCGTCCCCGTTTTGCGCCGGTTTATTGATATTATTGATAATGATAAACGTTAATTCCCGTTTTACCCCGGATATTATTGATAATGATAAACGTTAATTATCCCCATCACGTGGTGTCACACGTCTGTTCATTTTGGGAGTCTCGTCCAGAATTTCTGACATGACGATCGATCTCGCATCGATCGTCCGTTCGTTCGTCTATTGTCAAACCCAACTAATATCGTGTGCCTTAACGAATAGTCCGCTACATATTCGTTACACTATAATATAAATGATTAAATTAAATAAAAGAAAATACCAACAATTAACGTTAATAATAATCGTGGATCGAATTTCTGGGAGTTCGGCATAAAGCGCCTATCGCAATAACAAACGTCGTCACGAACGAAACGCGCGTGTCTTATCCGCACGCGGTTGCGCACACGTAAACGTGCGAGTGTGAATCCAACTAAACAAACATCAAAGTCAATCAACCTGTTACCATCCGTCGCTCGTTTCACCGCAATCGGCTTAATTTCTGGCGCAAAAAAAAGAAACGCTACTCAACGCTCGCAGGTAGAATGGATAGATTGTTATTCTTCGAATGAAACATTTAACGGCCGTGGGATTGTTTTTCCCTCGTCAGCCCGCCGGCCTCTCTTTATCTCGGCTATATCTATCTCGCCACTTCCTTTTTTTCATCTCCCACTCTCCCTCTCCCCGGATTCGCGTCTCGAACTCTCGAGTCTTGTAATAATAATGAAAGACGAGGAGATCGGAAAACGAGATCAACTACCGAGCGGCGCAAAGTAGGAGGAGAGTAGCGAAGCCACTTGTGCGTGCGCGCGCACGGGCTTGCGATGCAATGAGCGGAGAAGCATGTACCCGGCGGGGTTGCAAACTCGTCATTATATTCCCATTACCGTGCCTCCTCGTACGCACTGAAACTCCGAGTAACGCTCCGTACGCCAGATCCGCGAGCTTCTTCATTCATTCTATTTTTTTTGTATTTTCTTTTTTGTTCTCTCTGCTATTCTTATCCTTTATTATTCATCCGCGGCTGGCTTATTTTGTTGCGCGTGCGATTGTGGATACAACCGGTCGGTATCCAACTACACGCCGGCGCAATTACGGCGCATCGCCCGAGGAGCCCCGAGAGCGACCGCGCGGTCGGTAACATTAACCGAAGCTGGCGATGCGGTGGGCTCGAAACACCTATTCATCCGGACGGGAACGCCGTGTGTTCTTGACGCGTAGATCGATTACTTTTTACCTCCGAAGGCAGAGGTGCCTCGACAGAAAATCGTAGAAACGAGGCGCGTTCTTCCGGAACCTTGGCTGTAAGCCTTTCGGGGAGTTGCCCGGTTGTTATAGTCGTGTGGCGTTTTAAGGCGATGTTAAAGCAAAAAAAAAAACGAAATAGATTACAGTGTTTATAATCTATTTCTTTTTTTTAATCGAGGTTGATGAAAGTCTGGGAGGAGAAGGAAATTATCGGCTTAGCTGGGTTGGACGAATACGCTGATGACTTCCGTTTAGCCCAAAATTTGAACGACTTAAAAAAAAAAAATAATGAAAATGGATTACAGTTTCAATTATTTTTTTGTAACCGTGTTGACTATCCACATTCGGAAGCAAATTCTCACACAAAGCAGTATCGATTTTCGGTTCGTGTAAGAATTTTCTCGTAACCGGAAGTCGTCGGCGCCAGAGAAAAAAAATCATGTCCAGTTTTTAACTTTACTGCGATTTTATCGAGCCGACTGTTATACCCGTGTGGCCTTTTAAGGCGATGTTAAAGCAAAAATCTGTAACTTGTTTCTTTTCGAGGTTGATGAAAAATTCTCCGACGTGAACAAAATTATCGGCTCAACTGGGTTGAACGAAGACGCTGATGACTTCCGTTTAACCGAAAATTCGGAAGTCTTGAAATTAAAAAAAATGAATTATAGTTTCTGTTACCGACTGAGGCTGAAACGACTGAACGGAACAAATTAATTTCCAGTTTCAATCATCAATGCGAATTTAGGGAACGATCGTGACAGAATCAATCAGTTCCTCAGGCCGAACCCCCTCGGCGTTCGGGCCGGTGACGATGAGCAATCGTCCGCAGTTCCGTCGTCTACGTCTGGCTCTTGTAACGCGATATCGAGGGAGGAGCACGAAGGTGAGGACGAAGGGTGGGCGCGACCGAAAACGGCACCCCGGTGTGCGGTTTCGGGTGTCCAGCTGCCTGGCAGCATCGACGAAACCACCCGCAAATTCCCGACCGCACATTCGATCCCGTGAGGTCTCTCTCTGTCTCTCTATCTCTCGCGGTCGAGAGCCCAAGTCGCTCGAGCAATTACAAAATCGATTTCGTCCCGGCATTTATCCCCGGGAGATTCCTGGCGACAAGTGCATCCTCGCCTACATCGAGAAACTATTGTATAATGAAGTTGCTGTACCATTCGCTAAACAGCAAACGTATACATTTGCCCACTAAAACAATAATGATATTATTATCATTTAATTTATTTCTTTGACGGGTTTCTCCTTCACGACCAGCACAAAATAAATCTTGATTTTCGAGCTTTGAATAATGAATTATAAAAGTTTTGAACACCTAAAGTTAAAACTTTTGAATTTATTTAAGAGGCAAGCCCCATAAATAAATAAAATAAATAAATAATATTATCATATAATAATAATGATAATAACAATAATACATTGCAATTTTTAATAATATTTAATATATTGTAATATTTAATAATATATTATGATTATTATTATTTTTTTGTTGTGGAGCGACGAAAGTGCAGCGAGAGTAGGAACGTGTTAAAATCCGGGTAGCAGGGGAACGATACGGAGGGAGAAAGAGAGAGAAGCAGGTTGGCCGAGAGCCATGGAACGGCGAGCAGGGCTGCACTTTCTCCGACTTTCAAATTTCTTCTCTCCTCGTCGCGGGCCGGACTCGGGAGACAGTAATGGTAACTATCGTAGAGGAGCCGAAGAGAGACGATCAGCTACAATCTCGCTCGTAGTTTTCGTAGTATTAATGCACGGTCCGTAGCTAAGCATAAAAACCGAGGAGGAGTCGGAGAGAAGCGAACAGGGGGCACGTTGACCTTACGGCCCATGTGGCCGACATCGGCGGCTTAGCCGGACCGGCGACTCGCGCTCCTCGCTTACACACTCATCCGGGATCGATTCGCCTCTCCATCTCGCTCCTCCACTCTCCCTCTGCGCCGATGCGTGTGGAAATAGTTAACTAAGAGCCACCGTATAACGGATAAAATGGCCGCACTCGCCGATCCATCGATCGTTCGAGAGGATCGTTTACCGAACGACACACATCGGCTGTAGACCATCGACTTCGTTAATTTATTATCCACTCGCGTGGGCTTGCTCGACTCGTCCCCGAAGAAAAAACAAAAATCGCCTCCAGAAAGACAAACACTTGAAACATATCCGTACTCGAGACGAAGAAACATTAAAATTTAAAAAAAGAAAAGATTTAAAAAATTATTAAAAGCTCCGAACAAAAAAATGTAGGATGTTGGGTGTGCGTTACGTTTCCTTTTTATTCCTTTTTTCCTCTCGTTTTCAAGACCCGGGTGTCTGATGTTAGGGGGCGACAACCCCCGGAGCTGCGCGAACGAATGGAACACGAAACGGCCAAAGTTACAGTCGAGCGTCTCGCGTGCGAGGGAGAAAAGCATCGAGGCTAGAGAGTAGAGTTTTACACATGCGAGGAAGAACCCCGGGCACGGTATAGGGGAAGGAGGGGACTCGGTGTGGTATAACGTCGGTCAAGCACCTGTCGCAAAGGCAAACCAGCGCGAACGGACGGGGCAAGAAGAGCAGCTTCTCTTTTGAAAGCGAAGCGGAGGGCCCGGTCGATTCGGGGAGGGGGGGCTTCGCTTCGAGCCTCCGAGCTCTCCCATGTAGCTCTCTCGGCTTCGACTCAGTTTTTATAGCCGCGGAAGGGTCACGTCGCCGGGGTTTTCTCTTGACTCGATGCGCCGGGGACTCTCGTCGAGGGAGACCAACTGCGATGGGTCACGAAGCTCGTTAAAAAAAATCAAAGACGCATCGCCCCCAAACGCTGCTCGGCATGCTGCGTACAGAAAAAAAAAGAACTCGAACGATGAAAAAGGAAGGAAAAAAACAGGTTTCCTCAATGGTGGACCTTTTTCCACTTTTTTTTCCCTTAACCTACAAAAAGATCTTTAAATCTCTTCACAGGCACGACGACCCGAGGGTTTTCAATAGAACTCGTGAGTCGGCCGCGTGCCGTAAGAACATCCGGGAGAATGAGGAGAATCTCCGACATGGTAATTACACGAAAAAGAAACAGTGTAATATTAGTAACCCGTGTGTAACCATATGTATCGCAGTCCGGAACGTGCTCTTACCGTTGCGAAAGCCAACACGCGGTGCTCGAGCCAAGCAGGTGAAAGTGCATTCGCTTCATTTCACAAGGTGTTCTTCATGCGCGGGGCGCACGCTTCTGGGCGCGATGCACGGGTAGAGTTTAGAGCGAGTTACAGCTCTACGACATGCAATCCGGGCCCGATTTGCTCGGGCTTCGACGACTCCACGGTTAGCTGAATCGTTTCGCCTCCTTGGCTGCTCGGCGAATCTACAAACGCGGAGGCTCTCTCTCTCTCTCGGAGAAGCCTCGCTCGTAACGTAACCTTCGTTCGGCGATGTATACATACTGCTAGAAAGAGTATCCTCGCGTGGGCCGTTCGCGCGCGCCTACTTCAATTCCGCATTGCCCTTCCCGTTCCGCCGTTGGTCGCGCCACTTCGAACGAGAGAGGGAACTTCGCCGGCCGGTTGTTACTCGATACACCAGCGCCTCGGGTGGGACGTACGGAAGTGACGAGAGCGGCGTGTCTCCCGCCACGGGCATCGATGACTCGTTGACAGTGGAGGGGGGGAAGGGGAAGGGAGAATAATCGCGATGAAATGGAGAACGAGGCGAGCAGCGGGAGTAAATACCCTCGTGCGAGCTGTTGATACTACGTATCGTCGATGTACTATGTTTTACTATTGGAACGAGATCCGTACAACATCCATGCGAGGTTAACGTTTCAGCTGTTGACCATGTATCTAATCTGGTCTGCGGGACCGGCGATGCCTCGGGGCCCGTGGTATATTTCACAGAACCTCAATGAGGCAAATGCAACGTTCCCCGAGAGTCAAATTAGTCAGTGTCAATATGAGAATTACCGTGCCAAGTCGGCTCTCAATTCGACTGTCAGTCCCGTACTTAAGGCGTGCGGCCCGCCGCTCGGTCCACACGCACGCACGCGCGCTCACACACGCCCGAGTATTCGTAGGACAGGAAAGCTAGCGCCCGCATACCGCATTCCGAGGGGGCTCTCGCAAGTCCCGGAGTGTGCTATACGTCGAGATAACTGTAAACATTAAGTCGCGCGAGTTTCTCTGGCTCGCACCTGGGATGCGCATACTTTTTACGGGAACAATTACACGATGGCGTATACAGGGACGGGGACGTACGTGCGGGGGCCCTGGCCGAACGACGAAGAAACGCTCGAGGCATTTCAAAACCGCAAGTATGTGGGCAACATGGCATTCCAAGTAGTTACTCGAGCCAGTTGCGTCCCATCACTCGTATATCTATATGGTTATAGCAGTTTTTTTTTTAGGATGCGCGTGTAATTTTTTTTTTCCTCGCGATACGCAGATGTTTATGATCCCCGCCTTCGTACGAATATATTAAACGTTAAATCAGACGATAAGCAACTACGGAAAGCACTGCTCGGTTCAAGGATGCGGCCTTTGTCACTGCCGATGTCAGTTGCGTGGCAATGAATCAGCTGTGCCGCGACGACTCGTCGCGATGGTGTGACGCGAACGCAGCTCATCGGTTTTTTTTATTTTCAATTTTCCATCTATACGCTCGACCTTTTTTTACGGCAGTGAGTTTCATAGCTGAATACAATGGTCACGAAGCTTTCGGGATACATAAATTTAAACGAGGGAGCGAGTGCATACGTTTCGTTTTGACGATCGTAGATTTCTTTTTACGTTTTTTTTTCATCGCACTTTTTCGTAGGCAAAGCACGGCGGATGGTAGCCCTGCCTATGTGCACCATAGCGACGCAGGCGCACGCGCCCGAAGCGCCCGGCGAAAAGAAAACCGTTACGGACGACGCCGCCATTACAAAGTTCCGCGCGTCCAAGTGTCCGCGAATCTTCGTTCTTTGTATATACCGGTAATTGTTCATAGTCCATCGCGAGTTAGTGGAGAAGTGACGTGAATTCGTGAGACAATACGACGGGGAACGCGCAGAAGTTGAGGCAGCTCGGGACATTGTGTATCTGGCAGGTAACGTGCAACAATATTTACGACAACAAACTCGGCTCTCCCCACTGTCACAGCATCTCGCGTGTTTACATGTTTTCGGCAAGTTCTGTCGCGAGTCTCTTTGAACTTTCTTGGCTGGTTTAATCAAGCTACGTTCAACGATTAACTTCGATTCTCCTTTAGGACTGTTTCGCCGATTGTTTTTCATAACATTCGATCGCACTTGGAGAAAATCAGTTTTTTTATCGATATACTTGCAAGCGTACGATTGAGCAACGCGGCAGCCATTCGGCCCATTTATACACTGCGTAATACGGTACGCAATAGGATAAGAAGCAAAAAATAAAAAAACGAGGATGTAGAGCAGGGAGGAAAATGGTGTCACGCGATCTCTGGCAAACAAGAAGATCTTCCAGCCGTCGACGTGCTTCCATCGATTAGATATAAAGCCACATAAAATACTCTGTACACACGCGTTGTGTGCATCCTCATTGTTCTCGTTCCGTCCGTTGCTCGCGCGTCCCACTCGCTATATTAAACAATCGTTTAATCTCCGCAGTTAACGATACACCGATTTTCTCTCCCCGTCCCGCGGATCGCCCGAGTTTATCTCGCAGTCCTACGAATGCGAGAAATGCTGCCGCGACACTAATCGATCGGTATATCGGACGTAAAAATTACATAAAATTACAAAATAAAAATGTTTAAAAATGAAAAAATTAATAATCATAAAAATTAAAAATCAAATTTTTAATTTAAAAACGAAATGAATTAGAAATAAAAAATTTAAAAATTGTTTGATGTTTCTTGCAATGACGTCTAACTATATCGAATACCGTGGGTTTACCGGCGAATCTGGTCGCGTGACTACTGCTCGGCCGCTTCGTTCAAGGATTTCTTTGTTCGCCTCTCGCTTCTCGCTGGCGGCCTCCGTGCGGCGTTGCACCAGAGTCTGTGACGGTGCGGGAGCTCTCGGCTCGCGTATACCGATAGACCCAACCTATTATAGTTAATCCCTGTTGCATTACATACACACACTCGGCATTACAGTTTCCTTGAAGCTCGCCGACGACGGTTAATACCACGCGCTCGCGTAATCCCGTTTACACGTGCGGAGCCGCCGCTGCACCTGAACGTGAGTAACAACGAGGACCGCTCCCCCGCCTCGGCATCCTTCGGTTGCGTGCTCGCGACAGCTGGCCGGGGAGGGGGGGGGGGAGGAATCGTCGGTTTTTCGCTCCCGACGCTGCACACCCGGGGACAAAGACCACGGACTGCGACACAGCCGTGCGAGTGCGTTTCGAGGCCCCCTGCGAAATATGGACAAACTCCACGATAATTCGTCGCATCCTACGTCCGCGCACCAGTAAAATATGCTCGCTTCCACGCTCTCCGCGGCTATCACGGGGATTTTCCTGACCGGCGATTTCCCTCTCGCCGGTCGGACGATTATTATCTTATCTCCGCGCCGGGGTTACCCTCTGGCTCAGCGCTCCTCGCAACGGCAGGCTTTATCATATTTCGACGGTTCGACAAACGCCCGGACGAACTTGGAGCCACGAAAGTATACACCGTTTCCTATAGTTATAATACCAACTGCACTCGTCGCAGTGGTCTTGGTCGTCGATCTTTGTGTTTTTTTTTCTTCTCTTTTTTTTTTCCTCGTCGAGAGTTCAACGACACCGGGCGTTCGTCGTACATAAATCCGAAGCTACTAAAACCGGAGGCTCTCTGGGATCGTGAGTGAGCGAATGGTTTGTGTGGAGGATCGAGTCGACGATCTCGGGGCGCCGCGCTCGGGCGAGAGAGAGAGAGAGAGACGGATAGAGAAAATAAAAAATAAAACGAGAGCCTTGGCAATCCGAGAAGCATAAAGTCTCGGGGCGTCCGTTGCTCGTCGATGCGGCACGCTGCCCATTGTTTTCGCGGTCGTTTTTCGTATTAATAAACGCATACAAACGCCCGGCCGCGGACCTCTCATTATCCAAGCCGTGACATCGATAATGCATGCGCGAGCGCTCGCGGCCGTACGGCTTATTTCTTCTCTTACATTTGACGCACACGATACTGTACTTTAACTCCCCCCCACCCAGTCGTCCGCCGGTTCCTCTTCTTCTTCGTCGCGGACGTTTCTTTGTAAGCGGAAACGACGCTCGACTCGTCGACGAGGACACGATATCTCTCGCTGTACGAGCGACACGCACTGCGCTTGCATTATCGATCACGATCGAATTATCTTCCCGATCGAGACACGTCGGTAACGAAAACTGTAATGAACTTTTTTGCATGACTTTCATCTATTCAAGACAGAAACTCTGCGTCTGGTCCAATTTTGTTTCTGTCCTGAAATGATTGATTCATACAAAAATTCCCCGCTCGACCCGTGCTCGGTCGGTAACGAAAACTGCAATGAAGTTTTTTGCATGACTTTGAGCTATTCGGGACAGAAACTGATGCTTGGCGGACGAGCAAAGTAACTCTGCGTCTGATAAGATTTTGCTTCTGTCCTGAAACGATCGGTTCATAAAAAGTTCCCCGCCCGGTCGGTAACGAAAACTGTAATGAAATAATCTCACGGTTACCGGCACGAGCGACCCAAAACAACGGTCTCATCGAAGACCGATGCGACACCCGCTCTCGACGCGACTTTTCAATAGATCCAATGTGCCACCACGCACCAGCAAAGTCGATTCCAGTTTTCGTTGCCGACAGTTTCACAGTTATTTAGTTCGCAGTTTTATCACCGACCGCTCCCGAAACTGCACAAACAACCATAAATTGCGCCTTAACTTCCTCCGACGCAATATAATGGAAAACATAGTTCTGAAAACATGTTATCCAAATTCGCGAATAATCGTATACGATAGAGAAAACTGGCGCGCAGCTGCTGCGCATTAAAGCATTTTCTCTTTGTCCCTCGCCTCGCGAGGTGACTCCCGGTTGGCTCGACACGATAGTGCCCGCGCATTTGGTAAAGCCCGCGAGGTCCATTGTTGTCCTCTTTCGAGAACCGGGGGGGCCTCGCGATTGCTTACGCGAGAAATCGGAATTTCCATTCTCCTTGCAACCAAGATTGGTCGGAGTCGCGTTATTCGTATATGCGGTATGCGCCACAGCCGGGCTTGGAACATACACACCTATATATATGTATACGCTGTAATGTACGAAGGTACAAGGTATCTCTCGTGCGCCGATGGAGCTCGAGGCGATAGCCGAGGCTGCCGACTCCTGGGAGAACAAAGTTCTCGGTATCGCACGGAGCAAAGCGGAACTCGGAGGCAGCCGCGAACGACTCCGCTGACATTGAACGCGTTGCCTGTCGGCGGTGTTGTATCAAAGGTCTCCGGATAATCCACGGAATGCGAGAGAGACTGCAGCGTGGAACTCGCGGGCTCCTTTCACTGAAACGATCAGCGGCAGACCCGCTCGCGACGATGACAAAGAGAAACACGCGATCGTCAAGCCCTCGCCGATCATCCCCCCCCCCTCCCCACACCGCCGGTCACGGGACACAGTTCATAAAAGTCGAGCGGAGAACGAAAGGAAGAAGAAATGAAAAACATCGGAGATTAAACGCTCGGGAGAGGGAATCTGGAGAAAGAGCAGAGATGATACGGGGTCACTCACTGGATTGACGCCGCAGAAAACGTCTGCGGCTCAATTTGCATTGCTAATACCCAAGTGGCCATTATCGATTGCGCAACCCCCGCGCGATGCAACGCACCAACAGCCGTGATGCAGCTTAATACGACGCCGCTCTACAATTTTACGAGGCGCCGAACGGTTTCAACTTTTTTTTTGTTTTTTTTTAAATTAAAAATGTAATATTTTTTAATTGAATCGCATTGAAAATTTAATTGGTTTTGTGGATTCAATAGAACTGAAAACTTAATTGGTTCTTTGGACTAAATAGAAGTCAAAATTTAATATTCTGGAATTCAATTAAATTAAAAATTTTATTTCTTTTTAATTTAATAGAATTGAAAATGTTATCTCCTGAAGTTAATTCAATTAACAATGTAATTCTTTTTCAATTCAACTGAATTAAAAAATAAATTTTCTTGAAAAAAGCTGATTAAAAAAAAAAATTATCCAATTTAATTGAAAATTTAATTTTTTTTAAATTAAATAAAATTCTTTTTTTCAATTGAATTAGTTTCATGCACTATACGCCGACCGGCAGCGGGATATAATTTGCCCTATGTGTATTCTCTTTCTCGCTCCGCCCATATCCGTACCCGCGGTCGATCGCCTCCTAGGCTCGCGTTGCGTTCCTGTTTCCACTCACAACACAACAGTCCACTTCGACTTACGCGTCGTTAAAACAGCGTTGTAGTACGAGCGCACAGCCACCGGTTCGGCGACAGCCGGTCGCTACTGTTTGTCAGCTCGTATTAGATGTTCCGAACGTGAAACTGTGACGAATCCCGTTGGCATCTTCGAGTGGCTTCCCGAGAGGTTTTTCCAGGCTCGCCGGGAGCACGCGGGACCTTCGAACGCCGCTGTAACTCACTCACCCGCGCCGACCTTCGTTATTGAAAAAAGTAAATAAAAAAAAAACAAACAAAAATAAAACGCCCGTCGGAGCAAAACTTAGCTTAGCCGCTCGATTCCGCGAGATTATTTCTGCGACGAGGTTCCACAACTACTACGCGCTTCCCGGCTCGTCGGCACATACTTCAGTGACGCAGAGCCTCGCGGCTCGAGCAGGAACCTCGGCGAACTACGCACGAGCGATTCGCTTTATTGTAAATACATGCCCGTTGACGATAAGAGGAGAATCGATTGCGACAAGGAAAGTGAAACGCTCGTTCGCGACGGCGGCTCCTCGCCGCCCGATGACGAGGAGCGTAATGGCGATGATGATGATGATGAAGTCGTCGAAGCCCCAGTGATTCCGCGTAATTCTTCGTAATTTCCTCGCCACTATTTTCCTTTTTTTCTCGTCACGGTTCTTCCGACCTGCATTATCGCGTCGCGGTTTTTCCAACCAGGTATCCTTCACGAGTGCAAAATATATATGAATACATGGGTATTTAAAATACATCGTTACTCGACGGTTTTATACACAGAAAAAAAATATCAATGACTCAAGTCAAAATCGCTTGCAAGCTGACGAAGAAAAAAATTCTTATTTCAATTCTTACAATTGCATACGGGATTAATACGATATCGTTTCACCTTGACAGTCTCGCAGCCGTTCTTTCAATATCATATGGAACTGTAAGAATTGAAATAAGATTTTTTTTTTCTTTGGCAGCTCGAAAGCAAATTCTGTTTCCGGTGTACCGTCGACGTATCGCACATGCGAATCAAATATGTTTTTTTCAATAAGTCAAAAATTATATTCGAAATGTGACTTTTGAATATATTCAAAAAATATTCGAAATATGACTTTTGAATATATTCAAAAAAATATCCGGAATATGATATTCGAATGTACCAAAAAAGTATATTCCAAATATATTTCGACGCACGCCAACCGATACGGTTTTGTCGAATGTCGGATCGAGCAGTCGCCGAGCCTTTTATCATCGACCCGACACTACTATCGAAAAATTCAATCCTCCCCGTCCGACGCTTAGGGAATAGTGTGTGACAATCTTCGTGCACGTGTACACACACGGGCTCCGTGTACACCAGATTATAAACACTTTACACCCGTAGCTCGAACGAGGTCATACGCCGGGAGATAGCGGTTGCGAGCTGCAGCAGCAGGAGAGCTCGGGCAGCGCAGCGGAGTGACGGTGCAACAAGCGTCCACGTGGCCGGGCTGGTACTGCACTTAAACGTCCAACCGTTAGCGGCGCACCGATACACACAAGAGGGCTTCCATGCACACTCCTCCCCGTCCATCCTGCTAGCCGGAGCGTTTTAAACGCCCGGTACACATAGACCTCTGCTGTACGATCCATCATTCGTGCGGCTTTTTAACTACTCCATACTCCGCACCGACAGTCTCGCCGAACGCTTCTATCCCCGTCGCTGCAACACACTCGGATCCGAGCACTTTCGATCTTTCCAACGAACGCCCCTGGCATCTATCCTAGCGCGAAGGCGTTCGAGTCATATTTTTTTTTACGGCTCATTGCTTCGATACCGAAGGTGGCGACTTCATTTATATATCTAAAACATCCAATGAATTTACCCGACCGATTAATCAATTTTTCTCGACTTTAAGTACCTGCCTATTAGCGCTGGGAATAAATTCTTCCGAAGTCCACTTCGGAAGTGAAGTTCTTCGGACAGATTTATCACCATTTCACTTGTGCTAACGTAACAGAGTTATGTCGTTCGTTCGTTTTGTTTACTTTTTATGTTTTCAATAATTAAAAACTTAAATAATTTTTTTTTCAATCAAGAAACGTTTTTTTCTAAGTTACGTTTTTTCTCTTAATTTTTCAATTATTCACATTTTCATTTTCGCCGACCATTTTTTTAAGCGCGAAGGCGTTCGAGTCATATTTTTTTTTACGGCTCATTGCTTCGATACCGAAGGTGGCGACTTCATTTATATGTCTAAAACATCCAATGAATTTACCCGACCGATTAATCAATTTTTCTCGACTTTAAGTACCTGCCTATTAGCGCTGGGAATAAATTCTTCCGAAGTCCACTTCGGAAGTGAAGTTCTTCGGACAGATTTATCACCATTTCACTTGTGTTAACGTAACTGAGTTATGTCATTCATTCATTTTGTATGCTTTTTATGTTTTCAATAATTAACACCTTCAATAATTAGTTTTTTTTTTTTCAATCAAGAGACTTCTTTTTCTAAGTTACGTTTTTTCTCTTAATTTTTCAATTATTCACAGTTTCTTTTTCGCCGACCATTTTTTTAAAAATCACCTGCCGTTTTCTGGTTTTTCCGGTTTTTCCGTGACCACGGATCGTGTGGAAATATCGCATGGGATATCGAGTATGCGGTTAATAAGAAAAACTCTCCAGTACCTTCGGTCGATAAAATTTGTTGCCAAGCAGTCATTTGCGATATTAACGTATATGTATTTCTTTTCTTAAAAAAATAAAATAGGTTCCCTCGCAATATGTAACATAACTCTCGGATACGACGGAGGGAAAGTTTGTATACATATTGCGCACCGCCGAGTGGCCGGAGAGTGCGAGCCCGTGACAGAGAGAAAGGCGTGCGGGTTGCTCTTTCGTCGATCGAGAGTGAAATTCGGAAGCGGGTGAAAGAGGGAAAGACACGGGGAGGTGAGCAACGAGGACCGGTTCGACACGGAATCTGGAGCATGGCACGCATCGCGTCACGTACGTATCAATTGGGTCATTACGCGGCAGCGCTGTCGAGAGAGTCCGGGAGAACGGGCCAATCGTCGTAAAAACGTGCTTTATAGCGATCGTTTAGGAAAATAAGAAAAAAAAAAAATAAGATACGTATCTCTCGATCTAGCAGCTCGAACCCGATGTGGAGCACACAGTGTACAAGAGTTTGTGGTGTGGCGGGCACTCGAGTACCCGCCGCTGCAGATTGACCGATCGAATGTATCACAGTTCCGAGCGTGTGCCTCGCGGGAGCGTTCCGACGGATAGAGAAAAACTTATAGACGAACGAGCGAAGGAAAGGGAGAGGGGGAGGGCAAAGAAAGACAGAGTCGCGGCGAGCGTCGTGATATAACGAGCGGGTTGCGTAAAACGCTGGCACGCTCCCTGGCGAATCGCCTCTCTTATAAGCCGTGGCCCCCTTTCGCTCCCACCCTTTCGCCACCTTACCCTCTTTGCACCGGGCGCGGAACACCGCGCTCGCACGCCGGCCTCGCCGGGAACAACCGAAGCCGACAATCCACGAATCAATGCTAATTCTCCCCGCAAAAACCTCGCTGCGCTTTTCCAGAGATGAAAATCTCGACGACGATAATCCAGCTGGGAATGTTGGGGCACAATTTGGTCATTTTTTAATTTTGGTCATTTTTGAATTTTGACTTTTGGTAATTTTTTAATTTTGCCTTTTGGTTATTTTCAAATTATTGTATTTTTGAATTTCTTTTTTTGTATTTTCATAGCTGTAATCCCCGACTTTGCCAAGCGGCGATTATCCAGGGAGACGGGACGTGCGGAGAGGATTTTAATTGCATCTTCGAATCTCCTTCCCTTCCGCTCGCTTTTACCGCTCAAATTTTTTTGGCCCCTCAACCTCGGCCACAATTAGACAATCCGCCGAGCGGCAGCGAAGCATGCACGGACAGCCCGTTTCTTTTCACTCGTCCCCTTCCACGGGCCTTATCTTTTTCTCCTCTTTTTTTTAACACATTTAATATCTGGCGACGCAGCGGTAGACACGCGAGAAAGCATGCCAGGCGAAAGGAAAGGGTATATTACGCTACACTAGTTTACCAATGGTGGATTTATCCCGCTCGCGGGCGTCCCACTCTCGATCGCGAGGGGACCGCGGGTCAGAGCGGGACGAGCACATTACACTCAGCGCCTACACCGACCCATATGGAAGAGCCCGGCCGCGATCTATTGTACGATATGCAAATATCTCGTTATTACTCGTGATCGAGCGGACGAACCCCTCCGGTCTTTTCCATGCGATATATACATATATATTTTTTAAATTTCAACATTCAACCCGTCAGAATCGCGACAATCTAAAAACGGTCGCTCAGCTGCTCGACGGTCGCATTAAGCGAGGGGCGGAACGCTGCCCCCTCCAGTTTGCAAGAGAGCGAATTTTGCACGAAAGATCATTTCGTAACTGCACTTGGGGCTTTCGGTCTTAAAGAATACAACAGAAGATAATGAATACACACCTATTGTACAACGGTATAAAACATCGTCGTGTAAAATACCAAAACACGCGCACACGCGAGCGAAAGAAACACGAGAACGGAATACTTTCTACATAATTGGCCGTAACAATGTCCCTGTTAGTCAGTTGAGTGCGCACTGGGAATCCTCCTCTCCTAGTTCTCCGTTAATACCCATCTCCGTCGTAGTTTCTCCGTGCAGCCCGGCGCGCATCTTCGAGTAACTACGGCGAACGGGCTTCCCTTTAACTCCGCGGCGAGTTAACCGAATTAATCTCCCGTTATCTCTCGCCTCGCCTTCTCCACCTCCCGAGTTCCTCTCCTCGTCGTGTGAGAATCGAGGAGCGAGCCTTACGCCGTGGATTCGCTTGTAAATTCGTGTTCCCTCTCCTCCCTCGCGTTGTAGTTTTTGTTCTCACCTCCGATGTCCAGAACTTAACATGAGTCGATCGCAGGAACGCCCGTCCTGAGATCGAGAAATTTCCGGGTTCTCCGCGACGCCGGCGATCTTAAATTGCCGGAGATCAGCGGTGACGAGCGGGAAGACGAAACCGAGCTCGCCGTGTGACGCTGCAGAAGCTTCGAGAGCTCTCGCCGGCGGCGCGCACGGATGCGCGTGCGATCGTAACTTCGACCCACTTATCCGGGAAAGGCTTTGCCCGTGCTCTCTTGCCCGCTGTAATACTCCCGGGCTACCGAGCGGTTTTCTCTCCAGCCGTTGCCTCTCCGAGCCAACACACACAAACACAATCGCCGAGTAGTCACGCGCCACTTTTCCACGTAGAGGCTCCGAGGGCCCGCACGAGCAAC
This sequence comes from Ichneumon xanthorius, assembly GCA_917499995.1. Classification (NCBI taxonomy): domain Eukaryota; kingdom Metazoa; phylum Arthropoda; class Insecta; order Hymenoptera; family Ichneumonidae; genus Ichneumon; species Ichneumon xanthorius. Next base: position 19,215,584 of record OU824202.1, on the reverse strand, counting down.
GCCGGTGTGGCGAGAGCGCAACAGTTCCTCACTCTCGGATCGTTGTGCCCGGCTCGCTCGTTCCGAGTATCCCCGTCGCTTCCGCGGATCCTCTCCGAGGATCTCGCATCGGACACCGCACGATCGCCCACGTAACTCCGCGGGAAACTCGAACGTACGCGGATACCGCCGTGCGCCACGCGCTCATTTTTTTTTTTTTTTTTTTTTTTTACAGAGCGGCGGCGAGCATCTGTGCATGTTGCACGTCGTCACGTCGTTGCATGTCGAATTCTCGGCGCGGAGATGCACTCGTTACGAAATCTGCGGCGAATAACCGGAGGCCAGAAGCCTAGGCGGAAATCGTAAGGCTAGCGATCTTTGATTCGGCCCGATGACACTTGTTCGTGTGGGTACCAAAAACTTTTTTTTTGCTATTCAGAATACAATTTTCACATTTTGTAGTGGTAGAAGTAATAGTGGATTTGTTGGCAATATGCCGGATGGTACTATTTTTTGAACACAGCATGACAGAACGCAGATTGACGTGAGAACACGTACATACATTGCCAATTGGCCATCGACCTAAGTCCTTCAGCCAACAAATTTGATAAATTTACAAATTTATAAATTTTGTAAATTGCCAAATTTATAAATTTTGTAAATTACCAAATTTATAAATTTTGTATCTTGCCAAATCGATAAATTTTGTAAATTGCCAAATTACTGAATTTTGAAAATCTTGTCGATTAACAAATTTACAAAAATGGATTGAACAGTTCAATATCTAACAATATAAGATAAGAATTTCAAGGAATCCGAAAAACGATCCTTTGAATTTATCTTCTCCATGGAGGAAACTTCGATATTTTCCCTGTTCCGTTAACACACACGTTGTCCCTGCCGGATACAAAAAATGTCCCGACTATTCTCAGAAATGTCGATTTCTTTTTTATTTTCCTTCCTCCGGGTCGCCGCCATGTAATTTTGCAAATCCGTTTTCTCCATCCCATTCCCCTTCATCAAGCCATCGATCATTCCGGAAGCGATATGACAATTTTTTGAAGTACGTTTATCACCCAGGTTGCACGCCGACTGAGATAAAGCACTCGATCCGAGTATCGCGCAGACGTGCAACTCCACGCGGAGACATTCAGAGAAAATCTTTCGATTGTTATGTGCATTCAGAGCGAAGAGGGGGTTCGGGGGGAAGACAGAAAAAGGGGAGGGGGGGCCGTAAAAGCCACCACGACGTTTAATCCTCGCGGTGTTACCTTGCACGCGCAAGGTCGCCTTATCGATCGTTATTTACGACCGCGTTCAGCCATACGCGTAAGCGTGTGCATCGCCGTTGTTTGCGCATCGCGCTCTCGGTGCGCCTCTCCTTACGTCATCGGTCGATGTACATTCCCGTCGTTCCTCGAGGGCCGTACCGAGCGCGACGGCAGGATATCGTGCGCGTCGTGCGGCGACCGTCGGGCGACCGCCACCGAATCGGCGGTCTTCCGCGGGCTCGCGGGCCGTCGAACCCGGGCTGACCGGTCGGCCGCAAATCGCTCCGGATTTCGTCCCTCCTGCGGCCAGGGCTCTTCGCCGATAAGGCTGTTGACGCCGGTTAGCGGCGGAGGAAGCACAAAAAAAATATGTTTACGACGGATCAGGAGAACTTTATAGTTCGCGCAATTTTTACAACTACAAAGGCACGAGGCTCGAAGCGTATTTGTTATTTTTTTATTTTTGTTTATTATTATTATTTTTTTTTTACGAAGGAGCTTGTTTTCAGTGAGGGCTTCGACGAAAGAAACGCTTTCCGGGTACGTGCGAAATAGCACTGGCATGAGCGGATACGCGCCGGTTTCCCGGCGAGAGAGGCGAGGGATAAAAATTAGAGGCCGAGGAGAGTCCGGGTATCTCGCAATCGCGTTTTTTTTTACACATACGAGCCCGGAGAGGAAATTGCCGAGAAGGTGCACGAGCATTATTATATGTATTGAGCCCGGACACGGCATAGAATTTTCCGTGCGGTACACACAAATCCCGCATCCGTTAACCTCGCATCCCATGCGGAGTGCGCTGTAAATTTATGTGCAGGCGCGTTTGTGTGTAACATAGAAAAGATATCTGGCCGCGCCGAGGGCAGATGCAGAGAAAAATACTATCGCGCTCTCCTGCCGCGCGCGCGCGCGCGGTGAAACTCGCCTCGAAACCCCGAGCCTAACGGGAACCGGGAATCGCTGCGTTCCAGTTGAAAAGAAAATTACGAGTGTAGGTATCGGATAGGCGTCGTTATTATTTGCTCAGGAAAACACGCCTTGCCCCGTGGCGTGTGTAATTGTTTTTTAATTATCGTGAACGAACGCACGGCCCTGGAATCGTCGAACTGTTTCGTTGCGCGGAGAGCCGCTGCGAACCGGCGCATGCGCGCGGCCAGTTTCCGCTGATGGAACGGTCGCCTCCATTTCCATTTTCATTTTCCGGTCGAAGCGATCCGGCGGCAACAAATAGCTCATTGTTTTGTTGTTTCTTAAAACAATGATACTCGATTCGTTAGGTTGAGATTTTTTCGGGACACCGATTGTCAAATGGCTTTGATATTGCGATACACGAGGCGCGTGCAAGGCGATTGCGAACCGGCGCATGCGCAGAGCCAGTGCGCATCGTTCCACGACTGGAACGATCGCCGCCATTTTCATTTTCCGAAGGATCTGACAGTAATAAATAGCCCATTGTTTTATTGTTTTTTAAACAATATTGCCTTCGCTGCACTGAGAGAAGGATCTAGTACATATTAGTATATCGCTTGAGAGATATTACCATAGCACGTAGTAGTAGGGAACTAGGACGCCACCTATGGTAGGAAGTATCTGATTTATAAGAAGTTATAAGAATTCTTGGAAAATCTGAGGCTTTCCGCCTTGGTGGCCTATTACTTTGTGCTATGGTAATTTCTCTTAGATGATCGGTAGTTTTTACTAGATCCTTCTCTCAGTGTACTCAAGAAGCGTGTAAGTCGAATGCGAGTTGGCGCGAACTGGCGCATGCGCACAGTCCGTTTCTGCTGATGGAACGACCGCCATTTTCATTTTCCGCCCGAAATGATCTGTCGGTAAAAAATAGCTCATTGTTTTGCTGTTGTCTTTTTTTGTCAGAGTAATATTTGCTAGGTTGCGATTTCTTTCGAGACACCGAATTGTCCATCGGCTCCGATATTGCGATACGCGAGGCGCGTGTAAGTCGATTGCGTTCGTGCCCGGCGATTATTAGAGATTCCGGGTTGCCATACCGGCACGCGCCCGCGCTCTTTCGCAATTGGCGCGGTGCCGATGCCCAAGCTGCAACGAAGGCGGAGAGTCGTTGAAGAAAAAAAAGAAGAGAGAGAGAGAACCGACGACCGCGGCCCCGCTGGGTTGCAGCGATTGCGTTTTGTCAAAAGTCGAACAGGCCGAGGAGCGTTTCGTGCGGGTCGGTGAGCTGACCAACGCCGGCCGGCCCGGCTTCGCAGTTCTCGAAAGTTTCAAAATCGTTGATCGTTTCGAAACCGTCATCGGTGCACCATCGACACCGGTACACATCGATGGCATTGCGGCGCTCGTTCTTGGCTCGATTGTCACTCGACATTGAAGTCGGCCGGACTGAGGCCGTTTCTCCCGCTCGGTTATGGCCGGCAGCTTCGAGCCTTAAGGGAAGGCTAAACACTTATGAACGCGAGAGAAAGGAAGTAAAAATTTTGAATCCATATTTCGACGAAACTATTTTTATTCAAAGCGTTAATCAAATAGGCAGAGCCAGGCGCGATTCCTTTTTTTTTTTTTTTATAACACGGTTTCGGAGAAAAATGGATTCAAAATATTTTGGGATTTTTGTTGATCTTTCCAGCAGTTATTAATTGGTCGGCAACAAATTTTTTGTGAAAATCATTGAATCCAATGTCAAGCTGATAATTTCTAGTTTCCAAAACACATCGATAAATCACTAAAAGATAAATATTTCTTTAATTACGGAAAGAAGTAACAAGAGAGTCTAAACGAACCACTCTTCGAACGCGGTATTTCGGCACGTCCCTATATCCGGACACTGTATGTCCCAATGTTTCGGACAATCATCCATTTGAAATAAATCAATAGAAAATAATTTAGGTTTGTATATAACGATTTTCCGAGCATCAAATACACCCAGAAAAAAAATTTATTTGACGGCCACCGTTTATTAAGATTAAGTAAAATATTTATTTGATTTAAATAAATATTTATTTAAATTAAGTAAAGTTACTTAAATGAAATAAATATTTATTTAAATCAAATAAATATTGTACTTAATCTTAACAAACGGTGGCCGTCAAATAAATCTTTTTTCTGGGTGTAATGTTCGTAAATAAGAATACAAGATTCAAATGGGGTTTCTAATACTTAAGTTCGGAACAAGTCAAATCTGCATACGAGCGTCCGACGACTGGGACGCGTCCGAGCATCGGTGCTGTTAGCTTCCAGCCGACGACGACGGCAGCGTCGATCGGCGACTCTGCTTACGGTGCAGCCGGGCACCGTGGGCCGGAAAGGCGCCGAGGTTGCGTTCCGTTCTCGAAACTGCACAACGACCGTTAACCCGATATAGCGGTCGGGGGCGAAGACGTGTGTCCCAAGCGTGTTACAATTTTTCGCCACTGTCTGTATTGTTGTACACTCGGGTGTGTGCGTAACACGCTCGCGCTCACGTAATCGTCGCCATATGGCGGAGGAGCTGTAAATACAAGGCTGCTCTCTGTTACAGAAGGAACGTAAATGAGAGGGTCCATCACGCGAAGGACTGGCACTCGGGAGCGTCTCCGCGACTACGGTGCAGCGGCAGCCAGTAACAAACCGCAAGGAAACAATTAGCTTCAATTGCCGCGCTCTAATTCGCTCGCGGCAACGCCGACCTCAATCTAATATTATTATTTATTACCGCGCTGCCTCTTTGCGTTACAGATTGCGAACTGTTTGCCCTGACCAAGTCGTGCGGTTTTTACACACTCGCCAGGGATAATCGCTAGATTATCGTCGACGGAATTAAAATTCGATAAATTACCGGGAGAAGATAGTCGCTGGCTTCGAGATGAGAAAGCAGGCGAAAGGGAAAGGCGGAATAGGGGAGATGGGGCAAAATGGGACAGTGGGGCAAAACGCAATTTTCCAATAACTTTTCGATTGTGTCGATGCTGGTAAGTGCAGCAAAATGGGCTTGAAAATACGGATGTATCGTCGAGACGAAATGGGGCATCAAAAAATTATTGGAAAATTGAGTTTTGCCCCACTGTCCCATTTTGCCCCGTTCTCCCCTATATATATATATATATATAGTTTTTTTCCCTGCAGCTTCGCGTACCTTTATCCCGCAGTGGACGTCCAGTACCGAGAAGCTGTGTCTCTGGTGTGTTTAGTGTAAATGCACTCAAACGCTCCGGACAATAGATTGCTTTAGCCTGCCCGCTCGCCGCTGCTGCCGCTGGCTTCGATAGATGGGCTGGGTCTCGAATTACCGCACGACATCCGGTCACGGCCGCACGCGATAAACCGATCCCCCTCCCCTCGACTGTCCCTCCCCGATGTTCCTGGATCTTTCAGCTAGCACTGCAACAATCCCTCTTCCCCCCCCCCCCCCTCCTTCCCTCTTTCCCTGGACGTTTTCGAGATGCGCCGAATGGGCAACCGCGCAGCCTTCCTATGCGCCGCTCGACCCAGAGGCCTCGGGTCGCGCTCCATAAAATTTATTTTTATTTCCCGTTGCGATTTACGACACGATTTTAACGGCATCGCAAGGCCTTCCTGAATGCCCCCCGACGCGAGTTTATAATTTCAATAAACTTCGATGCAACGCTGAACTTGGAGCGATTTAAATGCGAGCACGCACGGACGTTGGTCTTGGTGTTCTCTCTTTTTTTTTATTACAACTACGCATCTGTACCGGGCCGCAGTCTCGGGTGTGCAGTAAATAGGTGTAAAAATTTTGTGTGAAAGGATTTGTATGAGAGTGAGCGGGTCGGGATCCCGTTCAATATGGCCCAGCTGTTGCTCGCACGTTCGTGCATCAGCTATGTATGTATGTATCGAGGAGAGCAGCAGCGGCCGCGGTGACGTGAATACCCTCTCGACGCGCTGCCGGCTCGCCGGCCGGCCGGCCGGTCGGCTTCCTGCTGGCGCTGCTCGCACTGCCAGCGGCTGGCCTGTTGTGCGACACGGCCTCGATTTCCAAGTCGGAGAAATGTTAGCGATCATACTCGCGGGTGCAGTACGCGTACCGGGCCCAATGTACGTGCCCGGCCCGCCTGCTCGTCTTTTCCCTACACTGTATTGCATTCCCACGCGACTCTTGCGTCAGGTGCTCCGCCGCCAAGTCGGCTGCCGGAGGGGGAATGAAAACTGTACTCTCCACAGTGAGTTTGCATTTTTTTTTTTTTTTTTTTTTTTTTTTTTTTTTTTTTGGGGATAAATATCTTCGGCCTGCCGGTGAAAGACGCCCAATCACATCGGAGAATGCGGACGACGGAAGACATTTCGATGACCCAAGAAGAGAGAGGCAAAAGTTGCCTCACTCTTTTTTTTTTAACAAAATTTATTTTGATTTCTGACTCAGAGTCAAACTTATACGAATTATTGTAATCGACTAATGAAAATTTACAAATTTATTAATCTATAAATTTACAAATTTATTAATCTACAAATTTACAAATTTATTAATCTATAAATTTACAAATTTATGAATCTATAAATTTACAAAGTTATGAATCTATAAATTTACAAAGTTATGAATCTATAAATTTACAAAGTTACAAAAAATGTTTGACGTAAAAGTCGTTCATACGTCAACAATTTATTTCGACTCGCTAAGAGTTTCTGCCGAGTGAACAAAAAAATGTTTCTTTGAATTCCTCATTTTTCTTCACCTTCGATATATTCGCAAATTTTCCTTAACCAATTAAAGAAAAAGATTCCCTAACGGTTCGCTGATTACGCTGACACTGTTTTTCAATTCCCGGACATCCCCGCTGCGTCCAAAAGTTTTTCCCTGCACCGTAGCTGTCCCGAGCACGGGCGGAAGCACTCTCGCCTTTCCTCAATTAGTATTTCTCGCCAAATCACGTTAAACAGTCGCAAAAAAAAAAAAAACAAAAAAACAAAAACAAAAGTCAACAACAACAACATCAGTTGCACGGACTCTTTGACGCCGCGCACAATAAACTGCGCGTCAGAGATACTCCGCCGGGACGGTGTTTGTTAGTTGTTAATTGCTGCGAGCAATTTTCTGGGCCTTCGTAACACCGTCTCTTTCTCCATTCTCGTTGACCTCGAGAGCTTCTCGTCTCTCCTCCCCGGCGCGTCGTCCCCCACCGCCCCGCCGGCGGCAGCAACGCAGTTTTCATTGAAAGGCAAAAAACAACTAGAGGCAAACTCGTCTCTGGGTCGTTTATCTTCTTCCGCTTTCCGCGTACGTACGACTCACACAGATGTGCGCTCTTCGCTGTGTCGTCGGGTGTAAACAGTACGTAACGCGCTTCCACGTACCCACGCGCCGGGTCTCGACCTCGAGAATCGTCGATCGACCCTCGTGCGATGCCGATATGTGTATCGTGCCGAGGCGCAGAACGGGGATCGCTCGACGGTGCTTCTGTTGCTGCAACCACGCCACGTCGTCCGTCGTCATTGTCGTGTGCGGTTCGGGCGTGTTGCGCGATGGATGTGCGCTTCTCTGCCATTCCGTTGCTGCCTCCGTGCACTCTGCATCCCGGTGACTTAATACCGTGGCGCGTGCGTGCCATCTTGCGTAACCTATTTACCGGCCGCCTTCGCCTTCGACGTTCGCCGTGCGCTCGTCGTTCGGTCGCAACCGTCCGACGGTACGCCATCCGATGCGCAACGACCGCCTCGTCCGTCCAGTGTGTGCACACGACTCTCCGTACATCTCCCACCGCGCCCATCGCATTACCGACAGAATTTATTCCACATACAGGTTCCCCTTGCGACGAAGCTCGCGGCTACCGATCGTGTCTTGTTCGATCCAACGGACTGCTGTATATCGACCACTATGGGCTCGTAGCGACGCAGAGTGCGGGAGCGAATTGGAGACGCGCTTAAGGAGGTTGGAGCGAGTGGTGTTCATTCCGCCTAAATTCGAGAAATTCGGGCAAGAAGTGCAAACGCTTCCCAATGTTATAAAAATCTGAAAAAATTCATACTTATTATAGGCACCGAAAAGATTCATTTTGCATAATAATAATGCAAATAATTTCAAAATGTTATTGACAAATTGTTGAAAAAAAATTGTTCATCAAAATATGTGGTAACTCAACTTTTTTTTTTAATAAAAATGATTCGTTCATTTTTTGGAATACGTATGAATTTTTTCACATTTTTATCTTTATTTTGATTTTTCTTGTTTTTTAGATGGAAAAATGTGCAAGGTCATGCGAATGACCCGCCCGCCCATCCCGCACACCCAGTGGGTGATAAAAACCGCAATGCTATTTTTGTTCTTTCTAAGGCACTGGAACTTTATTGTTCAGCGGAAATGGGATTCCCGGAAGTCTATCGATTTACCTACTTAGCATTGGGGGAACAAAATAGATTGCTGTAGCAGCAAATACTTTACTGTGGCGACAAATATTTTTGCTGTTGCAACAATAAATTGTTAACGATCGGAACGATTTTTCTCCGTGGTACAGTGGGATTTTATTGTCGGTTTTTAATCGTCGGAATAGAGCGAATTATTTTTGCTGTGGCAACGAATGTTTTAGCTGTCGGAACAATAAATTATTAACGATCTGCACTTTGTTAGTGAACCAGAACCATTTTTCTCCGTGGTATAATCTACATTTATTGTCGATTTTTAATTATCGAAATAAAGCAAATTATTTTTTTTGCTGTGGCAACAAAAATATTTATGCCGTCGGAACAATAAATTATTAACGATCTGCACTTTGTCAGTGAACCAGAACTATTTTTCTCCGCGGTACAGTCGGCTTTTATTGTCGGTTTTTAATTATCGAAATAAAGCAAATCCTTTTTTTGCTGTGGCAACAAAAATATTTTTGCCGTCGGAACAATAAATTATTAACGATCTGCACTTTGTCAGTGAACCAGAACTATTTTTCTAAGTGGTACAACGGGCTTTCACTGTCGGTTTTTGATTATCGAACGCGGTATTTCACATGCCCTTAAACGTTCGAAAAAGAAACTCGACGTGGCAATATCCGCTTTGGAAAATCGGTGAGGCTCGGGGCGTCGAGAGCGACGTGGAGAAACAGCGCGGAAGTCCGAGCGGAATTCCTCGGGAGGCCAGAGGCCAACGCGTAGCGTAACGAGCCCGAAGGTCTCGCTGACGTCGACGAGCCGGACAGGGCGTAAACTTTGTTGCCGGGAAGGTACCGGGGGCGTGACGTCACTCGAGTTCGAGTTTTGTCGAGACGTTCGTTCGCCGTACAATTGGCGTCAAAGCGGTTGCAACGAGCGCTGCGGGTGTTGTTTGCTTCCTGCCCGATGACGTTGATGGTATTTCGCACTAGAATCTCGGACGAGGCTCGTCTATCTTTGGATTCGCGTGGCCGTCGAGTTCTCGCCGAGCCGGAGACGCGTTATCGCCCGATCCTTTTTGATGTTGGGCCCCGCACGGCTCGGAGAACGTTTTACGACTTCCATTTGCCTTTCGATCCGAGACGAATCGGCCGTGCGACCGGGATGTTGGGCCGAGCGGTCGCCCAGCTGATCGAGCTCCGGTCCGCGCTCGCTGCACTCTAAATAAAATCCATTTGACGCGAGAGGATCCTTTCGGAAAAAGTGGATTGCCATTTCCGGGAAATAGAATCCTCTCGCGACAATTGAATTTTATTTAGTGCGCGCGCCCGGATTCGATTACCGGCCAATCAATGGTGAGTGTTTGGTGGTCGAAATGGTTCGGATTCGACTTGACAAATCCGTTTTCCTATTTTCGAGCGTGGTCATTGATATTTTGTGCATCCACGTATAGTCTACAAAAACCTAATTAGCTTTCGCCCGAAATGTTGATAGTCGCGGAGAAAATAGGAAATCTGATTTGTTACCGATTAAGTCTGTATCGCGTGTCCTAATCCGTAGGTCCACCGAGTCCTTCTTCTCCTTGGGGCTTAATCCCGAATTGGTCAATCAATTGATAACATTAACAATTTTTTTTGTTTCCAAACGTCGCCTGGAAGAAAAATATCTCCGGACTTTGGTCCATCATAATAATCATCATAACCACGAAAAATCATCGATAAATCTATCTATAATATACAAGAATATAAATATAAAGAAGGTACCTTCTTTATATTCTTCTAAATAAGGGATAGATCAATCGATCATTTTTCGTAGTTATAATGATTATTATGATGGACCAAAGTCCGTACATATTTTTCTTCCAGGCGACGTTTGTAAACCAAAAAATGTATTAGTGTTACCAATTAATTGACCAATTCGGGATTAAGCCCAAAGGAGAAGAAGGACTTGATTTGATCCTACATACTGTATGTATGTACGGTCAACGCGGTTGCGAGACTACGAATAATCGAAAAATCACTATATCGAGCCTTGGCCAGCACTGATCCTAGCGATCAGAGCACCCCCAGCCGTTCTAGGGATTTCGATCGAATTGAGAGAAGATCCGGATTTTTCAAGACACGGGCGCGTGGCTGCGCGCGGAGTAGGAGGAGCATTATCGTTCCGAACTGGGCCCCGGTGAATCACACGAAGGTTCCGCAGCCCGAGTCGTTGAGCGTCGACGTGACTCATTCCCGGATGAATGCGAAACTAGAATATTTCAATGTACGTAATAGAGTAGTAGTAGATAGTATTTTGTACACACAGTAGTAAGGTATGTACTGTAGCGTACAGTAACCGAGAGCCTCTTTCACCGAGCGAACACGAGAGTTTGCGTTTTACGTGCGTGTGTGCGTTTGCACGTGCGTGTGTCTACACAGCGGTAAAAGTAACCGGCGAGCGGTGAGACGAGCGGCGAACTCGTCGCGCACACTCAATGAACTCTCAATTCGGAGCACGCGACGATCTCTCCCACTCCACTCGGGTCCTCCACTCGCTGGGCAACGATCTCGATTTTGTCTTACCCGCTAATTGGCAAGATCTCTTGGCAGAGATGCAGAGGTTCGCTCTCCCACTCTCCGATTTCCGATGCTCTTTCGCACAGTTTGTACGCCACTCTATGCATCCTCGAGAACGCGAGTCGACCAGCTATTTTCGGAGAAATGTATAATTTTACAAATTACACATGATATATTATGAATGTATCATTTATATAAATATTGATATATAATATTATATATTATATACTAATATATAATGATAATAATTAATATAATTATTATATAACAATATATCAATTATAAATAATATTTTGAGCATTGTAATAGGGAAGCAGCGTTTTTGGTCGTAAAAAGGATCTCCGAACGAAAGCTTAGCGCACTCGTGAAAAAGGAGTGAAAAGTTTCCCGCCGTGATCGAGGCTCTTCGTCGAGATAAAATTGAGATTAACCGTTCGATGTTGTTGGGGTATCCGGAGGAGATATCGCGGCTTCGTATCCGATCTCTCCCTTGAACCTCGAGTATTTACTGTTTTGCTTGTGTATCGTTCGCGGCAATCGAGCCGGGTGAGGAATAGCGAAGCTCGCGGCCGCCAATAGTTCCATCAAGGTTATCAAAATAAAACCGCGAGGCGAGAACGAAGATTATCGAGTGTCCGTGTGTGTGCGCGCGAGTGATCGAGCTATGCGCGGGTCGGAATTCCGGCCGGCACTCGCAGCTGCTCTATATTTTGATATATCGATTTTTGTTTTGTTGTATTTTTTTTGGGTAAGATGAGGATCGATTTTTTTTTAAATCGTTACATAAATGTAATATCATTACATTTTTCGTGCGCTCAAAGGCGGAAAAGTGCGTTCGGTTCTGAGCATCGAAATCGTCATTATTACATGGTACACCGCAAGGACGCCCGTCCAGTGGAGAGCTATTCTGTCTCCGGCATAAATCTCCCGTCGCGCCTCGGACCCGGCTCAAGGCTGTAGCTCTGAAAATGATACAAACAGAAAGAGAAGGTGCGCGCGAGTGTGTAGGTACACTCTAGCGCCATCACGTGTGTAACCCTGCGGTCGGATAATTCCCGGCTCGTTTCTCTCCGACGTCCGTTCGATCTCTCGCTGTGTCGCGCTTCGACGGGTATTCAAAGTTGTGCTCGACAACACCGTTGTTACGTCTTGAGTTTCGCGTAGTCGAAATGGCAAATATAATTGAACGAGCGACTCGAAGTTTTTAATGAATTGTTTATCGTTTATTTATTTATTTATTTGTTAGTTTACGAGGCAAACTCTTTTGCTATGAAAACACAGATATCGTCCAGAAAGTGTGATTGCATTTTGTACACACTGAAAAAAAATATCAATCACTCAAGTGAAATTCGCTTGCGGGCTGCCAAAGAAAAAAAAAGTTATTTCAATTTTACATTAAATGCTTACAATACTATACGGGATTAAAACGATATGACACCTTAACTGTCTTGCCCTTGTTGTTTTAATATCATATGGAATTGTAAGAATTGAAATAAAAAATTGTTTCTTTGGCAGCCCGAAAGCGATTTTTTTTCAGTGCAGTCTATTCAGATAACGGAGAATAGAAGAGCGCAACTGATGGAAAAGAAATTTAGGAAGAGATTTAGCAATTATTAATTCATTATTTATTATTATTTTTTGTCTATATTGTCCCCCGTTTCTCAAAGCCTTGTAACGCGTCAGCTCGGTTGACGGGTAATTACTAGTCCTCACTTATTTTTTTGTCCAACTTCAATATCCATTATCCGACAATTATTAATGGTTTATTAATTACGAATTAATTTATTATTTATTATTTATCAATTCAAACGGGACGTGTTCTCGTATGCGAGTGGTAGGCCAGCACCCGTGGGGATATGGTTGCAGCAGAATAGGAACACTCGTTGCGAATCTAGCCGCGCCCACGTAGCGGGACCGAGGCCGTGCCGTATATTCCGTCCCCCTCCTCTCCGCTCCGCTGCCACGCCTGACCGACCGTGCACACCGCTCCGTCCGACTCGTGCAACTGCCCGTGCCCACTCGCCGCTTTTCTATCTCGATATTTTCTCGGGTAAAATTAAAAACAGCTCGACCGGCTCGAGTCAGTCCCGTCGAGGACTCGGCCGGGATAAATCCTCCGCCGATAAGGCAGGTAGGTTCGCCTTGGAGAATTTCGATCGAGTCCGTTGAGAGCTCCCAATACGCTCAGATCGCCCCCCCCCTCGGCTCACCGGGGGGGGGGGGGGGGGGGGGGGGGGGGACGTCGGAACTGTCGATATACAGTTATAAGCGGTGCGGTCGAAAAGTCCATTGAGCCGTGAGATACGCCCTAGCATAGAGAAGCTCAGCATCCACGCTGTGCTCACAGCGTTGTGGTATGAAATTCCATTCGGCGATAGTCCCGCGAACCCCATGCAATGCGATGCATCCCGGCCTCTCCCCCCAGCTACACGCGATAATCGCCCGAGTACCTCCTATCTCAATTTATCTAACAGTGACGATACATCGGACTCGTCCTCCTTCTCGTTTCATCGACGCGGCTGTCCCTCGCGCAGGGAACGGCAATGCCGGTCACTGGGTAACGCCGATGCATATTCAGACCGGGCCAAAACTTTCAAACTACAAGTGTTTTAATTTTAGTAGTGTAGTAACAGACGCTTGATTGACCATACAATGCTAGAGCTATTTTTCTTTGGAATCCTTTTTTTTAGACATGATATAATAATATGGTGGGCCAATAGGCCATTGACCGAAGTTCTTCAGCCTTTTAAATTTAAATTTTAAGTTTTTTCGGTAGTGGGAGAGCTGGTATATATGTTGGAGAATTCAACGGTTACCATAAGTCGCACGGACTCATCGCGGTTCTCCCCTATCTCGTCCGCGTCGGTTCTATCTCGGTCGTAACCATTCCGGGGACGCCCAGTGGCGGAGACCGCACGGGCATGGCCATAGAGTTGCAGGCGGTAGGCGCAGGGCTTAGCGGGAGATTCGAGAGAGCCGTCGGCCGTTGTGCGCACACGCGCCTCCCGGTAAATGGGCCAGCTATACTCGCGACGTTACGCATTTAGGAACGGGGTCATGAAAATAATATTTCCCTGATCAGCGGGCCGTTCGTAACGCGGCACTGCGTGTATCACAGCCGTCCCCGTGCGGAACGCCGGTAAACGCCGGGTTGCATCGCACACCGAATCCGATAAAGTATCGCGTTTGTTCTTGTTCTTTTTTTTTTTTTCCACCGAGAGGCGCACAAAATCTCGCGTAAAGTCGTGGGATTTATTTTACACGAGACACGCAACGAGAGCTCGGTGGAAAATGTGCCGCCGGAACGCTATACATAGAGCCGGGACACAGTTCGGCTCTCCGAGCTGCTCGGCTTTTGCTTTGAGCAAAGAAAAAAAAAAAAAAAAATGTTCTGCTACCGTATACTCGAAATATAGAACGCTGTGTAATACCGCATTTCTCGGTAAGTGTGCGTTCGGTACATAGTGCATGGGTCAGCGTATAGTAGTTCACGTAGGTACATTACGAAGACCCGTAAACTCTGTACCGGTATCGTCGACTACACCAAGTACGAACGCGCGCTCTAGCAGCAGCGTGGAAAGCGCGCGAGAGAGAGAGAGAGAGAGAGAAGGAGAGAAAGAGCGCGAGAGGGGAAAAGAGCTTCCGTTCGGAATGAGTGTTCGCCGCGGGCATTGGCTTTGAGGTGCGCATCCGGCTGTATTCCGATCGCCACCGCACGGTTATTCTATATACGACGGCCTGGCGGCTGTATAAATTTAAACGCATTCACGGTTTACCGGGGCATCCCATTTTGCCCACGATAAACAACTGCTTAACAATCTTGCCGGGGTATTTATAATCGCGCATACAAATGAGCAAGGGCCATTCTATCCCGAGGCGAAGATACAGCGACATTGTGAGGCGCTGCAATCAACGAGGAGGCAACACTACGATATCTCAAGAATTCGTAGGCAAACAGTCGCTCCCCCACTCTTTCTCGGGGTCGAGCCGAGGTGTTTACACTCTTAGTCTTCCGCCTCTTCTTTCAATTTGGTCGAACTCCCTAGAACGACTAAGGACGCTCAGGCCACTGGGGAAAAACCCCTAGCGGCCAACGCTCGATATAGCGATTTTTGTTCACTTATTCGCAGCTTTTGTCAATGGTCGAGTGAGGTAAAAGTACCGACCGGACACCTAAGGGAGCAGTCCCAGTCCCTGGGTATGCATGAAAAATCGTATTTCCATACCTTTGCAGGCTTTGTTCGGCCACTCGGACATGTCCGATCGTTGGGAAGTTTAGCTTACCTTCTGTCTGTAGTTTTCTTTAGCAGTTATGATGATTGTTGGGCTGAGACCCGTACATGATATTTCTGTACACCATTTACTGGCGCCTCATCTTCCAAGCAATATTGCTAAACGCTCGAATTAATTGATATTACCAATTAATTTATTAATTCGTCACCAAGCTCGAAGAAGGACTCGGCGAACCTGCCGATTAAAGTGAAATCCGAACCACTCGGCGATCACAGAAAAGCGCGTAGAAAAGTCCACTGGTGCTTGGCCGGGAATCGAACCCGGGCCCACGGAGCGTGAACCGAGCTCAATCGGCTAGGCCATCGTCCGCCGCGCGTGTTTACACTCGAGCACCGATGACCGAGAACGCGGGAGGGAAGGGCCTCACCGGCAACAGCGCTGAGACGCCTAACGTACGTTCTCAGTGACCGAACGCGCAAGTGCGGACGGAGACATTAGTTCAAGCGTTCGGTAGTCGAACCTTGTTCTCGAACTCCCTTACAACGCTCCAAGCGCTTGTTTGAGAAACTCGATACGAGAATTTCTTTGTGCACGGGGAAATAGGCCTTCCTCAAACCGCACCAGAGCCGCGGAGACGCGAGCGTCTTTATTCCGTGCGCGTGTTCGATACAAGTGTCCCGTTCCCCTCGGTGTGGACGCACCCGTAGCCGGAGCTGTGCATCTCGGCTCTACGGGGCGTACCTACACGAGCGCGCGCGAACATGCGACGAGCATCGCTCCGATGTTTATAACACCGATACGAAAACTGCACGGACTGCGAGGATATAATGGAAAGACACGCGACGCCTACACTCTCGGCGTGAGCGGAGTGCATGTGCTACTGGTGCGCGGTTGTGGGACTCTCTCTCTCCGCCGCTATCCCGGCTGCTGCTTTGTTCTCTCGCTACCGCCGTCCTCGGGCGTCCTCGCACCGCGCGCGCACCCGCTCCTACCGGGCGATCATCGTTCCGATAAGGATATATCGCCAGCGCGTGGGCGCTGGAACGCATTCTTAACCCCCCCTTATCTGTACTTACGAAAATACTCGAGACTGCCTATGCATTTCTGACACTGCACATTGACTTTTTTTTTTTTGTAAATGTTTATTATTATTATTATTATTTACAGAAAGTAAGTTTTCACTTTTTAAATCTGCTTCTATATAAATACTTTTCACGTAAAAATCAATACATCGATTTTTTTTATTTTTTATATATTTATTGACTAATTCGATCACATCGACCGGCAACGCACTCCATCGCGTCCACCACCCTATTCCATAAAGTGGCGGATTCAAATTATTATTATTCTTTACAGAAAGTAAGTTTTCACTTTTTACATTCACTCCTATATAAATGCTCTTCGCGTAAAAATTTATTTATAAATCGATTTTATTTTTAGCCCTGCAACTCATGATTGGGGTCCAAACGCCGATTTCTCTTACACCATTCCCTTCCTTATGAAGAAACGAAGAAAACCATGTATGAGAAATTCTGTTTATCAGCATAGGGCCTGTTTTATAATCAAGAAAAGCGTGGGGTGCGTTCGGACCCCAATCATGCGTTTAAAGATGAAAAAATTAAGTCATGAGTTGTGGGGTTAATTATATTTATTGACTCTGCTTGGATTGCATCGACCGGCAATGCACTCCACGCGTCCACCACCCTACCGCATAGAGTGGTAGATCCAAATTATTATTTTACGAGACTCCCGGATTCCGGGAATTGCCATGCGACAGATTGACGTGCGATGAAAATCACGCTCGGCTTACCTCTCGACCGTTCGGTGCGATGAGTATGTCCACCTCGTCGACCTGTTTCCGATGCTCTATCACTTCGGCCTGTATCTCCCTGCCGTTGTAGGTGAGATAAACCTTCTGTCCGGCGTTGAGGCTCGTCGACATCATCGACGCGAAGCCCGGACCGATGAGGTCGCAGCGCGAGAACTCGGTCTTGTCGTTCGGTGGTTTGCCACCGGTCTTATCGAAATTCACCATGTAAAGCGTGCTCGAGGTTATAGGCAGGCCGACCTGCGTGGCGACCGACGCCGGCGACTTCACCACGTGGATCACCCCGCTGTAGTACATCCCGTCGCCCCCCGGTGCTGAGACCCTCGTCCCGATTATGCTACGCTTCGCCAATCTCTTGCCGGTCGACATTATTACTGACGAATTTTTCGTCGGTACAGTCCCGCCGGAAACTGCCGTGAGTCTTTTTATTTGTCGCGCCGCGGGCGTCACTTTCGTCTTTTTCTTTTCCCTTCTCTTTATTTTCTCTTATTCGTCAATTAATCATTTACGCGCGCGAAACTCAGCCACGTGATACACTTGGGACGCATAACAAACGAGTTCTCTCTCGACCGTTGGAAACGCACAAGCCGCGTTCTCGAAAGTTTTCGAAAACACGCTAGTCTGCGAGACGAGTGCCGCCGTCGCCGTTGCCGAGCTGCCGATGGGCAAGGGTGCGCATGCGCCTTAACCTGGCCCCGATTCGTTCCGACACGCTGGGAGACGCTCGAGACACGCAGCAGCAAAACGGCCGATGTGTTCCACGTTTATTCTCAACGATCGGAGGGGGTTTCTTTTTGGTTGGCTTTGAGGTTAATTCCTCGGAAACACTCGAGTCGGTAAAAGTTCTTCGGGGAATGAACGATTTTTATTTTTTTTCACCAATCAAAAAACTCCAACAGTACGGATGTCGCTCGGGCGAGAGCTCCGCTCGGGGCACTGCGAAACACACATCAACAAACGGTAACCGCGTGAAGCGACGACGAAACAAAATGGGACGCCGTGAACGATGGGATTCTCCACTGGATGTAGTCGACGGACGCACTCGACGCCGCTGGTGGACGGCACTTGTCTTTATTTTCTCCTCTCGAGCCTCGAACTCTCTTAAAACCAACGAAACTCCACACTTTGAACAATTAAAAACTATCACCTTTTATTTCTCCACAGATCATCGTGTTCCCCTCGAAACGAAAGGAGAAGAGAACAACACTCGCGCGTGCTCAAAACACGTGGCACGACTTTTTTTTATATATAATATTTTTTTCTTTTATTTATTTAATCTTTTTTTTTCAAAACTTGTCTTTTTCGTTTAATTTAAAAACGATTGATGCGTGTGTGTGTGTGCGCGCGAGAGCACTCAACAAGTGCGAATCGATCGTACAGTTCAAAGAAACACGAGCGGCGGTCTCCGTGGTCGGGAGAACACCAAACAAAAATTTGTCCCGTTAAAACGGCGTTTTATATTCGTTAGATTTATCGTCACGCCGCGATCGTTATATTCATCGTTGTTCGGTAGCGTTTTAACGCCATAAGATATTCCGCAACGCGACTCAAACAGCATAATACGCCACGTAAACCCGTTGTTAGCTCGCCGAGTATACAAGCAGCTGGCGATGATGAGCCACCGGCTCGGACGCGCCAATGAAACGACGACGAGGCCTCGGTGAGTACGACGAGCGAGACGGGAATTGCAGTTATTGTGTTGTGATGGTGGTGCTGCTGATGCGGCGACTGCTGCAGGCGTGGCGAGACGCGGAGAGACGCGGTATCGGACATGTGACGCACAGCTGAGCGGACCGAGTGGGACTGAAGCGAGCTCGGTGCCGAGCGGCTTTCACTGCGCCGGCCGGCCGACCAGCCCGGGAAAAACAGCTGATAGATAACAACAAACCCACGTGATCCGGCCTCGAGCTCCGATTGGACGATTCTCTGACCTACTTACTCCCATTGGCCGACCTCCCAATCCGGCGAGCGAGGAGAGCCACAAAAATCGTACGCTAGAGCCAGTCCCAAACAGCCTGAACCAACGAGACACTCCACTCCATCCCCTCCACTTTCCCCACCATTGCCGGCGTACCTTTTTCCACCCCGCCCCTCTCTCGCGGACTCAACCACGTATACGCTCGGCTTTACGTGTGTTTACGAACCACGGCCACTTAGCCAACGCGAACAACGACGACCGACGACGCTCCTACATCGCCGCTACTCGGTTGCAACGTTCCTGCTTCTCTTTTCTCTACGCGGAGTCGAGCCTTCTCGGCACCTCCCCTCCTCTCCTCGCAATGCTTCCTTCTCGTCCCCCCTGAGTCTCTCACTCTCTCTTTCTCTCGATTTTTTTTTCTATGTTTCGTTACAGCTCGACTGCTATCCTCTCGTATGGTTGCTCCTTGGCTTTACACGCCGGATGAATTTCTAATGGCACATACGAAAAATATCGCAGTCCGCAGATTTCCGTCGAAATTCCCCGTTTCAATTTAACCGGCCCCACATGCATCGCAGCTGCGAGAGAACAGCAAAAACTATTAGACGCACGTCTAGGCTGGAAGGGAAGAGTTAACATTTTTGCGATTGGTGCTCAGCTGTCAGGCCGCAGTCGGAGCCGAGTGTATTTTGTCATCAGCTGTGAGAAGCCGATGACGAAACGCTCGCGGTCTCCGAAAGGCCGACGGTGGGGTATATTTCTCGAGCGGAGAGTGTACGTATTGCGCGAATCGAGTCAGAGCTCTCGATCGTTCGAGACTCTCCTACGGGATATATTAAATGCTTCCCCATAATCTACCGGATATTCCGTATGCACGCTGTTGGCCTTTAACGTGACAAACGAATTTTTCCGATAATCCCGAAGTATCGTACGTGTACTCCGAGCCGGGTGAGGAGTAAAGTACGATACGAGGACGAAACGCCGGTTCTATTGTTGTTCAGCTGACGGCGGCCATTTTGCATCAGCTGGAGGGCGTCGGTGACGACACCGCGCGAGTGGAGTCTCTGAATCGACGAGGTCGAGCGTCCCGCGTCCGCAACAAAGAACGGCTCGATCTTACCTTACCGAGATACATATTTACCCATAAAATGCATTATATATCTCTCTGCAACCGACAACAAACGAATGTCCGAAAGGTACGTAGACGTTGATCGAACGCTGACTCGTTCGTTTCGAAATAAAGCGATCGAGTGCGAGTAAATATATTGTATCTCGTATATTCATCGGTGTTCCGTTGCATCGGACAATGTTATCGTTGTCCCGAGGAATCTGCGGGTCGTTCGTCACGGGGCGATTAGTAATTTTCCTCTCGGGAGAGGAAGGACAATTCGCTCCGGGCCTTCGTCATCGAGAATCGCTTTAATTACGCCGCCGTGCATCAGCTGTAAGCCGATGACGAAACGCTCGAGCGAAGTGGAGTGTCTCGTCGAGCGGAGCGCCGCGGGGCGACACTCTCAGCCGGCCGGCGAAAGAGCGCAGCAGCAGCGGCGCGGCTACCGTCTCGCGGTCCGAGAACGAAGCAAAACCCGCCGGCTGGATTATGTACTAAACCCTCCGGTCTTTCCAAAGTGACGTTCCTCCCGTCGAGGCGTCGTTCGATTGTTACTTCCCTGTCCGGACGAAGGCGTAAACGGCGACCGATGACGAAACGTCCCCGGCAACACGATAACTGCAGAGAATTTTTATGTCATTCAACGTCACGTACAGCCAACGGAGGAGAACAAAGAAAATCAATGGTACTTTCCCTGTGTCACGGGAGCATAGTCGGTCATCAACTGAGAACAAAGTCTCTCTCCCTCTCTTCCCCCCTCTCCCGATGACGCTGGTGCTGAAAAACAAATTGATTCGACACGAGAGTCGTGTCGAGAGCGCAGGGAGCCAAGTAGAGTAGTCCTATTGCTCGGCGAGAGAGCTATGGGGCTAGTGGGTTGACTCTGATGAAACTTTCTGATGGGAATCCGCGCGCTCGAAGCATTTACGACTTATACTAGCTAGAGGAGAGCTTGATAGGAGAGCAGGGACGGAGGGTGCGGCGGGGCAAAGAGGGATGAATGCAAGGCCGGAAGAGACGCGGGCACATTGAAGGGAGAAGATATCGAGAATGAGAAGAGTACGTCGGGCGATGGGAGAGAATGATCAACGGGCAGGGGGGAGGGGGAATAGATAGAACGAGCGGCGCGGGGAGGTGGATAGATAGAACGAGAGGGGGGAATAGATGGAACGAGAGATGGTGCGAGGGGTGTGTAAGGTTCGTCGAGTAGCGAGCGTGAGCCCGATGGAAGACAACGAGAACGAGCGAGAGAAGCGGCAGCGCGGTTTGGGGAGCCGTTCCCTGTACACACCAGTAGCGAGCAGCGGCAGCCTATCCTAGATTTATTTCCGTGGACGTGTTGCGCAATGAGCGCTGCGTGACAGCGTCGAGCTAGCTGGCTATTAGCTGGCAACCGATATTCCCCCCGCTCGTGTACAGCCACGCGCGGTTTTACACTTGCCAAGGGCTCGGAAAATCGCTGTCGTTCCCCACGCTCGTTATCAAATATTATCGGCCATCTTCTTGCGTCCCGTGTATCGTTCGGCGTATTTTCGGTCCAAGGGCCTCTGTCGGAGGGCGTCGGGGCCGTTACCGGTCAATATCGATCGGCGCTCTATGAGAGACGAGTTGTCTGTAATTTCGCTACCGCTGCCGGTCTCCGTAACCGGATCCCTACGACCCTGGCACGTTTTATTTACTTTTAAAAGGCGCATCCAACAGATCGTTAGCGAATTCGCTCTCCGCGCGCTCGCAACTCGTATGTATGTATATATATGTATACATACATACGTACATAGACACACGCAGTATAAATATAGTTTAGCAGCCTCGGCGAGTATGCTGCGTACGTTCGCGAGTTGCGTGTGACGGTAGCGTGTAAATTACATTAGTTTCTACGATCCATGCCGGGGCTTGTGCTGCAAGCGCGCGCGGCCCGCGCGCGCGATAGGTGAACGGTTTGCCGTGCTGACCGCAAGTAAAGCAGCATAAATCGGCCCTCGACGAACAGCCACCAGGGACTTCCGCCACGCCTGTGTGATCCGCGCTACTTCGCGGAATGTAAATTGCACGAAACCTACTTCACCGTTATGCTGCTCGCTCGGGCTCTCGCATGCATCCCGTCCGCTGTAACGCTCGCTATCCGCCCGATAGAGTCCAGCACAGCCGGAGCTCGGACAGTCCGCGCTGTGCGGAATCTCGGGGATACGCAACGCCCGGATTAGAAGCCACGATGGCGCCGCGCAACCGATCCATGCGCCGAGGCGTTGCTCAATGGCTCTTGACATTGTCCAAAGGCCCCGAGGTTACTCGTGCCCTTTATCGATGGCCCCCTCCCTACCGAGACTATCGACACAGCTTCTTGGAGAAACTTTCGGCGCAATTACAACATTTTAGACTCCCGTCGCTAACTACGACGCTTCTGTATAACCAATTATCGTAACGGTCTTTCCGAACTCGCCTCGCGAGCGCCACTTGTGGCAACTAAATTTTTTCTTCTTCTACTTTTTGTCAAATTAATCGTCGACAGCGGCCCAGATATTTTTATCGCTGCGAGATTGATTTGTTTATTTTTACTATTATTTTTTAAAATAATTTAATTAATAATAACTATATTATATTTATATTAATAATCATAATTGATAAACCAGGCTGAAGAACTTCGGTCAATGACCTATTGGCCCATCCTAAGGCGTTGCAATGTATAAAAAAAGAAATAAAAAAAAACCAAAAAATAGAACCAGCATTGCAAGGGAGGTCAATAAATGTCTTTTACTACTACTACTATAATTAATACTTATTAATTAAAATAATGAATGTAATAACTTAATCTTTTAAATAATTTTGATTATTGTTTATTTTTTTTTGTTTAAAGCTAGGAGAAGGAGGGGACTGCTGTTACCGAGGACGATACTGTTGCCCCCGGGTCGCGTGAGTCCGTTATTTTTTTTCTTTGTACGTAAATATTTTCGTATTTTCCTCGCGAATCGGCATTGTTGCTGGTTCTGCCCACGCGAACGATGCGCGAAGTTCTCGACACGCGAGATGTTCGCGGCAGCGGCGAGAGGGAGAGAGAGCGTACAACAGGTACCGTACGATAAATAAACGGCGTAAGAGACGGCTCCGGTGCTAACTTTAGTCCGTTAGACGGGAACGCTAGAGAGGCTTGGGTTTTCCTCGTTTTCGCACGGTGCTCAAATCCGCGCCGAAGCCGCCTGCGACCACTCTCCGAGACTCTGCCGATATTACGCTCCGCACGCCTAATTCTCCGGAGCGCGACAATTATTCACACCGACGCTCTCGGTTTCAGCGCTAGCCGCGGCTAACCGCAATCGCCAACCCTCCGTCCGACTCGTTTTCATATTTACTCGCTGCTACGGAGATTCAACAATTTTATTTTTTTTCTCCTCAGCGCGAGAAGCGAATCACGATAATCGTTCGGTGCGCAATACTAGTTTCGGTGCAACTGCGAGGAAAATAATCTACGAAGCTTTCGTTCAGGCTGCGTTAGAGATTATAATATTTTTGCCCGATTAGCCCAACGGGAACTACCTGGTGGTTGGCCTCATCGGTGTAGGGGGAGAACGGGGCAAAATGGAACGGTAGAGCAAAACTCAATTTTCTAATAGTTCTTGGATGTCCCTTTTTCTCCCAACGATACATTCGGATTCTCCATGCCGTTTTGCCCCACTCACCACCACCACCATCATCCAAAAGTTACTGGAAAATTGCGTTTTGCCTCCACTATCTCATTTTGCCCCGCTCTCGCCTATACAACTATCCTTGGCCACTTACTTGCCGCGCATATATATTTGTATATATAGGGTAGAGCGGGGCAAAATGGGGCAACGGGGCAAAACGGGGTTTTTGGGCAAAACGTCATTTTCCAATAATTTTTGGATGCCCGAATTCGCCCTATCGGATACATCAGGCTTTTCTGCCCAGTTTTGCCACCTTGTCCGATCCAAAAATGATTGGAAAATTTAGTTTTGCCCAAAAACCCCGTTTTGCCCCATTGCCCCATTTTGCCCCGCTCTCCCCTATATATATGTATATAACAGGGATATCGAGAGGATACCGAGGTGGGAGGGGGGGGGGGGGGGAAGGGTCGGCATTAATATTAAGAGGCCTCTACGCCGAGGAAGGAAAGGCCTAGGTTCCCCCCCCCCCCCCCCAGATAAGTCGTGGTTGTGACCGTAACGATGATCCGGGCGGTCATTGTTCTCGATTACTCGGATTCATTGTATCAAGAACATTGTCGAAATTTAATGAAAAGGAAAGCACCGGCAGGTCGTGAGTGTTTTCGATGCCGACAATGAGTCACACAATGTGAGATTCGTAAGGGAGGCCTTTAAACGAGGGACAATGCGACATTGTCCGTGTCGGTTCAAAGGAAACTTCCTCGAGCTCGGTTTTCACGGACGGCGATATAACTCGATACGCGGTTTAACCGGAAACGCGTATACCTGTTGCGAAATCGTGCTCATCGTTCGCAAAGGGACTTGCAAGGTCGCCCGATGCGCGCACGTTGTCCCTTTTGATTTGCCGTTTTGTACGGAAGCTCCGCGCCTCCGTTTCGAATTGATGATTTACAGGGATATATTAATGGAGACGAAAACAAAAGTTGGAGACTACGAATTCTCGTTGACGATTAACGCGATTCTGATTAGCCGATTGGTAATGAGTTAATGACGAGCTGGAAGGCAATTAAGCACTACGCTCTAATGGTTCTCGTGTCGCCTTCCAGTTGAGTTTCCATAACTTTTCGTCGAGACGAACATTTTTCACGAACGGTTCGTTCCCTGCCTGGAGCTTCGTTGGAAAGTCGCAACTTTTATTCCCGGCGCCCGGCCGGATACTTGTTCGATCGACTCTATCGATCCCTCCGGATTATCCCGTTACTTAAACTTTATGCGATATTCTTATGATCGTGCAATGCCCAGCTTGTACTTTACTGCAGTAACGATAAGAATATCACATATGCTGATTTATTCGAATTTTTGAAAAAAAAAAAAAATTTAACCGTACTCAAATAATTGAAAGTCGACTTATTTGGTCGCTGATTGGCTGTCGCACGAGCCTGACATCGAAATCTGTTCACGTGGAACTTTAGTCGTGACGATAAAAAAAATGAAAATTTTCTTTTCGGTGATTACCAATGTCCTACTTGATTGTTGTTATATAGAGATTAGATAGTAATTTATTGGGTTCTTGGGTAAATCGCCTAAGTCCCGAAAGAAATCATAGAGCAGCGAAGTAGCCTTCGCTAAGATTGTGGGC
This sequence comes from Ichneumon xanthorius, assembly GCA_917499995.1. Taxonomy (NCBI): domain Eukaryota; kingdom Metazoa; phylum Arthropoda; class Insecta; order Hymenoptera; family Ichneumonidae; genus Ichneumon; species Ichneumon xanthorius. The sequence continues at coordinate 19,190,158 of OU824202.1, read as the reverse complement.
TGAAACTGATATCGGATCAGTGAAAAACTTCACCGCCGAAAAGTCATCATCTTTTTGTTCCAATTTATACGTTCGCCAATTGACTGCCGCTCGAGGCTGAAACTAAAAGCTGTTAATGAGAAACTTCAATCAGGACGAAAAAAAGAAAAAAAAATTATGGCCAATACCAATAGCCGGCTTAGCTCTGGGCTTTCAATCTTGGACCCGCTTTCGAATTGAAATCGGATAAGCTGAATGCGCGAAAAATCATCTTCCGATGCCAAATCACTTAAACTCGGCACGGTGATAAAGAAACGGCCCATAACTGTTCTTGCTCGTGGCTGAAACTGAAAGCTATAAATGAAGAACATTAGTCACGAAGAGAAGAAAAAGAAAAATCTCTGAGCTGAAAATGATCTCGGATTGTTGTCCGGCGCGAAAGAATCGTCCGATTTGGCGTTTCGAAAACAAACTTCCCATCCGCGGATCTAATGAGACACTTTAATCAAAACGAAAAAAAGAAAAAACAATTTTGGCGATTACCAATATCCGGCTTGGCTTTGGGCTTTCAAACTTGGATTCGCTTTCGAACTGAAATCGGATACGCAATTTCGCGCGAAAAATCATCTTCCGTTGCTAAATCAGTTAAACTCGGCACGGTGATAAAGAAACGGCCCATAACTGTTCTTGCTCGAGGTTGAAACTGAAAGCTATAAATGAAGAACATTAGTCACGAAGAGAAAAAAAAGAAAAATCTCTGTGCTGAAAATGATCTCGGATTGTTGTCCGGCGCGAAAGAATCGTCCGATTTGGCGTTTCGAAAACAAACTTCCCATCCGCGGATGCCGCGCTACGGGCCCGAGTCACGCACGACGATCGCATCTTCGCAAATACAAAAGTGCAACCCCCAATGAATCATCGGAGATCGCAGATAACCCGAGCGTTCGGTACTGCGTCGCGAACGTATCGTTTTACTAAAAATCCGAGCCGTCGCTCCGACGACTACAAAGACTCCCCGTCGATACGGGGTCATCGTCGCCGTTGCGACTCCGTCGGCGTTTCGTCGTCCGTCGATGCAAGCGAAAATAGAAAAAAAACGAAACCGATTCGCGAGGTCGGAAACAAACGGGAGTCGGTATGCGCGTCATCGTCGAAAACGTGACGCGACTCTAGTCGTCGTATTTCTCCGAAAACGCGGACGCTCTCGTGTACGACCGTTGCAGCCGGCGAGCGTTGTTACCAGGCGTTCCATAGGCCCGAGATAAGATTACGCCTCGTCCGCGGAGAGCCCCGTGACACCCGAGTTGTGAAAACCGAGTCACCGATAGGCCGAGTCAAAGCGGAACGACAGTCGTCGGACGTTTACCGCTATGAACGAAGACGAGAGCGAGCCTCGCACTGTTTCCCGTTTATCGTTTATTGCTCACCGGAGTTGAGTCACTCGCGTACTGCCCAAAAAAAAAAAAGTCATGGCCTTCCGGAGTCTCGCTGGCCGAGGAGTTACACTCATCGTCGCTTTCTGCCTCTTGGTTCTCGGATCGGACAACGGAGGAGCGTGGAATCCGCAGGATTGCCCAAGTTTCTGCAAGTGTTTTTCGCAGTACGGCCTCAGGTGGGCCGAGTGCGTGGGACGTCGTCTCTACAGCATTCACACAGGTGTCGAGGAGGCTGTTCAGGCTCTCGATCTCTCCGACAACTCCGTCGCTTCCCTGGCCGACTATGAACTGCGGGTAAATTGCGGCGATAAGCTCCACTGTAAAATCTTCGGGACGATAGCTGTTCTCGCTCTGAGTAAAACTTATTATATAGTAAATCGTTCCCAGGGGTACGTCTACATTTTACAGTTACGACAATGACCAAAAATTGTAATTGTAACTATAATTATAGTTTAATCAATTTAGTTTATACTATCGCAAACTATCTATATAGACGTCCCCCCTGGGAGCTATTCGTTATAGTAGGAAATACCATTCTTCTTCTCAGTGCGTCGTTGCAATTCGTGTTTGTATCAACTCTCGTCATCGGCTCTGCTCGGACATGACTTATGCTATGTTCAACTCTCGTCGATTTCATCTCACTACGAACTGGACGAGACCGATTTTGGAAATTCGGCGAGTTGGAGAAAGTGCGCATCAGTTCTCGTCATGTGCGAGTCTCGTTGATCCCAATCCTACAGGTCCTTGCGCCGATGGCTGAGCCGGGTCGCAGTCGATCACCTGCGTCAATCGAGGTTTGGGTCAACTCGAGATCGACGAGAATTGCACACGACGAGAACCGATGCGCACAATTTCTACAATCGGTCGCGTCCTCGCCGTAGTGAGATGAGATCGACGAGGGTTGAGCATAGCAACTTACATAGCGTAAGTTGTCGTACAGTAGAGCCGATGACCAGAAGTGGATACAAATGCGAATTGTAATGACGAGAACAGCCACCGTCCCTAAAATCTCAAATACACGTTTAAGAGTAGGACAGATTTGATCAAATAGATACAAATTAATCTATCTATCGTCTGTTACATAAAACACGCAGGACGCAGGCTTGACGAGACTGAAGTTGCTTAATCTCTCGTCGAACACGATAAGCGAGATCGGCCTTTCGGGATTCGTCGGGCTCTCCGACCTCCGAGTCCTGGATCTCTCGAGGAACCATCTCTACTACATTCTGCCGGACACATTCGTCGACAACAAAAAGCTCGAGGTTCTCGAGCTGGCTGGAAACAATTTGAACCAGCATGTGCCTAGACTGCGAAGTTCTTCCCTCGCGGTACGTCAATGCGGCACACAACGGGTTATTATATTGCCCGTCGATAAGAATTATTTAAAGCGTCGGGTCGCGTTGCGCCGGGTCGGACAATCCGAGGGGGTTCCGCCTAGCCGGTTGCACGGGCGCGGTGTGTCTCGAAAATCGATTCTTCAAACTGACGCGAGACTGCGAAAACAACGCGTGACCCCGGTCGTTGCACGAAACTCTAAAACAAAAATGTAAAAAAAATAAAATAAATTAAGACCGTTTTAATGCTCATGCAACGGGACAACGAGAGCATAGGTATTAACCTGCATTGCCAACGACTGCGCCGCGTCGCTCGCGACGTCGAGGGAGAAAACGGGGAGTCGCTCGGGCCGACGCCGGCTAATGACCTCACGCAATTTTTTAAGATCGAAATCGCACCCCTGAGCGCTACACAAAACTTATGAAAATTACTCACGGTCAATTTTCGAACGGTCTCGAGCACATCGCTCTCGAGGCCATCAGCCTTACCCCGCTTGACTCTCCGTCACAAAGTTGCGCGTCGATTTACCTAATTGCCCGGATCATTATCGGCTCCGACCTTTTAACGAGTCTGAAAGCTCTTTCGAGTGGCGAAGGCTATTTTAGGTACCGAGCGAGACTCGCTCTCAGCCCGATCGTTAGAGAACAATGCGAATTAGGAAAAAAAATTGCGCTACGGTGTCTCGTTGTTACCGATCAACGTCGAACAAGACGGCGATCACTGACGATTCGTTTAATATAGTTTTCGAATGGTGTGGCCGATGAGAACATTTATTTCTTAGATTTGCTGCGCCTTCGGAACGGTCCAATTTCAGAGTCCACTTCTTTTTGGTCTTTAATGAAGACAATTACGCTTCGATCCTCTTCAGAACTATGTTTTTTTATCTGTTTCTTTTCATTACGATGTTTTTCCCTTTCTTTTTGGGTGCTCATAGCGTTCTTATTAAAACGGCTATTATTTGTGCGTGATCCTCTACAATGTGTTCTGTCGTATTTCTTGACTATGTGTCACAGATAATTACGTAGTTTATTCTGTTGTACCGGAGACAAGCCTCTCAGTTGTCGTTTGTCACTTGACAAGCCAGCATCCATGTCGATATTTTGCATTTTATTGATTTGTATATATAACGAACGCTATAATAAACATCGTTCTGGACCCCGACCCGGGTCGAAACGTTAGTTTCTTCATTAAAGACCAAAAAGAAGAGTATTCCGAAATCAGACCATCCCGAAGACGCAGCAAGTCAAAGAAATAGATTCTTTTAATATTGTCTAGTCGCTGGGGCTGGGAGGTTGTCGGATCAGTTATTTGCCACCGAACACGTTCGATCGGCTGCCCAGGCTGCGCGCCCTCGATCTCACCGACAACATGATGATCCAACTGGAGATCGGCATGCTGGAGAGTGTTCCGAACCTCGATATCCTCATGCTCGAAAGGTACGGTATCCAAGAATTCAATTTCGCTCGAGGCACCGCTCCGAATAAAACCATCTGTTTTTATTGTTACCGATTGGCCTCAGGAATCCCTGGTCCTGCAACAGTGAAATGTATGAGCTTCAGGACAGATTGAGGGACACGAATGTCGTCTTCAAAGAGGTTTGCAATGAGAAAAAATTACCTCAGAGGCCCAGAGGGACGCACAAGTTCGAGAAGATGATCGCCCTGGACGCCGCGCCGACGACGGCGAGCACCGGCAGCAGGTCCGGTCGCTTACTCGCGAAGATCAAGAACTGGAGGAAATCCTGGAAAGCCGAAGCCACCCCGAAGACGTGTCCTCCCCCTGTGGTGACGACCAAGAAGAGCGACGACTCCTCTGGTTCGGGTCTGGAAACTGTGTCATCATATTTGTTCCTAGGCATCGGATTTCTTCTGGGTTCCGCGCTGGGAACCGTCGCGACGTATTTTTGGCTCGCGAAGACGATATCGCATTCCTTTGCGGGTCTGCGAAGACGAACAGTGGGATCGGATTCTTCGGGCACCGCCGATCAGAGACTCAATCTCCTGGAGCATCTCTGGCGCAACAACGTGGACGACACGAGCACGCCGTCGACGGGGTGTCCGGGCACTCCTCCGCCACCGTATCGCGATGTCATGCTGCACGCGAGTCGCTATCCCAGGCCTCACATCCAGGCAATACTGTTCGCTAATGATCGCGCCGCTCTCGGCGAACGACAAGTTCATTCTTGACACGCGCACGAAGATCGTCGCGTGAGAGCGACGCGCAATTAGCCGGCTCATCGGTGCTCATTGAATATCGACACGAGCGGGTCGACAATCGGCGGTACCGAAGCCTCGATGCGACCCGCCGCGCTCGCGACCTTTGCAAGCTGCTGCGCACGGTTTCGAGAAATCGGACAGCCTTATCACTCGGCGAGCATGGTTAACGAACTCGCGTCAGTAAATAGTCGTGATAGACATTATTATTATCATTAATTTTAACCCAATTGTATCGACGAATATTTTTTTTTTCGAACTATCAAATGCGTTAATTACGATACGAATTGAGGAACGCGACTCGTCGCTCGTCGCGAGAGATATCGGAACGTCGACAATAATGAAGCCGTCAAACTACGAAATTTGTTTTTTTGATAAGAGGTCGGTATAATGTCTAAACGATTTATTTACAATACGCGTCTGCATACTAGCGCTGCGCACTAGTCAGTGTAATTTAACTTAAATTTTATATCTATATATTATATTCTTTAGGTTTTCGTAATGTTACGTAAGCTAATGTTTTTTTACGCCTCGAGCGTCGTACGGACGGCTTTTCGGGCCTGAGAGGCAAAGCCCGAGTATAAAAATGAAACAAAGAAAAGAAAATAATATGTATATACAATTTGATATAAAATCGGAGCCTAATCCTTTTTCAATTCTGGTTTCGGCTGCTCTTTGGAGCACTGTCACAGCGTAACAGCGATGTTGCTCTTATTGACGTTCTTGGCTTCGGTAGGGGCAACGGTCTTGCAGCCCATAGCGGTGATAATGCGTTCCGTAATCTCGTGGTTGTACCTGGTACCCCGAAGGTTCGTGATCACGCTTGCGTCCTGGCTCGCGTCGGCCGGCGCGAAATTCTCCGGCAGGCTTATCTTTATATCCTCGACGATTCCATTTTCAACGGTGAGCGTCAGTTGCAGAATGTGGAAGCGACCGTCGGTCGTTGGTACTTGAATGGTTCTCGTAACCGTGAATTTCGGTGACTTGCCGAACGTCCAGTCCCAAGATTTAAACTCGCTCTTGAGTTTCTCCAAACCTGACGAAAAAGAATTATCACTATCAGTCGGAGACAGACTAAAATCCTTATCGGGTCTTATCGGTGGCGGGCGCGGATCAAGATTTCCGGCGTATCTCCGAAGAGGAGACAGTCGCTTACCTGGGAACCAATCCTCCGTCGGATTAATCATTTGGAAACCTTTCTGTCGCTCGACGAGCTCGTGACCACCGTCCTCGAGGGTGAGGGCCTTGGTGCGAAGAAACTCCCAACCAACCGCATTCATGAGCGTGTCCGTTCGGACCTGAGAATTAATGTCCGTCAGATTCTTCACCGGGGATCGTACGGATACCGTTGCGTTCGTCTGAATCCCGTCCTACATGTCGATCAAACTAGTACAGTACTTTTATCGAATATACTTGGCGAAAGAAAAAAGACAATCAACCACACGTGGTTAATGCAAAAACCATGGATCACGTTAATAAGCGTTTATTTATAGCAAAACAACAGTTTGGCAAGTGTTTTTTCAAGTACGTCTCGTCCCGCAACACATGCCGAGCGAGTTTATATAAACAAAACAAAGAAGTAAAATTTGTACTTTTACAAGCTGTAAAGCAGAGGGACGAAAACGGAGCTCGATATCTGAGCGAGACTCGACCTTTGAACGCCTCTATATCGCGATACTATTTTGAATTTTATACGTCGAATACGAGGCATCGTCAATAAAATGTATACCGTTCTAATCTCTCGCGGCGATTATTATTAGGCTTCTCGGCGAATAGTATACGATACTCGAGTTTTTTTTTATCCACATACTTGTGATATCGGCGTTTTTTTTTTTTTTTTTTACCAGCAGTTCACACATGCAGTTACATTAAGACAGCAATGTTTTCATTACCTCCTTCTTCTCCAATGCCATGCTCAACGAGGATTTGTCGACGCCAACGAGCAAAGTACAGTGATGATACGCGTTCGGCCGTCCCAGCTTCGCAGCTGTCCCAGATATCTGAATAACATTATTATTATTATTATTATTATTATTTACAGAAAGTAAGTTTACAACTTATAAAAATTTGCATCTAGATAAATAAATTTGCACTATATCTTCACATGAACATGTGTGCTTCCAAAATGTTTGTAAACTGAATTATCCTGATAAACATGTTTACAGAAATGTAAATTTTATGGCTTTTTGCAAGCATGAGTTATTAATAGATTTCAATATTGTGTCAACAATATATTAGTATTTTTTATTCAGAGAAAAAGAAGCTTTTTTAATTTTTTTAATCAATTTTATTGTTCGATATATTTGAATCTTCGTACCTTGAAATCGCCTTGAACGACAATGTCCTCACGCTTGTTTATTTCGCTCTTCAGTCCCCATTCTCTGTACAGAGCCCGAGTGATTATTTCCAAATTGTATCGTCTGTTGTATCTTTCCCTAGGGGTGAAGAAAGACAAGTTGACGTTGCCTGCATCGTGATAAACCGTGCCGCCTCCACTGTTGCGTCTCGCCAGTGAAATTCCAAGTTGCTCCATCGCGCCGACGTTAGATTCGACCCAAGGATTTTGATGTCTTCCGATGACGACGCACGGGTCATTCTTCCACAGAAGCAGTAAGTGATTATTTGTAAAGTCATAGTTTCTATAGAACCAGTCCTCGAGGGCAAGGTTCGTGTGAATGTCGGTGGACTGCGATATGAACACAGACTTTTTGATGGTATCCTCAGGTACTTGCTTAGAGTCCTTAGAAGCGTACTCGGTACGACTCGTTGTCGATATGCAACGAATCGATAGAGCTCTGCTCTTCAGGATTTCAAAGCTTCTGCCGATCAGAGACATTTTGTAAAAATATTTCTATGACTCCGACGACCTCTATGATTTTTGTCAGTCTTTGTGGGCGTAGATCTCTGCTAGTTCCGCTGTTTGGGTATCGGTGCCGTATCAATTTAGCGACTCGCCTCAAAACGCCAATCTCTCTCTATTCAGTCAGTCTTTGGCAAATGTGCTCGAATAAATTTTCTCTCTCTCCCTTCTGGACTGCCTCGCCTCGATCTGATTTTTTTTTTGTCTACTGCAATCAGATTCTAAGTGCGACGGTAGGGAACAACGAGTTGTGTAATTTTAGACAGGGGCGTTGTTCCTTGTAAGGTCTGCGATGAACGTACAGACCTTAGAGACAGAGACAGGTGAGAACGTCGCTCTTGCTCGAAGTTATGCTGATGAGGTAGTCGTGTAGGGCGATCGTCTGATGCAGCCACTTCCAGGTCTGATTGAGGGAATTGATACGGTAACGTATACCCAAACAGTCTCGGCAGTCCTTTTGCATTCCTCCGTGTGCTGACAGATTGGGTGTGAAAATTTTACCGGCGGTACTTTTGAATCCCAACAGCTTGACCGGGTGTCTTACTGTTCACGCGGTGTTAGATTTGATTCTTTCTATGCAGCCGAGAAGTCACGTAAAACAAAAAAAAATATCGGAGAAACGTATTCTCCGCGTTGATCGATGTGTCCGCCGCTTGACAAACGGGCAAATTTTTTCTCGTAGACGCTCGATCGTATTGTTCGCCCGGAGATGCTACCGTGCCGATGCGCAGAAACTTTGTGAATTATCAATTGATGAACAATTGGTATTATATATCTGGAGGGTACGGCTGATTGGTGGGGCGAAGTTGCACGAGGTTATCGCGGTTCGCAGCACAAAGTACAGCTGATCTGCGCGTGGTTACGACGCGACATTATTCCCCGGAGCCCCCTGGGTGGTGCTACCAGTCGGAACCCCGTTGGTCTTCCTCGGTGCGTTTACCCTTTCCACGCCGAGCGCGATCGTTCATCGTCGGCACACTGCTTCGCTATAGGTACCTAACCGGCGGGAGAAAATTACAACGCTCTCGCTTTATGAGATAGAATCTTGCGGCAAGTCACGTTCACATTGTGGACACAGCGGGTTTTATCACATGCTACGAGGGGGGCTATTAAGGTCAACAGATAAGACACTCTCCGTCGAATCCTTACCGCCCCCCCCCCCGCAATCTCTATTTTTTCCAGAGTTCTTGACGCCCCTTCTACGTCTCCGTTACACTTCAACTAGTCCGTCCCCTTTCCCCTTTTAGACGCCTATTGCTGACTACTGAATTTGTTATTTTTTTTCATAAACTTCGTAATAAGAAAGTATGCAATGCGACTTTTCAACGACCTCTTATCCCGCCGAGTGCAGAATGACCGCGCGTCGCCACAACGACATCGATCGGTATAAATTTCTCGGATGATGCTCACGCGATTCGCAGTCTTGCGATCGAGTGAAATGCAACAATGTACTTCTCAGATTGTTACATATTTATATCCGAGTGTCGAATGCACTTTGCTGCGACGGCTTTTACGCAGCAGCAGAATGTGCCGAGGTCTATGGCACATTTCCATCTAACAGCCCGACCGGATACACATAAATTATCATTGATGCACATTGTTCGATTTTTTGCCATCGTCATCTCTGTCGACGCGTCGACGGTCGCGAGTGCACCGTTACGAAAAGATAATCCCATTAACCCAGTTATTAGAAATTTTATGATACTTTATTTTCAATACATATCTGGAAATGTGTTTGAGTTGAAAAAAAAAAATCGATGGCGTACAGACACTCGTTAAAGATAAATAGATCCACGCGTATCCTCGTGTTCGCCGAAGTGTACGTGACTCGAAACACGCTGCCGCAATCGCGTTTCTCGAACTTCGACGGAGCCTTACGGGACTCGTGTTGTTTTTTTTTGTTCCTCCTTAACTTATTTACTTCTTGAAAGTTAAGCCCAACGTTTGCGTAATGAACGTCAAGATATCGGTGCTTTCCTCGATCTGAAACCCAAAGATCGAGTACAGTCGGAGTACGCGAGATAAGAGATGTCTGATATTGTTTTTTAATGACGTCACTGACCACTTTGGCCGTCGGCTTTCCACCGCCGTGTCCGGCCTTTGTTTCTATACTGGCCATTATAGGATTATTTTGATTGGCCAGCTTGCCCACCTCTCGCTGCAGAGTGGCTATCAGCTTGAGGCTATGAAGAGGAACGACGCGATCGTCGTGATCGGCAGTGAGCAGCAGCGTCGCCGGATATTGAACTCCGTTTTCCGGTGACTTGACGTTATGAAGCGGCGAGTATTTGAGCAAATTTTCGAAATGCTTCGCATCGTCGGAACTGCCGTAATCCGATACCCATGAATAACCAACCGTGAATTTATGAAAGCGCAGCATATCCATGACTCTGCAAATTAATTCAAAATAGTTCAAAGTCGGTTATCAATGCGGACGCTATGTCGTTTTCTCTGTCTCGTAACGCTTACCCCACTTGAGAGATAGCAGCCCCGAACAAATCGGGTCTCTGATTTATACACGCGGCTATCAACAGCCCTCCGTTACTTCCACCCTGAATAGTCAATTTTTTCGGACACGTGTATTTGTTCTCGATTAGATATTCGGCCGCGCACTGGAAATCGTCGAAGACGTTCTGCTTATTCATGAAACGCCCGCCGTTGTGCCAGCGCTCTCCGTATTCTCTAAAAAAAAAAAAAAGAAACAATAACAGAAACGAGGAATGGCATTTTTGCAAGTTAAATAAATCGTACGATGTCGCGGTTATTATGTTAGTTACCCTCCTCCGCGTATATTTGCCACTGCGAGGACCCCGTTCAAATGCTGAATGAATACGAGTCTCGTAACGCTGAAAGTTGGCTGCACACTTATGTTGAAACCACCGTAGCCGTACAGGAGGGCGGGCATCGAACCGTCCAATACAGCATCCTAACAACGATTCAATATCATATCTGTCGCACGATCAACTGCAAAGTCATGGTGTACAGTAAAAAGTCCGTACGGAATTCGAGGACATTCAAGGACAATTTCCAGGTTTTGTTCGGACATTTATAAAAAATGAACATTCACGGACATTCCACAAACTTTGTCAAGGATACGCAAAATTCAAGGATAGTTCCAGGAGTTCAATGAATTCAAGGACCGCTGGACACCATGAAAGAATTAAAATTTCGCAGACGATATTTACCGCTTTAGTGACGATGAACATTGGAATGCGCGTCCCGTCTTTACTCGGATAGAATACTTGTGTGGTTTTGTAAGCTTTTGGATCGAAGTTGTTTACTTTGATCTCGCGGTACACCTGCCGAAGGTTGATGTTATGTTAATTTTATTTCGATGATAATTAATTTATGACTTACCCTCGGTTCCGAATCTTCCGCCAAGTCCATTGTGTAGATAATACCGGGCGTCAAAAAGGAAGTAAACTGATAGAATATTTCCGAGTATTTCTTATCGCCGGAGAATCCAACGACAGTACCGACATCGAGCGGGAACGATCGCAACAGCTTCCCCGACTTCAAACTGTGGAGTTGCAAAACGTTCTGCGACAAGTGATCGATTAATAGTGGTCGATTGTTATTACAGAGAATTGAACATTGAAAGGAAGGAGTAAATTACCTTGACATCTTGTATGTAACACGCGACAAATTTGTCACCATCTACGGCAGTTGCCCAATCGAGAACGTGATCGGGATGTTCGGCCAGCAATTCGGTCCATTTGTCTTCAGCGTGATCCTCAAGATCTATAGCGATTAGCTTGAAATTCGGGGCGTTTTTGTTCGTTCTGAAGATCGCTTTGGCGCCATCGTTCGTAACGTACTGGAACATATTACAAATGAAAGGATATTATAAATGCAACATAAATTACAATTTGAAAGTAACCGCGCAATACGGCATAGAGGACATAATTGTACCAACTTCGTAATCGGCTTCGAGCTTGTCTACTACTTTAGTCAGCGGCAGCTTTCCTTCTATCTTACTGCCGGGGTCGAGCTTCGTTAGAAAGACCAAATTGTCGCGGCAGTCCTTCATCGCGAAGACGAGCAACCACTTGCCGCAGTCGGTTACTTGAGCTCCTCTGAAAGTAGGTAAGGCCCCATTCTTTTAATTGCAATTCGAGGTAATGAGATACATCCTCGGGCTCAACCTCCCCGAGCTCAGTCGGTAACAAATTGCCTTCACAATTTTCTTCGATACCATTAATATTTTGGATAAAAGCAAATTAGGTTTTCGTCCACAATTCATTTTTGTCTGAAGTATCAACAGTCTCGGAGAAAATGGGAATGGCTTTAAAGCGATGCTTTTAAGGCAAAAGAAAATACCGTGGGCGGTATTAATGACTGTCTTCAAGGGTGCTGACTCCGTATCGCCAAAAACGAATTCGTTCAGGATGTGGAAATCTTATGGGCATCCGAAACGAATGTGTTTTTGTTCATAAAAAACAATTATAGTTTAACACCTTATGCATGATACCGTAAGGCTACGTCAAATGGCTTACATACGCTTATAATTCTTTTTACAATCGCCATTTTAAGGAGGCGTTGAGGAAAGGCTCTTATGGATTAATTTCATGCGGCAAGCTACGATTAAGAATACAGTGGTAAAAGTATCTGCGTTATAGTGTATTCTTGGAGCGATCATTTAACTCACATCCTCCACAGTGGCTCTTCAGGGAATTCGACCACTAGAACGTCCTCGGACTGTGGCGTTCCTACTCTATGATAACAGAGCTTCTGATCTCTGCTCCCTTGAGTTTCCGAACCATCCGTAACGCCCGTCTGCTCCGGATATCTTCCGTAAAATATCCCCAGATTGTCCTTTGTCCACATTATCGATGAATACTTTATCTTCTCCAATACTTCCGGATACTTTTTGCCTATTCGACATTTAGTTCGTTGTTAGGAGTAGCTCCCAAAGCGATGCAGAGTAGAACCTCGATTATCCGTACCTCCGTTATCTGAACCATCCATTATTCAAACTCCCGTTATCGCGAAATTTCTATGTCACTTCATCATCGAGTGTTACTTGTTACCCAACTCGTGTGTCAGCATTCGCGCATTACACATTAGTTCTTGGTGACACGCAGAGCTACTCATATCCGTGCACATAGAAAATTCTTTGTTTAAATAATAGTTTTGTAGTTCAGTGCGTTATGGCTTTGACGAACAGTGCTTCCATCTCCGAGCAGAGGCAGAATATTTTTTACCATGAGAAAAAATAGGAAATTCTTTCAAACCTCAATATTGGTGAGACCAGCCCATCTTTAACTCTCTGTTATGATGAATTGGGTAATATGATATTCTCATTTATATAATATTCATCATCTTCAAATTTCCATTATTCCAATAATCGTTAATCGTTCATCCCAACAAGGCTCTACCTCAAATTGGTTCTGATAATCGAGGTTTTACTGTATGCTGTAAAATCTGTATACCCGTATCGGTGTCCATGAAATGTATGGTACTCCAATCAGAGCCGCTGCTGGACAATCCGTACGCAAAGATGCTACCGTCTTCGCTGAATTTGCTACTCGTAATTGCCACTGATCCATCTTCGGACAGGGTATTAGGATCTAAAAAGACTCTCGGCTCGCCGTCCAGGCTATCTTGCACATACAAAACACTGCGAACAGAAAAATTCCTGTAACAGCGGCGAACACAATCATAAAATTTTTGACCGTACAGCGCGAACCTTTGATTCTGCAGCCCAGTATTTTTGTAGAAGTAGTATTTGTCACCGTGCTGCGCAGGGCACGAATACTTTGGGAAATCCCACAGTTGCTTCAGCCTATCGTGGATATCTTTGCGTGCGGGGCAGGATGAAAGAAATGGTCTCGTTATCGCATTCTGGGCATCGACGAAAGCCTTTGTTTCTTCCGAATCCGCGTCCTCGAGCCACCTGTACGGATCTTTCACCTGAGAAAAAATAAAAAATGAAATAAAACATCGATTTATTCCACACGCAAGTATCGTTCGCGTATTAAATAGTGAGTAATGATTATGGTGTCTAACCTCAACGCCGTGATAGTTGTCGACGACAGTCTCGTCTCTGCGAACCTCGGGATATTGAAATTTCGTCATGACGCCTTCGTGCTCGACGTTCCGTTTTTTAACTTGACTTTGCTCCTGAAATTGTGGTGAATTTAAACGATTATGTCGGTTTTTGTCTAAGGTTCAGTTTACAGCGACTGCCGAGTGCGGAAAAGCTGGGTAATATTTCTTTTCCTTTAATTCTTACGTTATACGTTGATAAGAGAGCCGCCCGATAGCGCGTTTCGCAATGTTTATTCTTCGCGTGATAATGACTTTTGATCAGTCCTCTGTCAATAGCACCTTTTACACCAGTAAGGAAACACCTCCTCTGTAACTTGCTAGTCAGCAAAACCAATGTAGCCATAGTGTTGGAGAATACCTACAGGACGTCAGATAAATTGCGGGTTCTTCTATTTCTCGCTTATCCTCCAAAGAAAATGCAGGTAGCTGTTGAAGGTAATTTTAAAAATAACCTAAGAGACGGCACGGCGACTGAACGTTGGCGTACCAATAGTAAATCAATAGTAAACGAATACGACACACGCTCGACGGCGCGTTTATCTATCCGGGAATCTAAAAAAACAATGATATATAACAGCGAGGAAAAGGAAGAGAGCAATCAGACACGAGTCACTGGGAAATGAGGTGTTTACTGGCATCATTCATAATACATTGTCGATGTAAAGATTCCGTTTCGCCTCGACGCCAACTATTCTTTCTCACAGACACTGCGCGAATATTTGGCTCGTTTCGGTTCTAATATCTTCCCTATTACTGTCGTACATTTAATTGAACATCCGTCATTACTCCGTTTTTTTTCGAATACAGGGATTTCGATTTTGCAATTACTCACAACCTCGAGGTTTGTGCATTAAAAAAAATTGCCCTACGCACTGTAAACAAACTTCGTATGGAATTTACCGTACCCGCTACTGGAAGCTTTTCTGGACCAACTGATATATTAAATTTGATGTTCGATTGTGATAAAAAATTAATGTACAGCATATTTAAAACTTTAGAAATACTTGACTTAATACTTTACTTTGATTTTACTATAAAAGTACTTTAATTCCAATAATTTACTTTAATTTTACTATAAAAGTAAATTAGATTTTCATCACAATTATACATTAAATTGAATGTTCTACTTTTTTCACAAAAACTTCCAGTCCGGTACATAAAATTTAATTAATTTTTCTTTAACAGTGCAGTACTGAATTATCGCTTTTTCTGATAGGCCGGTTTAACGCCCCGATTCGACATCAGACTACATGATATGGTTACGCCTATAGCACATAAAGTTGCAAAGTTCCTCGATCTTTTGTTTTTTACGTAGCGAGACTCGAATTAATTTAACGTAAAAGCGGAAACTTTAAAAAAATAAGAATCGCAATATCATAAGGCACACGAAAACGCTGCTCTCGAAGGCTCTCTTGCTGTATTCATAATCACAAGTGTCGTGTATCGTGTTGAATAAAACCCGGCCGGCTGGCCGAGGGTCACGCGTTATTTTAATTGCATCCTGATCTCGTCTTCTATCACGTCTTGTACGTGAGTGGAGTAAAATTTTTCATAAATATACCGCTGAAGAATTGCGCAAAGAATTTTCCCATGTACTGTTCCTGTTTGCCGGGCCAGATGCCTTCCAAGAAGCCGATATGACCGCCCCGCGAGGTGACAACCGCAGCGACGAATTTCGATTCGCTGATTTCCTTTATCGGTATCGCTGCAATGTCAAGGTTCGAATAAACAACGTTGAAACATTCGCGAAAACGATAGAAAAAAAAAAATGTGATTACCGTCGAGAGGTTGAAACGGATCGTCAGCAGCGCTCAGACACAACAGAGGCACCTCGACGAGATGCAGCTTATCGTGAACGGTTGCGTTTCTGTAATAATCCTCGACGTCCTTGTAGCCGAATTGCTTGGCCGTGAAGTTCGCGTCGAATTCACGAATGGTTTTACTCTGTCGAGATAAAAAAATCATGTAAGCAACGATGACCTTCGATTATCGCACTTATCGACCAAGCAAGTGTTTTTTACCTTCAGAACGTTGTGTATATCGATGTTCCAAAAACCGACCTCCGACTTGTGATAAGCCTCAATGTTTCGACATAGATTGCTCGCGAGATGCTTGTTCAGCATCAAGTTCAAGTAGGGTTTTTCGATGCTCTTCGTACCTTCGAAGACGTTCAACGGAACGGAGATAATCAGAGCCGCCTTGATCTTATCCACAGCCGTTTTTCCTTGCTGGGCGAGGTAGTTGCCTACGATCATTCTGCATAAAAAAGAATCAGTTACAGATAGATTAAATATCAGCGGGATCTTAGATGGGAAGTAGTTCATTGTGATCGAGGAGTAGAGCACGGTTCTGAATTACCCTCCCATGGATATTCCGGTCGCACCGAGAGGTACGTGTGGATAGAGTTTCCTCACGTGTTCCACGACTTCGGACAAATCCTCGCAGTTCGCTGCGCAGTAGGTTCTCGGGGTCTGGATTAAAGTAAAAAGCGACTTGGTTAATACCTGGGAGGAGCGTCAGCTATAATCCCACACTCGATCATCCGTAAGAGGACAGACGGTCACGTAGGTAGCTATGGAAGCTGTCCGTATGTACCTTGAGGCTGACACCGCCGAGGCCTCGATTGTTGAAGATGACGCATCTCACACCGATCGTCTTGGCACTGGCCACCAAGATTGTTATGTATTCGGCACCGCTCGCTCCGGTTAGGCCCGGTAGAAGGATAACGATTGGCGATGTTTGCGACAAGTGCTCGTTGGCCCAGTCCAAGGCCACCTCGCCGCCGTCCTTCAGGCTCAGTATTTCTCTACGAATGAAGTTATATTACTCGTTTCTCGTATTTTAATTTATACGCTCGACTAATATTTTTCTGGCGTGCTATGGTGGCTCGCGTGCTCGGATGGATTCCGTAATATAGAACCAGTTCTGCCCATACCTCTCACGTGCATCATAATATCACTGCCGACCCTTACAGAATACGGCGCGTGTCTGTGAGTATCTGTTTGAATATACGAGATTTCTGTGAGAATCTATCAGTACCTGTTTGAGTATCTGTAACTATCTGTTTGAATATCTGAGATTTCTGTGAGAATCTATCAATACCTGTGACTTGTATGAGGATCTATGACTTGTATGAATATCTATGACTTGTATGAGTATCTATGACTTGTATGAGTATCTATGACTTGTATGAGTATCTATGACTTGTATGAGTATCTATGACTTGTATGAGTATCTATGACTTGTATGAGTATCTGTGACTTGTATGAGAATCTGTGACTTGTATGAGTATTTGTGACTTGTATGAGTATCTGTGACTTGTATGAGTATCTGTGACTTGTATGCGCATCTGTGACTTGTATGAGTATCTGTGACTTCTATGAGTATCTATGACTTGTATGAGCATCTGTGACTTGTATGAGCATCTGTGACTTGTATGAGCATCTGTGACTTGTATGAGCATCTGTGACTTGTATGAGCATCTGTGACTTGTATGAGCATCTGTGAATTTTATGAGTATCTGTGACTTCTATGAGTTTCTGTGACTTCTATGAGTATCTGTGACTTCTACGAGTATCTGTGACTTCTATGAGTATCTGTGACTTCTACGAGTATCTGTGACTTCTCAGTATTTGTTACTTCTCTGAGTATCTATGACTTCTATGATTATCTGTGACTTCTACAAGTATCTGTGTGAATCTGTGAGTATCCTTGTCAGTCTCGAATCGACATAGACTTTAATTATTATGTCGATTCATATATCTATACGGAGGAGCAATTTTAGTAAAAGGGTCCAATTCTGAGCGGCATCACTCGAATTACAACTGCGTCACGGACGATGATGTTTCTATCGAAATTACATAATCTCCCAGGGACGTGACGCAACGTTTCCATTGGATGATAAAATTCCTTGGGCCGCTGGATGAAAAATCCCACGACAAAGCTGAACACCGAGCCACCGGATAGTTTACACAAGGCCAAGGCTATCGCGTTCCAAACGCGTAACGATCGTCCTACCTGCGGTAGTGCACCGATGGCAATGTTCGCGATCGCAGCAGACTCGCCAGGACGGTCTGCGCCCGGGACTCGAAACACCATAGCGTTGGCCAGTATTTGTTTTTCAGGATGTCGACGTTGTCGATCAGGAAGGCGCGGAAGGGACCCTCTGCGCATACGAGAATCGGTGCCTGGGGACAGCAACGCAACGGTTTAAATCACAGCACTCTTACGTATACAGGTTTCATCTATCAGACAAAAAAAGATTAACAAGCCATCGGTAGAAGGCCAATCTTTAAAAAAACAAAATTATTTATCTTAATACTTTTTCTTTTTTATTTTCCGGTCACTGCATCGAGTACAACTGCGGCGCGCGCACGCGCCCCGCTTCCTTGCGCCAGTTATATCGACGAGTCATAAAACGTCGATTGGCCGCGCATTGCCGGAATTAATTTATTAAACTCGCGTGACGTTACTCATCCCGCACAGCCACGCACGGTTATAGCTGTCCAGGTCAATTGTCTATCTGCGTACTGGGGGTTCGTCACCTGGCTATACCGTGAATACTGTGCGGAGATGAAACGCTCGCGAATAACCCTCGGCCATTTAACGAGACCCTCCTCGGAGAGGACAACCTTCGATTTGGACGGGAGAAAACCATCACGGTCGAATTTATTAAAATCATCGGGACTCTACGAAAAAAAGGAAACCAATTTTTTATAAATAATATTTTTTATTTTTTTTATTTCCTCAATGTCCCGGACAACTGTACTACAGTACGGAACGGCATTGCAGTCGCGCAATCGATGACTGCCTCGAGGAAGGCCACTCCGGTACAAAGTCCACCAATTTGTATCCCGCGAAGGTCGAGAGTTAGTGTTTTGTTTTTTTTTTTTTTCGAACGGCAAGGTTTTTCGCTCGAAAGTTTCGTCATGCACAAATAAAGATTACGCGACACTCAAGGAGCGCGTCGGTGGATTGACATTGATAAGCGTTAGATCGATGACAGTGCCACGTGCGCTTACTCACTCTGACGACCTCGCACAGATAGTAGGCGCAAAATCCAATGCCAAAGAGTGCGCCGTAGTAGAGCTTCGGCAGTCCGAGAACTCCCTCGATGATGTCCATTGTCAATGTTTGGCCGGGTAGAATTTTGTGCGTAGAAACGAGTATCCGGCCCTCCCGACGAAATCCACTTCCGGGCTGCGGTGGACCGCTCGCTGACGCGGCGGAAAACCCGGCGAGATCCGGCGCGACCGGGATTCGATCTGAAAAAAATTAACTGCAAGTTTCGCGATTGCGATTCAAATCGACACGCACGACGCTCCGATCGGCGGACGGCCAGACACTAGACTACTCTTCCTCTCCGCTCGTCGGTGGAGGCCGGCCGGCTGATCGTCTCGCACGCTACTCCCGCGACACACATATACGGACCAGCGATATGCACGGTCCCTCCTCTGTATATCGCGGATTTTCGCAGCTGCTTTATCGGTGGCGCGGCGCGGAAACTCTCGCGCTACTCCGCTCGCTACGCGACCGTCCGAGCTACCGACCGTCTTATATAAATTTGGCAATCCGCTCGCCTCTCGCGGACGAACCGACGGTATCGCTCGACGATACTGCGGCCCAACGTTCGCGGGCGTTTGCACCAACGCTCTCCTCGTGCCGTTATCGATTATCAACGCCAAAGGGCGGCCCTCCCAGCGGTACACGTAAAAATAGCCGCGGTATCGCACCCACTTACTCAACTTTGTCAGCACTGCGTATTTTATTATTATTATTATTATTATTATTATTATTATTATTATTATTATTATTATTATTATTATTATTATTATTATTATTATTATTATTATTATTATTATTATTATTATTATTATTATTATTATTATTATTATTATTATTATTATTATTATTATTATTATTATTATTATTATTATTTACAGAAAGGAAGTTTACAGCTTATAATATCTGCATCTTGTATTTTACATAAGGTAGACAAGTGTTTATCAAGTCTGTTGTTTATTTTTCTCGCACGAGAAACCCTTTGGGTAACGTCAGGAAGGAACGTCGACTTCGTATCGACGCGTGACATTATTGCGTGGGATGTGCAGGATTCGATGTAGATTTTTTTTTCTAGTAATTTTGGAACTTTTTTTTCGATTTCTTGGAACGAAGAGGTTCTGGACCGCGAAGCCTGCGGTTTATCGACTCGGCTAGGCGGGCCGTTCGAAATCCCAAGCGACCCGGTCTCGTGCTATCTCGGAAACTCGATGGTGAATGGGTTTGAAATTTTCATGCTTATCTCCCGATGGTGTCCATTTGACATTGATACGTGGTTTTTGTTATTAATGACTTTCACCAAATTTACCGCGGCTACAGTTCCAGCGTTGTATCGGCGATGTTAAAGAGCTAAAAATAGAAAACTGGGTCGAACGTCTCGGCTTCCACATAGGCAGTTTATTTTATTTTTTCAAAAAAATAAAGTAATTCTTTAGGCATTAATTCATAACATTCGACATTTTCAACTCGACAGTAATTGAGTGACCCAGATTCACGGTGTCCCTAAAAAGGATAATTGATTGGTGTGTGAAAATGCCGAGCGTTTCGACCGTGCTGTCCCAAAAGGATCGATGGTAAATTGGTTTGAAATTTTTATGTTTGTCGCCCGACTATGCCGCTGATAAGTTTTTTTTTTTTACAAACGTCTTTCGCCAAATTTTCGCGGTCCCGTTTTTTGGGCCGTGAAGCAATGGCTTTTTTTTTAATGGCGATAGTCAAAGAGTAAAAATATTGAACTTTGACATCTCGGCATTTATGCGTCCAATAAATTGCATTTTTTCTGAAAAAAAAATACATTAGGCATTAATTAATAATATATCCGATATTTTCAACTTGAGAATTATTAAATGACCCAGATATACGATAGCCTCAAAAAAGATAATCCATCAATTCGCGGTCGGTGTTGCGCAATATCGATGGCTCAACGAGGCGATATAGGCAGCGCAAAAGCGCAGCCTGTATGTACCTCCGGCGTTGGCCCATCGATATCTATTAAACCGATGTGACACAGAACTTCGGGGGTAAAACTCATATCGCGAATAGAGAAACTCGGCTGGTCGAATGTGTTACGGTTGCGCGAAAATTTATTCGGAAATCAAGCTGTCAATCGCACAGACTCGGTCTCTCAAAATCGCGGTCACACATAGAATCGATTGACCTGAATTCCCTTATCCGCGTGATGCAGCATATCCGCGTGCGCATTAATTACTGCGACGAAAATTATCTATATATAGTAATGCGGATGTTATGACAGTATCGGGGACGTAAAAGAGTTTGTGCCTAATGGTGGTGAATATGGCCCACCGCAGGTCTTCCATAAATCAATGAAATGCGGATCGCATCAGTAATTTTCTATGCGGCAATGTATTATTCGTACACTAAATATACTTCAGATGAAAAATTGTATAATATATCATTATTAATGTGTGAATTACTGGCAGATTGTCGTGGCTCGGACGCTTCGCGTTCTCAGTATCGACTATGGAATTTAGAAACCGAATATTTTGTTTATCGGAAGTGACGTCATCCGGGAAAGACGTCAGTTTGGGTTTGAGAATCTCATTTTTCGATCGCAAGTGACGTCATATAAAAAATATGTCACTTCCGATCGAAGAATGTGATCTCCGGACTGGATGTGACCTATTTCCGGAATGACGTTACTTCCGGTCGAAAAATAAGATTTCCAAATTGGAAGTGTTGTATTTCTGGGATGAAATCACTTCCGGTCAATAATGAGGTTGTCAGCCGGAAGTGACGTCTTCCCGGTCACGTCCGGACCGGAAGTGACGCATTTCCGGTCACGTCCGGACCGGAAGTGACGCATTTCCGGTCGAAAAAAGAGTATTTTTTTGCACACAACGATAGTGCACAGCGCCGTTGTAAATAGCCTTATCGTGTACAGCTCACCGAGATGCAGAGAATAGTGTCAGAACAGGAACAGGACTAGGAATAATCGGGGCCGGGGGCTCCCTAAGGATTCTTGAGAATTGGAACGAACAAACAAACGACTTTCCAAAATATATATCAGCCATCATAGTTTAAATATTATATGAGATATGTGACGGATATATACGAGAAAATGTTTTTGCGTATATATGCAACGTACATAATTTTTATACAGAATATATATATAAACATGCGGGTTTGCGAATGAAATCGAGAAGTCTTTGATTGACGATAAATCGAGCCTTTATTAAACGCAGTCTTGTCGCATACGTACATCACCGAAATATACAAAAAAGCGCCTTCCGCTTGCGCGATATTCGCATTGCGCGGTGTTCGTCCAAACGCCGGTCCTCTCGTCGAGGGAGCACAGTGACCGCGACGAGAAAATCTAGAGTACCGGGAAAGTAGAGCGAAATGGCATTTCGTTCGACGTTATCGATTGCGGAAAATAGAAATACTTTGGCATTCGAAGCTGTCACCGGGCCTCGAGGCGTTGACTCCGGCGCGGAAATGTCACCCGAAACTAATTCCGGAGGCATCGTTAAGGACCAAGAACGCACCTAGGGAACGTCTCGTCTTAATCAATCCAATGGACCAAATAACGATTATTCACAAACTTTGGCCCGAATTATTAAAACTAGAAACACCTTAGTAACAAACGTACGTTCGTATTAAAAAATAAAAATACATCTAATGCAATTCCCAATGCGAATATTTCGTTAATCTAACATACTTTTCATCCTAAACCTACGATATTATATTTGGTATCTAAAATGGAGACAAAAAAAAATAAAAAATGCTCACAGAGAAGGCAGTACTCCAGGTTGGTACAACGACACTAACGCGATTACAGCGAATCGCGCAGAGACATAGAAACTGCAGACTCTCTCGGCTCGCACCGAACTGCAGTGCAGTTTGCCTGCACTGAAAAAAAATTCGCTTGCGGGCTGCCGAAGAAAAAAATGTTTGTTTCAATTTTACTTTAAATTCTTACAATTCCATATGATATTGAAACAACGACAGCAAGACTGTCGAGGTGACATGTTATCGTTTCAATCCGGCATGAAATTGTACGAATGCAGAGTAGAATTGAAACAACTTTTTAACTTCTTTGGCAGCCCGCAAGCAAGTTTCACTTGAATCAAGGATATTTATTTTCAGTGTGAGTATCAGAGATTGTTTCCAAGGGGAAGAGAAAAAAAATGAAAAAAAATCCATAGTTCAGAAGCATCCTTGGCATCAGAGTTCCACCCCGCGCGTGCGACGTCCGGGCCAGGCGTTCATGCTGTCGAGTATGGGATGCTGACGTCCGATTGGCGTGTATCATGATCGACGCTCGCAGTTCGCCTCGCGGATGAATTTGGCCCACGTTCTCGTGGGCGTCAGGTCGCCCTTTCGCAGGAGAGGCCTCCGATCGCCCGAGCCGCCGGCGCGGCTCTGACTCATGATGTTTCTGTAGGTCTCGTCGTCGTAGGAGCAACTGAGGCTCTTTCGAAGTTTGGCGGCGCCGGTCGCAAAGTTCGACGGTTGGCTGCCGACGAGGACGTGAAGATCGTTCTTGACCTGAACGGCCCAGTCCCACATGTCGACGATCGAGCAGTTGCATACGAAAGGATTGCCGATGAGATTGACGCTCAGGAGCCGCGGATTGAATCTCAGCGCGCGTGGATTGATGGTCCTGAGGCTGTTGTCGCTGAGGTCCAAATGCTCGAGCATGCGGAGCTTACCGAGGAAAGCCAAGTTCTCGGCGAGCGACAGTTTATTGCCGGACAAATTGAGCTGAGTTAGATTACGGGTACGGGAGAATACGTCCTCGTTAAGACTCGCCAGATTGCAATTACCGAGGTCGAGAATCTCGAGGCCCTCCAATTGTTTCGGCAGCAGCGGACCGACCGCCGGCACGGCGAGGGGATTTCCGCTGAGTTTCAGTTCGACCACGTTCGTCGAGACCCGGTCACCGAAAACTCGCGGATCGATCGGTGTCTTCAGATCGCAATTGTTCAACTCGAGACTCGCCAGTCTCGTTAGATTCTGGAAGAGACCCTCCTCGAGCGTGTGCAACTTGTTACCCGAGAGTATGAGCTTCTTCAGCGATCCCATCTGGGCGAACGTGTTGTTGCCCACGTAGCCGAGGTCGCAGTAGGACATGTCGAGATACTCGAGGGACCTCAGGGGATTGAGGAGACCGACGAAGGCGTCCGACAGTGGATTGTGCGATATGTCGAGCTCCTCGAGATGCTCGAAGACGTCGAAAGCGTTCGGAAGTCTTCGGAGGCTGCAGTTGCTGAGCGACAACTTGTGAAGCTCCGGCAGATGACGCAGAACCGCAGTTAGATCGGCAGCGAACATCGGATTGCCGCTGAGGTTGAGAACGCGGAGCTTGCTGGCGTTCTTGAACGCCTCCTCGGAGAGGCGATCCTGAAGAGCGCAGTTCGACAGGTCCAGAGACTGAAGATTGTGCAGATTGTGGCCGAGCGTGCTGCCGACGTCCAGATGATGGAGCTCGTTGTTGGCGAGGACCAACTGGCGGAGATAGTGATTCATGGCGAAGGCGTCACCGGGCAGGTTCGTTATTCCGGTGTTGCCGATGTCGAGATCCTCGAGACGCACGAGAGGCGCCAGGACGTTGGTCCAGCTCAGCGTCCTCAGTTGGTTGTCGCTCATCTCCAGTTCGCGGAGGTTCTCGAGATGCGTGAAGGCCTGAGGCGACACGTAAGTCAGGTTGCATCCGCTCAGCTTCAGGTGTTCGAGATTCACGAGGTGGTCGAAGGGACCCGGCTCTATGCGCTCCAGCGGGTTGTTCGACAGATCGACGTTCTTGAGGTTCGTCGTGTTGTGGAAGAAGCGATCGTTCAGACGCCGGATGCCGCAGCTGTTGAGGTAGAGGTAGAGCAGCGTTCGGCAGTTGAGAAAGTGACCCTTGACCTCGGCCAAGGGGTTGTTCTGCAACTCCAGCGTTATGAATCCTGGACTGTCCCTGCCGGAAGTGTAGGAGAAAGTTTCGTTAATATTTTCATCCTCGAAGCGTGATCGATAAAGGTTTGAATATTGGTAAAAGTCGGAGTAAGGTCGTGGTAGAAATTTCCGAGCGTTAGGTCGACTTCTGATCCCAGGCGGGGTGTGATCTGGCCGGGAGTTATTGCGATATTGGCGCGATATTGGCTGGACTCCGGGCTTGGCGATGCACCCAAAAAATAATTTATTTTACCTCCCCTCAAATAAATATATATTTAATTAAATTAAATAAATATTCATTTGAATTGAATAAATAATTATTTGTGGCTCACCCAACAAATAAATTATTCTTCTGGGTGTGTAATGGGAAGAAGCTTTTTTCAGGACCTTATCAGGGTCAGATTTAAGGCTCGAAAAATTTCTACCACGGCTATCGGCAAAAAAGTCGTACCTGAACGTTTCCGGATCTATGTGCGTTATAGCGTTGTACGAGAAATCGGCATCGAGCAGATAGGTGAGACCAGCGAACGACTCGTGGCTCAGCTCGGTGAGACGATTGTGCGCCATCTGAAGCCGGCGCAGTTTTATCTCCGGCGGGAACGGAGCAACGTGAACTATGTTGTTGCCATTCATGTCAAGGATATAAACGTTGAGACTGAGCTCCGTGGATGGTATGCTCGTCAGATTGCTCTCCGAACAGTCGGTCACCCAGTTTATTCGAAAGTAGTGACAGTGACAATCGACCGGACACTTTTGCTCGACGAGCTCGCCGTTACCAAGGATCATCGAGGCCGCCAGGATGGCGGCTATTGCGAAGATAAACCTCGCCATTGTCCCCGCAATCCTCCGACTATTTCTGCAAAAATAAACACACAAATAATAATTCCATTCTCGCGCAACCATCTGGAACGTATCGATTAATTGGGAAAGAAATTACTGAAAGGCATGTAGAGGCATACATACTGTTAGTCGGTGGAGTCACAATTAGTGTTCATTTTTTTTAGCATGAATGGGAACGAGGTGTTCTGACGCACGGGGTTGATAAAAAGCCGATCGGGGAATTGGAAAAAAAAAATTGTCGACCACTCGAAGATTACAATCCGACGAGTAAATCTCGTTCCACATGTCGTACGTGTTTCAAATGCCTTTTTGTACATATTCGAGTGTATTATCGCGCGGCGGAGTCGGAGACGGGGGGGGGGGGGGGGGGGGATAGAGAGATAAGCGGTTGGTTGGCTAAAAGCCTGACGCAAGTGGGCCAATTGTCAGTTAACAATTGTTACTCGCAAATTGACGCGCTACTGATTGTCAGCGGGGGTCCGGTTGATGATCGAGTTAACGGTGGTGCACGCGGCGCTACAGGTCGTTGAGCCTTCTCCACCTCGCTTTTGGTGCACATATGTGCATACATGGATGCACGTACGGACAATCGGGGCACATCATAAATGCACCAATACGACGAACGGGCCGGCAATACACGGCGGCGTTTGACTGATCGACGATTCTATAGGATTATGGCCGCCGGCCGATATGGATTTTGCCGCAGTACAGAGGCCGTAATCACAATTTTACGAGCCGCCCGTTAACCGCGATAACGATGCAGCTTTGTACACTCGTTCCCGGCCGAAAATTCAAACCGCCTGCAGGAGAGAGAGTTGACAGGAATCGCGAAACGAACAAAAAAAAAAAAAAAAAAAAAAAATGAATAAAAGTCCTCGCAACCTTTTGAACGACCCTCGAAATTTGCCGTCTCGCTGCTATGGCCTCCGGGCCTGTCTGTGCAAATCCGAAGTGATATACACACGCACAGAGGCTCGCGCGAGAGAAGAGCCGAGAGTATAGAGGAAAAAGCGAGCGAGCGAAAAGGCGCTCGAGACAAAATTCGGTATCGAGGTGTGAGAAGGAGGAAACAAGTTCGCGGAAAGTTGGGTGGATCTCGCGTACGCGCTACACGCGGAAGCATTCATGCGTGCGGTGCGCACTCCCTCGAGTCAAGACTCGAGCCGCCGTACAGATAGTGCGGGGGACACTTTATTATGAGAGGGCACGAATGGCGCGGAGAGGACGAGAAGTCTCGTTTGCTCTCAGCCCCCCCCCCCCCCCCCCCCCCGCACCATCGCGACGCCCGAGAAGTATAAAGGGCTTCCGCCCTTCGTAATCCCGAGATTCGCACGTACGGGCGTGGGTACGTATCTTTACGAGAGGCCGATGCTCCTGCTCCGTAACTTCGGCCACGAATGTCTGGAGGGTCGACAAGAGGGGGAGAGGGGGGGGATGAAAAAGGGTAAAGCTCGAACACGGAGGTCCTTTGAATCTCATTGTTCCCATTTGTATCTGATCGTTACGGATACGCGCCGGGGCGTTAAGTTCGACATGGAGCCTCGAGGCTCGAGGAAACGAGTGCGTTTTTCACGTGATCTTCGCTATAGATCCGGGTCCCACACACTGAGAAAAAATTACATAGTAAAAGCAACAATACTGACTTTATACCATAAAAAATAGTTCACAGGGGGAACGTTTACATTTTATAGTTACGACAATGACAAAAAATCATAGTTGCAACAATAATTATAATTTAACCAATTGAATATATACTATCAAAAACTATCTATATAGACGTTCCCCCTGGGAACTATTGGTGTAGTAGAAAATACTATTCTTTTTCTCAGTGCACTGAGAAAAACATAGTAAATATGTCCCCTCTGGGAACTATTTACATAGTAAATAGTTCCCAGAGGGGACGTCTCCATTTAACAGTTACGACAATGACCAAAAATTATAGTTGTAACTATAATTATTTTAATTAGTTTAAACAATTGAGTATATACTATCGCAAACTCTCTATATAGATGTCCCCCCTGAGAACTATTCGTTGTAGTAGGAAATACCATCCTTTTTCTCAGTGCACTTTCTCATTATTTTCTTCGCGCCCGCAAGAAACTCTGCCCCTCGGTCCGCGCTCGATGCGCGTGACACGCGGAATTTTCGTCGGACGAGCACCTCTCTCAGGGACGATAGGCCGTGTATGGAGAAAAATCCGAGCCACCCCATGAACGTTGTCGGGATGAAGAGGCTCCGCGGCTCCGTCGTCCGCGCGGCAAATATCGGGAACGAAGGGATGATCCGGGGGATCTCGCGGTCCGACGCGAGATCACACGAGGAAGACTCGGAGGGAGCGAGGTGAGGGTCGGCTCCGGCAAAGCCGGCTTGGGGTGACGAAAGAAGCTTCAATCTCCCCGACCTGGCCTCGTCTTTATAGTCCCGAGGATATACTCATCGGTGTGAAAAGTTACCAACGTGTCTCCGGTCTCGTATACGAAAAAAAAAAAAAAAATGAGACCCGGAATGACGATGGAAAAAAAAAGATCAAGGGTGCAAGGAGACGGCGGGGTGTCAGGCCGTCGTTGAAAGGGAATCGTGTCATTGACGTCGCTGCCTTCAACCCTTCCCAACACCGGGATCGCACGCAAACCGCCCGTTCAACTTTGGTCGATGTAGCGAGTTACACGCTTCGAGTGTCTCGTGCATGCACGTCCTTCACCCCACGAACTAATAATACGACTCTTGCCCCCGCCCCCTCCCCCCAATTGTCTTCCTCGACATTTAGTTATCTCCGCTGGCATATAATGCTGTGCACACGCACCGATAGTTGCCCTCGCGCTCCACCCTTAGGATAATCGAGGGTCAATCGCGGCGGCATAAGTGCTCGTCGCCGCAGGCCATAGACGTGCTTCCTAATACGCAGTGTACTGTAGCAAACCACCACCGGTACACACAACCCTGTCCCCCCCCCCCCGTTCTTCCTTCGGCCGTGTTCGCTCTACCCTTTCGGCACCACCAGAACCAGCGGAGAATGAAGTTTTCAACCATCTCTCTTATATGCGTTATACCCAAGGCTGTACAACTATCCGAACAGCCTCGTGTGTACATACGTTCCGTGCTTTCAAGCCCAACCCTTCCACATCCATATTAATAACGCAATGCTAATTATACGCATATATACGTAACCGGGTGGGGGACGGGGGGGGGGTGAAAACCCGGAGCGCATGTACTCGCCGGAGTCGTGGATTTCCCGGTGTGCGAAAAGTTACGCGACAGTTGGTGCGCTTACACAGAGAAAGAGCGGAGTATATACACGGTTAGGTGGGGTACGAGATGGCACGGAAGAGGAAATTTGGAAGTAGCCAGCAGGAGAACACGGAGCCGGGAGCCAGAATCGCGGAGTAGCGGAGAGCTAACATAGCCTACATATATGTGCACACACACGAACATTGTCTATGTGTGTGTGCAGTTGTAGCAGCCGCACCCTCTCTGGACCACCCCGGACCAGTTCCTCTCGCCCGCTGCTTGCTCCGCGTTACACGCTCGACAGACCCTTCGTCGCGGTCTTCGCGCCCGTCGCTTTTCCCCCCTTGGCTTCGAGCCTTTGGCATTTTCATACCGGTTCCTCTCCTATTGCCACTCCAAAACATAACTCGCACGTGTATTATGTATATGTCTGGTTCTCTTGCTGTTCACTCCACCCACCCTCCCCCCCCCCTCTTTTCCTGTCTCTTATTGTATCCCCCGACCATCCCGCGCGTTTTGGTGTAGTCGCGAGCTCCGCCTTTGGCGCCGCGTGGATTTCCCTTCCCCGCGGCTATTTTCGGAGAGCCGACATCGGGACCGGCACTTGTAACGATGTTGCTGGATAGATTCCGCGCGCTCGTCGGCCCTGCGCACTGCAAATGGCATACGGTGACGCATTTGAAGAGAAGAGATAAGGGTGGGATGATAACTGTAACGATCGGCGGACCTTGGAAGTGCCAATAACTGCACCTCCTTCGGGTCCCTCGCGGGCTGGAGAGAGAACGAGCCTTCGCACCAGCGCACTTCCGCTCCTCCGGCATTTGCATTTCTCCCTATGACGCCCACCCCCGACTCCTCCAAAAGATATTCATACTTTTCGAGGATATCGCAGATACGCATGTTACGACAGCCATGGAAGCGTTTGGGAATCTGCGAGCGGAGATATACGAGGGCGCCTTCCAACGCCCTCCGCTCCTCGGCTATACTGATTCATAGCCTTTCAGGCTGCCAGCCGAGTTTCACTTATCATCTTGGAAAAACAGCTGGAGCGCCCGCAAGTTTTTCCACGCACGGCCACGGCTATCTCGGTCCGTGTGTAATTGCAGGCACATTTTTATTCTTATTACACGTGTGTGTATATAGGGGAGAGCGGGGCAAAATGGGGCAACGGGGCAAAACGGGGTTTTTGGGCAAAACTAAATTTTCCAATCATTTTTGGATCGGACAAGGTGGCAAAACTGGGCAGAAAAGCCAGATGTATCCGATAGGGCGGATTCGGGCATCCAAAAATTATTGGAAAATCACGTTTTGCCCAAAAACTCCGTTTTGCCCCGTTGCCCCGTTTTGCCCCGCTCTACCCTATATGTGTTTTTTTGTTTCATTATATTCCCTTTTTTTATTTGGTTTTCGCGGGGATGAAAAGAACGGGAAGGAGGTGGTAGACCGACCGGCGGCAACCGCCGGTTTGCTCGTTCACCCCTCTCGGAAAAGCCACGCCACATTCGTTGACCCTATCACCCCCTCCCCCTCCGACCTTATCGCTCCGTGCCGTTCGATCCCATATTTTTTCAAGCCCGGTCCACCTCTTCGCCTCGCATGTGCGCTCGGCCCTTTTTTTCCTCCTCCTCTCTTCCTTTTTTCTTCTTCACTCCCGCTCCGCGATCGACGGTTCTTTGAAGCAATAACGTTGCACGCCCAGCAAGGACCTAAAACTCGAACTCCCACCCGTCGGACGCGTCACTCGATTTGTCAAAAAAAAAAAAAAAAAAAAAAAAAAAAAAATGGGAAGAAAAGAAAAATCCACATTCGAGCCGAACGCGAGGAATACGTCGGGGGAATATCCTGCGAGCGCTTTGACGAGCGCCTGATGGGGCGTCTGACTATTTTTCTTCTCTCTACTTTCACATCGCGGCCGAGCAATAACCAGTGTCCGATATCCGTGTCTCCGTATTTTCTCTCCGAAGCCCACGGGCTCCGTTGTTGTTGCCACGAGGCCGACAAATATTTGCTTACGAATCGCTCCGGGGCGCTAATGGACTTCCATCCGTTCCAGCGATCTCTCGCCTGACGTCTGACACGCTGCGCGTACGGCGACCGGTCCATCATCTTCTCCCGCTCGCCGCTCAGATTAACACCGGACAATGATCGATTAGGACAAGCTCGCTCACCTTATTGCTGTCTCGCGTGTTTCCTCTCTCGCGTCCTCCGATCATTGAATAACGAATAGCGGTTTGTATAATATTTCGATTTACGTGATTACGCTCGACGCTGATAATCTATCGCGCAGTTCTTCCGGGAACTCCGGACGGAGTCAAAGTCGTGTCGGGCCGAGCGGCGTTCCGATCTTCGGTTTCGCTCTCTTCTTTTCCTCTGTTTTTTTTTCTCCTCCTTTATCTTGAACTCTGCGATAAGACGCGACGATGAGCGCTTCCGCGAGAAAAACGACCTTGCGATTTTGCACTCGTCGACGATGACGACGCCCGACCGAGATGCTGCGCGCGATTACGAGTCCAGTTGACGCAACGAACGGTTAAACCGCGCGAGATCGCGGAGAGCCGTGTTTGACGGTACGAGCGTCACGCTATTTCGGTATATTAGTCCAAGGCCAAGCTCGGGACAAAGCGCTGCGCCGAGTGTGTGTGCGTTTCGCTGACTCGCTGGGCGCGTCCCCGCATTGCCATGGAATCGCGTTTCATCGCCGTCGAGCTCGGATCTAATTGTCTGGATAATAAAAAAAAAAAAAAAAAAAAAATTTAAGTTCCAATAGGTCGGGTAAACGTCGTTGAGGCTAAACGGAAGTTAAACGCAACCACCCAGCGTACTCGCCTCCGTTGGAGTACCACTTTGTTGTATCTGCATTGGATGATTGACCGGAGCACGTGTACGGCCGTGATCGCGTTACGTTCGTTGGATAATATGCAAAGTTTCGCTGAACGTGGGAAAGGCTCCGTATAGGTACGACGCGGTGAGAGGCTCCGCGGTGTAGGCAATCGGCCGGGGGTTCCCCTTTTCATTCCGGTGCATGTGTTTGTTCGGGCTCGGGAACAATGCGGACAGTCAAGCATTATTGGCCCCCGTTCAGGCTGGGTATGTACAAACGACACTACCACCGAGACCCCGGGCGTTTATATTTACACAACGAAGAGGGGGTTTCAAAGTTAATAGAAAATTGCTCATTGTTGTGCGCGCCGCCAGGAAGGACGAAGAAGCAAAGCGGAGCTAAAAGGGCGAAGGAGGGACTAATGCGGATTTATTCTCCGGCACATAATGTCACATAAGGCTTGTACGTGTGTCTTCGCGTGCGCGACTGTGTACGGCGAGTCGAAAGGAAAAAGCCCTTGTGTAAGCTATTTCTCCTTCCGCCTCCGCCCCGGCCTCTTCTTGCATAGCGCGTCGCTGTGTGCTGTACGTGTGCCCGGTAGAATAGGCATTTTCCTCGTAACTGCGGAATTCCCCGTGCGCTCGACGGCCAAGAAATCCAGTAAAGTAAACGGCCAATAAGTTCCTCGACAATCGAGGCGAGTCTTGGATTTTATCGTGTCGTCCTCTTATCGTCCCCGTCGTCGTCGTCGTCGTCGTCGTCGTCGGGGCTTCGCCGTTGAAGCTAAACGCGCCGATTGTACGAGCTCCGGACATTGCCGGACTGCTCTCCGGCTCCTCGCGAGATCTCCTTCCACTCCGTCCGACTCTCGACGACGGTGCCCGACGGCAAATTGCCTCTTTACATTCGATACGCGCTGAGTGCTGACCCACCGACGACTATGTCGCTGCTGGTACGGGGCCAATTGAGTAATAGTACGGCGCGAACTGAACGAGCCTCACCTTGGCGTCTTTATGCACCACTTCGGGAGATTTAAGACCACGCAACGGAATGCAATACACATCGATGTTGTTATTTGCCGAAAAATAATGAAACGTTTTGTTTCTCTACTTTTGTCTCGAGTTTCTGGACCTTTTTCTACTTTTGTGTTCGACTTGACGGTGCTGCTTTTACTTTTTCAGCACGTATGAAGTATGGAAGGTGACAAAGCATTGCGATAAAAAAAAAATTTGTATGCCGGATCACGATCCACCAACAAGTTTTACATTGCAAAATAGTCATTTACGGTACTTGTGCGATAAAACTTTTTCTGACGAGTGTTGCAATCACGCGAGTTAAGAAAAAGTTTTTCCACTAGCATCGTACCAAATTTTACTTCACAAGGTGTGCAAATGGGGATTTTACTCAGGCGAAGTGTGCCTAAAATTGCATTTTTCGCACGGAGTGAAGTAAAAGCATTTTCCCAATTCTATCCATCTGTCCGTCCGTTTGTCTGTATATGTGTCCATCAGTCTGTTTGTCTGTAGGTCGGTCTGTCCGTCTGGCTCGTCCGAAATACACAATAACTTTTCTTTTTCATCGTGACAAACGAGGCTGGTACATCAAGATGGATAACCGCTATAAAAAAAAATGCACAGATTACCGAAGGAGATTCTTGTTTTTAGTCTCCGCTGGAAGTAATAGCGAGTTAATAGACGGTGGTAATGAGGATTCCGCCATTATCCTCAATTTCATTCTTACTTTCCTTCCGTGGTTATTGTACCCGATGCCCATTATCCGCCTCGACTCTGAGTTAATAATACGTGTGTAATCGTACATCGGGGGGGGGATTATAGAGGCCATTCACGACAAATACATACCTAGGCACCCAGCCAGGCATTAGTAAAAACCTATTGAAGGTACATTCGCGGAAGGTATTTTCCTCCCTTCGGCTGTTCTCGCATTATTGCTATGCAAACGAGCAGCCAGTATGCGATATAATGCTTTTCTTTCTTTTCGCCCCGCACAAGTTTCGCCACTGGCTGCCTCGGCTGTGCCAAAGACCGTCTTGACTGCGCAGTTTCGTTTAATCATTACTCGGCAATGAGCGCGATCAGCACTGGAAAGCCGATACCGGAGCGCGCGTGTAAACAAAGAATCCACAGACGCGCTGACAATCGACTATACCCGGTGTGTTTACTATTATCGCCAGAACCTTCAAGCCTTTTTTTCCTTCCCCCCTCCAACCGCCCTTTAACGAAATTTATTTAAATCGCCGTCGTATTAATATTAATTTTATCGCGATACTTCGACTAAATTAACATCAGGAGTAAAACCCCCTCCCCCCCCTGCCAGACGCGAAACGTATTGATCGTATCGAGCCTCGCGGAAGTCTCGGCCCGTACAAAAATATTCCGTCTGCGACTGACGCAAATAAATGAAGAGAGCTAAGGCCAAAGAGCTACCGGGGGTCAAAGCGTCTCTCAGCCTCTCGGCCGATCGCTTCTTAATTTATCTCCGCGGCTCTAATCGACGAAGATCGTGCTCGCGGATCGCTCGGATCCAGGAAATAAGAGGTTTGCTCCGGCTTTGGCGCTCGAAAAAAAAAAAAAAAAAAAATCTCAAAGTCACTGCGGTTCCGCCTTTCGCGTCGATCCGTCGAGGGCGAGATGCGCCAGAGGGATCGTATATCACGTGGGAGATTATTTATACGCTTGTACAAACCCCCTTCGCGCTAATGAGCTCAAGCCTGATGCTGCTACTACTAAACCCCCCCCCCCCTCCTCTCCTCCCTGCGCCCTGTGTGTAGTATGCGTGTCTGGTGCAGAGAAGAGCGGCATACCGGGAAATACAGCCGACACGATGATAGAGAGAGCCCCATCGACCGAGCGCTGTTTTTCGAGGGCGCAAAGCTCCGCGAGCTCGGCCTCTCACTCGAGCCGACTAACAGCCCTCCCTACTGTGTTTTCCTCCCTTTCGATCGAAGCGAAAGCGAGAGCTGGATAGAGGGCTAAAACCACTTCGGTCCTTGAAGCCCCCCCACTCCGCCCTCCCCCTGGACGAGAAGCGAGAAGGGTGGACCGGGGGGGATGCAACGACAAATATTTACCGATCCTCGTATTAATCCGACCCTGTGTCACGTTTCACCGATCACGATTACTCGCTACCATCGTACGGTATGTATGTGTGTGTGGGTGTGTGTATTGGACTTATACGCGGTGTCTCTCTCGTTAACTCTGAAAGCGTAGCCTTCGTACGGATAAACCGCAGCATCGATACTCTGCGGCTCATCAGTTACCCTGGTGGAAATTTATGGGAGTCGAGTTGGGTCTTGATAAGGTCCCGAAAAGGCCCTCAGGCTTGCATCAGGGCCCGATGTAACCCTCAGAAATTTCTACCAGGCCATGCTGGATGTCTGCGGTTGCTTCTTCTCGGAGTTGGGGAGAAAAAAAAATAGCGAATGGTGACGAGTTGCGCGCACTGAGAGAAGGATCTAGTAAAAATGACCAATCATCTAAGAAAAATTACCATAGCACATAGGGCACTATACGTTTAAAAAAAATTTGTTGAATCGGACTACGGGATTTTTTTAAAAATAATTTTCACTAATAAGTGACAAAATCTTTTGTTCGGGTTTGACGATAGAAACTTGTTCATTTATTTGCCGTGTCATTGACAATTTTAGTTTGTACTTTTGTTTGTAAAAATAGCGCCGGAGCGAAAATCTAACAAATAAACAATTGTGGACGTTTGTGGACAATAAATCAGAGCTGGGCAAATTCCCTAAGTACTTGAAGTACGTATTAAAGTATCAAATACTCGAAGTACTGAGCGCTGGGTAGTTCTTGAGTACTGACGTATTAAGTACTGGCAGAACTAAATTCTTGAAGTTTTGAATAGTGGGCACTGACTCAGTACTTTATGCTTCAATACGTATACAAGTACTTAGTGCATTTTGCCCAGCTCTGCAATAAATTGTTGTAAAACGTACAAACTTTGTTACTCTGTAGGGCGCCACGTATGGCGGAAAGTCTCAGATTTTCCAACAATTTTTACCATAATATCTGCGAAAAATTCATGTAAATCCGGTACTTCATACAATAGGTGACGCCTTAGTTCCCTATGTATTATGGTAATATCTCTCAAGCGATATAGTAATATTTAGTAGATCCTTCAATCAGTGTAGATATGAAATCATGATTACTATCTACCATCCTGCGCTATATATGTATACACGAATGTGAGTAAATATATATTATATAGGGTGTCTCTCTCGTTAACTCTGAAAACGTAGCCAAGCGCCTCAGTACGGATAAACCGTATCATCGATACTCGGCTCATCAGCTACCCTGATGGAAATTTCGGAGCGTTAAGCCGGGCCCTGCAAAGGCCCTGAAAAAGCTTTGTCAGGACCTAACGTAACGCCCAAAAATGTCCAACCGGTTATGTCCGATGCCTGCGACAATACCGACGGTGGTTTCTTCTCGGATTGGAGGATAAAAAAAATAGCGAATGGCGATGAGTTGCGTAGATGTCAAATACGTACCACGAGCTGCCCAAAGGGGTTGCACAACTGTGCGAAATATCACACGTGATGTATTTATGATTAAATTTTTTTTATTTATTTCTCGTCACGTTTACCGAGATTCTGTTTATCAACTGGGCGACGAAGCACAGGTCGACGCGTACAGCCTCGCTTATAAGTAACTTATTTATGAGTACGCGACAAGCTCTCGCGAAAGTTCACCAAGACGCATACAGTTTTCAATTGGACCGCGTGTTACCGAGGTCACGGTGAGTATGCGCTGGCGCACTACCTCCGCCGGCTTCTGCGTCGCGCGAGCCCCGCGACGCGCGATCCCTTCTTCTCTGTCGCTCTCTCGGTTCCCATTCGGTCTCCGTTAATACGCGACGGCGGACGGAGGGGGCAGAGACAGCGCGACTTTGTCCACTTTGCGCCTTGTCTATCGGGTAGGCGAGCTCTCTACTAAATTTTCCGCGGCACGGAGCCCTTGCGCCCCGCGTGCTTTTGTTTGGCCGCTCGTAAGGGGCTCTGCCGTACCGGTATCTGCCGACGCTCGCCGACCATTCAACCGTTTGGAGCACACATTTTTTTTCCTTTGAAAAAATTGCCATTTCGACTATTCTCAGGAAAAGATGATTTTTTTCTAATAAAAAAAATTGAGGATCGGAAAATGACCCGAAATGCTCCAAAATTTGTCCCAGTGACAATCGGAATTTCTCAAGCTGGCACGTTCGGTGGAGTTGGCTGAATCGACGGTAAAACTTTATAGGCGTCACATCGGAACCAGGCAAGGGACGACGAGACCTCGATCTGATCTCGATGCAACCCTAGCGAGAATAGGGGTGTGCAGTTGAGTTGTCTTAGCCGGCTAAAAAATCTTATCCGGCTAATGGATATTATAGTTTGGTTAAGATGGTTTGACCATTATGGATTAGATTGGTTAAGATGGTTTGACCGGCTAAAAATTAGTCGCGGCTTAGCCAGCTAAGATCGTTTGGGCGGCTAAAAATTAGCCGCAGTTTAGCCGCCTATTAATTTTTATTGTGCATTACAACGAAACTGATAAAACTAATGAGCCATCTATCTACGGTAAATAACCTGTTTTTATTTACTAATTTCTGTACTACTATTACGAGACGTATTGAGAGAGATAATTAGTTCGTGGGAATACGATTTTGAAGATCTTAAAGGTAGTCGAATCTAAGCAAATAATAGTACAGAAATTAATAAATAAAACAGGTAAAGTGCCAAAGATAAGTGTCTCATTAATTTCATCAGTTTTCTAGTAATTCACAATATAAAAAATAAATAGCTGGCTAAACTGCGGTTAATTGTTAGCCGGCCAAACGATCTTAGCTGGCTAAGCCGCGGCCAATTTTTAGCCAACCAAACCATCTTAGCCGGCTAAGACAGCTCCGCCGCCCAAACGATCATGTCCATCAGCCGGATAACATTTTTTCGCCTGCTGAGACGTCTCAACTGTACAGCCCTAAGCGACAATGACACACTGGAGCCGCGCCGGCCGACGTTGGGCGAACACCGGCCAACGTCGTGTCAACACCATCCCCGTGTGCCCAAAGATTTCCGTCAGTCACGACAGATCGTCCGCTCCGAAGTGTCGCCCGAAGTAACAGCGACGAGTTTCGCGAGAAACTTTGCCTAAACATCGCTCTTTGACTAATAGCGCAGTGTCTAGACACCGAACTCACCTGCCAGCCGCAGAGTTCCCTCGCGCCCCGTCCCCTCGGATGAAAGCGCTTTTCTGCGGAAAGCTCCACCTCAACCCTTTGCTCTAACGATCCCGTAGGACAGTGTCTGCGCGCACGTGTCTGCGTGTGTGCTCCCTTTCTCCTCTTCCTCTTCGTTACTATTGTGTTTCCCTTTGCCCGATGTCCCGCAGTACGGTCTCTCGTCGGACACCGGAAGAACGTCGGCTCTGGCGGATCCTTGTCAGGTTGCCAGGAGATGAAACATGCCGCGGGTTTGAAGAGACGCGCGCATCGGCCGCTTTGCTGCCTCCTCGGAGCTTAGTCCGCCGAGCTCGGGGGATAGCGAGGTTCCCGTCCACGCTCCTATACCCGGCTCAGGGTACAGTAGTTATTACTGGGTAAAGTATCGTCGCGCATGCGTTAAAACCCGTCTCCATCCACCACCACGCTACCTTTCGCCGCGGAGCTTCTGCCGCGCACTGTCGGCTCGTTCCCTACCTTGGCTTCCTCGCGATAGCGCTGCTGGCCTCGCCGAGTGGAAGGATCGCGGAAACTTCTCGTCTCCGCAGGCGTGTCACGAAATGATCGGCCAACTCTTTCCTCCGTCCCGCAGCCGAGAAACTCACTGGTTCGCACCGGTGGAAACTAAACACCGCGTTGACGCCGAAGGCCTCGTCTCTCCCCTCGTCCCCCTTCCTCACCCGGGAGGCGATTTCGTCGGAACGTCGCGGAACCGCGGTCGGACTCGCGACTTCGACCGATCGCCGATGATTCGACGATGGCAACGACGCTCTCACCGATGATTCCTCTTCGGCACGATACGACAAAACCCACTCACGCAGCCAGAGATACGAAACGAACTCCGTCGTGTCTGGAATCGGGGCACGACTCTCGCGTTTCACCGCTCCTCACTCCCCGCGGTGGTCTCTCCGTGCACGTGACGCTGGCACACACATGCGCCGTGCCCGATCGAACGAGCGACCGAGCCGGAAGCCATCGCGCAGATGGGCGCGGACCTCGAAAAAAAATCTCTGCCCACCTCGGAACGGCACTCGCCCTCACGTATATCGAATAAATCCCGTCGTAATCCCGTTCGATTCGGTCGAATAAAATTATCAAACGGAATATCGGAACTAGGGGATTCCCCCGGGGCGCGCCCGTTAAATCGGCTATAATTGCCGGGATTAATGGGCGCTCTTTTAATATCGAACTTCCCGATGGAGACTGCTTGTAAATTTTTTACAAGTGACTGTCGGGCCGCGCGGGAGGACACGCCGTTAAAATATAACGTTAATTTATCGGATGGTCGGAGAGTTACGAGAGCCGACAGATTATGGGACAGCTCTACTTCCTCGGGCTGGAGCGCGCGGTGGCTGAGAAGTGTCGTGGTCCACGATAATGCATGCGAGTATACCTATATGTGCGTATGTGCATATGTGTATACATAACGGCAGGTAACGTATGACGTATCGTTCGCTCTCGTAGACCAGCAGACGTTTCCGAAAAATGAAATACTGGAACAATTCGTGTGCTATAATAACGCGGGATTTATGTACTGCTGCCCCCTCCCCCTCCCCCCCCCCCTCCTCCTCCCACCCAATATCCTCCTCACTCTGTCGTTCGCGTATACGCGTGTCCCACGAGATTTATGCACGATCCTCGCGGACCTTCCGAGCCTTCCGTACGGCACCGAGCACTCTCGATGCGTCCCGAATAGCCGTCCAAACTCTATGCGACACACTCTCCGATATTATATTGCACGGTGAAATTGATTTAGTGTATAGTTGTCGAGTAACCGGAGCGTCGAGGAGTGATGTCTATAGTTTTTCGAGCGAGGGCCTCGGTGGAACGACGCTAAGTTGGCGGTCGAATGATCCAGGGATTCGCTATCGGCGTGGAAAAAAATATACCGGTTGTAGATTTGCATCGATGAATGACAATTTTGCTTCCTCGTGGAGGAAGCTTTGTTTTTTTTTTTTTTAATATCTTCGATCTTTTTTGGGAGAAAGTGGAGAGATATTTTCAAACAGCGATCCCTCAGCGTCCCGATTGAATATTACGAAAAAAAAACCGGGTGCCAATTGTGTTCCACGGGGAAAAATACACGAGGGCACTTCGCGGTCTTGAAAAGTGGCAAAATCACGATAAATGGTCATAATATTTTTGAAGTAAAAATAGAATGTAAAAAAAATGCTCTGGATCACATATTGTGGATTACATATCCATTTGTTTTTTGGCGGTACAGTAGACAAATGAAGTAGAACAATGAAGCTTTGTTAAGCGGTATAGCGTGATACATTATCGTAAAAATTAGCTTATATTTAAAATTATTATTATACATCTTTGAGGAATAACGTGATACATGTATTTTTGTGATGTTCAACAGTAACTTCAAATCTTCTTAATCATGAAATTCACAATTTTCGTTTGGCCAAATTTTTTTAAATGTCAGAGATCGTTGATTGGCCAACATCATACGAGCACGTTAACAATGGGCTGGTCTCTCTCTTATCGAGTCTTAAAAGGGTTCCTAATTTCTTTTTCACCGGAAGTACATTGTGCTTACGCTCAGAGGTGGAAAAGCTGGCCGTTGAATCCGTAACGCACTAGACTGCGAGACTAGTAGATTAACGAAAATTAATTTTGAATACGTGTGTATTTGCTTGGTTGAGAAACTAATACTAGTACTGTGAAACTCGTACTGTGAAACTAGTACTGTGTAAGTCAATGCGAGCTCGAGTGTTCTTGAATTGGCTTGTTGTTTCCCAGATAGCCAACCATAGCACACTCAAACAAGGGCAATTGCTTGCCATGAAGCTTTGCTGTTTGCTTGCCCGCAATATTGCAACAATAGTTTCTAGCACGAGATTGCAGCATATTGGTAGCAAAAATCCAACAATGGTTGCTATAAGCTCATTTCTTATTCTTAACAGCCGCGAAAGAGATCAAAATTCCGGATGGTCCATTTGTGTATTATATAAAATACGGTACACAAATGGACTAGCACTGATCCTTAGAATTGCATTTTTGTGAGAATCGATTCTGCCTCTTAAGAAAAATTCCACCCAAAATAACCATGACTCAAGCAAATTAATCTTCGTAGTGAGACGCAAAGCACCAGCACCGTATTGATAACTTGCTGACAATATGCTCCTAAGAATTTCATCACTGAATGCTGGAAAAAACATAGGCAAATGCGGACGCACATGCTGCAATTTTGCCATCCCGTGCGGACATGTGCTGTCTATTTCCTGACGGGTTGTTGGCAAAATGCTACTGGGTTGTAGCGCGCAACAATACTCGAATTTCATGCAATAGTTCGGATGGTAGAAACTTTATCCGAACCAGCAGCAGTTCGGATAACAGAGGGTTCAAGTAATGGGTTTTCGGATAATCGAGGTTCTACAGTAATTGTATTTAAAAAAACATTTTTTTTTGTGAATGAACATCATCCAGCCCTCATGTAGAAGAGAGCATCCGACGGTATCGTCTCGGCTGCTGTGTAAACAGCTTGACCTCAGTTCAGCCTCGGGTGTTTCTACGAGCTCGATAAGAAATCTAAGCTGGCTGAAACGCGCGATAGTGATAAAAATGATTGTATTGCCTCGGTGATAACGATTGCACTCCCGATGCGCAGCCAGCATCGTGGCCCTCACCCCCCCCCCCCCCCCTCCCCTCGCCCACCTTTCAGCTATACGTCTTCTCGATAATGCGCTCAGTGCGTGACGTCGAGCTCCGGCGCCGGAATTCATGGGATTGTGCGGGTGATTTACTGCAACCAGCCGCGACGAATGGTCCACGCGTATATCGATCAATCCATGAATTGATGCTGCGGTCTGAACTTGGCAGATCGCGTTGTTCGCATTGAAACCCCCTCTCGCACAGCGCGGAGCTCTGCGATATGCTTTCCACGCTATTGCTTTTCCAATCCCGGAAATATTTCAAGTCGACGTTTATTCACGAGAATTATATCAACACGACGATTGATACCCGATTAAATATCATTCTCTCGTCGTTACAACTGTCGAGTGTCGTTGCGTCGTCGGTTTAGCAAAAAAAAAAAAAAAAAAATCTCTCTAATCGATACGCGCCGAATTATTTTTATTCGCCGCCGGCGAGCCGAAAAATTGGCACCGGGTTGTTTTATTCAATGGCGTTAATATTTCGGCGTTCGTCGTGGATTCTCGCAGAGTCCACTTTTCGTTTTGACCCGCATGCGCACCGAATTATTTTAATTTCCCGTCGGCGAGCCGAAAAATTGCCGACTCCGGTTGGTTTATTCAATGACGTTAATATTCCGGTGTTCGTCGTCGATTCTAGCGGAGTCGACTTTTCTTTCTGTATGCGCGCCGTGTCGCGCTGGGTTGATAATAAAAAAAAGATCTCTCATTCCGGAATCGTCGGGTCATGGGGTGGAGTTTTATAGTGGTCTGTATACCGAAATACAAACGTTTCGGAGCCGAACGAAAAATGCAGTAAACTGGTGTATCGGGTGAAAGAGAAAGAGACGGGGTGGGAGCTGCAGGAACCATAAAGTGTTGGGTCATACGCAGCCGCTGGCCATGGTACATGGAGTTCGAGGGCTCTCGGGCTTGTCCATGAAATTTTCACATCCGGTGATTGACGACTCTGGCTACACGGGCTATAACACTCGTAAATTTTATAACATTTATCGGTTATAAAATAACTGGTGAATCGTCACGAGGATACATCCGGCTAGACTCGACGTATATCCTCGCGTTTCTTAATCGCCGAAAGGTCGAAGGGTACTTAAATCGAACGCGTTTTACGCTCTTTATCAGAGGCCGCTCGCGCGCGAGTATCGGCAATATCGCGACGGCGACGCAGCCATCAAGGAAAAGTTACGCGAAAACACAAAAAAACGTTTTCTATTTATTTATACCGGTAAAAAAATATTTTAGCAAAAAAAAGCGCGCGCTGCGAATATAAAAGAATCTGGGAGTGTAATTTTGGTATAAAAATCGAAGATATCAGAAAAATGATATGGTGAAAAAAATTGAACTCGCTTTACAATTTGTGAAATTCGTAACTGTAATTTTTTTACACGGTCGTAGTGGATGGGATTATTCGTTACGATATATTTTTCTCGCTAAAAAAATAGTAATAATAATAAAACACGTTTATTTTAGGCTCGATATGTGATTTTCTCGCTTCAGCAAAAATGAAAATTCGAAGGGCCGAACGTCCTTAAATTGACCGCGTTTTACGTCCTTTATCAGAGGTTGCTCGCGCGTGAGTATCGGAAATACCGCGATGGCGACACAGCTGCCAAGGAAAAGCTTCGCCGATTTCAAGCAACAACAAAAAAAACGTATTGCATTCATTTTTATCGTAAAAACAATAATGTAATTCAATGCGCTCGATTGTCCGTTTCGGCATGAAAAAAAAGAGCCAGTTTCGAAAATAAAAAATGCTGAGAGATAAATATTTAGATAAAAATCGGCAATATCAGTTAAATAATATTGAAAAAAGAAAAAGATTAAACTCGTTAAATTGCAATTTATAAAATCCGAACCTGGGAATTTTTTCACACATTCACAGCAGATAGGATTATTCGCACGATGTATTTTTCTCGTTAAAAAAAAAATTAATAATATAACGCACTTATTTTGTCAGCTCGATGGAAAGGTGTAATAAAACGTATTTTATTCATTTTTATCGTTAACAAAAATGTAATTCCATGCGCGCGATTATTCATGTCCGAATTGGTAACATATGAAAAAAAAGCCCCAGGTTCGAATATAAAAAATTCTGGGACACAAATATTTAAATAAAAATCGACAATATCAGGGAAGAAATATAAAAAAAATAAAAAAATTGACCTCGTTTTACCATTCGTAAAATTCGATCCTAATAATTTTTTAACACGTTCGCATCGGCTAGTATGATTCGCACAATGTATTTTGTCTCGTTTGAAAAAAAAAAATTAATAATAAACCACGCTTATTTCGTAAGCCCCGTGGAAAGGTGTAATAGCTGTCGAATATGACCATGCACGAGATGCAATTTTCCCGTGTCAACAAAAATGAAAATGAGGGTGCCGAATAATTCAGTGACCGATGCCGCGCTCCGAATAATTTCCACTTAATTACATTTGAATATTTGATTCGTTTGCGATGGTTTAACACACACACGAGAGTCGGCGAGGAGAGCGGGCTAGATAAATTTCAACCGTGTTGTAGTTTGAAGTACGTAGTTGGAATATCCCAACAGGCAGCGCGAAAGTAAAACACGAACTTGCTGGTGAATCAATGATCGCGCACGTCGGCCCTCCGCGTGTCTCTCTCTGTATGCTCCATCATCTTAATTGATCGCGTCTACGGCCCTCCTCCAATCTCTTTGAGTTGCCGGCTCTCGTTACACGTGTTCCTTTATCCCGGTGCTTTCCCGCCTCAGTCATCGCCCGGAATTTCATCCCCCTCGCGTTTGCCTCGGGGATGAAAGCATCAACGGCCCTCTTTCTTTTTTGTTTCCGGTACGTGTGAAGCGCCGACTGCGCTAGGATTATTGTCATTACGAAGCTTCCCATCCGTCCATACATCTCGCAGTCCCGGCAAACTTTCACTCGCACTTTCGCACTCGGCGCGCCGGTAATGAAATGCCCAAGTTTTCTTTTTCCATCGACGATCGCAGCCCGTTTTTTCCGTGCACCCGAAACGTCGATTTATTTTTTCGAGAGACTATTTCTTTTTCATCCCGTCGAATCACACGGGAGGGAAGAGAAACCCTCAACGGGGCGGGGAACAACCGCCCACGCTTTTCCCCGCTCGTTCTGTTATCGTTGGATGGCTCTCTTATCAAAAATTGGTGCGGTTAAAAAATAAACACACGTAC
Source organism: Ichneumon xanthorius (assembly GCA_917499995.1). Lineage (NCBI taxonomy): Eukaryota > Metazoa > Arthropoda > Insecta > Hymenoptera > Ichneumonidae > Ichneumon > Ichneumon xanthorius. The sequence continues at coordinate 19,145,368 of OU824202.1, read as the reverse complement.
CCGGAAGTCCATTTGCGCCCCTTCCCCCCCCCCTTCGGCCCCCGCGGCAGCATCGGGAATGGAAGGCGCGCAGTATCCGCTCCCCCTTTTTCTGGGCCTCTGCCGTTGCCCTCGAGTTCTTCCCCATCTCTTCCCTCCCCCCCCTCCCCCCCCCCCTCTCCCGGAATGAAAGCCACACACAGTCTTGACGCCTTCGAGGCTCTCGCGGGACATCGAAAAAAAGAAAACAACTCAAGAATTTTCCCAACGAGCCTAGGGACGGGGGAACAGCTTGAATCGGCCGTGTTGCCGAGGGAGCCTCGAGGCTGTGCGCAAAAAAAAATTCGTGTATTTTCCTCCGGCCCCGCAGCCGAAATTGGTCCACAAACTCGTATAATTCCCCCGCTATGTGTCATCAATTTTTCAACGCTTTTTTCGAACGGGCGCTTTAAAGGTCGAACGTTCAACCCCCGGTCGTACGAATACCGTGTGAAACAAATAATAACAGCGATGATGACAATAATCATTTTTTTTTATTGCGTCTATTTAAAGCTGAGGCAGGCTTACACTCACGAGTAATTTCGGCGATATTGACAGAAGCCACGCCTGACACGACCTGGGTCTAAGGCTGCCGGGACTCTCGTTTGACGATTTTGAATAAATTATTTCTTCGGCTGATAATTGAATTTGGGGTAATTAGTTTAAGAACTGGTAAACTACAATTTTGTGGTATGGTAATAGACTCGCTCGACTAACACTTATTAATTATGAGACGATCACAGGGATTCGACTAGAAGACTCGAGGAAATTGAGAGAATTCGCTATATTTTACAGAATAGATGGAGAGATATAGAGGCGAAAGAGAAATCTGTTTATTTGTCTTATGTGGGATTTTACTAACCAGCGAACCACAAAATTCTCTTGACAATAACAGCTTTGATTCGATGAAATAAGTTAATATAGAACGTGTTATAAATTCAAGACCTATTAATTATGAGAGGATCACTGGGGAGGTTCGATTCGAAGACCCGAAGAAATGGAGAGAATTTTCAATATTTCGTAGTGTAGACGGAGAGATGGAGGGGAGGGGGGAAAAGGGCACGTCGACTGAAAATACGTATTGGGGCAAAACGGGCATCGTCTGAATTTTCTTATACATGACTTGTTCCAGTTTTCCCATGTTCTTTATGAAAGAAACGTGTTAACAAATTATTCATGAAATATATATGAGTATATATATCGATCGAATTGAAATTTTTTTGAATATTTGTTCAGAACGTTATTTTCGAAAATTGTTGAGTGAATTGAAACTTGAACAGGGTGGCTATGACGACAAATAAGTCGATCACATAGAATTGTTTTATTTTAAACCATTTTCTTCCGATTTTAATGATAACATTTTTTATTTAAAAATTTAAAAAATGTTCAATGATGAAAAGACGTCGGCTTATAATGAAAAACCAATTAAGACAAAATGATAATTTTTAGATGTGGTGCCCGTTTTGCCCCATCTCCCTATATAGGCGAAGTACAAATCCGTTTATTGGACTCAGGTGAGAATTTACTATCCAGCGAATCACACAATTTACTTACCAATTACAGTTTTAATTCGACGAAATGAGTTAAAACAGAACGTGTTACGAATTCAACAATCAATTTAACAGAATATGTAACTATTCGCGACTCCCCGAGGGCTTGCTTGTCGCCTCTATCGCGGTTATCGGGCAATTGATTTTGTCTCTCATCGTGCGGCCGACGATGCGGATCGATGGGAGTTGATAATTCAGTCCATCAGAACCTTCCTTCATTCGTAAAATGTTAAGGTCTTTTTCGAGCCTGCGACGTTGGCCAACATTACAAAACGAAAAACGAAATCACAGATCATTTCCCAAAACTTATATGGACCATTTTTAAATAATATTTACATAAAATTATTGATAGATTGATAATTGTATGTCGTGGATCCATGATGGGTGGTAAAAGACTTAGAATCGAACGTGTATTGAAATGAACCTAAAGCGAGGTTGTGTTTGGTTCTCTAACCGCATCGCTTTCGACCGGAAACGTTGTCGAGCACTGATAATTTGGTTAAATTGATAGACTGCGATGACAAAATGAACTTTGCATCGATAAATCATTGAGTTTACACGGTAAAGTACGGTTTTCGCATTTTTTACACAATCTTTGATGGTTTGTCCACCCAAAGCTAGTTTTTCAAAGCTCCAAGTTAGCTTGATAGTAGTAAATTATTGATATTTTATCCCGGAACCGACCGACTCCAATGTTAGAACATAGGCTGATTCGGTCAAAGTAGTCAACTTCTAAATTGTGTTACAAATAAACTACACGGTCAAAATTGCTCAGAATTCGAGAACAGACGCGTAGACTGTTCAAGTAGAACATATAAAAAAATTGAGACCTTAAGTTGCATTTCGTTCGACAGTCGATCCTCCTTAACCCTTCGAGCGATACAAGAAATTACACTGAGAAAAAGGATAGTATTTTCTACTGTACCAATAGTTCCCAGGTGGAACGTCTATATAGATAGTGTTTGATAGTATATATTCAATTGGTTAAAATATAATTATAGTTGTAACCATGATTTTTTGTCACTGCCGTAACTATAAAATGTAAACGTTCCCCCTGGGAACTATTTTTTATGGTAAAAAGTCAGTATTGTTGTATTTACTATGTCATTTGTTCTCAGTGTAGTTTAATAACTTGAATTCTGAGCGAAAGAAGGTGGAACATTATCCCAACCTGACGCAAAGGGTTAACGGAGGGTTTGGGAGCGGAATCGAGCACCAATGTGAACTCAAGACCGCGAATTTGGCTTTGCATTCGCGAGGCTCGCTCGAAATTTTTCGTCGATTAAAGCGAAATTGGGATATCGGTGACTGTCCGGGTGGGTCGCGGGCATTCCGCGTACATTTGTACGTACAGTAATGGCAGCGTATTCCCCCGTCGGTCACCCCGGCCGCGCGCCTCTTCCCCTCTCCGACATTACAAACGAGCATGGAATCGTTACAAACGCGGTGCTCGAGCTGAAAATTTCCACGTCGGGGCATAAATATCTCGTTTTATCGCGCTGGCAGAGTGCAGCGTCCCCGAGCGTTACCGGTGCCATCGGGCCATTGGCGGGGAATAGCGTGGTGGGTCACTGGCGTGTACGCGGCTGATGGCCGTGCACGTACGTCCCCATACATACCGGATACAGAGCCGGGCTATGCCCGGCGTGCCATGCCCGAAGCCACAAGTTTTACGGCTTTGGCACGGTTTCCCGCTGACCCGCTCTTATCGCTCTTGTTTTAATTTCCATCATTTTCAATCACGACTTTTTGCAGGCCGCGCGCCGACGGGCCAGAGCCGACGCAGCCGGGATGGGAGCCAGCAACCACCTCCTGGGGGGGCCGCGTCGTCGACGTCGTCGCGACCGGGGGTGGCCGCTGGCGCGGCTCTCGCCGTACGGGAATTCGGGAGATGCGGTTTCAAGATATACAACCGAGCGAGCCAACCTTTCGGCGGTAGAAGGAGGCGATATCCTCGACGGCGAACCGGCTACTTCGATAGGGAGCGTCTCGATGGAGTCTCCGACACCCGGTCGCCGCTTCGCATAATCATTCCACGGGGTGAGAGATTTTATTTATTTACTTTTTGTTTCCCTCGCTTTTACAATCCCGCGATGGAAAACAGCGGAGCGCCGTCCCCGGGAGGTCGATCGTCGTAATCCCGGAGTAAAATAGGCAAAGTTCGCCGGGGTGTGAGGATGACGTGACTTCGATAAAAGAATATCGTCGAGGAGCGCGAAGACCGTAAGGAAGGCATCGCCTCTGGGACACGCCCCGGTCCGATCATCGCCTAGATTCGCTCCCTTTGTGCAGTCGCACATCTTATTTTTTTCACACCGTCGCGCATAAGGATGTCGGTCGTCGAGGCATTGGTCTCTCGTCTCTAACCAGCGAGCGGGAGGACATCGCCCTTATGCCGCATTTACGCGGAAGCCACGACCGCTACGGAACGATCGGTTTAATAGCCGTACACTGGGAGTGATAGTGGAACATTTTTTTTTATTCTTCTTCAACTTTTTTTTTTTTTCTCTCTTTCTCCTCTTTCACCTTTCTACAGTATTTCCATCGATCCCGCAAGCGGTAATATATTTATAAGGCCAGATGCGTATAGAACGAGTCCACGCGGAGCTCTCTATCCGGGCTGCGCCGCGACGGCTAGCTTATAGTTTAGTGGCAAATTGGATGACTGCGGGAGGTCGGGTGAGCCGTGCCGAGCTCTCATCCAGCTGGGCGTCCCGGGTCGATTCCGACTAGAAGTCACCTGGCTCTTATTTGATGAAAGGCCGATAGCTGCGTACCAAGAGGCGGTGGAAGATGATGAAGAAGAAGAAGTTGAAAGTCGAGATATAGTTGAGCGGGTTGGGATCTATTAAAATGGATAACGTGCTCGGTCAAAGTCTCGGGTAAAACTTGGCCCGACTCTCCACTTCCACTCCTCCTCCGTGGCAGCAGAACCGACTCGTTGTGACGGATGCTCCTTCTATGATTTATGAATTCAAATGAACCCCCCTCACCCCCCCCCCCCCCTCCGCGCCGTTCCGAAGCTCCCGCACACCTACGCGAGAATAAAACTCATATATTCCCACCCACACCTACACGCACCACTAAATATCCGCGGAGCCCCATCTCGTGACCCGTAATACTCGTCGCGTGCGTACGCGCCCCTACCCCCCCCCCTTTTCCCGTACACGCCTCGGGCGTGTGTATACATTTTAGTACAAAAATGAAGCAAATGCGGGGTAAAAAGAGAGGAGGAGAAAAAAAAAATAAAACCAACAAAAACTCCTAAAAGCATTATAGAGGGAAAAAAAGCGGAGACAAACGGTAACGGGCGGGTATTAAAAAGTCGTGCTGCGTGGCGGGGTTGTTGCGTGAGGGTAGGGAAAAGTCGACTGCTCCTGTCAGCGTCGCTACAGGTGAGATAAGCGCCCGGACGTCGCGGTTGTGCGATGTAATCGCGCGTCTACGCACGCGGGGTGTGTGACGCTGGTTTTTTGTTTTATTAGCAATTTCTTTTTTTTTTTCCTCCCCATACGTGGGCGCGAGGGTGGAAGAGATATACGCGGGACGACGAGACGGAGGGCCCGTGGATTTTCGCTCCCCGGCACAGCGAACCGCCGATGAGTGCGGCCACTGAATTGCCTGGCATTATGCGAACGGCCATACAGAGTCGTATTTGCCTCTTTGTTGCAGTCGGGAACATTGTTTCTTCTCGTGTTTCACAATGCACTGCGTATAGGTATAACGTATCCGTTCGCGGACCGCTGGAAACGCAGCGAGCGCGCGTGGCTCGAGGGGATGAATATCGCGATTCTGATGGCGATGATGGAGAAAACTCGTCGGACAACCCCCTATATCCGCATTTCTATCGTTTACAATGCTCGCATGCGTCTCTGTTTCTCCCCCCTCGTTCCGTTCACCAAACACGGGAGAATTCGAAAATTTCGCTCAAACTCGTTCAACCCAGCCGATACGAAGCCCCTGCTAGTTATGAATTATAAACAACGAAACTTGCCGATTCGCCCGCGCCAGAGATCATCAGTCTTGCTTCATCAGCTGCCTTCGTGGCAGCCGCCCCCTCCGCGCACGTTGCGTAAACACCGAAACGCTTTTCCACCCGGCATTTCCGTGGAAATGTGAAAGATCGGAGTCAAGACGATCTCCGGCACCTGCCGCGCCAGACACCTGCCGATAGTCCCGAGTTATGTACTCGCCCCTCACCTGTTTCCGAAAACTACACCATGTGTTCGAATTAATTCCATAAAAAAGGCAGAGCAAGTGAAATTACCGCGGTCGGTAACAAAAAGTGTAATCAACTTTCTCTCTTCTTCGACGCAAAGTCGCGTGTGCGATGAAACCGAGAGTCTCGTCGACAGCGGATAGCGTGTCAGCTTCCGATGAGACTCCTCTTCCGAGCGCGCACGATCGGTAACCGTGAAAAAAGTTGATTACAGTTTTTTGATACCGACCGAGCGGGGAAGGGCGGCGTTTCTTCGCCCGGTCTTAATAACAGTCTGCACGATTCGTTTACGAGCCCGGATTACCATTTTCCTCCGAAACGGCGGATGAGCTATTATTATCGTATCAGGACGCCGAGGTGGGGATGCGACGCGTCATCGAATACAGTTATCGATCATCGATGCGGTCTCTCTTGCCGGCGATCTCGAACCCTCTCCACTGGGTCTCTCATTAAAGACCACTTTGAGCTTTGTTCGTGTTTTTTCTTGGCTCGAAGCTCTCGCTAATCTGGCCGGTTTCTATACAGTATACAAGTAGGGGGGTTGGGGCTGCAACGCCGCTCGGGTAGGCAGGTTGCAGGCTCGCCCGTCGAGGGGTATGCGATAGGGGGGCGCTTCGGCGAGCCGGAGCGGGCGTCGAGCAACCATGGGAGCCTCGATGGTAGTCGCGCCGCGATATAGTCCGCCGTGTGCCAGTGGTCGTACGGCTGGTGGAAAGCCCCGACTGCGCAGATCCCGGAGAGTCTTTCGCCCGACGGGAACGTCGACGAGACCGCGGGTACGACGAGAGAGAGCCCGAGTATACGCGTTACCCGCAACTCGGAATCAGTGCGGATCGGAAGCTCCGGTCTGCAGTACACGCGGTGCTCTCTACCCCCGAAATCTCGGAACGCTCGTTTCCTCTCGTATCACTCTCTTTCCTCTCTCTCTCTCTCTCTATCTTTCCTCCTACTTTTATCTATCTATTTTTTTTTGTATTTTCCTTTCTCTATCCCATCTTTATCAGCCGACTTCTCTATCTCGAGCTCCTCGTCCCTCTTTATCTACCACACGATATTCTTGTCGTTGTTTTTTTTTTTTTTTTTTTTTTTTTTTCTGAAATACACAATTTCTCATTCGTCCCAAAGTCCGCCCATCGAGTCCCCTCTTCACCCCGGGCCTCTTCTCCCCGACCCCTTCCCGAATCTCGCACGCGGCCCACCACTCTCGCAACCGCCGGAGGCTGAAGCCGGAGAGGCTCTCTCCTTCTCACCGTTGGCCCCACGACCGACCCTCCGATCAGTTACGTTCGAGACACCGTGCCCACCGGCTGTGTCTCGCGCTCTCCTCATTATTCCTCGTCTCCTCTCGGCTCCGCCGGATCACCCTCGAGGCCTTCCACCCTCGTGGCTGCTCCGACATCGCTCCGAACATCTCGCTCGACCGGACTCTACCCTCGCTTCGGAAACAAAAACAACAACAAAAAAAAAAACACTTTTTATTAAACACACGGAGTTCGTGCGTGAGCAGCTAAATTCGCGATAATCGCGAGAAGAGAGATTGGGCTAATGTGATAGCAGAAAAAAAAAGGAAACTCTGAGGCAGTGCCCGACGTTGTATCTAGATACATACATAAATAAATAAGTATCACGCGATAACCGTACTTGCAAGTTTACGAACGCTATTATACCCTTTTACCTGGTGCGTTACCCGGGGGAATCGCGGGGGTTGTGCGCGGTCACGTGGATTAAGGCCGCACGCGGGGTGTGTTAAAGCCGGTATAGTAACAGCGGAGCTCCGCGGCTGGGCGGGGGTGGACGCGGAGGAGAGAGTGACGGTACACGTCCGATCGGAGTGTAATGACGGTGATGGTAGTGGTGTTAACCGGCCGAGCCCCCTGCTCGGATACCGTGATTCGCCGGCGTTGTGCGACGACGGGAGAATTTCGCCGCTCGAATTGATAAGCCCGGCGTGATAACGCCACTCCGGGGCCGGTATATCACGGCTGACTGATCCAGTGTAAAGAGGCTCAGGTGCGCGGAGCGGCGAGCGAGTCCCGAGCCTCGTGCGTGCACACGCGTGCCGAAACGCCGCGCGTTGGACCGTCGGGGAGAATTGAGAAAATTTCATTTTTAGAATTTTCTTTTTTCGTCACGGCGGATGGGTCGTCGATGGGCTTTGATGGCGAGGAATCGACGCAGGTGATACCCGGCAAGAGGCAACGCTTGGCCCGAGCGAGGGAAGAGTGATCGAGCTTTTTCTTTGCGTCGATCGGAAGAAGACTTTTTTTGTCAAAAGGCCGTGAAATCGAGACTGGTGCGGGTCGATGTTCAGGAGTCCGGCACCTGGAATCAATCGACGTGAGTATGAGAATGTAATTTGATTTAAAATGTGTGAATATCTTGGGTCGGTGGGTACAGATTCGGGGATCGAAGATCTGCAGCCCACGGAATGAAAGTTTATATGCGGAAAGTATTTTCGAGACACCAAAATCGGCGATGTCGTGTGTTCGATATTTTAGAGATAAAAAATTGGTAAATAATTTATCTTCGACTTACACTAAAATCAAAGATATCTTGTGATATCAATCACAACTAATTTTTGCAAAATCTTGATGTTTGATATGTCAATATTAAACAAACATTTTGTAAACAATTTATTATCGAGATACACTAAAATCGCCGATATCGGGTGATCGATATATCAGACATAAAGATTAAAAAATAAAAATTGATGTCAACGTACACTAAAATCAACGATATCTTGTGATATCGATTACAATTAATTTTTGACAAAATGTTTATGTCTAATATATCAGACATTATGCTTTATTATCAAACATAAACATTTTGAAACCAATTTATTATCGAGATATACTAAAATCAGCGATATCGCGTGATACATATATCGAACATAAGAATTCAGTAAAAAAAAAAAATCTTTTCGGGTTACAGCAAAAGTTGTTTTCACATCACAGATACATTATCAGAAAAAAGTGCCACACATGTTTCGTTTTCCCACGTGAGTACACAGACGTACACGCGTCTATAGCCCGAAGTCGAGAAAGGCAACGAAGTACTCAGCAGTAACGACGTAATGACTACATAAGGCAACGGGGACTTATTATTTATAACGCGGAATCGAAGTTCCAACCCTATCATCGAGTTGTCGCTTTAGTCCTAAAACATGCACGGAAGTTATAGAGAGCATCGTTATAATCGTAAAGAAAAAAATGACAAAGAAGGACCTGAAAGCACGAGTCAGCAGATTATAACATATATATAGCTCTCGTTTTTTTTTTCACAGAAATGTTATCCTCCGTCGAGATTCTTGTCTCTTTTTGCGTTTATAAACCACGAGAGGTGGATGAGAGAGAGAGAGACTTTTGTGACAAAGGCGAGTCGGAAATATAGTTGTAGGGGCACTATAGTGGAGGCACGGCGTCAAAGCGCGCTGAGTTGGTCGCGAGTGACACTCAACTCTCAAGTACGTACGTATACACCGGGGGACGATGGGAGTGGGGGGGGAGGGGGTGGAGAATGGCACACCGGCGCTGGGCCGGTGGAGCAACATCAGCAGATAAAGCCTCGGCCGACGGCTTTGGGAACTCTTCATTAAATTCATCATTATGTGTGCGTGCATGAAGAAATGGAGAGGTTCGTCGTTATAAGGGAGATTCTCTTGAGAGGAGCAAGAAAGAAAGCAAAAAAAAAAAAAAGAAAAAAAAGCCAGCAACTCTGAGAGCAACGAGGAAGAATTGTCGAAGCGACGACAGGAGAATGAATCGGAGCGCGGTGCTCGAAGAAAAAAACCGGTGGATTCGTCGCGGTCGAGGACTGCGCGCATCCCTTCGCGAATTCCCATTGCGTCTCTGGTACCTCGCAGAGACGCACTTCACGAATATCCGCAATATCGCACAAAGCCGTCCACCCATCGCTCTGCCGCGTAAGAGCAACGTGCGATTCGCGGAAATTATGTTGCCCGCGGAGAGAAGTTGACGTTCTTCGCTGGCCGGGCCTTTGAGTCGGGCGCCCCCCCCCCCCCGCCCCCCTTGAGATTTACGAGTCTGTGATTAATTTCCTTCGTCGAGTACGCTGTAACGCTAAAGAATAATGAAGACTTTCACACCGAGCGCCGTGTAAGTCGAGTCTCTGAGAGGTTGGAAATTCTTTCTTTTTCTTTTTTTTTTTAAATCCTCTCCACCTCTGCGATCTATCCAGTTGACGGAGTGTCTTTAGAGCCAGCCGGATCGAGTGTTCGATGCCCCTCTTCGTTCGCGTATCAAACGATAGGAAAGAAGAGTAGAAGTACCCACTCGGCGGGGAAAAATGTATTTAACAAACGACACCACTTACCGAGAGGAAAAGCTCTTCTCGAGTTTTCCTTTTTTTAGATTTATTTTTTTGCGACATTCAATTGGGACAGTATATATAAGCAGATATACGGCATTGTGATTTATACAGATGAGCGCGTCAAAGCCGTGCAGCCGAGTAGCTTTATACTTTTTATTAACAGTGCTCGGCGGGGAGGGGCGAAGAGGAGGGGGGGGGGGGGGGTTTAGGTTTTATATAGAACATCAGCACTCCGCACCCCTTTTTCCATTCCAAGGTACACGATTTTCAGCTTATCGATTAATAGCCAGAGAGGAAATGGGTTTCTCATTCCTTCTAAAGCTCTTTTTTTATCTCCATCTCCCTCCCTCTTTGTACTTCGTTCTCGTCGTCTTGAGAAATGAATTAGATTGCCCGCAGCAGTGCCGGGCTGCAGGCTTTTCCTCGGGACGACACTCATCTCGCTCTCCCGTCGATCCAACGAAAGCAGCCGAACGCGCTTTCTTCGCGAATCTCCTCTTATTTCGCCCGCCTCTTTACCGGAACCCCCCCCCCCCCCCCTCCGTTAACCGCGGGTCGTTCTCCTTTCATTGTCATTAGACTCTTTCCACGGTTCATTACTGTTTTAGACTCTCCCTTCCGAAAAGGCGGAACGATTTGACGCCGGGAGTAAAAGCCCTTCTCTCTCAACCCTTCCAGACCCGTAATTTCGTGAACCACATTATCCCCTCCGGCGGCCGCACCGATGGCAATTCGTCCTTTTAAATACAAATTTTCATCCGTACCCCCGTCGCTTAAAGTCGCACTTTTTATTCGTGCCCTCCCGTCGGTACGACGAATCTCCGTTCCACACGAAACCACGATTCCTCAAAGGGTTGATACCTCGACAGGAAATGGTTTTTGTGGAGCCCGCGCTGCGAGCGCGAGGAATGAATTAGACGCCCCCCCGTTGGCCCTTTACCAACTCGCGCGGACCCCCGTCGGTTCGACACGGGACTTCCTCATCTATATAATCGACGTTCTCTCGCCTCCGCTCTCGTACGAATTTTATACCAGTCTCTTACATATTTTACGGGAGTCTCGGGGAACGCGCCCCTCCCCGGGACGACGTTGGACGCGGTCCTATTGAGAGAATACGTCACAGATCGCCGTTTCTTAATGGTGGGGAGTGGCGGAGGGCATGTTGATAGCAATGGTTCAGGCCTATTCATATACTATTCATCTATTAGGTATCTATTCATATACAGATTCGAAGCTCCTTCAACTTGTAATATCTTCGAAAATCTATGGGCACAGCTCGATTTTTTTTAATGCGTCCTTAATAATATTGCAATGTTATTTTAGAAAAAAAAAATCTAATACAGTAGTCTGAAAATATATATTTTTTTAAAAAGAATGTTCCTTTTCATGCGGCACAATATGCAGCTCATGCTAATTGACACAATTTTAAGCTCATGAAAAAATTATTAGAAATTGTTTTTAAAAACTTTATTCGTTGCTTTATAACACTTGTGATTTTTAGTTCAAAGAGTAGAAAAGTCGTTGTGTGACGTATTCCCTTAAGGGCATGTGATACATACGTATCGACGCTCCTACGGTAACAAATCGCTTTCCCTATTTTCCCCGTGATGGTTGATGCTTCAACCAAAATCAAATTAGGTTTTTGTAGGCAATAGATATAAGTATGAAAACCAAATTTGCTTTTGCTCGTATCAATAGTTTTGGAGAAAACAGGGAAGGCGATTTGTTACCGACTGACTCTGTACCGCACGCCCTTAAGTCTCTTATCGATACGCGATACCGAACTCCTCGACGCACCGGGCCTAAACGGCGCGCGGGCCCTTTCCTTAACGAGTAAAGAAATTCCCCGGGAAGTATAAGTAGTTTATCGCGCGTGTAAAAAGACACGAAGGGGAACCGGAGACATCTCGCGCCGATGTCGTTCGAGGATCGTTCGCTCGTTCCCCCTCGCGCCCTCGCCCGTCTCTTCTTCATCCACCGTGGATATACAAATTATAAATAGATCGCGAGAGACTAGACGCGAGCCGGAGACACTGTCCTCTCGGCACAATGCGTGCGCGCTCCTCCCGATACTATTTTCAGAGATACGCATCGTGCGTCCCCGCAGCATCCAACGCCGTTTCCATCTGCACTAACGGCTCTATCTGTATAGCCTCCACTGTGCGCGACACGGCTATATATTCGCTCCCCCCAAGACCAACGAGAATCATTTCATCTTCGCTCCTCTCAGCTTTGCGTGCTCCCGACCGAAAATTACCGCAGCTGCTCCTCCCCGTATCTTTTCTCAAACGCACGTTTTTTTTCCTTTTTTTTTCTTCCCTCTTCCGAACCTCCCCTCGGCGGACCGTTCGATCCGATTTTTCTCGCGTCGCTCCGAGGCGACGATTTTTCCAACGGACGCGCGGCGGAGAGTGGCCGTTTCCACTCCCGTTTCATTTTCACGCCTCGCAGACCCGAATACGAGGATCTCGATACCAGTCGGCCGGACCACTCTCCGCAACGCCCGGACGAGTGACTTTTGCACCACCTGCTGCCCAACGTTCGACCACTGTGTGCCTCGCGCTATAGCGCTCCTCGATTTATCCCGAGCCGAAGGGCGCATTTCTTCTCAGGAGGGTGGGGGGGGAGGGGGTGGAAAAAGGAGGCGAATTCGCGGAGTGAGTGTCGCGTCGGGGACGAAGGAAATGGGCTGGCTATATAGCTCATGTATAAATGGCACGCAATCAATTTGAACCCCTGAGGTCAGGGTCTGGCGGTGTGACGGCCCTCGGAGCTCGTCCTTCGTCGGGACGGCCCACCCGCTACTGTACACCCTATTCCTCGTCATCATCCCTCCCTCGAGATTCAATTTTCGTGCCAGCGACCGCGCTCGCGGGATCGTGCAATCGACGCTTCTCTCGGCGGAGCTGCCGCTTCCTGTACGTAACCAGCAGCTACACCGCATCCCATCACCGCCACAGCCACAGGGATTATACGTGTACCGTGCGGATACCCATATCGCGCAGATCGCGCGGTACCGCGGGGCCTCGAGGACCGGCCCCGCGTCCCTCGCTCGCTCCGCCACCCTCCGCACCTGCTGCCACTAACTCTCGTCTCTCCTGTACCCTTCGACCCTCCAATAACTCTTCGACTCTCGATCTCACGACGGAGCCCGCTCTCTCTCGCTCGTTCGCCCGAGCTCGTTTACTACCGAAGACTCGAAAGGGAATTTGATAGCCGGCATCTCCGGGTGGAGCGGGAGAGGGATGTGGCTATAACGACGTAAACGTTTCGGTGATCTTTGGAATCTCGTTTGGTCGAACAACCGAAGGGGGGAGGTGGGAACGGCTATAGCCTCCTTGGGGCCAGAGAGACATGCACCTGCTGCGGTACGCCGACCTCTCGGTCTTCCTTAACTTTCTCATTTCGATAGTCAAGCGCCTCTGTTATCGCGGGAATTTCGTAGCGTAGCGGAGCTCGTCACGGAAATGGGATTAATGTCGTGAATGTCGGCCGGCCTGATCGGCATGGGAATCGAGGGAATATGGACCGGGACGGATTCTTATACTTTTAGCTTAGTAACCTCAGCGATAGTTTCTTTAATTATTTTTATAGTTAAGTGGGATATGAAAAAAGAAAAAGTGTTAAAGATTTTGTCAAACAAATCACTAAAATATGGACCAGGTCGCATCACCTGCTTACAGCTTCATCGATAGAGTAAAAGTGGTGAATATGGCCCAACTCGATTAACAAGAAAATCAATGATATATGGACCGGGCCATATTCCCCACTTTTACCCTAATTTCTTTAAGGGTTATCGATTCTAAGAGGGATATAAAAAAACAAGATGTGTTAAGCGTTTCGTCGTGTATACGTAGAGTAAATGTTAATATGACCCACCTCGATTAGCATAGTAAATAAAATTTATTTGATGCAAAAGGATTCTACTATTTGCGGGAAAACGATAATCTACTCGCTGCAAAAGGATGGCCTTGCGTCAAATGGATTTTATTTGGAGCGCATGTAAATCAAGGAAATATGAACCGGGCCGTGTATTCACTCCTTTTACCTTGTAACCTTATCGACACTTTATTTATTAAATTAATACATGGGTCGAACCCTTGTTACAGTAATTACATTTGCGCAAATCCATATATATATATATTTAAGTAGCAGATAGTTTGATATTCTCGATCGTGTCATGGACGACAGTGGGTAATTGTGCACATAGAAACAGAAATAGCGTACATGAAATAGAAATCCGTAGAATTACATGGAAATAGAGGTACGAGGAGACCTGCCGCATGCCATCTCTAGCCTGTGAACCCGGCCTTATCAGAGCCTATTGTTATATTTAAGAGGGATATTAAAAAAAAACGAAAAGTGTTAAACTTATCGTCGTTTAGATATAGCGTAAATGTGGTGAATAAGACCCTATCTGATTAGAGTGGAAATCAGTAAATCAGTCAAATATAAACCAGGTCGCAATTCATCCCTTTTACCTTGTAGCTTTATCGATAATTTCTTTAATAGTTTTTTATTTTGAAGACGGATATAGAAAAACCAGAAGTTTTAAGCGTTCTGTCATCTACACATAGGGTAAATGTCAATATCGCCCACCCCGACTAGCATACACTAAATAAAATCCATTTGATGCACGAGGGTTTTACTATTTGCGGATAATGGCAATCCACTTGCTGCAAAAGGACGGTTTTGCGCCAATGGATTTTATTTCGAATACATGCAAATCAATGAAGTATGGACCGGGTCGCATTTACCATTTTTACCTTATAGCTTGATCGATTGATTCGTTAATGCTTTTTGCTTCACTAAAGAAAGTTATTAAAAACAAGAAGTGCTAAGCGCTCCGTCATTTAGACATAGAGTAAATGTTGATATGGCCAAACCCGATTAGCACACACTAAACAAAATCCATTTGATGCACGGGGGTTTTACTATTTGCGGATATGAGCAATCCACTTGTTTTGCGTCAATAGATTTTATTTCGAGTGCATGCAAATCAATGAAGTATGAACCGGGTCGTATTTACCATTTTTACCTTATAGCTTGATCGATCGATTCGTTAATTCTTTTTACTTCACCAAAGAGAGATATTAAAAATCAAGAAGTCTCGAACGTGTCATCGTTAATTCTTATAATTTTTCTATAAGCTCCGCGCTGCCACGTTCATTTCGACCTCTCGGTCTTCCCCGACTTTCCCATTCCGCTATTCGGTCGCCTCTGATATCGCGAGAGTGTCGAAACAGATAGTATTTCATCGTTCAGAAATATACTCTGATCGATCCATTCCTTGATTCTTTTTATTTCACAGAGAGATACAAAAAAAAAAGTTTCATCGACAATCCTTATAAATCTTGTCGCCACGGACGCGCCGACCTCTCGGTCTTCCTTAACTTTCTCATTCCGACAGTCAATTAACTCCATTCTCACAAGAGCCACGAAACAGGTAGTGTATCTCCTCGTCCAGAAACAGTTTGATCGATCGATTCCTTAATTCTTTTCATAAAAAAAAAAAAAAAAACAGTAAAAAAAGCAGAATAATGTTAAACGTTTCACAGTCCATTTCCATAAATCTCCTGAACGGACGGCGGCGCCTTTTTCTCCAGCAATGTCGCCCCGCGCTACACGGCGACTCTATCTTCTCCCTTGTTGTACGAAACTTTTAGTTGCCGTAGCCATCGTATACCGATGCAACTTGTACGAAGGTCAGGGACGGGCAGCTGTTTACTCGCAAAACTTTCTTCACCAGAATCGCGCTCTCTCCCCAACACACCGAGAAAGTCAATTCCCTCGACTCTTCTTCTTCGCCATTCCGCCTCCTCCTTGCCCATCGTGTTCCCCTCTTTGACCAAGTGGCCACATGCTAACCCGTGTGCGAGGAATCCCGCTCGCATAACTCTTCGCTTTCTATTCTCCGAGCGGCGGCAAAGCTCGCGGCACGATCAAAGCTCGCCCGGTAACTCCGACCGCTCTCGCGGCAATTATGCATGCAGAGACCTTCCGAACGGGGCGGGAAGAGATATAAAGAGATAGAAAGTGTGGCGTGAAATTACGCGCCCGCCGTTGCAGCCTCGCTTTCATCGTGAAACGATGCGCTCGGGGCTATCTCAATCGCGACGAGTCAGGGCGTTATCCGTGTCGCGATCCCGTCGACGTCGCGTTGTCGGCACTCGACAGCCGTCTTCTGCAGGCCACGAGCCACCCCGCAGCGCGCACACACGCCGGCGTGTGTGTGTGTAACGACCGGGGCATACCGCGACGAGTCTCATTTGCAGCGGTCCCTCCCCCTCGTCCCGCATCCGCAGCATCCCTCGGCCCCGCGGAGAAGATCCTTCCCGCTCGCCGCATCCCGCCCAGCAAAATGAATTGGAATAATCCCAAAATAAACTTTTCGCGTCGCCGAACTCCCCCCCCCCCCCGGTTGTCGTTTGACCTATGCGAATAACGAGGATGCCGAGCAAGCTGCGGAACATGAAATCTCATCAGTGACCCGCCTCTCGGCCATCTGTACGCGATTCTTCTCCGGAATCCCCCGAAGTTAAATTGCCACCGCTTTGGCGTTTCACTTCAAAAGACAACTGGCGAAACTCGATCGACACGTGTTTCGATTGTCTTTTTGTTTTCCTGCGAGTGGCGCGGATGTATCGTGTGCAACCAGCTTCGTCGCCGTTCGGCGAACCGCGGATGTCGGGTGGATGTGGCGGATATGGGCCGAGGCGGTAATATGGACCAGAGTGTGTTGGCGCATGTGAGGATAAAAAAAATTAAGCTCGGTGGAGGGTTAAAAAAATTGTTGGGGAATTTAATGTACCGGAACTGGAAGTTTTTATGCGTAAACTCGTATATTAAATTCCATTTATTATTGTGATGAAAAACTGATGTACAGTATATTAAAAAGTTTAGAAATACTTTGCTTTTAATGATTTACACAATTAGGTATGTAAGGACCATGTGCACCAGCTTCGTCGCCGTTCGGCGAACCGCGGATGTCGGGTGGATGTGGCGGATATGGGCCGAGGCGGTAATATGGACCAGCGCGTGTTGGCGCATGTGAGGATAAAAAAAATTAAGTTCGGTGGAGGGTTAAAAAAATTGTTGGGAAATTTAATGTACCGGAACTGGAAGTTTTTGTGCGTAAAGTGGTATATTAAATTTCATGTACAATTGTGATGAAAAATTAGTGTACAGTATATTAAAAGCTTTAGAAATACTTTGCTTTTAATTATTTACATTCATTTTACTATAAAAGTCCTTTAACTTCAATAATTTACCTTAATTTCATCGTAAAAGTTCATTATTTTTCATTACGATTGTACATTAAATTTACTGTACGAGTTTCTGCATAAGAACTTTCAGTCCGGTGCATTAAATTTACAATTTTTTTTGGACTGTGTATAGCTTACTCGGGTCGATAATGGTGAGGTATTTTGAGTGTTAAACTTCACGCCCGATGAGATTTAAAAATGTCGCACGAACTTCCTCGATTTTCATGGACCAACTCGCAGTTCGGTAATATGAACAATCACATTTGTCTCTTGGCAATAGTGAAATCGTCTTCGATTTCACAGAAACATTGAAGGTCTGAAGAAACTTTAATGCGATTATCCGTGTCCGAATCCGTTCCGAGACGTTCCATATTACCAACGGTGCGAATAAAACCGAGTAAGTTGTTTTGACCCTGAAGATATCTCCACGAGACAAAATTTTATCAAGTTACAAGGACTGTTTTTTTGCCTCCACAAACTTCGCTCGGGGAAGTTCACTTGGAGAATTTAATTCTCCAAGTGAACAATTTTTTTCCCCCTGAAGCCTTTTGTTGATAGAACGTTGCCAAAGATGAAATCTGACGTCATGAAGATATCTTCAGGTTCCTAAATGGGGTGACCGAGCGAGGTCTGGGACCAAAAATTCTAAAAAATCATAATTCATTACCAAACTCTTTACAAAGAGTGTTCCGGATGTTTATTCTCTAGTGGAAGTGCCACGCGGGTCCAGTATCGGATCGGCGTCGGCCAGTGCTCACCCAACGTCGGCCAGCCCTGCTCCCGTATAATTCCCACCAGAGTTTTTCCCACCGAAACGGATTTACCTTTGAGCGCACAGAATAAAGGCCAAAGCTTTTAAGTGGTCCATATTCGCCCCCGTTGCATCTACACGAAAATATAATTACGTCGCTTTTCGTTCGCGACCGGTCTCTGTGTGTCTTGGCCGGGGCCGCTTGTCGCGCTCGCTGTTTGAGCCGAGATAAATTAGAATCGCCGGAAGGTCCATTACGAGCTGGAAAATCGGTTTTTGTCGGACAGTGGCGAAGATAAATAGAGGCCAGAGAGATAGCGGCGCTGCCCCGATGGGTGAGCTCTCGCGTCGGGGCGAAAATTTCAGCATGGAGGAGCCCCCTCCGCACAGGGATTCTTTCATCAACGAAGCTCCGGGCAAGTATGTTAGGTATGTAGTAAACCCGCTCGGTTACCCCGAGGTCCGCTGTACCGTGTACTCCACGATAGAGCGATATAGACGAAGAGAGATGGCGAGGGCCCCACTCGCAATCGTCCTCGATTAAGCCCGGTAATTATGAGAGCGCATACCGAAGAATCCCATTATGGTTCACCCCCCCCCCCCCCTTCGCCCCTCCCCAAGAGCGAGAGTTCTCACCCGGAACGAGTTGGATTTTAAAGGGAATAAATTAGGATTATCCGGAGGTGAGCCCCCCCCCCCCCCGTTGCGCCCGGGTTCGCGCCCTCCCCTTCGGAGGATGCGAGGGAGCAAACACCTAGTCCGCGATGGTCGGGACGGCGAGTAAAGAAATAGAGGGATAAAGAAGAAGAAGGGAATTTATATGAGAGAATTAATACCGGGGTGTCTCACCCCCCCCCCCCCCCCCCCACCCCCCTCCCCTTCGTGAAACGTGGCGATGCCTTGTGGCCAAGTTATATACGGCCCGTGCCGGATTCGATCGCGAAATTACACGCGGTTGGCAAACGAGTGTGGGAGTCGATGGATTCGGTGAATGAGCGGGTGGCGCCCATGAAATTCCCAATCAGCGTGTCTTCGGGTTCTCGGGAGCGAGTCTGAAGCCCGAGCGGTATAGCGGGTCACCAATACTGTTCAGACATCCATCCGACTGCACGTACACGGTCCTCGAAGGAGGATGGAAGCCCGGGGAGTTGTATAGTTATAGCAGCGACGTAGCCGCTCCGTAGGACCGAATAGCGAGGTCGCATACCAAAAGCCCGCAGGAACCCCATTTAGGAGCGCTCATTTACACCCATAAGCGAGAGACGGCAGCAGTTCGGCGAGAAATAAATTAGGATTAGCCGGAGAGGAGGAGCGGCTCGAGGGGTATGAGAGGGGTGTTTCTCCGCTGCAGCAACACCGCGGGGCTCAGGGACCAGCGTGACAGAGGGTCTCCTCTTCTTCCCAGTCATCCGGCTGCTCCCTCGGCCTCGCTCTTGTCTAAGTCTCGAGAGCGTCGGGGGCGCTCTTCCGCCCGGCACCTCGGTGGATGCCCCGTGTTAAGGGCTTTCACTGGGGATATATGTACAGGAGGTCGCACATAAATATCCCGGGCGGTGGTGGAGAGGCTCCCTTAATACGCGTAAGGTGACATATGTCTTCCCGGGAGAGTTTTTATTTGTGAATTTAGGGGATGCGACGTCGCGCCGCGGTTCCACACTGTTATAACGCCGTCCCGAGCGGTCCTGTAGGTGGGCACGTTGAATGCGGGTCTGTTGCTTAGTCTCCTGGAACTCTCCGAGGGAACCGTGAATACGGGGTGCCCCGTTCCGGCGAGCTCGTGAGAACCGTCCGGGAAACGAGGCAATATGTTTCGCCGGCGGCGCGCACGGGGCTCGAGTCACAAACGAATTGTGCGCGATTTGACCCGGCGGTTTGGACGGCGTTGCCTCGAGAGCTCCTCCGCGAACCCCGTCGTCGCTCTGTCTCGGGTTCGCCGGTGCGACGACGCTGCCACACACCGAACACATAGTCTATGTACGGCCCCGAGCACGTCTCTCGACGGCTCCCATCAATTTCTGAATGGACCTCGTTCTCTCCTGTCGACGGTTTTTCACTCCGGCGGACGGGCAACGCCTACGGAGCCACCCTCGTCTCGCCTTCGCCGTGTTCAGAGCGTTTCTTCGCCGACGGCTCAGCCAACTCTCTCTCTCTCCGTAAGCTCGCAATAATAATCGCCCTCTCGGTCGTGCGGCGAGAAACAAAAAAAATCATTGGAATAAAAAAGGCAGAATAAGTTTGCCGAATTCCATATAACTATGCGCAGCCGGAAGGAGCTCCCGGTTCTCTCGTCGAGCCATCAATTCACTCTTCTTTAGCGTTGTATCGCGACGATTTGCCTCGCGGCCAACGCCTCTCGCTTGCCTCTTCATTCCTTTCTGCCGCTTCGCCCACCCCCTCCCCCACCTCCCCGTTCTCTTCTTCCACTGCTTCTTCTTCTCCTCTGGCAAGTATATGGCGCCGCGCTATAATTTGTCATCTCGCGGACAAAAACTTTTTTCCAACTTGCCCGGCGATCTATATATATACGTGTGCGTATATGGATGTGTGTGTATATGTGTGCTGCACACACCGCAAGAGAGTTTATTATTAATACTGAGGCATCGAACGGTTCCCAAGGAGAGCATGACCATTAGCGAGAAAGCTTCGGGCGGGCGGGGAGGAGGAAAAAAAAAACTTTTGTCCGTCGGCGAATCTATATGCGACGATTCGTTACCCTCGTCAACAGTGCCTTTCTCATCTGTCCTGGAATCGACCGTGCCCGATCCGCCAGACATTGGCCGCGCACCCAATAATATCTGAAATATTCCTCCAGTCATTCCTGCACATCTTCCGTGTTGTAGATGCACGGTTCTTGGTCGTGTATTCCCTCGAACGGAACGGTACTTTGCAATCGTTAGAAATCGATAGCGATCGGGCGTAGGACTGTCGCGACGAAGCTGGCGGTTGATGATGACGAGCGCTTCGGTCGGTTTGAACAGGGTTCTTGGTTTCGAGATAGGCCGAATGGATGAGACACCGAACACCATAAAATCGTAATTTAGGCAGGAATAGATTGTCTCTAGAGAGGAATTAATCGGGAAAAAATACCCAAAAATTTTCACACGAAAATTGTTCCAAAGAAAGATCGAACAAAACGTAAAAAAGGTGGTTGGAATTTCGTACCTTCCAATCACCATCGACAATGTCGCTGTTATCCGAAATAGTGATCAAGAGAGAAGATATACTGGCGAGGATCCACCGAGACGGAGACTTTGAGACGGGGGAGCCGGATTTTATACCATTTGTACCATTATTAAGCATTTCTCCCCGATTAATTGATCACAATTAATCTGAGAAAAATACCTAAAAATGTACACACAAAAATTGGTCCAATAATGGCCGTGTCCATCAACCGAGTCGTAAAAAAAGTGGACTGAAATTCCTCACCCTTCAATCACCATCTAAATAACCAACGAAGCATCAGTTTCCCAATATGTTAATCGACAATGTCATTGCCATCCGAAATAGCGACCGAGACGGAAGTTCTACCATCGCTGATCCGCCGAGTCGGAGACTTCGAGACTGGGGGAATCCGTCAATTAAACAGGGAAAAAATTCTTAAAAATGTACATACAAAAGTGTTTCCAAAGATGGCAGTGTCCATCGACCGAGTCGTAAAAAAAGTGGATTGAAATTTCTCACCCTTCAATCACCATCTAAATAACCAGACAAGCACCACATTCCCAAGACGTTAATCGACAACGTCATTGCCATCCGAAATAGCGACCGAGACGGAAGGTCTACCATCGCTGATCCGTAGTCGCGTTCGCCTTCGAGCCCGGGGGAGCCTGGAAGGCGAACGCGAGCAGAGGGGAACGAACGACAAAGGAAGCAAAGGGGATAGGGCAGGTGATGCGGATGCTGAGCGACGCAAAGACTGAGGGTGAAGGAGCTGTCGGCTTACAGGTACTCCGGAGCGAGTGCGGAGGAACGGCGAAGAAGGGGTCAGTGGAGCAAGCGAAGAAACCCACGAGCTGTACAGAGATCGGACATTCGATACGAGATTGTGAACAACCGACGGGGCAAAACGGGCCGTCGAGGGTGGGCCGGCCTGGAACTTCCGATGCCGAGGCTATCTTTAATATATCTTTAATCCGCCGCTCGAAGCGACGACGGGAATATGGGTGTGCGCACTCGTACATCGATGACTGTTGATGCCAGGACGCCACCGGCCCGTCCGGAGGGTCTGCGTTCAACCAGCTCCGGAAGCCTGTGACAGTTGATGCTGCTTCTGGCGACGGGGAAGGGGTCGGTGTCGGCGGCCGGAGAGCGAGGGGCAGAGAGCCGGAGCACGGTGCACTCCACCATCTCGCTACAAGAACCGTCGGAGAACTCCGGTACGCATGCGCGGTTTATCGACTGACGCGCGTGTATAGGAGAACCTTTCGTTTTCCCTCACCGACAGCGGTATCCTCCGAACAATTTCTCGTTCTCGCCACGTTTTCTACTCTCTCCTCGACCCTTATTTCCCGTATTTTCTCTTCATCCACCACTCCGCCCCCCAAACTGGTCGAATTCGCTCTCACGCGACATTCCCCGCCCTCCTACCCCTTTATCTTTTCCCGCTCCGGATATTTGACCGGATTTTCCTCTTGCGCCGGGCCCAAACCCCCCCTCATATTTTCTTCCGCACAGTAAAATAACCACCGACGTTTATTGTCCGCAAACGTCGACAATTATTTTCTTGTTGATTTTGCAACTAAAATTTCTGTTATTTTACAGTTGATGGTTTGGAAAAAAAATTAAATTACGAACCATCGCGAATAAAAGGTAGCTTTTTAAAAGTATAAATATTTTTTTTACCGCGCGCTCACTCTCGATCTCTCTTTATCTGCCCCGTATACAGCAAAGTCCAGAACAAATGTGAAGCATATTTGACCGGATTTTGCTCTTGAGCCGAGCGCAACGCCCGTTCATCTTTTCATCCGCACAGTAAAACATCCACCGATTTTTATTGTTCGCAAACGCCAACGATTATTTTCTTGTTGATTTTACAGCAAGAAAAATTTGTGCTGTATTAAAATTGTTTTTTTTTTTTTTTTTGTGAAATTAACAAAAAAAAAAAATGTCGAACCTTCGTGGACAAAAACAAGCTTTTTTAAAGTACAAATCTTTTTTTACCGCGCGCTTACTCCGATCTCTCTTTATCCACCCCGTATACAGCAGAGTCCAGAACCCACAGTAAAAAATAATTTCGTAAAATCAGTATGCCAAATTCCGTAAAAATAATTTTGTTAAATAAGTGACAAACTCGTTAGTCACCCGAGTAGAAATTTTTGAGCGTTACATCGGCCTCCGATAGGGTCTTGATAAGGATTCTTGATAAGGATAATCAGGGCCCGATGTAACGCTCGAAAATGTCGACTCGGGCACTTATTCGAATATACGAAGCTGTCCATTTATTTCCCGTCTCATCGACAATTTAAGTTTGCACTTTAGTTCCTAAAACTACAAAATTACCAAATAAAAAAACATTGGACATTTGTCGACAAATAAGTTGCTGCAAAGTCTAAAAACTTTTTTTACCGTGCAAGTGTGAAAACTTTCCATTTCTCGCTCCGCTTGCATATCCGCGAGAGCAAAGCAATATTTTACACGGTCACCCCGGCCGCCTCGTTGTCCATACCTATCCTGCAGACTGTTTGAACGACGGGGAGAATGATCTCGAGCGGAAGGGGCTGCTCGATGACAAATGGAGCGGCGAGATCGCCGGCCCACACCGCGTTATATCTCCCGCTTTTTCATACAGTTTTCTCCCGCCTCTATACATATACACAAACACGTATACACACCAGTGATAAAGTATTCTCCGCCAGTGTGCCTCCGACTCCTTATCCCGTACTCGAGAAGAGAGCATCGTCGAGGAGATTTTCGTACCCGCACCAGCGGGGCAATTTCCTCGTTTTCCGAGATGCCAGCATTCTTAGCGCTGGAGGGAGGCTCGGGGGTGGGTCTGGGTGGGTTCGTGGTACTCCACCGACTGCGTCTCTCCGTCGGATACATACAGCGCCTAACAGAGCGAAGAGTGATGAGCTACGGCAGCGAGAGGTGAGATCCCACCCCGGATCGTTGTTGGATCCTCGGGAGCTTCCGGAGGAAACCCAACTTTTCAAGCAGGTGTAGCGAGCAGGCGATGGTCGTATATCTGTACATCGCGTGGAGGAAGCGGACAGCGAGAGCGCGGAGCGGGAGCAGCTGCGAAATTCGACCATCCGTATGATGGGATAGAGGCTCCGTGCGATTGGCTTCGCCTGAGGAACACGTAGGTAACACGATTGCAGTGTGTTGCCGTGTGGATACACGGAGAGCCGCGTTGCACGTACACGGCTCGGCGATGCTGCCGGTGGGCTGCGCGCCCGGTGTGAACATTCGGGGATCCGCCCTTGCAGCCGATAATGCACCGAGAATTCGAGTTTGCGGCCCCGCGGGCTGTCTCTCTAATCTGATTGTCGCACGAACCTCCGAGCTGGCGCTCACCGCCATCACCGCCGCCTACCGTCGAGCACCCGACGGGGTTTCTCGAATATCTCTTCGCACTTCGCGCGCGCGCCTCGCCTCTTGAGCCTCGCACCGCACCGAAATTACTGTCGCCACGACTCCGGCACATACACACACACAGTCGCGCGGCAGAGGAATCATCGCGGTATGGAGAGGAAGGGGGGGGGGGAAGGGGTTGCAGAATACCGCGGGACAAGTACGAGCGATTAATCGCTTGACGCGCGTTGGTCGGAGCGACTCGTACGAGAGGCCAGGAATTTGATGAATTTCCCAGGGTGGAGAAACGCACTGAGAAAAAATGACACAGTAAATACAACAATACTGACTTTTTACCATAAAAAATAGTTCCCAGGGGGAACGTTTACATTTTACAGTTACGGCAGGGACAAAAAATCATGGTTACAACTATAATTATATTTTAACCAATTGAATATATACTATCAAAAACTATCTATAGGGGAGAGAGGGGCAAAATGGGGCGACGGGGCAAAACGGAGTTTTTGGGCAAAACTAAATTTTCCAATCATTTTTGGATCGGACAAGGTGGCAAAACTGGGAAGAAAAGCCTGATGTATCCGATAGGGCGAATTCGGGCATCCAAAAATTATTGGAAAATGACGTTTTGCCCAAAACCCCGTTTTGCCCCGTTGCCCCATTTTGCCCCGCTCTACCCTATAGACATTCCACCTGGGAACTATTGGTGCAGTAGAAAATACTATCCTTTTTTCTCAGTGCGTCTCGTTCGTTTGTTCGCGCGTTGTCGCAAGAAGCTGGTAAATCGGGCATCAAAGACCTCGTGTTTTTTCCAAAGCGGGTCGATGTCGCTCGTAAAGGAAGAGAACACGGGCGAGTTTCGAGAGCGCGGCTGAGTCGAGACCGGAGTTTTCGAGGCGGCGTTCCGGCAATCTTTCCCAGATCAGGGATTTATGGGAGCGGGGTCGTCAGTCGAGACGCAAGGGTTTATCGTTACAGAAGAGCCTTCGGAAACTGGCGCTGGCCGCAGCAAAGGGAGGTAACCCGAAGCTCCCTCGGTTGTGCGAGTTTTCCATCTGAACAGGTGGAAAACACAGCTGCCCCTCGAGGGGCGCAGGAGGACAGGTATGGGAATCCGATCGGACCGGTGGGCGAGCATACGATCCGGCGAGGGTTGCCCTGTGCCGTCTCGTGGAATCGGACCGTGTGCATGAAACGACGGTGCATTCGATGCCCCGATGTGTTCGTCGAGCCGTGCATCACCCGTCGACCGGAGAGCACCGGGAGGTTCGCTCGGCAGAAGCACCACCGGCAGCAGGAGGAACACACAAGGCTGCACCGTACGCTATACCGAGGGGGCTGATCCTTCTCGTTTCTCGTCCGAACGACCGCGCTCGCCTGACATTCGTACGTGTACGGTACAAAGTGGATAGCGACGGGGAGCCGCGTGCTTCGAATTTATCAGACTCTAATTTGATTTATTCCTCGCGGTCGTTTCTCCGTTATACCCTAAATCCTATAGGTCGCTGGACGTGCCCCCCCTTCACCCCCCCCCCCCCACTCCTCTCCGTCGCGGCCCTTCATTTGCGTATGTGCCACGCTGTGTCTCGTTAAGGGATCGCCCTAGTGAGAGCGCCACACGGGGCCCGCACTGGCCCAACGTCGGCCAGTGTCGGTCCTGTGCGTCATTCCGATGAGGGCGTGGAGATTTAGGGATCGTTTTTTTTTTCACCGGAGACGTGCGGTGGACAATCGATTCCGTATTCCAATGCACAGGGAAGATCGCTTCTTCTCTCGGCCCGCTGTATCCTCGCTCCAACTCCTGATTGGCTGGAACTTCGTTGGGTCGAATTTTAAGAGGCTAGTTTGAAGTTAAGATCGCTCTCGAGATAAAAGTTGAGATCGAAGTCTGGCCCGAGTTCCGTTGCGTGCTTAAGATCTATCTTGAGATCGAAGTTAAGATCGAGCCTCAGTTCGAACTTGATTTCGTCCTAAAGATCGCACTTAAGATCGAAGTTTGGACCCGAATTTCATTGCGTGCTAAAGATCGCACTTAAGATCGAAGTTTGGACCCGAATTTCATTGCGCGCTTAAGACCTATCTCAGTTCGAACTTGATTTCGTGCTCAAGACAGATTTCGACTCAAGATAGATCTTAAGCACGCAACGTAGTTCGGACAAAGCTTCGATCCTAAGTTCGATCTCAAAAGCTACCTTAAGTTAAAGTCCTAAAATTAGATCCTAATTAAGTCTTCCTACATCCAGACGATAAATTCTTTATGCCAAAAATCTAATTGGCTGTCTCAACAACCTAACTGGTAACGAACCAATTGTTCACCTGTACCAATAATTGAAATGATAATGACGAGCCCTTTCTTGTCTCCCACGGCATCGCATGCAGATCTTTCATTCCGCGCTGCAGGTCGCTCCCGCCTCAAACGTATCGTACGCGTATATTTCCCGTGCTAAAGGGGGAGCAACTTCGCTCGGACCGAGGCTCGTTCGCGCTCGAGTGACTGCGGATCTCGGGAGCAAGCAACCGAGCAACATTGCGAAGGGAGGATCGAGGGACTTTGGTGCCGGTGGTGATGCCGCCTACCCCGGTCGTCTTCTCTCCAGGCGGAGTCCCGCCGGTCGTCGAGCGGTTAGCCAAGTCTGGGATGAGTTTGGCCCGTCTTCGGGGTTGTTTCAGGGCCGTATCCCGGGAAGACGGCGGGGCGGGGTGGGGGGGGGGGCGAGAGGGGAAGGGCAACAGAGCGAGGGAACGGAAGAGCCGCGAGTGTACAGAGATGAGCGAGAGGAGCGGAAACGGGAGCGAGGGTGGATTCGAGATTCGTGAGTGAGGCCGCGGGGTAAAAGCGCACGGCAGAACTAGCTAGCTCTTCTCCCAGCAGCGGAGTAGGACAGGGGGGTCGGGGGCTGGGGGCCGAGGCGGGAGGGACGGAGAATTCTGTAAATTGAATGCCTCTGCTTGTTATACGTTACCGGGAAGCCGAGTCCGCCGCGTGCGAGCGCGACGACTTGTTCGCTTTCATGCTCGCGGAGGAATCGAGTGAATGGCGCAGATTCTATTATAGACAAGGACGCAGTGAACGAGGAGAATCGCGGCTGGGAAAGAGACACAAGTCCGTGCGCGTGTATATCTGTATGTATTCGCAGAGTATTAGAGTAAAGGAGGAGAGTCGAGGGTGGTCTAGCCACTTGGCCGATGCCATTTCCATGCATTATGCATGCCCCGGCAAATTGTGTTATTTGTACTGTGTGCTCTGGGCTGTGCCGCTGCCTACCGTGCGCCCGGTTGGCTCGGTACCCGAGCAAACGAGCCCTCGCCCTCGCCACCCGGAGAGCTGCTGAGAGGGTCGCATCGCCGTACGAAAGAGGATATACACCGATTCGTGCGGTACTCGATACTAAACCGAAACTCGTTGGGTTACTTGCTTGTTCTGCGTCGCAGTTCGAATCGTCTCCGCCGACGGACTCACGCGTTCGATCGTCCGTAGTTCCATGCACCGAGTTACGTACGGGGGTTCTGGCGAGCGTAAGAACCACTTGGCAGGGAGAGGCACCGATTGCCACGCGATATACACGCGGGACACGAGAATCGCGGCACTCGTGTGAGAATCCCAGAGGCATCGACAAATGTCGCGATGCGTGTGCCAAGAGTTCAGTAAACTCTTTTCGCCGGCGACGACGCGGGGTGAACCGGCCACGGTGTAGAGACACACGGTTATTATACGAGTGTACGACTCGCGATCCTTTTCTATACATTTCTTTTTTCTCTCCCTCTTCAATTTCGTACCTACCCGCGCACCGTTCAGTCTCTCGTTATGTAGGCGTTTCGAGGTCGATGACCATCGACCAACTATTCGAGTAGGTACCCCTCTACCACGGATGCACGGATGCACTACGTGCATATATATATATATATATATATATATATATATATATATATATATATATATATATATATATATATATATATATATATATATATATATATATATATATATATATACAGATCTATTCATATATATATGTATATATATATGCAAACTCTTTCCACCGGCGAATGTGGCGGGTGGAAAGAGTAAAAATTTAACCGTTGCAGTGGCACAAGCCATCATCATCGCGTACGCCAGAGAGAAAAGTACTGCAGCAACCAAGCACTCCCTCGAACAAGAGTACTCGACGCAAATTAAAAAAAGCAAAAAAAAAAAAAGAAAAAAAAATGTTTCCAGTAGGGCGAGCATGGAACGGTTACTACAATGCACAGGTAACAACAGCTATACGAATGCATATGTATATAACCGAGCGGCTCTACCCGATTCTCTTTAAACTCATTCATTTACCGGCTCATCGACCGTTTCCACCTCCGCCCCCTTTTTTCTCTCCCTCCCGTCCCCGAGCACGCGACTATAAACGCTATTCGAACGCGGCTCCGAATAGAGAGGTGGGCGGGCCACTGTTTCTGCTTTTGCTACCGTTATATAGGATGATCCGCCGCCCTGTCCCCGGGGCTTATGCGGTGCCCGAGCGTTCAATCGCGTTATGTTACGGGGAATAAAGCGACGGCGATTTCACCGGAATACGTAACTCGCGCCACCCCGCGCCCACCTCGCGTCTTATTCATGAACGGAGGGAGGTGGACCGAGATTATACGAGCTCGATGGTACTGATAGGCCAAGGCGTCCGATGGGGTGAATCCCGGCCGAGGGGTGCGAGATCGGCGTCTCCCCCCCTCTCCATCCGGGCTTCCTTCTCAATTTTCTCCGACGCCGGTCCGTCCCGCGTCTCACCCGCACTCCACTTTTTTCCTTTCCGCCACGGGACAAAAAAAAAAAAAAAAAAAAAAAAAAGTGAAAAAAATACGGTCTTTTGATTGCCTGCGGTGAAAATGACGTATCCGAGCGCATAGAGCCGGAAGAGACGACCGCTATATAAACCCGACGAATGGGCCGAAATGTTCCTGCGGTTACGCCACTTTTTGCAACACCTTTCCGCTCTCTATATAACTTCGCCGGTGCGAGGCTCGGGGGTGTGTACTCGTGTACGATTCCCGTCTATGAAATATGATTCGGGGCTGCGAATCCTCGCAGCCGTTATACGCTTGAGCCTCGGCGAAAGCCGTGCCGAGCAGCTCTCGCACACGCTCATTGCTCGACGCAATTTCTTCCGGATGCGACGTGTGCGAGGAAGCATGTCGGTTTCGTGCGGAGAACGGTCGGAGGCGCCGCGCAGCTTCCATAAAAGATGCTGCTGCGCGATGGGGGTGGGTGGGGAGGGGGGGGGGGGAGTGTGTATAGTGGAAGCCAAAGCGAGCGCGAAACGCCACACCGCTGGAGATGATAGGGACGCGGTTGTAAATCCGTGCATTATGGAAGCCGCTGGAAGATCGGCGCTATTCGTTATACAGCATGGCGGCGGCTTCTACGGCCAGCACGGAGAATCCTCCCCCGGAAACTACGCCGGGCGAAGATAAAAAGCCCGCCGAGACTCTCGGTTCAATGGAAGCGAGAAAACCTCATCTCCTTCTTGCCGGCTCTTGTACTAAATAAATCAACGATATTTATGCGATATAATACGCGCGAGCGGGCAATCGCTGGATCGGCGAGCGTGTGATTTGATTCCTCGCCGAAGTGACTGTCGCTTCGCATCCGCGTCCAGCGCAACCCTCAAGAATTAAGGTGGTCTTCTTGCGAATGTAACGCTCACTTCGCATACGTTTCAAAGAAGTGCGAGGGAATCTGAAATATAAAATGTTACATATGAAAGGTATAAAAATCTGAAAAAAATCGAGCGGGTTGAAGATGCTGAGAAGATTAATTTTGTATAATTGTGATTCCAAAATGTTGTTAACGGATTGATGAGAAATAAAATTGTTCAACAAATATTCCGGAAAGATAACTTTTTCTTTTTATGGAAGCGACTCGGCCGTTTTTCTGAATACGTATGAATTTTTTCAGATTTTTATATTCACTTTAATTTTTGGGACTTTCTACACATTTTTCGCGTATGAAAGACAAAACATTCAAAGTGAATATAAAAATCTGAAAAAATTCATACCTATTTCACAAAAAAGTGAAAGAATTATTTTCATTAAAAAAAAGTTAGGTTTCCGAGAAACGTTAAACAATTTTATTTTTCATCAATCTGTCAATAACATTTTGGAATTATTATTATGCAAAATTAATATTTTCAACATCTTTAATACCCTTGATTTTTTTCAGTTTTTTATACCATCCAGAAGTGTCTGCAATTCCCTCTAATTTCTCCGAAACTTATGCGAAGCGAACACTACTCACAACGACTACCTTAAAAGTAGCCTCAGCAATCTATCCCGGATGATACATCGCTTCCCGCGCCGAAACAAAGCCTCGCCGAACGTGAGAGAGCGAAGCCTCCGCTCTTCACGGCTTTTTGCCGCGACGCCGATCTCCGTATTCTCCTCCCCACAGAAGATCCCCGCGCCGAGGAAAATAACGAACGGTATTTCGCTATTTTTCCGCCGGGCCTCGGCGAAACCTCGGCACGTTCATCCGATTTCGCTCGATCGTCGGGGTCCATCAGCGAGCCATTTCAGCCCCCCGCGCGCCTCTCCGTCCCTCGCGCCCGCTTCTTTCGGAGACTTTGACCGAGTTACCGGGGCGCCCGGACGTTTTTGCAAGTAAACTCCAGCGGCACTCGCGAACGCCTCCACCAACACGACACCGTTCCAAGTGTAGGTGTTGGTTGGCTGAAAGTGCATCTGCCCGTTGGACGAAAAAGATACCGTCGAGGCTTTGGGGGATGGCGGCGCTGGGGGTTGAATACCATCGGCGAAGCGGGGGGGCCCGAAGGGGGACGAGAGAGACTCGCGCGAGCGACGGAGAACGCGACCGTGCGCAAAATTTGAAAGAGAACGGACGTGACCCGTGCATCTATCCGTAAATAGACTGCCGCTCTCCTCTCTCTCTCCCACCGACTCTTCGCGCGCATAGCTCCGGTGCTGGAGGCTTCGAGCATCCCGGCGAATAAAAGTGCACTACGGTATGAAGAGAACAACCGCCGCCGGGGAACTGCTGTTGCGCGCATCTCGCTCGCTCCCGTCCATGCATCCATAGCCCGATTTCTCGTCCCGTTTATCCAGTCGAAACGTTTTCGTATCGACTCGACGTTCGAACATTTATTCTATTTTCACGTACGCGCGGGGGCGGGCCGTGTGTGTGTGAGACGAGCGCACAGACACCGATTCGCGGAGGGAGGCGCCGAAAGGTGTGAGGCCCTTGGCGTATCATTCGCTGAATAAAGGTGATGCGCCGCTACCGGGAAATGGAATCGATGCGCATACCCATTGGCTTCCACACCTATTGGAAAAGATTTCACGCCGATTACTCTCGCTATCCTATATGGGATACTATATCGGGATACGGCGCAACTATATCGGGCCCGGCCGCTCTCGAGCGTGATAAATATCCGGGCACCGGGTACCTTTTCGCCGGATAAAAATCTCGCACTCGCGAACGATAAAATCTTCGT
This sequence comes from Ichneumon xanthorius, assembly GCA_917499995.1. Taxonomy (NCBI): domain Eukaryota; kingdom Metazoa; phylum Arthropoda; class Insecta; order Hymenoptera; family Ichneumonidae; genus Ichneumon; species Ichneumon xanthorius. The sequence continues at coordinate 19,113,212 of OU824202.1, read as the reverse complement.
GAAAGCTGTCAGTCTGACGAATATGTATGTAAGGTTTTTTTTTTTTTTTGGGGGGGTGGGGGGCTAAAATTTACCGAACGAGCGAACACCGGTTGGGAGTTTGCGGAGGGGGACGCAAATACCTTTCGTGTCCGGTTTAGAGCCGAGGCGGGTAATAATTTCTAATCATTATTCGATAACGCTTCGAATGGAGCGCTCGAAATAAATTTAATCGATGCATTTAAAATAACACTCGATTCTCATCGATAAAGCAACGCGAATGAGCTCCGAGTGCTGATGCTAATTTAATGTGAGGTCGGTGGTGAGCCCTTTGACCTTTCGAGTGTCCACGTGCGGCCCGTGGCGAACCTAAAATCGTTAAGCATAATTGCCCGGAAGCTTCCACTTTAAGCACCATTTCCGATAACTAAAAGTTTTAAATATATCTTTTTTTGATTAAAGTTTAATAAATTTACTACAAAAAATGCACCTTCTCGGGGTAAATTTAACTCCTTGTGCACGTTAAAAATTGCCCAGAATGGCCACTCAAGTGATAAACAGATTTAAAGGATAAAACTTCGATATATTTGTTCGTTTATTTTTCTGAATACGTATGAATTTTTTACGATTTTTAAATGCATCTCGTTACTTTCTACACATTTTTCCCATATAAAAAAAAATCAAAGTGAATTGAAAAATCTGAAAGAATTCATATGTACTCAGAAAAGTGAACGAATCATTTTCATAAAAAAAGAAGTTAGGTTTCCGGAAGATTTGTTGAACGATTTAATTTTTCATTGATTTCTTAATAACATTTTGGAATTATTATCACGCAAAATGAATAATTTCAAAACCTTTGATATGCTTGATTTTTTTCCGATTTTTATACACTTTAATAAATTAATGTACAATTGGGATGAAAAATTAATATACTTTTTCATTAAAATTAAAGTACTCTTATATTAAAATTAATGTAAATTAATAAAAATAATGTATTTCTAATGTTTTTAATACGCTTTAATTTTTCATCACAATTCTACCTAAAATTTAACATACCAGTTTTCGCATAAAAACTTCCGGACTGATCCAGTACATTAAATGGCCTACGAATTTTTTTTACATTCTACCATCCCGAAGTGTTTGCAAATCCCTCTCATTTTTCCGAAACTTATCCAAAGTGAACACTATTCGCAAGGACTACTTCCAATAAATGTCCAATAAATGTTCTTGCAAATAACGACTCCAATTGTTTTTTTTAACAAAAAACCACATAGATTTCATAATTGGTCGGGGAATTGCCCGATCGAACGATCCAATCGAGTCCACGAGTCTTAAATCCCAAAACTTTGTCGATGTTCGCAGGGTCAAGAGAGCTGCGAGGAGGTCATATGGAATGGCACCGCGGGGACCGGAGTTCGCGGCCGCGCCGATCGCGATAGCGTTCGCCACGCTTCTGATCTCGAGTGCGCTATCGAGTGGTCTGTGCCCGCCGCGCTGCCACTGCGAGGACGAGTATCTCCGAGCGTCCTGTTCCTACGCGGGTCTCGACGTCGTCCCGATACAGCTGAATCCGGAGATCCGCCACCTCGACCTATCGGGCAACAGGGTGGCGAGTCTCCATCTGACCTTCGGTTTCTACGACAGCCTCGAGAGTCTCGACATAAGTTCGAATTTGATCCACACCCTGGGCAACGAGAACTTCGTGCTGCAGCAGCGTCTGGCAAGCCTAAACGTGAGCAACAACGCGATAAGAACAGTGGCGAAGAACGCCCTGAAGGGTCTCGGCTCGCTGAGATCGCTGGACCTCAGCAACAACAACATAACCGACATGGACGAGCAGGCCTTCCGCGAGACGAGCGAGTTGGAATTTCTGAACCTCAGCGGCAACTCGCTGACGAGCCTTCCGGACGGTCTGCTGAGGAACCTCCACAACATCCGCAGCCTCGTCCTCCGGCGAAATTCCCTCCTGGAAATGCCGTCGAGGAACCTCGTCCTCGCGCCGAGTCTCGAGGAGCTCGACCTCGCCGACAATCTCGTCCAGGAGCTCGCGGGCGACTCTCTGCCGACGCTGCGTTCCCTCGTCTCCCTGAATCTCGCGAACAACGTCATAAGGTCGATCGAGGAGGACGCCTTCGAGCATCTGCCGGGTCTGGTCTACCTCAACCTGGAGGGCAACAATCTCACCTCGGTGCCGACGGAGTCCCTCTCGAGACTGAGCGTGCTCGGCAGCCTCGGACTGGGCAGAAATCCCCTGGCCGAGCTCGGCACGCTGGCCTTCAGGAACCTCTTCGAGCTGAAGAGTCTCGATCTCCGCGAATGCACGATATCGAGGGTGCACCCGAGGGCCTTCGCCGACAACATAAATCTCGAGCGTATATCCCTCGACGGAAACCACGACCTGACGGAGCTCCCGGCGAGGATTCTCTACGGCGCGCGTTACCTCAAGTGGGTGTCGCTGAGGAGGTGCAGCCTCGCGGGTCTCCAGCCGACGCACTTCCCCGTCGACGGCCTCTCGGTTCTGCGGGTCGGTGGCAATCCTCTGGTCTGCAACTGCTCGGTTCACTGGCTCTGGAACGTGATACACGCCGAGGAGATCAGAAACGAGACGAGGCTCGAGCTGGACAGCAAGGACATCCTCTGCGCCGACGAGGAGTTCGCCGGAAAGCCTCTGATGGCGCTCTCGGAGAGTTCACTTCGCTGTCGCCTCAGTCCGCTCTATCTGTCGCTGTCGGCCGCTGGTTGTCTCGCGGCGACCGCCGCGATACTCGCCCTCATAGTCTACGTCACCAGGGCGAAGAGGAGAAAAAGACCGGCGTACGCGCCGCCGAACAGACCGGAGCTCCTCGTCTACGTGGGTCGGAGCGCCGACGAGCCGGACAAGAATCCCGAGTCCTACAGCAGGCGGCTCATAGCGCGCAATGAGGAGGTCCTCTACGATCTGCCCGGTGGGAAACCCTCGCAGCAATCGTCGCCTCATCGTTTCGACAACGCCCTGCCGGAACCACCGAGCTTCTACGAGAGCGCCCGATATCCCCGGGTGAACGGACGCGAGCCCTACTCATGCGGCTCGAGGAGCGACGATTTTTACGACCCGCAGCGGAGAAACAACGCCGACATTGGGGTCTACGCCGTCGCCGATGTGACCTCCCTCAGGGAAGCGCCACCCGAGGTTCTCTCGCTCTACAGGATGCAGAGTCCCAAGCCCGCTCCCAGGAGGGTTCAGCAGCAGCCACCCATGGGAAACGGCGACTACGAGTACGAGTACGATTACGAGTGCGATTACGAGTACGAGCGGCCGACTCTGCCGGAAAAACCACACGTCGTATTCGTTTGAGGATCGACGCCAGTTGAAGAGCTATGAAGGTTCGGGTTCTTTTCATCGATCGCCCGCGGGGCCCTCCGGCGCATATTGCCCGACTTCCGGTCCGTTGGATAACCGCAGGACCGAGCTTACGCCCGATCCTCAGGTGTGTGCCTTAAAGCTTTGAGCGATATCGAGAGGTTGATCTCCGTTCGGCTTCGCTCCGGACCTTGGAATGCAATATGCTGCCCGATCTCGGACACACCCCGGACTCTGTACGATTCATCGGGGATCGACGTTCAGGAGCAACACGAGCATCGGCAGCGGGAGCAACAGCTATCAAAGCGGAAGAGCGCCGGCTGGGAACAGCTCGAACTTTGCAACAACTTCGGACGCCAACCAACCAACCAACACCCCCCCCCCCTCCCCCCCCGCCCCGATGCCCTCGGGGGAATACCTTCGAATACCGGAACATCGAACTTCCGGTTCTTTTTCTTTAATCTTTTTTTTTGGTTTGTTTTGTTTTCGGCATTGTTCTCGCGCTCGTCGCTCTCGTGTAGCGCCTCGTGAATTATGGAGATGAGAGACGATGAGCCTCTTAAACTTGTTACCCAGTGCCAATTAATGTTATACGTGTAACGTATAGAAACAAAAACAAAAACAAAAAAAATTAAACTTGCACCAACGTTGCGCCGATCGAAACTTCGAATTTAATAATGAAGACTATTAATGCGGGTATGAATAAGTCTTTGACGTGCAAAGACGTACTTATTATTATTATTATTATTATCATTATTACTATTATTATTATGGTTATTATTACGGTTATTATTATTATTATTATTATTATTATTGATTAGTTAATTACGATAGGCAGAACCGTATACGCGAATGAGAGTATAAAAGTCTTCCGAGAAATACTTACTATGCCGAGACCATATTGATCGTGTTGGACCAGCTGGTTTTACGGGATCTACGAATTAGTGACACTAATCAAATAGTGGCGAAGCCGAAAGGACCGAGTCTATCTCGTTAGCGCAGAGCCAACAGCTGCTTTGCGTCTTCGACTCTTCTAATCAGTGTGACGCGAACGAGAGCTTCTTTTTTGTTGTTTTTATTTTTTTTTTCTTCTCGGATTCGTTCCGCGCCCGTCACTCGGGCCTTCCGCCCGGATGGGAGAGAGTCGTATAAAACAGAACAAAAAAAAAAGAAAAAACAATTCAAGGAGGGCGAAGCATCGGTTGTCCAATGCCGTTGCCGGATCGGGGAATGCTTGACTATAAAAGAACAAAAAAAAAAATGAAAATCTCACATTTCGTCGCCGCGTGAAAATCTCGCATTGGACAAACGACCCGGAACGCTCGCGATTCCGGAAGCGAACGAGCGGGCGCCCGGGACGGCTTGGGAAACAGAGCGAAACGCGAGAGTAACGGAGACGGGAACATTGCTTTCCGGGTCGAAGAACGGAAGACACCCCGCGTATTGTCGGGGGCTTATTCTCATCCACCGGGAATGTAGCTGGTTTCTTACGCGTAAAAAAAGGGAATGAAAAAAAAAACGGATATCCGTTCTCTCGCGTTATCGACCGAATCCCGTGACACCTTAATCGAAGCAATAATAATTTAAGATTCAATTCGTCACAGGAGACAACACGACACTACACGCGGTACAATTATTATCGTACACGCAATATACATTATCCACGATTTATACACGAAGATACACGATAACAATTATACATATACCTATTGTATACATATATATATATATATATATATATATTTATTTATTAATTTATGCGATGTTACGTTTGGAACGAGATGTTACGTTTTGAATGTCGATTATACCGAAATCTGAGAGTACGAATAAAATATGTATGTTTTGAACAACGCTAAGCCCGATTCGAGGAGCCGCTGCGAGTCTCTCGAGAGTATCTTTCGTTGACCCGCGAGAGGAGCGTGCATGCTCTTTGTCGACCCATCGACGGGAAGATTAGATTGTCGGCGAGGTACGAGGCGGGATTGCCGTTACGATGATGGAGCGAAAAATTTGAGGAGAACAAAAGAGAGAAACCTAAAAAAATTGAGGTCGACGAGCGGTGGCCGAGGAAGCGGAGGAACGCGACGGACGGACCAACCCCTCTCGTCCCCGCGGGTGGGAGTCAACGGGAGAGCTCTTAAATTTTTCGTCTCTCAGGCGTGTAACCCCCTGGGCTGCGTTTGCCCGGGTTAGCTGGGATTCCTCGGTGGCACTTTGCCCGGCTAGTTAGTCATGGTTCTTAGTCATGCTACGTGCGTCTTGTGTTGGGGGCACGCCTGCGGAAGAAGAAGAGGAGGAAGAAGCGAAGTACATAGTAGAGGACGATGATTATGACGGAGAAGACGGAAAAAGAAGAGGAGGAAGACGAAGACGAAGAAGATGACGAAGACGAAGAGGAGGAAGAAGTGGAAGAGGAAGAGGAGAAGCGAGAGGAAGCGAGGAAGAGAATCGCCTCAGGGCGCAACCCCTTTTTCCGAGTCTCTTCGCTCGTCCACGCACTTTCTCTCTTCCCCTCGCCCCGGTATTCACAATTCCGCGTACGCCTCTCGGACTCGTCCCTCGCCCCGTTTCTCCTCGGGGCTTTCTTCTACTATCTATCTAATACGTTTCGAGCGCGCCGCCGGTTGGTCGCTATTTTTGTACACCCACCTACACGTGTCTCTGTGTATATCGCACGTCGCATAACTTTGTCCGAGTTTCACTGAGACGCGCGAGAGAGAGTGAAGTCAAGTCGAAGGGACCGCGCGCGCTGGAAATACATGTGTTTCCACTGAATGTATCTGTCTCGTCCGAATATCTGTTTGTGCCCGTCTTCGTACTCGATAGACCCATCTGCTCTGTGTCCACACGCCGAAAACCCGCTGTATCCGTGTACATATTTATACGTGCCGTTTCGCACTCCCCAACCCTCCCTCCGTACCGTGTCGCTTGTTCCATTAAACGATCTCGTTGCTCTCGTGCGACGCGCCCAAATTGTGTTTGAGAAAAAACAAACGAAAAAGAAACCTGCCGAGGAAGACTTTCTCGTTCCTCTTTAATCGTCCGACGGCTTTCGGTTGACTGGCTCGAGTCGCGATTGGGACCATTTGCGTATCTTCTTTGAAATGGTAATTTTTTTTTCTTGTTCTTCTTCTTCTTCTTTGGCTCGGTCTTGCTGATCGACGAAGCTGCGCTATTATTTAATAAACGAGCCAACATTGCCAGCGGAATGTAAACCTGCCTGTAAAGTCCCGTCGACGTCCCCGGCGCGCGTTAAAGACCCCGAACAATATTGTCCATTATATAGCTACTAAAAAGTATATAAACGCGAATTCTATTCCTTACAAATTACCCATCCTCTCCCCCCTCCTCCCCCGGAGTCGTACGTGTAATTCGTATTTGCACGCGCATACAATAAAAAAAATAAACTCCCCTATACACATAAAATCGCAAGGTAGTTTCGATACACCAGAAATGTTTTTTTTCTTCTATTTTCTTTTGTCGACAAATGAGAGTTATTTGGTTCTTAATTACACCTTCGCGATGATCGTACGGTGTGTCGAGACTGTCGTTGCACGAGACCCCCACGCCAGATATTTTAAGTACTCCTATAATGAATTTCGTACATTGCTAATAAAAAAAAATAAAAAAAATAAAAGAATGTTCAAACTTGTAATAAAATTATATTGTATATTGAGTAATCGAGACGCGTCCAGTGTGTGTTATATGTACCCTGAAAATTCCCAATCCGTCTTCCGCGTCGTTTCCCTCGCTTCAATGTTACGCCTTACATGCTTCACTGTTATTTGGATGTTCGATGTATTTTTTTTTCCTGTCGTTTTCCCGTGCTGCGGAATCCTCCAGGGTTCGAATCAATATTTCAGTGAGCGAAGGGTGAAATTTGCCAAGTACACCGTTCGAGATAAATGGCCACGAGGAGTTTGGCCCGTGGAATAGTAGATTCGTAAAAATCCCAAAGTGACCCGGATACGTAATACAATCGTGGGGGGGCCAAGGCGCCGAGGGCGGACGGGTAAAGTACGTCCGCTCGGAGATAGCCAACTTTTCCGAGGGTTGCGATAATCTCGAGGGGGGGGGGGGGGGTGGCGGGGCGAGGGGGGAAAACAACGCGACAATAGAGGACGGAGCGAAAGGAAATACCGTGGAAGCCCGGAGAGGCGATGGGCCGAAAGATAGCCACGGTAAACTCGCTCCCATAACGTCGAGGAAGTGTCCCCGCTTCCCATTTCGGGATAACGAAGACCTTTCTTCAGGGACAAGCTGTTGAGCATAAAGATCCGGCCAACGTTCGCGCGTCCCTCTCGCCTCACACTCCGGACGGCGCATGTTGAACGCGATTCGCGAAGCGGCGTTTCTACGAGTTTGTAATTTCGAGGGACACGGACGGAGTGAGAGAAAGGCGCGGGTGCTAATAATCAATTATCGGCTCAACGTGTACTGTATTTACGGAAGAGAATCTCTTCGCGCCGAGCGCTTTCTCTCTTTCGTTGAAACTAAAATAGCAGCTCTCTCCCCCGCCTCGGGTTTATCGGGCTCGTTCGACGGACTGCGAGACAACGTCACGTCGAAGCTATAACTCGATTAACGGAGAAAAGCGACGAGTCGCCCTGACCCTGCTTGCACGAAAAATTACTACGAGCAGCTGCTTTTACCGGCTATATAAGAATGACTTTGAGGGGTTCGTCGAGCAGTCGAGTGTGAATTCTGTTCGTCTCGGTGCTCGCGGAGACACTTGCGATATGAGAAATGCGTGCATCTTCGTCCTGTGCGTCGTCGCTATCGGCTGCTCGATCGCTCGCGAAACCACCCGCTCTTTCCATACTTCGGGCGATGTACGGGATTATTCGAACGCGCTGACGAGTTCCAACGAGCCGCGGAAACACAAGCCCTATCACGATTTGTTTCTTCGTAAGTTTGGGGAGGTTGGAGAGTTTCAGACTGGGCAAACGAGTGCTGCATTTTTTGAGTCGGTTATACAAACTTTTGGGGATCTGTTGATTATAGTGATCGTTATCGAGAGAGGCGGCAGTATCTCCATGATGAATACTTAATCTTGTGTGTGGAGACTATATTTTCACGGACACGGTGTGTACATTGGGTCTTTTAGGGAACAGTCGGGTTTTCAAAGTTTTGTAGTAGGCTTTTAAAAAATGTGAAAAAATTCTGAGTTACTTCTTGAAGGGTCTACTACATGGCCCAGAAGTTGCCAATGTCAAAAATTTTTAACCGTTAAGAATTGAAAATTGAAAATTGAAAATTGAAAATTGAAAATTGAAAATTGAAAATTGAAAATTGAAAATTGAAAATTGAAAATTGAAAATTGAAAATTGAAAATTGAAAATTGAGTCGAAAAAGCAGAAAAAACGGGGCGTTTCAAATTTTGATTGTTCCTTCAAAGACCCAGCGCACACACGCAGGGTGAAGATGATGTTTAACAACCCACCTCCACCGCGCCGGGTTGGTAAGCAAAACTAAACCGAATGACGTTTTGAGACCGCCGACCTTCGAGGGAAAATAAAATTGTCTTTCCCTGGGGAATCGGCGGACGTAGGGGAAGACAATTTTCTTTTTCCTCCGCGGTCTGCGGTCTCAAAACAGTGTTTAATATAGTTTCTGTTACCGGCGGCGATGTTTCGCGTCACCGTAAGAACATGTGCAATACCACGGTCGGTAATAAAAACTGTAATCAACTTTTCTCATAGGTTCTCGCATGTACGGTCACAAAAAGTCTTATCGGAAGCGGATTTCATCTCGGCTTTCGATGAGACTCTTCTTTTGAACGTGTATGCAAGAATCCGGGAGAAAAGCTGATTACAGTTTCTATTACCGACTGCGGTATTGCACATGCTCTTAAGGTGATGTGGCACAAACTGTCGCCCACCTGCGCCGCGCCCAGTTTGTAACAAAAACTGTACCGAATGCTGTTTTGAATGCTTGTTTTGCTGTCTGCCGATTCCCGAGAGCAAGACAATTTTCTTTTCGTCGACGGACCACGGTCTCAAAACGACATTCAGTACAGATTTTTTTACACATCCCCTTAAAAAAAAAAAGATTTTTAAGCGAGACGTTGCCAATTGTACTAACGCCAATATGCTGGAAGTGAAACCTTCGTTATCAATTTTCTCGGAAACGAATTTATATTACAGCAGACGCAAACCTAGAAAAACCTCTGCTGTAATACAAACCATCCACTATAAAGTTGGTATAAACGACTAAAAATGTAGCACTCATTTGACTAGTGTGAAGCGCTCCAACCTCCTTAAAGAATTAATAAATGCGTATCTGCTCCGAGAGGGAACAATACCGAGATGAAATTAATAAGCTATCAGGACACACAATATCGAACTCTCGAATGTCTATCACTTTCAGTTGGGAGGAAATCCGGCTTCAGCACCGTTTATATTAATCCTCTCCATGGCATTGCGTGTAATTACAATTCGTTTTTTCCAATCGTATCGTGCCATTGAGTCATCGGTAACGAGTCATTAGCCGAGGGGATTATTTGCGCGAGGGTACAAGAGACCCTCCCCAGCCCAAAATCTTTCCGCGGAAGATCTCGAAAAATGATAATAATTATTCGCAGTTATGGGAGGACTTCAGAGCCTGGTCGGCTTCATAGTGATCAAGATAAAAGTCGTACTGGTAGCGGTGACGATTATCGGCGTTGTTGCTCTGGCGTTCAAGATCTTCGGTTTCTTCAAGTACACGGGTTACTTGTACAAGAACGATTATCCGCCCGTCGGTCCGCCGCACGAGTTCTCCGCATATCACGGTCCCCCGCCCGATCACGATATTCACGGAAGCGACTGGTCTTCCTATTCGGAGCATTACGGAAGATCGACGAACGACCACCGCGAGCCGGCGATCTCGTCTCAATTTACCAGAAGGTGTTGTATATACATTTGTTTCAATAATGTATTTAATAAATCCATTACTTTTGTTCAGCAAGAAGCTCATTTACATAAGAGACAGCTACATTCTCGTCGCCTCGGATAAATGCCTTTAATGTACAGTTTGAACTGTTCGCCTTTCAGCGTTAACATGACGGAAATCGTGTACTCGTTTGTGAACGCGAATAGGGACGACTGCCGAGCTCTTCTCGTTTGCGAATTCGAAGCGATGTTAATGCGTTCAACGTTCTTCGATTATTTAATGAGGTTCGTATACGCCGCAGTTGCATGATAGCTTTATAATTTTCTTATTGCCAATGCATTGTCGTTTTGTCGATTCTATCAGGCACGGAATTACGAGGCTTCGGTCACCAGAATCCGGAAGTCACAGTGAAGACTGCACAGCGCACTACACCAAGTGCGTCGACGCATCGCGACGGACAATAGTGTAGGCGAAAGACTCTCTAAATAAATTATGATTTTCTATGAATCGAGGGAGTTACGAGGTGGTCGGTGCCGAGAATCCTTTTCCCGAGCGTAATCTCCGTGCTTCATCGCGGATCCACGTTGATAAACTCGAGAGTCCGACGAATCACAAGTACAGTTCGAAATCGACTCTCGCGGCACTGTAAAATTGTCCTTGCTGTCCGGATCTACGCACCCATGCACCACTCTTGAAATATCCCTCTTTCGCCCAGGCTTGCATCTGCTCGGTCGTGTGCGGACCGTTGACTTCGGCGTCGGTATTTTGCGACCATTTGAGCTCCCACGTTACCCTCTCCTCCTCTTCCGCCTCCTCGCTCTTCTTCGTCTCGGTTTCCCTCGAATTAGCACCTGCTGCGGTATCGGGATCGACGAGTTTCGCCTTCTCCTTCGTATCGAAGTCATCCGAGTACATATCGAGTTCCACATCTTTCTTCTCGCCTCGGTCAACCTGGAAGAATATTTATTTATTTATTTAGTTATTTATTCACGAACGAGCCCTTTATAAGTTGTAAATACAAATGAAATGTATGGTTCCGGTGGAACAATGTACTCCATAAATAAAAGAAAAAGGAGAAATGAATGGCTAATACTATTAATGAGAAAAAGTCCTATTACAACAATAAGGACGTCCGGGTGGGAATAAATCTTCCCCAGTCCTTGCGGACTCTCAATTAAGCACAGCTTACAATTTCTGTGGCTTCACAATATGTAATCTACCATGCTTGTAAAATCTGAAGTGCATTAAAATAAATGCAACTGTTTGTTATTAAGATTTGTCATTTTTTGTCCATAATCAGGTACGGCAGATGATTTTAATGGGCACTTTCCACTAAAATCATGTGTGCCTGAAAATGCTCTGACGAAAATTTGATATAAGGCACCGTTCCATTCAGACGAAAAGTACGAAAAGAAATTGTACTAATTATTCACGGGAAGAGCACAATATCTTGAAGAAAATAACTATTCATAAACTAAAATTCGAGCAGCGAGTATGTTGGTGTAAGCCGAAATTTGTCCGTGAAAGTAGAGAAAAAGAGAAGAAAATATTCCGACCTAACAGGTCGAAGAAATATGTTAATCAGATGAAAAGTTACCTTCTTCTTTATACAGTCATAACTCTCTTGGTAGATATCCATATTTCCAGTGCGCGTTAAAAGTTCGTTAGCCAGTTCCGTCAATTTGAATATCTTTTCGGAATTTTCGTTTGTATCCACTGGTTCACTGCCCTCCTTTTTCTTCTTCCATCTTTCGGCCGTGGTCATTCTCTTTTTGCCCTTGCCTAGCCTGCACAGAGCCTTCGACACTGTTTCTCCCATCTGCAGATACTCTAAAATTTGTTTGTACAATGGAACAGGATCGAACAGGATGTCCGCCTCTTCCTCGCTGTCGCTGTCCGCGAGGCCTTTCGTCTTATCGTCCGAAGTGCTTGACTTGGTAGCTCCAGCCACAGGCTTGACCTGTTGAAGACAACGAGACTCGTGAGTGGTGCAAAGTGAAGGAAAAAGCATTTGTGCGAACGCTCTGGGAACAAACCTGAACCCAATTTATGTTGTCCAGCCAATTGTCTCTGATCTCTGTCTCTTTGTTCCAAAGATAATGTCCGTCCTTATCAAAGTGACCTTCCTCAAGTTCTTCCTTCATATTAAACGCCGTAAATCCTGTACTAGCTTCCGGCGTTGGTTCTTCCTCATCGACTCCTGAACAGGATGATTGATGATATTAGTAAAGTAGATACAGTTGTATTGCAAATAGCAGTGAACGAATGCAGGTTTACGTAGACGTACCTTCAAAGTCCTCCTCGTTCATAACATTGTATCTGTCTTCGTTGACCTCGGCGTCCTCTTCGTCTGAATCTAGGGAGTTTTGAACCAAGTCAGCTTTCCGCTGAGGCTTCCAGTTCGTCTTGTCCTCGAGATATTCGTCCAATTTCCGTTTAGACATTGTTGACAAAAAGGTTTTGTCGGATTCCAGGGGATAAACTATTGGTGGATAACCTCTACTCAAACGTGTGGGTGTCGCTGGAATAGACTAAGTCGCATTACTGTGTCAACCGGTATTGTGTATCCATAAATCGTTTGAAGACACACTGAGCTTATGAATTATTGTGACAAGTTCTATTCCGTAATTTGTACGAATTGATAAGGAAAAAGTAAATACGAAGACGGAGTTTTTGAAGCATGAAGTTTGGGAATGAAGGCATGTCTCCATGTACACTCCTCGTCGATAGGCGGACGATGCTCACAGCGCCAGTCAGTGTCGTCGCGAGTTTTCGTTACTCTTATCGATCGTCTCACAGCATTTATGGACATGTTGTACAGACTCAGTCGATAACAAATCGCCTTACCTGTTTTCTCCAAAACGATTGATACGACGAGCAAAAGCAAATTAGGTTTTCATACTTATATCTATTGACTACAAAAACCTAATTTAATTTTGGTCGAAGCATCAATCATCACGGAGAAAATAGGGAAAGCGATTTGTTACCATCGGAGCATCCATACGTATGTATCACATGCCCTTACGAGCATGTGCAATACCGCGATCGGTAATAAAAACTGTAATCAACTTTTCTCATGGATTCTGGCATATGCGGTCAAAAGAAAAGTCTCATCGGAAGCGGATATAATTTCGGCTTCCCATGAGACTTTTTTTTTGACCGTATATGCGAGATCCGGTGAAAAAAGTTGATTACAGTTTTTGATACCGACTGAGTCCGGGATGGACGGGGAGGGGGGTGTTTCATATGGTCTTAAGACGAGTTGAAATAGACTCGGTAGATAACAATAACTGTAATGAATGGTTTTCGGGGATTGTAGATATACACTAGGGCCTCGATTTATACGGCCTCGGTTTCCGTAACAGTCCTCACCACGGAGCGAATATCGATCGACGCAGTAAGCTATTTGCCATGCTCGACAGTTAGTATGGGCGGAACATGCGCAGCCTCGATTTTCGTGCGTGTCAGCCAGAGCGGGTCCCGCCGCTGTGAATGAAGTCGAGGCCCTAGTGTATCGCGAAGAAGCAAAGTATTAACTGATGTAGAATTCAATACCGCGATCGATGATACGTCGCTTTCATCACAAATGTCAACCGTTTTAACCTGGCATTGATGCGAAAAATTCAACTAAAAATACAACCCACGGAACTCTTGTCTTTACAAAAATGCCGACACTGTTCCTATCATAAAGAGATTACCGCAGCCAACTAAACAGTTCTCTATAAAGCAAATAAAATATTTACAACCATTATACACGTAAAGCGAACACCAGATAACAAACTAAGACATAAATTTCCTACACACGCTATTTAACAAGCCCTAGGAAGAACGATCAACGAGAATTGAGAATCACATATCTTCACACACACTACAAAACTCTTTCAATACATGGGTAAAAACTGCAAAAGAAAATACCAAAGAATCCTCCATAAATATGCTACGCTATAAATATAATATATTCTGTATAAATCTTACACCGCTACACATGTAACGCATTATGTTTTAATCGCGTTTAAACTGCTACTACTACTCTTGACCGTTCTTGATGTCTACACAATTTTCATCGAACGCACAAATGTAAAGTATGATAGGGCTGTCCTTATTGTCTGCAATATAAAAATTACCTATTAATTCAATATCAAAGACAGTTTACCTAGTGCCACAGTTTTTTTTAATACAATTTCTTTATAAAATAACCATTCTTCTTACCAGCAAGACGGTTTTCAAAGACATGATTAAAATCTTCCCCGCAGTTACTTGGCAAGGTACACTACAACGCATTATCATCAATTGTAAGAGCTTCCGAGCTTTAATCGATAGTCTGTACCATTGGCTGTTGTGTCTGCTCGAAAAAAGGTTTCATTATACGGTCAGACAACCAATTCTTCATTGTTGTTACTCACATATGAAAGTAAATATTGATACTGTGATCCAGGAGTAATTGGCAAAGGTAACTATATACGATGAAGAGAAACATTATAGAACATACGTAAACGATGAATTTAATGGTTTCATCCGGATCAGACTTTCTCATACAAATCTGAATTAACGAAAAGTTTATATATTAATAATTCAGAGTATTATTCATCATTATTAGCAACTTTTACCCGAAGTCCAGATACGTTAAGCTGAAGCATGCCAAATCCGATGATAAAAAAAAACGCCCATGTGTTGGAGCTCTCGATGAGATTGGCGTATCTGAAAACAGTGGATTGAAAAAATAATATTGTCCAGTTCAGTAAAACTAGAATTTATCTACAATAAGATACGTTCTGTTCATTATCTCACTCGATCGCATCATTGTGTCTGACGATGCACGAAGCTAGGTGCGACATGCCCTTTTCGTTCAGTTCATACGAAATTACTTGTTTTTCCACTGATGTCTCATTCCCCATTCGTTCTAATTTCTGCCTGCGGTTTCAGTTGGCACTTTTTCATCATTATTACTCTCGATTAATCATTGACTCACCCCAATGCGGCAAAAATTCCACAGCCGTGCTGCACGTGAGTGATAAACATAATGTCATTTGCTATGCAGACTATACACAACACACATAAGCATAAGGAAGAATAAACAGCGATGTAAAAATAATATTTCTGTACGTCGAGATGATAATAGTCGACGGGAAATGGAAATTTTCCCGGTTCCGTGCCGTTCAGCCACAAAATGTTGATGATCTTTGAAAAGACCGGTTGGACCATAAAGATGAAGAAGCTTGAATACATCGTAGCTGTACGTAATATAGATAAATCTATACAATTTTTGTTAAGTCTAAAGTATAGTAGATCATCACGTTTTTCCAAATCTCGGGAACAAAGTCAATTAGGCACGACCGCGTAAGTTGGATACCTCACTGCCTGCCCAAATGCCTGCCCACCATCGCATTCTGTACGCAACTTTCCGTTTCCGAGCGCCGTTACGCGTCGCGGTTGAATTTCAATAGTTCACGATTTTAACTCGATTAAATTCAATATGATATTCGAACAAAAGTACAAGCTTAGTTTGCGCATTACTTGCAGACTAATTTTTTCCCCGGAGAAATAAGCTTTTTATAAGAGGAGAAGAAATTTGATATAATGAAAATTGACTCATCTTGAGGCTGTCGAGATAGCTTCTCCTTTATGGTAAAATGGTGGAATATGTCCTATGCTCGAATACGGCAAAATGTAGAGTCCGTCGATCTTTGTTTCGCATCAAGCTTGCCGCCGCGTTCCCTCTCTGTCGTGTTTATAGGAGCGACAATTTCATTCGCAGGTAGCGAAAGGGAAGAAGTCGCTTGGGTCGAAAGGGAAGAAGTCGCTTGGGTCGAAACTGAAGAAGTCGCTTGGATCGAAAGGGAAGAAGTCCCCGTGTAGCACGAGTACGGACTTTTAGAAGGGATCGAATTGGCCTTACGCGGTCGTCATTTTTGGAAAAATGCGGTCTTCAACTATACATCTTAACATATTTGATTAACCTGTATACGCAATAGTCAACGTTCTTCCCTGATCAACGTATTTATGAAGAATTTCCACTTCTCGGTCTCGAGCCCACACTTGCCAATCCATGCGAATACGATTTAGTAACTTTAATGTCTATACGTATCAAACAGATCTTCACCAGAGGTGCTTTCGATTTGCCGTTATAATGATAGTGCGCATGCGCATGGTCGTTTTCTGGTACGAATTCTTGCCAAAAAACGGCCGTGCGCACGAGCGCGGTCGTTTTCTGGTACGAATTCTAACAGTGTTATGAATTGTGAAAATAGCACTGACCGTCTGCGAGTTCCACATTAATCCAACAAACTTAACAGCGTAAAATCCGCCGAAAAGTAATGATAGGAAACCGTCCAGAAGGACTGGCCAGTCATCAAGATGTTTTAAAATAGCCAATATTAGAGGTATGAATTGACTGACTGTGCAAAAAATGATAATAGCTACACGGATGTGCCTGGCGCGTCTGCTCTGATACGGCCATTGTCCAATCAGCGTCATGAAAGTCTTATTTAATCTATAGTAACGGTGTTGAAATAAGTCGTCCATCGTGACTCGAGGTACCTCAAATGATGGCCTAGCAACAACTATCGCTAATCCCTACGGAACTCAACATTCTACGGGTTTCATTTTCCATGCGTGTCATTGTTCTTTTCTCGGCGTGAATTTCCATGGAATTATGTCAAGTACTAGACGTTTAAATTACCCAGATAGACGGCACGGCGACGGAATGGCGGTACCAATGGTACGATGCCCGTCTGTCGGCGCGTTTTTCTATCTGGGTACTTTTCTACACGTCTAAGTTGAGCGACACCGACATGGAAGGTCTATAGTCGCTATTTTCCACCCTCCGTATTCGCCGCTGTTAGGTATTCAACCTCTCTTCACGCGTTTTACTAAGAAATATCTTGACAGTGAAATCTCCAATTTTCGTAGATATTTGTTGAGAAATAACTTATCGCGCATATCGCGTAGCGCACCCTGCCCCTCAGGGTGCGCATGCCAGGCGCATGCGCGCCTGAGCTTGCTCTTACCGCTGTAAAGTAGTCGAACAAAACCATTCGGTGAAGCATCACGTTTATTCACAAGACAGTCGTACAAGTTATTTCACGCGCAGTCAATGTTAGTTATCCCGTAATATCCTATGTAGATCCTGGTCGTGAATCCTCAACAACATTTGCTAGAGGAATGAACTTTTATCGCAGTCACATGGAACATAAGTTTTTGCGATCCTTAGTCGGAAATTAGAGGATGCTCGGCGTGGACGTGAAATGGTTGACTTCTGGATACAGCGCAGCCGTGTTTCGGGGAGTCGAACATAAACTGAGCGTGAATCACCAACACCGCAGTAGAGACCTTCCATGTAGGGAGACCGGTGTAATAAGGGAAGGGTTGATATAGCTCTCGTGAGTTCCAGAAAGGAGAGCCCCGTCAAGGTACGAGTTGACGTGAGCTATATCGCTATACGTCCGATCGCCATTACTTCCGATGTGGAAAACCCGGTGTTTAATAAGACGTCACATGATTGGAGATATTGCCACTTGAGAGGGTTTCGAGGAAAACGGAGAATTCACGTACAGTACATAATATATTTAAGAATAAACAAAAGGAGGACGAGAGGAAAAGAACATTCCGTAACATTCGACACGTCGTGCCTGCACCATGCAGTCATGTGTGTCCGCAGGTGACGACATTGTGGCGGCACGGCGTTTTGATACCAGAAGGTGCTTGCACAGTTCCAGCTCGCTGTGGAGCTTCACGTTGAGATTCTGGTGGCATTCCCATGTCGTCAGTTTTCTATCTAAATAAGAGAGTGTTTAAAGAGGTGGACTAAGAAGCGTAGAGGGTTGCATCTTGCGTTTCGAGATGCTGATGAAGAGAGAAAGAGAGAAAGCTAGGATGATTAGTGTGCCGTGGTCGCCACTGACCATCGGTTTTGAAAATCTCACGTTTCGACCAAAAGTGACGTCATCTAGAGCGTCACTTCCGGTTTGAAAATCTCATTTTCCGATCGGAAGTGAGGTCATTTAAATGAAACGTCACTTCGAGTTTAAAAATTTCACTTTTCGACCGGAAGTTACGTCATATCGGGAAAAGGTCACTTCCGGTTTGAAAATCTCACTTGTCGACTGAAAGTGACGTAATATAGGGAAATGGGACTTCTGGTCCGGAAGTGTCATTTATCGCCCAGAAGTGACGTCATCGCGGAAAGTGAGATTTTCAAACCGGAAGTGTCGTTTCCCTTAGATGAAGTTACTTCCGGTCGAAAAGTAAAATTGTCAAACCAAAAGTAAAGTGTCACCTAAATGAGATCACTTCCGGTCGAAACGTGGGATTTCCAAAGCGGAAGTGACGTATTTCCAGACAGTACTCAAGATTTTTAAACCATTTTTCTATTCCATATCCAAATCATTTTTCTTACAAAATAATTACGAAAACTGGCTCAGACCTGTGTTATATTTCTATTATTCTGTTCCAACTCCTTGTTCTCGGGACCCTTGATTTATAATATAATGTAAGGACGCTGATTAGAAAGTTAACACGAATAAAAGAATACCGGGATGGATCTCTGATGCTTCTGTGTATTTCGGATGCAGTTGGCGACATTTGAATCTAGCGGCTGAATTCGAACACACATCCTTTTCACTGGAGATCCTAGCTTAACCTCAGAAACACTAAGTGGGCAGCCACTTGTTATTTATTTATCTGTTGAAAGATGTCAAGACCAGGTACGAGGCTCGATGCCAAAAAAGTGGTAAGTTAATTACAAAATATGTAATTTTCATAGTTCTCGTTCACCCAATAATACGCCGACGATACGATCTGCTCAACTTGTTTGTTCTAACCATTACGAATATGACACTTTTGATTGCAGAACTCTGAGTTATTCACACTAACTTACGGTGCTCTGGTAGCGCAGTTGCTCAAAGATTACGAGAACGTTGACGATGTTAACAAGCAGTTGGAGCGCATGGGTTACAACATGGGAGTCCGTTTAATAGAAGACTTTCTGGCGAGAACGGGATCCGGACGATGCTACGACTTTAGAGACACCGCCGAGAAGATACAGACTGGCTTCAAGCTATTTTTGGGTGTCACAGCGACGATAACAAACTGGAGTCCGGCGGGAGACGAATTCTCGCTGTGTTTCGAAGTCAATCCACTGACGGAGTTTGTAGAGTTACCGGATCACTGTTTGAATCTCAAGTATTGCAATATATTGACCGGTGTTCTGAGAGGAGCATGCGAAATGGTGCAAATGGAAATTTCGTCGTGGTTCGTTCAGGATCAACTTAAGAACGACAGCGTTACCGAACTGCGTGTTAAATTCATCAAAAGGTTAGAGGATGCTATTCCTGCGGGAGAAGACTAAAACTGTCCTGAATGGGTTCGCTCCAAAACATAATGCAGTTACATCTCAAGAATGGATGTAACATCCGGGTTTACCAATTATCCGTAACCGGATAATATTAAGAGTTTAATCATCAATGTAAACATACAAATCCCATTGTCTTGCTGTTACCGAGTCACGCTCATGACATGCTTTATTTAAAAAAATCAATAAAACTATTGTATAGGACACGAGCATTTATGAATGTATACACTACTTTTGAATGGCTTTTTCTTCTTTTGCAATTCACAAGTTAGCGTAAAGTACAACGGGGCAATGGTCGCTGCCGTAAACCTTGTCCCTTATCACATTGTCGCAAATGTTCTTCTTGATGCGTTCGGACACCAAGTAATAATCCAGTCTCCTATAAATATAGACCAATGAGAATTCTGCAATGCTGAGATTACATAAAAAAAAAGCTTGCAGCGTGTTTCCTCACCATCCAATGTTCTTGCCCCTGGCATTATTAAAGTATGACCAGAACGTATAGGCGCCTGTTTTCTCAGGATACAAATCCCTGAATGTGTCGACGAAACCGGCACCCAAAAAGTCCGTCATTCCGTCTCGTTCTTCTTTAGTGAAACCAGCATTTTTTGTGTTGGTTTTGGGATTTGTTAGATCTGCAAAAGGTCACAAACGTTAGAGCATTGTTACTCTATATCACTTTATCTGCATCAGTGACAAATTAAAGACCTATCTCTTGATGAGCTACGTTCATATCTCCGCAGACAATGACCGGCTTCTCTTTATCCAGCTTTTGAACATGAATTTTGAACGCCTCGTTCCATTTCAGTCTTTTGGGCATGGTAACCAACTTCTGGCCAGCATTTGGTACATCTAAGAACATCAAATCCCTGCTCGATAGTTCTATACTCATTGTACCGTATAGTAAGTAGAATCAAGTTTCCGGTACTCACAGACATTGATGAGGTAAAATTTATCGTACTCTGCAGTTATGCATCTTCCCTCGTCGTTGCAGGCTGAGTTTGGCAGGCCGTACTTGACTTCTATGGGTTTCACCTTGGAATACAACGCAAGACCGCAGTACCCAGGTTTCTTGCCTAAAAAAATAGAAACCATTAGTTATCTTAATCAAACCATTATTGGATTATCTGCACTGAATTTTGCATACTCTCTAGGAAATATCTTTCGAAGCCTGGTATCTTGACCTCGACCGGAAGTTTGTCGCTGTCGCATTTTGTCTCTTGCAATGCCACAATGTCCGCATCCTCTTTGACAATGTACTCTATTCCACTTTTCTATGACATAAAAATTGTAATTATCGTGAATCAGCTGTGAAACGTTTGGGAGGCTTCTACTTGAAAATTTACCTTTATGATTGCTCTAATACCGGACACATTCCATGTGCTGATTTTCAGGTTGTACTTGTCTCCGTTGGCGTTCAATTTGTCACATCCGAAATCCATGTCATCCAATTTGGTGTCGACTTTGTTCATCATTGGTTTCTTCGCTTCAGTTTTGGCTTTTTTAGACACAGGCTCTTCATCCTCGTCGTCCTCCTCTCTCTTTGTTTTCTTGGCTGGTGTTTTTGGAGTAGCTTTGGAATTCGCCACAGCTTTCGTAGAGCCGGCCTGTATGAAATTAGGAAAATCAAAATGTGTTTTTATTATTGTATTTATTCCATGTTATAAAGACAACATAATTGAATTCTGTCTATTGTGTAACAAATTACAAGGGCTCTAACCTTGGCTGGACGTCCTCGTTTTGGCGGCATCGCGTATCGTTCTAAACTTGTTGACAAATTGCGATAAACACGTAATCTATAATTCTGTGAAGGTTGACATTGAATATTCAGACTCGCTGTTGTATTTCTCAAAATGTACTTGTACTTATTGGACAAAAATTTTAGTACTGCAAGCATGTGAAGTCTCTCCTACCGGCAACAGTAATCTACAATGCCGTACGGCTGCTCAACGGTTTTCTAGTTGCTACATTTATGAATGGGCCTGGCGAGAATTGGCGCGCTCGTAACGTCCGCGGGCAACAGCTGAAATTCAGAAAGAATCAGTCGATAAATTCCATCCTTATTGGCCATAAAATGAATAAGAATGAAGCTCATAAACCGACTGGCTGCGACAAGCTGTATGCATTAATGAGTTCCAGCGGTGGGTGACGTTTGGAACATCGATGTTGACGTTTACAAAACATCGATTTCATTTTGCCTCGATTGCCGCGTCGATATTCTTTTGTCAAAGACATAATATTTCATTCGATCGAGGATGTCCACAAGCGCTTCGAAATTCTTGTATAATGTATTCTGAAACCGACGGAAGTTGCTATACTTTGTTTACTGTCGATTCAGGCAGCACGACTGAAGGTCGAATCTTGGATGATGAACATTGTGCAATTCCAGAGGACCTTTTAATAACACGATATTTCTGCCGCCCAATGAGCATCTAATTTCCATACACATCAAGTAGAAAAACTGGAATTCCATAGACTTCCTGGTTTAGCAACGGCTCAAAGTCTTGCTTTCACTGTACAGCTGTTGGGAGTATGCGTGTAAGTTCGACCTTGAGGACGCGCGTACATCCTAACCAGCGTTAGGTAGGCATGCCGATGACGTCGCTACGTCACGGTAGCGCGAAGGGGGTTATAGTAGAAATCCAGGTCGAAGGTGAAAGTTTTTACGAGTCGTACGTTTCAAAATACCCGTTGAACATGTAAGACATCCGAAGGATACCGCCCAGCAGTCTTCGACTGAACGCACCGACGCACGCACGTTACAATAATGTCTGTAAACAAGTCTCTGTTAACAATGCTCAGAAAGAGCAACGGAATGTCGGGCCTGTTTTGCGACAAGTATTCCATGGTGTGCACCGAACAGCGTGTTCCCGCGTCGCCCCAGAGAATTATCCATCTCGGCGATGGGACGAATTTTGGGACGAAAGCTACGGCCATTCAAAAACCAGATTGGAACAGAGCCGTATCGGAGGCTGAGAAAATCGTCGGATACCCTACGTCCTTCCTAAGTTTGCGGTGGTTGCTCAGCGACGAGATTGCCAATGTAGCTCTGCATCTGCGAAAACTCGTGGGATCCAATCATCCTTTGCTGAAGACTGCCAAGTTTGTGTTTTTGCTCCGTAACTCCTTGTTTCGCTCAATGGGGCTTTTGTCTTCTCTACGATAGTTGCTTGTCCTTCGCAGGAGCTTGATATACAACGGAAGAAATAACATGCAAGCGTGGGGCCTTATAGTATTGCTGATATCGAAAGCTGCCGGACATCTGAACGTCGACGACATGGAAGAGGACAAGGCTGCTGGGGTTTTGCACAGGTATCGATACGATGTTTGAATTATATGCTTCGCTTTAAATTATTGTCTCAGCCCATTTGTGATTATATGAATTTGTTACTAGCCAGCGAGCTTTGGCGGAGGTCACAGAGATGATAAGAACGAGTCATTTGGTCCACAAAGGTTTGGTCAATATTCAGCCTGGCGTGTATCCTGAGGCTTCGGAAATTAACGATATGACGTTCGGTAACAAGATTGCGTTACTCAGTGGAGATTATCTCCTTGGCAATAGCTGCGCCGAGCTGGCTAGTTTGAGGAATCAAAACGTAAATTGATCATACGGACGATTTTATTCATGCTCGATTGTCCAGAAATCATTAACGACCTCAATTGTTTGTCAGGTTGTTGAACTGATGTCGAGTGCCCTTCGCGACTTAGCGGAGGCGGAATTCGTCGGTCGCAGGGATAGTCAAAACAATCCGTTACCGTCGATACCGCCCGAGGATCGCACTGGCTATGCCGTCAAGGAATGGACGCTGCAAAATGTTTTGAGCGCGGGTGCGTTGCTGGGCAAGTCTTGCCAGGGTACCTTGAAACTTGCTGGACAGAACGAAGAGATCCAAGAGCAGGGATACAAATTTGGCAAGCATCTGGCTCTTGCCTGGCAGGTGAGCGGGTTTCTTTCCTCGCTTTCGACTTTTACATTGGCCCGGAATATCAACAACACGCACTTTTGTTTTTTCAGGCCTGCCTAGATTTGAGCCCGTTCATCAATAAAGATTCCACCACGCCTTTCAATTTGTGCTCGGCACCGGTGATGTTTCACATCGAATACGATCCCTCCATATTAACGGAAATAGACAAGGGGCTGGATTCCGTTCAAAACGTGGACTACGAAAAGGTACTTCTGATAAGGATAACAATATTTTTACTCGCAATGCAACTCGATTAACACAAGATTTTCTAGGTGTTCGATATCGTTACGAAAGGTCCGGGAGTCGAGCAAACGAAGCAGCTGCAGAAGGAACATTCGCAGAAAGCTATGGAAGTTCTTAGCGTCTTTCAGGAGAGCGATGCAAGAACAGCGCTTTCGAATATAATCGCGGCGATGGGAGATTTCTAGCAGAAATTTAGAGGCGATAGGCTGATGTGAGTAGAACAAGAAATGCCCAAGTCAGTTCGAACCATCCATCCTGTGTTAAGTTTGAATTTGTTGAATATTTAATTATTACTTATATTTTTGAGTAATGAACTCGAGCAATATCATTAGTGGGCATTAGATAGCGAAAAATTAAAAAGGGAAGACTTATCCAACGACGAGGAGTGGACGATCGTTCTTATGATTAATTAATGAAGGGATAACAAAAAAAAATGGCAGGGATTGCTTAAGAGTACAACCGGTAATTGTAAAGTTCACGAAACGTCAATACCAAATGTCAGTGGTGACGCAATGCTATGGTGTTTTGTGTATCAGCTGCTACATATTTATGCCAAAAATTATCGGAGATCCTTCGTTCAGATATGATTTAACTGTAATGTGACGCATTCATATCGATGGAAGCACGAGAATAATTGGTGAAGCGGGTCGTATTCTTGATACTCGAGAATGTATGAGACGAACAACCACGAGTATTAGCGAGTATTGGCAATTGTATACACAGACTAACGTTATTCATCGATCGACACTTTTATACTGTACCGTTACTTTAATACGAATAATGCGACTGTTGATGTATTGTAAAGAGCAACTATAAGATTTATATTTTTTGCGAATAAATTTTATATCGACTTTGACCACCGTCGCTCATTTAATCATAACACACAAGGAGAATAGCGTACAACGGTTTATCGTAAGAAAATTATTTATTTGCATCTTGGACTCTGTAGGACGATACTTTTTAATGAGACTTTATACAAATAAGTGTGAAGGAGTTTCGTTATAGTTTTGTACAAAAAGGACGTACAGGATTTCAATGATTGATCTGTTCCTTCGATAAGTGTCTTCTTCGTATTCTACTGGAGCAGGGTAAACTGCTCTGCAATAGACCGTTGAGTCTCCTCGCATCAACGGCTCCTTGCGTTGCTTGGCCAGTATTAAAAATAAATTCAAAACGGTGTGAATCTCGACCCTCCACACCCTCTCAGTGTTGGCGTCACGAGATCCACGCACCTTGTATATCTTACAATACCGACATTCTCAGTCGTTCGTCACTCTGTTCGACCGTCTCAATGCAGTTTACTACAACCCTCACGAAGTTTAGTCTCCGTTTTCGCGTCTCCAAATAAGTCCTTCAATATAGCATCTTTCTTTCGGGCATGGGACGGAAGTCCTCTGTACAAGTTGTCCGATATAGATGATTGCGACCGAATAGCGGTGTTCGCTCCTCGATGTTTTTGACTGGCCAAGAATTCGATGTTCTCATTGTCGTCGATGGCCTTCATAGCGGCCAACAACTTTTTCTTGTTGTAATTTACGACCTTTATGTCCGTCGACGTGTCTCGGTCATCATCGATTGCTTCGTTCGCGATACCGTTTTCTTCCCTCGCAAGTTTTCGAGGTAGCTCTCCCGTCGGCTCCTCGTCGTTATTTGTCGCGGCTCCAAATTCTTTGGCGTACTGTTTCGCCGTTACGATCATTGAAGTTGATTCGTTGGCGTCTTCCTTTGAGACTCGAGCCCCACCGTTTTGCTGCTCGTGGGGTATCTCGTCGGGGCCAGCGACGATGGTCGGTCTGCCAGAATCGTTTATCGTCCTCTGCGAATCGACCTGCGGCCTTTCATGCTCTTCATTCCCGAACAATGACGATCGTCTCTGGGTTTCCAAATTAACAGCGCCGTCGCCGCTGGTTAACTTCTTCTCCAGCAAAATCGCATCCTCTATGCCTTCCTCGTTCAACGCTTTCAGTTGAATCTCCGATATTTCGCGTTCCCTCTTTATCTTCTCCTGCAACTCAGTCCACGACTTCGTTATAGTCATGAGCCTCTGTTGACTGCTCTCGTATCCTCCAGCTAGCAAGCTATCCAGCGGACACTCCGGTGGTTTTTCCGGATGATCGGTTTTCGCTTTCCGCAGTCTTTCCGTCTCCAAATCCGAGTCCGTCGCGTTGATGTCCAGCTTCAGGAAATCGTCCACCGACAGGCTGGGAGGATCGTCGTCTTCGTCCTGCGTGGCTCTTCGCAGAGCGATGCTGTAGCTCTGCTTCGTTGTCGATGCGGTTTTCATTTGCGTCTCTGACTCGGATTCGCTCTCCGACGTGCTCACCGAGCTCTTTTTACTCGACTTTCGGGCATCCGGGAATGCCGCGCCGTTTATCAATCTGCGAAAAGAAATTAGGAGCTTTTACAGTACGATGCAACTTACCGTCCGGCAATCAGTCACGCATAGTGTGCGAAACCGATGAATTTATTCACAGAGTTTATAGAAACCTGTTATGCAATTCCCGTGACTTGTTCGTCAACGACGAAGACTCTTGTTCCAAATCCTCGGTGGTTTTCGCGTCTGCGTCGCTGTCGCTCTCGGTGCTCGAGCAGCCGAATTCTCTCTTCAATTCTTTCGGCAGCTTGTACGGCCCCTTCCCGTTAGTTATCTCGAAATCGTTGACGAATTTCTTAATCTCCTCGTCGACGGACTCGCGATCGTTGATCACAGCACGTCTGGCCTTGAGCTTCTCCAAATTCGAGGACTTTGCGAAACCGCCGCTTTCCTTTCTCGGAGCATCTTCATCGTCGGATTTGTCTATATCGTGAGACAGTCCGGCCGAACCGTTTCGACTGCTGGGCTTTTGAAGTCTGAATTTCCTGACTTTTTGCAGACTGCTCATCGTTTCGGTTACCGCTGCGGGTTCCATCTCGTCTACCTTCAGATTTGGAATCGATTTCCCATCGTTCAAGTCGTTCCTAGTCAGCTTCGGCTGGAAGGTAATATCCGTTAGTCAAAACGCAAAAAAAAAAAAAAACTGACGAGGAATCATAGCAAGTTTGCTCACCAAACCTACACTTTCAATGTCATTTTGCTGTCCTCTACTCTTGCTACCAGACTTCGGGAGAGTCGTCGACACACTGAAAAGATGCAATTACACATTTATTTATTTATTTATTTATTTACTTATTTATTTATTTATTTACTTATTTATTTATTTATTTACTTATTTATTTATTTATTTCAGAGCTGGGCAAATACATTCAGTACTTGAAGTACGTATTAAAGTATGAAGTGCTAAGTCAGTTCTCAGTATTCAGAACCTCAGCAATTCAGTTTTGCCAGTATGTACTCAAGAACTACCCAGTGCTCAGTACTTCAAGTACTTAGGGTATTTGCCCAGCTCGGATTTATTGATTTATGTATTTATTGAATGAATGCGGGCAGGGATGTCACAGCTCAGTACAAGCCTGCATTAAATTATACCGTTTTGATTACCTATTATTTCCTAAATTCATCAGGGACTGGCTCGTGCCGGCTTTCCCTTTGTTGCACACCGGCAAGCGTCCACTGTAGTACAATCTCTTCTCTCTGTTGTCCAGCATGTCCTCGAGGTTCTTCAATTTATCCAGAGTCTCGTGCAGGTGCTTCTGTGTTTCTTTGTGCTTCGCGACCTCCATGTTGAACTGATGCTTCAGGCTTTTGCTCTCAAGGGCTAGTTTTCTATTCAGCGTCTGCACAACAAAACATTAATGCGCAAACTGAAGACACCGATGTGTGTTTAATCATCGAACATTTTTGACTACCTGAATAGTCTCTTGCTGCTGCTCGATCCTGAAGTTCAGATCGGAGACGCGCATCTGCAATTTGTCCCTCTCCTCGAGATGTCGGTCCTTGCTCAATTGTATCAGATGCTTGTTCTGCAACTGAGAATGGAATGTTCGTCGTTATCGTCGTTATCACAGTAATTTTTTTCTTCCTTTGACAAAAACTCACCTGCAACGAGTGTATCTCGTTTTCCTTCTCTTTCAACAAATCGCACGTGTGCTTATGCTGCGCCCTTAGTTTTTTGTACTTTGTTTGCAACACTTTTAGTTCTTCGTGGTGAGAATTGATGATTCGCGGCAGTTCGGCATTGGTGCCTTCGTATCGCTTCAAAGCGGAATCTTGTCTCTTCTGCAGCGCCCTCAGCAGCCTGTTTTCGTTAGCCAGTTCCTGTTTGCGAAAAATAGTGTATGTAGGACACGAGATTTTGTTAATTCTACAGTAATTTTTAACCCTTCAAGTACGGGGGACTTTTTGCCAAGAGCAAACGACGATCCCTTCTTTTATGCACAAAAAACGATACGCATATTCGTAATAAATATTCTTCTGCGTTATAAAAAAAAAACACTTCAAGGTACGTCTGTGAATTTTTACAGATTTTTTTTTAGCACATCAACTTGGTATTCGAATCGTTCGAAGGTTGCGTCTTGGTAAATTCTAAATCCTCGTTAAAGAAGGATCCCGTACGCGAAGGGTTAAAATACGCCAGGTCAGTTTACTCACGTTCAAGTGATAATGGGCATCGGTTAGCTGATTCTGTAATTGCTTCACCCGCAGCATTTTCGCTGACATTACACGCTGTCCAACGGTGCTTTTGTTAGTGGATTTCACGGGCTCCGATAATGCGTACAAACGCATGCTATTTCTGTACGGTCCACCTATCAGACATTTTTTTGCAATTTCAATATTAATATCATTAATATAAACGAGAGTACAGATAAATGTAATACAAACCGACTAACGGATGTAATTGCTTGCGATTCGACACGAGACACGAGGAGCCCTTGCACAGGGGATTACTACTAACTTGAATGAGTGAACTTCTCGCGTTTATATCTGGTTCTCTATTCAACGATAAATAATTTATTGTTAGACCAGCGAGGCCTTATTCTACATCTCAAAATCGGTGGCGAGAACTATAGTGCATCCGTGTTCTATATTCAACGTTAACGACACATGTATCCGTTTACCTAGTGGTTCGTTTGTGCCCATCGGAACACACTACTGGCAGTGTGGGCACCTCGGTTTGCATTTTACTAGCCCGATCACCGATTAACAAATCACATATCAAGCCCCGATGTGTCACTCAAACCCATTGACGAGTCCAACCGACTGGTAATTGTCAAAAAAAAAAAACAGATTGCCGGCCGAACCGGCTTCCATGATTGTTTCGGTGAGAGGTACCCATGGTTACTCGAAGCAATAACACATACGGTGATCAATAACTTTTACAAAGCGTATTCATTTCCGATTGGAACGTGACGTTATCCCAGATAAATATCTGGAACAGCGTAAAACATACATTTACATGACCGTCATTTCGTACATTCGATCACCCTTAATTCTATTTGCAATCTCTGAGACGCGTGTGTATACTGCCTTTTGTTCCTATTATAGGGTTCCTCGTCGACATAGATACTGGCACGATTTATCGTAAAAGACGCCAGCATCTTTCGTATACCGCATCGAGATTTTTTCTTTTTTTTTGTACATTATAACCGAAGTTTTTGTCAGGAATACTGTACAATCGTTCACGCTACACTGTAAGTAGCCTACTTTATTTACAATGTTGCTACTTGAGGTCGTCTGTATTTCAAACCCCTTTCTAGGGCAGTAACTCTGATCTAGACTCTATTTTGGAACGCTCTTCTCGAGTCCCATATGCTGAGCTTCCCACAATTTATTGTACATAGATTGCGGTTTAGCCACGAGATCTGCGTGCGTTCCCCGATCGACCAACTGTCCGTTGTCCAGGACGATGATCTCGTCAGCATCCATGACCGTCGATAGTCGATGCGCTATCACGATCGAAGTTCGACCGATTGTCGCCCTGCGCAGAGCTTCCAGGATATTCTGTATAAAAATAAGATTTTTTTGTTATAAAATTATAACTTTACGAGACCGAATCGTGTGCTTACATGTTCGGTGATGGAATCCAACGCCGAGGTTGCTTCATCGAATACGAGGATAGGGCTGTTTTTCAAAATTGCTCGGGCTATCGCGACCCTCTGTTTCTCACCACCGCTCAACTTTAATCCTCGTTCTCCCACTGGCGTTTCGTAGCCCTTCGGCCATTGGAGAATTGCGTCGTGCAAATTTGCCATCTTCGCAGCCTCGAACACATCGGTGTCGCTCTTCGCCAGATTTCCGTAGTGGAGATTGTGGTAAATCGTATCGTGAAACAGTACGGAATCCTGCAAAATTTGAAGACATTGTAATGTGGCAAGTGATCGTTGGAAATTGCAGTATTTGCGGATTGAAAAATATCTCACCTGCGGGACAATCGCTATGGATTGTCTCAGATCGTCGAGATTTACGTCTTTGATATTCTGACCGTTGATAAGAATATTACCGCTCTGCGGTTCGAAGAATCTATACAGCAATCTGACGATCGTCGTCTTGCTGTGTCATTAAAGGGACGATTAATCGAGCATCCATCGACAGGAATAAATTGAGATTTGACTAAGAAACGAGCTGAAGCTTACCCAGAGCCGGATCCTCCCACAATCGCAACTTTCTTTCCACTTGGAATCGTGAAAGTCAGGTCATTAAAAATTGATTTTCCTTCTACGTATTGGAAGTTAACATTATCGAACGCAATGTCAGAAGTAGCCGGCGATACGACGAATGGTATGACAGTGTCTTTGTTCTGTTGAGACAAATTGTACTCGTTACTTATCGCCAGACAATTACCTCCATAGCACGGGAATATTTTAGAAAAGTTTGAAAAATATTTTTTGCTCGCTCATAAATCTTACATTGAAATGTTATTTTAAATATTTCAAAATGTTCGATCACTATGTTTCATAAATATTTCAAATGTGTTGAAAGATTATGCATGATTCTGAAATATTTAACGAGCGTTTCGTTGGAATATTTTGATATAATATTTCAAAATGTTATTTTCATATATTTCAAAAATATTTCCTAAGATTTTAAAGATTGAAAATATTTGTAAAATGATTTCAAAATGTTTCGTGCTATATATGGGTAGGCATCCACAGTCATAATTGCAATTTCGAATACGCTACCTTGATGGCTGGTTCCTTTTCCATCAGTGTAAACATAGTTTGCATGTCTATCAAAGCTTGTCGGACTTCTCTGTACACAGATCCGAGAAATCCCAAAGGCACGGATAGTTGAAACAACAGTGCATTCACCATTACTAAATCACCGACGGTCATAGTTCCTGCAGGCAGAAGAGCGATATGTGAAAGATTTGTTGCAAGCTCGTGAGAAAGGTAACGCGCTATCCGACGTTTGCTCACCCTCCACGATGTTCCTCGCTGCCAATACCATTATCAAACTCAAAGCCCCACTGAAGATTGCATACTGACCAAAGTTCAGCATCGCCAAGCTCGTACTCGTTTTGAGCGAGGCAGCCTCATATTTTTTAAGGGATTCGTCGTATCTTTCAGCTTCGAATCGTTCGTTGTTGAAGTACTGCGTAAAATTATAATCTTTTTAATAGAGACGAAATATTCTATGAAAATCCTTCGTGTTCGTAGTCAACAAACCTTCACTGTTTCGTAGTTGATCAACGAATCGACTGCTTTATTGCCCGCTTCGTTCTCAGCCTGATTCATGTAGACTCGAAACTTTGTTCTCCACTGCGTCACAGCGAGTGTAAACGCCGTGTAAATGCCCACGCAGCCTAACGCCACACCGGCATACTCCGGACCGCAGTTTATACCCAATATCGCGCTGACCAGCGTTAGTTCAAAGATAGTCGGTACGATATTGAAGACCATCGCCGAGATGACAAAATTGATACCTCGACTTCCTCGATCTATCATCTGCAATTCAGAGGACAGTAGTACTGTGTGTGTTCCCGCAGCGAATGTCCCGACAACTCTGTACCTTCTTGTTAATGTTAACTCACCTTAGAGAGTCCACCGGTCTGTCTTCCTAGATGGAAAGCCAGATCGAGATTGTGCAAGTGCAGAAACACATTCTTAGCGATCTTGCGTATAGAGTGCTGGGCGACTTTTGCGAACACAGCGTTTCTGACTTCATTGAGTCCCGCCGCTCCAGCTCGAGCTATCCCGTCTGTGTATGAAAGGGGTTGAGCGATTAATTTCGTTACTTCCGGCTGCGTCGTTGATCTCGCGTAATATGTTAATCAAATACATTTGTATGTTCTCACATCCCAGAACTATCGATGTAGCGGCCGCTGTTACAGCTTCCGGAGCCGTTCCCATGCTGAGAACTGCCTCGCCTCCAGCTGCTATCGAGTGGGCGTTCAGTGTGTCTATCGCATGCTTGAATATGAACGGGACTCCGACGTTCAGGACTTTCGAGCCGACTAGTAGACCGACGGCGATCTTGACGCGCTTCCTTATTTCCGGTTCATCCTGTTTGTCCATTAAATAGGGAACTATGACAATTTTTTTTTACAGACAAGTCGCGACGGTTTTGCGATAAATGAGATACAACAATGTACCTTCGGCCAGATGTAGCCAAGCATCGCCGTCAACATTTGCGAACTGGTAACCGGCGAGCTGTCGTGAAAAGTCTCATTGTCCCTGCTCAAGCTCGATACCCCGGGATGAAAACAATTGCGCTTTTGTTGGCCGGGTTTTCCTCCCGTTACTCCATCGACAACGAGCGCTGCTCTCGTAGGCGTGACGACCGGTTTCGATTGAGGAACACATTTCTTCGTTTGCGCCCGATCGATTACGTTGCCACTGCAATACTGCAAATAAAAGTAATCTCGATTGTACACAAAGTTTTTTTATTAAACATTTTGTTATTTACATTATTTTACATTGCAGGCTAATCTATTTCATTGATATGCAATCGCTTCAGAGATCTGTTCAACAAGCGAATGTATTCTTCAACAAGACAGGTAGCAATTTTAAAACTCTCTGTTCTCTTCGTCATGTGCCTCATAGCATCCAATTGTTTGACCAGCTCAGACATCCTGATGTCTAATATTTTTACCCCCAGAGCATTAATTCTTAACAAGTCCCGAGATGAAAAGTCTCCGTTGTAGACTTTGATTTTCCACTGCTCAGGAGTTAATTCTGTACTCAAGATAAACAGTACAATCTTTGCATTGTAATTCATTCCTTCGGATGTGAAACCCATATTGCAATGAAAATTTTGAGATACAACAAAGTCATAGGAGAATCTAGGAACGGACGTGCACTGTTCGATATGGGAGAAACCAAAGGAAACTTGATCCAATGGATTGTTAGGAATGAAGAAGCCATATTCGATAAAAAGCTTATGGTTGTCGTGAGAACCATAGTTGATGAAGACTTGGGATCCTTGACTGAAAGGCTTCAGCGTCTTAATGCTATAGAATTCGTGTCCTTCATTGTCGGAGACAAGAGAGACATCAACGGAGGCATTGTAACTGTGATTGAACAAATCAAGAAACGGAGCCATGGCGATATTGTCGACACCCTTGACCCTTATAAATTTGTTTATGTTTTTTGTATCGTCGATGTACACCGCTCTCGTGTTTACTGTGTAATGGGCCCACTTGAACAGTGTGAACGTAATTACTTTGTCAAGTGATTTGCCACAGTGAGAGCACAAATTATTTCCAGCTTTTCTCAATGCATCGATCGAACGTACAATGGAACAATAATTACTTTGCACTTTGCAAGATTGTGACTCTAGATCTTTCAGGACAGAAGACAGAAATCTCTTCTCCTTTGCTGAACAAAAATCTGGATTGGTATAGGAAAGGGGAAGACTGTCCAGATAAGGTTTCCACACAGAATCCTCCCGCAAATGTTTCTCGTAAGCTAGAAACGTGGCTAGTATACATTGCGCCTCATAACTCCTTTCGTTTTGAAAAATCTTAAGAATTCGACTATTCCCCAACACGGATGTAGTTATCAACAATGCTTTGGGTATCTTGACGAGAGTATCGCCGGTCTCTACATCCATCAGGCACATCAAACCTCTGCCGGTCAATGAAAAAATAGTGGGTTTCAAGCTACAAACTGGTGACCAATCTAAGGACAACATCCAATCTTCCATGCTCTTTAAAATCGTTGAGTCATCTATTGCAACATTTGATAAGATTTTATTCTTTCGACGACGTTCTCTCGCCGTGCGACCCATGTTTGAGCGAGCAAAATATCTCTAAAATTTAAAACGGCATCAAGACATAAAAAAAATCGGTATAGTTTGCAGTTAATCGACAGTTATGATCAACAGTCCAATTTCAATAAGCGGGACCGTCTCGAATCTACGATAATCGTTTTGCAATACAGATAAAGATTTACCCTAATTCCCGCGACCGAAATACATGCACTGTGTTTGGTTAGATTGAAGGAGGGTCCCTTGCAGAGTATCAAACGTCTCAGGACACAGCCAGTTCGCGTTGACGCTCTTCGGAACAATATATTTTTGTCACTTTTCGCGATACACAGCAGACGACCGCTTAATACGGTTCCCAACATCTTTCCATGGGTCTGAACGGGATTCACTGGTGACACGGGCACGAAGGTGGCAACGAATCACTCTTGTCAACCTTGAATTGTGTACGGTGTGAAGTGGCGCTCATTATTTTTATCTGTGAAACATCAATGAAGGCGGTATTAACTTTTTACCGGAAAATCCCACGGATATTCCAGGAGAAAAGTATGAAAGCTAAATAATCGCAATTACTCACGGAATAATCTGTCGACCGAATGAAATACATCAAAGAAAACCACCGCTCTTTCGACTTCGTAGCAACGTGTTACTCCCACTTTGCGTTTCAGGTCCCATTTCATGCAAGTGGGCCAGTAAAAGAGTTTTAAATACAGTCGCAGCTCGACCTGCTTAGTAATAATCGCTGTCTCGCTGCTGCTGTATGAAAACCGAGATTTTTATTGAAAGCTTCGACTTTCGGATTTAAGGTGCATCGTGATAAATCGTGTACGCAACCTTGATAAACTTTATATTAGCCGGATCGAACAGATTCGAAACAACCTCGGGAAGCTCCACAGCTTTGATTAGTCGCGACGGGACATCGTCGTGTGTGGTTTGTCTACGTACACGCTCGTGACGCAGTGGTAGCCAGCAGCAGGCAGCATCACCAGCGGATCCCAGAGCAGGCTAGGCTTTTGTGCTCAGGCTAGCGATACTAATCGCCGTCAGGCCATAACCAGCAGTTGCGGCCCGCGATTCGTTTACCCGTCGTTTAATTAACCACCGAGCGTCCTACCCGCGATACTACTTGCACCTGTGCCGGTTGACAGGATTAATATAATATACCTGAATAATCATGCCCGTGAAGATCTACATATCGGGTATCAGCGGTAATAAAGAAGTGAGTGCCAAATATATATTGAAATAACATAGAGGATAGAGGGATATACATACAGTGTCCGAGGACCTTGGGCAGTGCCAAGCCCGGTCTGCCGACACTCGTTCTTATGACATTTCGTGATCCATACGCGCCATCGCGCACGTATCAAATTACAATTTAGTGACCTTCTCGCTCGTCAATTACATTAACAAATGCCGCGATCAAAGTCAATGACAAACGCACTGGGTT
Organism: Ichneumon xanthorius; assembly: GCA_917499995.1. Classification (NCBI taxonomy): domain Eukaryota; kingdom Metazoa; phylum Arthropoda; class Insecta; order Hymenoptera; family Ichneumonidae; genus Ichneumon; species Ichneumon xanthorius. The sequence continues at coordinate 19,077,935 of OU824202.1, read as the reverse complement.
ACGCTATTTCGGACTCCCCAACAATCTGCTTATCAGAGATATTTTTTTCGCGCAATTGGAGCAAATCAATTTTTTTTCGTCCTTGTTTTGTCAAACAATCGATATGTGCCTTTTGGCAACAGTCATTATGTTTTTTTTTTTTTTTACGTATAGCATGACTCAAACGCTATTGTAGTGATTCATACTTGTCAGTGTTGTCAAATTATCTGTACCAAACGAAACAATACAAGTACGTACTTGATTGCAGGTAAAGAAGAGACAGCAGAGGGTGTTGATGATTCTGGATAGCAAGTGTGTGCAATACGAAGTAATCGACATTACTGAACCAGGGAAGGAAGATGAGAAGGAGTTTATGCAGAGCAACAGTACGGCGAAGGATAGCAAACATCCTCTGCCGCCACAAATCTTCAATGACGAAGACTATTGCGGGGTAACTTTGAGATGCTTTTGTATTTTTTGTATCTACTCCAAATTAGGTCTCTTGTGGCTTATAAAAGATTTTGTTACCCGCAGGACTACGAGGACTTTGATCTGGCCAATGAGATAGACGAGCTGGACAAGTTCCTCAAAACTACGCTAAGCACAGCGGAAGTTACTCAGAATAATTCTGTACAGAGCAACAATGTTCAACAGAATGGAAACGCTGCCAGTCGGGAGGTAGGATTTTTCATACCTTGAGGGAGGTAGTAGATTACCGTACTTTGGTGATGTTCTAAAACACGAATTGTTTCTGTTAAGGCTTCCACGGACAAGGACACGAGCGCCGTGCATTCGGAGACGGAGCTGGACGAGAGACCATCTTCCGCGGCTGGGGGGAAAGATGACGATGACAAGCCAAAACCTACGGAATCCGAAAGCGCGACGAGAGAAACGGCGGACGAGCAGGATTCCGAGCAGATGGACGAGAGCACAGACAGGAACGAAGAAAAATCGGACGATCAAGAGCAAGAAGAGTAATAAGCTGTTATTGAATAAGTTTCATATATCTTCGCGATCGTTATTTCCATGCATAGATTTCTTCAGAGATGTTTGTTGGATTGAGCAACTCGGACTGACCGAAGGTACTGCCAAGATAATTTTATCACACTCTGTATCACAAGGGCACATGGAACAAATGGGTATAAGTCAAGCGTATTAATATTATGGTACATCAACTTATTTTATGATACATTAATTATGGCCTCATCAAACATCTAGAAAGTATAATTATGTCGAGTTGTGTTTGAGCATTTGAATTTTTTTTTGTCATTTTGCTAGTTTGTCTCTGGACAGGGATACATCATTCAACCACTTTGCACCACTCTGTTCGTCTAGATTTCGATACAATTGTCATTAATCACAGCCATATATGGATTAGGATTGTTATATCATTGAATGTCTCTAAAGCGTAATATCAAGGCTTATCGACGCAAAGTCTGGCAGTGTGCGTCGATTGTGTGAAAGATTATATTTTTTTTTGCTCATCGTACGGCGTAGCAGTCGTTATTATTATACTTGAAATAGTATTGGTGGACAGTTAATTGAAGAGTATTCCCACAACTATTTACTCCTTAGTATCTATTTCTGCAATACGTTTCGTTACAAGTTTATGACGGTTCCAAGCTCAAAGTAGACGACTACTTATCCACGTAGTTAACACAATATATCGATGACGCCTGCCTAAAGGTAAAATGGATTAACGTTCAGGATTTTATTTCATATTTGATTTTGACTATAGAAGAGAGTGGCAAGTAATGGAAACTGACTATAATTCTCGCGACTTGGCGTACACGAACTGCGAACTAAGACCGCAATCTTGGTAGAACGAACAATCAAAGTCTGATGTAGAAAGAAATTTACGGATATATTGGGATGTATAACGTTATGTGTGTACGAATTGTAACACATAACGAGTTAATCGTGGCGAGTAATTCTTATTACTTAAATCATATTGTTAGTTTAGCGTTTTCTAGATATTTATATATACATAATATCATGTCATAGAGACCGATTTTGCGTCAATGAGAGGACGAACGGGGAATCTATGACATCAAAAGCTTCTAGCGAATACGGAACAATCTTGTTTAAATAAGCAAAGCATTAGCTTGGATGATTAAAAAAAGAATGCCTGAATGCAACTTCCTTGAAGCTTATATTCCAGAATAAAAGATACTGTTGATCAAAACTATAGTAATTTTATTAAACTTTGATTTACCATCGAATAATTATAAATTTCTTCATCTTCATTGGTAGAACTCCAGAAAGTTCACCGATCTTGCCGGTGAAAATAGCACTGACGGCCTGCTTTGTTATTGGATACACGCATGCTCGCAGACAACATCGTGACCTAGTTCATATGCTGTTCTCACTCGGCGTTCTTTTTTAATTGACTTTCCCGGTGTGAAATTTACACCATTCACACATAATATTAATATATTATCGCCGTTTTTATATTTTCGAATATCTCATTAAGGTTTTCTCAACGCATTATTGCGTTCGTTTCTAAAGTGAAAGCTTCCTAAACCGGTCCAGTTTGCGAGTCCACTATCACTACGCTGTGATACGAGCCTGAAAACAATTATTGCAAATGTATTTTTATAATGATAGGATAGATAGCTGTCGAGTCTAACGAGAATTTAAAAAAATAAAAATAAAAACAAACAATGTGCTTATCGAATGCATTTTTTATTTCGTAACGTTTTTGTTTGATCTCAGCGATAGATTCACTGAGAATGGGACTGCTACTGCTGTATGAGTCACATGGAGCGAGGATTAAAAAAAAATTACCGCTTTACATTACATATTATATTTCTCAACGTTCCATTGTATATAAAACAGTTAGACTTTTATAGTATCCTGCCAAAAAGCTCTCTTCGTCAATGTCTTACACATTATGTTTCGTGCTTGAGGTGTATCAAAAAATGTTTTATGCTATTGTAAAGGAATAGCGAGACTGGGCTAAATTTGTAAAAAAAAAGCCAGGAAATGTGAAACTGCCACTCATACTCTCCGTATATAAATTATATAATATTATGCGCTTCTCCCTCAATCGCCATCGCACCTCCGTCGTGGTATAAACTTACGTTACAATTTAGATGGCTTCTCAATACCAAAATAATTTAGGAATCACTAACTACAACAATAAGAATTGATTATTGGCAGAATGTAATCGTAATGTATATAGAGCAAACATTATGTAATTTTAACGTCACTCATTCTGTTATTATGCAGTCATGATACTTTCTTGGTACACCGAATGGAACTGAATTTAGTTCACAATTTTATGCCAGTGGCACAAAACAGCATCCATAATTTTGTTTTTCAACATTCGTCCTTAACGTAATAATTGCCAGAGATTCAATGTAGATTTAAATACAACGACAACGATTCGTCGTTTCGTAACGTATTCGGCACAAATTTTGATACGAAACACGTCGTATCGTGACGTGGCCTATTATTCATGATTCATTCATAAAAAAAAACTCAGTGTTGACAAGAACGCAGGCAAGAAAAGTGACCTCGCTCTAACTCTTACTAATTTCTCCTCAACCAAGAATAAATATATTCATTGTAGCACTTAATATTTGCGACAGAAACTGCCTATAAGAATGTTTACCATGATTCATCGAGTTCCATATGGATTCTTGTTCGCTATAAACTGATGATGTAGTCACATATAAGTACTGAAATAGATGCACCCAGTTTCATAATAAGTAGCGGAAAAAAAACAAAAAAATTAAACTATTGAAGGCGCACACAGCATACGTATCATAACATGTCGATGGAATAGTTCTGCATTCAATCTGCACCTTGGTATTTCTGGCCTGACTGGTATATTAAGATTAAACGCTAAATAATAGTTCAGGTTGAAATAATACTTGGAACAGCACCTCTACCAGGAATACATGTTCAAGAAACACTCCATTATACAGTACGACCCTCCTTATAACAACCCTGGCTGTAAGTAAATTGTACGGGATATTTGCTCTTCATCCATCGCTATTCACCTTCGACAGTCTATTTTTCTTTTTTTTTCCATTGGCCTATCCTAGTACTCTTTGCCCTCCGTCTAACGATAACTCTAAGAATATACAAGGAATTCAATCCGTACCGAAGTATTTCTGCCCGAAATGATTTGGCGCGATATTGTGGATCTCCGAAGTCAAGAATTTCATCTGCGACAGATAACAAGAGTTCAGTAACGTAAAATCGTGTACGTCGTCGCTTTTCAAGCGTTATACCTTGGGGAAGACTGTGACTAGAGTTTTGGCAGCTGGCGGTGTGCAAAACAAATTTGACAGTATGATGTTCTCCTCCAGTACATGATGTTCCTTCAGTACCGCTATCGCTTTTATCACAGTATTTCCAGTACCTGGAGTCAAGAGATTACTATTCATTATCCAAGCCGCAGATTGTACAATGGGAGAGAACTGATCGGCATACTGACAAAATCATTGCTCTGTTTTTCATTTACAAACGCGCAGTTAATGGGTGGGGGGAATCGGGAAAATTGTTGATCCTCCAATACTAACTCATGATGGGATACATTAATAGGACTTTTCTTTCGGATATGTCATCTGGGAACTTTGCATAGACAACTTTGGCCTCGTGCGTGTCCGCATCACTTTCAACCAATATTTTTCCGATCCTTATACTACGACAACAATCCCTTAGTCCCTGCAATCAATGTAAAGCTTGGCTGCAAGTCCTATATTTACATAGATTATCCTAAATGTAAATTTATCGAAATCCGATATTTACCTGCTCCATTGCTTCACCGCTCCTTACTATCGACACACCGCAGTTTCCTTTCTGATACTTTAATCCCTTGTACTTGGCACCCGTTGGCGTAGTTATCACACATTTTGAAAAAGGCAACTGATTCAAACTTTCCTCTATTACCAGGCGAATCTATGAAAAAAAATGACAATTATTATCGTGAATGACATTAATAATCTCGGACTCGTGGCTAAAAACATCGGCAATATTCAAGGTAACATCAATGTTGCATTAAACGACGACTTACCAGACGATCGGCGTAGAACTTGAAGTCGCTGCGAGTAGTATTTCTGCGGAATAAGCACAGTAGATAAATCGTAGAGTCGACAGTGATCTTGACCTTGTGAACGTATTTTTCTTAATTGCAGAAGTACGTCGAAGATTGGCCGGTCGCTGCCATGTGATTGTAGAGAAGCAAAAAGCGGCGCCGCGTGATTGAACAAATATTACTCACTTATCACGTAAAATCGTCTGTAGCTCTTTGACTTGATCATTCGTCGGTAGGATCTTCAAATTGGGACCATACTCCTCGATATTGTCGTTACTTTCACTTTGCTGCTTCTTAATCACTGTCGCCGTGTCGTTGGTGCCCATATTGCGTTTTTCAATTACTAAGCTCTCTGCAAGTTCTACGTCCGTCCCCATAACACGACTGTCCAGTGTGCCGACAATAAAGTGCGAATGACGCATGCTGGTAACTGTTGCGGGAGTGCGGTGGCTTGAGCATCCGTCGACGGAAGGGGGGGGGGGGGGGCAGGTACTCAGACATGCTGTTAGGCACAATCGGCGCAATTCGAAGATCGCAATATACAGCCTAAAAGTATATTGCGCGCATGTAATATAGCTGCGAGGAAAAACTCACTGTGAAATAGATTTTATACGAGTACTGTTGCCAAAGGAGATTGATGCATGATCGATAAATCAATACACATCATAATAGTTATGATGTTTGGATAGTTGAAATTGGCGCCCATTATGGCCACAGTTCAATTGAGGATTAAAGTAGATACACTTTATGAGGTGTTATTGCAATTTGAAAAGCTTATTTTTTCAGAAGCAGGGATAATGAAAGGCTGAACAATGCTAGCGTGTAACAGTAATGAGAGAAACGATTACACGAAATAGATTTCCGGAAGTTGCGGATATCGCCGCTTTGACTAGCGAAGTAGTCGCTACATGGCTTCGGAAAGTCTCTTCCGGTTTCTTTCCACTGGCCGCCACTGGCTGTTGCAACGAGATGGTAAGCGAGATCGTGCTGTTTTTCTCAATTAAAAGCGTTGTTGACTTATTAATTTCTCCAAATACAATAAACGACTGTATATCAATTAATTCCGTGTCTTCTGTTTGATACGTTACGAGTTTGAGGGTCGCGTTTATTTGTAAATATTACGCGGATTGTGTGCGACGTTCAGCGTGCACGCCATGTGATCTGTCTATTGAAAAATCGTCGCGAGTGCTCGACAAAGATTCGACAAAGATCAATTATCAATCCTTGCCGATTCATACGTCGATCTTACATCGTGCTTTCTATAATACGAAAAAAATTTAGTGAAAGCTCGCCAGTTTTGTTTCCGCGTAATCTCTGTGCATAACCAAAAAGAACGGCCGATCGGAGTCGAGCAACCAACGCGTGTGTTAATTTATGGTCTTTACGTTTACAGACGACGAAACGTAGGAACGGAGGACGCGCCAAGCATGGCCGTGGCCATGTTAATCCCGTCCGTTGCACCAACTGCGCTCGCTGCGTCCCCAAGGACAAGGCAATCAAGAAGTTTGTTATCCGTAACATAGTGGAAGCTGCCGCTGTTAGGGATATCAACGACGCCAGCGTCTACGAAGCCTACCAGCTTCCCAAGCTCTACGCCAAGTTGCACTACTGCGTGTCCTGCGCAATTCACTCCAAAGTTGTTCGCAACAGATCCAAGGCCGACCGTCGCATCAGGACGCCACCAGCACGTAACTTCCCCAGGGTAATTATCGTCGAGCCATAGTCACATTTTCACAATCCTGAGATTTGTATGCAAGTTCTAATTTACTTTTTCCCTATGCTTTCAGGACATGCGTCAAGGACAGCAGAACAGAAAGTGAATCAATAATATGTAACATTCGTACATAAAATAAAAAAAAAAATTTTAAACTACAAGAAAAATCCTAAAACGTTTTCGATGTTCACATATTTATTTTACCATCTTATCAACTACAATTTCGTTCAGCAAGATATGATTTAGTTTATTGCTTTTCAAGAGAAGCCCTCGCCTGCTCTTCCATGGAGAGATGAAAGGTTCATTGATAACAGCTCGTTTTCATGGCTTTGAAATAGTTTGTCTAAAAATATCTAGCGAAAAAAATGACGCGAGTTTGTGCTCAATTGGCTTTTCCAAGTTTCGTTCTTTTTTTAGATTTTTATTTGAGAATAGCGGTAATCGTTTGTTATCGTTGCCTATGCCATTTGACGCTAATCAAATTGATTTTGAATCGTCCGTTGTGCAGTTAGCGATACATTCGCCGATACTATTTCGAAGCAATTTTAGCGTTCTATCGAATATAGCACCAGTGCATTATCGCTCTCGTCGAACGCGACCGACTAACGACTCGCGTCTAATACGAAATACCTCTATGAATAAATCTTATATTTATATAATTAAATTAATGTACAGAATTAACAACACCCTTAGAACGGATTCGTTTAGTCAAAATTATTTGTTTGCCTCCTCCATGGCTTTCTTCAGAGTCTTTTCGAATATCTTTTTGGAGTCGCAGAAGCCTTGCTTCGTTTTGCCGAAGGAGTTAGGACCCGCCGATGTTGGGGTTTCTCTGCCGATGTTTCGCATTCGCATACGCGCCTCCGCAGGCATTTCTTCGGGTTCGTCGTCGTCGTCATCTGCATTGAAGACTGAAGCTACAGTGGGCTTTTGAAAGGACGCTGCTGGCTTTGCATTTGGTTTCTGCATAATGAAAGAAAAAAATTGATTTTTAATTAGACATCCTGCGTTTCTCCCGAGACTCAACTTTTTTGTTTCATACTAACCGACGTAGAGCCCAGTTTGATCTGAATGCCCTTTTTAGATTCTGACTGCGCAGGCTTTTTCCCAAATCCGAACGCGAGTTTCTGTTTCTTGGAGTCTGTCTGTGAATAGCCAGTGTTCTCACGTCTCTCCTCGGACCTCAAAGGCGATCGATCCCTTCCCCTGTCGTCGTCCCTGCCATCCTCTGCTCTGTAGGCACTTGACCCTGACAACGTCAAACACTGGCAAAGTTCAGATCAAGTTAAACAAGGCTGACTTAATAACCGGAAACTTTCAAGCAGCATGCCTCGGCGCAAAGTCGCATCCCGATTTTACGAAGGATCTCTAACGATATCGTAGCAAGATAAAACTGGGACAACGGAGGTGTGTTCGTACGATTATCTCTAAAAGCAACGACATAAAATTGTACTCTAGCGTGTTACATGAGATCCTGCATCCGGTTTGCATTCCTCCGGATACATATCTGGAAAAGTTGTCGGAAAAAACTTTCGACTAACGGACAGCTGCGCCGCATGCAATTCCACGGGACGCATCGCTGACGAACGGACCCAGCAGAGACGGCGAGCGTTCTCAAGGTGCGAATATCGAAAGGATGGCAAAACATTGGATGCATCGGCGAGCCGGTATTGCTTTTACCACGAAGAAATCTTATCGGTAATCATGCGATCGAGCGACGTAAACACACGAGTGAAAATTGAAAAATAGAAAAAAAACAATCATTGTAGACAGCTAAAACCATAGTTCGTTTCACCGTCATCGAGTAGCATAGTTACAATATGATTGAACAAAACCTTTTCTGTAATCTTCGCCGGAGTTCCTCTTCGACATTGCACGATTTTTTTCTCTCGGGACACGTTAAGCGATGCAGTTTGTCCTGACGTAACCTTAAAATCGTTACTGCGGACCTTTCTTGCAGTGCGGACGAGTGCGCCACCTCAACACGACGCCGCGCATGCGCGTCTTTCGACCGCATTAATCCGATGGAATGACTGCAGATAGCGACACGCGTCCCATTTAGCGGCTGCACCAGACGTTGAATTTTTCATCGTAGAATTCATTGATTAAAGAATTTATCAATCGAACTTACTAGTACTATTTCGAGTCAATGAAATTATTAAAAAATTTGCTATAAATATAAAATTCGCTACACTTCTGCAGTTGGCGAATAGGAATATTCCGTACGTTCGACTGCATTAATCCGATGGAATTACGGTAGATAGCGACACGTATCCAATTTTGCAGTTGCAGCGGTTGCAGCCTTCGTGGAAGGTTTCATCACGAGCGATTGAAGAATTCATCAATCAAACTTGTTGCTATTGCAACGACTCGATAAAATTATTATCGTTACCGTACCACTAAAATTATTATTGTTAATAATGCATCGGACCATTAAGCCCGTTACTTTGATAGCAGTAGCTTGGCACTCCTTGACTATCCTTTGAACTATGTACTTAGTAAAAAGTTAATGTTTTTTACCCTATCACACTGGAGAAAAAATGGTTCATTTAATATACCAGGCTGGAAGTGTTTATGCAAAAACTGGTACATTAAACTTAATGTAAAATTGTAATGTACAATTTATAATACTTTTCCATTGAAACTAAAGTAAAGTATTAAAAATAAAGTGTTTCCAATGTTTTGAACACACTGAACATTCATTTTTCATCATAATTGTACATGAAACTTAATGTACCAGTTTTTACATAAAAACTTCCAGTCCGGTACATTAAATTTCATACTATTTTTTTACCATGCGGTCATCCGATCACTATCCGATTATCGATTTAATAATCTTCGTAATTGAACGCACCCTTTGACCCGACAATAAGACGAAAACCGCGATTGCATTCCAATGCTCGAAACGCGAAAGATTTACAGCGTCAAGCATCGAATGGCTTTCTGCGTAGGCATTGATGGGAAATAACTGTCGGGGATTCCCCGGATGTATTTACAATGCAGCTTGCGAGTTCATCCTTTATTTGTCTTTCTTCAAAAGTATGCACACACACACATGCACACTCATCGATGTTATACTTCGTCCCTCGATTCCACGAACTCGGAAACGACTCTTGTCGCACACCCCGCTGGGCACATAACGCGCCCATCCCAACTGGAGGATCCTCGATTTCGCTCCAGAGCCGGAATATCATTTTGATCCTGAGATGTCCCGGAGACTCCCGTAGAGAGTTCTGGATAGGTTTTTCACCGCGATCAAGTCTGCAGCCGGCGGTGACACGTGTTACCTTTACTTCAAGAGCACACGCTGTTTTATCGGGACAAAGTTGGCCGGCTGCGGAGACTCGGAACTCTCGAGATATCGCTAGCACGTGTCGTCGGCAAGACCTCGAGCGATTGATAAACTCTAGACACGAATATACTTCAGGAGAATGAAGATCAACCTTTCAACTTTTCATCACCATATAATCATGGAAAAAAAAAATTCAACTCCCCATTGAAGGAACAAAACTAGTCGATCCGACGAAAATGTAGTTGAATCCATTGAGTCTTTCCTTTGATCAACAAAAATATCAAAAGTATCAAAAGTATCAAAAGTATCAAAAGTATCAAAAATATTTATTTCGGAACTGAAGGTCTCCAGTCGATGGCCATTGACAATGTTACGTGAAAATTGTAATTACAACACAGAGATATGTCCTAGCTATTGTACAACTACACAACATTCTCAACAAATGCACTTTTACAACGACTATTTCTTCCGCCATCCGACACTGCGCATCAAATCGACTCAAGCCCTCTCTCTTCCCACTCCACAGTCTCTTCCCCCGCCGTCCAAGACGGTAAACGAATGTCATGAAAGAGAAGCCGCAAAACGGTGTACAAAAAAGAAAAAAAAAACAAATCTCTGCAGAAAGAGCTATATGCATTGCACGCGATCGGCAAGACGGAAGAATCGTCAGTGTCGGCGCGTCATCGATTCGGGATGATTAGCGTTGATACAAAGGGGTGGAGAATCACGTCCTCCGCGGTCGATTCGTGCGAGGCCCGAGCCCCGTTGAATGAGCGAGAGCGTACGACACTCCAGTGCGGAACGGATAGAGAAGGGACGATTTGTCGGCTCCTTTATCTGTGCAGTAGATACGGGGAGGGCCAAGTGAGCAGCGATAGAGCACGATTCCACCTAATTGAAGTAACCACAGGGCGCAACGCCGGGAGAGTTCTCTGCCTCTCGGTTCTCCCGCGCGGGTCCGCGCCGTGGACATCGTCCACACACACACACACACACACACACATACAATCGGTACATGTGCGGCAGTTTCCCCCTCCCCTCCGATATCGCCGCATTCTCCTTCCGGCCGCCATGGGCATCGGGCAATCCCATCAAATGATCAAAATGACTGCCTCCCGTATCTACGTTTCCAGCCCCCTACATTTCCGTTCGCACGTGCCTCGCGCCGTGCTCCCGCGATCTTTTTCTCCCCCTCCCTCACCCCTCCCACCGAGGGAGATCGAGAGCTAGCCGGAGAGTCCGACTCCGAAGACTTTTATATTCTTTTCTTATGCGCCACATACCGAGGGACTCGCCGTTCCACTCCCCGCAGCCCCGCGCAGCCTTCGCGTTCGCACAGCGATCATTATACTATACCGTCGGCATGCCCGGATCGATCTTCGCCGCGGCAGCCACCGGCACCACTGTACCAGCTTTAATTGCACTGACCTCTCAGCTGCTCCTCGCTTCCTCTCCTTCACTTACGACCGGGCTGATTCCTCTTCATCATCGTCCTCCTCTTCCTCGTATTCTTCTTCTTCATCCTCGCTCACCTCGACTCTCGTAATTCGATATATCCAGACTCTCCCCCCCTCCCCCCTCCCCGCCCCCCCCCCCCAAGCGCCGGTTGTATCTATTTGTTGTAAATATCGTACTCGCGTATCGGTACATAGTATTCACCGCGGGTAACTCTTCTTGCATATCTCGGGGTGCGAGTTCTCATTCCGGTTTGAAGCTTCTTTTTTTTCTTCTTCTTCTTCTTCAGCCTCGTCGCCCCCTCCCGCTCTAGGTTGGAGATCCTCCGACGACGAGAAGAACCGTCGAGGCCTGAGCATTATAAAACAAGCCCGGCCACCTGGAGACATCGACACGGGGGGTCCTCCGGGCCCCGGTACACGTTGACACAACTCATTTTTACGCGGTATCCCACGCACGATGGGCGGCCGAGGAGCCACTTTCGGTCCTCGTTCTCTTTTCCACGTTCTTTCGCGTCGGGGGCGAGAGAACCGACGGCGATCGTACGGGACGGGCGCGAGCGCGTGTTCGTCGGAGGCTGAGGAAGCGCGAGAGGGAGAGAGGAAAGAGTTCTTCGTGCCCGGCTGGACCACGCGCTGAGTAATGGCGCGAGATCTGTGCCGAGACGCCGGGGGTGCGCGCGGTTCTTCGCCGGTTCGACTCAACCCCGGGCTTCTTCTTGCGAGATACCCATCGGACGGAGCGCGTCCCAGAAGAACGAGCTCGACAAAGATTTTTCTCTCAACCACCCCCGTGGCGAACGCGAATTTCGCAGGGGATGCACCGGGCGTGCGATACCTCTTGTTGCACCCTTCTTAAGAATACGGCGCAGATCGACGTTTCTTAATCGTGGGGGTGGTGGGGGGCATGTTGCTGGCAATGGTTGAGGCCTAGGTCGTATACACACTAGATCTATTCATATACACGCAGTAAAAAATTATTTCGTAAAATCGGGATGCGGAATTTGGTAAAAATAATATTTGTTAAATAAGTGACAAACTCGTTTGTCACTTGTTTGAATATAGGAACCTGTCCTTTTATTTCCCGTGTCATTGACAATTTTAGTTTGCGCTTTTGTTACTAAAACTAAAAAATGAACACATAAATTAAGTCCATTTCTTATATTTATAGTCATACGTATCTGATGTTATATTGATAATCGTTAACGAAAAATCGATTCACAATCGACTTTTCGTTAACGATCTCGATTCACAATTGATTTTTCGTTAACGATCTCGATTCACAATTGATTTTTCGTTAACGATCTCGATTCACAATTGATTTTTCGTTAACGATCTCGATTCACAACTTGAGTTTTGTGTAGAGGCGTTACTTTGTCAATAAAGTAATTACAAAAAAATAATTAATAAAAAATTACGGACGTTTGTGGACAATAAGTTGTTGTAAAATGTACAAACTTTTTTTACTGTGCAGGTTCACGCGTCACCGTATGCAGCTCATGTTAATTGACACAATTTTACGCTCATGTACCTCGCAATCCATGTGAGGAAAAAATTATTATAAATTCTTGAAAAAAAAATTTTATTCGTTGCTTTATAACACTTGTGATTTTTAGTTTTGCAAACGTAGAAAAGTCGCTGTGGGACGTATTCCCTTAAATGTGCGCCTCAAGCCGCAGACCACAGGGCTACTCGCTCTGCGTGTGCAGACGATGGAGAGGAAGACCCTCGACGATGTCCCGCAGACCGGGACGAGAAACATCGGCGAGATGGGCCACACGTACCAGCTATAACGGGCATTGTCGAACGTCCATTAAACGACACTTCAAAGTACGTTTTTCATTCTCAGCGACAATCTATCGTCCCCTTCCATGCGAACTCGACAATGCCCCTGTTTATGTCGGCCTTCGTGCGGCGACGCGCCTCATTCTTTACTTCCGAGACCTCTTTACAAAATCGTTTTCGAAATGGATGTATACACAGGACGATAATTTAGGAGTTCGGAGGGCTCGAGTGGTTCCTCTTTTCTTTTTTTATTCTTGGGACAAAAATTGGATGCGACGGCGAACGGTGTCCCCGGTTAGTCGTCACGGTGAAAAGTTTCCGAACAACTCTGTGCCCACACGCGAAAATATCACGCTGCTTTCGTTTATTCACGCGTTGAATACAATAGTTTACCGGGTATAGATCGAAGCGTCCTATTATTTCCACGGCTTCCTTCCACGCAACTTTACGAGGGGCTTGCCAGGAGGGTCGGCTCGGCGGCGATAATAAACTGCTCGAAATTAAGACAGTCGAGTAAATCGGACTGTTTAATCCAACTAAATGTGTTAAAATCGTATGTAAAAAAAATGATCTTTATAAAACAATAATAAATATTGATTAAAAAAATATTATTATAAAACACTTGTCTACTTAATGTAAATTACATGATGCAGATACTATAAATTGTAAACTTTCTTTCTGTAAATAAATAATAATAATAATAAAATTATTATTATTAAAATGAAAGAATTGATTACTGGGGTCAACTGGCGTGCAAAAGATAAAATGAGAATTTTATCTGATGCGTCTCCGCCAGGGCTCTGTTTTGTTCTGAGTAATTAGGTGATCATTGACCGCTGAGCTTTCCGACTTTCGAGGATATTAAAATAGGGTAAAAGTGGTGAATATGGCCCACCTCGATTAACACGTAAATCAATGATATATGGACCGGTCCATATTCCCCACTTTTACCCTACACAGACCCAAATCTTGTGGTAATTCTCTCTGTGATCATTGTATCAAATTTACGTAACGTATTGTAGTGTTAAAAAGGTTTGTAAAATTTGTAAACTTGTATTTTTCGAATACTCGGAATCCTCTTGCGATTCTTATTATTCTTATTATATTCTTATATTCTTATTATTCTATACAATTATTGCAAGATTATTATTATTAAAATTGAACGAAGTCATCTTTGTCTAATATGTAAAAACCCACAACGAGCATCAAATAAATGCATCGTCTATCGCTATCATTGTTCCTTTATTCGTGGCTGTGATTATCGGTTGCACGAGGGCGAAGCTGGGAGCTTCGTGAGGGACTTTAACACATGATTCAAATTTATTCGAATTAAACAAATCTTTTTCACGGTTGGCAGGAAGAAAAAAAAAATATATATATATATATATATGTGTATATCTCTACGCACCGCTTACGGAGCGCGCACTATCTTCTCGATGTTTAGGCGGCGAGATAACGGAGAGCATATACATATTAATAGAGAAAATTAGTTGAGATAAAGCGGCGAGACGTCGCCTTGACTTTCAGCCGCCACGAGGGTTGGCGGCGTCGGCGGCGATACAGAGGCTTTCAAGAGGATGGCGACGTGTGTTCCGCGGTCACGAGTATCATCTCTCAGGAGCCGTGTAGCCCGCTGCCGCTGCCGAAAATACGAGCGACGTAAACGAGCTAATCTACCCACTGTAACAGCATCGAGTCACAGAAGTCGAGTGTCTGCTGTGAGACGACTCAAGAAGACACGGGGGAGACTGCTGGCGTGCGCGGCAGACAGCCCTTAACAGTAGCGAGGGCACAGATAAGGGGGACAGCAGACCCAAGACGATCTCGTACATACACACGGCACACAAAAAGGCACGTGGCTGTAAAATCTCGGAGGTTCCGCATTAATAACAAACGCGGGAAAGCATTTTTTCCTTTTTATACAAAACTCGGCACGGAAATCAAATGTATTAAAAAAATAGACGTATTTTTACTATTTTTGAATAGAAAAAATATTAATAATAGTTCTGTGCTGTACATGTAAAAAAATACTGTGCGTTCCACCAATGTTTATATTTGAGTTGTGTTTTATACAAACGACGCATTGACGAAAGTTTCGTTCGTGATTTCAATATTGGTACCGTTGCCTTTTTTTGGTAAGTTAAATAAAATATGATTGAAGGGCCGAAGGACCCAGACCAATGGCCTGTTGGCAAAAGTTCAAATACATACTGTTAATATTATCCTACATGTATCGATGATCGCACCATGTAAAACATAGCCAATAAATACAATTACTACTATGATTGAAAATAAAATATGATTTTATACGATTAATACTTTAAGACACATATTCCCAAAAGTAAATTTCCAAAATATATCCGAAATATACCACTTTTTGCGAAAATATATTACATATATATCATACATATATTTTGCATACACGCCGCATATACTTGTTTTTTTCCACTCATATATATGATACCTAACATATACGCGCGGTAACTTCGCTATGGCTGAAACACGTGATCAGGCGTTATCCAGTAGCTCACTTATGATTTGATTAATACCACTTCGAGTCACCGCGGCAACGGTTTAAAATATCTCCCGTGAAATATCATTCGTGCGACATTATAAATCGTAATAAGTGGAAAAAGATAAATTTATCTCATAGCCGTAAGAGATTCGCGTTACTGAATTTACAACGCCGTCGCGTAGCCTTTGGGCCTTCGCGGCTATTTAGCACGGGAGGCGTAAGGAGAATAAGCATCATGGTGCGCTCCCTGCCCGAGTCCTCCTTCGCACGCCCCCTCCCCGTCGTTCAAATATCTCTCCCACGGGAACATTTTCCACATATTTATTTACTTCCTTATCACACTCTCCCCGTGCCTCGTTCGTTCCTTCGTTTTGGGTTTTTTTTTTTTTTTTTTTTTTTTTTTTTGATTCCGAGACGAGATTTACGATACCGTCTCTCGGTCCCACCTCCGGCTCGTTCGAGATCGCAATCTCCTCTTTATTTTCTCGTGAATTCTCTAGCGATTTTCGGAAGCTCCCAATGGCATCGTACGCGCAGCCTCACGCATGGCCGCGGAGAGGGCTCGAAAATTCGAGGTATTTTTTTCTCTCTCTCGAGTTTAATGGATCGTCCGTACAGTCGTTCGGTTTCGCTGACGATAGACAAAATGATTTGTACGCGTTGAGCCGAGAATTCACTACGTGGGTGGCAGCGATAGCTCTCCTTCGACGATCTCTCGCAGCGCGGGCAACGAAGTTCTCTTGGCGAGCTGGTAGCGTCGGGCAGTCTATTGTAGTGAGAAAGCCGGTCTCCGGCTGTCCGGGCATCGGAATGATCGATCGCAAGAACGCGCGACTGTCAAGGAGTCTTTTCCATTCCGCACGATCGCCACTCGAGCAGTAGGAACGGTGAACACACGCGTAACGATCATGACTCGATACGCGCTCGTTCTGCCGCTGAATCTCTCTCCGGTGGGCTAACGATTATCCGACAGCTTCCCGCTCGCCCGAGCAGATAGTATCTGAATTTAACGCGTTCGCGTGTCCGTGTCGGGAGTATTATATTCCCGTGCATACCGGCTCGCCGATCGGCAATCGGGGATGTCAGCGATTAAATTTTCGATACTGAAGCATCGCCGATTCTTTTCTTTCGGGGCGAGATGGAAAAGCAAAATTTGTCTGCATTGTCGCGGTACGGCAAATTTGTAGGGTAGAGTGGGGCGGTGGGGCAAAACGGGACAGTGAGCAAAACGCAAGTTTCCAATCATTTTTGGATGTGCCATTTTGCCCTGTTGATACATCCGGATTGTCTGTCCCGCTTTGCGCCATTCTCCCATCCAAAAATGATTGAAATATAGCGGGTGCTCCACTGAGCCATTTTGCCCCGCTCTTCCCTACATACCAGTAGAACCCCGATTAACCGGAATACTCGGGACCGAAGAGTCTCCGGATAATCGAAATCCCGGTTAATCCGAACTAGACAGCGAAAATATATAAGTCGATAATGGCTAATGATACAATTTTATTTTGACATTTGGTACAACTTGCTTCATTGTTAAATAGTGTGAACTGGAATGTAATGCTTTAGCTATTTTTTTGATCAAGAGTACGTAAGCTAGTCTAAAAAAAACCTCGGAAGACGCACGGTTAACCCGCTTCCCGGTTAATGCGACCCCGGTTAATCGGGGTTCTACACCCAGAAAAAAATTTCTTTGATGACCATCGTTTATTAAGATTAAGTAAAATATTTATTTGATTAAGTAAATAGTTACTTAAATGAAATAAATATTTATTTAAATCGAATAAATATTTTACTTAATCTCAATAAACGGTGGCCGTCAAATAAATTTTTTTTCTGCGTGTACTCTATAGGCGAAATCGCGACGCGAAGAATCCCACCATCCGTCTGCCGCACGACCGACGTCGATTTCCTCGCAGTGACCGCGGGCGAAAAAAAAGGAAAAGAATACAGCATCAATTACAAACATGCGTATCCGAGATGGGGGAGTTCGAGCCGGAGGACTCCGAAAGCGCCCTCGGAGTCGCGCGCCCCTCGCGATCGAACGTTTTTACCGTTTCCCTTTCGCCCTCGGTGGTCCGGTAGCGTCCCTTTTCCTTCTTTTTTTCCATTCCAACCACCCACCCGCGGAAACGGTCGTTGCCCGCGGCATCGCGAGGTGTAATAACGCGTTCTCTCATTTTAATACAAATTGTTCGGTAGCTGCCGCTCGGCCCGACCGGGCGTTCAACAAGGTCCGCTACGAGGTCGCTTGAAATTTTATAACTACTTCGCTGCAGTCCGCACGATCGTATTATTTCCATTCGCGCGTGCAAAGAGGCGAAACACCGTCTCGTCCCAACGCCAACACAACACGTGGTCCGCGACATCGGAGCAAAGTTCCTCGGATAAACCGCGCGAGCTTTCCTTCCGTTTCCTGTCCCTCGCTCCATACCCTCGTCGTGCGGGTTGCGAAGAGTGGAACGGGAAGTCTCATCAGCCTGATAACCCCCGAGAAGCGCGTGTCGCCCACTCACAGTGATTGCGCTGCCGGCAGCCTTGTTCCTGCACTCTCCTCCCTTCGTCCTTTCCTTCTCCCTCCCTCCATCGCACCCCCCCCCCCCTCTATCTCTCTCTACTTCTGGCCTCTCTCACCGATCGTTCGTGAACTACTATGTGTCTGCTGTTGCCGGTTGGCCTTTTCCCTTCTCCTCACCTTCGCTAGATTTTCTGCTGGCGTTGCGAGAGAACTCGAGGAGAAAGCCAATTCGTTCGCCCGGTAGACCAACCCTCTGCCAATCTGCCCGTATCACCCCCTTCTCGTCCTCTCATTCCGCACCCAACCTCTCCAGCATCGGAGGTATATGTACCATCCGCAACCCCCCCCCCCCCTCCCCCCCCGAACGAACGGACTATTCGTTCGTACGTCCAACCCTCATTCGATTAGATTACAGTACGACGAGCCGCCACTGGCTATCCGAGCTTCCCTCCGCGCTCGTACTTTTGTGCTGATTCTACGTTCGATCCCATTGTACCTGCGTTGCATTCTGGCGTGTACCCATGTATCGCGCGATATCATCCCTTTTCGTTCTCCGCTGTTTCACCTGTTCTATCTGCCTCGGTTCTGCCATCCACTTCGCTACCGAGGTAGCGAAGTGCGGGATCTAATGGGGAGAGAGTAAAGTCGATACGTCGAGACTCCGGGTAAAAGTCCGGTCGGGGGGGGGGGCAGGGGGGATGCACCGCGAGAATCGTGATTATTAGCGTGAGACACGCATGACGAAGATTATCGAGAAGTTAATCGTCGGCGACGATTTACCGAGCAGTTCGGGGACTCGGACGGCAGCATGCAAAGTACCCTTGGGACATTAAACAGAGTATCGTTTTGGGATACTTTGTTGACTTTCCGGCACGCATGGCTCGGCCGGAAATGGCTCATTGATCGGAGCCATCGACGATGTTGATTGTCTCTTCGTGTAATTATTCTGTACTGGACATTTGTCGGGAACTTGCTTTGATCCACTTACTTAATGACGAGACGACATTTGTGGTGTATATGGATGTTGTGTATATATGTACATTTATGGCTTATGTTAATATATATATTCATTTTCTGGGACTTCTGTGGATTGCGCTCTGCGCGCTCCCGTTGAATGTCTCCAAAAGTTACTTAGAATAAGGACTTGGAATAATCAGCCCACCTTGAGCTGTTTTTTCGATTAATGATTTTTCGAGTTTTTGCTTGCATAATTTGCGAATTTTTTTTAATGATATCAATTGGATTCGGATCTTCTGGTATTTTTGTAAACTTCAGACAAATTTAAATCCATTGCTATTTGAAAAAGTTGTGACCGACAAAAAAAACAAAATTCCAATTGCGATATTAAGAAACTGAAAACTTGCGCAAAAGATAGCAAATATTGAGTTACCCTATCGTGTGATGCTTAAAAATTATATTTTAAATCGTAGAATCGGTGTGCATTATTTTTTCGAGGATTAAAAAAATGTCACTTGTGGTGTAAAAAAAATCTGAAAGAAGATGTCTTGACACTTACGGGTCGGGAACAACATCATACTAAAAGATCATCGAAGTCGACGGCTGATTTGACGTGAAATGCCCCCTATAATATACCCCATATACCATTAATCTATAGGATAAAAGTGGCGAATGTGGCTCAGTCCATACATCATCGATTCGCGTGCTAATCGGGGCGGACTATATTCACCACTTTCACCCTAATCGCCTCGATGTAATGACTACCGAATTGTATTAGCATATGCCTTCGTCCTCCCTTCTCGATGTCGGAGAGCGACAGGAGGATCGTTGAGGAAATTGGCCCGACTCACTTTAGTTCCGATTAGGCTGAAACGCGTGCGAGCCCGCGTGCGTGATCTCTTCCCCTCCCGCCGCTGGAATTATCGTTACGAGTCTCTCGATTTCGTTCGAATTTATTCGCTCTTGTGAACGCGTTACCATCCAGATGACGTTGATTCGTCACGCGTTCGGTATACGTACGTGGTGTATATGTCGTTGCGTAATTCAACCGCGAGGACTGTCGGTACCAAACGCGAACGACCGGAAGTCGATCCTCTCGATGAACGCTTCATGGGTACAATGCGAAGCAATCACTTTCGTATATTGACCGCGACTACTCGGACTAATTACAATTGTATTCGATGCACGATAGGATGTACAGTAGAACCTCGATTAACGGTGGTCGGAATGGAAGCGAATTAACCGTGCGACTCCTGAGTGTCTTCTGTTGTTAACATTAACAAATCTTTATTACATAAATCAACATTTCTTTTAGTGATAGTGATAGATTATTACAAAGAGCAAGAGTAATTAACGCAAGGTACCAAAATAGAAAGCATCGTATGCTGGTACACACTCGTCATTAATTCACCCTTTAATGCTCAGTGTACCATATTTGACACGTAGGTGAAACCAACATAAAAAGCTTCCTCTATGAGGAAGCAAAAAAACGTTTTTAATTTTTATTTGCGAAACAATTTGACGACTGGTTATGCTTATACATATTTTGTGACCTTCTACACATTTTCCCCATATAAAAAGAAATCACAAAAAAAATCAATGTGAATTTAAAAATCTGAAGAAATTCATACGTACTCAGAAAAGTGTGGTATTCAGAAAAGTAACCGAATCATTTGCATAAAAAAATATAGGTTTCCGGGAGATTTATTGAACAATTTAATTTTTCATAAATTTATTAATAACATTTTGGAATCATTATTATAGAAAATTAATCTTTTCAGCAACTTTAATATGCTTGATTTTTTCAGATTTTTACACCATTCAGAAGTGTTTGTAATTCCCTCTCATTTCTCTGCAACTTATGCGAAGTGTTCACTATTCGCAAGGTTGAGGAGAAATATATGTTTTAACACGATAGAGCTTTAGAACTTAAAGGCTTGAGTAAGAATTCATATGCACTGAATTGATATCGAACTTGTTATTAAAATTGAATTTGTTAAATAAAAAAAAAAAAAACCACCATGAAATTCAATTCCAATTAACCGTCGTTCCAATAACCCGTAGCTTCTTCGGTCCCAAGCACCGTGTCAATCGAATCGTACCTTACGCATTTCGTCTCGCAATCCCCAGATCCAAAGGTTTCATCCTTACATCGATGTAACCCCGTCACATCCTCTCCGGTCCTTATCATATCAAAGTAATATTCCCAGTACTTATCCAAGCGATTCCTTTCGACACGTTGCGCTCGAGAGCGCGGGAATGAAAATTTTCGTCGCCGAGATATTTCCGCCCTTTTCCCCGAGCCGGATCGCGGCGCCGGGGGCTGCTCAACGACCATTAGATATACTTTTATCGTGCCTTGTGTACCTAAATCGCTCGCGATAGAGAGCCAGAAAGAGAAACGTAAGGGAGTTAAAACGCGATCCAATTTCTCAGGCCATTGAATGCGGCGACTACCATCTGTCTAACGCCCTCGCGGGGCCCGGGCACCGTTGCGGGGAATAGAGGCGAGAGAGAGAGCAGCGGCAGCCGTCGAGAGAGGCACAGTAGCTTTTTACAGGCGAAGCGTGAAATGCGCGCAAACAGAAGCCAACCCCGGGACTCTTGCCCCGGGACGACTCTCGACTCGGAGTTCTCCTTTACATTTTAATCAAATCATTTCTCCGTTATGCGCGTCAGGCGCGAGCGGTTCCCGCTCTCCCGCCGACGGCCGGGAGAGTACGAGGATCTCACGGGACCGAAGGGTTTACTCTCGTCCAACTCCGTCTCTCCTTCGCTCCCGTTTCGTTTTTTTTTTCCTTCGTTTTTTCCTCATCTCCGAGACCTCTTTTCTCGTTGCGCCGGAGCGTAGACGAGGCGTAACGCGGGCACGGCTCCGAGCCGCGGAAGAGCCAGAGGAGCCCAAGATCTCATGCGAATTCTCCGTGGCGCACCGGTTCGCTCCGACTTAATTGCTCGTCCTTTTACGGTTCTTCACGCGGAGGGCCACTCCGCATATATAGTGCACGCGGGCACTCGTGTACCGTCGCGGTGTATACACGGAGTCCTCGGGAACTCGGGTAATCGTCGATAATTAATAGTTTGCCCGCACACTTCTCAAGATCGAATTAGAGGGCTGAATTAGCCGCTCGAGTCGGATCGACCGTTCCCGTATATTCTCCTCCCGCGGCGATGATCCTCTCTCCGAAGAAAATCGTTCCGGTGTACTCACCGGAGTGTATAAAGTTGCCCGTACGCCTTATAAGTTATTCTAATGCTCGAGAGTGCCAGCTTCCCCCCGCCCCCCTCCCCCCTCGTCACCGATCTCGTCGTACAACGTACTCTCCGCCGAGGTATATGATTAGAGGGATTCGAAATAGAATCATCTCGGAGCGGCAAAACTGCGCGCAGCACGAGGCTACCTCATTTCTATCCGGCGTAATAGCGTGGGAAGCCCCGAGATCGTCGACTTTACTATGTATGTACTATACTTTTCTCGATGAAAGTCCACAGTGCTTAAAATGTCGTATACTCCGGAGAGTTTAAGAGCCGTGCAGTTTCCTCCCCGAGTCCCGAGAGAAAAGCGCGCTGGAAAGGCTGCTCGGGAACCGAGCGAGATGGGATAAGGCTGGATGGCGATGTATGTATAGACATGTGTGTGTATGCGCGAGAAGCGTCAGCTCGTTTCCATCAATTTTCGGAATGCCGTCACACACTCCGCCAAAGCTCCGGCTTTCTCGCCCCGTCTCTGTGAGCGGCATTCGCTCTTTTCCTCACCGTCGAGGGAAGTGTAGAACTCTCATCTCTCGTGTTTTCTTCGTGAAAGCATTCGGCCAATTCGCCGCGGGAGTGCCGAGAGAGAGAGCGAGAGCGAGGGAGTGTTCGGCTCCTCGCGGGATTGAATGCCACGGGGAGTGCGCGGAGTTCGAACGCGGGGGATGATGGGGTTTCCGGCGAGCGCGACGAGAGCGTGCGGTACGTTTCCTCCCTTCCCATCTCTTCCCACGTCAGCCGGCTGAGCGTCGAGCACAAGTGGATTTCAGGGCTGGCAGAGTTGCCGGAGGGTTGTCGCTGCGCGGCGAAGGGGTGAATATAAAGGGGGTCGATAAAGTAGCGATCGCGCGCACGGGACTCAATTACACGCTTCGGCGCTCCCTTCCTCGCGGCCCCCGGCCCGACTCACCCTCCTCGGTGTAATACCCACGTACCCAGGTCTCCGTGGCCAGTGTGCTCGCACTCTTCCACCCTCGCTCGCTTCGTCCCGGCTTCTCGTCCCTCCTCCCACGGATACGCTTCATCCCGCTCGTGGCCTTTCTCTCCTGCGGATTCTTCGCTCGACGGTTCCGTCCTCCTACTTCCTACTCTTTCTCGACTGTCCCCCTCGGTATCCACACACCGGGAGCAGCACCTCCTTTCTCGCGTCCGCGTCCCCGGCTAAACTCGCCACTGGCGCACAGCAGTTTCCCCCGGCACCCCGTTCGACCTACAACCCCTCCGGGAAAAGAGACGAGAACAAGCGAAGATAGAAGCCACCGCTACTGACTACACATAGGGTGGAGCGGGGCAAAACGGGGTTTTTGCACCCAGAAAAATAATTTATTTGACGGCCACTGTTTATTTGGTTTAAGCAAAATATTTATTTGATTTAAATAAATATTTGTTTCATTTAAGTAACTATTTACTTAATTAAAATAAATATTTGTTTGAATCAAAGAAATGTTTTACCTAAGCCAAATAAACGGTGGCCGTCAAATAAATTATTTTTCTGGGTGTGGGCAAAACGTCATTTTCCAATAATTTTTGGAGGTCCGAATTCGCCCTATCGGATACATCATGCTTTTCCGCCCAGTTTTGCCACCTTGTCCGATCCAAAAGTGATTGGAAAATTTAGTTTTGCCCAAAAACCCCGTTTTGCCCCGTTGGCCCATTTTGCCCCGCTCTCCCCTACACCCGTTTTCGGACGGGGACGCTCCTGGGTGGTTGGGAGTGAGTTCGCGACTCTGATGTGTGCAGTTGGGCGGCAACAGCTACTCTCTCTCGCGAGCGCAACCCCTCGACACTATCCGTTCTCTTCTTTCTTCGTCGTTTCATCTTCCTCTCCGGCCTCGCCGTCGTCGGCGTCTTCCACCGCGAGCCAGAGGGCAACCGAGCCGACGAGACTCTCGCCCAATCTTGTGTCTTTTCCCACCATCGGCGAAAAGGAGGAGGAGAAGAAGGACTCGGGGTGATGCTCTCGCCATCTCGTAATCGTCTCGCGCGCGCATCCCCCCCCCCCCCTCCTCCCTCGTCGCGTGTTCCGCACACCCCTGCGGGATCCTCTCGACGCCTATCCCGCGCCCTCGCACAGCCACCCTTGCCCGAGAGAGGCTCCCACTCTGCGGTCTCTCGCTCGTTTGTCGCGAGCACCCCAGTGAGAGGGTGAAAGAGGAGACCGGCAGCAGCAGCTAGCAACCACCCTCTTCTGCGCTTGCTCGCGATTTATCGTTCGCACGAGCTGAATACGCTTTATCGTTCCATCTCACTCCGTACGGCCAGCCGTGTAGCCTCCCTTTGCCATCGCAGCGACGCCAGATGGCGACACTCGGAGGGCGACGGTGAAGCTTGCTTCTGGGAATATAAGAACCGCGAGGGTGTGGACAAGAAAGTCAGATTCTTGGGAGACGATATTGCCAGATTAAGGTTTTTCTTTGGATTTTTTTTATCTTGAACATTGTTCTGAAGGAGCAATTGTTAATGAGTGGAAAACAACGCTCCTTGGGAGAATGTTTGAAGCGTTAGATGCACAGTAAAAAAAATTGTGAATTTAATGTACTGGATTGGAAGTTTTTATGACAAAACTGGAAGCTTTTATGAAGTTTGGTTCTCGGAATATTCTTTAGATTTTTTTTTTACCTTGAACATTGTTCTAACGGAGCAATTGATAATGAGTGGAAAACAACGCTCCTTGGGAGAATTTTTGAAGCGTTAGATGCACAGTAAAAAAATTGTAAATTTAATGTACAACTGTGATGAAAAATTAATACACTTCTTCATTGAACTTAAAGTAAATTATAAAAATTGAAATACTTTCACAATGAATTTAAAGTAAATTATTAAAGATAAAGCATTCTCAATGTTTTTAATAGGGTAAAAGTGGGGAATATGGACCGGTCCATATATCATTGATTTACGTGTTAATCGAGGTGGGCCATATTCACTACTTTTACCCTACACTGAACATCAAACTTTTCATCACAATTGTACAAGAAATTTAATATACCAGTTTTTGCATAAAAACTTATAGTCCGAAATTTGATACGATCTTTTTTTGCCGTGTGGGGCTTTGTCAGGGCCTCGTGAGGCGTTTTCTGAACCTCATTCGGCTCTGATGTAAGGCTTCGAAATTCCTACCAGACAACAAATACATTGTTCAAATGACAAAGTCCACGCTACGGCTGAAAAGGATTTTTTTTTACTTTGCGATCGATTAATCATTTCAGTAATGTACCGAGCTGTGCGGATATTACGATTCGCGTCTCCTGGGAGCCTCGATAGAATCTCTCGTCGACAGTTCAATCAGCTATGGAAAGAAAAAACGAGAATCGAGCGAGAACTCCAGTTTAGTATAATCGTGTGCTCATGTTCTCAGGCATAGCCCGAAATAAACGTAAAAGTTCATGACGCACGAGCATGCGCGCATCTCGCTCGGCGTTATATCGAAAATTCCACTTGCCACAACCCTGCCATTCCGATTTTATTTCCTTCCAGGGGCTACACACACGGCAATACGAAACGCTCGGTTTGATTGACAGTCCGATAGCCGAGAGGTCATTTCTAATGCATGCGCGCGACCGGCTCTCACTTCGATTAGCCATTGACGCGGTATACGTCCAATGTCAATCCCTCCGTCAGGCTCGTTATCCGGTAAACGCGCAATGGCAATCTTACTTTTTTTTTTTTTTGCATCGAAAATTACACGGGAATAGAGATGGGTAGCTCCGCCGTAGCGTGATCGATAATCCTCGTTCGCTCTCGCTGTTTTAATTAATTTATGTTTGGTTAAGGGAAAAAATTGAGGGGGAAATGTAAGTGGGGTGTAAACCGAGGATTCGATTATGGAGATTTAATTAGCGAGGCTAATTCAAGAGCATCGCGCAATTAGGGGGAAGGAGAGCTGCTTGAATATATAAAGTGAGCGGAGCTCGTGTGCGCTCGCGCGCACGCCCACGTTATATCGGGCCCCAGCTAGGTGGATGCTCAATTAGTAACGATAGGTGAGAAAATTAATTATCGTCGCGATCTGCAACCGGCCCGAACGTCTGAGAAGCCCGTGGCACGCCGAGCGGGGAGATTAATTCAATCGGCCTGGCTCTTCTCGCGACGAGTACAGGGCGGTTCAGAAAATTCTATATCGAGCGCGCGCTACGAACCGATTCATTCGCAATTTATCCTTGTCCGATAAACAATATCCAGCTCGATTTATTCCGGGAATTCCTCTCCGATACGTTTAGTGTAAAAAAAAAAAATACAAAAATTACATATTGTTCGGAATTATTTTTGGAATAATTTAATTTTTTTTTTAATAAAAAGTACAATTAAAATAAAAAAATGTAAGGTGCAATTTGTAATACTCTCTTGGCTTTCTTTTTCAGCGGCCTGTAATCGCTCGAATCAACGGTTCTGCAACTTCACCAGATAATTTACGAGGTGTAATTTTTTTTTTTCCCATAGAACACGATAGGCATCCAACTTTTTCCGTAGTTCCATCGCGAAGCAGATATACCGCTGTTTTTAATATTCCACACACATACACACGACAGAAGCGAGAAAAAAGACTGTTCTTGGCCGATTATAATTCGCGATACGTTCCGCACAGCCCGGATAGTTAATATTACAGACCACTCATTAATAATCAAGCGTCGCGCACGTGCTTAGCTCGCTCTTGAAATTTTTCCTCGTGTATCTGGTTAGAAAGATTAATTAATTTATCGTGTATACTCATCTTTTCACCTTCCATCGAGGTGGCTATACCTGCGTCGAGATATTCCGAGATTCCCTCGAGATAGCTCCGGGTCTCGGGCGCCTCTTTCTGTGTCTGTACACACTCGGCGCGTAATGCGAAAGCAATTAATAATCGAACGATTAATCGCGACATCGAATCAAAATAGTAACTACGCTCATTCGGTGGCAAGTTCGGGTCAATGATATTTGTACCCCGATAAGTATGCTGATCGTCGCACGGGATATTCGGTAATGAAATATGCTAATCGAGCTCCCACGTAATCGCTTTACAGCGTATCTTTATTGCGCTATAAAAAAAGGTGCAAAGTAATTTGCACACTTCGGTTCCACATATTTTACCGCTTCGCGCATAAATTTCGTTGACCGATTTTGGCTCCATAGAGGAAGCTCTGCTTATAATATAAAATTTTATCGGTCGAAATTCGCTAAATCAAATTTTGCGTTTCATTGTAAATCTGCAACTAATTTTACTCGTAGAGCGATACTTGATGCAGAAACTCGTGTCGGAGGTGACATAGAAATTGTCCAAAAAATGTTACGATTTCATAAAATCTAACTGTTTAGATCAATTTCGGCCAAATTCAATACCAAGATCCTTTATCAATATCAAAGATCCTTTATCAATATTAAAGATCCTTTATAAATATCAAAGATCCTTTATCAATATATTATATCTGTGCACACTTTTAAGATTACAGCTATAATTTCACAAAATTTAGAGAGGTCCCTCGCAATTTTTCTCAAGAATTCAAAATCTCTTAAAATCCCAAATCGGACATCAATTTTCATGAAGACTGTGCTGAACACAAAGGCCACTGTATCCAATTTCAAGTGGCTGGCGCGAACCGTTCGCGAGTTATAGCCCTTTTAAAGCCCAATAATCAACCACACACACACACACAAATTGCGGTCGCGAGCCCAAAGTCACCTTTCTCGATGATTTGAACGACTTTAAGTACTCCGACACTAAAATCTCAACTGGTTATTTTTTCACCAAAACAATTTCCTCTATAAGAAAGAAAGGAAAAAAAGAAAAATCCTCAAAAACGAAGAGCCATATCAGTGTGCCCAGACAGCAAGGTTCTCGTTGCCGGGACAATAATAATTCACGTGGGGCGCGAGGCTAATTGAATGCTACCACGGTAGTTCCGAAGCTCAGCCACCCGGGTCTTGCAGGCTGCTGGTCCGCCGTTAGCTGGACCAGCGTTCATCGTGGGACTCTCTCGGGAGAGATCCGCCGAGACCACGCAACTCGGCGAATCTCCAGCGGACGCCGTTCGGGATGTGTGGTACCAGCTGAGAGCGGCGAACGCGGTCCGGAGTGGGTTCCGGGCCCGGGGCACGACGACGAAGACCCGAAGGACAATAATTAACCGGCGGTTAGTTTACGTCGCCCTCCCGCGGTTCGTACTCGCCAGAAAGAGAGGAGAACCCGTGCGAGTTCCCCTCGTGGAGCAGAAGCAAAGAGCAGCAGCGGCCCTCGCGGGACGCGCCGGGCCTCACCGTGAGATGCATAAATATCGCGGGGGCCCTCGTAGGTGTAGCCCGAGTGAGGTCTCACACCTTCTTATAATTATTAATGCGACAAATGACCCGACGTCGGTTGTATATACCGAGCGTGCAAGAGACGGCGAGGATTGGGGTATGCCTCTTTAACTCTTCCACCAATCCGAATCGGGCTCTCGAAACCAAACGCATTCACGGTACGCGAAAAGGAGAGGAAACGGGAGCCACGACACCCTCGCACCACGGACGAACAAATTTATTCTTAATAATAATTCAGAGAGTCGCAAATTATGCCGACGAATGTCTGTGTGTGTGTGGGTCTGTTTTGTTTGTTTATTTGTTATTTTTATTTTGTGAAATAGCTGCACGAAACCCGGCGCGAGAGGGACTGAGCGTGATTAATTCTATACAAGTTATTCCTCAATAATAATTCCGTACCGTCGGATAGCTCGATCATCGTCCGCGCTGGCACCTACACAACGGCTCGCATCCGAGACGATTGATTTGTGACCGTCGACGAATGCGTGGGCGGGGTTGAATTTTTTCAGAGCTTTATTATGTTACGAGCTATGGGGGTACGCGCGGGGTTATAATGGATGCGTGGTTTAACGTACAAGTCGGTGGGAATAGAGATTCTGAATAGATCGCTGGATCATCGGCGTAGATTCTTATCCACGATCCTTGGACACCTGCCGCCCTCGGCGTGTCACGTCACTTCTTTTTTTTTTTACACCCGTATCGTTCTCGAGCCAGAACAAGCTGGAATCGTGCGCGATTTCACCGGCTGGGAAATGAAAATTCGGGGAAGAAGAAAATTTCGAAATTTGTACGACGCGTGAGAAGTCCCGAAGAGGCTTTCGTGCGCCCGCAGTTCTCAGCACTGAGAAGAAATTACATAGTAAAAGCAACAATACTGACTTCTTACCGTAAAAAATTGTTCTCAAGGGGAACGTCTGCATTTTATAGTTACGACGATGACAAAAATCATCCTTGCAACCACAATTGTAGGTTAATCAATTGAATATACGCCATCAGAAACTATCTATATAGACGTACCCCCTGCACGGAGAAAAATAAATGGTGGGATTAAGCATATGCGTGGTGACATACGTTCAAAGGTGTATTTTGTTGGTCCAACAAATATGTTTCTTTCAATCGACAAATTTTGAATAAATTGAAGTGAATAATCGTTTAACAAAACAATGTTTTACGGGCAAGGACGTTCAAATAAATATTTCGTTGGTCGAACACAATATTTTAGCGCCTCAAAAATATCTTGGTGAAATCATACAAAAAATTATTGAATTAACCAATCTTTTAGCTGCACCAACAAAATATTTATTTGAACGTCCCTGCCCGAATCTTTAGTTGATTCAACTATATTTTTTTACCAGTGTATTTCTACCAAACAAATGACAACTTTGAACGTATGTCACCGCGACTTTTGGTTAATCCAACAATTTTCTTTTCTCAGTGTAGGACTATTCGATACAGTGGGAAATACTATCCGTTTTCTCAGTGCGGCCAATCGGAGTCTTCGCTGTATTTTACTTCGTCGTCAATGGAAGCGATTATAATTGTAAATGGTACCATAAACTCGGAGCTCTTCCACACATATATATATATATATGGAAGAGCCGGGACGAGGCAGAAGCACGGGGGAGGATCAGTGAACGACTGAGAAACGTGAATTAAGTTTGGACGTGGAAGAGAATCCGCGGGGGGTATAAAGAGGGTATCTTGACCGCGTGCGCCACGCCACAGGCAGCTGGGCCAGCTCTCTTTGCACGCGGAGGAGCTCGGGAGAGGATGTGGCATCGCGTATGAGACCAGCGAGTCTCGTTCGGCGTGCTCGAGGGCGAGAGAGAGAGAGACACGTTGTGAATGGTTTTCTTGAAGAATAGCTTATGTGCGTTGTGTGTTCCCCTCCGCCAGACACGCGGTGCGCACCGACCATTAACCCGACCTCGTCATTAAATCATCGTTGCTGTCATCGTCTTCGTTATCCACCGCCTCCGACTATCCTCACACGTGAGGGCGCTCTCCTCCATTTGTATCGTATCATTTATGCGAGCCGCCGAGGATCGGCAGTGCGTCCGGCTAATAAACGATATTCCCGGGACTCGCCGGCCCCGCCAATGATAATCCCTTTTCTGCGCCTGGCTCCGATACGACCCAAACGTAACTCAGACTTTCGCGCCTCGAGCGAAAAATTATTATGATTTTTCGCGCAAAGTGGCTGCTTCGTAAAAAAAAAGCCACAATAATAATAACAATCTCAACGATTCCCAAATCCGGGTGTAAGATTTGCCATCGGTGAAAATAGTTAACAGTCTCTGTCCTCCTACGAGAAAATAAAAGAAACCGATGGAACGTGAATATATAAGAGTGTAAAAGATGGAATTGTGCGTTTGGGAAGAAACGCGACGGGATCCTCGCTCAGGCTCTCCGGTCGTCGGGCTTCTCGGGCTTTAAGGCCCTCTTCGCACTCGACGAGTATCCATACATCCACACGGCGTGAGGACGAGGACGAGCGCATAGAGCACGTGTGGGGCACCGTGCACGACCGACGTACTGATACATACCCACAAACCGCACGCTATGTTGGTCGCTGAAGTCCAAACGGGCCGATCTCCCCTTTCAAGGCCCGCGACTTGCGCCCCTTTGATTCCCGGCGCCCGCTACAAGCATATACCCACTATAATACAGGTATAGATCGAGAGTCTCGCGGCGCGGACTCCGCGGGGGGTACGTCACTGTCCCCCGATGCTGCCGTTGCCGGCCCGAGCGTTCTCCGGGCGTCTTCGGGGTCTCAACTGCGGGCCTGCCGGTCACCGCATTCCATCCCTTCTCGCGCATGCGCTCTTTTAATTCCTGTTTCTATAATCTCCGTTCCCTCTCTCCCACCCGCCCCGTACGTCGGTGATGCAGAGCTCGTGAAAGAGGATAACAGACTCGGAGAGATACTCTGACACTCTCGTACGGGGTATCATCGTAGTTGCAACGGAGGCTGTATGTGGTCTCGGGGCTTTTATCCCGCAACGGCGAGATAAGATCGGGCTCACTCGAGAGGATACGGCTGCCGACGTGGCTGCTGGATCGTCGGGGCACCGTGCGCGCACTTAGGAATATCTATAGAGCCGAAGGAGCGACGAGAGAGAGCTTAGGAGTTTTTTGATAAGCGAGAGAGAGAGGGGACGATCGGAGACCCCACTGAGCGAGGCTGCACCGCGGTGGGTATTCCGGGTACAACCTGCCACTCGTCAGCCCACCCTCGTACGCGCGGGCTGCGCGTCTCTCCGTGTACCGTTGTGTCCCTGTACACACCGACGATGACTACCACCGTGAGACGGGGACGGGGGGCTTCGGCTCGATCTCTCGTTGATTCCTTCGGCCTTCCTTCTTATATACACCGGCCGATGATGATGCCCGCCTCTCAGAGCTCTCATCTCTCCGTGGCCTGCATGTATCCTATCTCGCTGTGTTATGGCCCCTGCTTATGCGCTCCTCGCTGCCGTGCGGGATCGGTGAGCCCGCGAGAATGCACGATCGTGGCCTGATATAGAACCGAATAAAAAGAACGTCTCCTGAGGCGAGCCTGACGTATTCTAATAGGCTCGAGCTTTCGCGCTACTATTCCCGAGTCCTGACGCGAGTCCACCTCGAGGTCGCCTCCGAGCTATAACGGGTGACTCGCCGGGCGATCGGGAGGTACTCTTCGGGATGAATTTATTGGACCTTCGATTGTACCTTCGAATCGTGTTTTATCAGGGGTGGTGGAACTTTTTTGTTTTTGGGTCAAATGGAGTGGCAACTGGAGTTCGATATGACGCGAGGTCTTAAAGTTACCAGATCAAGGATTTTTTTCACTTTGATCGGCACTGATAAAAGTCATTTGTAATAATCAATATTTTTGTGGTTATTAAATGTATAAAACACAGTTAAAAAAATCGTATAATTAAACGTATAAAGCACAATCAAAAAACGGTTCAAGTTCGCATTTAAGTTGATAAATTATTTTCCGATCTAAGATGGAAATGAAAATGTGTCGATCTTTGAATCTCACTATCAGCGTAATGTCGAACTTGAGTCGCAAACTTGGGATGATAAATTAAGTTCTCAGAACTTCGACCATCATCTTCAAAAAAAAGTCTCATCGAAGATTAGTAGATTTATCAGAGGATCAGTTTTAGTAACCTGTATACGATATATACAAGTACCTATTATGTTTAATTGTTATATATTACATGGACGGTAATTATTTAATAGACGTGGTAAATGTGGTGAATATTGGCCACAACGATTAGCGCGTAAATCAATGATTCATGGAAGGGGCCAAAATTCGCCACTTTTACCCTACAAAAGTTATAATCCAATATCGAATATTTTAACCGTTGGAAGCCATTCGGTGGTGCTTGGCAAACCCGGTGTATAGAAGCGAAGATATTTTATTCGTTTGCAAACAGAGCTAACAAGACGTTTCACGGATCAGCATAGTGCCAGAGAGCCGCCCGAATCTCGCGGATATCTGCACTCGGGAGGTCTCCTCGGGACCGTCATGATTTCAACTCTACGACGAGGCACACGGCGATTCCCCCCCGGCGTGTCGAGAGAGAGAGAGAGAGAGAGAAAGAGAACAGGAGACCGAGAGAGAGTCGAGTGAGAGACCGGGAGGAGCGGAACGAAGCGGCAGAAGCGGCAGGCAAAAACTCTGCATACATTAATAATTTCCAGGAGCCGCACTCACTCGAGACTCTCGAGAATTAATTCTCAGGTTTAACTGCCAGCGCTCGCGTCTCTCTTCTCCCTCGCCTCTTCACTTCCTAGCTACCGCTCAACCCCTTCGCCTTTCCTTCGCGTGAATTTATTCCCGACGTCGTATCATCGAGATGCTTCATCGTTTTATACCGGAGGCCCGGTTTCGTCACGTGAAATCATTTGCCGAGAGCCGCACCCGAGCTCTGCGCCGGGTTATTGAACAGCATCAAACTTTTACTGTAATGAATGTGTATGTGTATATGCATGTATTTGTTACACATGCGTACAACAGTTAACGCTCTTAAGGAGGTTGGAGCGCTTCACACTAGTCGAGTGAGGGCTATAATTAAAAAATCGTTTATACAAACTTTTACGCATCTATTGATTATAGTGGATGTTTATTTGTAATGCAGTAGATTTCCTTAATCTAGTAATACATTTATTGAAATTGATTTTTTAAAATATTAACTGATTTGTGCCAATTTTCGAAAAGGTAGATATTCGTTCAGCTTTTTCAAAGAATAATCCGTAATTTTTGCTCGGTTTTGATGCATCACGGCTCATTCTCTTCCTTTAAAGGTTCTCTGCGAATTCACCATCGAGATATTCGATAGTATTTTCCGTTTAAAAATTGCAGCCTTTTGTTTGTCCATCGACGAAATTCCGTCATCAACAAACAGCTGTCATTTTTAAACGGAAAATACTATCGAATATCTAGATGATGAATTCGTAGAGCATCTGTCCAAGAAGACAATGAACCGTAATATACCAAAATCGAGCAAAAATTACGGATTATTCTTTGAAAAAACTGAACGAATATCTACCTTTTCGAAAATTGGCACAAAGCAGTTAATATTTTTGAAAATCAATTTCAATTAATATATTACTAGATTACGGAAATCTGCTGTAATACAAATAACCATCCACTATAATCAATAGATGCGTAAAAGTTTGTATAAACGATTTTTTTAATATAGCACTTACTTGACTAGTGTGAAGCGTCCCATCCTCCTCAAAGCAAAAGTTACCGGTGTCTTCAGAAAGCACACACGTACGATTCTTTGAGTGTGCCTAATCGAGAATTAAACATGGCGCCCCACTAAATGTAGTGTCATTTTTTAAAAACTTTTCCCTAATTCTGACCTGGACAAATTATGATTTTTTTTTCTTCTCAATAAGATTTTAACTAGCAATATCGGTAAGGGTAACCAATCAACGAAGCTTCGGTATTGATCGGTATGATCAATCGATATATTCCGTTTGATCAGAAATAAAAACATTAGTCATCGATCAGCCCGGTTGTCCCTGCGTAAAAACGAAGCACATGCTTATCTAAGAGGAGATCTGAAATTACAGAGAAAGCGACTGAATACTCCCCCTCCCCTTCCGCAGGATTTTTTCATTCACGCTATGATTCACGTCTCGGAGAATGAAAGGAGCTAGAGGAAGGCGCGAAAGAGGGTTCGAAGCAGTTCTGTAGAATAAACGAAAAGAATAAAATAAAAAAAACCCCGAAAGAAAGAAAGAAAGGAAAAAGAGCCACGGACAAGAGTCGTTGAGACGGACTTGACGCACGATGTATAACTATACACAAAACAGCTCCCGCAACATTACACTGTATCTAACATATAGGCACCATCATAACGTCCACAGAAACAAGATTATAAACTGAAATATGTGATACGCGCTCCTGCTGTTGCTACTCACAGCTCTCGCGGAGGAGGCTCTCGTCTACCTGCCGGTGGAGAGATTGAGAAACAATCCGGGTTATAATTTACTCCGAGGAATTTTTATTCTTCATTTTATTTTATTTTATTTTTCGTTATTTTCGGTCTATCCACACCGATATTTTGAGAACGACAGAGGTGACTAAATATTTTTAACGCGCGGAGTCGCGACGGACTTCGAAACAGGTGCGGGGCGTCTAAACGCGCGTAGGCATTGGGGAAAAGGGCGAAATAGACGAAGGTGTAATATGCGCCGATCCCGGGTTGGGAGTGCACGTCGACGTTCGTACGTGCTGGGTCACCCGAAGCGAGCAGTGGGCCCGTATATCGCCTATCGACCTAAGTATTAGGCGGCGAGCTACATAATGACGTATCATGGAACGCGCGCCGGGACCGTGCGAGATGAGCCCGGCAATGTTTCGATTCCGAGGCCGCGGCTTCGCGTTCGGAGAAAAGAAATTACATGCTATTGGGAACTAATTCGAATCAATTTACTTTGGAAGGTGCTTGTACTGCGCTTCCAGCGAATCCCGTTCAGCGTCGGTGCTGCGCTGCGTACTTTCCACTTACGCGCTGAAATGTCTCACTAAAACCGCGGTATCACAAAAAAAAAAAAAAAACAAATGTTGAATTATTCAGGAAAAGAAATCAGCAGTTTGGCCAGAAAACAAAAAAACAAGATCGATCTGTATCGGACGATAAGTCTTATCGCGCCAAACGTTGCCCCAGTGAGAACACACAGGGCCAGTATTGGCAACGTGTCGGCCGGTCTTCGCCCAACGTCGGCCGGCACCGGTCCTGTGTGTAATTCCTACACAGTAAAAAAAGTTTGTACTTTTTACAACAACTCATTGTCCACAAGCCTCCAGAATTTTTTATTCGTTAATTTTCTGCTCGCAACCATCCGCTTCCACTTTTACAAACAAAAGTACAAACCAAAATTGTTAATGACACAAAAAATAAAAGTTCAGCTTTGTATATTCAAGCCCGAACAAACGAGTCTCTCACTCACTTAACAACATTATTTTAACGAAACTTCCTATCATGATTTTACGAAATAATTTTTTTACTTTCTCCCAGCCTGTTTCCTCATAACGGGAATGCAATCCAACAGGCGCCGGTGTTGCATCCACGATCGCGCAGCTGAGTCTCCGGTAAAAAAAAAGAAATATAGCCACGATTTAATTAAATTCGTCTCGGGCCTCCCGGTCTATTTTGTCTCGCTCTCGCGCGGCCCCGGCAAGATCGCAAATCCCACGATCGAAGAGTTAACTGCCGTGAATCGGGTTTTCTATTGTGCCGAGACTTATCGGGCTCTCCCGGTTCGTTATCTGTATCCGAAAGTTTGCACGCTCCCCGGATCCGGCCCGTCGTACTGCACGCGTTAACTCGATTAGACTTTTCGAGTCTCGGAGATCCACCGTGGTTAATTCATCCGGTGGGAGTTGCTCGTCGCGGCGTGCGCGTATCGTTGGAATCTACTTTGTACGCGGGATTCGCGGCCAGGAGCACGAAAGTGTGTCGGGCTGGCGAGGATCGCTGCCTTAATACCGACACGCGAGTCAACGTGTGGATGCAGAATGCACGTTCGGTGTGGAAGGCGCGAGTCAAGGGGTTCCATCTAAACATCACCCTTGCGCCGAGTTCCAAACAGTTTAATTCTCCACGGGGATCGACGAAAAGCTCGGAGCGAGCGAACCCCCTTTTCCGCGCTCGGACTCGCGTACGAGACGCGCCCCACAAAAACGGTTCACCAAACGACTCGCCCCTCGGGCGGCCTCGTAAATCAGGGATTTGAGGGTTGGCGCATATAATTGCGCTGTAGTTTTGACCGTAAACAGTTTAATCGCTCGGAGCCCCGAGTGATCGAGTCGGCACGTTGTCAAAACAGTGGATTCTTCACGGCTCGCCGCTCGTTGCAGCGCCACATTTTTTTTCTTACTTCTAATCCACGGATGAAATTTGACTCTCCTACACTCGGAAAAATTATTTATCTGACGGCCACCGTTTATTTGGTTTAAGTAAAATATTTATTTGATTTAAATAAATATTTATTTGATTTAAGTAAAATATTTATTTGATTTAAATAAATATTTATTTGATTTAAATAAATATTTATTTGATTTAAATAAATATTTATTTGATTTAAATAAATATTTATTTGATTTAAATAAATATTTATTTGATATAAATAAATATTTATTTGATTTAAATAAATATTTATTTGATTTAAATAAATATTTATTTGATTTAAGTAACTATTTACTTAATTCAAATAAATATTTACTTAATTCAAATAAATATTTATTTAAATCAAATAAATATTTTACTTGAACCAAATAAACGATGGCCGTCAGATAAATTATTTTTCTGGGTGCAGCCGCGCGCCTCTTCCGTGCATAAATACATCGGAAATTACAATTTTTTTTTACGACTCATTTCTTCTGCCGCGAATATCGTTTAATTTAGGAGTGGATAGAGGCGCGGGGGTGGTCGGAAAGGTGGAAAATAGCTGGTCGGGGTAAGTACAACGTCGCTCGAAGCCGGAGTTCTTCCAACTTTTCCAAACCCGCGAGGGGTGAGCGTCGAAGTAATATCGAGTTTAACGTGAGCGGAGGGGGGGGGGGGACGTGAGGGGGGAGAGAGAAATGTGGCGCTTATTGGACCCTACCAACGTAACAACGACGATGCAAACGGAATTAATTTACGAGGAGGCTCACGGTGAGCATCGGCATCTATGTAGGAGACACAGAGGCAACAGCACGTCGGCGTCGAGGAAGGTTCGGTTTAAGCAGCGGCGGGAGCGAAGTGTGGGAGCGAGAAGAGGCAATCCCTATCGATCGTCCGCCGTGTTTCAGCCCTCTGTACCGAGGGCTCCTCCATTATATACATCACACACACATATCGCGGAAAAACTGTGGCGATGCAGACGCAGGTGACGCGCTTCAAACTTTTTTTTTTAAATTGCCAATTTTCCCTCGCTCCAGCTACGATACGCTCCTTCCGCGGAAGCGCCTCGGTCCCGGAGCCTGGTGTAGGGTAGAGCGGGGCAAAATGGGGCAACGGGGCAAAACGGGGTTTTTGGGCAAAACATCATTTTCCAATAATTTTTGGATGCCCGAATTCGCCCTATCGGATACATCAGGCTTTTTTGCCCAGTTTTGCCGCCTTGTCCGATTCAAAAATGATTGGAAAATTTAGTTTCGCCCAAAAACCCCGTTTTGCCCCGTTGCCCGATTTTGCCCCGCTCTCCCCTATCAATATAGCATCGCGCATGCATCACGGCGATATCTCCTCGCCTCGCGCAAATTACCGTGGGTTATCATAAAAATCAAATGTGCCTTAATCCACGACAGATCCATCATATCGGATAATCCCGGCTGCGATCAAATTCTTGACTAACGTAGCACGGCCCCGCCGTGCGCCGCGATTGATTATACATCCATCCACGATGTCCCAAACGTGATTATTTCATTAGCGAGGACGATGCGGCTATATTAAACAGGATAATCCGAGAATCGTGTAACCTGGAAGGTTCAACGACGAAACGACGTTCTCGCTTCGCGGTGGCGGGTTATCGTCGGGGGCCCGAGTGTGGGTGTGGGGGAGCTAAGCGGTAACGCGATACGAGAAGACGTGAGGGCAGAGGATATTCTCGGCGACGCTTGCCGCTCCTGCTGGTTGGCTAAATTTCGTATGCCGGCCAACGTGACAACATGCTGCGTTATCAGAATTATTGCTTGCCCTTTCCGACCAATACCGCACAGCTTCCCGTCGTCGCTCTACCCCTCGGCGAGAAGGCGGAGGAACGGCGGGAGGAAGGACTCCGGAGGGTGGCTAATGCGAAGCGTTAACATTCGTGGGGCGCGCCGAGTCTCGCATCCCCGCAAGCTGTGGCCTTCCGTATCCTCGGACGTACCACACTCGGCTACCTCGCTGTGTTCTCGGTCCTCCCTTACACCGCTCTCCGCCGCTTCCGACCATCCAGCGGAAACCACTATGCGGAGCAATACTCTCTCATCCATGAGTATATTTCGCAGCCCTGCTCCTCCTCCCACCTCTGCTAGAGCGGTGTGCTTTAACATGGGAAGTTCTCCGAGTCGGGAGCTGTTCACGTACGCATATGTCGTCGCTCGTCCCGCGGATCCTCATACCGAGCGTCGTGGCAACGTAGGAGGAACCTCGCTGATGTAGCCGAGAGGGTTTTCGGGAGCGTCCCGCATGCGACGTTGCAGCGTATCACGTGTCTCCCGTATAGTATAAACATATTGTGCAGTAGTTATGATTCGTTTCGAAGGACGGAGGCGGAAACGGCGGAGTCGGAATCGGCCGTTCATCTCGGGATCGGCTGCGGCTGCGGACCCGAGAGACGAGGAGGCTCTCCTGCACACTCGGTCCACTCCATATTATCCGCTCGAGCCCCCCCGGCGACATACAACGCGCCCGACGAGAAACACGAGACCTCGTATTAAGGTTATTAGGTATTCTATATTCCGGGTGTATTCTCTTTCGTGCAATGGATTCGACTAGGAAGTGCCATTTTGCATCGAGTTATGACCGATACACAGCTGCCTCGAGGTTCGCTGCCATGAATTCTCAACCCCTCCTTGAGGATATCAGCGGTAGCCGATATACGCTAATAGAAGGCAGGAAGGAAACTCCGGGCTGGCTGGTCGTAGATCCCGTTAGAACAATATCCGGACCCAATATGTTTGATACTTTGTACCGCGTGTACAAAGGATCGGTGGGGGAGTTGTTAGGAAACATCGAATTTTTCGGAGATCGATGAGACCGGGACGTATCGAACGTGCTATTAGACACACGCGACCTCCCGCACCTGTCCGTGTGCCAGTCGAACGAGTGTAGGAAAGCGAGGAACAAGCGGAAGAATAAGAATGAGAATAATAACAAGAATAAGATTCGTAGGAGGAGCTAAGGAAAGGCTATAGGTAGCTTCGATCTTGGACATAGCCAGCAGGAAATCTATCCTCGGGTGTGCGGGTCTGGGATGAGCGGAGCGGCAGCTCGCGCCCTAACTCTCCTCTCCATCCTCTCTTTTTCTCTCGCCACGGCTCTATCCTCCGCTCTCTTCCTCTTTTCTTCGCCAGCACGACTTTTGCCTCACCGCCCTGTAATCATCGCGAGTCGGTGGCGGCGGCCGCTAATTATGTTTCATAACACTTCTTACCCCCACCTAATATCCACTCCCTTAAGGGCACCTCATCATTTATTTACATCATATTTATTCCGGGGGATACGCTGCCCCCTTCTTGCTCCCTTTCTTCCCTCGTCTCTCCGGCTCGCTCGGTTCTCCCCGCCCCGGCTACCTTGCGTATCTCGTGCGTTTATAATACACACCCGGGCGGAGGCAAATGAGCGTGCCCTGTCCGTGTGCCTCCTCGTGTATTATCCGCGATGCACGTCGACGCACACCTCCGCGCGGCCTCGCGAGGCCATTTCCGCGGGACCGATTTTGTCCGGGTCCCGAGGACCGAACCACATACGACTCCCCACCGTCCCTCCCCGCTTCTGCCAATTTTCGGAGCAAAAAGCGCGAAACATGACCCGGGGTGCCGCACTTCGCTCGATCATCGATCGGCCCCGATCTCCGAGGGCTTCTTCCTCCCGAGAACAAAAATCTCATTATCCACGTTCTTCGCCTCGATCTCTCTGCAGCCGGTAGTTCTTCGCGAGAACTTCCACATCCACTCCCTCCTCACGGGTGGCTCGAGCTCTCCCATACTCGCTCCGCTCGTCGCTGATCAGCGCATCCGCACTATCGCCGAGACTCCGGAATAATTAGACCCGCGCGATCGACGTCCATAACGCAATTATCGGCGCGGCTTGGGGTTTATTGTCGGTGTAATTTATTTTTAACACATTCGGAATGTGGTTTTACGAGCCGGTTGGGCTCTAACAAGTGAAACGACACGTTCTTCGCGGCCCGATGGAGATGAGCGTTCGTCCCGGCGTCGCGTCGCTCGCCGGAAGTTAATTAGGAGCGAGGGCGGTTAGCGTTATTCGATTAATTCCACGGTTGTGCGCGTTTCCCCACGGGCAGTCGCCGTCAGACGCGGAGATAGCGGAGCGGCCCGGAGCTGGGAGTGAGAGACTGCCTCGCCCGACGCGGATTTCGGGATTACGTGTGTGGCACTCGGAGGTCCGGAACGGAAGGTCCGGGTGCCAACTGTGATGGCCCCGTTTCCTTCTTCCCGAAGCCGGGGCAACGATATCCAACTTGCTCCGCTCGTCTCTCAGGACTCGCCGGGGACTTTCTCGAAGGACTCGCTGTTCAGCCAAGTAAATTGGTGGGCACTTCTGCGATCCGGCGATTAAGTGGTCTTAGGACGCGGGACCCTCTCGTTCTCATTCGGCTCGAGGGCACCCTTTCGTCCTGCGGCTGATGTGTGTCGGACCTCGCGGCGTATCTTCGCCATCGGCGGCTTTATCGTCCGGGAAAACGGAAAGCGCGAAACCCAACGCGGAGCCACCGAGCCGATTAACCATTATAAAATGCTCGATCGAACGAGCTCTCCGATGCCTCCAGCCCGATCGCTGCAACGCTCGCTCGCGGGACGAGCGACCGCCGGTGAACTAATCGACGGCAGCCTCCGAGCTCTCTCGAGACTCCGTAATCATAGATACTCCATAAATCATGCGGCACGCTACGAGGATTTCTGCAACGCTTTTCTCATGCGTGTTACCGTCTGTACGGAGTTTCTTCGTGCGGTTGTTACGGGTAATTAAATTAAGGCTGCCGAATAACGAACGTTTCGCGGTCCGGCGCGTACTGGATCGTTCAGAAAGTCATCTCTTTGCTAGCGTATTTATTTTTTTTTATCGTTATGCAAATAGTATGTCCGACGAGCCGCGATCCTGCGCGTTGCTATGATTATAGATTAAATTAGCAGGACGAAAATATTTTTATTTGGTGATGTCTGTTACAAATATTAATAGTATGATGAATTTAGAGCACAGTGCACTTCAAAAATAAGTGATCGATGAAAAATTACGATAACAATGGATATAAAAATTATGACAAGAGTTACGGGAATATTAATGTGAAAAATTTGGGGCATTTTATTAAATAAATAGCAAAAGAGATATCTATATGGTCGTCAATATTTTTTTAATTCCCAAGAAAAATTGTCCCATTGTAAATGTTTTAGTGAAATATAAATATATATATATCTAAGAAAAAAACACATGGTATCTACGGCCACAAAAGTAATCCAGGATTAACAATATTAGCAGCATTTATACCTTCATACTCAAACCAAGTGTCGTACAAATATATTGTTATTAATACAGGTCAAATTAATAAATAAAGGTAGCGCCGGAGACAGAAATATAATAAATATTAATAAGCGTCTCGCCGACGTTGGGACAAAATGGGGCATCCAAAAATTATTGGAAAATTGAGTTTTGTCCTCCGCCGTCCCATTTTGCCCCGCTCTCCCCTACACATACGTGGGAGTACACGTAAGCCTCCCACCTATCTTCCTCCTATTCACAATTGTAACGTCGCGGTACCTTAAAATTGGCTACCGCGTTTGGTACTCTCTCGAATGTCTCATTCGGTCCAGAATTTTCGCCGCATAATTTTTTTTCGTTGAAACAATCGGCTTCAGTCCTCGCTCTTTTCCACGAGCCGCTGGGAGGGCGCTCTGCCCGCAGCGGCGATTTACCGCGATTTTATATGCGCCTATACAGCGTTGCACGTTGCGCCGGCTACCTAAAACTCGAAACTTCGACGGCGCGTTATACGATCGATCGATCATCGGAGTTTTGACAGGCTCGTTTTGTAAGTCGAGAGGAAAGGTATTTCTCTCTCTCGTTATTCGCAGGCTCGCGCGTCCATTAGCGTTCACGCATACGGACGTCCGTGCGAGCGAAGGGCTCGGCGCAATAATCTCCGTAAATTATTAATAGTAAAGATAATACCGTTGGGGAACAGAAGGAAACAGTTCTTTTCGGTGCGTCGGCTGTTTATCGCCGGTACACGCGCGCTCTCTCGCCATCTGGAATTCTATCTCTCGCGCATTACAACGCAGTCGCCAGAAACAAACCGCGAATATGTGTCACTCGTGTGTGAGTGCGTGTGTGCTCGCCGGCAGTCGAACGCGACGCCGGGGGAAGGCGGGCGAACGGGAAGGCGCGCGAGCTTAAACGCCCGGTAGCGAACGAACAGAAGCCGACTTTAAGCGCGCATTATTTTCCTGACTAACAGCGGCAGCAACAGCAGCTCGCGCGCGCGGCTCGCGTCAAAGGCTCCAGTTATGTTTCGAGTGTGTTTGGAGATTGTCGAAACGTCACGCGAGCCTGTTTAGCTCTTGGCGAGCACCTACACAACCCGCGACCCAACATACCGGCCGGCTAATGTATAACACGGCCGAGTCTCTCCATGTGGATGCAGTGCCGGAGTCGTTCCGTCCACCGTTCAACCCCCTCGGCACTGTGCCAATCAGTTTTCTATGCTCTTGTTTTTTTTTTTCGTTTTTTTTTACTAATTTTTTTTTTCCTCCACGGCCATTGAGAAATATACAGAACGAGAGGCTACTTTGCACGTCCGACCGCCGATTCCCTTGTCGCTTTTTGTACGGCGATCTATCGCTTTGGGAAAAAAATAAATGAAAAGAAAAAAGGGGAACTTTACCGACTAAACCCCCGTAGAATCCTCGCGGGTTGATGATGCACATGTTACAATAGCGAAACGATAATAGATGGCCTGCGTGCTTGCGGTCGTTTGCGTCGTGTGCCCGGCAGAAAGGATAATCTCGTGACGCGCCTAGACCGAATAACGTTCGGAGAATGACGTTGCCGCGAGTGGTCTGCTATTTCGCTAAATAGACTTCGCGACTCGAAACCGCAGGCGTTCAACGATCGATTATGCTTCTATATGGCTCGAAATTTGAGAGCCTGTCAATCACGAGAACCCGAGGCTACCGCTAACCATGACTGAAACTTCGGTTGTGTCGGGGCGGATAGTGTTTTTCGGTAACTACGACGGAATCGCGGTCGAGGATTTGTAAAACTCTCGAAGACCGCGTCACGAAACTAGCGGAGTGGATCATTTAGGCGAAACTTC
This sequence comes from Ichneumon xanthorius, assembly GCA_917499995.1. Classification (NCBI taxonomy): domain Eukaryota; kingdom Metazoa; phylum Arthropoda; class Insecta; order Hymenoptera; family Ichneumonidae; genus Ichneumon; species Ichneumon xanthorius. The sequence goes on along the minus strand of OU824202.1, from coordinate 19,033,618 downwards.
TTTTTGCTCTGTTATTCGCACAATGGGGACTAATCAGCGAAATTTTGGGCTCCTCCATCACCGAACCATGGACAACATTGTGTGACATAATAAAAGGGTATGCGCATTCGGTGGATTCAAATTTGTGGAGAAACGGACGAGTGAGTTTTGAAAAGGAATCGCATGTCGGACGTTGCGGTAGCCCCTGCGGTGCATACTGCTCAACTGACGAACTACCTTGAAAATGTTGTCAATCGTTGATTCAATAATTTTTATGATTTGTATAATTTTTATGATTTGTATGATTTTTATAATTTTTATGAATTTTATCATTTTTATATTTTTTATAATATTTACTTCACTCGGTGCGAAAATGGCAGTTTTAGGCACGCTTCTCGTGCGCAAAACTCCCGTTTACGCACCGTGTGAAATAAAATTTGGTACGATACTCGTGCGAAAACTTTTTCTTAACTCATGTGATTGCAACACTCGCCTTCGGCGCGTGATACAAACTCGAGCTCGTCAGGAAAATTTTTATCGCGCAAGTATCGCGAATTACTATTGAAATTTTTATTAATTTATTTTTATAATCACAATTTTTTTTAAATTGTAAATTTAATGCACCGATCTGGAAGTTTTTATGCAAAAACTGGTACATTCAATTACATTTAACGTACAATTGGGATGAAAAATTAATGAACTTTTACAGTCAAATTTAAGTGAATCCTTGGATTCATTTTTGGAGTACTTTTATAGTAAAGCTAATGTAAATCATTAAAAGTACAGTATTTCTAAATCTTTTCATGTAATTTTGTCCCCAATTTAAATAGGTAGCCAATTATGAGAGTTCGTAACCGTCTTAAAAATGGACAGCGCTCACGTTGTCAATTTTTAAGACGATTACGAATGATTACTCACCGAAAAAAAAAAAAAAAAAATATACCATGAAAGTGTTTATGGACTACCTTGAATCGTAGAATGAGAGATATAAGCCCCTCCAGTAACTCCGAGAATTTCCGGGCATATCGGTAACGCCGATCGGCTTGCGTCCTCCGCGATGAGTCCGAGAAGAGGATCGAGAATTGGATCGAGAGATCATCGGACTGCCGGTTTTGCGGGCTGCGTGCGTAAGTGCCGCGTAACCGCGCGGCGATCCGTCCGGATCAGCGTCACGGCTAAGGAGATTATTGCGCGACCGGGATGCTGTTCCTTCGTTTGCTTCTGCTCCCGCAAACGAAGCGGCAACGTTGCTCGTCGACATATTCCTGAGAGAGAATGACGAGAGAGAAACACTCCCACGATCGACGGATTTTCGATGTGCTCCCAGTTAGGCTTCACCCAACATCCCAGCACTGGCGCAAGACCCGCCAGACTCCCAGGCTCGGCACCGTCCCGCGCCAGTACTGGTATTCGTGTTTTTTTTAAAAAACAATATCCTCAACGCGCCGAGGAATATGGTTACGTCTATCTCGCAGATTCCCCGAAGTTACGAAATATATGGAGCGGAGGAGCGGGAGGAGGCGAGATCTTACCGTATAATACACAGAGAAGTTACCGTACAGATCGAGCGGAGATGCCAGCGGCTAGCTGAGCGTGGGTGCCTCGGGGGGACCGCAGCAGATTTTATCCGGGCGCTGTACCTCCTCGCTACATGTCGATTTAAAAAACTAACTTTTCCCATTACCATATATTTAGGTTAACACGTGATGCGTATCGCCACCGGTAGCGCTCGGCACGGCGGAGAGGAACGTCGGTGTTACGGCGCGGCTCTTCACCCTCACTCGCGCAACCGAGAGCGGTTTAACAACCCGTCTCTTATCTCGCCGATGTAATAACGCGATCCTATATTTACGAGTTTCGAAAGAGGCAGCCAGAAAGTTTGAGATAAAGTCCCGAAGCATTTTTCGGTGTACGGGACGGCGCGTACACACGCGTACGCACACCGGCCCTCGCAATACATATTAGTGACCAACTAACCGAGGCGGAGGAGCGCCTCGGCGCGCTTTCCTTCTTCTCGTATCTAAAAGCTCGCGGAGCTCAAAGAGGTGCCGCCCGCGGCCGTTTCCGGTCGTTCCGTTCTTCCGGCCTCGCTCTGTTCCTCTGATCCGATTTTTTTTTCGTCTTTTTTGTGATTCTTTTCTTTTTCGCTTCTTTCGTCTTTTCTTCTGGATCGGAGAAGACTGGCCGGGGTGGCTCGCGTTATTATCGTTATTACGCGCATTACGACCAGGTAGGGACCCGGCAACCCGCGCGAGCGTCTCCGTATACACGTTCGCCGCGTGTCAGATCCTAAAACCACTTCAAAGCGCGCTGGAAGCTCGGCGAGCATAAACATGGCGGGGGTGATTCAAAAGCGGATACGTGTCTTTTTTTTTACTCCAAATCTTTGTTCGCATGACGATTGGGCCGCTCCGCGAGCCTCGAGGCGGAAGATGTTCATACCCTTGTTGACATTTTTCTAGGGTTACATGTGTGGTCGCACAGTGTCACGAAAAACCCTGCACCGAAAAAAAGGTTTGGTAAAGGTCAAACTAAGCTGCGGTTAGGAGTGGCGAAAGAAACATTTGGTCGATTGAACAAAATGTTTGTTAAATACAAGTAACTATTTGTTAAAGCAACTAAATATTCGATCAAACTACTAAATATTCGTTCAATGTACTAAATATTCGTTCAATGTACTAAATATTCGTTCAATGTACTAAATATTCGTTCAATCTACTAAATATTCGTTCAAGCAACTAAATATTCGTTCAAGCAACTAAATATTCGTTCAATCAACTCAATATTTCTTTCAATCGACCAAATATTTCTTTCGCCACCCGCAACCGCAGCTTCGTTTGATATTACCACACCTTTTCTTCGGTGTGGTCAGGCCCTTATTAGGGTTTTCCCCGGGCCTTATCAGCCCTAGAGGACATTTCCGAGCGTTACATTGGGACCCGACAAGGTCATGGAAAGGCCTTGTCAGACCTCTTCCGGTCAAAAAAATGTTTTCTTATTTAACAAAATACTAATCGTCATCGTATCAAAGAACAAGACTTGTCAGGCGTCTTCCGAACCTTATCAGAGCCCGATATAACGCTCCGAAGTTTCTACCAGGGCGGGTCGGATGTAACGTTCTAAAATGTCTGCTAAGTATTTCAAACCTCGTTTCTCCAGGAAACACAAAAAAAATGTTTACTCCTCTAACAAAATATGAATCGTTATCGTATCAAAGAAACCATCCCTGGTCGAAACGACACGCAGGGCCGGCATTGGCACAGCCGGTGCTGGCCAACGCTGTGCCAATGCCGGTCCTGTGTGTCGCTCCCACTAGGGCTCAGTTCAGGAGACAAATTCCCGCCCAACACTCGCAAGAACAGCGCCTCATGTCTCGAACGCAGTTGCCTGTGTAAAGAATTCCCGGAATGTCATACACAATTCTCCGCGCCGGTCGCGACTCTCCACTCGCCAAATAAAACAGATTCGCAACGCTCCACACCGCTATATCCGCGCCGGCCTCGCGCCCGTTCTTCGTAAATTTCCTCGTCTCAATATCGCGACCAAAGTCGGCCGATACACGGTTAATGTCCGTTAATTATCGTGCATACCCACACACTCCTCGCAAAACAACCACAAATCGCGAGCATAAATATTGTTTGCTTCACGCCGAAGAATTTCGAGCTACAACGGCGATCTCGACGCCACGCCGATCTCCGGGGCGTCGGGGGGAAAAATCTTGAGAAAAACCCAGTGAATAATAATCACACCGACACGACGTAATAACAGGAATCGAGCGGAACGTTACCGCGATGATGTCTATTCTCTCTCGCTCAACTTCTATATTCCTATCTGTAAGTACACCGGCGGCGCTATCACAAAATACAGATGTTTCGCGCTCTTCCAACCCCCTCCCCCCCGCCCCCCTCTTGATTCCATATGCGCCGCGTCGCATACACACGTCCGACTCCGAGGGCCACTACCACTTGCGATCTCCCCCACCCCTCAAAATCCCCCCCCCCCCTCCCTATCACTACTGTAATTCTCTCGCGCGCTTGATACAAAAAGCTCGTCCACCCACCGCATGCATCGTCGACGCAGCGGCGAGAAGCTCGGTTAGCGAGGCAGGACGACGGAGAGAGAGGTCGCATGTTACGTTGCTTTTAAAACATCGGGTATCCCTAGTCTCGGACAGCCCCCGCCCACCGCCCACCATCTACTTCTCCCCGTCGGGTGTGGGAGGCGCGATGCCCTTGCGGCTGCTACGCCGCGTTTAAAGTCCCCGACGGTAAAACAATAAATTGCCGCCAGCAGCCGCGGCGTAGCTCGCCGCGGCGCGCAGCGCCACAGGCCGCAGGTACAGTAGAGTGCGCGCTCGCTCCCGCGGAGGGAAAGCGCTCCCTGTCAGCGGATCGCCCCCCACCGCTCGGCGCTCTCTCCCCCCACTCCGCTCTCTCGCGCATAGTCGTAAGAAAAAATGGCAGCTGTGCGCCGGGTAGCGCGCGAGGCGGTGGATGGGCGCGTATGTTACCTAGATGTGCACCAACACACTGCGCACCCCTCGTGATTCCGTGCACGTGCAAGCCGCCGGTACATCGCCAGTGCCTATCCGTACCTGTATCGCCCGTCGAGAGACCCCGAGAGCGAGAGAGATCCGATACGGCTGAGGTGGAAGAGTATCCAGACCGTGAGGAGGGCTACCGGCACTCGCGAACGTTCGCACGTACACGCTCGCCTCTCTTCGGCTCTTCGTGTTTTTTTCCCTCCTGCCACTTTGCAGGATCTCGTTGCGAGGTTTACGTCGGTGGAAGTGGCTCCGCAGAGGCCCGAGTCTGTGCTATCCGCGGCGGAGACGAGCCGGAGTGAAAAACGTCGGAGTGGGGGTAGGAGGGGGCGAGGGCGGGGGGGAGGGTTGGATCTTTGGTGGAGTTTTGCTGATGAAATGGGCGGATCTTCGGGGTGGATCACTCGGCCACGCCCACGACACCCGAAGGCACGCTGGTTCTCTCGCCTGTTCGCGGTGCGAAGGGAGGGAGATGCACGGGGGGCTGTGCTGACGAGAACCATCCCGCCGGCAGCGCGGGTCAGTCTGTCAGGCAACCGGTCTGTTACTCGGTCCGAATCCGATCGTCGTCTGTCCGCGGCTTATTTTAACCGGGCGGCGGCTCTCTCCGCTCCTCTCTCTCCATGTCTTCTTCCGCTGCGCCATCGACCGCGTGATTTTTCCAACTGCCACCCCGACGGACACGCTCCGGGGTTTTCGTTTGGATCCTAAACCGCGATCGTCGCGACCCGGCGCTGGGCAGTGCTAACGATAATACGGATCGAGCTCGTTCGCCGTTTCTGTGCCGTTGACACTCGAGGGATAACGTTATCACGATTCGCGCTGGGGGTTTCGTTGTGCACCGTCGCACGCTGTTCGAGAGCAGTGCCGCTGTGTGGATTGCGATTTTTCTGCATTGACTAGCGTGGTTTCAGTGACGGGGGAGGAAACATCCCCGAGGATGACGAGGCACGGATTCGAGGAATGCGCGCTGGCGTCCTGACCGGTAGGAGGATTCTCGGGACTATCCAAGTTTTCCATAGCAAAGGCGGTCATAATCCCTTTCGCGTGCAGCGAGACATCCTTGAACGACCATCAAAGTGTAGCAACGGTCGTGAAACAGAGGCCGCGGTGCGAGCACTCTCGGTAGGATCGTTTGGGTAAACATTGGTTTTTTTCGGTGGAAAACGAGCGCCAGTTGACAAAGGTGCGCGGTGGGTGATGTTGCTGGAGTCGCGAGGTCTCGCCGGCAGGAAGAGAAACGGTCTGACGCTGAGTTCCTACAGCGGCATTGGGGGGCTTGCTGACGGCGTCGGGGTCCGACCCGGCGTCGTTGGCAGCGTTGGCGTACATGGCGCCGGAAGTGAGGAGGACGACGAGGACTCGAGGTCGTTGCTCATCACCGCGGTCGGAAAGATTCACACCGAGCCGGCAACGACAGCGACGACGACGATGTCGACGAGTCCCGGTGGTTGCACGAGGTCCGACCACGACGCCGAGGACTGCAGCTCGAGCCCGTCGCCGAACAACAGCCTGCTGAACAATCTCAACAACAACTGCAGCACAACGAGCAGACAGTGCGCCACGGACTTTAGCATAGCTGCCATCATGGCGAGGGACTCGCGTCATCAGCAGCAGCAGCAACAGCAGCAACATCAACAGGCCCAGCACGAGCAGTCGCAGCAGCACGAGCAACAACAACAACAACAACAGCAACAACAACAATCGGCGACGCGTCACAATCACCATCATCATCGACACTCGCAGCAACAGGCCGTCGGCGGAGGAAAGCTTCATCAGCACGGTGAGTAACTCGCGAATCTCGATGTGCATCGTCGCTCGTAATTCATTAATATCGGCTGAGATCGTGTCGGGTGAACGGAGGAATCCAGTTTCGTACCCGAAGATTAATTAACGTAGTGATTAGGCAGGTTAATTGGTATGATTGGAAGGATCGAGCAGTTTCCATAAATATCTCAAGAAGCTCTATTACTCTCTCCCGAGTCAGTTGAATTTATTATAGATAATACCACCGACCGAATGTGCAACCGTGTGTGTCTAATAACTTTAATGGGCATCGCTCCGTGTCTCGCTGTTAACGTTTAAGTCCAGGCCTGCGGGTTAATCGCTTATCCCAAGAATGGCGGGATGATTGTCGTCCCGTGTGTCATGACTGGTAGGAAACACGTGTCTCCGTCCGATGATGGTGAAAATGACGGTGTTAATTAATCGAACGACCGCCGCGGCGGCGGCGGCGGCTGAGAAACGGTCGCGTAGTGCGCCAAGCCGCGAACACCTTTGCCCGACCACATACGAGCCCTATCCACTCGGGATCTGGCGTATATTATTACACTATCTTACGTGTAATTGCGAGGATGCGGGGTACGACTCTCTGCCCCCCCACTCGCTCGCGCTGATCGAAGAAAAACCTCCGCGAGCCTTACCGGCGAAGCTATGCACGCTCGCTGAGGAACGAGACAGAAGAATCGGTTGTTAATGCTAATTGCGACCGGTAAATCCCTGTTAATCAGTGAATGTACCGTAATTACGAGTGACTGCAGCGATGATAGTGCACACCGAGCGACTATGTCCCATCCACTTCGGGTTCTCGTCTTCTGCCGAGGCTCTTCCGAACGTGCGGGTAATAACTGCGAGGTTTACGACGCAGCCCGCGTCTTCCGTTCGCGACAGAAGCGCGACGATGACGACATTCCCGGGAAACAAATCTTCGTTCTCCATTACATGTGTCTCAACGTTATTAGTTTATCGGGAGCTGCGACACGATTTTGCCCCCTTCGTTACTTATTCACGAAAGTATTAATTGCACTTCGAGAGCGTCGTTGGTCGGAGCGCTGCGGCCCGCATCACGGTAGCTCCGACGTGAATGAATCGTGAATAAGAGAAAACGAAGAAAAAAGGAGAAGGGAAAAAAAGACGACAGAAGTGCGAGAGGAATTTGCACGCACGTGGCGATAGGTTTCATTAACGCGGTTCCGAACGCTTCGGCTCTCGAGCGAGACCGACTCGGGGACGGTAATAAATATCCAATGACTTAGTTAAGCGACGTCGAGCGAGAAGAGAAGGACCCGATGGAGAGAGGAGAGTCGAGGACTCAGGCATTCTGCACGGCCGCTGGAAGTTACGACTCGTTCAGGCGACAGGTCAAGCCACGAAGAAGTTCTCGCACCCGGACCGGTCATGCAACGAAAGACGACCGCTGAGAGTCCGAGGTGGAGGAAGAAGCGGCAGCAGCATCGGTATAAGTAGAAGCAAGCGAAAAGTGATAAAGGTGCTGCTCGCGCGTATTGAGGAAGCTGAACCAAAGAATGTGGGGGAGAGGCTCACGGACTGCGAGACGCCGGCCACCAGCCAGAAAAGGAATAAGAGGAAGCAGAAAAAAAAGGAAGAATGAAGAAGAGAAATAATACTGAGCTGCGTGAAGAGGGCATTCCTAATAAATTAATTCCCAACAGGACCCACACTTTCGGGAGGGTCTCAGTAAATCGTATAATGTTTTGTAAACAAGCGGTCATTGGGTTGTCGCCAGGAAGATCGTGGTCCCCGACGACCGACGCTGGACGAGGGAGGGAAGAAAGATGAGACGGAGATACGAGGGGGGGAAAACGGACGCCGTCCTGACGACTACGATGGCAACTACCACTTCGCTTTCTCATACTTGTCATCTTTATTTTCACGTTTTTTTTTCAAATCCGCCGCTCGCCTGACGCGTCGCGTCTTCTCTTCAGCAATGAGAAGTAGAAAGCAATGAATCTGATGGGAAAAAAAATATTTAAAAAAATCCTCCTACGATTCTCGCGAATTACAGTTTAATGTGTGCGTGTGCTTGTGTGTGGGCACATAACGGAGGCCGCGACTCGGGTTAGCGGCGGCGACGAGACGGCACGAGAAAATTATGTAGAAAACTCGCTCGTAATACTGGACGACTTGCTGCCACGTGGATCGAATAGCCATTATCCTGCTGATGGCGTTCAGAGCTCGCCGACGAGAGAGCGCGCGCCCGCGCCAGCGCGCGAGCGCGCGCGCGTGTTCCTCTCTCGTCTCTGTAATTTAGAACCCGATAACCTTCCTTTCCGCGGACCTCGTGCGTTCGGCTTCTCTTCAACGGCCTCGTGCCTCCAGTCTCTCTTTCGCCGAACGAAACACGCGATGCTCCTCTCTTCGAGCGGGGCAGTTTGAGTTCCACATAGGATCACTTTTTTTAATGGACGTACTCGAGCGAGCGTGTATACATATATACACACACACACATACGTGGCAACGTTTTACTCACCACTGCAACTCGGAAGTTAACGGCACATCTCGGACCGCTTTGTCCTCGGCGCCGCTTCCCAACGCACAGGCGGATGAGTCGGGTTTGCAGTGTGAAATTCTTTTCCGGACGGAAGTCCGAAAAGAAGAAAAAGAAAAATGAGAAGAGGAAGTGATAGGCGTCGCGTGCGGACGCGCTGTAGGAGGTGCGCGTTCCCGTTGGAGAGGATCCGTCCACCCCGAAGAGACCCGCTTGCGAGACCGCCGACGCGACAAATAGCCCTCGAGAACCGAGAAAGGACACGTGTCCCCTCTGTCAATGAATTTGGCTGACGGTCGACATCTTCTTGTGATCCGTCGATGTTACCTACGCGTGACCGCCGGAGGCTTCGAGCGTCGCCTCTCGACTTCGTCAACGACGCATTCGCAACAGCTCGAGTGTTTCGCCACGTCACCGGCGACGGGGACGGCTACTCTCGCCTCGCGAGTCATTCTTTCTCGCCGTGTCGCCGAGCCGCATCCCTCGTCCGCTTCTCCGTCTTTCGACCGAGAGAAGCGTGCTCGGGATGTTCCGCGGCCACAGATCGCTCTCCGTGGATTCCTGGACGGCAGCTTCGTTATGTTCTCCCGACAATCGAACAACTCGGGGACGCGCGAGTCCACACTGTTGCAATAACTCTCTCGATTCTTCGAGCTGGCAGCGCGGCAATCGCGAAGATCCTGCTGGATAGTTTTTGGCAACGATCGGAACATGTGATTTCGGCTACTCGCCAGGTCGCCGGTCCGAGTGAGATATTGAAACAGCGCCGGGTAAAACATTCTGTGCGGAAGAAGAGACACTTGTATTCAATTCTCTGCTCCGGGAATTATTTCACAGTTCCGTCTTGAGGCGATGCGAATGCGTCCTCCTCCTCCGCGCTCGAGCCGTGCTCGGTCGGTAACGAAGACTGTGATAGATTTATCTCACGGGTGCCGGCAAGTTGCGGCTGAGAGAAAGTTCTTGCACGAAGATGATGAAAGCTCTGGCTCGTGTGAGAATTTCCGTTCGAACACGAACGGAATGCTTCGAATCTTAGAGGATTGTGTTAATAACACAAACGATTTGGCGTGCACTCGAATTTCAGTCGAAATCTTCCCAGAAATAAAGAAAATCGAATATTACGAATTGTCGCGGAAACCAACATGGCCGCTGAAATGGCAACAGCATCCGTTCTGTAGGATATAAATAATTGTAGATGTCGCATACGTCAAAAGACCGTGCATGCCGATTCTTTGAAGTTCTTCGAATATTCCAAAAGCGTCGGAAAGTTGCTCATCCAAAAGATAATCACGCGTAATCTATAGTGCGCTCACTTAGTCTATCGACTTGTGACTGGTAATCAGAGCCGATGACAACGGCATGGATATAGTGTAGGGTACGATGCAGAGCCACCTGTGCGTCAATCGTGACACACGGAGAAAAATACTTCTCTTTCTCTAACAAAATGTGGATCGTTAATAATTTACTGTTGTGGCAGCAAAAATATTTGACTGCTACAGCAAAATATTTTGTTCCTATGTTAAGCAGGTAAATGAGTTATGGTATCAAAATTCTTGTTGCCCCAACATTATTTTTTCTCCGTGCACTAGGTTCATGCACTTCCGTAAACTGTAATATCCGGTTTTATTAATTCCTTGTAAGTGTTCCATCGAAATTCGACTGCACACCGAAGCGTTTATGTCAATATCACAGTCCTGCATGATTTGACGAATACGTGTGGGTTATTAACTAAGTCGGAACTGAAAAATTGTCGAGTTTCGTGGGTAAAACTGATAAAGCAGGTTAAAGAAAGGAAAAAAAACAGCTCCAGCATCCCCTTAAGAAAAAAAAAACGTAATTACAGTTTTTGTCACCGATCACAGTATTTCTCCTCATCCCGCATTTCTCCCAACAGCCGGAAGTCAAATTCTCGCTGCTACGAACAAGCGACCGGTTACATTCCTGTCGCAGGCTACTTTGTGCTACCTCTCGATGATCCAATTATGACTCGAGCAGTCAGCGTTTAACAAAATACGATGAGAAGCGATCGTCGCCGGTGAGCCTCGTCGGTGCGCGTGTTTCGTCGCTCGGAGCTCCTCGCGCTGGCACAAGCCCCGAGATCGCCGCTGCGCCAGCTCTTCATTTTCATCTTTCGTTAACCATGCATTCGCGCAACTTACTCGTGGCTCCATCGCCGCTTTCAACCGGAGCCGGAGAAACGCGCTTCTCGTTTCGCAGACTCCGCAACAGTTCTGGCCCGATCTCCGGCCTCGCGCTAAAGCGCATTCTGCGGAGCTCCCAGAGCGCGCAACGCACACACGAAACTCTACCCCGTAAATAACGTCCCACGTCCGGGAAGGCTCGGGCGTCCCGGGCCTACCGCTTATATATACTTTAACGTTGTGGAAAGCGTCGTTGTCCTTTTCGTCAGTCGTTTAACACCGGCGTTGACGTTGTCGAATAAAAATACGCCGCGGCAGCGATGCGTGGACCACACGCGTTTCGGGCACCCGGCTTCAAGAGCGGCCAATTAAGAGATACCATTGCGCGCTCATCTGGGGGCGAGGGGCTAGGGGGGGGGGAATAAAGTGACAAAAAAAGGAATCCATTGGAATTCAGGAGCAAACTATTCTCTCGGAGTCGCCCCGGCTATTGTGTTTTGTTAGTTTTAATTTTAGCTAAAAAAAAATTCTTCGGAGATCGGAGAGTCGCGGCGGATCGGAGCGAGCGAAGGACTCGAGGACTCGCGCGGGAGCGATGCATCGCGATGGCCGCTGCAACTGTAACCACCCACGCGAGTCACCGCGATTTGTAACGGGGAAGGAGAAGTCCGCGCTCGTGCTCGTGCGTCCACTTTGCAGTCGCGAGAGTATTAGCTGCGGTATATTGTAGAGGCGATTTCCGTTCATGGAGTATGTGTCTCTGAGCGCAGTTAACGCACGCGGAAAATGGCTCTGACGGCCTACCCCGAGCGGAGCGAGCGCTTTGACTTATCGGCAATCATGTTGGTGATGAAGCTGTCTCTTCTCATCATCGACCATATTTCTGTTCCAGCGCTCTTTGGCATTCCAACGCGAGATTACCTTTTTTTTCAGACTGGTCGGAATAACTTCGAGCAGCTTACCAAAAAATCGAGTCATGGGCAAGACGATTTGTACACTGAGAAAAAAAATAGATGACTTAATCTATTCATTTGGCAATAAGATAATTGTTTTAATTGTTTAAATACAAAACGATTATTTTGCTTCGATCGATTGAAAATTTGCAGATTCATACAAATATTTTTTTTGCACCGATCAAATAACGGCGTTGATCGAACGTCATCGCGCCTTGGCGAATTCAATCGTTTCTTTTTCTCAGTGCAGACGAGAAGGCGCAGATTAAGCAGTATCGCACACTTACAAAAACAATTACTAAGGTCAATGAAACGTTTCTTCCAATCGCCTCGAGATAATGTACCGGGACTGTTGAAAGAAACGTTTCACTGATTTTTGTAATTCCCTTTTAATTACAAAAGAAAAACAATTAGAAACAAATATGTGATATTTCACTCATATAAAGATAGGATTTATTGAAGCAAAAATAATTTATTGTCTCGAGCTAGTAACATTCGATTAAAATTTTGCAAGATTATCCGTCCAAATTGGATCCTTGTAGCGATGCGATTATATTACGTCGTCTGTTGGGAATAAATATTTAATTGGTTTTTGTGCATTTTTAAACAATTAAAAATACTTAATCGCTTTTACTTCATTCAAAAATAATTAAAGATATTTAATTGCTTTTGGTCAATTTTTTTCTTATGTTTCTGAAACCTGGTAAAACGTTCGCTTAATCCTCGAGCACGGTCTCGCTGTTTGCCCTTTACACCTGCAATGGCCGCAACGTACAACCTCGCTATACGACTGAAAAAAAAAAAAAACTAATTGAAGAACTCTCCCGTGATTTTACATGGAATAAAAAATTGTAGAAGAAAAGGGGGACCCGAAGAGAGAGGTAATCGCGCATCGAATAAATTTACCTATTAAGCGCGTTTACGCGCGAGAGATAAGAGCTATTGCCGGGAGGCACATCAGCAAGATAGTCGTCACGGCTCGGTTGGCTCACCATGCTAATAAAGGAGTACCTAAGCGCGAGCGGCACTGACGCCGTAAGTGGATAATTAGGCCTTTTTTCTTCGAGACTGAGCGTAGGTGTTATTACATCTTTTACGGACGAGTTGCGCCCGAGCTTTGCTACCGTAGGTGTTCGGTGCACATCGCTGATCCTCTCTCCTTTTCAGTACGACGTGTGTCTTATAAAATAAGTAGCTATAATAAAAATAAAAAAATAAAAAACAGAAAAAGAAATAAAAATTAAAAATAAAAGGTCTGCAGCGCGCGAGGGACGAGAGTAAACTATTTCTGTGAGGTTCGCGAGAATGGAGCACTCGGAGTCGGAGAGAGTTGAAGAAAAACGAAGCGTACGACGCAGAGAGATGGAAAAGAAAAAAAAAGAGAATCTTCGGTACGGAGCTCGACGACATGTGGGTGGAGGATGCTGCGTCGCTACTAGCGTAGACTCGAAGCGCATAGACCTTTTTTTTAATTTCTTTCACTCCTCACGTCGACAGGCCTTTCTTTTTGCTCTTAATGGTCCTTTTTTTATTTTTTTAAATTTTATTTTCTTCATCGAGCCGCTCTTTCCCGGCTTCATTATCGCGTCGGGGACGCTGAAGTGTCGGTGTCTCGCGGATGCTCGTGTCAAAAAATATTGCTCGTAAAATTAGTAGTATAAGAGGGAAAGAGATCGAGGGAAGATGTCGGTCCCCGTTCGCGGCGGAGGAACGACCTTGTAAAATGCCACCGGGTTAAGTGTCTCTTCGCTCGAGTATGATCGAAAAAAAACAAAAAAAAAACAATAATCTTTTTGCTTCTACTTGCAGAGAGGGAAGCCAGTGGCTCGGGAGTGGGTCGTGTGAGTGCGCCGCCGCCGAGTCAGGACTCCTCGGTGGACATGGACGACGAGGTGGAGACCGACGACGCCGGGAGTACCAACGGAAAGGCCGCGTCACCGGTCAATCCCCTGCTCCAGGAGTACTCGAATTGCGAGGAGCTCAGGCACGTCATATGCCATCTCGAGACCAAGGAGCTCTGGGACAAGTTCAACGAACTCGGCACCGAGATGATTATCACGAAGACCGGAAGGTGGGTGGATGCTCCGATTCTTCGCCACATCAAAAAAAAAAAAAAAACAAAAAAAGAAACTAGAGATTCTCTCCCAATACCCCGAAACTACCCTCGACCCGCAGGATAAATCCGATCGCAAAGTCCCTTAGCTTCCATTAATCAATAGCAATTTACTCGCCGGAAATTGCAACCCTTTGGCCCCCCGGAGGATGGATCGGTGACGAGCACATGGTGGCCGAGATTAGGGATTCGATGTCGTTTCTCCGCTGGCCGGTTCGGTGGCATTGCAGCTGCTGTTGCTGCTGTTGCGGGTGCTACATCAATGTCTCCGTTGGGCTTGTCAACGTCACCGGTCCTCGCGACTCTTTCTCATTACGGCGGTGGCGGATCGACCGGGGGGCACTCACGGGTCGGCAGAACCATCGAGTCGCTGTGTCTCTCGGGGGGGTCAATGTTGCAGCTCGAAGCTTGGCCCGCGACGAGGAACCGGGACACACTCTCGTTGTGGAAATTCAATCAGCAGGCATGGCCCGTCCCGAGAGAAACAAAGATCGGTGACATCGCTTGCGGTACGACTGACCGTTTGACCGGTCGTTGGTTCAAAGTGGCTGGAGTGGCTGGAGTGGCTCGCCGGCGCTATGTCGAAACGTGGAGAGTTTGAGACAACGATTGGGAGAAAGATGAGAGGAGATGATGGAAGAGCCGGGAAGCTACCGGGTAAAACGACTGTATTGGCCCGCGATCAATTAACCCGGGACCCCATGCCGGGCCCGGAAAGGTCCCGGACCCTCGAGTTAAAATTACAATCCGCCAGACAGTTTCCTTCTGGTTCGTTCTCTCACCCCCGCGGTGCTGTCCGCGCGGTTTCACTTCTTGCGGTATTTTGTCGGGAGATGCGGCCGGGAGGACATCATGGAAAAGAGAAAGTGGAAGAGGAAAGGGCACCGAGCGTAGATCGCAGCTGACAAGATTCTACACCGTGGTGGCCGATGAAAAACGGTGGAAAAAATTCCTTAACCTTTTAGTCTGGTTCACTGATGGAATAATCATTTTTTTTGTTTTCTTTTCGAAGTTCGAAGCTGCGGTGTGAGTGGGTGTCAATTAACGAACCTCCGAATTCATTTTTTAAATACATAATACGTGCAGAATCTAACTGAATGGATTGTACATATATTACGTTTACGATCTATTCAATGTAAATATCTGTTCGATACTTCAATAGATTTTTAAAATATTTTGTTTGGAATCTGTTCTGATAACAAATTAGAATAGACTGAATAGACTGTAAAGAAAATATTTTTACAATCTACTGAAGATTTGTATTAATTGTATTTAAACACCAATTAATTTGGAGCTTCGTTAATAGATTTTCCTGCGATTTCCATGCGGTACAAAAGGTTTTTGCGTTTGCTAAAAGTTAAAAATAGCAGTTCGTAAAAAATTAAAGAAAACGATTGTGGAACTTTGTGTACGAAAAAAATGTTCGTTAAATGTACAAACATTTTTTACTGTGTACGCAGAAGTAATAATGTTACATAGTGTATTGAGGGGAATAAAAGTGTATTGGGTGAGTGAATTGTTAGCGAAGCAGGTTTGAGAATCGTCGCGGACGACGCGCGCCTAATTGCGCAAACCCCTGCGATTTCGCTTCCCCTACCGTTACCCCCACAGTAGTAAGAGGAGCGTAGGAGCAGACGGAAAAGCACGGCACCCTCATAGCTCTCGAGCTTCGTCCAAGATCCCTGGAGGGTTTACTCCAGCCGGTTGAACGCCTACTCGCCCGTTAGTAATTGCATCCCCTTCTCACCCTCACTTTCTTCTGTCGCTATACCAACGCCTATAACTTTTCTACCTCTTCCCTGCTAGAAATTTTAGAGTGTTACAACAGGCCCTGATAAGGGCGTAACTATTCAGAACCGTATCAGGCCCTATTTAACGCCCTAAAACCTTTACTAGGGTTTTTGAACCACGGCCGTGAAAACCTCAATTTTTCAGATCAGTTTTACTCACTTAGATAAGATTTACTCATTTGCACAGATAAGTTTTACTCATTAATTTGGATTAGTTTTACTCATTCACTCAGATCAATTTTACTCATTCATTTGGATTAGTTTTACGCATTTATTTAGATAAATTTTACTCATTCACTCAGATCAGTTTTACTCATTTATTCAGATCAATTTTACTCATTGACTCAGATAAGTTTTACTCCTTTATTCAGATCAATTTTACTCATTCATTTGGATTAGTTTTACTCATTTATTCAGACAAATTTTACTCATTCACTCAGATAAGTTTTACTCATTTATTCAGATCAATTTTACTCATTCACTCAGATAAGTTTTACTCCTTTATTCAGATCAATTTTACTCATTTACTCAGATCAGTTTTGCTCACTTACTCAGATCAGTTTCACTCACTTACTCAGGTCACTTATACAAAGTTACTCAGTTCAGTTCCACCGATCGGTCTTTTTGTAACGTGGCAACAATACACGAGATATCGGATTGAGATTAAGCGGAGTTTTGACCGTAGCGAAAGCACTTGCATCAGCGATAGAACGGGTTATCGCGCGTGCAGTTGGGGTAGGTAAATTAATCGGGAGGGTAAAGACGATGCCCGAGTCGCAACGGTGTCTCTCCCGGCCGGCAGCGGGCGAGTTATCCCTCGCTTATGCTTGACAGAGCTCGAGCGCGGGCGTTCAATTCATTAAGAAAGGGGGGGTGGGGAGGGGCGGAGAGAAAGAGAGAGAGTTTGATAAATAAAAGCATTACTCAGTCTCGCTTGTGCCCGGGCTAGCGGTCGTCCGGGATGAATGCATACCAAAGAGAGTCGACAAGGACCGAGGAGGAGAGAAGACGCGAAGCAGATAAGATCGGCGGGTGTCCCCAGCGTTTTAGTGGTCGAGCAGCGGGGGTTCCGACACGATATTAATGTTCGCCTTCTCTCGCTCCTCGCTCCCTCCTCCTACCCTACTGGCTTCTCACGAAGGCAAAACATTCACGGGCTACTCGGCCGAGAACGAGCACAGGACTACTGCAACTATCCTGGTAGCAACGAGAGAGAATATAAGCTTCTCGCGCGACTTCCCGCAGGATCGAGAGTGCGGTCGTGTTTATATGTATATATATATATGTATATGTATACATACACACACACACACACACACATGCTGTTGCGAAAGCGAGCGAGTGCGTCGTTGCAAGCGGTGGACCGCGGATCAGGCTCTTGCATCGGATCTTATATGATTCGTCCGCACCTTGTATACCGTTCTGCTTCGAGACCGCGAATCCGCAACCGCGACCGGATTTTCCCTCGAGACCCCTCAAGTGTTTCCCTTCGTGTGTACACGAAGCGCGCAATTTTCGTATCCGAGAATGTGTGTCTGACGAGGCGATTTAAAATAGAAAATAATTAATTTTTTTTATTCGTTCTATTTATTTATTTATTTTTTGTTGTTTTTTTTGCGTGATCATCAGGAGAATGTTTCCGACGTGCCGAGTGTCCTTCGAGGGCCTCAGATCCGACGGCCGATACGCCGTACTCATGGACATCGTTCCCGTCGACAAGAAGAGGTACCGATACGCCTATCACCGAAGTTCCTGGCTCGTCGCGGGCAAGGCCGATCCTCCGACACCCGCGAGACTCTACGTTCATCCCGATTCGCCCTTCACCGGGGAACAACTCCGCAAGCAAATCGTCTCGTTCGAGAAAGTCAAGCTCACCAACAACGAGATGGACAGACACGGGCATGTGAGTAATCCATTTTTATTTCTATTCCACTAGAGGCGCTAGAAAGTTTGCTATATTTTTTTCGACGTATTTTTTAGTTCTGAATACGAATTCGACGACTTTTTTTTATGCAAGCATTTTTTTTTCCTTCGTGAAAGAGTGGGTGGACGAACGGTATACGAATAAATCGATGCCTTTCGATATCATCGAGGTTTTTTTTTCTTTTTTTTAACGCGTGTATATCTCCTCACTTTTAAATTTAAAAGAAATTATTTCTTGACGGCAGCCAAGATGATTATTTTTTAAGAAACAAATTTACGATGCAAAGGGTATGTGAGTAGTCCATTTTTATTTCTATCCCACTATATGCGCTAGAAATGTTGCTATTTTTTTTATCCTGTAAATTTTTCGACGTATTTTTTCGCCCCAAATACGAATCCGATTTTTACAACTAAACGGAACATTGGCAATGGCATTTTTTAATTTCAGTCATGAGCGAATAAACGGACAAACAGCATAGGAATAAATCGATGCCTTTCGATACTATTGACGTTTTTTTTCTCCTTAACCCTTCGAAGCATGCTGGGTCGTTTTTTGCCCCATCTTTCTCTCCTCACATTTTAATAAAAAAAACTATTTCTTGACGACAGTCGCGAAGACTATTTCTTAAGAAAAAAAAAGTATGCTCCAAAGGGTTAACAGAACATTTTTTATCGGGGCCCTTTCGTCTGCCTCGACACATGCGTAACATGCGAAGCCCGAGGAATCTCGTGGAATCTCGTATCAAGGATTCCGTTGCCGCGAGCCAGCAGCGACGGCTCGCAGTTCCGATTTTGTCTTTAAAGTTTCAAGACCACCCCGAAACTCGCGAGTCCGCGCTCGCTTCGGGTGGCTCGCGCCGCGCTGAGCTGTCTCGTGTTAATTTATCCGCGGGGGAACGAGTGAGGATATTCAATTGCCCGGACGAGAGGCGAGGGAGCGAGGGAGACCGTCGGTGCATTTCCCCGTGGCGAGAAACGCAGACGCGGATGTCAGACCGACGGTAGACTGGCACCGTTAATCAGTCATGCATTTACACCGGCTGGCGTATTACCGATAACGAATAATCCGATTGCTGCAGTGCCTCCCGAAATATACCGGCACGGGGCTGCATCAATCCGTCGTTGCAACTGCAGCTGCACGGCCTGACGTGGGTACGGGAATGGATGGAATCGACGGGAGCCGTTTGAGTCGAGGAAATCTTTATTATTCAACAGCGAACCAACGAGATTCTCCTCGTCCGCTAGTCTCGCTTAGATACCGAATGTCTCAATCGAAAACCCCCCTCGTTGTCCCTCCCATCATCTCGATGTTTGCTCTCGAAAAGTCTCTCCGCTTCGCGGGTTAAAAATTGTACGGAGCTATTTATCAATACCGGAAGCGCGAAGCGGGTCAACGGGACGGCGGAAGCGACGCGAGAAGTCAAGGCGCTCGGGATCAAGAAAAACGCCTCGGGGTGGATGACCCCACCTATTTTTTTTTTTTTTTTTTTTTTTTTTTTTTGAGACAGCATCCAGCGATGATAAGATCTTTCTCTTATCTCGCTGTAATACACTTCGTCCCCTTCTCGCAGGCTGGCACTTGATCACCTTAGGGTAATGTGACAGTAGCGTTTTGTCGCTTTGGCTTTCTACGAAAATCACTTTTCGTTCTAGTTTTTTTTTTTTTTTTTTTTTTTTTTTTTGTGTATGCGCGTGAGTCGAGATTCGTTCGAAGGGGGAAAAGAAGGCAACTCGCACTCTGCCTGGCTTCTCGTTCGCGGCTTCTTAATTCGCTCGCTGATTGACGCAAATACGAAGGACGATCAAGCGAAAGGAGAGCGGGAGAGGATGTGGCAAGAGTGAATTCACGCTCATCTCATATTCGAGGCGCGTCCCGCGCCGACGCTGGCGGAGCGATCTCTTGAATGGAAGTTCGCCGGATCTTGGTGAACCGGGACTGAGAGTGACGAGCTCTCTCACCCGCGAGCTTTTTCCGGGAGATCTCTGGCTGACGTTTCCCTTTTATTATTGATGCTCTCCGAGCTGCGTTAAGCCCGAACCTCCCCGCTATCTTGTCGCGTGACTGACTCGAAAATATACTCGGGAGTGCCGAGGGAGACCGCGTGCCGCCGGCTTTCAAGGAACGTCCGGAGTTTTCGTTGAATTAAAGTTCGCATGACCGCGAAGAATTTTCGCATCGGAAATGAGGCAGCGCTGTAAAAAAAATTTGCATGAAATTTAGTGTAGTGGCGCTGGAAGTTTTTATGCGAAAACTGGCATATTAAATATCATGCACGATTATGATGAAAAATTAATGTGCGGTATATTGAAAACTTTAGAAACAGTTTACTTTTAATAATTCACATTAATTTTACTCTAAAAGTACTTTAATTCCAATAATTTAATTAAATTATTACTATAAAAGTACTTTAATTTCACTGTGAAAGTGCATTAATTATTCATCACCGTTGTACATTAAATTTAACGCAACGGTTTTTGAATTAAATCTTCCCGTCCGGTATATTAAATCTACAATTTTTTTCACAGTGTAGCAGGAAAGTCCTTTTAAGGTAAAGCCTCTTATTAATGGCTTTACCTTAAAAGGACCGTGTAAGGATTGCGTCCGAAATAACTCGAAATATTTATGCAACTAATTATATCGGAAAATTTAGTTCGCCTAGTGGAAGTTCCACACAGGGTCAGTATTGGCCCAACGTCGGCCAGCACCGCTCGTTTGTCATTCCCAAAAGGGTCATTGGTTGACCAAAACCTCCCAAGCGTGATCAATAATTTATTGTCATTGAAAAGATATGGATAAATTTAATTATTAGTGGGACCCTAGATACAGAGTCGCGCACTGTAAAAACGAATGTAAATTTAATGTACCGGTCTGGAAGTTTTTATACAAAAACTAATACATTCAATTTAATTTACGATTATGATGAAAACTTAATATACTATTTCACTGACATTAAAGTAAATTATAAAAAATGAGGTCGTTCCAATGTCTGTAATACACTGAACATTAAATTTTTATCACAAGTATACTTTAATATTTCATACGAATTTATTTACAGTACACCCATTAGTGGTCACTCGATGTTTCACCGATAAAAAAATGCGGTTGAATCGACTAAAGAATCGGGATTTTTAGATAAATATTTAGTTGGTAGAAGAAAATATTTTGGTAAAACATATTTAAAAAAAAAATTGTTGAACCAAACAATTTTTTAGCTGTAACCAACGAAATATTTATTTGGAAACGTTGCCGCTATGTTAATGTAACTAAACAAATTGACGACGATAACTTCGCGTATTGAAAACTGTTGCCGTAGCATCGAGAACAATTGCTATTACGCGTAAAGTCGTAAACCTGCCACCGACAGCAGCCCAGCCGGCAACAGTAGAATCCACCTTAAACCACGACGCAGCGCCGACTGCATTTGCGGATTTATGTGCAGCCCCACGCGCTATTTATTTAAATGTTCCTTGCCACGTGTTTTCCGAGCCGAGGCCTTCAGCACCGAGAAAGCAACGACGTATGTTTCGCGTCGAACATACCGACGAGATTGTTTAAATTTTCGTCGAAAAAAAAAAAAACACCTCTCATTCCCACGATTTTTCCGGTTCTCTGTTTTGACGCTGATTCGATCGTAAATTCGTCGCATTTACGAATCTTTGTCCTAATCCCCCGCGGACCCGTGTTGTTGCAGCTGGTGCTGAACTCGATGCACAAGTACCAACCGAGGATCCACCTGGTGAAGCGTCCGGAGTCCGGCCACAAGGATCCGATCGAGGATCTCGACCGGGAGCCTCACAAGACCTTCGTATTCCCGGAGGCCATTTTCACCGCCGTCACCGCCTATCAGAATCAGCTCGTGAGTATTATTTTATTTACTCTCCGGTCTTCTCTACGCCCGATGCGCACGTTCGTCTCGAGGCTTCCTGCGGCCAACCCCCTCACCCCCGCCCCTTTTTTCTCCTCGCTCTGCTACCGTTATCCTTTTTCAGTCGTGCCGAGAAGCGGCCGTAACCCTCTCCTCCCCCCCCCCCCCCCGCCTCGTCTCAATCGCTCCTTTTTTTTTAACCTTCATCTCCAGTCTTCCCCATCAAGAACTCGTTCTTCATCTCCTCATTTCTCTTTCCGGCTATATTTATTTATTTATTCATTTTCGACTGTCCACGATACGCGAGTGAGACGAGCGCGCTCGGCGATGATGACGCTGGCGGAGAACGGAGGGGGGGATTAATTCGCCACGCGGTTCATTCCGGAAGAGCGTGAGACGTTGACGAGATATGGTTTTGGGCTCAGGAGCGAGTGCGAGGCAGAGGCATTTGGCATCGGCTCCGTTACACGCTCGCCCGTACGCGCCGCTGATCTGTGTTGCGGTACACAAACAACACGACGATCGCTCTCGTGTACGCCACTCGGAGCGATCCTCCGTCGCTCCACCGCCGGTCTACCGTGCATTACCATATTTCACTATGGTCGTTTGGTGCGGCGATGCCTGCGCTGATGCGACGGTTACTGGGCCGCTCCCGCTGCCGGGCTAGTCGTCTTCTTGTGTGGTCCGTGACACCGTGCGTCCCGGCGACGTCGCATTCCCGGGACGTCGCTGGCTTCCTCGCTCTCCTGCGCACGTCGCCATCTTTATTGTTCTCTCGGAAATGCGCGGCCACGGGGTACGAGTGCGCCAGCCACGTTTGCGCACGGTTCGCGTACCCTCTCGTCGTTTCGTTGATGCTGGTGCGCCCCCCCCCCCCCTCTTTCTGGACGGGGGGCAATGCGCGGAATCTCAATGACAGCGATCGAAGGGCGTGACAGTGGACGAATTGAAGTGCGAGTTTCGTTTTTTTTTTTCTAACTCATGAACGTAAAAGCTCGCTTTCCGTTCCTGTGCAGTGTGCGCAGAAAGACACTTTTCGCACCGCGTGCGAGAAAAATACTGCGCTTGCGTAGAAATGCAATATGGTATTTTTTCCCGCACTAGTGCGGGAAAATGCCTTCCTACGCACGCTACACGGGAACAGAAAGCGTGATTTTCGTGAATTTGTTAGGAAAAATTAAGTGAATGGCATGGGCGTAGAAAAGGGGGTTCTGACTCGTGTGAATGCCGCACTCGTCAAGAACTCCCTTTCTACACCCTTGCCACACAAATAACTATTTGGGTAAAATAATTATTTGTTTTGAACATGTATCCACATCATACGAGGCGCGAGCCCCGTTTAGGCACAGTTCTCGTACCATTTCGTCGTTCCGTTAATGATGATGCATCCTCCTCTCCCTCCACCCCCCTTTCTGAACGGGAAGCGATGGAAAAGCACTGAATCAGAATCTCGGCGGTTCAGTATTCTCGACGATCGAAAGAGGTGACAATAGACGAATGGAAGCGCGCGTTTAGTTTTCTCGGTTAATTTTTTTCTTCATTTTTTTTTCGGTCATTTTTTTTTCTTACTGCAGGATACGAGACGCGAGCCACTTTTACGCACAGTTCTCATAGTCTCCCGACCGTTAATGCTGATGTATGTTAATCCTCCTCCTCTTCCTGGACGGGAAGCGATGAGAAGGCGCGGAATCCAAATTTCGGCGGTTCGGATTCCTCGACGATCTAAGAGGGTGACAATAGTCGAATAAAAGCCCGAGCTTCGTTTTCTAGATTGGTTCCTTTTATTCAGATTTTTTGAATAAAATTAGCTACAGTCTATGATGCGCGAGCCACGTTTACGCTCATTTCGCGTACCCTCTCGTCGTTCCGTCAATGCTGAACGCAGCCTCCCCCTCTTTAAGAACGGGGAAGCGACGAGAATGCGCGGAATGCCAACCTCGGCGGTTCGGTATCCTCGGTGATCTAAGGGGGCGACAATAGACGAATGGGAAGCGCGAGCTTCGTTTTCTCGGCTGACCTTTTTGTCCTGCTTTTTCTTCTTTTTTTTTCGCTGTCTCCTCCATCCGTTCGGAACGAGAACGCGCAGGGCAGGAAACAACCGAGAGCCAAAGACAGATGGGATAGAATGACGGCGGAGGAATGAAGTGTACGGGCTGAGAAAAGCGATAGAAACGGGTGGTCCGCGGCAACTTCTTCTGCATCCTTCCACACAGTGTAAAGATCGCGGTGCCTCTTCCGAGGGCCCGAGTTTCACCGGGCTACACGAGCGAGACGACGACAACGACGTAGCTGTTGATGATGATGATGAGGTGCGAAGAGATGCCCCGGCAATTACCGTGCTCAGCCAACTCTATATCTCCGTTCGTGCTTTCTCTCTGTTTTCCGCGTGCACTTTACGCCGGTCTTTATCCTCCTCTCTTCTCAACGTGTCCACTCTCACTCCGCGCGAGTCTCGCCTCGTCATTATCGTTCTTGCTGTGCGACTCCTCGATGCTCGTCTCTCGAGGAAAGAAGAGGACGACATCGGCGCCTTTGGCGCGAACCTCTTCCACTCTCATATATCTATATATATATATATTATTTATATATATATGCGTATATATATATATACATATGTATATATATTCATATATATTTCTTATTTCTTCGCTGAGTGTGCGTCCCTCTTTGACACTCTCTCTGTCGGTGTCGCGCCTCGGTATGACGATCCATAAATGAGAAATATATTGGGAAAGAGAGGCGAGTTGTCCTCCTCTTCGTTGCTCGGCGTAAGTCGAGCCACCGAAACGACAACCAAGTGGCCGCTCGTTTAACAGGATTTTTTTGTCGCGACTTCCGCGAGGGAAGGGCGTCGAGGCCCGCGGGAACGCGCAAAGTAGAGAAAATACTTGAGGAGCAAGAAAAAGATGTTTTGAGCGAGAAAGAGAAGATGTCGGGCACGTATCGTTGCAGTAGGTTTTTGCCTCGCTACCAGGCTACGTAGCCGTGGTGCAACGCCGGTGGAGTTGCCGGTGGACTGTGGCGGCCTGGCAAGAGCGAAATCCTCCTCGCGGTAACGACCCAGCGACCAACTCGATCAGTCTTTCTTCCTCGCACCACGTCATAATTCATAACTTAACTGCTCTCCTCTCTTACCCCCGTTCCGTTCTTCTGTGACTGCGCGACCACGCTTGTGTGTAGGAAACAGTCGTACGGCAACCCTTTCTCGACGAGCTCTCTCGCTACGCCGCGCAGAAACGATTTCTTTTTTGGTCCCTTGAAAATTTGCTCGTCCCGCGAGACACTGGACCATTCGGCAGACCGAGAGGCAAGCGAATCGACCAAATTTGTTTTTGTCGAAGAAAATATTTTGAAGCTATCGATGAGTCAATATATCGAACGATCAAAAAATCAATTATTACATATATGCACCCAGAAAAAAAATTTATTTGACGTCCACCGTTTATTAAGATTAAGTAAAATATTTATTTAAATCAAATAAATATTTTACTGAATCTTAATAAACGGTGGCCGTCAAATAAATTTTTTTTTGGGTGTGGTTATAATAATATAATATAACATTATAATATAATATTTTAATTAGCTCAAAATATGGCATGTCTCGCGACCTACTGGACCATTCGGTGGGCTGCGAGGCAAGCAAATAGGCCAAGTTTATTTTTGTCCGCCAAAATATTTCGAAGACATCAATGTACCAATATATCGATCAATCGATAAATCAACTATAGGGGAAAAGTGGTGAATATGGTCCACGTCGATTAACACGTAAATCAATGATATATGGACCGGTCCATATTCCCCACTGTTACCCTATATATCATTGTAATAATATAATATTATATTATATTATGATTATGATTATATTGAAATCAATATATTAATATAGCACAGAAATGTATTTATTTAATGTGGGTACGTGATAAAAAAATAGAACCAAAAACGTAATTTTGAACCCGTTAATCGGTCTCTCAAATCGTCATTACTGACCCGTATCGATAATCACAAAAATGACATCCAGTCAGTTATAGTGATTTTGCCAAAAAATCAACTCAACGACATTCCCGAGCAACAAAGTATAAATTGCCCGCTCCGCAGCCGCGGATATTCGTGAAAATTAGCTAACGCGAGTTTTCGCAATAAGCACTTTTCCGGTTAGAGACCCCCGATTAGGTGCTCCCGAGAGTGAGACGGTTCCGGCGTAACTCCGAAGCAGCGATGCACAAAGTAGCAGAGGGCCGGGTGGTAGACACCGTCAGGGATTCTTACCGGGAGTCTCGTCCGTGTCTCGCGAACAATATAGCTTCTTGCTCGGTGAGCAGCCGCGAAGCGACCGTCTTTTTTTTCGAGAATATAAACTGCGTCGAGAGAATGGCCTCGAGGGTGTAGGTTAACTGCTGAGAACGCAGTTTCGCTTGGCGAATGCATATATATGTATACATCCAGCATAGGTGCGTACGTATTGCAACAGCAGTAGCAGGGATAATGGCGTCCTCGTAGAGTCGTGCGTGTTGGCGCACTTTAAGAGGGGACTAAAGGAGGAGCCGATGGTTTTAGTGGCTGCAGGCGTCGCTCGAAGTTGCCTTCATCTCGGCGATAGACTCTCCCTTGTTGCACGAAAAGAAAAACATAAATAATCGGCCTCAAATGAGACAGGAACTGCCGTCCCGGAACCGCACACGACGACTGCTCCGGGTCCCGCGATGACACTGTACCAGTTGTTAAAGTAAAAAAAAAAAATGCAACGCGGCTATAAAGATTATAGCAACGTGTCTAGCCTGTTTCCTCGACATCGTCCTTTCGTAACACACGTGTGTATGCAACGAGGCAATTATCTGCCCAATTATCTGCACGTAGGCAAAAAATCCTCGAGACCCGAATGAATCCTTTAGATGTCTCATCGTGTGTTTTAGTGTCGAGTTTTCCGACCGAAATCTTATGTTTTATAACGATAAAACGGCTTTCCTGGTAGACATTACAGCTTACACCAGGCCCTGACAAGGCCAGTTCAGAATCTAATCAGGCCCCGATTCGACACATCAAAGTTTCCCTAGTGAGGATTACAAACAGGACCGCTACTGGCCGGCGCGGTGCCAATGCTGGCCTTGTCTTGCTCTCCCACTAGGCTCCTCCCGCACAATAATAAATAATTTCGTAAAATCGGAATACGAAGTTTCGTAAAAACAATTTTTTCAAATAAGTGACAAACTCATGTCTTGAGGCTTAAATATACAAACTTGTAATTTCTCGTCTTCTTAAGAATTTCAGTTTGTACTTTCGTTTGTAAAACTAGGAGCCTAGGATGGCGCGATCGGAAAATGAACAAATAAGAAATTCCGGACGTTTGTGGACAATAAGTTGTAAAAAGTACAAACGTCTTTTACTGTGCGGGTTCGTCGCTTCGGTCAGCGTGACATCGACCGCTGGGGAAGAAAAGGGCGTAACTCCACGCTTGAACAACGGGGCTCTACGCCCCTTCGTCTCTCAGAAGTCGATACAGTCGTATAAGCGAACTTACGACGATCCCGAGGACACATGACACGGTACAGTGCAACCGCGGCGGCAAAATCGTTTTTGCCACCAGCCTAAGATCGTGTTCCAGGGGGTTACCGCGGAAGCGCTCCGGAGATGAAAAACGCGCGTCGGACGTTTTCTTGAGCGCAAAGCGGCCACCGTGCTCGTCGGAGTCAAACGACCGGGAGTCATCGAGCAAACCGGAGCAAGAGAGATCCACGAGGCAGTCGGAAGGCGGTCGCCGTTAAAGCGTGGCGGGCGCGCGACCCCTTCAATGAGCGTGTCTCTATTAAATCTATTATTAGACGGAGTCTGCCGGGCATCTCTCTCTCCGTCAGTGCCAAAGTATCCCTTTCAATTACTCGGAGCTCGCTTACGCGTTTCGCTGTTCAACCGTCTCTTTCTCATCTCGCCCATCCGGGAATAGGAGAAAGAGCGTGAGGGGGGGGGGGGGGGGGCTGATTTGGGCGTCCATTGTAGACGCCCAAATCCTCCGAATTACAACGGTTTACCGATTCTCCTTTCTTAATTGATTCGCTCGCGGTAATCGCATCATCGTTATTACTCGATTAAGCAACCGGGGACAATAGTCGAATTAGCCCCGGCGTCTGCGACGCTCCCGAGCGATCTTGAGTGAAGCGACTTGTGTACGGGAACCGATATAGCGAGAGCTAAGAGTGAATGATCGCATTGTGTGATTTTTTTTTTTTTTCTTTTTTGGATTTTCGTACCGAATAATCCGCAAGCAGAGGAGTCGAGAATAATTCGAGAATGGACGCGGGTTGTAAATCGGTTGACGCCCGAGCCTGTATGGATGTGGGCCAAGCGTAGTTTCGGCGTGGAAGCACAGAACAGCCTCGTGGGCCGCGACGCAGTGTCAGCGAAGCCGTAAACCGACGTGTGCCTGCCCATATCTCTTTGACGGCGTTAAAACCCTAAGGGCGTAAATTTCCGTCTACTCGTCTCTTCACTCGTCTGGCAGAACTCTCATTCTACTCGTAACTCTCGTCGTGGCTCTCCCGCGGCGTTCGGGAGGGGGGGGGGGGGAGGGGGGAGCATCGGCAACTCTTCGTGCTGCACACTCGGTTCGTTCGTCAAAGGATCAAAGAAGCCATTTTCACACGGGGCTGTTAGCGCCGAGGTATAGATGCGAATAAAGCCAGCAGCTAAATGGCACACCGGTAGGGCCACAGGAGGAGATCGTAAAGCTGCTCGCACACGTTTTCGTGTAATCGGGTGCATGTGTGTGTGTGGAGCTCGTCTGCGGCGTACTCAAGCTTTAGCGCTGTTGACGCCGATATTCGCGATTCCCAATACATTATAGGGCGAGCAGAGACACAGAGAAAGAATTCGTTTCAAATATATTCGGTCACGGAGAAAAATTATTAGGGTAAAAGTGGGGAATAGAGTGTGTATATACAGTTATAGAAGCGATATTGACCTCTTTTAGTCTAATCGCTGATTACATTAGTTATCATTCATTTATAATAATTAATTAATATAACAAATTATTATATTAATTATTAGTACTTATAATAACTGTTATAAGATATTATTAGTTGTTATAAGTTAATTAATTATTAAGTTATAACAAAAAAAGTAATTTCAAAGTGCATTAAAAAATCCGGGAAAATTCGTACGTAATCAGAAAAGTAAACGAATGATTTTCATAAAAAGAAAAGTTAGGTTTCCGAGAGATGTCTTGAACAATTTTATTTTTCATCAGTTTGTTAATGACATTTTGGAATGATTATTATGCAAAATTAATCTTTTCAGCACCTTTAATATGTTCGATTTTATTCAGAGTTCAATACCATCGCGAAGAGTTTGCGATTCCCTCTCATTTCTCTGAAACTTATGCGACGCAAACACTATTCGTAAGCACTACCTTAATGACCAAGTCAGTTGAGGCAAAAAATAATTTTTCGCCGTGTTGACATTCGTGTAAAATATTTTTTTTCGATATAATTGTTATTTTACCAAATCGACCAAACTGATTGTTTCATATCTTCATCGTGAGAACTTGTAAAATATTGCGTTTGGCAGTATCGGTTCCCGAAGCGGCAGTGGTGTGGGAGGCGGAGGGCGGACGGGGAGTGGAGGGAAGTGGGCCAGATGTTTGGCTAATGATGTCAGCGAGGAATCGTAACTAAAACCGAGCCGGCCTCGCGGCTAAGCCCGGCTCAGTCGTAGTCTCGGGGTCTCGTTTTTCCCCACGTCGGTCGCGGCGCTAGTTCGTCGCCGTCATAGCCGAGATGCACCGGGCCACCCCGCGCGCGCGTCTCATCCACCCTCCTCTTAAGACTTTCGCGGCGGAAGGAAAGGATGCCTGCGCGATGCACGAGTCGCGGGACGGAGAAAGAGAGAAGTGCGCGGGAGAGTCTTATTACCGGACGGTCGAGCGAGGAGAGAGAGAGAGGCCAACCCGCCCGCACGTGCACGTGCTGTGCCGACGCTCGTGCGTTCCTCACGCATGCAGCGAGCCGTTCCCGAGCCAGGCGCGAGAAACCCGCCAGGGTAATTGGACCACCCACTTGACACACCCGGGCCACCCCCGTGCCACTCGGGATCTCCCTACACGAACTTCCTTAAAATCTTCCCCGTCCCGACAAATTCCGTAAATCCGTCGCGGGGAAAGCAGGAAGAGCCCCGACACGGGACCCGACGTTGAGGCTAATAAGTACCGCAGGGTAGACCCTAGCGTAGACCCTTAATAATTAGAAAAATAAATGGTCGGTTCAACCCGAGCAGCGGTGACATGCGTCTAAAGGCGTCATTTCGTTGGTACAACAAAAATGCCTCAATCTACACATTTTTAATCGACTGAAGCGAATGATCGTTTCAACAAAACGATGCTTCATTCGTAACGACAAAGACAGCTTTGCAAGTATGTCGACGCAACTTTTGGCTAATTCTACCGTTTTTTTTTTTTCGGTGTCGGGTTTAGGTGGCACACGGGGTAAGTTGAAAGATACGCGGTAAAAAAGAGAAGAGATTAAAAAAATGTAAATTTAAAGCATTGGACTGGAAGTTTTTACCCAAAAACTGGTGCAGTAAATGTAATGTACAATTGTCATGAACTATTAATGGAATTTTACAGTGAAATTAAAGTAAATTATTAAAAGTAAAGTATGTCTAAAGTTTTAAATATTCTGTACGTTAATTGTTCATCATAAATGTACATGAAATGTAATATAACCAGTTCACGCATAAAAACTTCCAAAGTACAGTAAATTTCATACGTTTTTTTTTTGCATTGTAGTCCTCTCAGCAATTAGAGTGCATGATCGGTAACTCCTGAGATCACTATACTGACAGCACTGTAAAAAAAAGTCGTATGAAATTTAATGTACCGGACTGGAACTGGTTATGCCCAAACTTCTATATTAAATTTCACGTACAATTGTGACGAAAAATTAATATTCACTATATTAAAAACATTGGAAATAATTTAATATGAATAATTTACTTTAATTTCAATGGAAGAGTATATTAATTTTTCCTCATAAACGTACATTCAATTTAATGTACCAGTTTTTACATAACCACTTCCAGTCCGGTGCATTAAATTAATTTTACAGTATGCGTGAAATCTCTTCTATTAACCGGGTCTGTTTCAACTCGCCCCGTGCTGCAACCGGCAGCGTTCAGCCCCAAATAGGAAGCTCTCGTTTTACCGTGTAAATAAACTAGCGGATGACACGAGAGGAAACACGAGGGGTTCGCGTTGCGGTTTGAGTAGCCGCGTTCGGTAGGGGTCGAAAGAAAAACCCTCGGTCTTGTCAAAGCTTGCGAGGGATGGCTCGTTTTCCGGGGGCAAGCCCCGCGGCGATGCCGGTGGTCCAGAAGCGCAAGGACCTCTTCGCATTGGAACCCGAAGAGAGCAAAGTGCCTGTCGAAAAGCGGAGTGATACGAGCCACCGGAGTTTTCTGTCCTAACAAGCGTTCGACGGCCCCCGAGCTGTTTCGTCCGGAGGCTTTAATGACGCAGGATTGCACACCCGTGCAGGATCCGCCGTGATGAAGAGGAAGGAAGAATCGCTCCGCGTGTCCTTCCAGCGGGGCGTTGATGATCGCATCCGAAATGATTAATGACTCGGCGGGTGCGTACGGTAATCTAGGAGACTCTCCGATGTCCGGCCTCCTCCGACTCTCACCTGTTTCATTTTTTTTTTTTTTTTTTTTTTTTTCAACATTCGTGAAGAGCGACGACTCTATCGGTTATTCCGGCCGCATAGTCCCCGCGCGACAGCGCGCGATCAATCATTCTCTTACTTTTATCAATTCCTTTTTTATTCCGACTCCCGATAATTAGATTTACGGTAATTTTCATTGGACTGTCGACAGCGGTTGTTTAACCGCCGCGGACTCTAGTTGACTGCCTGCGGGACTCAATTATCCGACGCGTATGATGCATGGTCGGTATGCGGCTGGGAATGTTGCTCGATCGTCTCGGAGGCGGCAAGCCGGGTACATCTGCTGTCGCGGCCGCAGCCGCACGGTGGGTGGCCTCGGGTCGATGCGAGCATTATAGTATCGGAGGGACTTAGGGTAGGTTTGCGACTCTTCGGGGATCTCGTCGCGGTTCCGCGACGGTCACTCCTGTGGCTTACGGCGGAGCCCGGCTGGACGGTGAGGAGCGGCGGTAGGGAGGATTTGCGTCCTTATAACTCGACACCGCAGCACATGCGTGCACCCAGAAAAAAAATTTATTTGACGGCCACCGTTTTTTTATTTAAATAAATATTTATTTCATTTAAATAAATATTTATTTCATTTAAATAAATATTTATTTCATTTAAATAAATATTTATTTCATTTAAATAAATATTTATTTCTTTTAAATAAATATTTATTTGATTAAAATAAATATTTATTTCATTTAAGTAACTATTTATTTCATTTAAGTAACTATTTATTTGATTAAAATAAATATTTATTTAAATCAAATAAATATTTTACTGAAACGAAAAAAACGGTGGCCGTCGAATAATTTTTTTTTCTGGGTGTGAGCGCACGAAGGAAGCTCGCGCCGCGACCGCGAAGAAACGCGGAGTCTCTCGGCTTGCGTTCGGAAGAATGAGTTCGCGGGTCGTTAATGTACCGAGCGAGGCTCGCGCGTACTCTGCACGCGCCGCTCGCCGGCACAGTGATAAAGCGCGTTCTCCGAGCGGCTTTGAAATCGCATCGCTGCGCGACGAGCGCAGCGATGCGCGGCTTTGTTACCCAGCGGGGAAGACGAATGCCTCGGGGATTTTTGGCGTCTCGTCCACCGAGTCCCCCGTGACGCTTCGAGGATCCGCACCGACGGCAATAATTGAAACGATTTCGTATATAGCTGGGAAATCTCCGGGCGCGGAGAATCCCCGCTCCCGAGTTCTCGACCCTTTTCGTACCGATGCTGCGACTCTGGCATTGTCGCACCCTGGCCCTCTAATTTTACGAGCCGTTGACTCTCGATCGATCCGCGCGGGACACCGAGCTTGGGGGCCAACAAAAACGGAGCCGGTGGCGTTGGGTTTTCGTACCCGCCCGACACCCCACTTGGGTCCGCGCCGTTTTCGACGATACGGATCGTTGACGATGTCGCGGAGATTCGACGCAATTTCGTAGCGAATTGCCATTTGACGCGGTACCCGCCGATAACAAGACCCTCTCCAAGGGCGCTTCGCTCCCAGACTTCTCCGCACTCGGTTCTCCTATCTCTATGTCTTTTTTTTCTTCTTTCCCCCCCCCTCCCCCCCCCCCGCTGAAGCAGATAAGGCGTTACGTTGCAAACTATACATAAATTTATCACGACCCTACAGAAACATCGTCCTATCGTCGAAAGTCTATTTCACTTCCGTTTTATCTGATTGCAGATAACGAAACTGAAGATCGACAGCAATCCGTTCGCGAAAGGCTTCCGGGACTCGTCGCGTCTCACGGAGTTTGAGAGGTGAGTCTTATCCTCGTGTTCGTCACGCGGATACCATGGTGGAAAATTGTGAGCGTTACATCGACGCCTGGGGAGTCCTGGTCAGGTTCCGATGTAGCGGTCTGCAGATTCGATGAGGACCCTAGTGAGAATGATGCAGAGGACCGATACTGGCCGCCGTTCGGCGAGCACAGGCCGAGGCTGTGCCAGTACCGGCCCTGTCTGGCGCTCTCAGTGCACTGAGGGAAGAATCTAGTAAAAATGGCTATATCGCTTGAAAAATGTTACCATAGTACATAGTAGTAGGGCACTAAGGCACCACCTATGATAGGAAGTACCGGATTTATAAGAATTTTTCTTAGATATGAAAGTAAAAATTATTGGAAAATCTGAGACGTTTCGCCATAGGAGGCACCCTAGTTACCTATGTGCTATGTGCTACTACTACTATGTGCTACAGTAATTTATCACGCTGAAGATATCTGCATGAGACTGAACTTCGTCAAGTTATAAGGGTTGTATTTTGCATCGCACAAACTTCGCTCGGGGAAGTTCACTCGGAGAACAGAATTCTACAAGTGAACACTTCTTTTTTCTTACTAAAGCAGTGCATTGACAGAGACTTGTCAAACATGAAATTTGATGAAATGCAGATATCTTCAGGATGATAGTAATTTTTCTTAGATTATGAGTAGTTTTTACTAGATCCTTCACTCAGTGTAGGGGGCAACCGACAATGGATTCTCTACCGAGAAGTCGATTTCATTTCTGCCAGTCGATGCAGATTGACAATTTAAAGTCCTTAATTCGAAATAGCTCTTGCCGATCTCGATGAGAAGACAAATCACATAATCGAGCAGTTTCCCTTTCAGGGAAACGATGGAGTCGATGCTCGCGGAGCAGCAGTCGCTGAGGTTTCCGCATCGATTCCCGTTCGAGATGGGGCAATTGCAGAGCGGCGTTACGAATCTGAGCCTGGAGGAGAAGGCGCTGTGGGCAGCGGGCTCGCAGATTCTCCTGAGGACGGTCGGACCCTACGCCCAATTGGTCAATCCCGCACTCGTCTATCCCGGTGCTTCGACCGCCGCCGGTTCGAGTCATCAGCAGCACCAGCAGCATCAGCAACAGCAGCAGCAACAGCAGCAGCAGCAGCAACAGCAGCAACAGCAATTGAGCCATTTGTGGTGGGCATCGTCACTGGGACCAACGCTCTTCGCCGCCGCCCATCATCACTATCAGCAGCAGCAACAACTGGCCGCGACCAGCTCTCAGCAGAGTCCGCCGTCCGGTCCCGCGGCACCGCGACCAATTTATCCCTCGGCGCTGGCACTCGCTCATCATCGATACTCACCGTATCCAACGTCCGCCATGAGAAAACCGTCGACCCCGACAACGGCATCGCCGTCCGCGTCGAGAAGAGCCACACCCTCGCCGACCGACAGCCTCTACAGGGAGGCGCAGGATCTCTCGCCCTCGTAGTCGTCGTGGAATGCCGCAATGGATCACAACGGCTCGGCGACCATCGCGTATCCACGGTGATGAGAGTGCGCGGTGCGCGTGCGCGGGTGCGCGCTTAAAACCCGGTGAGAATATCTTTTGAAACATTCCCACGAATGACTCTCTTTTTTTTCTAACTCGGTGAACGAAGTTTGACGCAGACCGGACGGATGTTCACGAACTTGTTCGACGCGTCGAAAAAGATTATTTAAATCGAGGAGTCGCTCATGCACGCCGATCAGGCGCGACGGCCCTCGGACTAATACTTTGTACATACAATCGTGTAATCGAAGAAGAACGGGTTTACAAAAATCTCCGCCTCCTTTTCTCCTCTTGTAACATAAGCTACATTATATATTTCGTATAATTATACTTATTGTTATCGTTATTTATGTTTTTTTTCCTTTTGTTCTCTATCTATCTATCTCTCTCCTCTGTTCTCCCACGAGGGGCGAGCGACTGCGAGTCGCTCGCCGACGCGAGCGAGCGACCGCTCGCGAGGACCGCGAAAGACTTCCGGTGATCTATTTGAAAAATCGATCCCGCCGCCCTTTCGCGATCGGCCGCTCGCGCACCGATCTCGTTTAATCGAACGATTATTATCCCCTACGAAGATGATTAGTGCTACTAGCGTGTAGAACGTTATTGTATTGTTATTATGAAGAAAGAATGAAAATACTACATCGCTTGTGTTTTTTTGGTAAAACGCGTGCAACCCATCGTTGTGCAAGCTGTGTTCTATCTCTCAACCCAATCCAACCCAACCCCCCCTCCCCCTCCCCCTGGATGTAAATAATAAATGAAACGGCCCCGAATAAACAAAAAATTAAAAAATACGAGAAAAACTCTTCGGAGATTCGAGCAGGAAATACCTCATTCCGAGTTCGCATCATCACCTCACCGACTTCCGGCATCGTTTTACCAGATACATTCACGTGTTCGCTCCGGCGAATTTCTTGCTCGCCTCCTCGTCGTTTTACGTTCGCTCGCTTCCTCGATCGGTGTTCGTCGACAGCCGAGCGTACCGGCTCTGTGCAAATGTTGGCGGAACAATTTGGTTCGCCGGTTACGGGGAGGGCAGACCGGCGATGTCGGGAACTGAATCACGCGATCCGGCTCGGCTCTCTCGCACCGGCGACGAACGGATTCGCGGAACGAACGAATCGGCGAATGTACATCCCGTCCGAACGGTGACCATCGCCGTCGCCGCGGGCACACGCCCGAACGATCTTGCGGGTGGTTGGCGAACAAACACAAACACAGATGGAAGACTCCCGGCCGCGAGACCGCATGCACTTCCGGTACCGCTAGGCTCGGACGATTTTCTCCGACCGCCCTCCGGCCGTGCGTTCCATCGATCGCTGCTTTATTATTTTAGCGAATCAAACAACGGTTCGTCCTCACGATTTATTGTGGTCGATGCTCCTTGCGACGCGGAAAATCCTCCTGCACTGAGAAAAAAAATGGCTGGATTAACCAAAAGTCGCGGTGACGTACGTTCAAAGTTGTTTGTTTGGTACAAATAAAGCATTCTTTTGTTAAACGATTATTTACTTTTATTTATTCAAAATTTGTCAATGGAAAGAAATATTTTTATTGCACCAACAAAATACACCTTTGAACGTATTTTACTATGCGATTTGCTTAATCGAACCATTTCTTTTTCTCAGTCTGAGAATCGGTCGAGGGAACGAAACCATTGGTTTTTTTTGCGGGTGAATGGAGGAAAGTCGAATTCCTGTTCGATGCGGGGAGACACTTTGGCTGGGTCATTTTTGGGAGACTTCAATTTGTGCAAATATTTTTTGGGAACTCATCGAATCGCCGAGAAATCAAAAAATACTAAAATCAATAAAATGTGTTTTTTTTTTTTAATGGGCGTCAGAACACAATTCTTCGGTATGAGGATGTAAAGTAGTGAAAAAAAATTGACTTTATTGTTTCGATCGAATTACGTTTGATCAAAAATATGATCAAGTCTCTTTCACTAAATTATATCGTCGTACCAGAGAAATGTTTTATGTCGACAATTTAAAAATAAAATAAAATTTCATTAATTTTGGCAATTATTTTTTTTTGTGCTGGTAACGGCTCGAAGGAAATGGTTTTGCTCTCCACCGAGTAACCCATTTAGCGAGAATTTTTTTTTTCCGTCCGTTTAAATACCCGCTAAACTTTCCCGCCGCTAATCGCAAATCTGCCTGTTATTTAGCTCGGAATTCAATGTCTGACGCGGAAAGTCGCGTCATAAGCGACAACAACATTGTTTTCTGTCGATAAAAATCTAAAAAAAAAGAAGAATTTATTCGCACTCGCCGACTTCGAGGCTGAGATTCGAATCTCCGTCGTTGAACTTCCGGTCCGCGGAGTCCGCAGATCGAGGATAAAAGGGATGAATGAGAGAGCGCCCAGTCACGAGAGTCATCGTCGTCGGGCCAAGGTACAAGCTCGTCGAGTACGGAAGCGTTCTTTCCGCTGTAAATCAACGACAAGGGTCTCCTCTCCCTCTCGCGCGGCAGTTCCATGGAGTATATCGCGGCGTTCCGGCCTAGCAAGTCCGGGCCTTCGAGACGATTGCGTTTTCGCGCGACAGCGTTGCTGCAACAGCCAGCGGCGTTGAAATGTGGCACACGCGGCCCGTTACCGAGGCCAGGAATTAGCGTCGCGTCGACATAAATATCGAATAAGAGGGCCAGCTACGGCTGCCACGATGCGATGGTAAGTCTCCCGTACTCGTGCATTAGGCGCGACTTGGGCCACACTCTCGACCAACATTTCCAGCCTATGTCGCTCGCGGGTCACTCGCGAAAAGAAGGCCGAAATAAACACCGAGAAAAATAAACGGTTGGGTTAACCGAGCCGCCACCACGTGCGCTCGAAGGCCTTGGTTGGTACACGCCAAAAATTTTCGTGTACGCCTTGGCACTTGGTTGGTATACGCTAAAAATTGTTCGCACGTATTGTTAATTCACAAATCTATAATCCGACCGAAGCGGTCCATAAAAAAAAAAAAAAAAAAATAATGGCTTATTTTTTTCCATATTTACAATATTATATTTAATAAATATATATTTTTTTGTATTTAATATATTAAGTATATATAGAGGATGTATTTGAATTGTATACAATGTATACCGGAAATAGATTCAAAATGTATCCGCGGAAATCATATGCTCCGCGTATATTCCTAATTATAGTCGGCGGATGTAAGTTTTTTTATAAAAAATATATCTTGCACATTCCTCATCTATTTTTCGCTATATGTGAAAAATACTTTATCTCCACGTGGTATACTAATTAAATAACACCTACGTATTTCATCGCGGGTTTGGTTAATGAAACCATTCATTTTTCCCAGTACACCTTGTCAGTGTGTCGTACGAATCTACACAAACTATCGCGAGATGCGATAATTTGGATATATAATTTTTTGAATTCTTTGGAATAGAAATTTGTTTTCAGTGTTCCGATCCAAAGTCTCTCTCATATAGTTATATATCAACATTATCGCTTCCCGTAATAGTTCGGATATGTAAACTATACCAGAAAGACTGAAAAGACGATCGCCGAAAAAAAATTCCGATTCCAAAACATTCCAAAAATTAGAATCGCAATTTTCACTCATCGTTCCGCCCCAAAGTCTCTCTCCTGCAGTTATTATATACAAAAACTATCGCTTTCCGCCATAGTTTGGATATATACGACATAGATTTTGGGCAGCAATGCCGAAGGAAAATTCCACGTCCCAAAAATGGCAAAAATTCGAATTGTTCTTCAGCGTTTCGTCCCGAAGTCTCTCTCGCATAGTTACATCCAAACTATCGCCCCACGAGTGCCACTACAACTGCACGAGAGAGACTTTGGGGAGAAGCGCGTAAAAAAAAGTCCCAACCCGCGGATAGCGTCTTCGCCGAGTGGGCGTAGGGGGTCTGGAGTTTCGAAGCGAAAAAAGGGTCGGGAGTCGAGGAGAGAGGCTCTCTCCCCGCCTCGCCCTTCGTGGGAATTAAGTAGCGGTGTTTTAATGCGAAATGAAGGCATTATAAAGCCATTAGGACGCGAGGTCTGCGGTGGTTGTGGCTGGAGCGGGTCTCGTTCCTCCGCCCATGGCCTCGACTGCTGTAGGTGCTGCTTCTGCTGCCGCTGCACTTGCGTGCCAATGTGCATCAACTCTCTTTATTTGAATACACAAAACATTAACGGCTCTCCTGCCTCGGCGGTGCCACACTCTCCACCTCGCCCAGCCCGGCCGTTGGGGAGACGATGGTTGATGGTACAGGTGAGATTGAGAGGAATGAGACGAGGAGGAAAAAGAGAATGAAAATAGATAATAAACGACCGCGGCCAGGGGAGATAAAACTGTCGGTAGGGCGACGAAGCTCTCGGCATCGACTCTGTAGTTTCATTTTTATTTATTTTTATATATTTTTTTTTTCACCGGGGAGAGACAGAGCCAAGTTCCGCTGAAGCGTGCAGAAGCGCGCCTGCGATTGTGCCCTTCGAGGGCCTCGACTAGGGGCGTCAAGCCTAATAACAACTTGGTTAACTGATGTGCGCCGGGCCCGCCGGACTCGGCGAGCTGCACCTCTCGAGGGCCTCGGATGCTCATCCAGCGTGTCTGTTAAATCGTTAATTACCCTGCGAGAGCGAGCGCCGAGGTGAGGTGAGAGGCCGAAGGGTGTAGTAAACCTTGCTCTCGGCGAAGGAGCGGGAAACACGAATGCACACATAAGCGCGCTCCGGTAATTCAGCTAGGATTCGGTCGGTGCGAGAGAGCCAGATCGAGGAAGGGTGGAAAAAAGAAGCGAGGGGAGACTCGGTGAAGGAAAACATTTTTTTTTTTTTTTTTTTAACGTAGGAAGAGAGAAGAAGCG
Source organism: Ichneumon xanthorius (assembly GCA_917499995.1). Classification (NCBI taxonomy): domain Eukaryota; kingdom Metazoa; phylum Arthropoda; class Insecta; order Hymenoptera; family Ichneumonidae; genus Ichneumon; species Ichneumon xanthorius. The sequence continues at coordinate 18,994,226 of OU824202.1, read as the reverse complement.
TATGGAAGTCGGCAGTAGAAGAGTGATCGAGGCTTCTTGCTCGCGCCGTGGACGATGCAGCCGACGCCGAAACGCCCACTTCCGGCGATACAGGCACTTTATTCCTCTTCGCCGGGTGCTCCGTGTGTGCGCGTGTGTGTATAATGCGCGAGGACTTTTGCCGAGCTTGCCACCACAGTTCCTCCATCGTTCACTCCTCACATTTTCCTCTGCGCGTACATAAATGTGTTCGCTCTTCGTCGCTTCGCTCAATCTCCGTCCTCTTGCCCGGGGAGACCGCGGAATTAATTTCCGAGCGCTCGGTAGCGACGAAACGGCTAATCGTTGATTCGAGAAATTACCGGGGCCTCGAAAACTATCGGACGGAAGGACATTGACGAATGCACCGTCGCGAGTATGAAAATCGGCTGCGGTGTCGGCGTCGGCTCGAGGAATGCAATCCATTAAAATTATCCTGCACCATCTCCGACGGATATAAAATATCGTCGACATACTTCAAATTAGCCGACTTTTCTTTATCGACGTATCAAACATATATGTATACTCGATGACGTATGTTTGCAGATATATACTTTCAAAATATACACCGGATACAAATTTTTTTCAACGAAAATATATTCAAAAATATATGCTAGAGTATATCTGAAATGTAATATCGAAAATATAAACATTTTCGGCGGAAAAAATATTTCACATGTGAGATATATTGAGCGATATCTTAATATTGATCTTAATATCCTGCGCGATTCTCCACGAAAATAAAATGCGACCGGGACACAATTGAATTAGACTATTTTATGTGGTCGATGAATCAAACATACGAATCGCTAAATAACGATTCGTATGTTTGATTTGCTCGACGTCATATATTTGCAAAAAAGTATTTTCAAAAATATACCGTAGATGAAAAATGATTCCCCAAAAATATATCCCATACAGGTTAATAAGCATGTGTTAATATGCAAGTGGTGAACACGAACACGCGTAACCGATCACCGTCCACATTCACCTGTTTTACCCTATCAAAGATACATTTTTCGATGCGTGACTCTTTTTTTTCCAACGCTGGATGTAGCATTACATGTCGCGCGACGATTGGTAGTCGACAGAAGCTCATCTACCCTCGAATCATCGCCGCTAATAGCATATCGAGGTTGAGAGGAACCGTGCGGGCGGGGAGAGAAGGAGGAGGAGGAGGAGGAGGAGGAGGAGGAGGGGGGGGGGGGGGAGTGCATAAACGTACATAATACTATGTACAGTGGAAGCATACATCTCTATACGGCAATGCGCCGGTGGAGTTTGCGAATAGTCATCAGGAATTGCACTGTAGCATGCAAACAGGTCGCACTGGTGAGCGCGTATACCCGCCGAGTTTGCACACCGGTACTCGAACGCTCCTGCGCTATCCGTCGGTGCATATTATTTACCCGCAGCGCGCACTCCTCTCACGGCTAATTTGCCGTAATACGTAATTTGCCTGAACGCAGGTACGCACGGTACACATGCACGCTCATACACACTGTGCCCTTCGTACAGTATAGTTATGTCTCGCGTACGTGCTCGATAGGACACGTACGTACGGTTTCTACACGGTGAACCGTCTCTCAACGGAGGAGTCGGCCCCGTTGCCGTTGCGTGCAACTCGCAGGATACACGCGAACCTCGGGAAGCCCGAGCGATGCTCTCGCGGTCAGCGTCGTTGAGCTCCTCGGCGGCGAGTTCGCATGTATGTGTGTACATATGAATATACGTATATGTAGGTACGTGTGTGTGTGTGTGTGATGTGTGCGTCTCTCCCGCTCCCTCCCGCCTAGGTGAGCATTAATTATGCCTGCTTCACAGGTGCCAACAACTCGATTATCAGCCGCGATCCGATCAGATCGCGGTGCGAGATTGGCCGCGCGCGTGAGATAGCGGCGCGGGGCACTCGCGTCGCCGCCGTCCGCGCGACCGCTCTCGCACCGGCCCGAGATCGGCAGAGCACGCCGACGAGCCGCCGGCGCACACCCCCTTCGCGTGGGTGAGCCTCGTTTTCCGTGGTGCCGAGCACACGTCGACGCACGACCGACGACGACGATGTACGGACGTACGTACCCGGCTGGGCGCGAGGCGACCTGATAGTTACGCGTGGGACAGAGATCCGCGATTCGAGGAGCGTTTTAATTATTTCCAAGCGCATTAATTCGCGGTCAATTAACACGTGAAATTAATTATTGCCCCGATGGGTGTAAACCACGCTCGACATGTTAACAGTCTCCTTTCTCCTCTTCCTCACCCCCTCCGACCCCCACCGGTGGATGGGAGGATGTTTAACTCTTAGAACGCTGTTTTATCAGATATGCAAATAGGTTTCTTCTTTATCTTGTTTATAGGGAAGCTAGGTTTTTTGGGGGAAAAAAATTGAGATTGTAGTTTCAGGGTACTTGTAATCATGTAAAGCGTAGAGAAATTGGATTTTTAACTGGCGTCCGGATGTGGGTATGTGTGTGTTTGTGGGATTGATTTTGGGCCTTTGAAATTGCTATTATTCGCGAAGGGTTTGAGTCAGATAATGGAAATTTGGTACGGGTGAAGTGGTTACTTGACTTTGTTAGATACACATTTCATGAAAATCGATGTCCGATTTGAGATATGAAAAGGTTTTGAATTCTTAAAAAAATTGCTTGGGTTCTTTCGACTTTCGTAAATTTAGAGGTATCGATCGAGGATCTGTGGTACTTAATTGGATCGAAATCTTTCCAAGCAGTTAGATTTTTATAAAATATTGATTTTTTCTATTACTAAAAATGGCACTGCACGATATTTGGTATTAAATTTATCGAAAATGGATCCAAACGTTTAAATTTTATATAATTTGAAAATGCTGAATTTCTGCATCGAATATCGCACTACCACAAAAATTAGATACGGACTTGCAATTAGCGGGGAAAATGTATTACAAGTGTCCTCGAGACGACGAACTGCGAATCAAGTTTTATATTATAAGCACAGCTTCCTCCACGAGGAAGCCAAATTGGGACGACCAATTTTCTCATGGACAAAAACTATACCCAAAACGGTAAAAAATGAGGAAGCCATGCGCATATTACCTGGCACCATTTTTTATATACATATAAAGACGCAAAAAATTATTAGCGAAAATGTACTTACTCAACCGTCGTGAGAGCTTTTACAGGTTTCTCTTTCATCCCGAAATATCGCCATCCAATTGGCCGCTGGAAGACTAAAAAGTAAAAAGCAATTTTTCCAAAATCCACAAGAAGGTTACAAAAGTGTATCAGCGCTCGTCAAAGTGTGACCGCGGAGATTAACTGCCGGCGATTAGCGCGAAATTTATTTACGCAGCCACCAGGGGGACTTTTACAGCTTTTTCTTTCCTCCCGATATATCGCCCTGAAATTCGCCGGAAGAGAAGAAACTAAAAAGCAAAAGAAACTTTGTGTTCTTTTTCCCGAGGAAAATTGCCATAGCGTGGGGCGTCGACGCCTCCGGGCGAGGGAAAAATAAATTCGCGCCGAATAAAATGGCCGCATCCGTCGGGGGCGATCGGGGAGAGGGGGAGGGGGAGGAGGGGGGAAGGAGGAGAGGTCGACGACGACGGGAGAGAGTATCGATTCGGTCGTCGCTCGAAAGCCACCGTGAACCCTCGCTGGAACTCTCTCTGCCTCCTCCCCCCCCCCCCCTATACGTGTGCACTTCTCCCGGCGCCTATATATACCCCCTCGCGCTTCCGTATAGGTGCATGTATAGACCCGCGACCCCCGACCAGGAGATATCTATATGGGGTGCCCGCGACCGCTGTTGAACCGAACTCTCCACCCACGCTCGTCGCTTCACCGAGAATATGTGCTCCGCAAAGCGATATCGTTCGAATTCGAAATTGTACATCCCAAAGCCGCCCCCCTCCCCCCCCCCCCCCCCCCCCGCGGCGCATATTATAGCAGGAACGCTAACGCGACACATGCAACTTTCACGTTCTCATTGCAGCACGTATTAATTGATCGAATTAATTTGCCAAAGCGCGATCCGACCGGATCGTTGTTCTCACAACAGCATCCGGTTTTTCGGAACCAAAAAACCCGCCGCGCGTACGGGTAGATGGACGTATTTTCGACGGTGAATTTCCGGCCCTCGGGCTAATTTTCAACGCGGAAAAATAGCATCGGTCGTTACGCATTACGGGTTAAACGAATTATACAAATATTATGCCGATAGACAATTTAGCAGGTGAGATCGTGAGGGGAGGATAATTCGTTGTCAGGCAGATCGAACGATAATACCGGCGAATTGGCCGGTCGAGTTAGCACCGCGTTTTACCAGGTCATTTGTTCTTACCGGGGGCGTATCGGCCGTTTCGCGCCGTAAACCCACCTCGTACGTTTGAAGAATTTTGTTTTTATTTTTTGTTTTGGATTTTTACTGGCATAAAGAACGACTCATTGAAACCCAAGACCTCCCTCGCGATGTTTGATTGGATATCGAAGAGTTGATTTTTCCTCGGTCATAAATCGAGATTAGTGACGCGCGGTAGGTCGCGGTGTTACGGTCGACGAGAAACTCGAATATGTGAATGAATGGAGTGCCTATCCCCCCCCCCCGCCCCCGCCTCCAAACCCGACAGGGTTCTCTCGTCGACCTCTCGGGTTTCGCCCTTCGCAAAAACCTTCCTGCTGAATATCGGACCCAGAGCACCGAGAACCTTTGACGACGGGACTGCTCTCGCTTTCTCGCTTCGAAAGCTCCTCGAATATCGCGTAAGTCCGATCTAACGAGGAGAACCTGCTCGCGAGAGAGAAGAGAGCCACCCTCTGCTCATTCTCACGCGATATCCTTCTCAACGGCTCATCTCTCTTTCCATTTGTTCCGTAGTGAGATTCTCACCCGCGATCATTCGCTTCGCCGTTGCCGAACGATCGATATATCGGATATGCTTGGAAGCCTATTTTTCGCTCCCGGGAAAAAATAAAAATAATAGAAATAAAACTTTTGATCAGAAACGTCTGTAAATGTCAGTGGAAGAGTGAATGTGGATGAAATATTCAAGAAATCGATAGTTCATTTTTGGCCTGCCTAAAAAAAATGTGGGCGTTTGTCATTTATGAACTAGCGTGGAGCGCTCGGATGCTGCTGGTATTTTGGGTATGTTGCGATTATTTTTTCTTGGTATTTGGTGGCCACTAAGAACGGTGGGAAAAATCTCTGACTTCGCCATGACGTTTCTGGGCCGAGTAATAATTCTATCCTGACTAAGATTCAAAATTACTTAACGAAGAGCAAATATAATCGGTATTCACAAAATGTGCGATTACACTCTATTTAATCGAATCATTCGAAGGTTGTGTCTTGGCAAACTCTAGGTCCTTGTTGAATAAAGATTAATCCTGAGTATGTTTTAATTCCCTGAATTTGTCCTGAGTATTTGTTAATTCCCCGAATTTTTCCAGAGTATTTTTTAATTCCCTGCATTTTTCCTGAGTATTTTTTCATCCCCTGAATTTCCCCTGATTATTATTTAATTCCTTGACATTTACAGGCTTTTCAGGTTTTCAGTGACCGGTCGTCAATATGCAGTTGACCCCCATTTCCCCTCGGTGCAGTGTAATAAAGAAAAGGGACGTGTCGCGAGCGGCGCGTTAAAGAATGGACACAATGGTTCATATTGTTCTGTACAGGGAGCGATAAACGGGAAGCTTTAGCGGTAAAGTTGGCCAAACGACAACCGCCAATGGGCATCGCAGGGCGTCGAGTACCAAAGATATTTCCGACGTTACAGGTAGAGTCGCCGCGCAGCGAAACCGCGAAGTATAATCGTGGACCGTTTCGTCGTCGTGTTTGACACGTGGCAAGATTTGCGACTTTCCGATCGACCAAATATCCTGTACGTGCCGCACGACTCTCTCAATCTCGCGTCTTTTCAATAGCGAGACTCGCGCGGACCCTCGAAAATTCTCGTCGATCGACCGATCGATGTTTAACAATAATTCGATTTTATAACGCACGAAATTAACTTGCAAGATTATCGGGCAGTATTTTGCCTGTACGACTATCGAAGTTTCGCTCCCCGATCGATTTCACTCTCAAGGAATTTTCCGTCGATCGTTTAATTCAAGAAACAAAAGTGTATTTTTAATAATAATTTGTCTTGACAACGCACGAAATAAGTTATAGGATTTCTCGTACAACTCTCGATCTTTGCTCCTCGATCATTTTACTCAAAGCGAGAAAAAAAATTGATTTTTAAAAATGATTATCTTTTTCATCGCACCAAATAAGTTACAGGATCATCGCGCCGTATTTCGTCTATACGGTTCTCGGAATTTTGTCCCTCGATCCATTTCCCTCCCACGGAATTTCTCGTCCATCGTTAAATTCGAGAAAAATTGAGTTCCACAACCAGTGGGTGACGAATGGCATGAAGATGAAAAAAAAAAAGAAAATATCATAAATGACAACATTCTACTCTCATTGTGAAGTGGTCCTCGACTCGAGGAGATCGAGATACCATAATCGATGATCGAGAGATCGTTGGGAGTGCGCCTGGCAAACGTGTCCATAGGGGTGCGAGCTACCCGCTGGGAGAATCCTAGCTCGCCAGCAGCAAACGAACAAACGCGCGCGGTCTGAGATGCGCTTCCACGTGATCCCCGAGGCGATCGATCAATCTCGATCATTTTCAGTCGACTTGTATTTTTGGCAGATCCCAATAAGCGAAGAAAAAGAAAAAACATCCTGGGAGAATCAACCACGACGAAGGCCACCCGGATGGACTCCACTCGAGAATCTGCGGGTTGTCTTTTCCCCTTGTATCTCGGAAGACGACACGATCTTTCCCAACACGAAAATCTCAAGTGGCAACGCGGTCGGGAAAACGCGTGAAAACATCGTTCGGTCCTATCGATCAAGCAGGACTCAATAACCTCGCTTAAAAAATGTAAATATAATTTCTTTAATCTACATCAATATGTCGATGTTTTTAAATTATATTACATTTTTTAAATAAATTATAAATTTTTTAAAATACTTTAAATCTACATCAATATGAAGATTTAAAGAAAATTACGTTTAAACCTTTTTAAGTATTTTAATATATTTTTTTAACTCTACATCAATATGTAAATTTGTTTAAAAATTATATTCACATTTTTCAAGCAGAACATTGAATCCTGCTTTTTTCACGCATTTTTTCCGATCGCGTTGCCACTCGATACTTCCACGTTGAAAAAATCATCTCGCCGTCAAGATGCAAGCGGAGAAGACAACCCGCAGATTCTTGAATTTAACCCGACAATCCCAGAATTTTGTTTGACTGTCAAAAAAATAAATATAATTTTTAAAAATCTACACATTTACGTAAATTTTCTTTACTACATCCCGATAACTAGACAAACCACCTGACAGCAGCATTTCCACCGAGCGCACACGGAAGCTCCAACGTTATCCGCCGCACAGTTCGTATACTCGTAGCCCACTGGAGAACCGAGAAACGAGTCGGTAAATCAAATTTTGTACTATCGGGACCGAGAACCAAAAAAAAAACTTTATGACGTGAGTTAACGAGCTTCTTTCACGCTACGTATCGCCCCAGGGAGGATTTCACGCTTTTCAAAAAAATCGGATGTAATCCCCGAGAAGGAGTCAGAGGTGAGATAAATATATCTGTATATATATATATATATATATATATATACATGGGAAAAGAGTGGGCAGCTAGAGGGGAAAAGGGAAGGGATCGTCTCGTCACCCCTCCGTTACCTGCGGTGCGTGGCTGTGAAAATATTTGGAGTCCTGTGAGAATAAGGTCCATTGTATAGACCCGCCTCGAGTCACCGAGCGGGTCCCTCTCATCCCTTTTTTCCAGAAAAAGGGAGCGGTCGAAACTGCTGTCAACTTCGAAAGAACTGACTCTTCTCGAGTCGGCTATGTGTGCGCGTTTCACGATCGATTTTCAATGCTGTATAGCGGAGAGCGAGGGCAGCATCGGAAAAACTACACGAGAGGAAAGCTTACGGCCCATTGACGTGTGACCGAAGAATTGGAACGATGTTCCGGTGCCGTTCCGGATATAGTATCATTGTACACCGCAAATAACTTTTTCTTTCCAAAGAAAACAAAAAAATTGCGACTATAAGCGATATCTACGCTCGTTCTTGTCTGGCTGTTTTGACACTTCTCTCTTGTGGCATCGACCAGACTAGAGTTTCCTTTTGTCATCGTGTCTAGCTGTAGCCACCGGGGGACATTACCGACTCGAGACACGCATGATCGATCGAATAACGATAGCGCGGCTGCGGCGCCCTCGAATATCAACCGGTAATCCGTCAATCAAGCCCGAGCAGACTACGGATTGACGGAACTATGAAAACTCGTAATCGTCTGTCGTGAAACTTGTGCCAAATATCGTAGGAACATTTTTCTAATATGAAAAAATTGAAAATTAAGAATTTTGAAAAATAACGCTAAATATCGTGGATGAACGGCTCGATGGATCAACAAAGGGCGCATGCGCATAAACTAAAGCTTGTGCGCTTAGCAAACATTACTTTGTTCGCAAACGGCGTAGATTTCTTTTCTTGTTAATTTTACAATTTTTTTTGGCAATTAATGGGATGTTTTGCCGAAAAAAATTTTAAGATTTTGAGAAGAAAGAAAATGCGGATGTTGGTTGACGAGAAACATTTGAAAAAATGCACGAAACTTTTTTGCTGCGTGGGTCGGGAAGAGTAAACGACAGACTCTGAAAACTCGCAATCCTTTGTACAAGAGTTTGAAAAATATCGTACGAGAATTTGTCTAAGAATATGGGACAAAGATGTAAATATTGTCGAATACAATCGATACTAAGTAAGCAAGAATCGATGACCCAAAGTATAATCCAGCGAAGGTTGCGAGTTTTGTAGTTTTGTACGATAATCAATGGAAATCGCTTGTCCGATCGCTCGATCGATCAACAAAACGGACAGGTAACAAAATTTCTGCATCAGCAAACTTTTTTCTTAAAATATTCAAAAATTCACTTCCCTCGTTAATTTTACAATTTTTTGAACCTTCTGGATTCACAATAAACAAAAAAAAATTGTAAAATTGTCAAGAAAATAATGAACATTTGGAGAAAAAGAAAATGTTGATTAAATAAACGAAACATTTTTACCGTGCGAGTCAGGAAGTGTGAACCGACGGACCGACGAACTCAGAAAACTCATAATCCATGTCAAAGAATTTACAAACTTGCAAGAACTAGCCTAACAATGTAGATAATAAAAGAAAAAAATGCTAAACGTCGTCAATCGCAATCGGTTTTAAGAGCGCAAGAATCGATGACTCGAGGGATAATCCAGGGAGGTTTGCGGGTTCTGCTTGTGTAAGAATCAGTCGAAATCGGTGGTCGGGGCGCTTGATCGACCAACAATGGGGACGTGGGTCAGTGTTGTCTAAATAGTTGCGGAGAAGTCTGCGAGCGTGAAAGAAAAACGGATATCTCGCCGCTGGCTTGTTGCTGCGACACAAGCACACACACAAACAAACACAAGGACATAAAGAGATAGAGACAGAGGAGGCAAAATTCGTGCGGTGCCCGTGACGAAACCCACGACTGCAGGTGGCCTACAGATGCCTGGGATTACGGGGTTTATATACCCCAGCGGGATATTGATCCTATTGTGCTTGGCGAGCTGGCGAACGAGCACTCCCAACCCACTGGCCGCGTACGGTGCACAGGATTCCGTGTCGGAGATGCTGGATTCTGAAATTCTGCTGACCAGAGAGCCGCGGAGAAACCAGAGAAGAAAATAATAAAATCTTTCCGAACGATGAAAACTTGTCCTATCCTCATTCTCCTCTCTCGATTTGCATTTTCTATTTTTTTTAAATTTTATTTTCTGTTGCGAGTGGAGAGGAAACTCGGTTTGAGAAAGAAAATAAAAGCGAGAAGCAAAGCGAGGATAAGGGACTCGCGACTGCGAGAAGTGGGGACTCCGATGTAAGAGAGGCGAGAGACTAACGAGGCAACCGTGACCGACGTCGGGTGTAAGAACCACCGATTTTCATTTTGCCGCGGCTAAACGCGTTCAATTGGCCGCGAATTAGCCCAGGAGGAAGCTGCCCATTTGCCTCGAGCGCAAGCAGCAAACACGCCATGTCAGGTTGCGAGTTCGCGATAGCTAACAGCCCGGGCGCCACGCTTCTTTGCACCTCCGGCCCAGGCTCTCCTCTATGTGTCTCCTTCTCTTCCTTCTCCCCGGCACGATAATCTTTCGGCGACTTTCCAAGTATCCCCGGTGCACCGTCCCGAACGGTTAGGAGACTCGATTTAATTCGCTGCCATTCCATGACGTCTGCAAATACATGCTGTTACTTATGCGCAACTGTCGAGGACCTGCAAGCGGTAAAGTAAATGGTCGTGTAGTGGCCGTTTGAGCATTAGGTCCGAAACAAATCGAAATGTTTACAAACATTTGGGAAGGATAGGTGGGAGAAGAAAAACAACGACTTTTATTCAACCTGCTATCCGTGTCTTTCGAATAACGATAAAGAATTGGTCACATTTGGGAGGTTTTAGTTCATTGGCTAATGAAAATCTCCTAAATGTGACCAATTCTTTATTGTTATTGGAATAAACTTCTCGATGGGATAGATTTCAGTGACCGCAAATCAATTCCATCGGAAGTCTAGTTGGCTAAGAAAAATCTCCCAAATATGACACATTCTGTATTGTGTCATATTTGTGATATTTGTCATATTTGTGACAGGAAAAGTTCAGTTCATTGGCTAACAAAAACCTCCCAAATGTGACCAATCCTTTATTGTTGTTCAAAAGATATGAATAAACAGTGTGAATAAATGTCGTTGTTTCTATTAGTGGCATCCTCGACACAGTGTTGCACCGTGGCCAATCGATATACCTATTAGTGGCCACCGATATTTACATAACCATGAATATTTCTGGTCATTGAAATAGATTCCGTCGAGAAGAGTGGTTCATTTGCTAATCAAAACGCCCGATATGTTCAATTATCTATTTTGTTAATACAAAATATGAATAAAACAATTGATATATATCTTTATTCCTGTTAGTGGCCATGCTCCATGCGCCGATTCAGCATACCGCGTTTTTATTGACGTAATACTAATATAAATTAAATAATCTAACTAAAGAATTCACAGGGGTCATTTTGCATGTCGACGGGAATTGCTATTACCCGTAACGTCGTAAACCTGCCACTAATAGGTTCATTTACCTTACTTTAAGTTTCATTTTTTTTAAATACAATAATAATGATTTAATAATATAAGTTAAATACTAATCTAACTAAAAAATTCACGAGGATCATTTTGCATGTTGAAAACTGTCGCTGGAGCGTCGACGAGAATTGCTATTATCCATAACGTCGTAAACCTGCCACTAATAGGAACACGGCCACTAATAGAACCATTTACCTTACTTCCGGTTTGATTTTTCGTCTCTGCCAGAGATATACGACGACGCGGAAGCGATAGGTGTAACCCGGAACGGTCGTCTCGCGCAGTCTCTCCCGTAAAATCTTCGTTTCTCGTTTCTTCGGCTCTTCGCGCGATAACTGCGGGGTCGGCTTCGACGAGGCTACGGAATCGATCGTGTTCACACCGGCGGAACAACGGGGATACCACGAATTCCGTACGGTGCCGGTTACACTCGGAGAGGCACGAGCCCGTCAGGAAACGCGCCAATTTGCCTGTCGCATCGGGGAACGAGCATTCTCGCCCGAGCTCTCGTTCTCGCTCGCACCCGCGAGCCTGCTTAGGCTCTCTCGGGGCCCTGTTGCAGAGAACTCTCGTTCGCCCCCCCTTGTACACACGATCGGGCGACCCCCGTTCTCTCTGTTCTGGGCCTGAACCGCACGCAAGTCTCACTGAGAATAATCGAGACACGATAGCCGATTTCGTATCTTGTGCGAGAATCTCTCGTTTCTCGAAACTAGCGAAACTAGCGGCGGAATCATTGGAAATACCGTGTTTTTTTTTAGGTGATTGAACATTTTTTATATAAATAAAATTGTGATGGGCACTTTGTTCGCGGGAAACCGAAAATTCACTGACTTTTTTCTGACTCTGACCAATTAACCTATTTTTCTTGATCTAGGGACTTTGGTGTGAAGGCATTAGCGCTATCAATTGAAAACTACTGCAATTTTACTTAAGTTAACTAAGATTATGACGGGGTTCATCTCGATTTTTTTCGAATATATCTAACAATGTAACGATTTCAATGATTTTTGTTCCAATTAAAAAAGTGTTTCCCTACAACTTTTTTCGTTTGATTAATTTATTACTCGGTCGCATTTTCTGGTCCGATCAATTTTTTTAATCCCCGACATTTCCCAGATTCCCGGACCAATCTTTCCATTTCCCAGAAATTTCTCTATTTTCAATTTTCTCAATTTTCTAATCCGTTAGAGGTCAGAGGCCGCTCCCGATGCCCAATTCGTCATTGTACTTTCCTGCGCTAAATCCCGGCAACTGTTCGAAGTGCGCCCCGACTTAATCGAAGCGTCGTACACTTGACGACCGAAACCCTCTCCGAGAAAGTCCAACGGCGGATATCCGGATTCTCCGCTCGGTGCGCGCGTCGGAGACGAGCCGAGTTGGGTGTAATTGCGAAGGAGAGGATGGAAACTGAGGGGCCAACTGGAGAAACAGGATCCTCCGTGCCGATATTCGGTTAGCCGCGTCGTTATCTCCGGAGCTTAATTAACTCTCTCGGTAGGAAGTTGCGAGGATCCTTCAGGGAAGGGATGGATGCTGTCCGACGAATCGTGCTGTGTCGTACGAGCGAGCTCCTTACGGTTTCTCCGTACATCTTCCGTTTCCATCGCTACCGCCTCGGAATCGACGATATCGAAGAGCTGCGGAAATCCGCACGCGCTCTAATACCCCCGAGCCAGTGTGTAACAAGTAAAATAGCACCGGCAGAGATTTCCGAAGTAACAAGAGAAACGAAGAGGAATAAAGAATAAAGAACAAGTAAAAGAAAAAAAAATAAGAGGAGTGAAGCGCAGCAGGGCAAGCGGGCGGATGTGTCTGAGGTAATTGAGGCTGGGGGTCATCCGGGTCGAAAGAGTCACGAGTCACGAGCGAGCGGCCGCGAACAATGCCGTGGCTGCGGCGCTTCTTCGTCCTCGCTTCTCTTCATTCGTTACTTCTCTCGCTTCCTCGTATGCATTCGAAGAACGGCGGAGGAGTGGGGGGGCTTCTCTTCTCTTCTCGTAGTTCTCGGAGTTCCCCTTTTCGCCGTTTCTCTCTTCGTATTCCGCTTTCACCTCGATCACCTCCCCGGCTCGTCCTCCCGGCCGTGGGGAGGAGAGGTGAAGGCACGGAGGCGAGGACTGCGGAGCCGAGCGGAGGAGGGGGGGGGGGGGGGGGGATGTTCGCTCGCGCGACCGTGCGATACCGCGCGAGCCGCCCGTCGGCATCGCTCCGCGTCGCCTCTGTACTTATTAGATTTGATCCGCGGCACAGATTAACATTGAAACAAACGTTATTTATTACGCGGTCATTACAGGGGATAGCCCGGGCGCGTACACGATGACCCACGATATTCGCCTACCTCGTGCCAGCCCCGGGGAAAGCTCTCTCGGTATTGCGAGAGAGATATTATATTAGGTACGGCGCGGGGGGGAAGAGAGGGGGGAGAGGAAGATGGTGGGATATGTGCGAAAGAGAGATAATAAATCGAATGTAGAACGGGATCCCGGGTGCGATGCCGATGGGGAGACAAAGTTCGAACGAACGGGGACAAAGGATCGAGCGAGAGAAAATTCGCGATCCCCTCGTACGGGCTTCGCTGTTAGAAACGAGATTGTGACAAAGAGCGGCTGCAAACTGTACTTTGCTCCGTACTTCTTTTCCACCTACAAAAGTTAACCTGTTTTATCGCAATGAAAGAAAGGAAACATTGACAGAGAAGAGTTATAATCCGTGTACGTGGGCACTCCCGTCCTTCGTTTGTACGGGAACGATTATAACCTATAACTTACTTGTTTTTTCGATGTGTTATTCTCGCGAACCTCCAGCCACGATTTAACCTCTGCGGACTGCTAATCTCTTGCACGTTGGCCCGTTGGTGCACGCTCGAAACATCTGTGCGCACTTCATTCTTCACTCTTTTTCACTTTTCACTTTTTCAATTTTTCACTCTTTTCATTTTTTCCCGTTTTCATTTTTTCACTTTTTCACTCGAAAACGAAAAAAAAACATTGGCGCCGCGATTACTGTGAGATCGCGTCGTTTGCGAAAGTTTTGCCGGAGACTGAACGTTACCCAATTCGACTGATTCATTACGCCCGAGGTAGTTCAAACGCGCGTCTGTTCGACTTGTGAACAGTTACACCCGAGACACCGTGACGTTTGATATACTAGGTGGATTTAGAAGAGTTTGTCGAAGAGTGTCTGAACGAGCGTTCTTTTGTGTCGGAGGTCACCGGTAATAACTGCTGGTTAGTGAGGGGGCGCGCGCCGTCTTTCCTTTTACACCGCACGTATCGAGTCGTCGTGTCAGCTGTCCGCCATAGTGAATCGCGGCGGGCTACGCTCGATCGTTTCCTCGCCGAGTCGAATCTCAAATCCGGTGTCGAATATCGATCGACGTCGCGTCTCGCACGTTCGTAATCCATCCACCAAGAGTCGGACAAAAATTCCTCCGACGCGAACAGTAATCAATTCGTATTTATCGATTAGAAGTACAAACAAGCGCAATTCGATTTGTCGAATGACAATTTACCATTTTTTTTTCACGGCTAGTAACGAGCGTTGAGTGAAGTGTGAAGCGAAGCATCGAAAATCCTCATATTAGGATAATTTTGAAACGCGATTAATCCGACTTCAGGGCGCTCGCGAAAGTTCCTCTAGAGATTAAACTTTACTGAATTCGACTGCTTACCGTGCCCGAGATAATTGAAACCGCTCGTATCTTCGATTTATCAACGGTTTATTACGCGAGAAACGCCGTGGCGTTTGATAGATCAGGTGACGTGTCAGGTGAATTATGAAAGTTTGTCAAAGCACGTCGGTGGAGAGTCGGTTTGTGACGCCGGTCACCCGTAATAACTGCCACTTAGTGAGGGCGCGCGCGTCCCTCTGTAGCCTGCGCATACAGATCACATCGTCAGCTGTTCGCTACAGCGGTGTAAAGTGGACCACGTTTTCGATCGTTTCTCCGCTGCATCGTCCAGTATCGATTGACGTCGCGTCTTCCGTATTCGCAATCCTTACGGTAACAGTTGCAATTCTTTTTTCGCCGGTAGCGAAGAGTGGCGAATGAAGTTCGAAAGCTCGCGGATCGTTGCGAGAATTTATTTAAGGAACGTCGGTAGAGCGCCATTTTGTTTTACGACACTGGTCAACCGTGATAACTGCCAATTAGTGAAGGCGCGCGCATCCCGTCGCACTGCCCAAACATATCGATCGCATCGTCAGCTGTCCGCCATTCGGATGTACAGCGGGCCGTGCTTTCGATCGTCTCTTCGGTGAATCGTCGAATATCGAAAGACATCGCGTCTTGCGCGTCCGTGATTCGTCGAATAACAATGGACGGAGGAGCTCGGGAGCCACAAAGACAATAATCAATGAGCACTTATTCATTAGTTGTACAAACAAGGGCTAGAGGTCGAGCGTCGAACAAAAGATCGCCATTTTATTTTTGTTCGCATACCGTAACGACCAACGGTTGACAAGTGCATTTCGAAGTGAACGTCGACAGGACCCGAATTACCGTGCCGAAGTTCTGCAATCCGCAGATGTGTATGTCGAGCCCCCGATTGCTTCTAAGGTTAGAAAGATCGAAGATCGTGAGTAAGGTGAGTAAACTAGTGTATTTCGGCTCGAACATCGAGTTACAGGATTTTGAATAGAATTGTCGCAGAAAAAATATATATCGCAGATTGTAAAGTTATCCCGTGATTTACTGTGCATTTTCATCGACGCGAATTTTGCCTCGAACATCGAACGACAGAGCTTCGAATATAATAATCATTAAGAGACGAGAACGACCGTCGTAAACAGATATATTTTGTTTCGTTCATTATTCGAGAGTAAACACATGCGCCGGAAACGAGTTTCCAGTGCGTTACGAAGTGGACGTCAACAGGGCCCGAATTACAGTTGCAGAAGTTCTGCAGTCCACAGATGCGAATATCGAGATTCCCCCGATCGCTTTTAAGAGGAGTCCAGACGGCGGTTGCTTGGGTGTGAGAGAGACAGCGCTATGAGCATTCTGTGAGCGCAAGAGAGAAGAGACAACAGTTCAGAATTGCCTTAAGGTGAAGTGAAATACATTCTCTGTCGCTCTCTCTCGCTCCGCCGTAAGGCCATTGCCGCTATCTCTCTCACACTCCTGACTCCATCACGTGACTTTCACTTAACCTTAAGCTTAGAAGTCCACATCGGATAGAATTATCGCAAAGAAAGAAAAAAACATTGAATATCGTGAGTAAGCTTTACCCGTGTATTCACGGTGAATCTTCATCGACCCGAATTTCGTCTCGAACATCGAGCGACAGCGCTCTGAATATAATTATCACAAAGAAACGAGATCGAGCATCGTAAACAGGCATATTTTTGTTCTCTTGCATTATTCAAGAGTAAGTACAAAGACTCGTCGTATGAATTTCAGGTTAAAGGACCGCGAATGAACCGAGGAGCGGAGAGCGGGCTGCGTCTCCCACGGCACGATCACCGACGGGGCAATCGAAGACAAATTAGCGTTGCGTGATGCGCGTTGATTCTCCCCGATAGCGGAACAGAACACGGCGGACACGGTACGTAGGCCCGGAATCGTCGATCGCCGCTCGGGCTACATCGACTCGACTCTCGGACGTTTACAGTCTCTGTATACGTGCATTCTCGTCCGACACAGTTTGCGCATCTCGTTTCCAGCGCTGCGCTTCCCCGAGAGAGCGTTCTCTGCCGATCTATCCTAACCTTTCTTTATTGCCGTCCATCTCGACGTCCCGAACTCAGCGAGTCGTGTACCTTAACCGTCCCGGCGCTGAAGCTGCTTCGACGCGGCCATTTTTTTTTTCTCGTTCAACCCTACAGTGGATCTAGTCTGACTCGCGCGCTGTTCCCTGCACGCCTCACTACCGGCATATCACGCAGGTACACACAAGCCCCTTGTACCGAGATTTTCCCATCGTCGCGCGGCGCTCGTGTACAGAAGTGAGCGTGTAACAACACTTCAAGTAGACTATGCATACGCATTCTTATAAGTGCGTTTATTTGCGGGGGAAACACGCGAGAGACTCTACGCCCCACCGGGATGCCTTCGTGATTTCTTTCCGCGATTTCCAGCGTTTTGCACATTATTTTCTCACACAAGTTCCATAGCGCGCATGGTCGTCGTCCTGTGCCACTGCTCTCGAGTCTTAATGCTCTTCCCGGTACGTACCGCGAGGCGGCTACGGCTATCCCCATCGATAATAGAAATAATACACCGACACTTTGTTACCTCTCTCGATAATTCTCGGAAGAAAGTACCAGAGAGAGAGATAGGCGTGGCGCCTGCGAAATAGCCACGAACTCTCTGCACTCCAAATAAGAGACCCTCAGAGTTTCAGAGACACGAGTGAGAGTTCGGATCGGTGTAGATACATTCTCTCGTAAGACTCTCTCGATTATTCTTTATTGCATATTGCGGAGTTTCTCGGGGATAAAAGGCCGCGTCTTTCCTACGAAGGTCTACAACGCACGTACCCGGCTCCGCACACGCCGCGAGCCAAAGGCCCCGGGACCCCCGAGGGATCGCGTGTCCCTCGAATATATTATTATACAACGTTGCATCCTCCCCGTGCGACCAATCGCTCACTACCTCGTGCTATTCTAAACTCCCGGAGTACCTGCTGCTGTTTGTAATTTTTTTTATTTTTTTTATTTTTCATTTACATCGAGAATTTTTTTTACATCGGGACGGGAAAGGTTTCCTCGGTGAGAACTGTTGAAATCGAGTCCTTGCGCGGGTTGCTTCGGACGGTGTGAGGCAAGGTACGGGTAAGAGCGTCTCCAGATTCCGGCAGTTATTAATTGGTCGAGGAGACATTTTTTGTGAAAATAACTGAAACCAACGTCGAGCTGATAGTTTCTAGTTTCCACATCGATTAATTACAAAAAGGTAAATATTTTTTTAATTACGGGAAAAAATGACAAGAGAGTCCAAATGGACAAGTCTTCGGAGGCGGTTTTTCTGGAACGTCACTAGATTCGGACACTGTATGTAGCAGTATTTCGGACACTCATAGATTTCGAGAATTCTGATGCTCGAACTCAACTCGTTCATATCAAATAAAAGAATCTCTTTGCAATTTATTAATTAAATCAATAGAAAAATTATATTTACGCGACACAATACCGAAGATAAGCTACGTAGGAAGCTGGCTATGCTAACTTTTTCGAACTGTCCGATTATTGTCTTTTAACAAAATGCAGCAATAGAAAATAATTCAGGCTTAAACTTTGGGTAACTTTTTTCCGTGCATCGAATAATGTCTGCAGATACGATTACAAGTCCCAAATTGTATTTCTTATACTTAAATTCGGAATAAATCAAATCTACATAGAAGTGTCCGACGACTGGGACTTCGAGCATTGGTACTGTTACCTTACGTGAGAATGTAAAGAAACGACAGTAGCGCGACGTGATGCGCTTAAGGAAAGAGCTATTATTTAGACGATACGTTGAGAAACGGTTTTTTTTTATTTTGTGTATATCTTGGACACGATCTACTACAAATATCCTGACACTCTCGTGTTTCTCTCGGGGCAACGAGAGGGAATGCGTTAAAGAAGGATAAGAAGGTGGTCGACTGATTGATCGAGGGAACTTAGGATCGCAGTGTCCGGCGATAGCGGAACGAGTGTATTGGCTTGTAGGACGATTAGTAGCTGGCACGTTGGTTCGATTACTAATGATCCCGAGGAGTCTGAGAGGAATCCCGAGGTGGCGAGATAGCGGGAGTGAGAGAGTGTCCGCTCGTCGGGACACGGAGAGGAAGGTGGGCCACCGGGAGTGAGCCGTTCCACGGTGGACGCAAGGCCCTCAGCCTCCCCCCCGAAACTTTATTATCTCGACAGGATCTACAAACAGCTCGGGCTCCTCTCCACGGAGCATTCCCGGGCTCCCGAACGAGCGCCCTCTCGCTCTACGTGTATCTCGTGTGTCGACTAATTTCTGGAAAAACAAGGGAACCCGAGACACCAGAACTCACACGACTGTCGTAGGCGCCAGCAGCCTTTTTGTTCTTCGTGCTACGAAAGACTGGACACGGATGCTGCCTTATCCTGACACGATCGACCTTTTAATCCCGAAGACTTTAAGCGACTTGTTTTGAGAAAAAATTGTAGAAATGAGAACTGGTATCAGAATTAATTAATCGTAATGTTTTTTTTTTGTTTGTTTTAGATAATAAACATTAATTATTTCTTAACGATAGATTTAAATGTTTTTAACTTTTTGAACTTTTCCAACTCGTTACTCTGGAGCTCTAATATTTGGAGTTTATTATATATTATATTCTGATTGTAAAAGAGAAATCAGTCAAATAAATTAAATATAAACAAAATTAATGCTAGAAGGGAAATATCGATGTAGGATTCGAATGTTATTCTCTCCAGACACGGTCGAACTTTTAATTTCGAAGATTTTAACGGACTCTTTTAATAAATTATAGAAATACGAACGAGCATCGCAACTATTTAATCGTAACTTAAAAAAATATATATTAAACATAATATCAAATCTTCAAATCGATGGTCTAATGTGAAAAAAAGGTACGATCGTAGCTTACATACACTTCACATGTATTTTTTAAACTTTGGGCCAGCCCATTATACTGTGTCATCGAACAGTTGCTGTTTTTTTTAAGCCGGGCAACGAAACTATTTAACGCTCAAAAACGGTCTGTCGAGAAAGGTTAGCAAAACCGTTGCCATATAATAGTCTTTAAAAAAAATGTTATCGTCGACAACATTTTCGTCACCGCAAGAGACCGTCTGCTCTGTTCTAATGCCGAAGCGTCTTCCCGACGCAACGTGCGGCAATCATACTAAGCGAAATATAATTGAGAAGATTAGAAAACCGGCGTGTGAGACATAAAAATATAATGGCAGTCTAAACCGCCGGCTACACCTGCCTAATATCTCTCGGGAGGAGTCACCACAATTTGTCCGGTGGTAAATGATACATTTTTTGTTATTTTGTAATTTCATAATATATATATATATATTTTTTTTTTGCAGGTTCATCCATCGATTCGACGATTCTCGGTACCTTCGTCGAATCGGGATTTCGAGTCCAGATGTTTCGTAACACCAGTTAGGACCACAGTGGGTGAGTTTAAAAAATTTTTCACGGTTGAAACACGACCCTTGTCGTCGTCTCGGCTCACCTCGGCGCGTTCCAAATTTTCATTTCTTTCCTCGCTCGTTTTTTTCATCTTTTTTTTCATTCTGTGAGGTTTCCGGCAACCCTGGGCGTGTTCCGTAAATCTATTGCAGTTGTGAGTCGGCCGAGCTGGTGCTAGGGTTTTTCTCTAATAGAGAGGTGTGTGCCCGTAACGCGAGAACGTTTATTATATATCACCGGCACACGCGGTCTGGCAGTTCCGTCGTAATGCTCGACCGGCCAACTGTCCGGCAGACCTCACGATCGAAAATTTACACATTTTTCTTCACCGCATCCCAGTACGGTGTGTGAGAACACCCAAACTGTAAACGTACTCCCTCCAGCCCCTTTGCCCCACCCTTGGCCCGCAGCATACCCAGAAATATTATTTATTTGACGCATGTATCGCAAATAAATATTTAATTATCTCAAATAAATATTTCATTATTTCAAATAAATATTTAATTATTTCAAATAAATATTTAATTATTTCAAATAAATATTTAAATATATTTTGAAATTGGTACATTTCGAAGATTATTTACAATTCATATTGCTATTCCTATTGCCAACAAACCGTCGACCTAACTCCTTTAGCCCCTGATTCGCTTTTTCACTACTAGTTAGTTCATACATTTTTATTTATTTGTTTATTTATTTCAAATAGATATTGATTTCCGAGGTCAAATACATTTTCTTTCCGAATGCATCGGGCAATAAATACTATAACAGGTTCCCGTTGATCTCGTAGCTGGTGCACGAGGGTAAGTTTCCTCGGGCGTTGCGAATTCGCCGCGTGTCTCGGTACGCGCCTCGAACAAAATTCTTTTTCTCTCGGCGAGGGCATCGCGGGATGCTGGGAAAAACGAGAGATTCCCGACACGTGCAGCCTGATTCGGTTGACGCGTGCGAGGGTTGCCATAGAGATTCGCACGCGGGGCTGTGTAACTGTCTGGGTGTGCGCGCGGATAACCGTTCGGAGATAAATGTAATGTAACGTAACGAGGTAGGAGGCGCGACCCCGTCATCCCCATCGTGATACTCTGGCTGGTGTGCGAGATGGAGAGAACCGAGAGCGGGACACGGCGAGGCCGAGTCGACGGCACTCCATTGTGGGCGAACTAACCGACTCGGCCCAAACAATTTGTCTAAAAGAGATGCGCCCTGTCACCCCCTCCGAATGTAACGCTTACAATCGCAATAACCTTCTCGTTTCCCCACTGTCCCTGTCTCTTTCGACTCCGTGGGGGATTGTTCGCGCGGGCGAAAGTTCACCCTCTCGACTCTCGCTACCCCGTCGCATCGACCAGCTTTTATTTACGCATCCGTGTTTCTCGTTCCCGTGATATTCATGCTCCCCCCCCCCCCCCCCGCGCTTCTCGAACCACAAAACAGCCCTCGTCGACTCCGAGTATCATGCACACTGTATCATATGTGTATCGCCTATAATTCCCTAATTTCTCCGACGGCTTGATAAGTCAATCTCTCGCCGATTTAGCCAAAGTCGACAATGTGCTAAATTTTTAGTTACATTTTTTTACAATTTGACAGAGTTATGTCACGTAGAAAAAATATATGGGGCATACATGGACAATATATGTGCGATATATAAAATACATTTCTGCCGAAATTTTTGTATATTTTTTAAATATATTTTTGGTATATATTTCTGTAAATATTTATGTCCTTAAATGTGCTTTAATTTAAATCGATAATCTTATGCCAGAAGGGCATATCGGCTATGCTCATATACGGCCTGTATGCCCTTATGGAATTAAGTCACCGATATGCTTCATATATGGAGAATCACATGAAAACGCAGAATTCCATATGTTTAGAAAATATTTTTGGGCATCTATTTCTGGAGATTTTTTTTCTCAAGTATACATCAATTTGAATGTTCGATATATTTAATTAATCAATTTACAAAATCATAATTATTAAGCATACAAAAACGTCGAATTAAATATATTTCGAATATATTTTTGTTCTTAATATTTCCGCAAATATCCATAAATTTACATGCCTGATACGTCAATCATACAATAACGCCGAATTTAATGATAATTTTAATATATGTTATTTCTGTGGGGTTAAATGTAGGAGTTGAACGAGAGTACACTATGATCTCTAATGCCTCCGAATGGCAAACTCGCTGGACCAACCTTCGGTAGATTTACCGCCGTGATTCCGACTTGGCGCGTGATTCGACTAGCCCGGCCTCCCCTACCGAACCGTTAATGAGATGCAGGCAGGAAAGTTACTTGCGCCGTAACTGCTGCTGCATTTTTGCATCCTGCCGCGGTGGTTCTTTCGCGTGCTGGACTCACGGCCCAAGTGACGCAAGGTGGTTCGCGCCGGGCCCACACAGCAGCCATCCGAACCGAACCAGTCGAACGATTACCTCGCCCGATGACTACGCAACACAAAACAACACTGTACACGGTTGTTAAAGCAATCTGCCGTGTGGCACGAGGCCGTGACTCGACTACATTATTCTTTCGACATTTGAAGCTCCTTTCATTAAACGGGAATAATTCGTATATACCATTTTACTTCGTTTTTTTCCATCGACGAACAGCGAAGGGAGAGAAAGACGGTGGACACGATAATTTTTTAACTGAAGATAATGTTTTAATAATAAAATAATAATAAAAATTATCATAAAATGATGATAATTTTTTAAGGGCAAATAATTTAATAACCGTACTTTTCGTTTTCTTTTTCACGAAACCACACGGAAAGAAAGACGCATTAAGAATTCTGTGCTCTACCAGAAAAAATTCTGTGTACTCCCAGTATTTTTTCCGGCATGTCTGCTGGGTGTAGATTCATAAATGTTACTGGAATTATCCTACCTATAAAATGTATGTGAAAAAATGCGTATTTTTTCACATACTAATTTCACTGTTTTTCCAGTGATTGTGTTTTTTCGCACTTTACAATAAAAAATCCTATTCCTGCATTACGGGGCGCATAATATAACCATAATAACCAGCGTTAATATTTACATTCCGTGCGCGACCTACAGACAACTCATACCCAATTATCCTTGTCTGTAGTTACAGCTGCATTCAAGGAATACATTATCTCGCGAAATATTTAAACATCATACAACGCATTAAATGCACGGTGAATAGGGGTAGGCTCTCTCGTCGACAGGGCTACCAGCAGGGACGTCGATTATCGTAATGTCTCAATTCGACGATGTACCGACAATCGTGATGCGGAGGACGCGACACACGGAGAGGTCCCGCAGATTTTATTGCTCCGATGCATCTGCCGCGGTTTATTCACTGAAATTTATAGCTCTGACCCGTGTAATGTCTATCGAAGCGTCTAATGACTATCCGGAGCCTCCCCCCCCGGCCTCGTTGGCTCGAATCTCCGAAGATCACTCGAGCGTGATTACACCGAGTGATCGCCGGAGAGCAACATACAGCGGAGGGAGAGATAGATGCAGAGATCGTTATTTTGTATTCCGGGGCCAAAGCTCCCTAAGGCCAAAGCTCCCTAACACCGTGCCGAAACATACGGAAAACAAAGAGAAGTAAGCGAATACAATACACGACTCCTCACAACTAAATTGCATCACTATAAAAAGCTATACACAGAGAAAAAAAAATTGGTTGGATTAACCAAAAGTAGCGGTGACGTACGTTCAAAGTTGTCTTTTGGTTGGCGCAAATAAAGTTTTGTTAAACGATTATTTGCTTCAATTTATTCAAATTTTGTCGATCGAAACAAACATATTTGTTGGACCAACAAAATACACCTTTAAACGTATGTCACCGCAGCATATGCTTAATCCAACCATTTCATTTTCTCAGTGTACTCTATACTTTTATATAAAAGCCATAAAAAGGCAAAGGCAAAACATACCACGAGATGGAGAAAAGAAATGGAAAACAGAAAAGGGAATAGAACAGAATGAAGCAGAGATAGAGATGAAAAAAGTGGTGGCGCACGCGCCAACGCCGCCTAAATCGAGAAGACCAAGAGCTCAGGGACGCAAGCCGACAAGCAAAAACTCCCTAAAAGCCAGCTTAAAACCTGCCGGCGACCGCCACCTCGTATCGACTGGCAGAACGAGAGATACGGGGATGCCCCGAAGAGGACTTCGGGTCAACGACGGAGCAACGAATCCAGATTTGTCGGCCAGCTGTTGATTCCGGGTCGCGAGCTAATCCGATATCTTCGACTTAATCTACGAGACACGCGATGATGCTGTGTTGGGTCACGTGGCGCGGGGACGCCATCATGCACCATCCTCTCTCGCTTCTACTTTATCAGGGTCGTGGCCCCCTCCCTTGTGTTCTCCGATTATCGTTTCGCTGCCGAATTTGACACTGGCACGTCGAGCACGCGTCGCCACAGCGGGAAAACGCCGGATAGCACTTGACTCCACTTTGTCGAATGAACGAGCGCGCGCATAGGGGAGGACGGGGCAACATGGACAAGCTGTGAGAAGCCTTTCGGATTAGTCCGGCGCTTCGAACTCATTGTTAATTAACAAACACAAAATTAAATTCGTGATAAATATCGAGCACCCGCATGGAAAACTTGGAAATCGTGGAAATGTCAGGGAATTTTTGTGATCCATAAGGATTTTTTTTTAATCAATGGAAATTTCTTATTTTTTTAATAAAAAAAATCATTATTTTTTGATCGGCGTAAATGAAGTGTTGAAAATGGGAGTGCATTAAAGTCCAATAATATTGTACCATACACGAACGATGTGTAGATATTAGTTTTCCATCAACATTACATTAATCGTAGAGTTGTAAACATATGGTTTTGAATCCCGATTAATTCGTAACATTGTCGATCAGTAACTCGTATTGGAGTTACTATTTTTAATTTTAGGCAGGAAAAAAATATTTGCTGGGCGGGCAGTGAGGGACCTTTTTTTCAATGTTTTAGTTGATACCACAATCCGAAAAAAATTGCGTTTCGGGACAAAACGGGACAGCGTCACGAGAAATGATATTTAAAAAAATCATTCCGGTTTACGATTTACCCCATTCTGACAATCATGCACATAATATAATATCCAGAGTCCCCATTTAGCCCCATTTTTCCCGCATTCAAAATTTTCCGTAAAATTCAGCGTTGTCCCATTTTGCCCCGTTGTGTCCCACATACGACGGTGCGCTACTCCTCAATCGTTCGGTCGTTGCCCATCGAAACACGATGCCCCATTCGACACACGGCTCTAATTGGCTCTTCACGTTTAACTGCGCGGTTCCTTTCTCTGGCACGTGACGAGTTGGAAACTCGTTACAAGTTGTATTTCCTCACAGCTGCGATGCATCGGTCAGTCGAGCTATCGACGCAGATCCACCCGGTGAACTCTCGCACATTCGCTAACGATACTAACCCGTGCTTACGAAACATTTTGGGTTAATTCGAACCCGCCTTTCCTCGCTCTCTTTGCAGCCACAACAATTCGCCTCGCGAGCGTTTCCAATATCGACCTCGATCGGAATCGCCCGATCGTTTACAGAGTCTTTATTTTTTCTCTGTATTTATTTATCGTTTTTTTTTATCGAAAGCCACGCGAGACAACTGGCGCATCGCGGCAAAGAAAAGGCTGCGCGCACGCCATTTCGGCTCTCACAAGCGGTAGGAAAAGGGGATAAAAATTATTCTATTATTGTCGGAGAGAAAGGCGTCGCGAAGGGAGTTCGAGGGGGCTTCGCTTCTTTCTTCGAGGTAAATTCGTGGTTTTTTTTCGAGGCATGCGAGGAACAGGAGGACCCGGGGCACGCGTCTGCTGCTCACCACTTTCGTCAGCGACGCGTTCGATTTTTATTTTATGTTTTCACTCCCTTCCTCTTCCGCTGAGGTACCTCTCGGTACCTCAGCGTGCACTATCGCGTCACGTTCGACGCGAGAGAAAGCATCGGGGCTGTACGAAATTTTTGAGGGAACGGCGCGAAGAAAGAGAAGGGCCGCGCGCCAGGACGCGTATAGTTGTATTCCGCGTAAGCGTAATTTTGGGGTGTCAGTGCTGCGCACAGCAACACTTCCTGGCGGGCGGATAAGTGGGCTCGATTCAGAAGCGCCAACATATTTTTTTTGGCCCACCGTCGCGCGAGTGGGGAACTTTCGCGTGTCTCATTGTGTTTGGCGCAGGAATGACAAGTTAAAATGAAAAAAAAAAAAAATTGAAAAAAAGCATACAATAAAGGAACGGCCCCCGCAGAAGCTGCCGTGAAGTATCAGCCGGCCGCAGGATCGCTCGTTTCACCGCGGTTTACGGAGTCCCGGGCTCGTCGTCATGCCGCGGGACAATTCGCATAATACACACCGGAGGGAGACTTATTATTTCGGCCGTTAAGAAAATAAACATAAGGCAGGAGGAGCGGGGGGGAGAGGTGAGGAGAAGAAAAAGGAGAAAAGGGAAAAGAAGCACGCGAAGGAATGGCGGGATAAAGAATAACGACGAAGAAGTCGAAGAATTGAAGAAGTAACGGCGCGAGAACGAGAGAAAGCCGTAAGAATGCGGTGAAACGAAGCGAGAAAGATGGTGGAGCGAAGAGGACGGGAGGGGGGAGGCTCTCGCGGGTTGCACCGACGAAAATTATAGGCGAGCAGCCAAATGGCTTGAAAAATGCTTAACCACAAATCAAGGTGGTGCGCGAGGCGTGGGAGCCATCTGTCGCTTCGTCGCCGCGTTCGCGTCCTCTCCTCGTCCTTACCTCTCCGCCGCGGCGCGGCTTCCAGCCCGGAGGCGATATACTTCCAGCATTTACTTATCCGAACGCCTAATTACCTGCTGGCTCCGACTCCGCGCCTCTCCTCTCCCTCGGATTCTCGCCTCGGCTTCCACTTTGCTCTCGGCTAAATTTTCTCTGCCAACGCGGAAGAGTACGCAAGAACTATCTCTCCGTACCTTTGTGCAGCCTCGAACGTCCTCCCCCCCCCCCCCGCGGTCCAAGCCGTTTCATTTACTTCCCATTGTTACGATGTACTATAATTCTCTTCGTCCGATCTTTTTCTTTTACTTCTTTCATTTTAATTTAATTTTTTTTTTTTAATTTTATTGGTGTAAACGGGCAATGCCCTTTTTACAAACTTTTGTACATTTTCGAGTGCGTGTGTGGTGTGAACAATCGTGAATAAAAAATAGCTTAGTCTGGCACGATAAATACCCTTAAAACTGATTTAACTAAAGACGTGGTTGGAACAAGGCGGCCCGGAAAATAGTGCGAGGGACTCCAAATATAATCATAATAATAATATTTATTATGCTTTGTTTTTTTTCTTTTTACAAAAATAATATATAACAACATATAGTTAATTTGATTGAAAATAATTCATAAACCGTTCATAACTTCATTTAAATAACTATAAAAATGCAGTCTTTAATATTCGGCGCTTGAAGAGTGCAGTTCTTTGTTTAACTTGTTTATAAATTCTTTATGACTCCACACTTTCCTTATATTAGCTGGTAGCTTATTAAAACAGTTTATACCTATAAAATTGTAAGCTTTCCTTCCCACCTCTTCGTTCCTAGTGACTTGCTTAGCGCTAAACTTTGGGAATTTCTTGTCGTTCCTTCATAAAATCTTAATTCCTTATTCTTGACCAGTTGCATCACGGCCGTACTCTGGTTTATTTTTGCGATCAGTAGAATTTGTATTTTCTGGAATAGCATATTCGCAGAATAAAGTCTGTCTTTTTTTAAGTATTATTTTTAGAACGTTTCCGTGCAATGTTGATATTATTCTCATTAAATTCTCGCATGCTCCACCCCACGCTATTATCCCATACGTTGCAATTGACTGGAACAGATCGTAATATACCTTTATAACTAGTTTACTGCTTAGAATATTATTGAGTTTTTTAAAGGTAAAATGCAGGCTTCTAAGTTTATTTGTTATACCATAAACATGTTTTCCCCATCGTAGTTGTTGGTCGATTATAATACCTAGGTATTTTGTTGTATCAGTTTTCTTATATCTCTCCAATGTTTTTCACTAGGTTCGCTAACCCAATCGCACCCAGGAATGAGACTGCAGTGCTCGTAATTTTTTCATTTGATTAATATTCCCGGGAAACTATCCAGGATCACGAGAGTGAAATTGGCTCGAAACTTCGACTTCGGTTTCTCCCTCAACCCCCCGTTAACACGCTCGGGTGTCCGACGAGCGAAATGTGAATCGCCCCGTGACTCGTCGAGACTCCACCCTTGGCCTCCATCCCGCCGATTCCCTAAGTGTTTCTTAAATAAATTATTACGTTTCGGGCGTGCTCCCGGGTTCCTCAGGGAGCGGTGTCCACTCGACTGCCGTTCCCGCGCCGGAGGGTTTTTTTTCTCTCTATTAGCCTCCGAGACTCTAACACGATTTGACCGAGGATCATCTCACCCTTCCAATCCACAAGGATTTTATGTCGTCCGGCGGTTTCGTAGATCTGTCCCTTCCACTTTTATCTCCAAACTCTCACAACCCACCCCCCCCCCCCCCCCCGCCTACACTGCTCGACGTCGCCTTTATATTATACCGTAGCGCGGATATGGAAAAGCATTTTTGTTGATTCAACGAATTTCTGCCCGCGCGGTCGAGGATGTTGCCGGAGGTTGATGTCGGCCACTCGCCCCGTCATCCCCTTCGCCAGTTTACCAATATCAGCTCTGCCTCCCTCCGCGTATGTATTCCTCCCGGTTTCACTCCACATACCGTTCTCCACATGCTCCGTATGTACCGTGTCGTTCTCTTCCACGTTTTCCTGTGTGCGCCCGACGGAGGGTCCGCGTCCAATCGCGGAGCTCGCCTGGGCCGCCCGGAACGCCGCTACACACAGGCATGATTGCCCCTGAGCATAAACCGAGGAGCGGCCGGTAGCGTCCCGCTGCCAATAAAAATGGTGTCATCTGGGATGGCACGCACGTGCCTCGAGGCGATGTGCTCTCTTCTGCACCCTCCCGAATTTCTTTCCACCCTCCCGGCCCGGCCGACGGGCAGAGCGTCCAGCCGGCGAGGAAGAGCCTCGCCGATATTTATTGGCGCTGCTAAACGCGTGGGTTGCGCCCAATCGTCTTGCGATGGGATAACCCCGACGAAGGGTGAAGGAGGACAGTTTCCTCGTACTTTGGAGAAGCTCGCCGAAGTCCGCGCGACCGACGGGAGGGTCGGTCGCCGACACTGGAC
The DNA here is from genome assembly GCA_917499995.1 of Ichneumon xanthorius. Classification (NCBI taxonomy): domain Eukaryota; kingdom Metazoa; phylum Arthropoda; class Insecta; order Hymenoptera; family Ichneumonidae; genus Ichneumon; species Ichneumon xanthorius. Next base: position 18,964,664 of record OU824202.1, on the reverse strand, counting down.
CGGGAAAGGCACCGTACTGGGAGCGTATCGGCAACTCCGTAGGAGTGCGAGGACGCACCCCGGCGAACCACCCTCGTTGCACGAGGACCAAACTCTCCGCTCCATATATCTTGATTTCACGACCCTTCGCATGGGTATCAGGTTCCACACAAATCGGGAAACTGCTCTCGATCGGCGTAGGCCTCAGCCCGTCGTAATCCCGGCTCGGTCATGGGAAACAACCGGAGCGACTAAACTTCTGTGTCGCTCGACTCGTGTCTCCTTGTTATAGTCGAGAATCCGGGATATACGATAATCATTGGAAATTACTCACGCATCTGTGGAGCGACGGTGCGGTGTATGTTGGCGTATTGTGGCGTTTCGTCACGCTTTTGCCAGTTTCTGGTGTTTATCGGTTTGAGTTTGTAAATGCGGTGTGCGTGGGCGTTTCGGGGAAACGATAATGATTACGTTGAAACTCGGAGACTTTCACACGAGGGATTTTTTTTTTTTTTTTTTTTAGTGGCGAGGTTGAATGTAGATTTAACTGCACTTGTGCGTTACGGATCGGGATTGACGGCCGCACATCTGTCTCCGATACGTCCCGTAACTCACGATGCGGGGAAGAGTCACGAGTGTCGATTCAGGGCGCGATCGTCTCGTGGGACGATCGGCGCGTCCATGATATGGCGAGGAGCTCCAGTGACTTTTCCACGTATCTTCGGTTTCGCGAGCACTGCGAGCAATTTGTGGAATCGGGATGATTGAAAGTTTAGGAGACTCATGGGGCTTTCCGTGAGGCGCTACGGTGAAACTTGATAGGAACTCGATCCGAGCTTTCCCACAATCGGGATAGATTATCACCGTTTCGATATCGTTTTTGTTTTTGGCTTTTAGTCGAGTTTCTGTGACTTTGGTCGCGCTTTTTTTCGGTTTATAGGTTCTCTTTTAATTTGCATTCGAGAAGTGTCATGATTTCAATATACATAATTCATGTATATTGTCATGATGTAAGTGTCATGATTTCAATGTCATAATTAAGAAATAACGACAAAAAAATGATAAAAAAAAACAATTTTTAAAAATGGAAACTCATACATAGCTACACACTTTTCAAAATAAAAAAGTATCAAAATGAACGTTAACACAATCTTCCCACCCAAAACTAGATTCTTAACTTATATGAACTAAGAATACTTTATGTTTCGCGTGCATCCGCGTAAAGGAATGTAGTCGCGGTAAAAACTTTTTTTCAGGGAAATCGATTAATTGTTGACAGAAACAAAAGAACAAGAGAATTTTTTCCCACAATAAAATAGACATAGAAGCAACATTTCTATATCTAATTTTTATTTTTTATTTCAGCTGTCTTTTTTTCTAATAATATTCGTCACCTTCGCTATATCTTTTAATTTTTAACCGCGTAATTTTTTCTTCCTCGCTATGAATATCAAAGCGTCGCAGCGAGCCCCGGCAAGGCCCCGATTAACTAAAAACAAACCAAAGAAATTACTTCGATGATCTTCCTCGACGTTGCGGCGTGTTTCCATTCTCGTCGCAGCGTGCCGTTTTCGTTACGGAAGCCCGAATTAGCTTCGCATCCCGAATATTTGAGCAGGAAGTGTGCCGCATGCGGGATGACGTAAGATGGGCGTCGGGTGAATCGTAGCCGGGAGGTGCTGGGGTGTCGGGTTTGCAGCGAGAAGCCACGAGCTTTTCGTCGGGCGCGGCATCAAGTTGTTCGTACACCCGTTTCTGCTGTTGAGCTTGAAGCGGACCACACGCGGGCGCGGACACGCCTCGCTAGAGAACACGCCGGCTATTTAGCAGCCCTTAGGAGTGATTTAGTGGCGGGAAGAGAGACGGAGAGACCTCTGGGTATTACAGCCGGGGTTGTTGCAGCTCGGCGTAGCTTGTCGGATTCGTTGTAACACGAGGGAGCCGACCAGAAACCTGAGGGGTAGGAAAGTGGTGGCTTCGGGCGGCGTACACGCGGATACGGCTCTATGCTCCGCGTCCTCGGGGCGTCGGCGGTTTCTCTCTCTCTCCCGCTGATCCTCGGTCTCGCTCGCTCGCTCGCGGTTCGGGTGTTACGCACGTAGCCGTTTACGCCGGTCGTGAGACACCGGCCGTCCTGGGCCACCCACGGACGAGGGATGCCCCGCCGCCTCTGCTTTCGGCGGGCCACCCCTCGCGAGCTTCCCGACTCTGCGTCCGTCAGAGCGAGATGGAGAGCACCAGATCGACCGATTCTCGACCCTCGCCACCGCAAAGCCATCCCTCAATGATTATTTTATTCCACTTCTGCAACAATCCCCAGACACCCGAACTGTAGCCGAAATAGCTTATGATTGAGTCGAGAAGAAACTGAGGAAAAAAAGGGCGCAAAGTAATTTGCAGGCGCGCGGGGAGAAATAAAATTTGTTCGGACAGCGAGAAGTTTGTTATCGTGAGTAATTTGTTTGGGGAGGAGCGGGGGAAATGGGACTGTGGGACGGAACTCAATTTTCCAGTAATTTTTTGACCGGTCGGTGGGGCTAAAGGAGGTGGAAGATTCGAATGTATCGATGAGGTAAAATGTGGGATCGAGATAGGGAAAATTTGGGAATTTGCGTTTTGCCTCACTGTGCCATTTTATCCTGCTCTCCACCTACTTAATGTATAGGGATGACAACGTGATTTGGTGGGGCAGCAAATGTTTCACGCTAGCAGCACATTTTTTTGCTGCTGCAGCAAAATTTATTGCTGTCCCAACAACAAATAATTGACGAAACACAATTTTTTTATAGTCAACAAAACCAGTTTTCTCCATGTGGTTTTCTTATTTTTTTTACCGTTTTGCGCATAGTTTTTACACAAAATTCGTTGACCGACTTTGGCTTACTCAAAAGAGTAGAAATTTATCGCAATATTTATTGCAAAGAATCCTTAAGTCAAATTTTCGAAGAACCAATCGCATACTCGCTCACATCCGTGCGCTAAAAATCCGCCAGCTAAAAATCACATTTTCCAACGTTTTCGATCACTCTACAAGTACCCTGACACTAAAATCCCAAAATTTCCATTTTCTTCAAAAACACAGCCTCTTCCATAAAGCCGCAAAAAAGAAAGTAAAAAAAAAAGATAATCGTCAAAAAAAAAACTTGCAATTTTCAATTCCGCAGCAGATTGAGGCTCCTCGATCAATTCCATAATGCCCACTATTGATGAAGCAATAGAATCAAGTATTAAATATTCCTCGCAAATTTGTCGATGGGAGAGCGATGTACGCCGCATGGGAAGCGACCGCCGTCGTATTAAAAAAAAAAAAAAAAAAAAAAAGATTGAAAAAGATCAAGGATAGCGCGGTCGACTCGAGTGCAGGCGAGAGATGAGTGAGCGAGAGGCAGGGTGGAAGGCGAGGGGGGGGGGGGGGAGATGAAATGCCGCCGCGCTTCGGCAAATTGCTGCGCTCCTCAAGAGAGCGAGAACGCCGCAGAGTCTCTTCGTCTCGTTCTTTCACGGCAGCGAGAAGCCATACATCGCCATCGCTCGCGCGCACCCATTGCCATCGGTCGGAAATCAATTTACGAGCGTAATGCATAGGTATCCGACTAATTCCCCCGATCGGTGGGGCGAAGGGGCGGCAGGAACCGGTGGTGTTCCTTCGTGTGCGCGGCGCACGTACGCGAAGGTTCCGGGGGCGCGCATAAAAAAGGGTCGCCGATACCGGGTCCGCCTTTCTCCCAAGTCCATCTTGAATTTTCGGAATTCATACCCGATGTGCACCCGATATCTTCTCGCTCATTTGCGGCCGAACGGGACGAGAGATCGTCGCGATTCTCTTAACCAAGAGCGCGGCACGCAGCGCTCGTGCGTAAACGGACACACCGGACAGCCGTGAGAGCTTCCCGCTCGGCGTCGCGGCGTCCGGAGAGACACGTACGCGCGGGGCCACTGCGAGATTGCGAAGAGCATCCGACCGAGTTCATGAATAACGCGAACGTGAACTCGAGCGTGAGCAGTCGGAGAGCGGGCATCGAGAGGAGCGCGCAGCGCGCTTACACGGCTCGTTTTGCCAGCGCGTCGAGGGGGCCCCCGAGAACACCGAGGGGAGGGTGTCTACCTGGACGCCAGAAGAGTCTCCCAGCACCGCGCCGGAGAACGCCGCAGAAGTTCTTGCCGAAGGAGACGCTCCGGTCGTTCGGGCTCTCCGGCCTCCGAAGAGGATCTCGCCGACAAAGCCGAAGATTTCCCGGCTAATTACTAGGAGACTAATTGAATGCCGCTCTCCTCTCTCCGCCTCTCGTCCGTTCCTCCTCCTCTCTTTCCTGGGCCTTTCTCGCGATACTCCGCGTCTCCCGCCCCGCGAGCTCCTCGAAGCCACGCACTCGGGCCAAGCGTTCGCGGTTTATTCGCTTATATTTTTCCATCTCTCCTCTCATGGTTCTTTCTTGTTCTTCTTCTTCTTCTTCTTCGTTGTAACAGCGCGAAACTTCGGACGAAGCACGCGCTTCCGCCGCGTTCCCGGGCGTCTCTCTCGCTCGTCTCGCGACTCATTCATATTCATACGGTCGGTAATGGTCTGGCCCGAACGCCGCCGGCACGCACACTTCTTGCGCACGTTCCCGCTACCGCGACCATGCGCGCAAGCCGTTTTGTCTCTCGGCATCGGCGACGCGAAGCGGCTTCGGAGTTTTCGAAACTACGGGGATTATGAGGGAATCCTGTGGGGAATACTGTGGGTGAAATCCCGTCGAGATCGCACGCTGGCGTTAAACGACGCGAGGAAAATTCGGTCAGTGGGCATTCCGAAACGCAGGTGCCAAAGAGCCGATAATCCGATGTTTTCCTCCTCTCAGGGCTACGAGGCAAACTTAATCCGGTCTGAGGTGTGACTCGGCAGACTTCGACGTTTATCCTTTCGGCGCGAGTCCAAACAGTATTTTCCATTGAGGGGGCTCTGCGAAGATTCGTGGCGAATCTTCTACCGGTCGGACGCCGTGACAGGGAAGATCTGACGTCCGGAAAATCGGTTGGAAAACGAGTATGACACGCCCTCCTGGAACGATTTACCGGGGAAAGGTGGATGGGAGCGGGGGCGGCGGGACGAGGTTAGTGGCGAGGAGATGTTTGGGTGAAGGCGAAATCACGGGGGTTCCGTCATCCTAAGTTGGACGCGTACACGGGGTCCGATATACCTACAACACGGAGTGAGAGACACACTGAACGGCAGCCTCGGGGCGTCGGAAGACACTGGGAGTTTTCCGTCGGGATGAAACGTTCTGTAGGGTAGAACCGGGCTAGTCGGAACATGGGGCAAGTTGGAATGGAGTAAGCCTGGTGGAAGTTGCACGCAGGACCGGTGCTCGCCGACGCTGGGCGACCACCGGCCGACGCTGTGCCGATACTGGTCCTGTGTGGTTTCCCTAGCGGTCTCCCACTGGGGAAAAAGGTATGCAGAAAATTGTAATAAATGAGGAAACCATGTGCAAATTACTTTGGACCTTTTTTTAAGTTGTTTACTTATTTTTTTACCGATTTTTTTACATTTGTTTTACTTAGTTTTTTACTGCTCTACCGGTAATAGCTCCGGTGTATGGCTTTCAAAAACGCGAATATTTTTTTGTGTCACGATATTTCACGATGATTTTATTGCGTCTGTTGTGATGTACGAACTAAAAAAAATTCAAAATTTCATTTCATAATGTCAAAATTTGCATGAAAATAAAGCTTCCTCTATGAGAAGCAAAAGGTAAACAGGTAAAATTGTACGCAGAGAGTATGGTAGTCTGAGGAATTAGAGTGCATACTATGATCAGCAATTCCTGATAGTACCGTACTCACTGCGCCGAGTAGAGCGGAGCAAAATGGGACAGTGGAGCAAAACGGGATAATGGGGCAAAACGCAATTTTCCAACTTTTAGATGGTGGAGGGCAAAACGGAGTTGAAAATCCGGATATACCGTTAGGACAAAATAGGTCTTCCAAAAATGATTAGAAAATTGCGTTTTGCCCCCACTGTCCCATTTTGCCCCACTCTCCCCGATCTTCTTTTTACGGCAACCATTTCAACATACCCCGTGTTCCGACTAACCCCGATCTACCCTACCGTACACACGCTGTGCGCCGCTGTCGATGCGCTAACGCGCCGTGAAGTTACCCATGAAAAGCCCATTTTCGGGATATTGACTCTCGAATAGAGATCGTCGGGGTTCCTCCGTACCCGGAGCATCCCGAGGCTGTTGCTTTCCCCGTCGGTCCAACTCCTGCGGGAGGCCCCGTGGAGCCCGAGAGCCGAGCGACACGGAGTTTCGACATTCGGGAAAAATCGTGCTGGATGGAGTCGGCTGCAGGGTGAAAAAAAAAGAGAGCCGGGCAAGGCTACAGGAGTGTATTGGAGCCACGAAGTGACGGAGGGAACGCGGGGCACACAGGGCTTGTCCTCTCCCATTTAACGTCGAGTTAACGGTTCGTTACTGAATAGATCCCGTCGGAGAGGTGGTCTTTTATTTTTATTGAAAAGATGTTTGGCCTTCGGTTCGACACAGCGAAAATCGTGCTGCGAGCTCGGGGGGGCTGGATTCTGCTCGGCGTCCACGGGTACCATGGGACCATCGTGGTGCGCGCGGGGTCGCCCGGTTCTCCCGCCCTCGGGAGCGCGTCGGGCCCGTCTCGTTTCACGACGGTCCGGGGACGCGTGACGAATCATGGGGTAGTTTTTGTCGCGGTGACCGCAGCGGAGAGTCAACACTCGACCCAGCGGGTGACTCGACCGAACCAAGTTTACGCCACACTGCGGGGATCCTCGTTTTACCGGATCGCCGTACGATGTGTAACGCTGGCGAAAGTTTCCGAACCGCATTTCCGATGTTTTCCTCTTTCGCGCTTCCAAAGTACAGGAAATGTCGGGCTCTCTGTTGAAGTACGATGAAGAGAGTGAAATTCAGGCGTGAAAGCGTCCTCAGGAGGATGATGTCAGGTCGGATGGAAACGCATCGCGTGCACCAACAATCCGGATCACCGGATGTAAATCGCAACGGGCGCGGAAATGCCTCGATAACCATCGGGATACTTTGCATTGATTGGCAGTTTTACGATGCTGCGAGTCAATACCGTAAGTCCGATTCCACGGTGCTGATCACGGGCCCAGAGATCATCGGCGAAGACGGATAGTCGCAAAGTGCTGCCGGGCCGAAGCTTGTTCCCCCGGATTCTGATCTACAAGGTACACCCAGAAACATAATTTATTTGACGGCCACCGTTTGTTTGGTTTAAGTAAAATATTAATTTGATTTAAATAAATATTTATTTCATTCAAGTAACTATTTACTTAATTTAAATAAATATTTATTTAAATGAAATAAATATTTTACTTAAACCAAATAAACGGTGGCCGTCAAATATATTATTTTTCACGGTGTAGTAGAGCGATGACTCTGAAGATAGCGTGACATCAACTTTCATCTTTGGCAAGTCCCTGTCAATGCTTTAGGAAGAAATAAAAATGATTCGACCGAGCCAAGTTTACGCCACATTGCTGGTGTGGTTTTTTTTTCGTGATTTTCATGTAAACATGTTCAGTATGTTCCAAAACGGCGAAAAATTACACTGTAGGATGTGCAACGCACACGAAAGTCTCGTCTGCGAACCGCGTTTGGGATGTTTTCCTTTTTCGGCGTACGAATTAGGGGAAATGTCGAGCTCCTTACTCAAAGTCCGATGACGAGAGAAAAATTGATGCGTGAAAATCCTTGAACGGAGGATGATGTCAGGTCGGATAGAAACGCATCGCGTGCACCAACAATCCGGACCATCAGATGTAAATCGCAACGGGCGCGGAGTTCCTTGATCTCATCGGGATACTTTGCATTGATCGGCGGTTTTACGATGCTACGAGTGAATACCGTACGTCCAATTCCACGGTGCTCATCACGGGTCCAGAGATCATCCACGAAGTCGGATAGTCGCAGAGTGGAGCATTCTAATTTACAACGTAGTAGAGCGATGACTCTGAAGACAGCATGACATCAACTTTCATCTTTGGCAGGTCTCTGTCGATGCACTGCTTTGGGAAGAAAAAAAATGCTTCACTTTTATAATTTTATTTATTTATTTATTTATTATTCACGGGTCGAACCCTTTTTACATTATTTACATTTTCTGAACTTGCACACATGTTTGAGCATCATAGTTATAGAATCGCAACAATTTCGATAATTTCATGCGGGCAGTGAGTGTTGTTAACATAAGTTTGAGTCTTGCTATACACATGCTATACAAGCCCTAATTAAACTTTTTGCGATGGAAAACCCAGCCGTTATAACTGGATGAAATTTAGTCTCATGCAGGGTCATAAGCGGCGACGCAAGTGAGTCAATTGCTTGAATACAGTGCATCAGCGAGATACACGAGAAAAGCCCATTTCAAGCGAGTTTATCCGTGATTTATACTTTTCTCACTCGCTACTCGAGACGATCTCTCACACGCGACCATAATTTCCAATTTTCCACTCATCCGTCTGTACATACGCATATACATATATATTCCATTTATACATATGTGTATGCACATATGTATAGTGCACTCAACGATCTATAGAGGAGCGCGACGAGTTAACAATGACGGCTCATTATCCCTCTCGTAGATCTCGCGCCTCCGGACCCAGTACCGTCGATCTCGACACTATCCGGACGCGTGAAAAACCAACCGTGAAGAAATAAAAGTCACGGATTACGAGTATACGATTATTCGTGAGAGACGCAAGCGGGGAGTGCGGCGACCGCAGGTATAATATCGAGTCCGACGACGCTATCCGAGAATATCGTCGAGAGACGCGAGAGGGAAAGCATCGCACAGTGGATGAGCTTCGGCAGGGGGTGAGATTACGTCACAGAGACCGTAAACAGCGGGGCCGCAAGATAAAAACCGAGAATTTATGGTGAAAATATTTGTGCGCATTCCCCGCATCGTTCGAAAGGGCCCCGAAGGTGACCCGCCCGCGGTCTGTCCGGACTCCGAAGGCACGCACGGAGCCAGCGACGAGGCGAGAGAGTGACAAAGAGAAAGGAAAAAAAAAACGAAAAAAAAATATGAAGAAGGAAGAAAGAGGAAAAAAAGCAACGAGCTAAGGAGCTAGTTTAGTCGCTCGACGAGTGCGAGGGTGGCTCGGCATTGACAGTTTTGTTGAAAGTTGAGGTCATAAATCCCTTGTACATTGTTGGACTTTCAAGAGGAAACCCGCAATGCCATTGTGACACGCCTTACGGACTGCTGTAAATAATAAGCCCCCTTTTTCGTCTCCCCACTATGATCCTTCTCTCGCTGCCCCCCCCCCCCCCGCGCCCCCACTCCGTCATGAGTTTCATTCCGACTGTATCTCTTCGAACCTCGCGACATCCTTTCCTCCGGCTCTCCTCCTCGACCGCCGTTTCGACCCGCTGACTCGGTGCCGTGCGATACTATTTTTGTACGTCGCGTCGTCTCCGCGAAAAGCGCTTTTCCCCTGAAATTCACTTCTCCCGTGCCGTAGCAAGCACCGAAGGAGTTAGGGGAAAAAATGTAGGGTAGAGCGGGGCAAAATGGGGCAGCGGGGCAAAACGGGGCAATCTGGTAAAACAACATTTTCTAATAATTTTTGAATCGAACCGCGGAGCAAAACGGCTCGGAAAATCCTGACGTATCGACGGGGCGAACGCGGGCATCCAAAAATTATTGGAAAGTTTAGTTTTACCGATTGCCCCGTTTTGTCCCGCTGCCCCATTTTGCCCCGCTCTACCCTATAGGGGGGAGCGGGGCAAAATGGGGCAATGGGGCAAAACGGGATTTTTGGGCAAAACTAAATTTTCCAATCATTTTTGGATCGGACAAGGTGGCAAAACTGGGCAGAAAAGCCTGATGTATCCGATAGGGCGAATTCGGGCATCCAAAAATTATTGGAAAATGACGTTTTCCCCAAAAACCCCGTTTTGCCCCGTTGCCCCATTTTGCCCCGCTCTACCCTATATAAAAAAAAAACAAAACAAAGGGTAAAGTGACTTGGCATGATTCCCACAATACGAGTTTCCAGACCGCCGCCACCCACGCGCCGTCGGCCGTCTCTCTCCCGCTTCCTAATTGATCGCACCTAATTAACAGCGTCGCGACGCCGAGCCCGTCCGGACTCTTACGGCCGGGGGCCTTTCCGCGGCGTGTCAACCGGCCGAGAAAAGAAACGCGATGAGAAACGAGTAGGTGGAAGCGGAGGTGGACGAAGCGGAGCCCTGGCCTCTGCTTAGGTGCGAATGCGCCGCGAAGATTCGATGAAATCCAAAGAGTTCGCGGCGGCGGACGGCGCTGCGTCGCTGAGATGCGGAGACGCTCGCGATGAGTAGTCGCTCGCGAAACTCGCGCCCGTTTCGCCTCTCGGCCGGGCGTAATTGGACGCATTTCACGCTTCCTTTTGCCTACTGCATCGCAGGCTCCCCCGGTGTCCCGAGAGCCGTTTTGAGAGGGGCGTCGGTGAATCTGTCGCGAACGTGGGCGTCGAGATGCCTGACGCCCCCCCTTCCCCCCTCTCAATCTTGTAACTCGCAGACGAGCCACCCGGAGGGCGACCTGCTGGCAAGCGTACGCGGTTTTTTCGCTGTAAAATTCGTCGTGGCCACACACGTTATTTTTTTTTTTTTTCACGAATATTTTTATTATTTCCCTTTCTTTTCGCATCTCGCCGGGATTTTTCGTCCCTCGTTCCATCTCTTCCGTGCTCGAGCTTCCCCCCTCCCCCTCTCCCTCCCCTCTTCCCTCCCCCGCTTACCACCACCATCGCGAGGCTCGCTCCTACTTACTGATATTTATTGCACCCAGAAATGTGTACGGTACTCATAAATCTCCGCATTCACACGGGCTTTCTAATTTACATATACCCCGGCTCACCCTCTCGCTCTGCATCTCTGGATCTCTCCGGCTCCGCGTCCTCTCGCCGTGTGACAACGATGTTTCGGAGTCGATCCTATCGTTGTCGTTCCACGTTTTCCATTATACGGAGTATAATCCGTATCCGCGCATACCGTCTGTACTGACTCATCGAGAATCGGTAAAATTTAATCGTCTCGCTGCCCGGTCGCCTGGTAGCATTTTTTTGAGCCTTAGGTCGCGGCTCGTTTGGGCCTCGTCGGGTCTTCTCCAGGCTCCATCGAGATCTTGCTTAACGCTCTGTAAATTGCAAGCGGTATTGGTGCTTGATCGCACCCACTTTTTTCTGCCACAAATTGAGTTTTATCGAATGAACGTAAGTGCTGTGTGGACCAATTGCATAGCTGATCGTTGATTCGAGGGCAACGGCGACGAATCGCGGTTAGGTTCTTCAGCGTCTCGCGTAAGGATCTTAAAATTGTACCTGGAATTGCTCGAGTATTGAGGTTCGATCTTGCTCATTACATTTTTTTTTTCACCTAAGATCGAGTCTTATCGGATGAACATAAACGTGGTATCAGGGTCAGGGCCTAATGCTCTAAAGATTGTACCAGGAATTGGGCGCGTTATTGATGCTCCATCTTTCGGATTAAAAAAAAAACAATTACCGCAAACATCGCTTTTTACCGAATGAACGTAAGCGCGGTATGGACCAATTACATAGGTGATCGTTGGTCCGAGGGCGACGGCAACGAATCACGCTTATTTTTTCAGGGTTTCACATAACGTTCTAAAAACTGTACCAGGAATTAGTGGCGTTATCGATGCTCGATCTTACTCATAAAAAAAAAAAATTATTCCAAAGATCGCTCTTTATCGAATGAATGTAAGCCCAGTATGGACCAATTACATATGCGATCGTTGTTCCCAGGGCAACGGCGACAAATCGCGCTTGCGTTCTTCAGGGTCTCGCCTAACGCTCTAAAAATTGCACCATGAATTGGTCGCGTTATTGATGCTCGATCTTACTTATTAAAAAACGAAAAACAATTACTCCAAAGATCGCTTTTTCTCGAATGAACGTAAACGCGATATGGACCAATTACATAGATGATCGTTGGTTCGAGGTCATCGGCGACGAATCGCCCTTACTTTTTCAGGGTCTCGCGTAACGCTCTAAAAATTGCTCCAGAAATTGCTCGCATTATTGGTGCTCGATATTATTCACCAACAAAATTTTTTTGCACCTAAGATCGCGTCTTATCGTATGAACGTAAGCCCAGTATGGACCAATTACATATGCGATCGTTGTTCCCAGGGCAACGGCGACGAATCGCACGGGGGGGAATGCGCAAGATCGGCTGGCCGGTGGACCACCGTGTAGGGCCTCCGGCGTACAGGAACGCGGGCCAAGATCAACGCGGCAATTTATATTTCACACCGCAGGCGCCGTGATAAATCGGTGAAAAATCAAGGGTTCCCTCGAGCGGGCTCGTCCGGCTCTCTCGCCGGTACGGGGAAGAGCAAGAAGAAAAAGTCTCTCTCGATTCCGTGTAAAACTCGCACGCGTACCTGCTGCGCTTCTCGCATGTCTATGCGCCTCTCATTTTTCCTTTCCGAGAGTGGGCGCCAATGACGCGACGCTGCCCACACATTTTTCAGCGAATCTATAGCGCGGGAGGGAGACGCCGAGGCGAAAGCGAAAGAGATAGCTATTACAACGTATAACGCGATGCAGCCGCGGCAGGAACGGCAGCAGGACCGAAACGAGGCGTGAGAAATCATTACGGTCCGCTCTCCCTCCGTCTTCGTTGATGATGGAAGGTGAGAAGGCCGTAGAACCGTTAACGACTCTCCACGACCCTCGAGTAATATCGCGGCCAGATACATATAATACCACTGCCACAGACGGAGAGAGAGAGAGAGCCACTTGTTCAGGCTCCGTCCTCACTTTTTTCATCTTTTTTCTTCATTTCCTCCGAGACTTTCTTGGAGTACCCCGAAGTACCGGTGTACTTTGACTCGCGCAGGTCGCACAGGTGCCTCTCATCGGGCATTATAATCGGTGCCTATTAACTCGCGACGAGCATAAGGATATAATAGAGGCAGGACGCGTACATGCGAGGGATCGAGGGGGCCGAAACGCGGAGAAAAGTTGCTCCCCCAATCTCATCGTCGTCCTCGCGCCGATGCTGCCGTTGCTGCCGTTGCTGCTGGATAAGAGAGGGGCGGAGGCCTTTCTGAGCGGCGGAATAAGAGAGAAGAGGTCCGGGGGGGCCTCGGTGCATCTTCCGAGAGAGCCTCGTAAAATGGAAATCAATTACATCTACACTTAACCACTTAAACTGGTTTCGCCACGGTCCTAAAGCGCGCTCGCGCTTTCGCCCGCGCGCGCGCGCTCTCATCTCTCGGAGTTCTCGCGGTATGCTGCTCCGTCGGTAATGCGAGAGAGACGGCGACGAGGGGACGGGGGCGAGAGGGACGGAGAGAGATCACATGACGAGGGAAGAAGAGGATATACGCCTCGGCGTGTATCCGTTGCAGAGGTGTATGGAGGCGCTCTCTGCCCCTTATAGCAGCCGGTGAGCACCGCTGGAGGCTCTCTCGAGACTCTCTGCGGCGAGCCGCAGATCATTCGTATCAACATAATTACAAGCTCGGGAGCCGCCTCTCTGTTTCTCTCACCTCGCTCCACCCATCACAACATTGCACGGCCAGTTTTCGATATACGCTGTGTAACGTATACGCTGCGAAAGACCCGCAACGGCGGTCCATGCGAGTGATTTCGGACACTCCTGCTGAGAGATCATCGCCTCGCGACGAGAGCATCTACACGCCCGATGAGAGCGGCCTGCGTCACGAAGACTGTCACTGTTGACCGGATACTTTTAACGTACTCCTTGGTTCTCGCTGGAAGGGTCGGCGGGAAGTTCTTTTTTATTTTGGGGGAAAAAATGTACTTTATTTTTTTGATTTTCTGACCATTTTTCGTAGCGAATTTAAAGGCGTGTTGAGGAAGAGATTCATAAAAATTTCAAAGATTGAATTTAAAAAAAAATTACTAGAATCAATTGAATGTTTTTTTCTAATACTCCATTGTATATTTTGTACGAGAGACACAATTTAGTGAAACCTACTTGAAAATCTTCGAATGCGGGCGAAATAATTTCAATCTTGTTTAAATGAATCATATCTCCGTATCAATGATGGAAAATGGGAAAAAAATATTATTGTTGTCTATTGGAAAAAAATGTTTCACTGATCTTAGTAATTTTTTTTCTCGGTGTAGCTTGAAAACCGGTATGAAAAAGATACTTTTCTTGCCCGACCCATTTTGAAAAGAGTGCCAATGAGGATAGCGAAAAAAAATATGTACAAGGTAGAAGAGAGCGGGGCATTTTGCCCCGCTCTCCCCTACCCTCGAAATATTCTGAGAAAACTTAAATAATTAATGAATTTAAAAAAAATTAAAAATTCGGCCACATGTTCCACGAATCCGACCGCAGTATTGGCGCAGATTGAAGCTCAAGATGGTTAATCTTAAAATAAAAAACGAATTTTCTCTTACGACGTGGTAGGTTCTCCGTTCGATTTACTTCCTCGAGCGTGGTACAAATCGCACTCACCACCACCGCCACCATCCAAAAGTTATCGGATAATTGCGTTTTACCCCATTATCCCGTTTTGCCCCACGGTCCCATTTTGCCCCACTCCTCCCTACGCGCGTAATTTTTTGAAAAAACTTGTAATGAAACAAAAAAAATCGATGACACGTTCCACGAATCCGACCACAGTATTGGCCCAGAGTGAAGCTCAAGATGGTTAATCTTCAAAAAAAAAAACAAATTTTCTCTTACGACGTGGTAGGTGCATCGCCCCGTTCGATTTACCTCCTCGAGCGTGGTACAAATCGCTGCGGCACAGGTATGCAATAATCCGACGAGCGGTCAGCGTCGTCCGTGCGTCCCGGCGCGGACGTGTGCTCCCGGGGTTCGGGGCCTCTCCGACAAAACCCGCCACGGCGTTAACAGCAGCCAACGTTCGCGGACCGGGGTCGAGGCGTTAGTCACGCTAAGAGCAGAGAGAAAGGAGGTGAGAGAGGGGCCGAGCTTTAAAAAATGCTGCTGCATCTAAAAATAATTGCGCGCTGACAGGGCGTGAAATGAATTTATTTAATTTCAGATAGGTATAACAGAATTACACGGCAGTTGAAGGTGCGATGAAGCTTGGGTGGCGCGGAGCGCGCCGGTGGTGCCGTTCAGGATGGGGAGGAGGAACGCGAAAGGGGTGAGAAAGCGGGGGAGTAGCTTTGTTGGAAAGAGATCCGAGTCGAGGCCTCCGAAACCGTAGCGGAGTTTATTTCTCTCGCTCCGGGTCAGTCCCTCCCGACTCGTCTTCCAGCCGGTGGCAACGTAATTTTCGGACCTTCGGGTATCGCCGAGGCTGCAGAAAGAAGCGGCGTTTCGCCGATCGAAAGCCAGGCGGAAAAATGCCTTGGTAGAAATGAGACACAGGACCGGTACTGGCCGAGGCTGGGCGAAGACCGGCCGATACTGTGTGGCGCTTCCTCTATTGGGAGAAAACTGAGTGGCTGAGGCGAATAAACTCTTCTTCGGCTCTGAATTAGTTTTGTGCATTACGTTTAAGGTAGTCCTTGCGAATGGTGTTCATTTCGCATAAGTTTTAGAGGAACAAGAGGGAATTGCAAACACTTCTGGATGGTATAAAAATAGTTAGTGGTGCTGAAAAGATTAATTTTTCATTATAATAATTCCAAAATGTTATTAACAAATTGATGAAAAATAAAATTGTTCAACAAATCTACCGGAAACCCAACTCTTTCTTTTAATGAAAATGATTCGTTCAGTTTTCCGAATACGCATGAATTTTTTCATATTTTTAAATTTTCTTTGAATTTTTTTTATATGGGAAAAACGTGTCGAAAATCTCAAAATTTTGAGTAAATTTAAAAATCTGAAAGAATTCATGCCTATTCAGAAAAACGAACGAATCATTTTCATTAAAAGAAAGAGTTGAGTTTCCGGTAGGTTTGTTGAACAGTTTTATGTTTCATCAATTTGTTAATAACATTTTGGAATTATTATTATGAAAAATTAATCTTTTCAGCACCTCTAATATACTTGATTTGCACCATCGATAAGTGTTTGCAATTCTCTCTTATTTCTCTGAAACTTATGCGAAGTGAACACTATTCGCAAGGACTACCCCAATAACGCACGAGGCATAGAACCGTATCGGGATGTCGGATTATTGAGGAAGAGCTAGGTTGCAAGAACGACTGAACGATTGATTAATTAAAATCCATTTATTTCTTTGCCTCGTCTTATCGTGTTCCTGTGTGTGTATGTGTGTGTATGTCTGTCAGTCTGTACGCTACATTCCTAAATACGACTGCGCATCGCTACAGTTACACGACGTTTTGTTATTTTAGTATGTACAAATTCTTCTGGTCACGCGTCTACGGGAGAGACGAGCCGATCTATAATATAATACTATCGTGGTATGGTACAGCTCCGCTGGAGCGAAGAATGAAAGAGGGTTTTCGGATCGGACGCGGTTCCCGAATTGCGATATCAACGAGGGGGTGCAGCATTTATCGGCGGGACCGAGAAGCCTTGTCCCACGTTCAAGCAGCAACGATATCGACGGGATTTCTTTTTAACGACGATATGATTGAATTTTTTTTTTTTTTTTGCGACAACTGATAACCAATTTTTTTCCTCTCAAACCCACGTCCACCGATCCCGCATCGCCGATCCGATAGCTATCGTCGCTGAGTACAAACATCGATACCCGTACGCACTTATACTCGATCATCCAAGTATATTTACATCGTCGTCATCGACGAACAGTAAAATAATCATCATTCACGCGCTCCCGAAACACTCATACGTTTCCGCGAAAAAATCACTTATACATCGGAAAAAAAAAAAAAAAAACCTCACTGTACACTATACATCTACTTACATCATACACGACCCGCCTGGTAATCGCGGGTTACAATAAGTACCATTTTGTTTTTTTTTTTCTTCATCGTTACTACAATTATAGGTATTACGACTATTACAACGAATCCTATTATCGTCGTTATAATCTCACGTTCACCGATTACAACGAGAATAGTTCTTTGGCTCTTTAATATAATAATTAAACAATAATAATAATAATAATAATAATAATAATAATAATAATAATAATAATAATAACAACAACGATTTGTCACAGCGCACGGGTCCGTGAGATATTTTATCGCGAATCCCGCCGAGAGTGACTTCGAACGAATGTTGAGTCACTGGTAAATGAATAACCGTGTAGCATAGGAGTGCCATTGAAGGTGTGATGGTCCTTGCGTACGGGGTTTCCGGTCGCAGCTCCTCGCGCCCGACGGCGTCGGTTAGCGTGGAAAATCGCTAATTGGGGGTCGCGGGCCGTGCGCGTATAGGCGGCGGGGGCGTCGAGGTCGGCGTCGGGTACGGCGCGTATCTGACCGCGCCGGCCGAGACGGAAGAGGGTGACGAGCGTCGGGAGATCATGGCGACGGGCGCCGGTTGCCAGGACCACGACAATCCCGGGTACGGAAAGCCGGTCGGGGGTGCGGGCGAGTACGGCGACGGTGTTCCGCCCCGGCTGCCGTAGAGGAGAGCGGCGGCGGCGCTGGTCGGCGACGTGAGCCACGGTGAGAGCGGATGGGCCGGATGCTGCTGACCCGGACCGGCGTTGCTGTCGTGCTGCTGAAGAGCCGCGGCGGCCGCGGCGGGCGAAGTCATCGCCAGGTGCTCGTACAGTCTCACCGGCGGAACTCCGCATCGCAACTGCTGCTCCATCAGCTCCATCGGATCTCTGCAACAGGCGATAACAACAATACATTAGACATCGATCAATCTCGGGCAACGCATCGCTGCTTATTTAATTTGCAGTAATGGATCGCGTCTCGGACTCCTCTCACGCCGGGATTCGTTGGTTTTATGGCGCGGCTCCTCGGGCGTCGCGCTCGTTTATTAACGGATAATGCGAAACGTTTCTGATAAGGCGACTTAATTAATGATCCTCGGCGAGGACAAAGGCGCAGCGGCGCGTGCGCGCGTTACGAGAGCGTCGTGCGCGGAGACTTCCGGGAGCCGAACCCCGCGGCGGCCTCGACTGCGCTGCCCCGGCGGGCGAACTCTGGCGCCGCGTGATGAATGATCACGTGAGCCGACCAGCCACGCTTAATTAGCCTCAATCAGGATTCGATTGTTAATCGATTTGACGCTTGATTGTAATCGACGGAAGGGGGGGGGGTGAGGGGTGCTCGTAGGATACGCGTTATCCACGGGTGTAGACAAAAGGCGCGGAGACTCAAACGATTGGGACATCACTTGGCGTGAATTCTGCGAGACGTGTTTTCTCCGCGTCTGACAAAGTCCCCTCGCTAATGAAGCCTCGTCATTTCCTACTTTCGAAGTTGATCCCGAGACGGCGATAATTCGAGTGGAAATTATATTCACTGGCCGCGCTGTGCAATGCGCATGCGCGTTAGGGGAGACCGGGGAAAAATGGCACAGCGGGGCAAAATGGGACAGTGAGGGCAAAACTCAATTTTCCAATAATCTTTTGACGCCCCATCTTGTCCCAACGATATATCCAGATTTTTCAAACCCGTTTTGCCCCACGTACCATCATCACCACCGTCCCAAAGCTATTGGAGAATTGCGTTTTGTCTCGTTCTCCCATTTTGCCCCGGTGTGTCATTTTGCCCCGCTCTCCTCTATTTTCATGAGAGTCTCGATCCGAGGCTCGCTCGCGCGCGGATGAAGTGCAGCTGGACGTCGAGAAGCGGAAAGCTTGAGGAATTACCGGGTCGAGAGAAGTGCCAGTGGAGTCGAGCGCGGAGGGCTCGTGTTTCCTCTCGGACGGATCACTCGTGCTGGCTTGAATATACAGTCTCTCCTCGCGCATTGGATGTTCACGGCCTATCATCCACCCGCCGTTCTCCGAATTAACTCCTCGCGTCATGCGATACGGGGAGTCGAATTTTCGATACCAAAATAAGAGCTTTATTCCGCATCGGGCCGACGTCGCGGTGCGTCCGCGCCGAGGGACGGCGCGGATTGGGCCGGGATGAAGAGTTGCTTTTTGGTGTGTATAAAAAAAAAATAAAGAGAAGATGGAAAAGGAGACCCCGCGCGGATAGTCCCGGTCAGAGGGAGCGAGGAGGAAGCTTGAGGAATAAAAATAATAATAAAAAAAAATTGAAAGAGGTGCGTATTCGAGAGGAGGCGAACAATGGATCTGGTGTGCTGCCGTGGAGTTGCCCGCGTCTCGGTTACCGCTCGGCTATACTGCTTAGCACGTAACTCGATAGCCCGGCAGCTCTCGAGGTAACTCTCTCTCCTCGGCCCTCCGCACACTGCTTTGATCCCCCGTGTATGCATACGCGCAATCCCCGGTACGGACCTTCGCGTACGCGCTCCGGTCCCTTCGGTCGGCCGGTTGCACACGAGGAGGTGCGAGGAAACGGAGATGGAGAGTCGCACGACGGTTACCGGTACGTCGACGACGACGACGACGACGCGGCCGCACAGCTTCGCGGCTGCTCCTCCGGAGGAGGAAGAGGGAAAAGGGAAAGAGAAAGGGATTAGGGGGCCCCGGGCTAATCGCCGTCCGCTCTCGGACGTGCCGGACCACACACCGTCGCACCGCCGACGTCGTCGTCGCCGAGCTGCCTCGATGCAACCGATGCCCGCGCTCGCGACCGTTCCTCTTCGGCCCCTTCGCGTTAAAAAAAGGAATATATATGTATATGTATATGTATATGTGTATGTATATATATATATATTGCTGTCAAAAATCGCGAGGAGATAAACACCGCCGAACTCTATTAGGGAGATAGGCGTGAGGAATCGGCGGCCGGACGATATAATCGCGTGATCCAGATACATCGAAGAGATTGCGCTTTGCAAAAAGCGAAATTCGTGTACGGGGCTCGATGCACGGACGTAGTTGTGTGTGGGGCATTCCACATCGCTTCGGAATGGGTCCGAACCTTCGCATTTTGAAATGGGTGGGCTATTTTTTTTTTTATAAGTCTCAACTAATTCGAAAGTATTCAGATTTTTGAAAAATTGTTTATTATTATTTATGATTAAAAGCATGTAATTGTTGTTCACCACTATTTAAAAATCTGAAGAAATTCTAAACGATCTTGTGTTATGTGTAAAAAATGTTAAGTTTTGATGCCGGAGTGGGCCGACGTTAACTATTTTTAAATTTTTCTTCGAAAAAAACAATGAGAACGACTGGAAAAAAAAAGAATTCACTTATGGATTATCGCTTGACCTTTCCCAGAAATGCACTGTTGCATATAAAAATTGTCAAACGATAACCCATAATCGAGTGATTTCTCTTTCAATTTTTTTATTTTTTTTTCGAAAAAAAATTATAAAAATATAGCAGATGACGCTGGCCCACTCCGGCTCAAATTAAAAAATATTGTATATATGACACAACATTTTCCAGAATTTTTTCACATTTTCAAATTGTGGCGATCGATAAGTGAATTTTTTAAATAAAAAATAACGATGACCAATTTTTTTAACACCTAATAAAAAATCTGAGTGCTTTTAAGAGTCAGTTCAGTCATATAAAAAATCGGCCTCAATCCAAGGTGCGAAGGTTCAGACCTAGGTCGAAACGTCAGGTAATGCCTCATATGCACGCCGCGCATCGCGTTCTTGTTACACGACGAGAACCTAATTTTTTATAGCCACGGAACGGAAGTACGGTATGGTCGTCTCATCGTCGAAGAATATAAAAATCACGTCCCGTGCGCGAATCGTCGCGACTCGGGCGTTATGTGCGCGATAATATTAACGCGCGAGAGGCACCTGTGAGCTAAACGGAAATGACGGTGCATAAGTCTGTGTGCTGGCTCATCTCCTCCCCCTCTTTGCTCCCCCCCGCGAGAGTACCTTGTACTTCTCCGTTTCTCGTACACATTAATAACACACACACGCACATACCATTAAAGTTCTCCGACGGTGGCCTTGAATCATCCTTAATGTTTTCATAAAGCTTCCTTACGTACTGACAATAAAAGTCCTAATTACATGCCATTGAGGATAGCGTACCCCCTCCCCCTCCCTCCCCTCCTCCCCCACTTTCGATCGCTTATATAGCCACTCCGGTCTTTCCTATTATTATTCGCGTGCCCCCGAGTCTCCGATCGGGTATTATACGGCTCTTCGGCCGCTCTCCCGTTTCCTCTTCCTCCACCGTCTATGTACGCTGTAAATACCACTCGTCGATTCGACGACTCTACACATTTCTTCCGTAATGGTTCACTCGTGTATACCCAAACGGCCTAATTAGAAGCTTGTAGAGCCGCGGGATGCTCCCGACTTGGGTCTTTCAGAGGCGACTCTCTCACTATTTATCTCCGGCTCTTGCCTGGATCATTAAAGTATCCACGACGTTTGCAGCTCCTCCCTCGAAGTACCGAACGCACTTTTACTGCTCTTTTCTTTCCCGTGCTCGCCACCGAGTACGCTATTAATAAACTTAAAAAAAATGAATAAAAAAAAATGAAAATAGATGAAAAGTAACCGGGAAGCATCTCATCGACTTTCGCCTCCGTACTTCGCATGGCGCCAGAATACCGGTAATGGAGACGACGATGTACATCGATGCGAGTCGATAGGCGATAGGAAAATAAGGCAGGTATTCCAGTCCCAATCAACGGTGGATTAGATCCGGCGATACAAGAGCACACTCTCCGGTGCCGTTTCTATATACATATATATTGATATATATACACATATACACACACACATATATATTTATAAATATATATATATACATGGATGGGTGATCGAGCTCGATCGTGAGCTCATCTATCTCTCGTGCGGCGTCCCGCGAAAAAGCCATAGGCTTCACACAGCGTTCGTTCTCTCATCGTTTCTCACGCGATCGCCCGGCTTTTGCCGATCTCTCTTCTCGTCGTCACGAAAGGCGGCACCGACAGTTTAACGCGAGAGAATATCGCGCGCGGGGCCGCCTTGTCGGCTCCTTAAGCGAAGGCCTTTAGCGGCTCCGATGCTCTTTCATTGGGGTGGGGACGTGGGGGGGGGGGAGAAAATTCTCTCCACCTAGTACCCTATCTCTCGTTCAATTTTCGACGAACGCGACGACACGTTCCACGCGAGGAGAACCCGCGAGGGCTCCCGTGGTCCTTGTCGTACCTTCCCGAGAGCCGCTCCGAGGCAAAACTTTTTCGAGCCTTCATGGATGTCCGGTTGATAGTTCTAATGGAGCTCCGAGCAAGCGGGCAGACGTGCCGAACGAGTCATATTATACTGTACACACGCTATACACGGGGATAGCGACTCTCGAACGGCCACCTTGTAATCCCTCCGACGGCCAATAACTCGCGGGAATTCCGTCGGATAGGTTCCCGTGGAGTATCGGGTCGTACCTGTTATTCTCACCCTCCGGCTGACACAGGGCATTAGGTAAGTGGTAGATAATAATAGGTTACACCCGCTGATGGTCCGAGGGTACGGTCTATCCGGGCCATTTGAGACGGTGGTTGCTGCTGCCGATCCCGCTCCCGCTGCTTTTCTGCCCTCGGAGTTTAGACCCGATCGAGAAGAAGTCTCGAGGATAAGAGGCGAGGGGACAAGAAGAAGAAAAAAAAAAAAAAAAAGGACCGATCCGGGAGTGTTGCCGCGGTGTTGATGGACTCGGTGGAAGCTGAGGTGTAACTCGAAGGAAGCGAGGTACTTCGCCTGTACGTACGATATACATTCGTGTATTACCAGCAGGTATGCCGAAGAGGAGCGAGGGGGGGGGGAGTAGAAAAATATGATTGCGCGGAGGGGAGCGCCGTGGGGGGAGCGAAACGGAGCCCCAAGTACGAGGATCAGTTGAAAGAAAGGAGTGAAGAAGAGACGTGGAACGATGCGAGAGAGCGACGGAGCGCGAGACGGTCAAGTGGGACGGGATAGAAGTATAGAGCGAGTGCGAGTGTAACGGCGAAGAAATTAATAGCCATAAAATATGAATAGAAATTAGCAGGTTCGGGGTGGCGTGACGCGTTTGCTCGCTCATTTCCTTTCGGCGCGTTGAAAAACAACAAAACAACGAAATACGGGTCCGGAGCCTGTAATTTACCCGGCTGCCGCCGACCGCGAGCCGTTCTCGCGAGAGAATCCACCGCCGCCGCCGCCGCCTCTTCAACGCTCACCGACAACTTATCGTCCGCGCGCACACACACACACGCACATACACACGCGCGCTCGCGAGAGCTCCCGATCCCTGAGATCTCGGGTGTTGTATGTATTGTGTGTACGCAGGTAGCTTCTCCCCGCCGAACGCACTCGGATAGCTCGGCCTCGTCTCCTCTCATTCTCACAAACCTCGGGTCGGTTCATTTACCCGCAATTGTCGAGCGTTTAGAAGCGATTTAGAGACTGCCCGACGGTGCTTAGAGATCGTTTTCCCTGGCGCATGTGTGTGTGTGTTTCTCTGGCAGTCCATAGTGCGTAAGTCATGGGCCAGTATCGACCCAGCGTGCGGCCAGTACCGGACCAGTCTGCGCCTCCGCAGAAGTGCGTGTCCCTTGCGATACGTACGATTGCGGCTTACACGAGTGAATCGGCTGGAGATATGGAAGGGGGGGGGGTGCGGGCTCGAGGCAATGCGCCTGTGGTCGAAGGCTCTCTCGGGCCCATCATCCTCGTCGTACGGTGGATATGGGAGGTAATGATCCGGTAATGACCCTGACGCCTTCACCAGCTAGCCGATGCCGCCGCCGTCCACTCTCCGGTCGGGCTATCGATGCCTCGTCTTTTCTTCCTTCACCCGGCAGCGGCACCGGCAGCATCACCGGGAGGAACGGCAGCACCGTCGAAGCTCTCCTCTCCCGTCGTCCCTATTCCTCTTCCTCCTCGGCAAGTGAGCCGAGCCTCGGCCAGAAAGCCCTTTGTTTTTGCGTTTTAAACGGCAGTTATTAGCTCCGTTGGCGTTGCCGCTTTGGGCCCCGCGGCGTCTTCGCCACTTCGCCGCGGTACCGCGGGCGCCCTTTCCGTCTCTCTCTCGCCCTCGAACTCATCCCCTTTTTCTCACCCCAGCTAAAATGGACCGCGCGCCGCGAGAAACTTCTTCCTCCACACTTCTTTCACCTCCCTTGTTCTTTTCCATATAACCTTTTTTTTTTTTTTTTTGCTCTCTCCTCATCGTTTCTCCCGCTCTTCGGGACTCTCGGGGTAAGGTAATGCGGCTCGCTAATGGGACTGCGGGACCGGGGAGGAAGGTGTGGAAGATGAGGAAGAAGGGAACCGGAGGGTGAAATGGGGGGGAGAAGGAGAGGGAAGTGCCGGGCGCAAAGTCGCGGACGGGAAGCTGCTGGCAGGGCTAGCAGCACAGTCGGCTACGGTAATGACAGGCCGCCCGCTCTCGAAGCTAATATAGATGAATGCCCTGCCCTCCTTGCCCTGCGGACCGAGCGCGCGTTCGATCCTATAAGCGTACACATATATATAATATATATATTATATATTATATATATACATATATATATATATATATATAAAATATG
Source organism: Ichneumon xanthorius (assembly GCA_917499995.1). Classification (NCBI taxonomy): domain Eukaryota; kingdom Metazoa; phylum Arthropoda; class Insecta; order Hymenoptera; family Ichneumonidae; genus Ichneumon; species Ichneumon xanthorius. Next base: position 18,940,216 of record OU824202.1, on the reverse strand, counting down.
TGTCCTATATCATAAAATACAGCGCCTGGATCAAAAACGCTTCAGATTGGATGCCGAGAAAAAATGATCGTCAAACAAATATCGATTCTCCGGCAGTGCGTCAAGGCAAGCGTCATGTCAAAAGCCGAAAATCTTCGACGATATCTAGCGACGGAAAACACTATAATCGAAATGGCAAGTCAATGGCAATATATATAATATATATATATGTATATATATATACACACACACACACACATATCTGTGCCCTATATCATAGTGCCTGCGTATAAAGAATATAGCGCTAGGATGAAAAACATTTTAGATTGGATGCCGAGAAAAAATGATCACTTCAAACAAATATAAATTCTTCGTTAAGGACATGTGAAACGCCTCAGTCGGTAATGCAAATCTGTAACGAATTCGATTCGGAGACTGTAGACTTTTCGGGAAAAAGCAAACCATCAGCGGATGTACAATTTAATACCGAGTCCGATGACCCTTCCGTTTTATCCGAAACGCCAACCGGTTTTAAATGGCGTTGATTCGAAAAATACATCAATGTCCCTCGCACTCACATGTCACACGGCCTTAAGGCCAGCGTGCGGGCTCATGCCGAACCGCGAAAATCTTCGCCGATACCCAGCGACGAAAGACACACCATAATCGAAATGGCAAGGGAGGACTCGCGATGAAGAAGATGATCGCGAGTTAGAGAAAAAAAAAAGTATAAAAAAGATAAAAAAAGAAAAAAGGGGCAAAGCGATCGGGGGAAAGAGGGGAAGCGCAGAAGCGGCGAACGGCCGAGAGTGTATCTCCCGCCGGGTCTCGCGGCTGCTGCGGCTCCGGTGGAGAGCAGCGGAGGCCGGAGGGGCATCTATCTATCAGCGCCGGCGTGAAGTGGGCGGGAGCATGCGCGCTATTGCCGCGTAAGGCCACTCTCTCATTAACTCGGACGCCGACGAAGCCGCGGCTCTCGACGCGCGGCCGGACCGCGCGATCCTCTTCTTCTCTCGCCTCTCGGGGCTCTCTCGCTTCCACTCCAACCCTCGCCCGTGTTCCCGTGGCCCTCTCGTTCGTCCCCGGTCCTCCCGCCGCCGTTCCGAGGGGATCCTCGATCTCTTCGCCTCATTCGCGTACACGAGAGACCGCGATATTCCGAGTCGCGCATGCTCCAAAGTTACGTGTTATCGGAGGCGGCGAGTCCGGGCTTTTAGCGAGGCCGACGATCCTCCTCGGCCCCCCCCCCCCCCCCCCCCGCTCGACCCATCTCTCTCTCGCCCTCTCGTCCCGCGGTTAGGCGAGAGAGCCTCATAATCGCAACCCCGATAATTCGCACGTGCGCGAAAAGGCACTCGGGACCGCGCCCTCCCGCGAGCCGCGTCGCGCCCGATGACGTCCTCGAGGTCGCGCACACTGAGAAAAAGAAATTGTTGGATTAAGCAAATGCGCCGTGACATACGTTCAAAGGTGTATTTTGTTGGTACAACAAAAATGTTTGTTTCAATCGACAAATTTTGAATAAATTGAAGCAAATAATCGTTTAACAAAACAATGCTTTATTTACACCAAACAAATAACAGCTTTGAACGTATTTCACCCCGACTTTTGGTTAGGGTAAAAGTGGTGAATATGGCCCACCTCGATTAACACGTAAATCAATGATATATGGACCGGGCCATATTCCCCACTTTTACCCTAATCCAACCAATTTTTTTTCTCAGTGCAGGGCACTCTGGACCGTGCCCTCCCGCGAGCCGCGTTGCGCCCGATGACGTCCTCGAGGTCGCGCACACTGAGAAAAAGAAATTGTTGGATCATGCAAATGCGCCGTGACATACGTTCAAAGGTGTATTTTGTTGGTACAACAAAAATGTTTCTTTCAATCGACAAATTTTGAATAAATTGAAGCAAATAATCGTTCAACAGAACAATGCTTTATTTACACCAAACAAATAACAGCTTTGAACGTAGGGTAAAAGTGGGGAATATGGCCCGGTCCATATATCATTGATTTACGTGTTAATCGAGGTGGGCCATATTCACCACATTTACTCCATGTCCCCGCGACTTTTGGTTAATCCATGCAATTTTTTTTCTCAGTGCAGGATCCCTCACCGGACTCGATTTCTTTATTTCCGAGTGCCCGACGCACACACGGCACTCGAATTCCAAGACTCCGGAGTTCGGCCTTCCAGAGTTATTTTTCCTCTCGACGAAGGAAATCAGGTTTCGCATAGAGAGGTACAGGTTTTAACACCGTCCGCTACCTGGCGACGGAGGGAGCCGCGGAGCGTACACGAGGATGCTCTCGCGCCGGTCCGTCCCGACTCCCGAGACGGGATATAATAAAGGACAGGTGTTGATTTGTAGGAGGTGGGCCAGTCTGATGCGGCGGGGCGTTACGTTTCGTCGGTCCCGGTATTACCGCAGCGGAGGATTTTTACCGCCGCGGAGGAAATTCTGGAGTAGCCGCCGGACCCGTCGCTTCCTCCTGGTAGTCCAGAACCCGTGAGAGGCGAGAGAAAAAAAAGATCCGTGGGATCTTTCGCGGTTCCGACCTTCACCCGATTGTGACTCCGTTCCAGATCTTTGAACAAAAAAAAAAAAAAAAAAAAAAAGAAACTAGGCGTCAACTGCTTTCCTCGACAATGTGACTGCCCAAAGGCAAGAGGCCCGATAGTCGAAATCCTTTTTCATTATTTCGAGAAGCGGCCAGTGTCGCCGAGCCAGGTATGGACGCTTAACTACCCGCCGTATAGTAATATCGGTTTCGTTGCGGGACGGAAGGTAGCCTCGCGATAATTGGAGTCCCGGATCAAATTACTCCGGGGGACCGAGGTATGGATATGCCACTCGAAGGATACCGTCGAGTCCCGAGACTCCCCCCCTTCAATGCGCCCGAGGTCACGGAGCTTCGGAAGCGAGGATACGTTTTATCTCGAGAAATCCCGAATCGGCGACTCGATCAATTTTCGCGCGAAACGCGCGATCGGGCATACCGGTTTTCGCCGATAGTAGGCGGCGAGCCGCGCCGGGCAGGTGCTGCGCCGGCCGCGAGGAGACCGCCGACTTTTCATCGGAGTCTCGCGTCCGTCGCGCCGGAAAGTCCGGATAGTTGATAATCTATTTCTCGTGAGCGAGAGCGCGCCTCGCCGACGGCTGCGTGTCGCGCGGTGCGAGTTACTCGCCGAGCGAAATTTATCGTACTCTTCGGCGATGGCATTTCGCCGTTGGACTCGGCTGCGACCCGAGAACCCGAGCGCGAAAGCGAGTCGTATAAATGAAGCGAGAGTTACGGACGGCGACGGCGTTGGGAAACTGAGCGAGAAGCCGAGCCGATAACCGATTAATTTATCAGAGTTCTCTCTCTCGCTCTGTCGCGAGCGCGCGCGCGCGCGGTAACGCGCGTAGCCTATGTCTTCCTGGATTAATAACGGTACAGGGACTCGCTGACAGATATATTGGAATATAACGCGCCGGCCACGCTACCGGTTGCCACGCTATGCGCTCGCTCGCTACCCGCCGCGCCGCGTCCCGTAAACTTCGGCGAGCGCTCACGGTTTTAAGATCCTCTCGCGTGATCGCGCTGATGAAAAGAGAGGAACCGAAAAACGAATGGGCGTACCGCGGAGCAACCGGGAACGTTGTTGCGGTACGGTATCGCGTATAGAGCGTGCGGCAGGTGCATCGTCATTCAACGCACGCGGCACGTATAGGCGTGCACCGTCGCTCGCGCCCTCCGGAGAACCCGGACGATTTGGTAATTGGATATATAGAAATGGATAATTTCACGAGGTGTTCTCTTCGCATACGAAAAGAGAAATTTTTTAAATTTAACAAAATGCTGGACGATTTACTCACCGGTCGAAGTCCGTCAATCTGGAGGAGTCCCGGAATCCCTTGGCGAAGGGGTTGCTGTCGATCTTCAGCTTCGTGATCTGGAGGGGCGAAATAAAAGAACAAAATTCATCTTGCAGGTGGAACGAAACATATATATATTTTTTTGAACACTCTTAAAGTAGGCCTGCGATATATGCACAGTAGAATAGGTTTAGTGAAGTTTCTTGTCCTCGAACGGATGCAATTATTTTCTTGGTAATTTTACCAAAAAGAAAAATTTTGTCGTTTTAGAAAGATGCTTGTTAATTTTAGAAATAACTTTTGTAATATTAAAAACAATAATTTATAGTCATTTTATAGGAATAAAAGTTTATAGTAATAACAATAAGTAATAGTAATAATAATTGACGTTTTGAAATTGAAGAAAGAACTTTTTTTTTATTGTGCACAAGACGACCGACGAACAATTCTCGAAAATGTTGTGAATCGTTAATTATTATTTTTATTTTATATTCGATTGATTAAGTTTGTAGATATTTAGTGACATTAAAAAAATCGATTGCATTGGCAATAGTAACCTGATGGGGAAAAAAATTGTTGGAATAACCGAAGCGCGGCCAGATACGTTTAAAGGCGTTATTTGGTTGGTAAAATAAATGTTTGTCTAAATCGACACATTTTGAAACGACTGTAGCGAATAATCGTTAAACAAAACCAGTTCAGTTGTACCAACGAAATAACAGCTTTTAATATATGTTACCGGGAGTTTTTGTTAATCCAAACATTTTTTTGTTTTCAGTATAAACGCTGATTTGATTCTGATTCGACGAGTGATGACGCCCTTTTTGGAGCAATTTCTCCATTTAAGGCATAATTACTCTAGAAGTGTTTGCCAATGCCACTTTTTTTTAACTATGTACTGAACCATGAAACTCTGAAAATAGCACAGTTCATATTACGCACAAGTTCCGTGTATACCCGTGTATTTAACTTCAGCGCATCAATTTGTCCAAGTTTACATAAACGCCCTTGAGTAAAAAAAACTCCCCTTTCGTATTAATTTTTACAGCAATTGATTCGATAACCGATCGCGAAACTTTGTAACCGTCTTAAAGAGGACTTCGACACGGCTACAAGATAACAAAAATGCAACATTCAATATTGAGAAGGGTAGATTGGAAAAAAAAAACACATTAACATTATTAAAATTGTTTTGTCTTTTACTCACCAACTGATTTTGATAAGCGGTAACGGCAGTGAAAATGGCTTCCGGAAATATGAAAGTCTTGTGTTCCTCCTTACTGAGATCGTTTATGTGATGTCCCTTCTCGTCGTCGGGGCCTCGCAGTCTGACCAGGTGTATCCTCGGCTGATATCGATGCATCGAATTGAGGACTATCTGGAAATAACAAGATCGAACGACGCCCGACGTCCCGATAATTAATTTATACTATGTATTTCTCTCGTTAAGATTATTAATATCGGTAATTAAAATTGGCCAGAATGCGCGCAGCGGGGCGCGCGTCCTTGGACGGTACATCGATTAATCGTATTGACGAGCGATTATCAGTCCATGTCAACGAACGGTAGAGAGCATCAACGCCGTGCGTGCGTGTGCAAGCGCGAAACACCGAGCTTCGAGCTCCCTCGTACCCTTTCTCGTTATAGTATATTCATACGAATATTATTATGCATCCCGATATCTTGAAAGGATCGCGCGGCCCGAGCGACCTGAAACGTACAGAGTCGCGTGTGCCCGCGAGTTCGCTCTTGCCGGCGAGAGAGTTGTACGCGCTTTTATACCCGATGGAGAACACGCGATCGTCCCGATACGCCAACTTCTCGCGCTATCGATTACCCGTCCGAAACGAGATGTGCCGCGACGGGACAAAGCTGAGTGTTTCTCCGGTCCGACGACTACAAAGTATTCTCAATACGCAGCGAACAATAATTTAACCGGGGGATCAAAATTTGAGAGAATAAAAATGAAGAAAAATAACATTCTTTTTATGCTCCGAGAAAATCGCGCCGCGATGGGACAAAGCTGAGCGTTTCTTCTGTTCGACGACTACAAAGTATTCTCAATACACAGCCAACAATAATTTAACCGGGGAATCAAAATTTGAGGGAAGAAAAATTAAACAACTTTTTTTTTATGCTTCCAGAAAATCGCGCCGCGACGGGATAAAGCTGAGTGTTTCTCTGGTCCGACGATTACAAAGTATTCTCAATACACACCGAACAGTAATTTAACTGGAGGATCAGAATTTAAGAGAAGAAAAAAAAAAGTAATTTTTTTATGCTCTGAGAAAATCGCGCCACGGTTCTACACGAGATCGCGTTCGCGTAGGTATATGCGCTGTAAAAAAAAGTTGTTTGAAAATTAATGAACGGTGGAAGCTCTTTTACATAAACTGTTTCTGAAATTTCAAACACATGTGCGTTGAAATTTTACAGTAAAATTTTTATTTTTAATGCAACGTTGTGTAATTTTAATATCTGGTATAATAATTCACAAACAAGTACATTAATGTTGAATTAATGCAAGTAATAAAAGCAAATTTCGAGTTCCAGTACATTAAATTTACAATTTATTTTTACAGTGTGTGTCCCTAGTGCGAGCGACGCGCAGGGCCAGTATCGGCACAGCGTCGGCCAGTCTTCGCCTAACCAGCGGCGACGGGACAAAGCTGACGACTATTACAAAGTATGTTCAATGCGCACCGAACAATAATTTAATCGAGAGATCGCTTCGAGAACAAATAAAAATTAAAAAATTAATGTCTTTCTTGTAATGTTGCTTTAAATAGTCCAAGAGAGTCGCGCCGCGGCTCTACACGAGATCTCGTTCGCGTGGGTATGCGAGCGCGTAAGAGGAGCAGTAGTCCGGTATCGGTAAAAAATTATGTATAAGTTATAAGTAGGCGGTGGTTGGACTTATATTATCGCTAATATGAAATATGGTGGCGGCTGCGAGCTGCCCCGGGTCCCGAGCATATACCCCGCAACTGTTGAAACTTAACGGGCGCAGGTGGCCCAAGCACCAAGTCTCCAAGTCCCGACGATACGACGACTATGCCTTGAGCGTTCGGGCCGCGCTACACGACTCCCGGCCACCGACTCGTTTCAGGGCCCGTCCTCGGTTATAACCCGGGCACGCTATACACAACAACTCTCGTTTACATATGTAAGCGAGTTCGAGAACGAGAAGTAGGAGGAGGAGGAAGGGAAGGACCGCCACCGCTCGACCGTTCGGCATCTGATAAACCTGTCGTGGCTATCTTTAATTCGATGACTTACTCCGCCGCGAGCATCCGCCGAGATAATCGAGCATGCGTCGGGGGAAATCATATTTTCCAAATTCATGAGAGAAGAAAAAAAAAAAGGTTCAGTTTTATGCGAAGGTACATTTTTTGTTCCCCCCGAAGCGTTGACTGCGCGCGCATTCGACGGATAATCGGTAATTGTAACATCGATCCGTTAATCACCCCTCGCGCGCTTTAATTAAAGAAGGGGCTGTCGCGACGAACGTTTCTCATTCGCATGCCGTAGCTAATATGAAGTGGGTTGCTGGAGGAAAAATTAAAAAAAAAAAAAATATTAAAAGGCGACCCGCTAGCCAAGCATCACGGAACGAGTGTGCAGTGTATCGCGAGCGGCACGCGGATGGTTCGCTCCCGGGAAACAACACGCTTACGGGTACTTACATGAACACCGATCGTGTAACTCCCGTGAAAACACGAATCCCCTCGGCTCACGATAGGCATTAAACGTGAGCGCGATCACTGCCGTTTGTAATAGCGCAAGTCCCGCTGACTTTCCTCCATTGCAGTCTTATTACAGTAGGACCGCGTTTATCCGACCTTTGATTATCGGACCCTCCGCGTTATTCGAAGCAACTCGACTCATCTGGTCCCTGCGCGTTAACCGAGGTGTAAGGTAAACGTACCAATGCCCGGACACTTAAGGGAACAGTCCCAGTCCCTGGACATGCATGGAAAATCGTATTTCCATCTCTCTTGAACGCATGCCTTGTCCGGCCACTGGGACGTGTCCGGTCATTGGTACGTTTACCTTAGTCTCGGATAATACGGAAAATTGGGATAAAATGGACAAAGCCGCATTCCCGTGCACAGAGTAGTCTGTAACTGCCACATTGTCGCGTACGCGCCTAAAGTTGGACAAGTTTGCTGCGACTTTATATCGCGAGCTGTAAATCCATCAGTTCCGATTCTAGAGTCAATGGCAAAGCTGTGCTTATACCCTAAGCACTTGACGTAGGGGAGACCGGGGCAAAATGGCACACAAAATTGCGTTTTGTCTCATTATCCCGTTTTGCCCCGCTGTTCCCTTTTGCCCCACTCTCCCCTAATTATTGAAGTATCAAGTCCTTGAAGTACTGAGCGTTGGCTAGTTTTCGGGAACTGACATACTAAGTACTGGCAGAACTAAGTTGCTGAAGTTCTGAGTACTGGGCACTCAGTACTTGATACTTCAATGCGTACTTCGAGTACTTAGCGTATTTGCCCATCTCTGGTCAATGGTAGAACATCGTAATGTCTCAAAATAGCAAAAAAGTCCTAAATTAACTAATAAAGTTAATGTTTATATGAAGTGGTGTGTTAATTTTTAAATGTATAATAGTAGTACAAGTTTGAATTGAACATGTTATCCGAGATTTCGCTTATTCGACGTACGCTCTCCCCACATTACCTCGGATAAACGGAGTTCTACTGTTCTTGATACTTCAATGCGCACTTCGAGTACTTATCGTATTTGCCCAGCTCTGGTCAATAGTCGAACATCGTAATGTCTCAAAATAGGAAAAAAGTCCTAAATTAACTAATAAAGGTAATGTTTATATGCAGTAGCGTGTTAATTTTTAAATGTATAATAGTACTACAAGTTTGAATTGAGTATGTTATCCGTGTTATCCGATGTACGCTCTCCCCACATTACCTCGGATAAACGGTGTTCTACTGTACTGCGAATGGTTCGGTCTTTGAGCCGACGCTTGCTTTGCACGAGAAACGAGCCAGTTTTTTTTCCGATATTCGAGCACAGACTCGATCGTGAGTCGCGTATCTTCGTGGATTCGTGGCTAGGATGGATCGACGCTTTCGCGGGAAGACAGGGAGGTGGATTAGCCTCGGAGTTTCCCCGGCGCTGATCAATTTGCATGTGGCGATTTATCAAACAACGCGCCATCCGTGTAATACACGTTGATAGCGGCATTACACGGGCGATTTATGACCGGCGCTCCCACTCTCTCCCTCTCCCTCCGATCTTCGTACGGTTATCTTTTTTTTTCTTCAAATTTCTCGCTCTTTCATATTTACAATTTTTTAACTTTATTTTTTTTCCCCCCGGGGCATCGGACTCGGTGTCGCTGGTCTAGGACCGAACGATCGATCCGGCTACCGGTTGTATAATTAGTCGAATCGACCTACAGTATCGCGCGTGGTTTCGATGGTATAAACGAAACGCTTGTGCGAAAGGCGAGAGAGTGAGCGAGTCTGAAGATATTTTCAAGGATTAGCGATCCGCGATTCCAGCGGGGACGCGCGAATCCGGTCCTGTATAACTAATTCACCTACAATGTCGATAATTAATGACCGTTGTAAAAAAATAAAAATTTTAGAGAATAAAAATAAAATACAAAAAAAACAAAACAAAAAAAAATCCGTGGAAATATGCGCGTTGATTTAATCGAACGTGTGCTACGCCTGGGGGGTATCGAGGGATACCCGTGGCCGAACTTGGGCCGCGCGATACGAGGAGCGAGAGGCTAGAAGATCCCTCGAGAAGGTGTATAGTAATTGAGCGAGTGCCCAGCGGAGAGGGCTAACCGACGATGATCGTCGTCCTCCTCCTCGTCGCCGGACAAGCTCGCCCGTCCTCTCCCGCAAGCCCGCCGAGAAGGTGTCCGGTGCCACTTCATTGATTACGACGTGATTTTAAATTCGCCCCTTTCGCGAGTTCTGCCACGGGATGCCTACAGGTCACTTCAAAAAGAAAACTGTCCGTCGATCCGCGTGTCGCATCGGTAATCACGACCCGAGTAGAAATTTTCGAGCGTTACATCGGGCCCTGATAGGGTCCTGATAAGGCCTTATCTGGCCCTCGTCAGACCTTATCAGGACCCTATCAGGGCCCGATGTAACGCTGGAAAATTTCTACTCGGGGAACTACGAACAACGCGAGCCCGTCGAGAAACCATTCCACATCTCGAGAGCCCAACAACGCCGTGACTTCGCATCCGGTGTGGCCGATCGCGATCCTCGAGGTACTTTTGGACCACCGTGTAGCGACCGCGCGGCTCGCGCGAGCACAGGCGGGGGTCTTATAATATCGCGTCATACGAAACGATGAAATAGTGGCCGTAGCGAAGGAATGTTCCCTACCACTTGAGTCGTCGAGTTGAGAGTTGACTGGCGTTGCTTGCGTGTTTCTCTCTCCCTCGGTCTTTCTTTATTATTTTTTTTCTTTCATATTTTTTTTTTCTTCTCAACTCCTCTCGTTCCTCTCGCCACCGCACGGCGACTACTCGACCGCCTCTACCGGTGTGTCCGTTCCTTTCCGTTCTCTCTCTCGTTCACAATCTTCCGCTCTATCCCGCTTCTCTCGTTTTTTTTTTCTACGCGCGGTCCGAGCTCTCCTTCGCACAAGTGTCCGACCGGCACCTTCGTAAGTGTGAAAGTCCGGCGGTTAGCGTTGTTTCCGACGGTGTACGGCGCGCACGTGTGTCCGCGCTCTTGCGAGCGTGTATTACATGGTTTTCATGCGAGGGGATTCCCCCTCTCTCCGCGGGCCTCTTCGGAGCCATCCGGATACGCGCCGGATCTTCGCCAGCGACGGGGCAGCATCTCGCCGAAGATTCCAGAGCCGTATCCGTAATACTCGCGATCGTCGTGACAAAAGCTCGGTGGGCAAAGAGCCATTCAATTTACAAGCCCGGAGGCATGCGCCGCAGTCCCGCCGGGGTGGCCTTCTTCCGTGACGTTTCTGCTCTTCCGTAAAACATGCACCGCGCCTACGACCGAGAACCAACCAGCGTTGATCCCCGGCTGAGAGCCTCGCGAGCCTCCTCGTTTTCCCTCCGTTAGAGGCAGTTTCGACATGTCTCAAGCGTGGTGGCCGCGGTTGGGTAAAACCGGGAAATGTAAGGGAAAAAAATCTTGGTCAGGGAATTTCAAAATTGGTCAGGGAAAAAATAAATTGTCGCCAAGCCTTCTATAAATAAATAAAAAAGTACATAAAAGGAAACCATGAAAAAAAATTGCTAACATTATGAAAAAAAAGAATTAAACATTATACAATAATTACGCATTTTCATTTGAATAATCAATTTTTTTTAAATAGACGTCGTTAGCAGTTTGGTCACACCCAGAAAAATAATTTATTTGACGGCCACCGTTTATTAGGTTTAACTAAAATATTTAATTTGATTTAAATAAATATTTATTTCATTTAAGTAACTATTTACTTAATTTAAAGAAACATTTATTTAAATCAAATAAATTATTTTTCTGGGTGCAGGGAAAATTTTTTAATTGGTCAGTGAAAAGTAAGGGAAAAGTCAGGGAATTTTTTTCAGGGGAAAAACGGCCACCACGCTCAAGAAAACAAAAAAAGAGAAAAAACTACCCCTTCCTCTTCGAAGCGCGAAACCCGGAGCGGAACCTCAAAAACCCACTTTTACCGAACCCTCGCAGTGACGCAATTCGCTTTCGCCGACTCGTGATTGCCGAGTTATCTGTTGTTCTGATATAATGCCATGTGCACTCGCACTCGCTGCACGGGTTGTGTAATAATATCGTAAGCCCGGTCGTACTTCTCGCATTGGCAAGTGCAACGGAAAAAACGGCTATTGTGTATGTACCATTGCGAGGTAAAGTAATAGGTATTATAGCTGATATACAAACAGGAACGCGGCACCTCGCGGGGTTACCAGTACGCACGCCGATAACGGGGGAGTCCCGGGCGTGTATCACGATAGGCTTAATACGCCTCTGCCGGTTGGCGTGACGATCGGCTGCACATGCCGGAGTAGCTGTTGGCGCTGAGTTGACTCTATGCCAGAGAAACAGGGAACAGCGTACCGAGCGAGGCCGAGTGGGGAACCGGTGCGCGCGACAGTAACGAGGAGATTGCCTTGTCATCGATCGAAAGAACGGAAAGAACAACAGAAGCAGGACACCACGCCGGGCTAAGTTATCTCGAGCTTCGGGTCTATCTGTAGCGTACGATAACCGACCCCGTAGGCCGTGGCCACCGAGCGCAGCGTCGGTTACTCCTTGACGAGGCAATATTAACGACGTGTTGTGGATAAGAGAAAAGTAACTCACCTGGCCGTGCTTGTCCATGTCGTTGTTGGTGAGCTTGACTTTCTCGAAGGAGACGACCTGCTTGCGAAGCTGTTCGCCGGTGAAGGGCGAGTCCGGATGAACGTAGAGCCTCGCCGCGGCTGGAGGATCGGCCTTGCCGGCCACCAGCCAGGAACTTCGGTGATAAACGTATCTGTACCTCTTGTCGTCGACCGGCACGATGTCCATCAGCACCGCGTAACGACCCTCGGATCTCAGGTCGCTGAACGATACCCGACACGTTGGGAACATACGCCTGAAACGAAATCCAAGAGGAGACGGGAATAAAAAATTTGTTCGAACGGAAACATGTGAAGGGCTGGCTCCACGTCATTATACCGCGCAAGCCATCAAATTTTTGCTCATAACCATCAAAAACTTAAATTATCGCGCGTTCTGGAAACGGCCCCCCAATAACTCCCTGAAAGATTGGGGGGATGTTATTTAGATACAGTGTAATTTGTGCGCCAGTGAACGAAATTCCAACATATGGTTGACGGTGCCTGTCGTTGATTTTCCTGTTGGAAAAAGGGACGAGGGAAATAAGTCCGGGCGAGCAGCGGCGGAAGGGTGGGGTTGGATTGTATCGGAAGGCATGTTTTGCCCGACGCAGAGACGCACGTGCAGAGGAAGACTCATAGTATGTCCCGGGCCATGCAATCGGCGCAACCGGCCTCCATCCGTGTCCCCGGAGAACAAGGTCGACGACGCGTCCGGCCTCGAAGGAAGTTCCCCGGGGCGAGAGACCCCTGCTACACCGGCCGAATTGAGTGCGTCGGACTCGAGGAATACATTGAACTGCCAGGAGAGCCCGGAATCGTCCGTGTGCCAGGCTAAATGCTCCCCGAAAAACCAGGGCGAGACACCCGTGGAGAAATGTTACGGATTCACCGACGAGGACGAAGAATCGGTTCGAGGACTCGCGCTGACCTCGAGCGCGCCCCCACAATCGAAAACGATCGAGAGCACCTTGAGAAGGATCTCCAGGACCGCACCTGCTGTTCCGACCACTTTCCTCGTCTCCGTTCTCCATTTTCCTCTGATCCTGTCCTCCCTGGTCGGAACCTGCAGCATTCCCCTCAAGGATCGCTCACCGTTGACCAAGTGTCTCATCGCCGGTGGAATTTTCTTCGGAGGTCACGTACTAGTGGGCTACGCAGCTTGGAACAATCCCATTTGTCAGACTTTCCTCGCAGCTGAATTCTTTGGAGTGTTGACTCTGCTCTTCTGGAGAGTCAGCGGTTCGGTACCGATCTGACGGCTCGTATAAGAGTCGGGACGAATTGTGCAAAAAATGTATGTCGGTACTTTTTAATACACTATTGACGTCAGCTTCTTGAAGAGTGTTGAAGTGTGTGAGGAATGTGTATGGTCTCCTAAAACTATTTCATCGTTTCATAAACGAGGGAACGAAGAAATGTTCCTGATAGGTTGGTGACTAATGAGGTCGTAGTCGAGGGACACCTCGACCGGTGCTCTCTGGAATGGCTGGATGTAAAACTACCCCTATCGAATCTCGTTCGCCGCCCCATTTCTCCGACAGATCGCGCGGATGGGCTAATAGACTGCCATTGGCGGTGTTCGGGTGGCGTTTCGTGGAAAACACGCCAAGTGCGAGGAGGAATCATTGAGCCGTCCCTATCGCTGGTCCCAGAAGCTACGATGGAAAAGGGGTGAAAGGTGCTTCGTGCGCCGGGTGGGAAGAAAAGGGTCGCACGAATTACGGAAACCCGGTGTGAATATCGCCGAGAGGGAGAGAACGAGCGAGTAACCTGGATTAGAGTTACTCGACCATTCGCTCGACTAATGACTTCGGCAACGACGCCAGGTGGTGTCACCATCATAATTAACAGAGTTCCTCGTGGCAGTTCTTCTCGTCCTCTTGGCTCGCACGCCTCCGTAACGTCACGTTTACCCGTAACAGTTCATCCGAAACGTTCGGACATCAATCCAGAGAACAGATAATCTTTGGAAGCGAGCGAAATTGTTGACACGAAGAAATTGTTCTCGACGAGGCCGGAAGTCCTTTCTGTCCGCGGCGATCACAGATACAAACGCGCCGATGACCCTGCCCCAGTGGCAATTTTAGAGCTTTACATCGGGACTTGAGAAGGAACTAATCGGTTCCTGGCAAGGACCCAACCGGGCCTAATCAGGCTCTTTCAAGGCCTCGGACGTAACGTTCGTAAAACGATTTCGCGAAAGAAACGCGCCCTCGGCTATCACTCCCCTTCATCATTACCATCCGTCTGTTGAAGAACTCGCAAGACGATTAGTAATTCTCGCGAATGAAGACAGAAACTTATGACACGTTAAGTAGTTGCAAGGCAGGGTCGAGCCAATGGGGGGAATGAAAGGTGTGATGGCAAGAGCGGCTTGTTATATAGATCAGCCGGTAGCAAAAGGATGTTAAAGCGATTGCGGACGAGAGTAGTCATTCCCCGTGTAACTCGAATGTTTGCCGAGCTAACGACGTTCGCAGGCCCGCGTTCTACCAGGTGGTGTCTGTCTTTCTCTCTCGCGCCATTATAATTACACGCGGGTGAGTTTGTATATCGTATGTTATGGCACCAAGCCCAGGTTTCTTTCTTTTCCCGATCATTTCGCTCCGTCGTTCGTTTGTCCCATTCGCCTCTCTCTCTCCCTCTCCCCCCCCCCCCTCTCCATTCCTTGTCTCTGTGCAAACCAGCGTCGGCGAAACCAGCCGAGGCGCACTGTTTCAAGCGCGCTTTGACGGTGCATGCGTTTTAGACGGTCATCGCAGCATAACGTGCTGTCGAGCCTCCTCTTCGTTGTGTGCACAACATAGAGCATAATGTAGGTTGCCGAGAACGCTGATGAAGGGTTCGCGTGACGAGTCGCTCTCTATCCTTTGCAATAATACACGCCGTGTATATTGTGCATCCTGTCTCTCCTGACCCGCTCGTCCGCACCTACTCGGCCACTGCCGAGAGCTCTGCATCCCTCACGCATCGTTCACGCGTTTTCATCCAACCTCTATTATCGTCTCCGTTACCAACACTTCGTGTCTTATGCTATGTGGAACGTGAAAAAGCCTATTATCCTGGTTTATTTCTGGCGCTGTTACCATTACCCAACGTGCGAATGAGCGCTGTCAGGGAGTGCGCGAGCCACCCCACGAACAATCGTACACCGAGTGCAGAAACAAGCCCAGGCTGCTCTGGCGCACGGCACTGCGGCTTAGAAAATTATATGCTGTTGACACTTTGTCACAATGTGATTTATTCAGTTCGTTGGCTGAGGAGATTTTTGATATCTCGCCGACCGACCTGGTGGAAATTTTCTTACATTGGGACCTGACGAGGCACTGACTAGGCCTTATCGGGGTCCCATGTAACGCTTCAAAGTTTCTACCAAGGAGGGATTAGGTGTCGTTTTGTGGTGCGAAGAATCGCGATTGATTGATCATTGTTTTTTCACTCGAGGATTAATTCAGAAGGTGTAGAGTGTCGAGTGTGAGTGTCGAGAGTTTGGGTTCTCAAAGTGCCTTTGTAGCGTGAATTTGGGTCGTCCCGAGTCGACTAGGAAAAAGGGCAATGTGACCGGGACGACGTCGAAGGCCGTGGCGGGTGCAAACGTGGGAAAAAGATTTTTAGGCAACCGGGATTGACGAAGAAAGCGCCCTCGCGCCCCGAGAACTCGACGTCCCGTTGAGACCCAACAATTCCACCTGATTGGACGCGCGCGCGCGCGCGCGTGTAGTCCTACACATTTTTCTCCTTGCGCGCCTGCGACGCTCCCTTCGGCGAGCGGGGACGAAAAAATTTTCTGGCTCGTTACGGCTAACGACGCCTATTTTCTTCGATTTCTTTTATCTCGCTCGCGTCCGGAGAACATCGACCGAGGAGTAGGTGCGTTACATCGGCTCTTGCGACTCTCCAGCATGACTAAGAAATTTTGGAAAATTTCACGCGGATTATACGGGCACAATGTCGGTACGGAGCTGAAACGATCTACAAGTCGAGCGTAACATAATACGAGCCACCGGCGCCGGATGTCACAATACATTTACAGCGGTATTGAAACGTCAAGCGTTTTTTTCTTTTTTTTCCTCCGCTGACCAATGTTCGCGCGTCGGGGTAATTAATCATGTTAATAACCCAGCTGCGATGCAAGAACGACGGCTCCAGGTGCTCGGCGCAAAAACGATCCGAGTATATTATTCTCAATCGCGAATAGCAATCGATAAGCTCATTGATATGCAATTGCTCAAGAATAGGACACTCCAAGAAGCTATCGTTGGATTCGCAACTTTTTGCCCGGATGACGAGTTGACAATGTTTTTTTTATCGCACCTGCGCGTCCAGCGATCCATGTGCGACGCGTTTTTTCTTTTTTTAGCTTCGAATGAAGCAGCCAAGAAATGTCTTAATTTTCCATCCGAGCAGGAAGGAGCGACGATGTCGTGAGCCGCGGTAAATCAAACCCCGCATTGCCCGACGCGAAGCGTGTCGATTGCAACTGACGAGTGATGCAAATGTTTATCTCTATCAATAATGTATTATTTCGATCACACCGTCGATTAAAATATTATTTTTTATAATGCATCGTGTTCGCTCGTTAGTTTACACGTGTATATCCCGCAATCAATAGTTATTTATCGCGGTGTAATTGAGCAGAGTCGCGGTTCGTTAGAGTCCGCGGCAGAGGCATAGAGAGAATAAAAAAAAATAAAAAAAATAAAAAAAAAAGATAGAGGAAGAGTAAGAGAGAGGGCCCTGCACGCGTTTCAATTTTCAAGGCTGGCACGAGGAGGGTCGTTGTTCCTGGTGAGAGCGGTGCATACTCGCGCGCGCCCGAGGACTGCTGCACCCCTCCGTAGGCAGGGTACGCTATACCGTATAGGCGTGTACAGAGGAGAGTAGAGACCCAGCGGTGTAGAGCAGGCAGAGTATACACGAATACCCAGCAGGTAACACGTAAGCACGAATATCTCATAATTCCGACGTGGTCACGCATCCCAGGAGCGTGCAGCTGCGCCTCGCGACCCGGACTTTATTAGCATAGCCTATAAAAATGGACACCATTCGCTCGCTAGCGCCCGCGCGTCCGCCTTTACGATGGGACACCGTAAATTATTTTTTTAATTTCCTCGAATGTCCCATAAAAAAACCGTAAGCCACGATGAGAGAGGGAAGAGCTAAACCGGCGCTCCGAAAATTGGCTCGAATTTTATTCGGCCATGAGGAGCCGGTCTGTTGACTTGTGCCTCTTTAAACGCTCCCTAATTTATATTAAATAATTATAAGCCCAGTGGCTGTGATAAATAATGAACATATACGTTTTACACCGACGCGCGGATATGTATAAATTTCGAATGGTCACAGTAGCGGATTAATAAGCTATCTCGACGGGACGCGTCCCGAGAGAGCCGGGAACGTGAGGGAGAGAGAGGATGACTCACCTGCCGGTCTTGGTGATGATCATCTCGGTACCGAGTTCGTTGAACTTGTCCCAGAGTTCCTTGGTCTCGAGGTGACACTCGACGTTCCTCAGCTCCTCCGAGTTGCAGGAGGTCCTGTGACGTAGCTGCTCCTCCCGCTCCCGCATGCGCTGCTGCTTTCTCGTCGAGCTTCCGTTTCTCCTCTCCACCTCGCCATCGAGGCCGTCCAGTTTCCGGCAGCTCGGCAACTCGTCGGTTACGCTCAGCGGACCGTCCTCGACGCTGCTGCACTCCTCGACGTCGACCTCCTCGTCACCGCCGTCCGCCGATTTTGCCTCCTCGCTCTCCGCCTCGCCCACACCCTCGTCGACCTCGTCCTCGTCCTCGTCGTCCAGAATCGGACCCTCCGTCACCACCGTTGCCGTCGCCACGATGTTCATCGGCGACGATCTCACTCCTGTGGACAAATTTTTTAATCAAACATTTTTTATTTTGTCGATTCCATCAAAGCAGTATCAGCATTTTTTTCGATTTATATTTTACAGACTTTCTTCTTTTTTTTTCACAATTGGCTCGATAATTCGATCAAAGCAGTATCAGCATTTTTTCGATTTATATTTTACAGACTCTTAATTTTTTTTTTTCGCAATTGGCTCGATAACTCAATCGAAGCAATATGAACATTTTTTTCAATTTATATTTT
This sequence comes from Ichneumon xanthorius, assembly GCA_917499995.1. Taxonomy (NCBI): domain Eukaryota; kingdom Metazoa; phylum Arthropoda; class Insecta; order Hymenoptera; family Ichneumonidae; genus Ichneumon; species Ichneumon xanthorius. The sequence goes on along the minus strand of OU824202.1, from coordinate 18,921,921 downwards.
ATACACTTTCTTAATATTTTTTTCACAATTGGCTCGATAATTCGATCGACGAATTATGGAAGAATTTGTTTGTTCATTTATATTAAATACACTTAAATTTTTATTCTAAATCGCTTCGACAATTCGGTCGACGGAGTATAGAAGAATTGATTTATTTGTTTATATTTAACACGCTTTTAAATTTTTTTCAAAATTAGCTCGACACTTCGATCGACGGAGTGTGAGGGAATTTTTTGTTCGTTTATATTTGATACACTTTTTCAATTTACCGGACGGTACGTTAGTTGGCCGGTAATTCGAAGGTACAATCGAGATCGCACTCGTTCTCGCCGAGGGGTCGTTGAAAATGTATTCGGAGAAATTGTCGTGTTCGATAATAATTAACGAATGCCGAAATGGGCACGGTGGACGCCGGGAGCTCCGTGGCGGAGGTTCTCGCGCGAGGCTCTCCACAGCGGGAGTAACAGAGCAGCGGGACTCGTCCGGTGTGTGGTCGGACGGAATTAGCGGGAATATTGCACGCCGGGTTACAATATTTATTATTTATTAAACGGGCGTATCGTTTCGTTGGGCTCGTTTCGATTAATGCAAAACCCACGGGGGAGTACGGCGACGAGTAGGTGGCGGATTTAACTCGTTCTCCCTCGCGCTATCGCGCTGAGCGCGAGCTCCGCCACCGAAATCGTTAAATTATTCGATACAGAGACCGGAGAGAAAGAGAGACGAGCGGTTCGCAGACGGCGAGGGCTCCGAGCGCGTGCACGGTCGCGAGAACCTCGCTGATCGTGACCGTGAAATACTGCGTAACGGAATTGTGTCTCGGCGACCGAAATCGAACGTTAGGACTCGCTACTTTTATTTCCCACTGGCACCTCTTTATTCCGTCGGGCGGTAAGGCGTCGCTCCCGGTGTCCGATTAAGGGAATACGACACACAGCGACTTTTCCACTTTTGGAACTAAAAGTCACAAGTCTTATACAGCAGTGAAAGAGGCTTTTTTAAAGAATTTCCAATAATTTTTTCATCACATGGATTCTGATATATGTGAGCTTAAAATTATGTCAATTAGCATGAACTGCGTATGGTGCGGCGTGAAAAGCAACATTCTTTTTAAATATATTTATCGACTATTTTATTTATTTTTTTTTCTAAATCAATATTACAGCATTTTTAGGAAAGACTTAACAAAATATAATCGAGTTGTGCCCATAGATTTTCGAAGATTTACGAGTTAAGGGAATACGTCACAGATCGCCGTTTTTTAATGGTGGGGGGTGGTGGGGGGCATGTTGCTAGCAGTGGTTGAGGCCTAGGTATCTATACAGGTTCGAAGGTCCTTCAACTCGAAAATCTATGGGCACAACGCGATTTTATTGTTTTAATACGTCCGTAGTAATGTTGTAATGTTATTTTAGAAAAAAAAAGAATATTGCTTTTCACGCGGCACGGAATGTACCTCATGCTAATTGACACAATTTTAAGCTCATGTATCTCGGAATCCATGTGGGGAAAAAATTATTAGAAATTCTTTCAAAAAACCTCATTCATTGCTTTATAAAACTTGTGATTTTTAGTTCCAAGAGTAGAAAAGTCATTGTGTGACAAGAAGCTTTGAACCTATATGGATAGATATCTAGACCTCAACCACTGCTAGCCACGTGCGCCCCACCACCTCCCACCATTAAGAAACGGCGACCATGTGACGTATTCCCCTAATGCACGCAATAAAGATGTTTCGGTCCGAGGGCGAGAGCGATCATCGAGTAGACATTTGTCGCACGAGGTCAACGATTTCATAATTTCCCAACTAAATCAATAGCCAGAAAAATATTGATCTAAAAAAAGGGTCTCTTGAGAGACATAAGTCTCCTTGCATTCATCGACGTTGCGCTTTCAGGCGCCAACGTCGCGAAGTTCGGAGCGCCGATTTATTAATATTTTTATCGATCTTCTTTATTTTTATAACTCGATCAGGAGAGACAAAGCGGGAATACCGGTGGAAGTCGATGAATGCCTCGTGACTCCGAACAGTTTGTAGGTGAAATAAATTGGAGTCGCCGGATCGCGGGACCGACACGCGAACTCGACATTATTATATTTCCTCGTTACAACGAGCGGGGAGGGGGGGAGGGGGGGATAGAAATAGACGAAGACGATTCAACACCCACGGTGTTGAGGCTCGAACTCCCGTAGCGCACGGCTCTTCAGCGCCGCCCGGTCGTACCTTCCCGGCTGCTTCGCTTTTTCACATCAATTTACAAGTTTATTAATTTTACACCGAGCAGAAATGAGAACTCTCCGGGCCGTGATAGGTAAAACGGATTTTATATTGCGTACACACGCTCGAGAGCAATTGTATTAAACAGCTCATCAGCGGTGTCACGCTTTTCTCCTCGGACATTATGGCACGGAGGAGCTTTTGCAATCCTCCGCTTCGTTCCTCCTCCCCCCCCCTCCCCCCTCCCCGCTCCCTCGCTCTCGGTGCGCCACAGGATTATTATATTCCTCGTTAGAGGGAATAATGGACGACGCGGGGACGCTGATAGTAACTAACGGGGGCCCGCACACGTTGACGTGAGTTAATGCAAACTATTTACCTATCTCGCGAGCTCCCGCGAGCGAGACCCACAGCAGCCGCATATAATATACCTAACGTACCAACTCGGCCGGGCACATAGACCCATAGCTGGCTGGAACTCTCGCGCGGATACGCACACACGCACGGGCCAAGGGGGGGGGAGGGTGGGGGGGCACAAACGCCCGCGAGGATTTACACCCGTGATTAATTCGGCTCCGGCAACATTTCGAGTTCTCCGCGCAGAAATAATCATCTGATTTACGATCGTTCATTTGATAATAAATATAACTACTGTTGCCGTCGTTGGTCGCTGCCTGGCGAAAGAGTGAAAATCGTTCATCGTTTTGTTTTTTTTTTTTGTTTTGTTTTTGTTTGTTTCTTTTCTTTTTTGTTCCGCGACGCGAATGGTTTATTCAGAGGAGTCCGCGCGCCGAGTGGACATAGACGCGAAACTATCGTAACGTAATTATACAGCGAGAGGTATAAATCTCGAAACGAAGCTCGCGCTTTCAGCGTTTATCAACGCTTCGGATATTCATTATTATTGTACGCCGCCGTGGCGCGGTATCGTGCGCGCTGTGATACAGAGCAACTATGATAATTGGTGTTCTACGATTAGAGACACCGGCCGGTGAAGTTTCGAAGTGTCGCAACGTCGCGGCGACTTCCTCGTTGTCAATACGTTCGACTTTTCGAAGCGAGCCGGAAAGGAAAAGTTTCTGCGGCTGGAGAATGTTGCGATTAAATTTTCTGGAAGGGGGGGGGGGGTCGAGAACCGGGAGGCAATTTTACAGACCATCTTCAGACCCGCGAACGACCCTAGTTGGCATCGAAGTTTTTTTTTTAATTCTTGAATTAAATATACATATATATATATATATATATATACATTTTTTTTTTTCAAGTATTTTTAATATTTTTTATGACGCGTCGAGAGTCTCCCGGTTGGGAGCGTTCGTGAAGTCACCTGCAATACTTAACTGTTTACAGATAACAGCGTGAAGCGCGTTTACGATAGACACGGTTGGCGGTATATCTGCTTGTACGCGACAATATTGCAGAGTTATGTGACACCGTACCGATCGACACGTACTCCGGGCGAGGGTATGGAAAATATAAAGTATTCAACACCGATTCTTTAATGTATGCGTCCCCACCGCGCGTGAAAGTCGTAGATCGTCGAGCAACTTACCCGTACATCTATTTATGTATGCTCGCGTATACTGTAAAAAAAGAAATTCTAAATTTAATGCGTCGGACTGAAAGTTTTTTTATGCAAAAACAGGCACGTTAGATTTGATGTACGATTGTGATGAAAAATGAATGTACTTTTACACGGAAATTAATGCAAATTATTGGAGTTGGAGAACTTTTATACAGTAAAATTAAAGTGGAATTAAAGTGGAATGTATTTCTGAAGAGGTTTTTATATACTGTACATTAATTGTTCATCACAATCGTACATGAAATGTAATATAAGAGTTTCTGCATAACAAATTTCAAAACCGGTACAAATTTCACACGAATTTTTTTTTACAATATACCAGTGAGTTATTAAAGTTCACTGTTAATAAAAATTGTAAATTTAACGCACCGGACAGAAAATTTCTATGCAAAATCCGTGACATAAAATGTAATGTACAATTGTCATGAAAAAGAATGCACTTTTACAACGAAATTAAAGTAAATTATTAAACGTAAAGCGTTCCCAACGTTTTTAATATACTGTACGTTAATTTTTCATCGCAACAGTACATGAAATTCAATATACCAGTTTCTACATAATAACTTCCAATATCGGTACATTAAATTTCACACGAATTTTGTTTTACAGTGTAAGAGTAAATTATTTCCCTTTCCCCAATATTTTCTCACACGATTTTCGAAATAATGTTCTCCGACCCAGAACACCGTCTTCGACTGTTTCCGAGGCTCTCCGACAGTTCGAATGCAGCCAGAGCTTCGAGGCACCGATATTGCGAACCCGGTGTCGGGGGAATCGAATGATTTAACGAGCACAAAAAAAAAGGGCGCCCGCGATCGCACGAGTGCAACTTTCGACTCGGTTTCCTACACCCCTTACATATTCTCTCACTCGATATTTTCTCGGGAGACTCCGGAGCAGAGAAAACGTCGCTCCGTCGACGATCGCATGCCCGCATAAATAGCGCATAAATAGCGTATTTATGTATAATTTAGAGGTAAACCCGTTCCTCCGCGTGCGCGCGCGCGGTACAGAGGGAGTCATGAGAGCCACGGATTATATGCGCCGACGGACCGCGGAGAGCATCTCTCGATTCCGAGCCGAGAGTCCTGCTGGGCCGATGCTGCCGTTGCCGCTGCGAGATTCTCTCGCCCCGCGCATCAAACACCTCCAGCGCGCTTATTTTACCTATATATTTTTCCCATTCCAGGCATCACCGGCGCGGAGCGAAGGAGAAGCGCCCCGAGTATGCATGTTGCGACACCCGGCGACATGATGTTTTCATCGCTGCGTGTTGGTAAGTATAACGATTATTTTAAACGCGCGCGTTAAAGGATCTTCTTATTCGCGAGTTGTGTGCTCTCGGGGCCTTCGTACACTCTCATTCGACTCCTCGAGAGACGCCTTTTTTTATCATTTTATTTCTCAAACCCAGCCAGTTTTCTTCCCACGAACGCCTTTGCCCGGTTTAGATGGTTTTACTTTGAAGCATAATTACGGTTCGCCCAGAAACACTATAAGCGTCGGGAGCACCCGAGGGTGTCAGCTTCGCCTTCGTCGTTTATTTTATATTTCAATTATCCGCTACACCGAGATGTATTTAAAGTTCGCGCTGTTGACTACCGTACTACTGTTGACAAACGGGCGGTCGAACGATCCGGCAGAGATTTTTCGTCACCTTCGATGAAAAACAATCGGGTCGGGATTCGCACGAGTAGGGTGGAGCGGAGCAAAATGGGATAATGCGACAAAACGGAATTTTCCAATAACTTTTGGTGGTGGGCGGGGCAAAACGGGTTTGAAAATCCGGATGTATCGTTGGGACAAAATAGCATCCAAAAATCATTGGAAAATTGAGTTTCGCTGTCACTGTTCCATTTTGCCCCGGTCTCCTCTAACGTGACGATGTGCTCGAAATAAAAATCCATTTAATCCATGGATCGTATTTGCCGCGAATAAAATCCTCCCGAGTCAAACGGATTTTATTTAGAGCGCGCCGGATCGTGGAGAGATCGGCGACAATCGGCGCGTTCGTGCATCGCGTGTTTCTCCCGGTTCTCGCATGCGCACGCGAATTGCGAATAATCCCGATGAAGTTGACGGTTCGACTGTCTCGGGTACGATGTTTACAGCTCTACCGAGCTATTCAGTTCGAGCGCGGAGACGCGGCGTTCTTTGCATGCATCCGTTGTGACATCGGCAAGGGAGACGCTGCGAGCCGCGTGTCGCGGATTTCGCGGCCGGTTAAATGAGTTTCCCGCATTGACCCGGTGGCTTGGCGTGCGCGATCATTCCTGCGTACATTTCAATTTGCACACGCGCGTGTAACCACGTTGCGTGCATTACCATCTCACCGGAGCCCGACTCTTCGTGCGTTGCGTGCGTTTCGAACGCGGCAAGAAAAAAAAAAAAAAAAAAAGAACTCAAAGCGATGCTGTGCGTGCGTCTTAGAAAGGATTCACTCGCTCGATGGTCGTACAAAGAATCGACGCACGAATATCCAGCGGTAATAACAACCCCGGAGACGTCGTGTACGCGGAGTACGTGTGAATGGGAGATGGATAAGTAACTCATCGCGTGAGTATCGTATGACCGCATGAGGCGAAGCGTTGATTCGACGCGGCGCGATTGATCGGCCTCATTGAGGAGGAACTCATCCGTGAGGGATCGAATTAAATCAAGGACGACCTCCCGAGCGATTGAGGGAATAGTTGCAAGGGCGTGGAGGGACATCACGATAATGTCCGAAGGAAAGATGATGATAACTGCCAGAGTCGTGGGAAAAACGAATGGTTGGATCGACCAAAATTCGCGATGATAATACGTTCAAAGCTTTTATGTTGCTGGTGCAAGTAGAGCGTCGCTTCGTGGAGCGATCATTCGCTTCGGTCGATTGAAAATATGTACATTCAAACTAAAATTTGTCGGTGTACCAATGAAAGAACGCCTTTGAACGCGTGTTAATCCAACCATTTCTTTTTCTCGGTGTTCCATTGATGCATGCAACCAGAGTCGTATCGTGACTTTGCTGAGAAAAACGAATCGTTGGATTGACCAAAATTCCCGATGACATACGTTCGAAGCTGTTACGTTGCTGGTACAACTAAAGCGTTTACTGTAAAAATCGTATAGAATTTGATGTACCAGACACAAAGTTTTTAGGCAAAAATTGGTACATTAAATTGCATGTACAATTGCGAAGAAGAATTAATGTTCAGTGTATTAAAAAGATTGAAAATACTTTATTTTTAATAATTTACTAAATATAAAGATTCAATTCAATTCAATAATTTCATTTAATTGAAAAAGTATATAAATTTTTCTTCAAAATTGGGCATTAAATTGAATATACCAGTTTTTGGATAAAAACTTCCAGTGCAGTACATTAAATTGACAATTTTTTTACAGTGTTGCTTGGTGAACGATTCCAAATATATTGACTCAAACAAACATTGTTCGTTGTACCAACGAAACAACGCCTGTGAACGTACGTCAGCGCGCCTACGGTCAATCCAACAATTTCTTTTTCTCCGTGTTCCATCGATGCCTAAAAGATGAGGACGGAACTAGCAGGGCATTGACGTAGGGGCAGCGGTGGACTCGCCGCAGCGGCTCCTCGCTGCTTCCCGTTAATGGTTCGACGGCTTTTCCCTGTCCTTCGCAACATCCCAAAGTGCAATAAATCCCGGAACCAATAAATCCCGATCGCCGCGCAAAGAGACCCCGTGAGTCGTTGCTGACCGGTTAGTCGCGACACGGCAACCGCATAGATCTCCTTCGTCGCGGAGACTCCGTGGCCGGACAGTCGGCCACACCGTAACGAGACGCTGCTTTTACAACGGGATGGGTCAACTTTGTTGTAAAAACAACGCTCCCGTTGCCACAGAACCACCTTCACGAGCAAGCCGGTCTGCGTTGCAACGGTAATAAATTACCGTCGTAACCAGAGAAATCATTGAGCCGCCGTATTTCCATGAGCCACAGTGACTAAAACCGAGTAACTTGAATTAACGTCATTGTTATTATTACATCTGGAGCTAAGCTGCGGCCCGGCGAGTCTCCGCCGTTCGAGTGGACGTTGAATTATTGAGAAACCGTTCCACGCTCGAGGTCCGATGAATTGTATAAAGTTATTACCGCGCTATCGGCACCGCGTACTGCCATTGCCGGGCCGTTGCAGGAAGCTAAAACTAATTGCATTCTCGGATCGGTTCGCCATTTCCAGCCCCGTTCGTCTGCCCTCTTCATCGAGAAGGACGTGACGTTCACCATTCGGGAGGAGGTTTGCGGAACACATGCGAGCACGTTGGTTCTCGTCAATTAAAAGAACCCGGCTCGAACGAGGCTGCGTTCTCGGAGGGACCGATCTAGAAACGAGCCGAGGAGAAATATGAGCGACGCGCCGTCCCGCGAACCTTCGCATTTTTTTTTGTTCTTGCTATATTACTGTAACACGGAGTGTGTCACCGAAGGAGAGAGAAGGAGCGCGACGGCCGGGACCACCCAGAAACCTGTCACCACCGCAACGGGCATTCGTGCCTGCGGATCGGGGACACAAGGCAAAAGGGTCGAGTGTCCCACCAGCCGAGGTGAAGGGCAGGAAAGGATCCGCGGCACTCGAGATCCCGGCGATCGCGTTACCGGGCCGCCCAGAAAACTCCGCTCCCAAAACTCCTCGAAGGACCAACGGGCGCTCCTTCGATACCTCGCCGATCGTGTTCAACTATTCATGAAAATTTGTACCTCGGCCCTCGGGGAGGGAGAATGCACTCTCCGTGGACCACGGAGAAGAAGCACTCCGTCTGCGAGCCTCGAATAAATTAGGGGTGTTTGAGTGAAAGGTGTTTTTTAACGCTGTCTCATCCTCCTTTCCACGAAGGATCGAGAGGCGCGTAGATCGCCCGATGGATCTCCGCGAGGATCCCCCTGGAGCGGAGAGTCTCTTCTCGGAACTCGGGTGCCGACGGAACGAAAACAAGCATGAGAATCGGTGTCCGCGCCGCGCGTTCCGCAACGCCCGACGGGTTCCCGAGGGGTGGCGAGTCTCGTTCGGGGATGCGAAAAGTCGCCTCGGGCGTTCTAATGATAATAAACTCACGGTGATCGAGGTTCGACGAGGCGACGAAGGCTTTGCCGTTGCATTCGACGGTGTTGCTCGCCGCGTTACCGAGTCCCTGCAGGTGGTAATGTCCGAAGGACGGACCCCTGGGCGCCATGATGGCCGCGATGCTGAAGTCCGTGGCTTTACCCCTCTCCCCCTTCGCAGGCATCCCTCCTGCCTCCCTGGCGGGACACAACTCTTCCTCGAATCTCTCCCGTTTTCTGTTTCTCTATATATATTTTTCCCTTTTTTTTCAAATCTTTTTCCTCTGCCTCTGAGGCTCTTCCTCTCGCGCCCTGTCGATCCTTCCCGTTGCCTCTTCGCTCTCGTCCGGCGTCGATCACAAACCCTCACTCGCGTCAGCGAGAACGAACCCGCGAACGCCGAACCAACGCTGTCTCACCGGCTAATCTAACGAAACTCCGAGCCGCGATTCGGATCTGGCGCGCTCGATCGCGCGATCGAGAGACGACAGGAAGATCCAGAATTCGCCGCTGCAGTGACGAGCCTCCAATGTTCCCACTGCGCAGCCCGGGACCCGATCGAGCACTCCGTATTTCGATCGGCGAACACGTCCGACAGTTTACACACGCCCGCCCACCGGTCTACTCGACGATGACCGAACGAAACGAAATGAAAAAAATAATAACAATAATTAAGCCACGTACGGGCCCGATCGAAAAGTACTCGCGAAACGACTTGCTCCGTAACGCATACGCACTATCTGCCCTGTTAAACGTGATCCGACGATCAAGCTCGGCGCACAACGCGTCTGCGCTCCACGACTTCCCGAACTCCACTGACCTCCTACTCCTCCTCCCACGTTATTTCTCCCCACCACCGGGGTCGAGGCTCTGCGACTCGGGATCCTCGGATTCCCGAGAGTTTCTCCTCTTCGTCCAACGCTCGTGCGCGCCTCCCCTTCGTTCTCGTCGTTCGCGAAGCTCCCCCACCCCTCGGCCTCGAGATAAACCGGCGTTTCCTGGCTGGGCGCTGGCGCGCCAGCGCGGCACATGCGCGCGCACCCTCCACCTCGCTACACGCCGATCGGTCTACGCGCAGAGGCGGTTACCATTCGAACGCGGCGCCTCCGTTTCACGGTTATTACACCTTGCGTCGTCGACCAATCACGGGGCTTACCTGAGGGCGAATGGGCGTGGCGACGACCCGCACAGGCCACTCCTACAGCGATACACTTAAAAAAATGCCTCTATATATGTATACATCATCCGCGAGACGGGCTAACACGTACGACAACATCGGCGCGTTCACTGCGCGCGGAAAGAGATCGATCGGGCGCTAGAGTGAGTAACTCGCTCTCCTCCCTCCACCGCCCATGGTCCTCTTTCTCCCGTTTCGTCTTCATCGCCAGACGTGAAAATGTGTGTTTTTCACGAGGAAAGGTCCTCGAGACGGGGAGACGAAGTGGAGGCTCGAGGTGAAATTCCCCGCTGGCTCGCTAATAAAAGAAATCGTCGGTGAAACTCGCGACAACGAGGGGGTCGCAAAGAGAGCCAAGAAGATGACTCGCGCGATGCACGTTTTTGGATCTCCGTTAAAACTAGACGATAATTTATGAAGTGCCTTTATTAGCCGATGAGGGCGAGACTGCAATAGGTCGGGGAGATCGGGAAAATTTCCCAACGGGTACTTTAAGGACCGTCTTGACGAGTTACCATGTATATTGGAGGAACGAGCCGGTTTCGGGGCGAACGAGTCGCTCCGGAGGAATCTTCGTCGTCCGACGAACGGAATAACTGAGTCGGCGTATAATTGAGGCAGATATTACTCCCGAAGCGGAGTAACTTTGGAACTCGCTCGTCTCGGACGGCGATGAATTTTTGAGCGGGCCAACGAGGATCGTCTTCGGTGCGGGATTTTATTTTTATGCTCCCGCTTTGGGGGCCAACGATTTGTTAATCGGAGCGAAATCATTAAGTTCCAGCGGGATAATAATACGGAGACGATCGGACGCGTCTCGTGGCGCGAGGGGAGCCGAGAAGCTCGGTCGAAAATGCGATAAAGACCGTTACGAGAGTTTCGGTGTACCTGGCGAAGTATCGCGATCGATCAAACGCCACATCCCGGTCACGTTGCTCGAAGCTTCTTCATCTTCTTCTCCGGCGAAGCCCACCTCCCCCCTATATTACTATACGCGGAGAGCTCCGTAGACGACCGAGTCTCCTCTCTTTCTCGAGAGAGAAAAGACGCCAGAAAGTTGAGAGAAAGACCCACGGGTCTAGCGGTTCGAGTAGAGGACGGTGAGGTTCCGAGCAGGGAGATGGAGGAAGAAAGTGAGCAAGCACGACCGGGGGGGGGGGGGGGGGTGCGAGAGGAAGGCCACCAGGGGTTGATTTACGGCGTGTGTTTAGGCACTTAGGCGCTTTACCTAGCCTCCTTTATTATACTAATTTCTCGGGCATGTCAAAATACCTATCGTATATAGCTGAGCGGGGCCCACCGGCCGGCTCTTCCCGCCGTCGCCGGTATTCTATTCGACACGCTGGGTGCACCCGTAGCCGCGAGGATAAAAGGTGACCCCCGGTATAAAATATGAAGCTCGGTTCGCCGCATGCCAACCACACCGACCTGCCTCTCCTCCTCTGCTCTCCCCCTCTCCTCTCTCCCGCTGCAACAGTATTATTCAGGTAGCCAGCGAGGAGAGGCCACGCTGCATGAACTCGAAACCACAGGATAAACTCCGCTGGGATGCTGGGGGGCCTCTCTCGCCGTAGCTGTTCTCGAGCTCCCGATCACTCCACTCGGCTGTCGTCTCGCTTCGATACGAGTCGCATTCAAACGCCATTTTCTTTCGCCGTCATTCATCTTCGCTTTTTTTTTTGTTTCCTTTATTTTATTTTTTTTTCTTTGGTATAGTTTCGGGGGCACTGTTATATGCGAACGTGCAACGTGTTGCTACGGCCATCGCTCTCGTGGTCGGATCCCAGGGCGATAAGGACCATTGGCTCTAACCGGGCCATTGTCTTCGTCCTCCCAGTGTCTGCAGGACCTTCGCCTCACGCCTCGAGTGAATAAACGAGCGTTTTATATTCCGTACAGGGTGAGCAACAAGAGAGCCGGGCCATGGTTCGGTGCGCGGATGTATCATGCGGTCAACTCATCGGGTTGGCATTGCCACGATGTCCGTGAGTTACTCTCGCACGATCGATCAATGGATGACGACTGAAGTACCTTCGGTCCCGTTTTTTGAATGCCTCGCTGAAGGAGAATCGTGCGGTAGCTTGAATTTTCCACTGTGGGAATTACACACTGGACCGGTGCTGGCCGACGCCGTGCCAGTACCGGCCCTGGGTGGCGATCCGCTACACTGGGAAAAAGAGTGTATTTAATATTAACAAAGCTTTTTTTGGATAAGGCAAAATAAATATTTCACCACTGTTTCTTTAGTTGAAGTTTAGTTGAGGCAATTATTTTTTTTCTTTTTTTGTGAGGAAATGGTTTAACTTTTTTTTTGGGTGAATAAGATTTAATTTTTCTCAACAAAAATTTCTTAACGGTAAATTAATATTTATTTCGCCATATACAAAAAAAAAGATTTACCGAGATTAAACGAACTCCTTTGTCAGTGTAGGGTGGAAGAGCGTGTGTGCGGTCCCATGGTCTTACGAGTCGGTCCGGCTCGTCCGGTTGTGCGGACTCGCAGGGCTCCCCGCGAACCGCAGCGCGAATTGACTTTTGACTGTGCTCTGGGTACGCCGTTGTCGAGGTGGTAGCAGCAGCCCGGCCACGGTAATAACAAGGGTACGAGGCAATAACGACGAAACTGTAACGTCATCGCTGCGCTAGGGGCTTGCTGCTGCTTTCGGGACTACCAACGCTCCGCATAGTCGACCCCCGTTTATAGTCGCTTTCGTCGGGAAAGCTACAAACCACGGAGCATCGGGCGACTCGATGGCTCAATTGCCGAGCAGTTGATGCTGCACGTCTGTCATTCAGCCTGTTACACTCTCCACCGATGGCATACATCGTTATCTCCGATAATTCGACCTTCGGTACACCAACATTTTCCCGGTTAAGGGTCTCTCGCTCCCGACGATTGTCCACTAGAATTCGTCACTTCGGCATCGCCGTACATAAAAAATGATCGATTTTTCGTATAGTCGACCCCGTTTATAGCCGCTGTCGACGGGAAAGCTACAAACCGCGGAGCATCAAGCGACTCGATGGCTCAATCGCCGAGCAGTTGATGTTGCATATTTGTCATTCAGCGTGTTGCACCCTCCGTCGATGGCGTACATCGCTATCTCCGATAATTCGACCTTCGGTGCACTAATATTTGCCTGATTAAGAGTCTCTCGCTCCTCATGAGTGTCCGATCGATTTCATCACTTCGGCATCATCGGACGTAAAAAAAATCATGACATTCAAATAATTCAAAATGGCATAAAATGAAAACAGTTCGACCGATTTTTGTTAAATTTTAATGGGATCATCGGGTGATCATATTCTACCTGTGCACGGGGTTTTAGCCCGATAGCTAAAAAATTGCGAGCGCCAGAGTGCGTACAGAAATTTTCGAAGTAATTTAAAATGGTCCAAAAAAGCAACTGAACATTTTTCAATGAAGTTTGACCAAACGTTAACTAGTGCCAAATTTCAGCCTGCTCGGTTGAGGCGTTCCCGAGATATAGCGATTTGAATTTTTCACGTCTGATTCACACACACACACACATACATCCGGACATTTATTCAAAATATGATTTTTCGATGTTTTGGAACATTCTAAACACGTTTTCACTAAAATCTGGAATTTCGTTTTCACCATAACAAAGCTTCCTCTATGAGGAAGCAAAATGATCGCTTTTCCGTATAGTCGATCCCGTTTATAGTCGCTGTCGTCGGGAAAGCTACAAACCGCGGAGCATCGAGCGACTCGATGGCTCAATCGCCGAGCAGTTGATGCTGCACGTATGTCATCCAGCCTGTTACACTCCCCGCCGATGACGTACATCGCTATCTCCTATAATTCGACCTTCGGTGCACCAACATTTTCCTGGTTGCTGTTCTCCCAGCTCCCGACGATTCTCCGATCATTTCGTCACTTCGGCATCGCCGGACATAAAAATGATCGATTTTCCGCTCCCTCATTCCCCGTCTCACCGTCCATAAGAAGCGATTGATTACAGACTGCCAACGAATGTGCATGCAGCCAACAACCGCACGATAAAGTTCACTCCCGACCGGTCCGTCGCTCTAATGACGAGGTGTACGCCGATCGAAATCGATGCTTAATACCCGGTAAAGTGTTCATCATACACGGTTGCGCGCAATCATCGGGGTGGCCTCCGGTGTCCCGCAGAAATGAATAAATCCGTGGATATCGGGATGCACACGAGAGTCGCAATTGCAATAAGCTCGAGGGACCCAGAAGCGAAATACGAGCTGCAATATTGGCAGGGATGTATCGGTGGGATGGAGGCTGAGAGGCAGCGCTCGGTAGCCGAGCGAATCTTGCGCAGCTCCCAGAGAGTAACTCGCTCGAGGGGCAGGAGGGGGGGGGCTTATGTGCATGGGCTGCAGCGAGCCGATCGGAGTATATTAGCGTTGCAGCGACGGTGCTCACCTCTCGGCATGCAAATTATCCCAACGGCAGAAAAGCCCGGTATAGAGTACACCTACACGCTCCTTTTTTTTTGCGAGAGCTCCAAGGTGCATCGGAGAGGGTTTCCGCTTCGTGGGAGGGGAGGGAGGATCCAGGAGAACGGGAGGATCTCTCGTCGTCGCGACGGGATCGAATGGCGCTGGGGGAAAATCGGGTGCGGCTACGGGGTTACCGTAGTGTATCATACGTGCGAGAGTCGAGAGTAGCAGGGGTAAGTGCGCGATGCAACGGAGAGTGCACACCCATGCACTTCGCTGAGGAGCGCGAGTCATTCATCATTCAAGCGGGATGAGACTGGTGGGTAGGTATCCGGAATAGGGGAGACCGGGGCAAAATGGCACAGCGGGGCAAAACGGGACGGTGAGGACAAAACTCAATTTCCCAATAATTTTTGGATGCCCCATTTTGTCCCAACGATACATCCGGATTTCCAAATCCGTTTTGCCCCAACTTACCATCAACACTAATCGTCCCAAAGTTATTGGAGAATCGCGTTTTGTCTCGTTATCCCGTTTTGCCCCGGTGTGCCATTTTGCCCCGCAGTCCCCTAGGTGTGCACATACACGGTACGTGCACACACGCGGAGATAAGAGGCTCTCGTACGGCATGTCGGGATGAGGATATTATTACGGGAAAGGGAAATAAGGGACGGGCGGATAACTCCGCGCGGAGGAGTCGACGAATCGGTACGTAGTTGTGTACAGCCGATGCTTGAATTATTTATACCGTTGGGTAAGAAGCGCACGATACGGCTGTCGATGCCGTTGCTTTCGGTATTCGATATCGCTCCGACGAGAGAGACCCGGGAGAAGATATTATTGCCGAGTCGCCGTCGAGCTTTGATTCAACAGTGGCGACGGTGTAGCTTCTTCTCTTGGAGTATCCCGCGGTGGACGGGCGAGCGGGGGCAATAATAGCATAGGTGTATAGGCACGGGCCACCCACGCGGAGAACGCTCGAGATCGGTGGCGATCGGAGCTATAATGCACCGTTCCCTCTCTCCGACTCGCGTGTTCGTGTCTACAGGGACGCAGAACCGCGGTTCGCTATACGCCCACTTGTACTCACCTCAAACATGCCAAGAGCGTCCCGGTCTGGGGGGAGTAGCCGGGGCAACGTCGGCGGGAAAGATAGGTGTACCAATACACACCTTTATTCCAGTGGTTGGACAACACACTTGACGAGTGTTTATGCCCGCTTCCAGCGTACTTTTCCGCCGGCTAGCCGGTCACGTTTGCACATCCTCGAGGGATTGTTTTGTGTGCAGGGGCACGATGGCTCAGCGTAACCGGAAATCCCCTGTTTACGGGCGAGAGAGGAGCGAGAATGACGAGGGAAAGACGGCCGAAGCCGAGGATTCACGTGCAACTTGAGGACGCGAGGAAAGCGTCGTCGACTCCTCGATTCGTTCGGATATTCTCCTTTTTTTCGATCGATTATCGTCCGATAGGCATGCGCGCTCGAGACTCGTGTCCACCGGAGTCGTAAAAGAAACTTCCGCGAGACGAGTGGAGGATGGCGTGTGTCGCCGGAATGTCTCTCCGAGCGTAATAAATAAGAAAAAAGCACCGGGGGAAAAAATCGGTATTTTATGTCCGCGCCCGGGTACCGAAGGTTCGAGGTATAAAACTACCGAGCGAGAGAGGACTCAATCTCCGATTCGGGGACATCAAGGAATTCCGGACGCGAGCGCGGAGATCGTTGTGCACGGCGACGCGGGGGCGCGCGCCTGTAATGAGAAGTCACGAAGTCGACAAGTGTCCTTAACGATAATTCATAACCGAGGAGGAATGTATTGTCACTTTTTTGTGGAATAAATAACGCATGTGTTAGGCTTTGAGGCGGATATTGTTAAGTACAATCGCAGCTGAATATCTCGCGCACGAACTGGCTAACGTCTGTTCTCTCTGAAAGTCCGATCAAGACTGCACGGAGAAAAAAATTTGTTGGTAAAAATTTGTACAAGATTTTTGTTGCCGTAATAAATTTAGGTTGTTAGGATAACAAAACCAACATGTAAATATTTCAAAAAATTTCGCTTGGAGCGATTCGCTACCGCTACAAATCAGCCTTTGTTACTGTAACAGAAACATTTGTTATATGACTGAGAAGGGCGCTTATATGTGCAAACAATTACGACGATCTTGAGACGCTCGACGCGCAAAATGAAAACAAAGAGACGCGAGGAAACAGTCCCTTTGTATTCGAGTATAAATAAAAAATAGAATGGAATTTCAAAAGTTCGCAATTGCAAATACAGACATTATTTTCAATATAACAAAATGATAAAATGCAAACGCGGTGAGTTAATCGTCAAATTAATGTATGTGCGTGTCTATAACTATCCCATTACCAGTTATTACTCAGCCGTCAAATTACAGCGGGGGTCGTTTATTCTCATAGCAAACTAAATCGTTGCAATAACAAGAAAGTACACGGAGAAAAAAGATTGTTGGGACAACAAGAATTTTGTTACCATAATCATTTACCTGCTTAACATAGGGACAACAAAATATTTTGCTATAGCAGCAAAATATTTTTGCCGCCACAACAATACATTATTAACGATCTACATTTTGTTACAGAAACAGAACAATTTTTCTCCGTGTATACCTGTTACCGATAAAAATTCACTTTACCACCGTTCGCTCTCCGCATAGACTCCTCACAAACGCATCTGCCGATCGCTCCTTCCGCAGCCAGTCTGACGAAACGCCTGTTGGATCCAGATAGGCATCGTGTGACGTTAATGCACCGGTTCCCGTCCAGCGTCAGCCGAGCTGACCGGTGCGTTATCGCGCGGTTCCACAAGAACCATGAAAACCGGTGTTCCGAGATCGGAATCCGTCAAACTTCCGACGTCGCCAAATTTTATTCTATCTTTTTTTTTTCTTAGAAAGCAACGATCTGTTAAGAATCGTCCGCGCGAGTGGAAACGAGAGGAAACCGAGTTTACTCCGAGTGTCCAGCGGCGGAGGGAGAGGTGCGATTGGGTCGCGGCCACCTACGTCCTACCTGCCTACGCGCAGTCCGAGTGCCCGCGTGTGCGCTATATATACGTGCGGCATAACCGGCATGGGTGGCCACATGTGGCGAGGGTGTCTGGTGACACATTATTTTCGCTCGCCCTTTCCGGCCAATGATGTAGTTTTAATTCTCTCGCCGACCTCTCCGTTCCCCGTCTCGCCCCGAGAGCAAACTCGAGAGAATCCTCCACAGGCGCCGAGTTTTCGTTGCGTATGTCCTCTGGCGCATGTGCATTCTACCATTATTTATGCCGTTATAAAGTAGTGAACTGCATCGTTAGTTGCGCACTTTGTGCGCGGGATGATTGCAGGAAAATCCGAGCCTCGCATTGGATTCTCAACGCGTGTCCGCGTGATTTAGCCTCATGCCGGATGTCTCGTCGTTCAGATCGGACCCGTAAGGACCCTCGGCTCTATTATCCTAGACTAGTCTCTATACACATATATACACAAATATATATATATAAATATATATATATAAATATATATATATATATATATATCTGTAATTTATCTCGGATGCCATACACGAGATTATATTAGGGACGAGGAAGAGGTTCGAGGCTCGATAAAAATTGAACAGCCCGTAGCCGCGAGGAGTCGAGAGGAAAGGTCTCGCGCACACTCGCGCGGCACTCGAGATCGTATCCATTTATATGTAAGTTATGCTGATCTAGAAAACGCGTCGACGCATTATCGTGCGGCCACGACGCGAGCGAGGCTCGGAGAGAGAGAGACGATCGATAAATAAATATTAAAACGATGGCTCAGCACTTTCCTTTCGTTTCACGCGGACGGGAATCTCGTCGCAGCGGTTCTTTGGCGACCGTTTCTCTGCCCGTTCTCCACCTTCGATAATCCGCCTTCGAGTTTCCATCCGAGATCGTTAGGCGGCATACACGTTTCTCGAATCTTCGACGAGTATCTTCGGAGTTACCCATTCACATTGCCTCTTCGACACCGAACTCGCGGACCGATAGTCGTCAGGAATCGGGCACGGCCGCCTCCTGTTCGTTACAAATTTCACCGAGAGAGACATCGGGCACATCCCTCCGGTTGTTCAATTTCGGCGCACAATGATCGCGGGGACACGTGAACGCGTGTGTCACGAGCCGGAGAAATCTAAACCATGGGTTATTCATGGCTTACAATTCCTCGGGGTCCTGCCCGGTACACGTGTTTTAACACCGGGCTTAAGGAGCGACGCATGCTCGCGGGTCTCCCGTCTCTCGCGCTCTTTCCTCTCCTCCTCTCATCTCTCGGCTATCTCCGGGCCGGGATGCGCCCACGCACAATATATCCAGCAACCACTCGAATCGCTCTCGTCAGGAACGGAGTCGCCTCCGGCAGACCCACTCTCATTGTGTACCGCGCGAACGAGAGAATTTCTCGAGGGCCTTCCGAGCCACCGACCGACTTTAACGCCACTCGTGTGTATACGCTGGAAATTTATACACGCCGTAACGTGGATTTCGAGACACTTATCCGCGGTGATTCTATTTTTAGATGGGAATTTTCGAAACACGTGTAATCCTATCCCAGGGTGCTTTTTTATCAGTCGGGCGCATTCTGGGTGTGGATGTGGATATCGGGGAGTTGCGTTGCGTGTCTGGGTACAGAAGTCGATGGCGCTCGGCCGAGGAATAGTCTCGACGTCGGCGCCACTATCCTCTTCACCGAAATCCCTCTCAACCCTCGGAAGCGCAGCTCTCGAACTGACACTCGAGGGATGGAACACCGTTGACCCTGTTTCGAGTGCGGACTGGGACCAAGTTCAAAGATCAAAGTTCTTTGATCTCTGTCGATCCCTCCGGTCGAACAGATTAAAATCTTATCGCCTGCGCGACGGTCCAGCGGCGAATCGGTCGCCTCGATGGAAAACTTGGATGCGCGTAGAGCTAAAGTGGCGAATATGGCCCGGACCAACTTTCATATAGTTATCGGGTAAATCAATGTGGATCATATTCAACACTTTTACCGTGCATCTTGCTGCACTTTAAATAAAATCCATTTGACGCGAGAGAATCCTTTTGGAACAAGTGGATTCACTAAACAAAAATTATTGACTCAAGTAAAATTTGCTTGCCAAATAAAAAATTGTTTTTTCGACTCTTATAATTCCACACGAGATTGAAACGATAATATATAACCTTGACGGTTCAGCCGTCGCTGTTTCAATATCATATGGCATTGTAAAAATTAAAAGTAGAATTGAAATCTAAAAAATTGTGTTTGGCAGCCCGCAAGCAATTTTTTTTTCATTGTTGTCATTTCCCGCAAATGGAATCATTTTGCATCAAATCGATTTTATTTAGTGTGTACATTATGAAAGAAAATCACTGCAGTCAATGAAACGATATTTCCAATAATCGCCATATCACATATAATTAATTGTGGTATATCGGAGTACACAATCTATTGAAATAAAATTGAATTTGTTGTTTCAAGCGAATCACGGTTGATTAAAAATTTCAAGTTCATTTCACTAAGCTACATCATCCTACCAAAGATACATGTGATATTTTTGAATCTCATCACGAGCAAAGTCCGACACCCAATTTATCTGCAGTTATGAATATAAGTAAGCAATCGAATTTTTCACATTTTTCCAAGTCCACATTTGTGTCAACGCGCACTGGTCCGTCTCAACACGTCGGCCATTTAATTGATTTTGCTAATATTTTTCCTCGGCATTACAGATCAAAAGTTCAACTTTGGCTCGGAGCCTCTGAAACCCGAGGCTGCGTGTCAACGCCCGTAGAAAATATTTTTTTTAAATTTCAAACAAATTTCGTCACGTTGTTGCCCCGCCTGCTAAACAGCTTTTGAAAAATTTCATTAAAAAAATTTAGTTAAATCAAACAAATCGTTTCTACCGTTGTAGATTTTGTGGAGTAGTTCAATCTTACAAGTAATATAATGCTGCGTTTCTGAACGAGCCTATACAGTTGTGTGTCGTGTACACGTGTATATATATATGTATATACCTATACGCGGCTGTATAGTGAGCGCAAGAGCCTCGACACCCCGCGGCGGCAAGCGGGCGTGGATACTTCGACCACTATTTGTTATTCTAATGCGCCGCGGCGCGCATTATATATTTGTTTGGGCGTGGGCGAGTCCGCATCAAGCCGCCGTGCGATGTGTGAAACACGTTGTAACCCCGCGGCGGTTCCACTGCTGGAATTCTTTTTATTTCATTTTTTTTACTCCCGCGACTCCCTCGATATGCTCTCGCTTCTGCTCCGAGGCCTTATCCTGCGCTTGGCCACCGCATTTACGCTCTTTGCAACACGAGAGCGACTAATAACTCGGGCTCTTTTTTAACAGGCCGAATCCAGTCGCGTGTTCCGCCAATAAATTCGGTATTATATTTCTCGGCTCAACTGAATTTGTCGCATCAAACAGTCGCAGTGTGATCTTAAAGATAAGGCGATAGAGGAGGATCTTCCGAACGTTAAATCCAGCCCATCGCTCGATTGTCGACTCGGCTAATTTTCTCTAGTCGAATGAATACCATACAAGCGTGTGATTTAAGTGCAACGTCGATGGCAGAGTAATTTCCTGTCCGGAGTATTTCCTGCATCGTCAGGAACGTTATTTCTTTTTTTTCGCCCTCTTCTCATAATTGTCCATAGCGCTCGAGAACAGCGCGATGGTGGTAGCTCGAAGCGAGGATGTCGATAACACGGTATTTACACTCTTTGCAACACACAGTCGAATTTTTAACAGCCCGAATCCAGTCGCATGTCCCGCCAATAAATTCGGCATTGTATTTCCCGGCTCAACTGAATCTTTCCAAGATACACAGTAAAAAAAAAGTCTGTACTTTTTCTACAACAACTTATTGTCCACAAAAGTCTACATTTTTTTATTTGTTAATTGTCTAGTTTTACAAACAAAAGTACATACTAAAATTGTCAATGACGCAGGAAATAAAAGGACAGGTTCGTATATTCAAATAAGTGATAAGCGAGTTTGTCACTTATTTAACAAAATTATTTTTACGAAATTTCGCATTCCGATTTTACGAGATTATTTTTTACTGTGTAAGAGTCGCATCAACCAATCGCAGTGTGATCTTACAGATGGAGGGATAGAGAAGGATCTTCCGAACGTTAAATCGTCAGGAACTTAATTCTTTTTTTTTCATGCCCTCTTCTCATAATTGTCCATAGCGCTCGAGAACAGCGCGATGGTGGTAGCTCGAAGCGAGGATGTCGATAACACCGCATTTATGCTCTTTGCAACACGAAAGCGAAAAATAACTCGGGCTCTTTTTTAACGGTCCGAATGCAGTCGCCTGTTTCGCCAATAAATTTCGGTATTGAATTTCCCGAATCAACTGAATCTACCCAAGATAAGAGTCGCATCAAACAGGCGTAGTGTGAGCTTAAAGATAAAGACATAAAGGAGGATCTTCTGAACGTTAAATCCACCCCCTCGCACGATTATCGACTCCGGTAATTTCCTCTCGTCGAATGAGTACCATGCGAGCGTGTGATTTAAGCGCAACGTCAATATGAGACTAATTTCCTGTCCGGAGTATTTCCGGCATCGTCAGGAACTAATACTTTTTTTTCCTGCCCTCTTCTCATAATTGTCCATAGCGCTCGAGAACAGCGCGATGGTGGTAGCTCGAAGCGAGGATGTCGATAACACCGCGATTGTGGTAGCACGCAGCGAGGATGTCGATAACACCGCATTTACGCTCTTTGCAACACAAAAGCGACTAATAACTCGGGCACTTCTTTAACAGTCCGAATGCAGTCGCCTATTTCCCCAATAAATTCGGTATTATATTTCCTGGCTCAACTGAATCTATCCAAGATAAGAGTCGCATCAAAGCCAAGACGATAGAGGAGGATCATCCGAACGTTAAATCCACCCCCTCGCTCGATTATCGACTCCGTTAATTTCCTCTCGCCGAATGAGTACCACGCGAGCGTGTGATTTAAACGCAACGTCGATATGAGACTAATTTCCTGTCCGTAGTATTTCCGGCATCGTCGGGAACGTAATACTTTTTTTTCCTGCCCTCTTCTCATAATTGTCCATAGCGCTCGAGAACAGCGCGATGGTGGTAGCTCGAAGCGAGGATGTCGATAACACCACCCCCGGCGCACGAATCGAGTTGCCGCACCGCTTGCCGGGCACCCTCGCCACCCCGTGTGTTGCGACCACCCCCCGGTTCTCCGTCCCTCTCGCTTTCTCCCGTCATCCCTCTTCGACCACCATCGCTGCCTCGGTGCCTAGTTACGATGCTAAATGGCCGCGCGGGGACTCTAATCGAAATTAGTTTTTTAATTGGGAGGACTTATTTAGTCGTTAGGCGCCGAGGAGAACGCGAGGGGTTGCGAGAGCTCACCCAACCGGGCGTCTCTCCGTCGGCCGCTCGTGGCGCGCCGGACGAGAGACGGAGAAGGAGAGTAAAAAAAGAAAAACCTCGGGCTATGCTCGCTCTCTCGCGCGGCGCTACACTTCGTTCGCCATCTGCTTTTTACGCGCTCGTGCCGGGAACGCAGCTCTTTTAGCCAGGCGTAACGACTCCGGCCAGAAATTATCCGAGATTACGCGAATTTTTCTCTCCGTTTTCATGAATAAAGAGGGGTGAGGACCCGCCGAGGGAGCGGACGGAAGGTCGGCGAGGAGAAGAGAGAAGAGAAAAAAAAATATACGACTCTCCGCCTCCCGCGCGATTGTTCGAGCTCTCGGTATGATTGCTTCAATAAACGTTTTCCTCGGTCGCAAGAAGGAAAACAAAAAACGAGGGCATTAATTACGAGAATACCGGAGTCTGTTCCGCCGTCTTTATCGAGAAAATTGTAAGCGGCGAGAGCAGCTTCTTGCGTGCCGGGTTCGCGAAGCGAGGTATCTCGACGAGGAATTGAATTTTCTTGCGCGTGGAAACGGGATCGAATTTTCGCGATTAATTTTTGTGAAACACCAGCCGCGAAGCACCGCCTGGGAAACGCCGAGATCGGATATAGTGTACATCCACCCGTTCCAATTAACCGGATAAGTTTCTCAACGCCGAGATGACGCCGGCGGGGCGAACCGCGGCTCCGCTCGGATGGGAAATATAATGAGGAGGATGAAGACGTTGTCGGCATAATTCGCGCCCGAAGGTTTCAACCCGCAGGGACGAGGGTGCGCTTTCGATGGGGGGGAGGGGGGTGGTGGTTAATTTTCCACAAGGACGGAAAACGAAACTCTCGGAATAAGTGCCGGGGCTAAAACCGTAGGAAAGAGAAAAGTACAAAGTGTCCTCCCGCGGATGATTAGGGTCGAGCCGTCGTAATTATGCTTCGACTATAAATACATCACGAGAGCACATAACGGACAGAAACGAGGAGCCGCGACGAATTCGAACACAAATAATTTCAACTGCGCTATACATTAGCTTGAGCGTAAGATCCCCTTTTATCCTCGCAATGAAGTCAGCGAACCGCGAGCGAAACTGATTCCCTCGCGATTTACGACACATTATTGTCTATATATGTACCTATATATGTATATACATATATGCATATATGTCTCTGGCTATATATATATATATATAGCTAGAGACACCAGTCGAGCAGCGGTTCCGTGAGGAAATCGACTTAGAGCGAAGCGTAAGAGGAGGAATAGGATGAGGAAGCAGATGAAGAGAATGAGGAAGATGTTAAGGGGGGTGGGGGATGAGAATCGAATAAGAGCTCGAGACAGTCTTTCGTTTACCGGCTTTTCTTCCTCCGGCAATCCATCTAAATTCCCGAACGGTTGAGGCCAATGGAGGGAGAGAGTTAGCATTCAAGGCGGTATTATATCACGGTAAGAGGACCGGTAACGATAGTAGTGATACGAGCGGAAAAGCGCGAGAGGGTCCAAGCGGGAAGAGTCTCCGGAGGGTGGCTGCGTGTCGGGTCCAGGGGTAAGCGAACCCAGCCTTCCCCGCGCTCTGCCCCCTCCGCCCTCGCCCCACGTTCGCCCGAGAAGCGGCCGTACATTCGGTCGATAAAACAATTGCCGTGGGGATAATCGGCATTATTTACGCTGGATTCACTCGGAGATACAAGCCTCCTCTCCTCGTTCGCCTCCGTATATACGACCCTCTTCCGGTGTCCTCGTGTATGTGCGTTGATACGCGTACCGCCGCTTCCACGGACAACTTATGTGTACGTGTGTACCGGGACGAGGGGGGGGGGGGGGGTGCGGGGGAGGAAACCGTCCGTGGAGGTCGAAGCAACGCTGCCAGCTATCAGCCAGTGGTTGCTTGGGGTAAACGCGAGAGGAGGAGAGAGAGATTCGCCGGCAGTTATAAGCCTAGGGTGATCTCCTGCAGCTCTCCGTACTCTCGGGGAAACGGTCGCCCGCGCTCTCCGCGGCTTACGGGTTATCCCGGTCCCCGTGCTGGTCCACCCATAGCCCGAGAGAATGAGAGGGCGAGCGAGGGTTCCCGTAGCAATTGCAGGAAACGCAGAACATCCCCCTGCTCTCGACGTTAAAGTGGCCCCCAATTAGATACGTCACGGGATTTCGATGTCGTGCCGGGGGGGGGGGGGGGGACCGAATCCCTCCCTCGGGGGATATACGCCGATCTATGGTACACACACGGTACAGGCGGACGGAGCACAATAGAATCGGCAAAGCTTTTCTTACGAGTGAAATCCGTGTCTCTCCCTCCGCGATTTGCTGGTCGAGTTGATCGTTTGGGTGGTTCTTGGGCACCGTGCGGATACTTGTGCTCGCAGGTTCTGAATCACCCAGGTGGACTTCGCCGGTGCTAGCGCAGTGGTCTCGAAACCCACGCAACACAACAAGTTAATTTCGGACTGTCGGTCGGTGAGTTTGAAGCAGTCGTTGGGCGGCGAATTCTTATCTTTGAATGACTTTTATCCCTAAATAATCAACCAAAGACAAATAATATACCGATCACTTTGGTCTCGTGATTAGGGTAGGGTAGAGCGGGGCAAAACGGGGTTTTGGGGCAAAACGTCATTTTCCAATAATTTTTGGATGCCCGAATTCGCCCTATCGGATACATCAGGCTTTTCTACCCAGTTTTGCCACCTTGTCCGATCCAAAAATGATTGGAAAATTTACTTTTGCCCAAAAACCTTGTTTTGCCCAGTTGCCCCATTTTGCCCCGCTCTCCCCTACTAGCCTCGAGAACAAAATATCGGGAGGTCTCGGGTTCGAATCCCGGTGTCGTAGTCTTGCTGGCGGAAAAATGTTGTGACGCGACGTAGCTCCTGGCAGCTATCGTGCGATAGCCGATATATATGTCAGTAGACTTCCAATGTTTACAACCAGTAATCGACGTGACGTAGCTACGGTGCCGTGAAGCAAACCTAGAAGACCGACTGCTACTGACATCCCAAAGTACAGTTAACGTTCACTCATATTGAGTAACCCCCAAAGGTACGGTTCCCACACTGAGAAAAAAAATTGGTTGAATTAACCGAAAGTCGCGGTGACATGCGTTCAAAGCTGTTATTTGTTTGGTACAAATAGGGCATTGTTTTGTTAAACGATTATTTGCTTCAATTTATTCACCATTTTTCGATTGAAACAAACATTTCTTTTGTACCAACCAAATACACCTTTGAACGTATGTCACCGCGCCTTTACTTAATCCAACAATTTCTTTTTCTCAGTGCACTAAAGGAAAAATAATAGGACCCGTCGCTAATAACCATAGCAGCTGATGCGACGTCAAATCATGACAAATAAAAAAAATCCGTGTGTTGATTATTAATCTTCAAATGAAATAATGAAATATATTTCGTCTAGTTTTATATTAAGATGCGAACTGATGAGATTATTCTAATTGTAGAAATACTTTCATAATTTACTGATTGACTGATGTATTTTTATTATTGTATTAAAAGGGTTCATCCCATAAGCTAATAAATAAATAAATAACAACGAATGCGAACGGCTGGTTCGTAACGCCGAGCCGACGCTGGCCGGTGGCTTTTGCCTGCATCGAAGCAACCGGAGGATGCAGGTGAACGCGGTAGGCCGCGACTATATTATCAGTACTGACGATTGATACAGAAATTGAGTGGAGCGTGTATCGTCCTACCGAAGACACGATTGCCCATTATTATTATCGGCTTGTCCGTTATCGAAGAACATAAGGCGAAAGGATAGTTCGAAGGGCGCTTTCGCTCTCGCATCGAGTTCACTCGAGTATAATTATGGAATCAACGTTGTGGCTCGCTATTATTCATTTCCCGAACGATTACGAAACGCTCGAGGTTCGAGACAACCGATACAACGTGACGCGTTCGTGACCGACCGATATTCGACTCCTCCGGGCCGCTCCGGCTGTCGGACGTGCACGTACGGTTTTCGTAATTGCGCAGTTCCTCGCATAATTGAGAACCCCGCGGAACGGCTGTCTCATCCTTTCTTAATCGTATACCCAACGTTCTTTTTTCTTTTCTGTCGTATGTACCTGCGTTGTCGCACGGGTACCGATAGAAAGAGCCGCGTCGCTTTTGTTCCATCGATCTTTCTCTCACACACGCGCACCCGCGCCCTATCGCTCCTGACGTGTCCGGACGCCAATTTCCATCGGGAGCAACCCTTCTCGCGGAAGCGGTACGCGACGCGTCGACCCACCTCCGGAACCGCACATCGGCGTGATGCTCCGTTCCACTATCCTCTGCTGTTCCGCTGTTCTGCTGTGGCGTATACGTCGTTTAAACGACTCCGTGGCCCACGATTCCTCGACCGCAAAACCCGCCATTGTTCGGATCCGACTCGTACCTCGCTCAGTATATATAAACGCATATATATATAAACGTATGTATATATGCGTGTATATATACACCAAGTTATATATATATATATATATATATA
The DNA here is from genome assembly GCA_917499995.1 of Ichneumon xanthorius. NCBI lineage: Eukaryota > Metazoa > Arthropoda > Insecta > Hymenoptera > Ichneumonidae > Ichneumon > Ichneumon xanthorius. The sequence goes on along the minus strand of OU824202.1, from coordinate 18,894,534 downwards.
TATATATATATACACCAAGTTATATATGTATATATATACACCAAGTTATATATATATAGTTCATCCTGAGCGGTGCACAGTGTGCAGCCTGTGTGCGTCTCTTCTCCCTCGACGTTCTCCATTTTCCCTTCGACATACAAACCAGAAACGTCTGCTATTCGACATCCTGTACACGGCGAACGCGAATGGTTTATCCGGCCGCAATGGCAGCCCGACGCCGGGCGGCCGGAGGGATGAGTCCCCGAACGAAAACTAAAATCGTCAGCGTGTGCGTGTGTCCCGATAATCCCCTCGCAAAAATGCCTCGCTCGAGAAGGCGCGCCTTATTGCCCGCCCGAAGAGCGCCCGGAATAAAATCATGTAAAAAAAAAGGAGGAAGAAAAAGTGCGGCTGATGGTAGCATAAAAGAGAATAAGCGATCGGGTGGGCAGAGAGGAGAGTAAAGGAAGAGAGCCTCGCGGTTCGCCGCGACGTAGTGCGCATATAAAAATTTGCACCCCTCGAGCTAGCTTCTTCGATATAAAAAAGAAAAGAAAAAACGCCAGCACCGAAGAACCTTCCGAGCCTCTCTTTATACATATTACATACCAGAGCGCTACCGGTCCGTGTGTGTATTAAGAGAACGCAGAAACGCCGTCGCCATAGCCCTTACGCTCGAAACGATTGGGAGGGTGTATAGAGATACGATAAATTCGATGTCCCCGCTGCGGCAACGAGGCGGGGGCGTCTGTTAGCGAGGAAGATGAAGAGAATCGAAGAGAGGAGGACGACGGAGACGGGGCGAGCGCTCCGCCGAAGAAGAAAAGAAACGTCGAACGTCCCTCCGCGCCCCGTTGCGCGCATCCTCGCGCGCATCGGAGGGTGCAGACCGGGGGGTTGCTCGCGACGAAAGAGCGAGACGGAGGGTCTTCTTCGATCGTCGAGTCCCGAGGCGAGTCTCGCGTGGGCGCGACCTCCGCTGGGAAACGGAGGGTGAAAACCGTTGCCTGCCCGCCGAGTTGCTACGGGGTTGCCGATGTCTGCGTCGTTCTCTCCTCCACCCCTCGCCGCACCGGAGCGCGGGGAGAGAACCCCATTACCCGGGAGATTATGGTAAAGTGACTAGCTGACACTGAGACGAGAGCGGAGGGAGGGTCCGGACAATTAGGATCGGCGAGAAGTGGGAGGGTTTGCACGGAGGGCGGTTTTCGCTCGCCGCAAAGGCCGCAGCTCCGCAACCCCCAGAGCGCTCGATGCATATATAGCGGTCTAGTGTCTTACGCCAAGTTTTACGCTGATATTGTATCCGGACTCGGATCTATCGGCCCTTACGCCGAACGATCCGTCGGTAAAACAGTCTGCGTACGTTTCTCTGCTGTTTTAATTTTTATTAATTTAGTCAACAATGGACGGCAAAAAAAAATTGTGTTTTAAACTAATTTGTTTTGTCTACTGAAGGACCACAATTAATTTTGCGTTAATTTTACAATAACGCACGATAGACTGTTAAACAAATATATATTTAATGCACTGGACTGGAAGTTTTTAGGCAAAAACTGGTGCATTACATTTAATGTACAATTGGCATGAAAAATTCATGGACTTTTAGAGTGCAATTAAAGTGAATTATTGGAATTAAGGTACTTTGATAGTAATATTAAAGTAAATAATAAAAAGTAAAGCATTTATAAAGTTTTTAATATACTGAACATTAATTTTTTATCACAATTGTACATGAAATTTAATATACCAGTTTGTGCATAAAAACTTCCAGTACAAGTACATTGATTTTCATACGAACTTTTTTTACGTTTTATCGCTCTAGTGCGATACAACTTTTTCTGACGAGTGTTGCAATCAGACGAGTTAAGAGAAAGTTTTTCTCACGGCTATCGTACCAAATTTTACTTTATAAGGCCTAAAAATGGGGGTTTTACACAAGCGTGCCTAAAACCCGGTTTTTCACACCGTGTGAATAAAAAAATGCTTCTAACGTTAACAAACATTTTAGTTAAATGCGCAAACATTTTTTTTTTGTAAAATAAAACAGAAAAGGATTGTGGATATTTGCGGCCAACAAACTTTTGCTACGTGTTTTACTGTCTATAACAACCGAACGGAGAGAGCAGTCGCAAAGACACTCCGCTATGCTCACACGGGTAGAGAATAATAATTCTCAACGCGTAATTGCGGACGTTTGCATGTCGCGCGGAGAAGCGTCAGTCAGTCGGTTCGTAGCTCAGGAGGGTGAATCCGTAATGAAGTACACTACGAGGAGAGGAGAGCTCCGCGTCGGTTCGGCCCCGGCTTACGGCTGTCCGGATGACGATGATGCGCGAGCGCGCTACGCGCCAGACCCGACGCTCCGCGCTTTTCATTCCCGAACGAATTTTCAGCGTCGTTCGCCGTTCGTACCGGTAGAAACAACCCCCTCAGTATTCTCCGGCAGCAACAACTATTTGGCTTGTTTGGCCAAACTGTCGGCGAACCGCGGAGCAGGGAGGGGGAGGGGGGGGGGAAGATGACACCCCGTGCAAATAGAGATCGACTGTCGAGCGTTGCGCATCTCTCAGCGAGGGTGTCTAGGGGAATACAGAAACGCCACGGTCGCACCCCTCGGGACGCGACGAGACATCGAGGACAGAGAAGCTTACACTCGTCCCTTCATTATTGTCATTTCTGCGCTCCCCACCGTCGTAAATGCGTTCCACCGGGCGGGTTTATTCAAGCGTGTTCCCGAGAGCAATCTGTGTCTATAATACCGCTGTATTAGATACAGCGGGGCGAGCCGCGCATATAATTTCGGCACCGATCGCCCGAGACACCTCGAGACGAAACGTAAGCCGATTTACTTTTGCCACGGCCAAGGGATTTCGGTAACACGCGCTGAGGGGAATGAAGATGGAGAAGAGGGAGTTGTTTAACTACGAGGGTGGAAAAATTTGTACGACCCGATACGATTTATCTGATCGCTCGCGCATCCCACGCGCCGATTTTCCCATCCGATCGTCGTTGCAATTGCACCGGCGAGAAGAAACATCGGGGTAACAGGCTGGATCGACGGTGCGTTAATCCCCGCCGAGCTCAGCCGCGAGCGTTTCGTCGAAAGGCTGATCCGATTTGTTAGCCGGGTTCGATCTTTGACTCCGTAACGAGGCTCGCTCGCATACGCGGTAGTGGCCGACGTGAAAACCGATGGCGATTAAGGAACATCACTCTCGAATGGGATGAATAAGAAATTTCTTGGGTCGCACAGATCGTGAAAGGTGCGCGCCGACAAATCGTACTCTCGCATCTGCCTCGGCGATCCAGCGACGAGATCGTCCTCACGAATTTCGGCGCGCAGGTGTACCGCGGGAGCCCGTGGTATCGCCGGCTCTCTCCTCGGCCGGTATAATGCAGCTCCGGGTGGTTCTTCTCCTATCGTAGATCTCGTCGGGACCGTGCCGGCGCGCGCTCGCGAGGAAAGTGCCTCCGACGTTTCGGGTGGGATGCGGGAGGAATGCCTTCACACTCTTGGAAATAATGTATTCGGGAGGCAAAGAGGGTTCTGGAAGTTCTCTCCTCTTCGTCCTTATCTTCAGCCCCCCTTGGATCGCGGAGCTTTTCGGCGGAAGATCGACACGCAGTCAACGTGTGTTTTCGGACCAAGGTAAACTGCCCAGTTTGTGACCCCACGGCAAATTTTTGGCTGCTGTAAATTCAGTTTTCGTCAAACATCAACTAGATTGCTGGCAAATTGAAAAGCGTTAAATGTCGTTTATTTTGGCGACAAATAGTTTTTAAATTAAATGTTTAGTCATTAGATTTATCCGCGAGTGGGCGACTTGCACTTCGGTCAGATCTGAAAACCATTGCTAGACGGAGTTCAATCGCAAGTAAATATTCGAGCACATGAAACTTGTAATACAATGTTCAGCAAGAACCACCTTATTGATGTGAAGAAAAAAAATCCTACTTCTGTGCAGTTGTTTCGTTAAATTCCGGAGGTCAATAAGTCCATCACATAATTAAGGTTATGCCGCGCTTTCTGAACCCCGATTTTTCGCTACACATCTAATGAAATTACCTTTAAGCCAATTTACTCTCTTTCATTATTTGTACCTGAAATTTGATACTAAAATTACATAAGAAATGCATTTAGATCCCTTTCAATTGACATTGCGAAGTTTCAGAAACTGGGTACGCAACTGCAGTGTGAGTGTCAGAAACCGGGTACACGCTGGGGTCACAAGCATTATTAAATAAATATTATTATAAAAATTATCGATTTTTTTACTTCCAAAATATAGGTAAATTTCATTCATAAGGTTTTAATGCATGTGCTGAGAAAGTTCATTTTCAGTGTGACAATGTCACGCGTTCCTAATTAATAGAAAACCCACACACACTACTCTAAAAGTGTCACAAACTGGGCCGTTTACCTTAACGACCGCGAGATCCAATTTGAATCAATATTATATTTTTTTTACCGGTGCATCCGATGAGCGAACGTGTTCTTTTTCCATGCCGGTTTCACAACGAGCCATAGAAAAAAAAATCATTTCACTCACCGCTCGCAGCCGATCCCGATTGAAACTGGATTAAGCCCGGTCTCGGTGTCGATCCCGATCGCACAGCTGAGTCATTACAAGCCTCTTGGGTGAAATTCGGCATTTGTTAAGCGGGAATTTTGTCTCGTTGATCTGGCGTCTCAGCGGAGGGATGCGAGATCATCGGGCGTGTGGGTTTAGTGTATTATGTATGAATGACCGAGGGGAGCGTGAAGAATTCTTTATTTGAATGAGAATGAGAGTGCCTTGAGTGAATTGAAAAAAAAGGGAGAACCGTCGGGTTGGTCTCTCGTCGCGACAACGAAATTGACGAGTAGAGAGAGAGAACTCGATGGACATTTGGGTGTATCTGTGGTACGGCGATCTCTCGCTGGCAGGGAGGATGCCTTGCCGAAGCGGGCAGTCTCGGATGGACAAGGGTTAGCCTGGGCCACCGCAGCAGCCCGGACTCCCGAACGAGAGGATCTCCGAGCCTCGGCTGTGAGGCCACAGCGGAGAAACTCCGACGGTCGGCCGGCCGATCGAAGAGCGCGATATATCCGCGTCCGTCGCTCCGATTGACACGTCGGCTTCGTAACGACCAAACGTTAAGCATTATTGCGGGGTCACGCGGGGTTCGTCCCTCCGGCCCTCGAGCTCGTCTCGATTACGTCTGTATAAAGCCTCGACACGCCCGGTATATTATTATTACAACTATCGACGCACCGATGCAATTACGGCTACCGGAGCCGGGAAATCAATCGGTTAGGTATTACGGCATCGGAATCGAACACTGTAAAAACAATATCGTATTAAACTTAATGTACCGGACTGGAAGTTTTTATGCAAATACTTGTATATTAAATTTCTTGTACAGTTGTAATGAAAAATGAATGTTCAGTTTATTAAAAAGATTGGGAATACTTTATTTTTAATAATTTTCTTTAATTTTACTATGAAAGTACTTTAATTTTGATAGTTTACTTTAATTTCAATGAAAAAGTGTTAATTTTTCATCATAATTGCACATTAAATTTAATGTACCAGTTTTTGCATGAAAACTTCCAGTTCGGTACATTAAATTTGAAATATTTTTTTACAGTGAACTCGTAATAGCCTGAACTTTAATGGACCGGAAGAGAAGAACAAAAAAAATACATTTTTTTTTTTAATTACCAATGGACCGCTTGAATCTAGGCGAAAGCTTGTATCGGATGTATTTTTAGGTGGCGAAAAATATGGGAAAAAATGTCGGCTAAACATTTTTTTTAACGATTCTTTTTAACATTTAGGAAAAATAAAGACTACAAGATATAAATCCCTTTTTGAAATGATTCTTAAATAATCTTTCTGCAAAGTCACAGTTTTATTTTTTTTTACACCAAAAATTATGAATTTTCACAAAATTTGCTGCAGAAAAAAAAGATCGATCACAAACCTGCCAATTATTGTAGTCCTTGCCTAAGCCTCCAGCAAGAAAATCCGCACCACGAGGGACCAATATATTGTTTTTTTAATCGACAACCATACTCAAAACTTAACGTACCGGCAAGAAACAAGTAGCGACGATTAATCGCGTTAATGGAGAAAGATTGTTTATTTCATTTTGTTTTCAATATAGTGAAGCTTCCGAAGATATAATATCGGCATGCCTCGTAATCGATGAGGGCCTCTCGAGTCGGGGAACTCGTTCGCATCTCGATATCCTCTCCTTGCGCGCTATACATTTTAATGCGCTAAGGCCAAACGACTTCATTAACGAGGTAACCGCTCACGGCTCTACGGATGACATTAAGAAATAATTAATGCCCTCGCTTTATTCGACCCTTTCGCGCGTCCTCGTGCTTGAAACCCTTTACCGAGCGCACTATGGCTCGACGTGATCGCTCGACGATCGTGTCGCAATTATAATCTACGTGCAGAGAGCCGGAGCGAGAGTCACCCGTACCAAGAGCTATTGATTAACGCGAGATTAATACCGAACTCTCCGCCCTCCTCGCTTCGTTGGCCTCTTACAATTGGAGAGGACATAAACCACACTCGATACTTATACTCTCGCGCGTTTGATGTGTGAATAAATTCTACGAGAGTCGTAAAAGCCCCCCGGCTCGTTTTCGTCGCCTCGGTGCGCGCGACCGTCGAGCCGGTAATTAAAAATCGGAGGCTATCGGAGGCGATCGGATCATCGGCAAAAAAGATATTGCATCGAATTCACAGAGCCAAACAAAATTGAAGGGGTGTAGTTTAAATTTCAGAAAAACAAAACAACGCTGCCAATTATATTTTTACGTGGGAATAGAGGATTGCCTCGAGCTCCCACAGCCCCTCTGTCCCTGAAAAAGAAAACTCCTCGCCGTTCTTTTGCTCGACGCGAACCGCTCGGAGGAACGTCGGGACATAACCGAACGCTCGCTCCATCTGTCGGTTCGCCTTCGAATCACGCGAGCCGCTTCTCGACCGTTGACGTTTCAGCTTCATATTAATTAATACAAAATTTCTATACATATATATCTATACGTACATATAGATATATAATCGGACGTTCACTGACAGACTCGCGTTAAAAAAAAACCTAATTACAAATATTTATTGATCCCGGCTATTTCTAATTGATTCCTGTAATCTGCAAACTATAAAAAATGTATACAAGCCGTAAAAAAATTTGTGGATTTCAGGTGTTTTTTTTTTATGTAACACGATTACATACATCGCGATGCGATCTTTCGTTTCCGCGTAAACGCGCGTTTCTCCCCGTTCCGCCGTTTTTTTATTTTCTTTTTCCGTCGAGCCCGCCGTACTCGGGGGCGCGATATCCGCGGCGATCAATGGTAATTTTGATAAATACGAGGATTCGTTTCTAACAAAAGAATGTTGGTTTAGCGTGTTGTGGGCGTGTTTGTTGTTTTGATGAGGTATAATGGGATGGATCTTGGGTGTTGATGCATTGCGCGTAGCGGGGTGTCCCGGGATCGAGGAAACCCCCTAGCGTTTGCCGGTGGACCCTGTCCGGGGCCCGTCTATAGACGCGCTCCCTCAGACCCCCGTAGACAGAGGCCGCTAGACGTCCATCACACGTCACGCTTATGTATTTAGACATATTTCACCGCGGCCGCTCGCACAAACCTTCTTCAACGATGGCTCTTTGGTTCGTCTTTCTCGCACCCGCGCCCACCTTGGCGTTCTCGTTCGGGCTTATCATTCACCGGTCTCGCGCATATTTCAACATTAATTTCCCGAATGATGATGCATAGACCCGTGTCAATGCCCGAGGCATCAGCGTGCGGTCCCATCATCATTCGTTTCCTGCATATACGCGGCTCCGGTCGAGATCTCGTTGGCTCGTTTCGTATTCTCCTCTTTTTTATTATTGTCGTTATTGTTATTATTATTATTCTCAAAATAATCGACCTCATGGCTCAGGGCCCGTGGCTCGATTACGGCTCGTTAATATCACGCGGTGTCCCGCCGGTAGTCGCATGTATACAATTATGCGTATCGGCGGCTTGACGTCAAAACGGCGGAAAGGCTAGGCTTGTAGACGGCCGGAATGACCTTATGGAATTGGTCCGTAGATGTGTGCGCGTAAGGAGCGTATTCGGATTGATAGATATTTTGTTTCTTTCTATTTTTTTTTATTTTCTTTCTACTCGTCAAATATTAATGCCTCGGCTGTGTCAGTCGGAGCATCCTCGTCCTTTTCTTCGTTTCCGATATGACTGAATTTGTCATTTCTGGGGACCAATGAAAATCACTATCTTGGCAGCTTGATTTACGTATCACATTTTGAGTTACAAAATATATATATGTATATGTAAATATATCGATGATGCACAATAAATATCTGATTGTCAAATTGGATGCGCGGTAGCTTTGGCTTTTCTTCGAAATAGAGGACGATATAAAAAAAGCCAACAATGTAACGATAATGGCACGTAGGTATGCTGTTCTATGTGTCCAGAGCGACCTCGTTATCTTCGGTGGGATCCGCGGACTTGACCATGAAGTTGACAAAGCCGTCCACGTCCTCGAGATCCTTCGAGTAAAACTTCACCGCTATAGTCGCTCTCCCGGCGAGTTTGGGTGTCATTGAGAACGTGCAGAAAGCTTCCTCGCCCGGTTCGACGTTCTCCGACAGCTTTATCTTCAATTGCTCGTCCAGACCCGGTCCCTCGATCAGGAATCTTCCTTTTCGCAGCGCAGTCGGCAGGGGATTCGTGAATCTCGCGGAAGCCTCGAACTTTTCACCGACTACCGCGTCGGCCTCCCGCTTTGTTCAACAAATAAATAAATAAACCAATAAATAAACCAATAAATAAACCAATAAATAAACCAATAAATAAACCAATAAATAAACCAATAAATAAACCAATAAATAAACCAATAAATAAACCAATAAATAAACCAATAAATAAACCAATAAATAAACCAATAAATAAACCAATAAATAAACCAATAAATAAATAACCACGAGACACTCATAGACACTCATCGATACTCAAGAATACTCATGAACACCCAATTTTCAAGCGTCCGTAAGTGTCTATGTGAGGTGTTCGTGTGAGTGTATGAGCGGTTCTCACATTTGACTTCGATGTATACAATATCAATTTTCGAATGGAAGTGACATAATGCCGGAAATACGCCACTTCTGGTTTGAAAATCTAATTTTTCCACCGGAAGTGACGTCGTACCAGAAATACGTAACTTCCGCTCGAAAAATGAGGTTGTGCAACCGAAAGTGTCGTTTAAGTAAATCTCTGAAAATCTAAACTTCCGGTTTCCGACTTCCATAGTCAATAGCGGGGGCGTGGAGCGCCCGAGCCACAACAACCTGCTACTGATTAAGTAACTAAGAAGAAAATTATTTCTTGCACGGTGATTGTTGGATCAAACTTACCTTTATCTTGATGTCAGGTTTTCTAACTCGAAAATCGTCCTGAGCGAAGTACTCGAAGTCTGTGTCTTTCACGGTGGCCAAACAGGCGATATTGAAAGCGCATTGATTCAACAATCTCGGACCATATTCTTCCCAGGTGAGATCGAGTCGAACCTCTTCGACGTCGCCAGGTTTTACCAATCGATCGTTCTCCGATCGTTTCACCGGATCGCCGACTCTGCCAGTGTAGAGAACAACTTCGACCCGGAGAATCACCGATACCCGGTACTCCGCTTCGCTGCTTCGATTTTTCATCAGCAGCACAACACTGCAACGATCCAACGAGAAATTCGTCAGCGATCTCGCTCCCTCGCCGAGTCACTTGGATACAAGATCGGTCTAACAGAAAATATAATTAACCGCTTGTTACATACCTGAACGGATCGCCTATCACGATATCGTCGAGGAGCTCGAAGTTGAACATGACGTCGTTGAATTCCTCGTTCAGGTAGTAACGACTGAACAGGGACTCGCTCTGGCGAAGCGCCTTCAGCATTGCAGCCCGTTCTTCGTCCGACTCTGCAGTAGCGAAGGAAAGTCATGTGTCAGGCGCTCGGGCAGGGGCATTTACTTTTTTCACAAACTACTCACTTTCAGGGTATTTGTACATGTGCGTTATGTCCTCCCGTTTCCACTCGCCTACGGCTTTCGTGCTGATCAACTGCCCGATACTGAAAGACAATAAAAAGAAACACCATTCAGCAGATCATCCTTTCAGATCTCATTGGTAATCGGGCGTGGCTACTGACATATTTACATCTCTACCATTGACAACTCTACCAGAAAACATCTCTCCCCAAACACCTCTCCCAGAAAACAAGTCTACTGGGTAATAACTCTTCCAGAAAGTAAAAAAAACTCTACCAAAATCAAAATAAAACTTTACCGGACTTGAAATAAAACTCTACCTCAATTGAAATAAAACTCTACCGGAATCGAAATAAAACTATATCAGAATACAAAATGGTAGACTTGTATTCCGGTAGAGTTTTATTTCAAGTAGATTTTTATTTCAAGTAGAGTTTTATTTCAAGTAGAGTTTTATTTCAAGTAGAGTTTTATTTCAAGTAGAGTTTTATTTCAAGTAGAGTTTATTTCAAGTAGAGTTTATTTCAAGTAGAGTTTATTTCAAGTAGAGTTTATTTCAAGTAGAGTTTATTTCAAGTAGAGTTTTATTTCAAGTAGAGTTTATTTCCAGTAGAGTTTATTTCAAGTAGAGTTTATTTCAATTCCGGTAGAATTTTATTTTGATTCTGGTAGAGATTTTGGTAGAGCTGTGAGTGGTAGAGATGTAAACGTGCCTGGCTACTTACCCGTACATGTCCTTCCTGATGAGCTTCAACGGTTGCGTCGGACCGTTGTATCGCCAGAAAACCTTGTCGGCATTGACTTCGGCAAACAGAAAGCCATTGTCATAGGGTCGAAGAACCTCGCCATTCTTCACCGCGGCGACCGAGGCCGGTCCGCATCGATAAGCATCCTCGCTGAGTTCCTGAGGCGTCGCGTCTATGGCCTGCCATCCGCCGCACTCCGGTGACAAATCCGGCCGCTTCATCCACACCTCGTTCCAAACGTGGAAATTCCTGTCAGCAAACATTCAAGTATCATCGCGACCGGCCAAAAAAAAACATACCAGCGAACCACCCTAAAACTTACCAGATGGAATCGCTGTTGAGTTCCTCCATAATCTTTCCCTCGGCATCGACGAAGTAGTCGACGGTGAGACTGCTCTGGGTGTCATGTGCGCTCGAGTAATTCGTGACGACCCGACAGGGAATTCCAAGTGTCCGACAGACGGTCGCCAGTACTCCGGAGAACACCCAGCACTGTCCGTACTTCACGGGTTTCCTCGTCTTGTAAAATTGCTGAAGGATCTTTTGCGAACCGATCCACTTGGTCGGCGCGGTCCCACCGCCGAAATCGTTCGACCAGTTGCCCATCACAGCGCCGTTGTCGTCCGGCGAATTCACCTGCAATTACGTCGTGCCGTGAGCCATCCGCGGAGCAGCCGAAGATTGGGCGACGAGTCGTTTTACTCACGGCAGCGGAGAGAACCCGACATATGACGACCGGATCGTTTCTCGCGGTGGCCCGAGTCTTCCCAACGTCGGTCATCATGTACAGTGCGCAGTCGAGAATATCTCGCTCGAATTGTGAATACTTCCATACGGTTGGCCTCAGTCTGTTGTAACTTCCACGCCATATGAGTCCCGCATCGGTCATCACGTACTCCTGACGTCCCTCCTCCCCGGCCAGGTAGACCATGTCCTCTGCGATCCAAAATTATTCGTTACCTTCTCCGCTATGCGGAAAGTGCTCTTAGGGGAGAGCGGGGCAAAATGGCACTCCGGGGCAAAACGGGACGAGACAAAACGCAATTCTCCAATAACTTTTGGATGGTGGCGAGGGTGGTACGTGGGGCAAAACGGGTTCGAAAATCCGGATGTATTGTCGGGGCAAAATGGACCATCCAAAAATTATTGGAAAATTGAGTTTTGCTCTCACTGTCCCGTTTTTCCCCGCTGTGCCATTTTGCCCCAATCTCCCCTTTACCATAAGACAAGCGGGCCAGTTTCTGCCACCATTAGTCCAGCGGCCCAGTTTCCACCATCTTCAATTGTTGAATGGAACATTGTATAAAAAATATGCATATTACGGCATTAATCAAGAGTAAAACCCGCGCTTCAACACACCATCAATTTCTTGTGTAATAAACGAAAACTGTATTTATCGTTAGTATAAATTGCGTTCGATGGCAGTATTTGAGACAGTGGCTGAAACAGGGCCGTTTACCTTAGCGGGATTGGGCCGCACAGGGCCAGTATTGGCACAGTCGTCGGCCAATACTGGTCCCGTGCTATTCCCACTAGGACAATCGCACCACGAACCTTTGCACCAGGGATTGAAAATAATGTAAAAAGCTTCCTGGACGGCAAAGCTCACTGCGCCCTCGGACGTCTTTCTCCTGCTGTCGATGTCGATCTTCCATTTGCCGATGAGGGCATCGGCCGGTGGAACTATCTGCGGAAACGACAAACTGACCCGTTGGCAATCGCGTCGATCAGTGATCGTGATCGTCGGTGCTCACCCTTATCCTGATCGAGTTAACGTCCATGGACTCGATGGTCGCCTGCCAGGATCCCTCGGACACATCGCCGGGGTTCAACAGCGGTATGACGACGAAAGTTCCATGACCGTACTGGGGTTTCTTGATCCCGTCGAGAGTGAAGACGACGGACAGTCCGTCGAATGAGGGATCGTAGTCGCGCGACAGCGACAGATTTAGAAAAAATTCTTGACCCCGACGGATCACCAATCTGGACTTTCCCTCGCTTCGATTCATGATCTCGTATCTCGACGTTCGATGAGCCACGCCGTTTTCCTTTATACAAGGATCCACGCTCGTTATCGTCAGCACCGGAATTCCATAGTCCTCCCCTGGGAACAAAGATGCAAGCACTCTTTATCTTTCCTGCAAATTAAACAAGACTACGTTGCGAATTTTAGCTGCGTTGGTTGATTCGTTGCGCACCCAGAAAAATAATTTATTTGACAGCCACCGTTTATTTGGTTCAAGTAAAATATTTATTTGATTTAAATAAATATTTATTTCATTTAAGTAACTATTAACTTAATTTAAATAAATATTTATTTAAATCAAATAAATATTTTACTTAAATCAAATAAACGGTGGCAGTCAAATAAATTTTTTTTCTGGGTGCGAAGATACACCATGACACGAACGTCCGATGGGATGAAGATGTGAAAAATAATCATTTTAACGGGCGTCAGAAGTGCCCATTAAAATTACTATTTTTCACATGGTGTAAGGAGAGAATTCCTAAAAATAGCAAAAACAAACAGATAGAAGAAGACAAGGCTTCGCGCACTCACAGTGAAACCTGAATGGGAAGTTGCGGTAACTTCGGTCGTTGAAGGGGCGATAGCGGTCGTAAAATCTATAGAACATCTTCGCGGAGCTGGCCCGACCGAAGTGAAAAATTCGTGGGCGTTTGGGATCGACGATCGCGCGAAAGATGCGAAGAATTCGTGCCTGAGATTCGAGGGATTCGAGTGTAGCGCGTTCGTCCGATCACAGACTGCCGTTTCCACTGACTAAGCTCAAGCTCGGCTGACGCGAATGGATTAGAATCAGAAATGTTCCGCCGGGGTGGTGGGTCGCACCTGTGGAAAATCCGCGACCGAGCGTCGCGGATCTTGCACACATCTGATGCGTCTCGAGCCGTTCGGCGCGCAAGTGTCCAAGGTTTCTGTTCCACGTGTCGTTCTCCTCGTGCCCGACCATAATTGGCACCCACCTAGGACCTCGTTGGCACAACTGCGCGAGCCTCCGGTGAGCGGAGTACCGACATCGATCACGGCTAGCCGTTCACCCACCTTCGTTAACTCATAAATAAATTAATCGTCAGGACGATGGAACGACTGAGGCTCGCCGAGCGCGAGAGGGCAGAGGCGAGCGAGGTGCGCCGCGCGTCGATGAGGCGCAACTTTGTGTCGCGTCCACTTCTGCCGATTATGGCAAGATTTACCGGCGTTGCGATTCGCAGAAGCGGAGGACACGATCGTAATGCAGGCAGGACGATTTCCACGAGCATCGGGCTCTGAGTATGGCGCGTAGGAAAGGAACTTCGACCTTCTTCGCACGGTCTCGAAACTCGGGACCATTTAAGATCGGTACCTTGTAACTCGATAGGGTGAAACAGAATGGGACGAACGGCCACGGTGAGTTAGTTCGATGTCCGACAATTGTTTCAGCATCGCCACTGAAACTGTCCCGTTTAGGCGATGGGAAATTCCGCGATCAGTAATGAAGAGTGTAATTACTTTTTTTTAATCACTGACCATTCACATTCGAAAGCGATTTCTTAGAAGAACTTGCATTGATATCCGCTTCATGTAAGAATTTGCTTTCGAGCGGAAATCGTTGGCAGTTGTGAAAGATTTCGTTACAGTTTCTGTTACCGACTTATCATGTCGCCTTAAGGGGAGGCTAATCACGATTGAGTGCGAGACAGGCGGAGTAAAAATGTTGAATCCATTTTTCATCGAAACGATTCTATCAAATGAAAAACGAATTGTTGGGCTCACAGCGTTAATAAAATATCACAATTCGTTTTTTGACTTTACAAACCCACTTCGTAGAAAAATGGATTGTAAATATTTCTGACCCTCAAGATATCTGCATGACATCATATGTAATCTTTGGCAAGTCACCGTCTAAAAAAAGAAATTGGTCACTTTTAAAATTTTATTCGCTAAGTGAACTTCCCCGAGCGAATATTGCGCGATTTAAAACCCAGCCGTTACAACTTGATGAAATTTAGTCTCATGCAGATATCTTCAAACTCATGAATATTTTGAGACTATGTTGATCTTCAGCGCCACCTAAAAATGCTGTGGTATAAATTTATAAATCGCCGCCCGCCAGTCTTGTGCCCATTTGGTAACAAAAACTGTACAGAATTCCGTTTCGAGATCGCAGACCGCTGAGGGAAAAGAAAACTGTATTTCCCTGCGTCAAAGCGACATTCAGTACAGTTTTTCTTACACCGAGAAAAAAAAGATTGTTGGATTAACCAAACGTCGCAACATACGTTCAAAGCTCTTGTTTCTTCGATACAAATAAAGCATTTGTTGGACGATTATTTGTTTCGATCGATTAAAAATTTGTCAATAAAAAAAAAACAATTTTGATGTACCAACCAAATAACATCTTTGAACGTGTATCGCCGCTTCCTCGGTTAATTCAACCATTTCTTTTTCTCAGTGTACCAGCGGCGATATTGCACATCACCTTAAGCACCCGTACGGATCGATGCTCTCTCCGGTTCTCACTGAAGAGCCGCAAGAGGAACAGCGCTCAGGCGAATCGCGCTTAACTGCGCGAGCTATTCGATCGAGTGTAAATAATACTCGGATGCTGCGTTCGGATAATTGATATCACCGAAGTACGCGAGTCGAGGTGCTGGCCGTGAAGGCGCCTGCCATGACTGCGCGGAACAGCTTTTCCACAAGTTGTATCAAGCATTATAAATTGAATAGAGAGATTTAATCGGACTGGATGTAGACGCGTATAACGAGACGACGGTACGGGTGTTATATGCCTCTGTATAATCGTAAACGTTTCCTGAGACCATATAACACATATTCCCTCGCGTGCGGAAACACAATCTTCGGTAATTATTTCGCGGTAAGTTTTCATCATAATTTATAATTTCTCGGGTGTTTTCCGGATCGCGTGTGCGAATCAACGATCGGATAAGTGAAAGAGAGAGAGAGACTCGTTATCGTTACATAGCAAATAAATGAACTGTTATAATAGCTCGACGTGTTCACCTGCAGAACGGTTTCATTTTACGGGAGATTCCCGAGTCTAATGTGTACCAATTATAAATGAACTACCGTCTGAGAAACTGATTTGGATTCATACACTGCTCGCGAATTCATGTGCTCGGGTATTCTACGCCCGGTGCGATTCGTCGCTGATAAAAGGAATATCCATGTTAATGAACAAAATCGAAAGTATTGGAGAGTGTTGTCACTTTATGCGTGTTTTATTTGGCCTTTGCACGCGAATGTGGGCGGGGTTATTCATGAGGAACTCGGGAGTGTTTACCATTTAGAAAACATTCCGAAATGCCGAAAGCGCGCCGAACCAAAGAGCAACAACAAATAATCCTTGCCGTTGAATCGCACGCCTTTAATTTTTAGGATAATTCCATTCTCACGAAATATATGACTACGCGGAGAGAAAGATTTGTTGAGACCACGAAAACTTTGTTAAGTGCGGTAAGTAATTTATTTACTTAATATGAGAACAACTAATTACTTTGTTGGGACAGCGAGACTTTGTTACCGGAACTAATGTATTTCTACTATCTGTTATTCATTAATTGTTGTGTTATGTGCACTTTTCGTTTCCGCCTTGTAGCTTGTAGTCTGGAGTCTCTGCACCCTTACTATAATAAAGACAAATCGGTGGCACGTTTTACATTAGAACCCTAATTAACCGCGGTTGAATTAACCGTGCGTCTTCCGAGGTTTTTTTAAAACTAGACTAGATTAAGTACTATTAATTTTAAAAAAATATCTAAAGCTTTACTTTCTAGTTCACACTATTGAACAATTAAGCAAGGTGTACCAAATACCATTGTAATTAGTCAAATTAAGTTCTATCGTTAGCCATTATTGACTTATATACTTTCGCTGTATAGATCGAATTAACCGGGATTTCGATTATCCGGGGACTCTTCGGTCCCGACCGTCCCGGTTAATCGGGGTTCTACTGTATTGGCTTTATGTAGGGGCAACAAACTATTTTGCTAGGGCAGCAAATTGTTCGCACTAGAAGCTTGTTTTGCTCTAACAGCAACATTTTTGACTGCCGCATTAATCAATTATTTAAGATTTTGTTAGACCGACAAAACCATTCTTCCCCGTGCGAATCATCCGAGTATCTTGCATGAAGAAAAATTATTTTGTTGATCTATCGAAAATCCGTTGTTGCACTAGCGAAAAAATTGCTACTGCAGCAATATACAGTTTTCTGTCTCTAAGCAGTCTACACAAATTAACAACGGTAACAAAATCTTCTCCGCTATGCCGACGAATGTTGTTTTTGCTATGCGTGTACGCCGATACAACGGCATGTGAGCCGAGTGTGACGCATCGGATCTTGCGCCGGCTGCGACCATTCTCGTTGCTGACAGTTCGTCACGAATGCGAGCGGCGAATTGTTCTGTTTCACATCGCGGCCGTGCATGCATTAATAAAAATAAACTGTTTGCTCGACTAAGCCCACCCACACGTAACGGCCGCTGCATCGGAACAAATTTGCATCCGACGCAAACAGATTTGGCAATGAATTCAACGGCAGCTTCGAGGAAGAATGATTTCATCCTTTAAAAAAATACAAAAATAAATAGACCGAAACGAAGTTACGAGAGAAATGACACGCGGTACAGCTAGATACACTTGGCCACGTCAACAGTGCGTATAATTGTTACGATCGATCATTCGGAATGTCAATTATTGCAGTTGCACGTGACCTTCGTCGCCCTACTTTGGACTCGCCGCGAGCGTTGATTTTAAGTGCAACTATTGAAAGGAAAACCAGACAGTCCGCAGCTGACGCTGCGTAAGAAACGACTGCTTCACGTTATCCGAGTATCGCTGATGAAAGATGCACGCACATACGGCACGCGCGGTTTCTCGCCGCGTTGCATAAGGAGTTTTCCACTCGTAACACGTGGGATAACTTCTTCCCCTTGCGCAAATCCCGAGGATTTCCGACACTCTCAGTTATTCGGAACATCGCCCAACGCTTTCATTTACGCAACAATACACACACACAGGTATATATATATATGGTTGGTACAATAAAAATGTTTGTTTCAATCGACAAATTTTGAATAAATTGAAGCAAATAATCGTTTAAGAAAAGAAAGCTCTATTTGTACCAAACGAATAACAGCTTTTAACGTATGTCACCGCGACTTTTGGTTAATCCAACCCATTTTTTTTGCCAGTGTATATATATATATATACGGATATATATATATATCTTCGTATACATATATATACGTATACGGAGAAAAGGATCTAGTAAAAATGACTATATCGCTTGAGAGCTATTACTATTGCACATAGTAGTAAGGCGCTACGGTACCACGTATCGTGGGAAGTACCGGATTTATAAGAATTTTTTTTAGATATGATGGTAAACATTCTCGGATAATCTGAGACTTTCTGCCATAGGTGGCGCCCTGGCGCCCTACTATGTGCTATGTTAATTTTTCTTAGGTGATCGGTAAGTTTCACTAATTTTTACTCTCAGCATATATATATATATATATATATATATATATATATATATATATATTGTATTTTTCGTTGATCTCTCCAATCGTCGATGGAATGCAGCGACGCCTGGTCGATTCTTGCTGATCGCGCGGCTGCTGGACGATCGGCGTCAGAGCGAATGTGATATCATCCGCGGGGGACTTGCGTAATGTCACTTTCATTCATAGCTTATCCGGGGGGGGCGCCCGAGGCTGTTGGAAGTCGCAATCCTCCGGTCTTGTACGGCATAGGTGTAAGATCGCGGTGAGAGGATTCCACGGATAGCGTTCGTTGCTACCACGCGAGCGGAAGAGGATACTTACTTACCATATGTTCGAATAGGCAAGTTTATTTTTCGTTGGGCGCGCCGAGCCGCGGTGGTTCTATAAGTCTCAGCAATAACAAACGTGCCCCTGGCTCACAACAGCCTCTCTGTTATGATTCCTCCGGCGATTCATTGCCCAAAGCCGCGAAAAACTTTTGAGCGTTAATATTCGATCTATATATAAAACGAGAAAAGTTTCTTTATTCGAATTCCTCGAGGCGTGTTTATCGCGCGGCCGCGGATGAGAAGCGCGGTGAGTGCAGACCGATGTATCGAGGAGAATAGGTGAGCGGTTCGACGCGTGCGATTCCTCCAGCCGCGATGTGAGCGCGTTGTGCAAGTACCTCGGACACGCGCCTCGGTCTATTCTCGGCGAGCCGGTCAAGGCAACGGATTACATGCATTTTGAGTTACGGATTAGGGCGTTTCCCCTTAAAGATTTTAGGAGTGTTTCGCTCCTCGGTCGGAGTTAATTTGCTCGGTTCGCAGAATTTCGCACGACCTGCGAGACCTTCGGGTGCGTGATGTCACGAAGCTGGCGCTGCAATCCCGACAGGAAGCAAATCTGGCTGTCCCTGAGCGTTGGATGTTGGTTCTTCGAAGATTGGTCGCCGTTATTTTCCTCTCGAGATAAGCGGCGATGTTGATAGGCTCGAATAATGATTATCCATGAATTTATTGTTTCACTTGCGAAATCCTATACATAGCTAACGAATTATGAGCACAAGAGCATGATTCCATGCCTTGTGCGGTTAGGGAATGAATTTTGCGGCATCGGTCAGTTATTCGAGGTTTCGCGATAAGCGTTTAGGACTGCTCCGGCTGTTGAGACTGCGGCTCTAGACAGGCATTAGCGACTCTACTTGTATGTTTGGCCAACTCTTAAGATTTACTGCAGATGTGCATTCGATGTACATAGGTCTTGACCCGTCAGCACATTTACATCTGAACCACTCACAACTCTACCACGTAACAACTCTACCAGACGACATCTGTACCATATTAGAACTCTACTAAAATCTCTATCAGAAGGTAAAAAAAAAACTCTACCAGAATCAAAATAAAACTCTACCGGACTTGGAACAAAACTCTACCGGACTTGAAACAAACCTCTACCGGAATTGAAACAAAACTCTATCGAAATTGAAACAAAACTCTACCGGAATTGAAACAAAACTCTAGCGGACTTGAAACAAAACTCTACCGGACATGAAACAAAACTCTAGCGGACTTCAAACAAAACTCTACCGGACTTGAAACTAAACTCTAGCGGAATTGAAACAAAACTCTACCGGACATGAAATAAAATTCTAGCGGACTTGAAACAAAACTCTACCGGAATTGAAACAAAACTCTTCCGTACTTGAAACAAAACTCTACCGGACATGAAACAAAACTCTAGCGGACTTGAAACAAAACTCTACCGGACTTGAAACAAAACTCTACCGGAATTGAAATCAAACTACTGGAATACAAGACTGGACGATAGCATTGTATTCCGGTAGAGTTTTATTTCGGTTCTGTTAGAGTTTTTTTTACTTCCTGGTAGAGATTTTCGTAAGGTTCTAATACGGTAGAGTTGTAATATGGTAGAGATGTTTTCTGGTAGATTTGTTATCTGGTGGAGTAGTGAGTCGTAGCAATGTAAATGTGGCCTCCTGCCAATGAAGAAATAAATTCGATTTTCGTAATCGAAGTTGAAACATTGAATCGGCTCGGTGAACAAACTTCTCGGGAGAGAGGGGGAGAATCGAGATATCTCTTAAGTAAGAACTCGAGAGCGCGCGTTAACCCCGTTTAATGGGTAAGGTCAAGCACTCCAGGACGAGCCCCGTGACGTGAATTCCAATTTCATAAATACACAGAACGAATTGCACGACGGCAAAATTAATTCCACCCGGCCACGTGCTTGTGCCACACACCCGCGATAGCACTGTAAAATTTAACCCGCGGACAGAAGTATCAGCGGGAAAATCTTGAGCGGACACCTCGAAGATGTACTTTGTATATTTAATGCGTCATGCACGCGCAGGTGGAAACGAGCAGGGACCGAGAAATTTCCTCGCTTATCGTCGCGGACCCATTCGCCGACTTCGGAAATTTAAATACCCATGTTCGCGGTATTACAAGGGTATTTTAAATACCCCAAAGCGTTCAGCAGTCTCCGGGCACCTCGTAGGACATGTGTGCGCGAAATCCGAGCGTGAGTCTAATATTATCTCGCCTCGTAGCTCTAAAATCATTATAGCGCGATATAGAGTCAGGATCTCGAGATAGTGTAATTCGGTAATCGCATCGCATGCAGAATAACGAGTGTACCGAGCAAAACCGAAATTGCTACGTTTAATCAATGAGCAAGCCTATCGTCGACGGAAGTCCTCGGAAGTCGCTGCAGACACTCGCGCCTCGTGCAGACCGCTGACTTAGAAAATTTAAATAACCATGTTCGCGGTATTGTGTGGATATTTCAATGCCCTTAAAGCGTTAAGCAGTCTCCGCGTACCTCGTAGGACATGCGTGCGCGAACGCTGAGCCTCAGTCTAATATTATCTCGCTTCGTACCTCTAAAATCATTATAGCACGATATAGTCAGGATCTCGAGATAGTGTAATTCGGTAATCGCATTGCATGCACTTTAACCCTTCACGTATAGGATCCTTATTTAACACCTTGCGTCATAGGGTGTCCCAGCTTCTTTCACTCAGTTTTCAATTTTTGAAATTTTTTTGACATGATATGTCAAGAAAATTAAAAAAAATTGAAAACTGAGTGAAATAAGGTGGGTCACCCTATGACGCAAAGTCATAGGGATTTATTTTTATAGTATCCGAGATTTTATTTTTATAGTATCAAAATGTATGGCTCGAGGGGTTAACGTGAATCTAAAATTTGCCAAGATGCAACCTTCGAACGATTCGTATAACAATCCACTAAAAAAAATCTATACAAATTCAGACCTTAAAGTAGTGTTTTTTTTCTGATAACGCAGAAGAAAATTTATTACAAACATCCGAATCGCCCTCGGAAGAAAGTCCCACGTATATGAAGTCTTAAACGAGTGTACGGAGCACTCGGCTGTGCGAAAGCGAAATTGGTACATTTAATCAATGAGCAAGCCTACCGTTGACGGAAGCCCTCGGCGGTCGCGGCAGACACTCCGGTCGCGTGCAGACGGGCTTGAGATCGGTCCCCTCCTCCTGAGGTCGAAAAACTGCCCGGAATCTCGAACAGTATGAACAACAATTTCCCATTTTTTTTATTTTTTATTTTTTTTCGGATACCTGTCCCTTCGGCACTTTCGTTAGTTAAAACAATAACGCGGTGTTCCACGCGTCGTCGCACTCGTTCCGTCCCCGGAGAATAACGTCTGACTTGTACGGGCCGAATCTACTCCTCATGTCACTGAACAGTAAGTCACCGCTCGCGGGTCCGCCGTGGCGAAGATGAATGGACCGGCACTTTCCCCCTACTCATCGAGCCCGGTCACTCGCCGCTGACCATGATTTGTGACACTAAAAAAAAAAGTCTCCCCTATGTCTCCAACCGTGGCTATGAGTGGTATCGCAGCGGAGGCGTTGATTACAGTCGGCCCGCCGGTGCAAGAACGACTGTCAATCGAAGAATAAAATCCGCTGTCCGTCCGTCCGTCCGTTCGCTCGTAGGATCTCCCTACTTCGAGTAACTTTTGGCGCCTCCCGAGAGACTACGCGCAAGAGGAAATCTCCTCCTACCTACGTCAAGGCAACGAGCCTCTGACAGCCCGAAGATAGCGTGAGTAATATGCGCTCGGGCATCCTCCCGATACCCGCCTGTAGACACAGCTGTGTACGTGGAATTCGTCGAACCGTCGCGCTAGCATTCGGACACTCACACGATCGTTTTCACTTTTAGAATCGGCTCGTTACTAGTCATCGTCTACTTTTGCTTTCACACGTAGCGTTGTTTAACGAGCCCTACGTCATACGAGCGTCAAATGAACAATAGAGCTGCTTCGGTCACAATGTGTTAAGTGCCGCTCGGCCTGCCAAGCAGAAACTGCCTGCTTGTTTCTAGTATTTTTTTCTATTTTTTTTTTTTCTATTTTTTTGAAATGTAGATATTGAAACAGAAGCTGCCAGCTCACTGTGAGCTACGATTGGGAAAACGTGCAGGCGATAAATCTTTCACGCTCAGACATTAGTCAAATTTTCAGATAACTCGCTTTATTGAACGACGATCGAGATCTATCAATGCTTGTCGTTGGATCTAGCATTCAGAGGTCACGCTCGTGCCGACTCTGCGCCGAGTACATTTATAGAGTAAAGCGACTCGTGGAATCCGGTCGTGACCCTCGAGAATTGTACGAGACGAATCGTCACGTCGATGCTTTTAATTCGTTTGACCTATTTACAGGCGGTTGTGAATCACAATGAACTGCCGGAAGTTAAACGGTCAAGTTAGTCAGTTGTGATTAATCGTGGGATCACCGAAAAACATAGAGGATTTTCCGTAGAAAACCTCGGCCTTCCGGTGGAAGGGCCGCGTGTAGCAATGACTAAGAATCGCCAGAATCGTTTCGGCATATTCGTTTTAATTGTATTCGGCACAATCCTCTCGTGGATCGAAGTGCGCGCGGAGTACGTATGCGAGGGCGAGAGGGAAAGATGGATAATCTACAATGTCGATTGTCGGAACGTCATCGGTAGACCGATGACGATGATTTTTTTTTTTTACCAATTTACGAAAGCGAGAGAATCGGCTCGTTGCCGAAATTGTTTCGCTGAATCTCTGACGCTCTGTTGTCCTCGAGAACGATAACGTTCCGGGCCAAGTCTTCCAGCTGTACGAACAAATATCTGTAGACGTAGTCGCCGGATTCGTTCTGAAACGAAGCAAAATAATAATAATAGTTATAACTATTGTAAAAAATTTACAGAAAGGAAGTGTAACACTTATAAAATCGAGAGTCAGTTCCCATGTTCCGATGTATTTTATGAACTATCCAATTTCCCATTTGTATTTATTGTTGCCAATTTAATTCTATTTATTGTTATTAATTTCATTTTATATGTGCTCTAAAGCCAAAAAAGGAAACGTCCGACTACACGCTATTTAGATAAAAATGGACTATTTTTTTGTACCTGTAAAAGGAGCAATCCGGTAATGAATAATTAATTTCAATATAAAAAAAATCTGCATCTTAGTAACTGACTATCACATGAACATATGTGAGTCCAGTCTGTTCTTAAATTGATTGACTGTCTCAGATTCTATGACTGTGGTTAGCAGTGCATTGCAGGCACTAACCACCCTATTACCCATGTTAAAGGAACAAAAATCTAGTCAAAGTGGACGTCTAGTCAAAGTGGATGAGAAACTCTGAATCAAAGAATCAAAGAATGTGATTATCAAAGAGGACGAGAAACTCACCTCTCGCACTTCTAAGTGCACAGTGCCGCGTTTGCGAATGCCCTGAATGTAAAATTGCATTCTCATGTGATTGACGCCGTTTTGAGTGTGCAAACTGTGTCTGACGTGTCCTCGTCTTCCACGCCGGGACTCCTCTCCATAGGCTTTCACTGGCTCGCCCAGAGCATCCAGAATCTTTGGATCCTGCAGGCAGCGCTCCACAGCTTTGGTGTAAACGCTGTTCGGACTCTTACCGGAGAACAATTCTCTGAATATGGCGTAAAACATGAGCGCCGTGACTCCCACTCCGGCAACAATGACACTCATGTACCATGCCGATTTTGTGTTCTCTTTCACTGTGGAACAAGCAAAACAGAGTACTCGATCGTAATGCGTTGCAGCAAACCAGTGTGCCGAGTTGAATGGTCTCCAAAAAAATTACCTACTTCCGCAAAGCCTGTCTGCAACTGTCCACCAGATTCGCTGCGATCCACCTTCGTTACAGACTTCTGACTGGCATACCGCTGAGTCTGCGATAAACTATGCGAGATACCGGGGCAGCAGATAGACGGCAGAACAGGAATACCGGACAATATTGGTGTTCGCCTGCGAAGAAGCTGATTGATCGCCCTCGAAGATGCCATTTTTCTGAAAGAAACACGAGCACGTGGAAGTAACACAGATAAAAATATTCCAGCCGATGAAAGCATGGATTTTTCAGTTACATAACTGCTCCTGTTAACCGGAAATTTGATTTTAATGTAGCATCGTCCGACTAAATGAAATCACTTACGCCGTTTAACTGTTAGTGTTCGAATCGAAACAAGCTAGTACTATAGAACCCTGCTAATTTGCTATTCAACAAACGATACGTGCACTGCCTTTGTTTCACCCCCGCACGAAAATAGTAGGCGACCGTCGATCAGCTGTGCCCCACAGTGCTCACAATTCCATTAGCCGGTGTTCGTTACTTCTCCCTCCCTCCCCCCTTCAGCCAGTCAATCTCAGTGGCCACTTACGGCAACTTACGTTTGTTAATACTCGATAATTAGTTCTTCATAAAATGATGAACGAACACCGTCTAACTGGTGTTAGCGGTGTGTCTATTAAATAGAGGGAAGAAAAGAAAAAAAAAGACGGAGTATTGCGCATGAATTTGTGGCCGCGTGAGGCCGAGTGTTTTTATTTTCGGAGCATCAACAATGGTCGTGTAGAGTCGCTTGGCGCGGTTTCTTCTTCGATGGGTCACGGAAATTTCGACGGTTCTTACACGTTTTTCTTAAAATACAGCGAACCGTCGAAGATATGACATCGTCTACCGTCGGCGTAACATAACCTCACCCCTCTCGTTGTCCGGTAATTCGTAAAGAGATTCGTGAGTTCTTTGCGATGCAACAAGGTATCAAATCGATGGGCACAATTTTAGCATAGCAGAAGATTACGTGCGATTTTCAAAAATGTCTGGTACGTACGAGGAATTGAGCATCGGTGATGTCGTTGGCTGGATCGCTGCTGGAGCAATAATCTTCGGCGGTGTTGTACCTTACATACCGCAGTACAAAGAGATCAAGCGCAAGGAGGACACGGAGGGATTCTCCTTGTACGTGTGCCTGGCCCTCCTCATTGCCAATACGCTGCGCATACACTTCTGGTTTGTAAATACCTGTACAATCTCTCGAGCTTCGATCTATGTTCTTTTGTAATTCTTCCGTTGCTTCAGGTTTGGAAAACACTACGAGACGCCGCTCTTGCTACAGAGTATTCTCATGAATTTGACGATGCTGATGATGATTAAAGTCTGCGTCGATATACGCAACAAGAATCAAATAATAAAATCGAAGGAAAGGGTGTTCACAGGTGAGACTTTATTTATGAGACTACATTTGCTGCTTTTAGTGTGCTCCTGCAATGTGTTAACTATTTTCCTCTGTCCTCGTTTAATAATAACTCTGATAGATTTGGACACTAAATTCTTTTGGAAATGGACAGACTTCCAGTCCTACTTGGACTTTGTATTGCTATTCGGAGTGCTCGGAGGAATAGTCATGTATCTCTTTGTGGATTACCCTATATTCGTCGAATGCGTGGGTCTCCTTGCAGTATTAACGGAAGCGATGCTCGGCGTTCCACAGTTTTTGCGCAATTTGCACAACAAGTCCACCGACGGAATGAGGTAATGTATGGAAGAGGGATTAATGTATTGGAATT
Organism: Ichneumon xanthorius; assembly: GCA_917499995.1. Lineage (NCBI taxonomy): Eukaryota > Metazoa > Arthropoda > Insecta > Hymenoptera > Ichneumonidae > Ichneumon > Ichneumon xanthorius. The sequence continues at coordinate 18,868,304 of OU824202.1, read as the reverse complement.
AGGTGTCTAATCGATGTTTTTCTTACAGCATATCTATGGTGACCATGTGGACGTTCGGAGATACCTTCAAGACGTGCTACTTTATACACAGAGAGGCTCCAATACAATTTGGAATATGCGGAGCTCTTCAAGTCATGATAGACGTAGCGATACTTTTGCAAGTCTACGTATATCAGAATAACACTAATTCGCCGCGAGTCTCGATGTCGCGAGCCGACTAAGTCAAACAATCAAACAGTCAATATAATCCGAATCTTCCTTTTTATCTAATTGACTATAGCATTAACTATCGTACAAAATATATTTTTATCTATGTAACAAAGTGTATTATATTTGTAGCTTTGATTTTAAAAAATAAATAAAGAGCTCGAAGCTGCATGTTGTATCTTATAATTGAATGATTGCAATGCTTTTCGGACTTTGCACGAATCGAATTGCGAGAGCCGAGTCTCATTGTGATTGGTCCGTGTACGGAGAGTGGGGGAATTAACGCAGCATTTTGTCGTGAGCACTCGGACGTCGTTGTCAGAGACGTAAACATTGCTGATTAATATAATCGTTTGCACAACAGCAGAAATTTAATAATGAAGACTGCACCGCATCAACGCTTGGTCATGGTGGGCGATCGCGACGGGTAAGTTGCTACTCGTTCGCTAAGAAAAGATCCTCGACTTACCAACAGGAAGGTTATAACCAAGGTTCGTGTGTGATTTATATTTCTCAGATTAAAAGAATTGCTGCGTCGCCGACTCGTCGAATGCGGATGGCGGGATCAGGTGAAGATAATCTGCAAAGAATTGATCAAGGAAAATGAACACGACGTTACATACGACACTCTCCTCTCAATGGTAACAAGCAGAGCCAGAAGTCTCGTTCCAGACTCAGTTAAGAAGGAGCTCCTGCAGAAGATCAAAAGCCAACTGCTCGCCCAAGAAGAGAAGCTGAAAATGTGATAAACCGTGCCAAGTTACATCATGTACCTCAACATTACCATTTCATTTATCAATGTACAAATATGCAACTTCATTTATCCTAGCTATTAAGACGACTTTATGTACGAAACGTTCAATATCTTTTTGTCAACTTTATTTTGTATAAACGTTATAAACAGATAATACTATTTCTAATTGGTAGTGAAAGTGTTTATTTTTAGTTTTTGTTTATATGTAAAACAAATGCGTTTTGGAAGGATCGAGCGGACCGGAAGACGGACGCGTGTGATGTACGCTTCCGCCTTGAGATGGAGCTGCGACTCTCCCGAGGCACCGCGATAGTTTCGATTCTACAAAAATTTCCTATACACAGAATAATGTGGTGCAGCAGCAGCACTTGCAACCGTGCGTCCGAGTTACGACAGTTCATCAATAGTGTGTAATTATTTAGTCGAAAATTTAACCAAAAATTTTATAAAAGATGCTGATCAAAGTGAAGGTAAGTAGTCTGTCTGGTCGCTCCTGTATGGACTCTAATATACAAAAGCCGTCTAATCGCGAGGTTAATTTTTTTTTCAGACGCTCACGGGAAAAGAGGCGAGTATTCGTGACAGTGAAGGGTAACAAATAAGCCGGTAATATTGGTGAGATATAATTCGCTAAATCATTCAACGTCCCTTTCGCAGATCGAGATTGACATAGAGCCCACAGACAAAGTGGAAAGGATCAAAGAGAGGGTCGAGGAGAAGGAGGGTATTCCGCCGCAGCAGCAGAGACTGATCTTCTCCGGCAAACAAATGTGAGCGCGCAATGACGTTATCTTTATTTATAAACAATGTTTCATCTTCGCGTCGGCTTACAGTTAAGAGAGACAGAATTAATATTCTCAGGTTTGTATATTTTCAGGAACGATGAGAAAACTGCGCAGGATTACAAAGTTCAAGGTGGGTCCGTACTCCATTTGGTCCTTGCGTTAAGAGGCGGCCTCTAGTGCAACACATTCCTCGTTGGCCGAAGAATATTATGAATACTACCGGAACGGACGAGAATGGAGGGGCGAGGAGTAAATAAAATGTCTTCGGGACAGTTGACGTTCGGGCGAGCCTGTCACGGGTACTAACGCGATTAAGAGAGTACATTTGTATTTCATTGAATATAATAATAAAATAATTTAATTGTAGAAATACGTGTCTCGATTGTAAGCCATTGAATCTCTTCCGACTATTGGTATTACAAATTATTAATCGATTATCGCCCGGAGTTGATACCCGCCTTAACTAAACCAGTATAATTTGAAACTATATTGAATTAAACATAGTTTTGGGACTTCAGAATTGTGCCGTAGTTGGAGTACTATCGATGTTAAATGTAAAATAGTATCGTAGCTGCGACACATAGAATAAGCCTGAGAGTGTTCACGGACTTCATGTTCTGTGATATCTACTGTTGTGCGTCGCCCGACTCCACTTAGTTTTGAAGAATCGTTGGCAAATTCCGCAATAGGCCGCGGTGTCCGGTGTAGATTCGTGTTTCGACGCGATGTGTCGCATTAACGCGTGCTGGGTTGTAAATGTAACGCCACATTTAATGCAGCACAAAATTCGAGAACGTAATCCGCCTTGCGAAGGGTCCGTCACATCTGGATACTCTACAAATTTACATCTCACATTGTAACAGTACATTCTTCGTGCGAGAACGATAATTTTGCGTTTCGCAATAATAAGCGGACAGAGATGCTACGAAGAGTCGGAAAATTAAACCGTAAACCGAATGCTAGTACTGCGACCATACATTATTATGCAGAATACAAATTAATTTTCTCATCGAAGACAAGAGAACGATATATATCACATTGATATAATTTTATTTGGATTAACACTGCTGAAACAATGCGAAGCATAGCTTTTTTTTCTATATTGTACTTATTTTCCCGTCTCACATATATATCGTATATTCGTTAATACATTCAATACTGCTCTAAAAGTACATGCTGCGTGAAACAAGGATAATCGGTTTCTGCTATTTCACCTCATTAATAATACGTTGTACAAAAAGGTCGTTGCCTACTTGGGGCTAACAATTTATATCTTTACAATCGGATCGTTTACCAATTATCGTAGTTTAATGTTTTGTGCTTTAAATGATTAATCGAAACGATCTTTTTCCGTTACTTCGAAACACATCAAGCTGTCTCCCACAAAGAAGCTAATATTGAGAACTACCTTCTCGAACATGATTTTCGCGAAAACGTGAATTTGATGCTCCGTAGATTCGTAACGCTGCGTGCTTCGGTAAAACTGTTGTTCCGGGAATATAACAACGTTAATGATAGTGAATGGGTATCTGGAGAACAAATAATCCCGGTTAGTGTTTTGCATTGCATGGACGGACTAAGAGTATGTATATGCGTAAATTTTTCTGCGTGTATTTACAGAAACAAATTTATTTTTTATCTGTAATGATAATTCGTAGCGTGGATCTCTCGACGTAAACAAAAACAAAAGCTTTTATGTTTATAATATAGTCTGATGTACCGTGTCAACATTGCAAAATACTACTGTTATCATGACTAGAATATGTGCAGCTAAATAATTAGTTTCTTCTGTCATATCGCAATCTCGTATATTAATGTATTTGTACACCTAGCTATGGTTCTTTCTATACTGTTATCAACACTAGGCGTATAATCAATAGCAGCACTACGACGATAAATGTACATCAATCGATGAGTAATATCGCAGCTGCAATCTTTTAACTACATCCATAAAAATATGCTGAAGCTCACTACCATGAATACGCAGTGATGTTTCTGGTCTCTAGCGATTTTTGTTTTCTTTTAAAGTTTTTTTTTTTTTTCTTTTTTCTTCGTATCGATTTGCCTCGTGGATTATGACATCGCGCTGATTAATCCTCAATGTTAGACGAACGTGTACGGATTTAAGTACCTTGTATCTGCGTGTGAAAGGCGTTTAATGTTACGAGGAATTGTGGACGTTGTAGAGAAGTGCCGAATTCCCAAAGGGAGTCAGGCCGGTACAGGCGCTGGGCCATTTTACGAATTAAATTCCTGTTTAGTAGTTCGGTGCCTCTGGATCGTATTTTGCCATTGCATATTATGTTTTAACCGCATATGACGACGCAGGTCGGTTCTACGACTGAGAGTGGTGTTACATAGGATGCAGGTTGTCTGGTTCCGATGCACTTCGAGGTGCTGGGTCAGCGAAGCAAGGTGCTTGTAAACGCTTCCGCAGAGACTGCACGAAAAACGCCCTGGACCCTGCATCACCACCTGACCAGTTGTATCGCCAACATGCTTCCGCTTTCGTCCCACCCCCCCTGCAACACATTAACAGCCTCGTGACCCCGATTCCTCATTACAACCGGGACGACTATATTCTCTAATGCATTAAATGACACAACAACATCATCCTTCTTCAACGATAAACTATCATCTTCAAACTCTTCTGTCTTTTGTGTGCCCCGAGTACTCGGGAAGAATATTGAGAAGCCTGTGAGTTATGCAATTGTCTGTGCTGTTTTCTCATCGATAATAACATGGCGTTATTTCATTTATATATATATATGTATATATATATTTAGTTTTTTTTTTCATGTGTTCAATCAATGATATTTCTCGAAATTAATTTAAACATCGAACATCGTTTGATCGTCGATCACTTTCGCAACTGATTCAGCCTGGGTGATCGTGTTGTTTCGTGCAGAGCGGTGCCAATGAATAATGCTCGAGAAATCATGCGTAACGACATAAAATAATGGTATGGTATGTACATTAGGATTTTCTTTCTTGCAGTAAGTCTCTGCCGCTGTCGAAAAGTTAGCCGGTAATTTTTTTGTTGTTATTTTTTTTTATTATTTATTTCTTTTTTTTTAAAGATGTGAGTCTTATGCTCTACCACCACCTTAACCTAGGACCTATTATGCATTGAACGTATCGATAGTACACTTTAATCATCCTCGCAACAGCTGAAATTTGAAGCGCAACGGCGATAGAACATTTTTGAAAAAATATATATTACTTGCAATGGGAAAGGATATACGTTTGATTAATTTACATTTTAAAACTTTATTCACACATATGTTTCACTTACATTATTTGCCTGCTATAAGCCAAACATAGGGTTACGGTTATACCATATATTATGTATAGATGTATCTTCTCTTCATAAATAATTCACTAAAGAAATATCAATGTTCGTTTCGAACTAAACTAATAATTGGCAATCTTGTACTTATTGTATTGTAGTTTTTTCTTCTTTTTTTTCGAGGAATGTGCACATTCGTTAGGTTTATAATAAAAAAAACTTTCTTATCACGCGCGATTCGTGCCAAAATGAAAGTATCGTTTTTTACAACAAAAATAACATCATGTGTTCCGATTCCAGGGTTAATATACATTTATGAAATATATGTATTTCCTTTTGTACGCTTCGCCCAGTAGGCGACGTAAATCGGTAGGCAACTCTTCGATTGTTAGAAAAAATTACTACGACGATAAATTAGATCGATACAAATAATTCTAGCTTCAGGAATATGATGTTCATAGTGGGTAACCGGTATGACCGATTAGTATTAAACGATATCTTAGATTCGAGATACAAGCTATGCTTTGGTAATTTTTATTACACACGTAAAACGAAGGAAAAAAAAGAAAAAAAAGGATATCATACTACGATCGAGATCGTGATCTCTCAATTGCAACGTTATTCTCTAATTATAGATTGCACAAAAAATAAATCAAACGAACTGAAGCGCGATAGGTGAAAATCGAGCTCGACGATTAGGAACGGAAATAAAAATAGTAAACAAAAATTAAATGGCAACAAAACTAGAATAACGTTAAACGGAACTTTAACTTCCGCCTCGTCCAACTTGTAGGTGGGCGATGATAATATTTGGTTATCGACGTAAATAAATTCTCGTAGTTTGGCAAGTTTGCGAGTTTAGAACTAATAACTCATTGAGTATATGTAATATCATAAGGGAGGGCGACTTTCGCAGTCATTGATGGCCTCGTAGCTCCGACAGACTTTTAGAATACACTCGTAATATATTTGGCAAGAACAGAGCTCGCTCGAAAAATCAAACAGAAAAAGAACGCATCTATCTTTCTTTTTTTAGTTCCGCCTAGCTGGCGCGTTGGGATTGTCAACAAAACAAATAGTCTGTAACTTAAGCGATTCGACTCGATAGATAAACAAGTTTGGCAGTTTACAGGACTAGCATGACCTTCCTTCCAATAATGATCTTCAAGCGACTCTCCGTGTCAACGTTCCGAACGACGAAATAGAATGAAGAAAAAAAAATGCACATTCCTCCTTACGCTATTAAGTACTCAATCAAAGTGACTAGATAAAATAATTCGATCCCTCGCGTCGCGTATTATCTTTGGTTTACAAAAAAATGTCTGTGTACGATGCGCGCAGTGGCAAACTTTCGTCGTTTAGCATTGTTTTCTGTTATAATTTAATGTTACACAAACATTATGTGTACGAATGACTAGTGCGAGAAGTTGCTTTTTTTGTTTCTTTTTTTTTTTTTATCAAGACAGGCATCGGTAAGATATATCTTCTTTGGTGGTAAATTCACACTAAGGAATAGGACTAGAGGTGATTCGCTCGACACTGCTCTCTCTAATGCGTATCGTGGTAAATGTCGGAGCGGATTCTATGCTCGGTGCGGCATTAGAGTTTCGTTGGGCACCCGTTCCTGCGGCCGCGGGCAATTGAGTTGCGTTACGAACGCTCTCTGTACCCGTTGCGAATCCCAACCAGCCGTGGCGATTCTTTAAATGACGCTTCATGTGCGTTGTTCGGCTGAGCACTTTGTGGCAAACCGGACACTGGGTAGTTCCCTTATGCATATTCATGTGTTTATACATAGAGTCCCGATTCCAAAATGATTTACCGCAGAGTTTGCACGAATGCGACGGTTGTTCGATGACCACTGTACGTGAATCTAAATCAAATAAACAATCATGCTACAGATTTTTTACTTGAGAGACCAACGTCAGCCTGCTCGCAATGTCATCTTTCCACCTTCGCTCTTCTCTCCAATTTTTTTTTTTTCCTTTTTTTATGTCTCTCAATTCTACAACAGCAGAGCCTACCCTTCGTACTCCTCTTCACGAACTTTGACGTTCACTCGCTCACTCGCGCGATAATAAAATATCACTCATACACGACAACACTTTATAGCTCAACAAAAACAAATAGACAGTAATAAATAACAATGAATTCAAACAACATTGAGAGTCTAAGAGATAGAGAAAAAAAATAATAAATAAATAAAAAAATATGAAAAAATAAAATAAATAAATATTGTGCGACGCCACGCTCACTCATTTTATGGCAATCATGCTAGACAAACGTATGAGCGGTTTTGTAACTTTGCTGGCATTTTAATATATAATATGTATTATGCATATTACGATCGAAGTTATATATATAATTAGTGTTCATGCAAAATAACTGCAAACCTTTCGTCGAGGTGTCTTACTTCGCATTGTTTTTCAATGTGTAAACGTATTACAGTAAACAATTTTTTTAAATAAAAAAATTAATGTGCAGTGACAAGATAAAAAAATCACAAGCGTTACATTGTCTCGCGCTTACGTAGCCGCGGTATAAGTGCAACGTCCGCATCGGCACTCGCTTTTTTTTCAACAATTCAATATTTACAGTGAACCGACAATCATGTATTTTCCTTTGAACACTACATCTGTATGTACCACACAATAAGAATTCCTACAGCAGCTTTATGGGTGATTGGATCCGGGTGATGCCTATCTTTCGTGAATGAGTCGTTTTTTTTCACATTTTGGTTTCGTTCAACGGATCGTTGTCTTTCGACAAGACGACTTATCGAGAAATGATTTAATGTCGATAGATCTGCTGTCTCTAGAAGCATTTTTTTTTATTCACAATTACAATAGTATATCGTATTACAATACGAGGCATTCATTACGGAGTCCGACAGCACGGCTTAGATAGTATATAGAAACTACCGAACTTGTGAACAATGGTTGGACGATAAAAGTTTAATTCTCCGACTGTTGGAAAAGATCTTCGTATACGGTGTATTTAAGGGGTGTGGGAGCGGTCGGATTGACTTACAAATCAGAGTGTGTGCTTCGATAAATTACACAGAGTAGCAAAAAAAAAAATATATATATATATATATAATATATATATCGGCTATCCAAATTACGTATAAAGAAGTTGTTCGGAAACCCTCGTCTTTCTAATACCCAGAATCACGTTATCTGACGAGTAGAGAGGCGCGTATAAAAAGTGATATAATGTTTCAAAAAAAACGATAAATTAGTTGTACAAAAAATGTAAGAACGTTCGGTGGATAAATTCCTCAAAGCAATACTGATATTGGAAAATGTTTCGTACAATTAGGTCGTAAAAATTAAAGCAAAAGAGAGAACCGTAAGTACTAGTGATTATTAATCGATCGTCGCTCGAGTTCGAGTGGTGTGAAAAAAATTAAAATAAACCGAGGTAAAGGCCGGTGTACAATATTTGCGCGATTGCATGAGTTCCCATCAGGTGAACCTAGTACACTAGGACCTCGATTTCGTTCACAGAGGCGGCACCGGCTCCGCATCACACTTAACAAAATCGAGGTCGCGCATGCCCCGCCCATAGTAACTGTCGAGCATGGCCCGTAGCTTCCCCCTCCACGGGCCGCGCCGATCGATATTCGCACCGTGGGGAAAACCGTTGAGGAACTGGAGGGCGCAAGAATCGAGGTCCTAGTGTAGTTAAGTCGTTGTAGAAATGAGTTTGTACCGTCGGGGCAAGTTGTGTATATCGATGGTCCAACGCCCAAGAGGGCACACGAGCAATGCTTATATACAACCTCTGCGAATGTTTTTTTTTTTTTTTTGTAAAGTCGGCTACAGCAACCTCTACGCCCTTATGGAATTAGGCCATCGATATAATCTCGAGGTCTTTTACCTTTTTTTTTCAGAGAGACATAAGTTTAACACCTAAACGCGCGTATCGCTGGCGATCGCGTTTCACTTGTAGAGCCTAGAAGCAGTCTGAAGATTATCTAGAACACCTGGCCGCGTTATTATTTTAATCTCGGGACAGCAATAGATCAATTCCATGGCAATGTACTAAGTCGAGGGTCTCGCAGCTTTCTCGCTCTCTCTCACTCGCTCACTCTCTCACTCTCTCTCTCTTTTTCTCTCTTTCCCTCCCTCTCTCTTTCTCCGATTACTTGACTCCATGCACATTTACCATGTGACATCGCATTGTGTACTTGCGAGTGAAGACGGCTTGACATATTGGGCAGATCGTGTCGCCTCTGTGTATACTGCGATGATGGGCAAGGGAGTCTCCGCGATTGTAGGTTTTTCCACAAACATCGCAAACCCACCGACCGCTTTCATCGTGAAGTGGCCGCGACCTTCGCCTGGCCTCAACTCTGGTAGTAAGCAGTAGTGGGTCCCCAACAGGCGAATCGTACTTTGGTTCTGCGCACACAATCCAAAGTGTTTCCCATTCACACACAACAGCTCATGATCGGTTCGTTTTCATTTTTTTTTTTTCTCCGACTCATCTCCATTCGTGACTACCAATGGATTTTTAGCAGACGAATAGAAACAGTACAGATGACTTATACGAAATTTTTGTATACAACGATACATCTATGTTAAAATTCATGACCATTGTGAGTAATCCCAAAAACCATCCCCAACTAAGCGCCAAACCACAGAATAGAAGGATTCTCTTTGTTTTCTTGTATATCGTCAAGTAGAATTGATTTTTTTATCTTTTATTTTTATTTCTTTTGTTTTTATTTTTTTTAGTACGGATAAATCAAGGGAACGTTCAAAGCGAGTTCTCAGAGCATCTTGGATTTATCAATAAACGTACAAAAAAAAATAGGCTTTACATTATTTTATTTCTTTCAATCCGTCCAGCATTAGTTCGGATTCGCATTAACGTTATTAATCGCCATACCTCTTTCGGAAGATCTCTTTAGGGATCATTGCAAGGGTAGCTTTAAAGCAGTTTCTCGAGTATAAAAAAAAGTAATTCCATGTACAATTGTTCGATGTAATTATTTACATTTCACAACGGGAACGCGTGTAGTAAATTACGTGTCTAAAACTTAACGCATAAAAATATAAAAAAAAGTCAGTTCACAGAACTATCAATTGAAACATGATTTACAAAATGCAGACTAATACCTCGCAATTGTATCGTCATCGTACGGAATTGTAGCACGTGTGCTTCTCAATAAATTTGTTTGTTTTACGCTCGTTACACCCTGCGCGCAACATTACATTTCCGTGTCTCAAGAGAGGTAGCACAACACAGCTTGGGCAGTACTGGTCGATCACAATATCAGTTAAACACCGGTAATTGAACAATTAATTATTTTAAAAAAACAACAAAAAAAAGAACGTCAATGAGGTAGTATGACCGTATCATACTTATTATGCTATATTGAAAAAAATATCTTGAGCTGTCGACTAAACAATGAAAATTTCTTTAAAACAAAAATCACTGCAAAGTATCGAAACTTTGATGGCAATGAAGCAACAATGAACACTAAGCGTTCTCAGACCAACTAACAAATTTCTCACAAAAATAGTACCGTATATTTTGTTTTTCTATCTACACGCTTACGGTAAGTATAGATCCATGTATCACAAGTGTTCGCAGTGCGGCTTAAGAGTCATCGTACGAGAGTATCGAGAAAAAAAAGTAATCGGAGGTTTGTTATCGTGTTTTATGGCACTGCTTCGTTGTACGTATCGGGATTCTAGGGCATCGCGTGTCTATTTCTCAATATTGAATTTTCCATCGAGACCGAGAGAGCTCTTGTGGATACGCATCAGGTGTATTCTCATATCGTAACTTCGGCTAAAGATACGCTGACAAATTGGGCACCTCGTTTGTCCCGTATGCAAATCCTTATGGAGGGTCAATGACATGGGATGCTTGAAACCCTTCCAACAAATTCTACATCGAAACAATAATTCTGTATCCGAGGATTGACCGCAATCATCGTCTACTGACGAACTCAAATCTCCGCTGGGACCAGTATTACCGCTTCCAGTATCTTCTCCTCGTTCTACAAATAAACATAAAGACCACCTCTATAATTGCGTGAGAAAAAAAAGGAGATCGCGATAGCTGTGTTTCTGTATTTGTGTGTGTGGGTGTTCGCAATGAGACAGTAAGCTAAGGAGAGAAAGCCCGATTTAACAACGAAGAAGAATAACAGAGCAGCATCGAATATTCAAACTTAAGCAGTGCCCCCAACTTTCGCCAAAGTAACCGACAGTCCCGGAACCGTTAATTGCCAAATTATATCATTTTTTCCTTTCCTATTCGATCTAAACGCTAGCGAATTTTCCATCGTCGCTGTGAGTATTATATAAACCGTGTGTCCGTAACGACGCGAAAAATTATAACTCGGTACTCTTAAGCCTGACCTGAATTTACATTGTTTTTACATTTTTTTTTTTTAACTATGTCTTCCCTGGAGAAAGATGTTATATAATTTTTTTTTAAATGTACGTGTGCCCTACACTATGAAAGAGAAACGGCGTGTAAGCGACGTTACATCGTTTTCATCGAGTATAAAAATAAGTTGCGATTCAGTCTATGTGTGAATAAAATGAAGCATTTAAATTAGTAATACGTTGATCGTCCTGCCAGATACGAAATTCGCATCGCAAGTTTCTTTCGAGCTGGTTTTGTGTAAATGGTATTTAATGAGTATCGATACGCTTACTTTGTACTTGATAAAAATTTGCTTACTACGAGAGCAGAGTATTGTTGCGACATTGATGAGATTCTTACAATTCCTACTATACCGACCTAAATAAATATTGCAACACTGTTGATTCTAGACATCGATGTTGACACGTTGTCCAAGCTAATTTATCGATACGCCGCTAGGAACATGTTCGAATGGACGAGTCCCGAAACTGAATTAAACGATTAACTTGTAATATCGAGTAACCTACGGTTCGGGGGATGGAGCTACTGATAATCTAGATATTAATTTGCTGTACACATTCTTAGAAAGTAATCTGCACAGCAGACACTTCGTTTATCTTGATTTTGCGATGACCAACGCGCTCCATGGTATCTTCGTGACATCGACCAAGCATTGTTGTGGGTATTAGTTTTTTGTGGTTGTTGTTTTTTTTCTTTTCTCTCTTTAACACCTAGTGTACGGCAAGAGGGCAGGTTGGTGCTATGGAGGAGGAATATGAGGAATAGCTCGAAGTTCATGAAATTCCGCGAAACACGGCCAGCGGCACAAACAGGTATTGCAGGCCCAACATTTGAAGCGTGTCTGTCTGAGCTTTCCACGCGACGTGAGTATTCCTCGCCGCTTGCAGTGTACACATACTTTTCCATGACCATTTGCTTTGCTGAGGCTATGCGGTTGACCAGATACGTACGTAATTCCTCCTGGAGAAAATTGGCCAAATCTTCGGTTAGTCATATCTTAGAATCTTATGTGCACATGCAGCAACCATTAGTAACTTTGTGTATGTTGTTGTTTTTTTTTGTTTGTTTGTGTGTGATTCAATCCCAGCACCAACCCGTAGCCGTAAGCCAGTCTAGAAAACGAGCGACCAATACCCACAATATAGCATTGCCAGGTGCTAGTTCAATGTGATCGCCTATCTTATTATTTTATTATATAGGTTTAACGGGAGGATCTATAGTCGCCCTCTTGATTCTCACGGCTCTTCGACACTTTACGTTCTCATCTCAGCGTTTTATTTATTTTTTTATTTTTTTACTTTTTAACTTTTTATTTTTTTCCCCGGTATTCGTATTCCTTCTTCGAATCTTCGTTCTCTTGGATGGGGCTCTCTCCGTTGTATCTTCGGAATTATCGATTCAATCCTCACGAGTGCTCTACAGGTGAACGACCAATTCCTTCTGTAATTCTTCTAGCTCAATATTGCAAGGCCGGCTCTCTCGAGGCCGCGTCGTTTAGCGAGTCGGCTCGTGCACGAAGCTTATCGGCTATCCTTACAATACATGCCTGTCGTGAATCGTTCTCGTCCGGATCGCTTCTCGATCCGGTATAACACACGAACAATTTAGAACTCGACTAGGTATTTGTTTTTTTTTTTTCTAGTCTTCCTCGCTTTTTATGAATCATTGATTTTTTTTGTCCACACACGCACGCACTAAGAGCTGAAGTCTAGTGTATCTTTGATGAGTGTAGTTGATGAGAGCATTGTGCATCGAGAAGCAGGGGCTTTCGCCACTGCAGGTTCTTTTTTCGTATTAAGACAATCGTGAACAATAAGTGGCTTCTTACAATTTCTTAATATATGGTACGCAGTGCATTTCCCGAATTGGGTTCGGTTTACAGTTTCAGTTCCGTCGGTTTCTTTCCGCTAAGAGAATCAAGCTTTTCTTTCGTATCTCTCGTATCTTACAAGAACTACAGAGTTCGCGTATTTCAATTAAATCCGACGATTCAATAAATTACTTACCTACGCGTATTTAGTATATACATATCTGCATTGGAAATCTTACGAGATAATAATAGTATGAGTGAAGAGAATCGTTTGGCTGGAAAGTATGACAAAGATCGTTTTCATGCCAGTGTCGATACTAAAACCATCGCCGCCGCCACCAAATCACCGCCACCAGCCTTATTTCTTTAAAATTTCTCACTTACGAGATTGATTGACTCTCTGATCGATCAGCAATTTTTTTTGTTGTTTAGTTTTGCAAGTGCCTCGAGGACACCGCTGATATACACGTTCAAAGAAATAAAAGTGATTTTTTGCTTCAGCGTGAAGTCAAGACAGACTTAATGTTAGTATTTGTGGAGAGAAAATAAAATAAAAAATAAATAAATAAAAAATTCAAAATAAATGTAAAAAAAACATTGTGGTGGCTCTACTCAAGTTATTGAAGGAACATAGATGATTGTCGGCACACATACAGCACTTGGCAATGCTTACTAGTGTCTACAGTTCAACCTACACCCGAGTGCCTGTATATACCGCACGTTGACATCCAAAAAAACCATGCACGCTTTACACTAAAAATGCGTCTTTAACGATCAATGGAAAGAGAAGAGTTTGTCGTTTTAATACAAGAGAAAAAACAAAAAAACAATATCACCTTGATGTATCCAGCACATTCTCACATTCATGATTTTATGGACGAACGTTTTGGGAGCTCGACGGAAGACGATGGCGTTTCTTCTCATATTTCCGAATTACATATACGTCCGTTTAGAGTGCGTTGATATTATCCGCCATCGTTTATTCCATAAAACTCGCAAAAACCTCGGAGTTAGAATTGTTCTCTCACGATTGTTTAAAATATTGTGCAACTCAATTTTACTCATAGGCGTCAGTATATTATTTGTCACCTTTCACCCAAGTATCGCATCGTTATTATTCCGTATGCGTGTATGAATAATGCAAAGCTGCACAGGCTACTGCGCCGTTATAGGTACGTTTTTTTTTTAATAGATGAGTTCTCGTTAACTAACTATCCCCCTCAAACTGCCGGCTTTATCAAAGGCCTTGGAAACTCATCGCCAATTTGCAGTGGCAAAGCCTAGTTCTGGTAGTATCGAAAGAGAATATATTTTTTTTTTACTCTTTCATCCTTTAGAATCTTGCGAAGAAAAGATGATAGTGTTTCTGTACCCAACGTGCACAAATTACTTCGAAAATAAATCATTTATATACAGAGAGTAATGCTTCAGATTGCCAACGAAATTTTATCCTTCAACACTCTAGTAGTACGTGCGATCCCGATTATGCAATTATTGGGTACAAAATCTGTCTGCTCGCTGCAACGCCAATCTCCATGATTATCTGTTCCTCGATTGCTTTATTAGTCGTCCCGTCTCTAGATCGCGTATTTGAATCCTTTTTTTTTCAAGTACTCGGCGTTAAGTGTTGCAGTCTCTTGACTCGAATAACCGATCGGCTTGACTCGAATAACTAATTTGGCGTCACAGCAGGCAGTCATTCTAGCTTAGAGAAATATAATGTATCGTTTTTTTTCACTTACCCTGAGCTGCATCCTGCGCTAGCCTCTCCCCCGATGTGCTTGGTTTTGCTAGTAGGTTTCCTGCAACAGGCATGAGAGATTCTTTGAGAAATTGCTACAGGAAAGATTGTCACTTTTTGAGAATACGGAAGATCGCTACTTTTCCCAAAATTACCGTTCGCAGAAAATTCCGCAGCGTAAGAAAAATATCGAATTACCGAGATCCGTAGCTGCACGCTTCCCGTCCAGCAAGTCCGACTGATTCGGCGAATAGAATGTCTGGCTGATGTCTGGTTTTTGTTCGAGGTCCGGCGTGTTCGATGTTGTGTCGTCGCCGGCCAATTTGTTAGTCGAAATTTCACCGATGCTCTGTTCCTCGTAACTACAACTACTGCCGTCCTGCTCCAAATACTCGGGCATTTCCAGTTTGAGATTTGGCATCAGAGGTATTATTTCGACGGGATCGGAGCCGGATGTGTTCGCCTGATTTTCCGTACACTTGCTTTCACCGTCTTTCGACGAATTTGCGTTGCTCTCGCGGTTCGTTTTTTCCGCGTTGGCTGCCCGATTGTCCCGACATTTTCGTCTCTTCGTCGGCGGTGTTTCGGCCTGCAGGTCGACGGAGTGGTACGGCGAGGGTGACAACGGCGATTTGCTACCTTTGCTATTCGTCATTAATTTGCCGGAGGCATTTTGAAGTTGTACTTCCGGTTCGTTGGGAATCTCCACATCGTCCTGAGAAGACACAATTCATCGATGATTAAAACATTGCCGATGCGGACGGCGTGAAAACTTTTGACGTACAAAATTGATCGAATTACCCACCTCGACTATACTGTCGCTATCCTTTCCTGTGCCGTCCGTCAGTCCCTGTACCGCCAACAGCTCCGCCGTCGTTAAAAAACTAGCCAGCTGCTCCTGAACAACATTGACCTCTCCTTGGTACATGAAGTCCACCAACGCGGCGAGATCATCAAATTTTACATTACGGAATATTATAACTGGATGTTGACATGGATTTTCCTGAAATATCATGACGGGTTAAAACTATTATCTCCGTACCTCGTTCTCAATTCAATCGAGATAAGACCAAGCTTAGAATCACCTTAAATAAATCTCTGAAATATGTGCTACAAGCGGAAAGGAGCATTTTGTGCGCCCTTATCCTTTTTCCTTCGCAGCTCAGCGTCACATCGACGAGATCCTCGTCTGTGCGGAGAGTGTCGAAGGCGCAAGTTATGTGTTTAAGATAATTGTTCCACCTCAGAGAGAATTGTTGACTGGAACCCATGCTGCTTTTCTGCAAAGTAACAACAAGCGAAGAATCTATTAGCAAAGTGTAAGTTTGAAAAATCAATAAATTATTTTCGATTCGATCGAAATTGGCTCGGAGCGGATTGTCGTGAGAAATGCGGAAAATCTCACGTTATGGTGGAGAAGTGCGTTTCCAGAGTCAGAGAGGTGGGTCCAAACGGACAGTTGCCAGTCTCGCGTTCACTCGAAAAGCGTCAGACACTCGGAAACTCGCGTTACTTGCCAAATTCGTTTGGGAACGGGATTAAAACAATCGTTAGTCCCCCGCTGATCTTTTGCTCCTCATTCGTTTAACGAAAAATAAGGACTGTAAACAGTGGAGCTGCAGTAGGCTTTTTCATGGCACTTTGGAGATTCCCTGCTGAGCTTAACACCGGGGGCGTCTTACACGTTAAAACACTCTTGTATTATATAATTGCACCGCATTACTTCGTAAGTCTCGTTTATCGTAATGGCGATGGGAGACACAATTGTTTTATGAAACACACTTTACGACCGAGTGACAGCTGGGAGCCATTTTCTTTCAGGAAAACGCGTAAGATGCGCAAAAGAAGCCCCACTTCCTGAACAAGCCACGCACGGTGCGGCTTGCCGTCAAACCCCCCCGAGTGTTAAAACTCCGAACCTGTCAAGTTTCCGAGGTGCAATCACCCGACGGACATATGACCGAAAAATCTTATTCCTCCGCAACAATAATTTTGCGAATTACTGTTTTCCTGTAGTTTCATTCTTCGGAACAGGTCACGGGAGGAAAGCGTCACTTCCGCTTTGAAAATCTCAATATTCGACCTGAAGTGACGTCATAGGTAAAAACATCGTTTCCTGTTTTAAAATCTCGACCTCTCCGGTCGAAAACTCGGTTTTCGACCGGACTTCCGGTTTGAAAATCTTGTTTTTCGACCAGAAGTGAAATCACAGGAGGAAACGTCACGTCCGGTTTGAAAATTTGGGTTTTCGACCGGAAGTGACATCACAGGAGGAAACGTCACTTCCGGTTAGAAAATCTCGGTTTTTGACTGGAAGTTTCGTCGCAGGGAAAGCGTCATATCCTGTGTGAAAATCGCGGAAGTCACATCACTGGGGAAAATACCACTTCCAGTTAGACCATCGTAGATTTGGACCGGAAGTACCGTCACAGAGGAAAAACTTAACGTCCGGTCAAAAACAGAGATTTTCAAACCGGAAATGATGTTATTTCCTGTGACATCACTTCCGGTCTAAAACCAAGGTTTTTAAACCGGATGTGACGTTTTCCCCTGTGGCGGCACTTCCGATCGAAAGCCGATATTTTCGAAGTGCGTTAAAAAATGCAGTGTGTCTACTTTCGCTTTTTTCGTGATCCCCAGTTTGCTTTGAATCCTTTGAATCTACGTTAAAAATCGTGGGTTCAGTGAACATCGAACCCTTCCTCGAGTTATCGTCTATGTGAATAAATAAAATAGGTTCGCACGGCCACCTAAAACAAAATGTAAAAAAAAATGAAAAATCCGCCATCTGACGGCAAACTAATGAAAGAATTGGTATTTGGCTTGGGTAGCGTAAGGCCAGTAAAAAGCAAAGAAGACAGTAGTACAATTTAATTGACAGATGTAGCCAAGGTTATGTTTACACAAAAGTATTATCGGTTGAAATGATATTAAGAAATTTTCCTCTACAGTGGATACTAGGAATTTTATTGTTTATCGTTGTTTTATACTTTAAAGTAAAGATCACTTATTTGGAGGAAGACAACAAGCTGCTGGGTGAGTAGTCGACTTTGACGTTTACGACACTTGTCATCAGCGTCGACGAAAAACACACAAAACAAAAAAGACATTGTCAACAATTGTATTCTAATATCGAAAAATCCACATTGCAGTTGACACTGTCAATCGCATCCAGAGCCATATCAAGAGCCATGGAACGGAATCACGTGAGCGAAAAGTATCCGTTTTGGATGATATGGTTGTTATATATAACAGAGTTCCTAAGACGGGCTCTACAAGCTTCGTAGGAGTTGTTTACGATCTGTGCAAAACTAACAAGTACCACGCTCTACACATCAATGTTACAAATAACATGCACACTCTGACTCTTCCGAACCAGGTAAATCATCAAAAGCTAATCCCACAACGTCGGACCTTCTTGTACGGTGCTGTTCATGAATGCCTGGACGATCTGAATAGGGCCGCTATGGGAAAACTGCCCAGGCATTCATGAACAGCAGTGTACTTGTAAGTAGCGTTCGCCTTCATTACTTTTCCAGGTACAATTTGTAAATAATATTACTCAGTGGGATGCTATCAAACCAGCATTCTACCATGGTCACATGGCTTTTCTCAACTTCCAGAAGTAAGTGGACCCAAGAAACACATTAAGTAGATAAATGTTTATTTCATTGGTAACAAAAAAAAATTATATAAAAATTAATTTAATTTATACATATATATATTTAATCCTATTGATGGATTTTAATGTTTGTTGTTTCAGATTCGGCATTAAACGGATGCCGCTGTATGTAAATTTACTGAGAAAGCCATTGGACAGATTTGTCTCATACTACTACTTCCTTCGCTATGGCGATAATTTTAGGCCTCATTTAATAAGAAAGAAGCACGGCGATACTAAGGTCAGTGTCGAGATGACGCTGTGTACTTTACATTAGATAATCATTGTTTTTATAAGGTCTTTTTTTATACTTTCCATTTTCAGACATTCGACGAGTGTGTGAAGGCTGGACAATCGGACTGTGATCCGAACAACATGTGGCTGCAAATTCCCTTTCTCTGTGGCCACGATCCAGCCTGTTGGGAAGTCGGTAATAAGTGGGCTCTGGAGGAAGCCAAGAGAAACTTGCAGAAGCATTATCTCTTAGTCGGAGTAACCGAAGAGCTCGAAGATTTCGTGCAGACACTCCAGGCGGTCTTGCCTCGATTTTTCCGAGGAGCTCACGACTATTTTCTCCACAGTACGTTGTGTGTAGTATAGCGTGATTAAAATTAGACGGACGTATTTTCTGTGCATAAGCGTACAAAATACGCCGTTCTTATTTTAGTCGTGCGATATATCCATGTTTATTCATTTTAAGGTCATGTGAAATGCGTGTCGGAAACGAATCGCCTTCTCTAACATTCCCGAGACTTAATATTTCTGCTGAAAACAAATTAGGTTTTCATGTGTTTATCTATTGGCAACAAAAACCAAATTTGCTTTTTGTCGAAATATTAGTCATCGCAGACAAAGTAGGGAAGGCCATTTATTACCGACTGGGCCCTTCTCGCCTTAACGCGATAAATTCTGCAGCATTTCAGACCCAACATTTTCGCCGTTTCAGACAACAAATCGCATCTGCGTCAGACAACTCAAAAGACTAATCCTCTGCCGGAAACAGTTGACAAAATTCGGAAATCCATCGTATGGAAGATGGAAAACGAATTGTACAACTTCGCACTGGATCATTTTCATTCCGTTAAGAAGCGTCTAATCAATGCATCACAGCAAGACTTAAATCAACACTTTATGTACGAAAAGATACGACCAAAATAAATACAGGAATGTTTTTTATATACAAGGGTATTTAAAATTCATTTGGAGTGACGATAATTGGATTATTGTTCGTCGTTGTCGTTCGTTTGTGAGATAGATGGAAGTTTTGCGGGCCTGAGGGCAAACATGTAGACGGGATAGAGTCCTTTCGGCAGTCTGTGCTGCAATTGTTCTTTAATACAGATCAATCCTGCCTCGTCGAAGCTCGCTTTGAGCTCGGCAAGTGGCCTTGTCATGGAAGAGTCTTGAGTATCGATCTCCAATGTATTTGAGCTGGTTACGTTCTCCTTTACGACTAGGATTCCGTTGTCCCTCAGTGCAGGTCTAAGTACAGATATTTTTACCACATCATGTTATTTTGCTTCACCGATTTTTTAAAAAAATGTGAAAATGGAAATTCTTTGGATCATAACTTACATGCATTTCTTAAAAAAGTTTATCAAATCGTCATCCTTTAAATGGCCTAACACCCATTGGCACCAGATAACATCATACTTTTTTGTAGTTGGACAAAAGTCCTGTAAGCCTGTGAAATAATCATTTATCTTTTTAATCCTCAAATGGGTTTTGAATGTATACCTTCTCAATATTCCTTTCTCATAGCAGAAGCTTCGTTTTGATAAAATGTATTTTTTCTTGATTTTTAAGAAATCTTGTTCATAATGTTCCAAAAATATCGAAAAATATTGGACAATGATAGTAAAATATTTTTGTCATAGAATAGATTTGTAACCAAAGTAAATTACATGAAGTAGCAAAGTAAAAATTCCATTCTTTATCCTTTTACATACTGGTACGTTAGGATTAATATTTCATTTTTTTTTTTTTTGCCAATTTAATCAATCTTTGTTAGTTGATTTTCAACAACTCTGCAGAATCTCCGAATGATATTTTGCTGCATAAGTTTAGTTAATCCATCCTGCGCTGTCCATGACAAATCGGTCTATAAATTCTATGCATTACCTAACGGATAGAACTCTCCTATCTTTGACGAACAACAGGACAGCGATACTTTGGCTTCGTCCAAAAATTTACTACACTGCTCAACAAGATCTACATGTTTGAAGTGCTTTGTCAGCAGATTTTTTGTGATCCTTCCAATTCCACTGCCACAGTCCAAAGCGTAAGTTTTCTGCGGGGGATCTTTAAGCTGAAAAATGAGTGTTAGTCATAATTCTCAACAAATCGTTATTTCCCTAAAATACATATACAAATATTGAGACGTGTAAATGATTCTTTATCGTTATGACAGTACCTTGAAAAGTGACTTCAAAAAAAGTTGTGAACCGTCTATATCGGTGTGCGATATAAATCCGAAACCTCCGAGCATGCCGTCGACCGTGGCTGGTATATTTTCCCAATATTTAGCGGCATCGGTATAAAATTCGTGAGTCTGTGGCTTCGTCGATTCCTCATTACTTTGTTCTTCGTCCATTTCCGATCTATCACCCATCGATCGATCCCAAAACGTGCTTCAGCTCTCGAATCTCGGTGTTAATAACAAGTGACGGGTGCAGACACGCGCGACTTTTGTTCGACCCGACTTTGCGGTCGACTGCGTTCAGACCAGGGTTGACCACACGCGCGAAATACACTCTCTCGGGGTGTGTACGGACAACAATGCCTCTCGTTGGATCCCCCGCAAGAAACGCCGGTGAACATTTTATTGTTGGACTGTCCAACAGGGTGAATTTTCATAAAGCGATAAATATTTCGAAAATTTTCTTATACATCATCGGTGTCGTTTAATACAAATCGGGCAACACAGCGAAACACTATTCGTGAAAAACGTTAAACATTGCCACATCATGAAAAGCGTAGCTTAACAGCTGTTTTATCGTTGGAGGGGTTTGTCCGATTCTCGTTGTATTGTATATATAGGATACGTATATATACGCGCATATAAAACTATCCCGAGGTGTACGTATATTATCTACCCGGTTTTCTAGCAGCTCGGGCCAAAGAGGCTCCGGATGGAGCCGATTCGACGAAAACACGTAGAAGCTGAGTTTTCGTGACAAACCGAATGTATCGCGTGCCGTGTTACACTCGAGCTCGATTTTTTTTCAATCCTCGTAAACACACCCACGACGCCTCGAGAGAAAAATAAATTAATAAAATCAAAAAGCTATCGAGCGATACGAGTGTTGTATATCGTAATAAACGTGTATATATATACACATATATGTATGCATGTATACGTATATGTATGCATATATATATATATTAATTAACCGAGTGAATGAAGAAGTCCGTGTCTCATATGAGATTCCTGCGTCGGGCTTTTAAATGCATTCGTCGAGGAGACTCGTTCGAGTGAACACATGTTACCGCGAGACTCGCGACTTGTCATTAACGATTATTATTTTCGTACTTTAGAAGTCGATTTATACATTGCCGTATTTTGCTTTATAAAATCGTGAAGAATTATCCATAATCGTTGACATTTGGCGATTAAAAAAAAAAAAAAAAAAAAAAATTGTAAATAAAAAAAACGAAAAAAGCGTCTTTGCAAAGTTTCACCAATGTGCCTGTCTCCCGCGTCTACCGATCGCCGAAGCATACATGAATGTCCAGAGGACTGTGACAGCCATGGATGTTGACTGTCCGATAGTCAGCCTAAAACGTTCAAGCAGTGCTCCTATGATTAACGAGATCAGTGCCACTATGTCCATCACCTCGCCATCAACATCCGCTCCAAGGTAGACTCGCAATGCACTATTCGCAAGACTATTCTCCGCCCTGGGATCAATGTGTTATTTTTTTTTCCCTGTCGCACTTCGACAGACCGCATTGTATTTCTCTTTTACACTCTGTCCAATCTTCAGTGTTGTTGCGCTGGGATTTTTCTAACACATCTGGCTTGGTAAACACAATAACGGAGTACCCTGCTATGTTGGTTTCTTTTCGTCGGAGTGGATACAATTGTCTTTGACCACTCGGCATTCTTCGTTTAGTTACGATTGAGCTGTTTGCCGGATGAAAAAAAAAAATATTTTTGAGCTTTCTAACGCACTGGCTTCGAACAGTTTTTAACTGTACTTGCATAACGATGACTTAGGTGTGGGAACGAACAAGAGAGGAACCCTGCGAGCTGAACTATGTTCGCTCTGTCGAATCCTTGTGTACATCGCAGTAAGGGAGAAGATCTGGCCATTCAAACGTTGTATAGAGGATAATTAGCATTGGAAAACAAATTGTAATGCATCAAAGCTCAAAGCTGAACTCTTGTTCGAGGCAGTTGTTTCGCTTGGAATTCAATGCATAGATTAATCATGTAGGAAAAAAAAATGCCGTAGCTTGTTTACCATGATTAAAAAATGGTATTTAAACATATTGAATATTTAAAAGATACTGCCTACTTGATCCTTGTATCGGGCATAATTAGCATTGGAGCATGGATTTGTATTACATCAAGCCTGGAACTAAACAGGTGTTCAAAGCACCATTTTTGTTTGAAATGAATTTTGAAGCATGGATTAAAGGTGTAGACAAAAATACCTTGACTCGTTTAACGTGCTTAAAACCAATGTATTTCAACGTTCTAAGGACCTATTTTGTTCACAATAAAATTTGAAACATGGAACAAAGACGTTGCGAAAATCACCTTGTTGTTGCTTGTTTATAATATCAGAAAAAAAATTCTATCTGAACACATTGAATATTCAAGGATGCTCCAAACTAAGCACCGTTCTTAAACGATGAAAGATTATTTATACCTTTACTGAGCTTGGAACTGCAAACGAAATGGAAAAGCTTTATGTGCCGTGTACGACGTACAAATTTTCAGATTAGTTTGTTTTACTGTGTTATTAAATTTAAAGCATTGAGTAAAGGTTCAGAAAAGATTACCTTTCTGTTGCAACATTTGTTATATTTCATGACCGAAAATAGAAAGGCTTGTTTTACATGAATAGTACGAAAAAAGTACGTCTCTCTAAATCTAGTTACGCGATATATTTTTCTTATATTCAATTTAAACTTATTGAGTAAGGAAAAGAATATTTAATATCTCAAACTAATCACTGCAAAGTTGGACAATGAAAGACTGAGTGTACAAAGATCTGAAAATAGTACATCATCACTTCCACCGGTCTTGAATAATCGACCGAAATGGGAATTCTGTCTGTTCATTATATCCGGGACGATTCAATGTCGAAGCCAAAATTGTAATATCCCAAATGGACATGAAATGAAAATATGTTCGAGGCGTCAGTTATATTAAAAATTCAATCCGCAAGTATTGACAAAATTTACAAAAACCAAGCCACGTAATATTTTTCTACAAACATTAATTAAATATCTGAAGGAAGATCAGGATTAAATAAAAAATGAAACTTTGACTACAAAGCTCTACAAAAAAGCAAGTTTTTTGGTTTCCATTAACTTTGCATACGTTGTGCTAAATGTGAAACAGACTCCCTTTTGTTCCATCAGAACAGACCCACAGAGAGACAGAGAGGGGAGAGAATGCAATGCGGACCAATAAAGCATAGATATTCAATTGTTTCTCATGGACCAACGCTCGCATTATAACTCGCAAACAAAATCTCAAATTACTTTCAGGGAAGCTGTATCAACTTTCAATGTGTTCTCCAACACTCCCCGAACGCGTCGCTTCAGCACAAGCGTGAGTACACATTTATCGATATCAGAATAATTGAGAAAAATTGTCGAGAGCTTCGTAGGGGTTCGTCGTTGGCTTTGAAATAAAAATGCTGCTTTAATATTTACAGAGTCCCGGCAGTATTCCAAGATTGACGCCGCGAGTGAGTCAGCTCAGGCAGGAAGAATGCGTGGACGTCGCCGGTCGCGAGGCAGCTCACGAGAAGGAGATACACAGTGCAATGCAGATATCGCAGTCCTGGGAAGATCTTACTCTGGAAGCTGAGGGATTGTCGTTCAAGGATTCCGAATCACCGACCCAACAACTCAATAAATTGGACAAGCAAACGGCGAAGAGGGTCTTCGATCCGTTGAGCCTGAACCTTCCCGTGAGCGGCGGACCTCCTCTGTGCTCGTCACCATCACCCACCAGGTCCGGAATCGGACAACGCCAGTGCTACTCGCCGGGCATCCACATGGTCAATTGGAAAAGCAGTTTGTCGCCTAGCCCCACGCGGAAAGCCTTCGCCACAAGGTGACTTCCTCGACGACGCACCTTCTCTCCATTTGAATTTTTTTAAATTCTTTTTAGTGACTTCATCACCCACATAGCACGGAAATATTTTTGAAAGTTATGACAAATATTTTTATGAAATGTTGAAAATATTTTACCAATATTAAAAAATATTTGTGAAATGTTTTAAAGACATTTTGAAAATAATTTTTTGTCTGCTCATAAATCTTACATTGAAATGTTCCTGAAATGTTTTTTGTGACACTTCAGTGAAATGTCAAAGATCGCATCACCAGTACAATTTGCATATACACACCCGCATAAACATAAACAATCGTTTATGGTTATGTATACCGAAATCCTGTAAAATTTCGGAGGATTATAAAGTAGTCAGGGGAATCGATAAAGAGTCAGAGAATTTATTTAATTAGTCAGGGGTAATTACTGTTGATACAGGAAAGGGAACAAACAAAGTTGTCTCTACGTGCAGACGCAAAATTCTAAGAATAATCTTTTTTTTTACATGCTAGACATTTTGTAATGGCTGGAAACAAAGTGTCAAAAATTGAAGTACATTTACCTCGGATTTTTTTTTACTATAGACAAACGATCTATGAGCATAACTTCTTTTTATTACCATCAAATAGATCGTAAACATACCGCGTGAATAAAACCATAAGGACGTATTTTAAATGCTCACACAGAGAAAATACATCCTTTTGATTTTAGTGACGCGATATGTTTTTTAATACCGATTAATTTGAACCTTCTTTAAATAGTGTCCCGCCTTGGCGCTATCAGGTTGAATTATGATCAGGGGAAAAAAATTATTCCCTCAGTGAAAGTCCACTGGTTTTAGTGGACACAGTGAAAACTGTCCTACAACTACGCGGAACGAAAATGTATTAGCAATTTTTTTTATATCCGCATAACATTCGTATAATATTTCCAGACGGAGTCTCAGTCCGATCGCTATACGTCCAAGTTGCCTAGGGCCTGTAAAGCGAAAGTTCGAGTTGGACGACAACAGCAGCGATTATTTGCAGCCCCCGGCGAAGCGAACCTCAACTTTAGTCATTTCAAATTCACCCCGGTAATTATAGTCTCTCTTTATAAACCGTATGGGATAAAACGCTATGTATTCCGTGCTGATTTCTTTTTCTTTTTGCCGTATAGAATGGACGCGATATCGAGCCCGCTACCAGGGACAATCAGTTCGGCGGGTACACCGGAATCGTTGTCGAGCGTCGATTCACCGAGTTTCTCGTTCAGGCCAGTAGACAGTCCATCGCCGGGTCGTCTAGTGACGAACGGTGACGAGCCAATGTCGGAGACGAACGAACAAACCAAAATGACGACGGATCGCACCCAGTCCGAGCAGATTGGTCAGTGCAATCACAGGTGAACAAATGCAGTTCGAAAGATAATGCGAAAGAAAGACGAAACAAATGTTCGTCGTATTCGTTACCAGCATCACTTGCACGTCGGTCAACAACAATCCTCGGTCTCGATAATCCTATAATTATTTGATACACGAACGATTAAGGACGTTGTGTGTTGTCATAGGAAAAAAAAAGAAAAAAAACGAAGATTCTCTATGCTGATCGCTACTTGCCCAAAGGTGCCACAGCTGAACGCAGAACGTATTTTTATTTGTTTCATAATATATCACGAAACGATATTTCGAGCTAAACGCGAGTCCACTTTTCATTGTGTTTTAGTTTTTTTTCTCGATACGTGACATACTCGACCATCGTTTCGTCGTCCTCGAACGCTTATACTACTATAATAATAATTTTTAGTATGAAAAAAACAAAACTTGATGAATCTGATCGTGCGTAAATGAACTTTAGCGGGCGTCGCGTTTTCGTTGTATGCATATATACATATATACATGTATATATGTGTATATATATACAAAAATATTCTATACAGTTAAAACGGCCTCACTTTTTAAAAGATTTATTTCTCTTTTTTTTGAGGCTCGTACTTACAACTAGTCTTCTTCGTTCTATCGAATACGGATTTGAAACTGATGAACGCGCTTGAGGAGAATTTTGAAATTAATCACGATGTTGAGCTCGCACTGCAATACAATTTTTTTCTAAATTGAGATGAAGGAAACTCTGAGACTTTGGTTATCATTTTTTTTTCGTCGAGAGCAAAATGGCAATTTATCCGTAATGTACTTTTTTTTTTTTTTTATTCCTCTGCCAGTCGTGGTGCCCAAGCGCCGTAAGACCATTGTATTTCCCCGCGCGTCTCTGTTCAGTATCGGGTGTGCCAACAGGCAGAGGGTTGATGAACAAATTTTTGAATTTCCTCGAGCGCGCGATCAGTCATCCCTCATCAAAAGCGCGATAACAGCGAGCGTAAGGCGAGCGACTACTAACGACGAATGCACACGCTGGTGTTGCTTGATTTATGAAAGTAAAACATAATGTTATCAGCAGACATACCTCAATTAGTCCGCAGTAACCCTTTGTTCACCATCGTATCTAAATCTCTTCGTTCTCTATAATTTTCACAGTCGCGTTAGTTATCATCCCACCGAACGAGGTTTATTTTTACGGGTATATATATACATATATATATACATGCGTGTCTATGTATATGAGCATGTATGTGCGCGTATGCATGCATAGGCCTCAGCGTCGTCTTGCAATCACCTTTCTTTTCGTTTCCAAACGACTTCAAGCACCAGTGTCGAGTCGCTTTGGCGCGAGCGTTCGACACCAAAGTACAAGTAGAATTATGAACTAGAAGTTACGTTTTATTGATTTTTTTTTTCTCTATCATGCTATTGATGACATTTTGTTTTATTATTTGTAAATAGTGCGGTAATATACCTTTAGGAAGGTAATTTTTTTTTCTTTTTTTTTTATGAAGTGAGATTCGTATATCGACGCTTGCTGTTGAAAATAACGATGTATGAAAAAAAACTATAATTGCATGGGGTGATAGCGACAATCCATCACTCGCGAGATCCGAGAGTAGCGTAAATACGAATCTTAGATGTCATTTCGATCGATGTTTGCAAGTTTTTTTTTTCTGTAGAGTCCAAACTGAGTATAATTTTTTTCTTTTTTTTTCAATCAAAAATATTATTCATCTATAAACGCTTGCGTATGGAATGAATTCTTGTAATCGCTTTGTAGATCGCGAGTATCGGGTAACGATTTTGGTTTTGTTTTGATTCGATTCAGGGTAGAAAAAAATATACTCAGTGGACATTGCCTAAACGATCGACACGGACACCCGAGATAAGACATTATGCTTCCTACTCCTAAGACTGATATTGATGTTCTCAATGAGAAGTATCCTCTAAATAAAGAAAAAAAACAATATGTATCTTCCATATGAAAAAGAAAAAGGAAATGTATTAAAAATGCAGAGCGACACAACATTTTCGAACGGAGAGCTATCGTCGAAGAATCTGGTCGTAAGACACTACAGATCTGTGTTCTTCTGTGGAGCTATTATACGCTATCCACTATCAAATAATCAACCATATTCGATAGATTAAGTACAAAGATGCGCCCACTACGGTTATTATATATACTAATTAATTAATGTAAGAAAAAAATGCATAACGAGTTAACGTTGTAGGTAACAAACTTTATGAGCGTAGAGTTTAATTTAAATATCTAGCGTATACTGACCTCTGCCCCGCATGTAATATAATAACGAAAAATTGTAAATTATTTTTTTCTCCGCCCCCCTCCCCGGAACCAATTGTAGGACTTAGTGAAATATTTCAGATAAATTACGCGTAGTAATGTAAGTGCTAAAAGTGTTGGTTAACCAAGGAATAAACGAGCGAATTGCTCTCACTTTCAACAGCGTGAGTGATTTATGACGATTAACTAAAAAACAAATGATTTCTGTTCTGATGAAAAGGAAACTCGTCGATGAAATTCGAGGCCAGACTACAGTTTATATATTTTCTTCTCACTGAACCAAAGACCGTTTAGTGTTATTGCTATCTTCGATCGTCGTTTTGTTCCGATATACGATTGTTATATTGAAACACGAGACGACCGTCGTTTGTCAGGGTTCTTCCGATAACTAGGCTTATGAATTCAGAACACATATCATCGAGTGGATGAAACTCAGTAATATTAGAGAATTGTGTTGAAAGGTAGATTTTAACGGAAAGAAAAAAAAAATTGCGAACTTATGAAAAAATAAATTTAGTGAATTGCTGCAAAGTGCAGAGAGCTTAGGTAAGATTTAGTCGAGAGTTCGTACTTTGAGCGTTTTTTGTATTTCATTAGGAAATGTAGTCGAATTGGTGGTATTTCATAATAAACGTCGTTGAAAATTTGAATTGTCGTTGGATCACGAAAATGGACCTTAATTATTATGGAAAAAAAATGTGAGACAATCGTAATAGTATTTTCAAATAATATTTTTGAATCTAAAAAAAAGAAAAAATCTTTGTAGATTTTTTGTTACAACTTAATTCTTTTTGGATTCGTGCAATCGTCAGTTTGATTCTTCTTCTCTGAGACACTTTTTCTGTTTGTATGGATGGAGAAGACTCCTTTGCCGTAACGTCTTCCCTCTGAAACAATAATCCATCAATATAATTGATATAGAAAAACCATGCAAGCCGATAACTGTCTATGAGTATTCACCCGCTTTGAGGAGAAGATGCTTGCATTGCGAGAGCACAGAAGCTTTGGCTTTTACCTCGCAGAGACCAAACAATGACGCTCTGGCAATGGAAATGAAAAATCCAAGTTAAGAATTCTATTTTCGCTAATAAAAAAAAATGTTGTCTGACCATCAAGTAGAACATTTTGAAAAAGGATACAGATTAATAACATCGTACGGATTCCTCAGTAATGTCTCGTCCGTGGCGCCGCTCGACACGATGATGTTCTGTAGACATAAATCAAACCTGTGTCAACGATAATTTAATAGACAATAAAAAATGTAAATCGCCCATACTCGAGATACAAGATACCTTGCTTTTGCCAAATATATGAAAGAGGTGCGAATAGTGAAGAGCATATTTTCTCGTCGATTGCCTAACAACGTCCGAGTATTGTATCTCAAAGTGCAAGCCTCTCTCGACGGCTTGAAGATACAACTTCCGTGTGAACTTCAATCCAAGATTGGAGGACTTTAACGTTACGATATCGGCGTTGAGCTGCGAGCAAGCAAATTGAAAAGCCGCTTGAGTCTTTGGTACAACGGCGTAGAGGTCGTATTTCTTCAGTGTGTGTGACTGTCCAAGCGTGTGTACTTTCGACGTGTCGCCGAACGTGAAAGTGATCCTGCTCAGTATATTTAATTTCTTGTGAAACTCAGCTTTTATGTTGGTAACGTCGATTGGCTCCGGTACAGCTATCTTAACTATTTCGCTGTCCTGAGATTTCTTCTTCTTCTTCTTCTCATTGTCGAATATACTCTCGTCTACCGTCTGATTTATCGCCACGGTCTCGTAACCCACTGAGGAAGATATACGGCATTGTTGTCAACGTATTATTGTCATGTGTGAAATTGTTCACGTGCATAAAGGAAAACATATTTAACTTACAAGCGTGCAATCGCGATAAGATCCGGCGGAGAGTATCCGGATCCGAGT
This sequence comes from Ichneumon xanthorius, assembly GCA_917499995.1. Taxonomy (NCBI): domain Eukaryota; kingdom Metazoa; phylum Arthropoda; class Insecta; order Hymenoptera; family Ichneumonidae; genus Ichneumon; species Ichneumon xanthorius. Next base: position 18,837,773 of record OU824202.1, on the reverse strand, counting down.
CTGTCGGATTAACGCATAAATCGCAAAAACCTGGAATCGTTGGTATCATCTTTATTTCAAATTATAATTCGTATAATTTACGTATATAAACAAACATTGATAACCCTTTTCGTGAAGCAGCAGCGCGGCCGCTGGTTGGACGAGAGGTCGCGGAGTGGGGATGCGCGGTCGTCGCGGCGTGAGAATTCGACTTTACGATTGCGACTCGCAAGCTCCGAAAAGTGTTGTGTACGGCGAATAAGCGCTTTTCAGAGGCAGTACATCAAATGAACACCGATAAAGGCCAAGGCCATGACAACTGAACATGAAAAGTCTACACCTTGAAAGTGAGCGCGCAACATTTTACTGCATTTTACTATCAGTCAGCTCGGCACCATGACAACTCGACGGTAGGGTCACTTTCGTTTCCGAATACTAATTTTTCAGCCGGAAATACGTCAGTTTCTGTTTGAAAATCTCATTTTTCGACCGGAAGTGACGCCATACCAGAAATACCTCACTTCCGGTTTCAGAAAATTCCGATTGAAAAATGTAATTTTTAGACCGGAAGTGTCGTCCGTGACTTCCGGTTTGAAAATGTTATTTTTAGACTAAAGATTATTGATGTTAGGTGTTTTTGAATCTTCCTGAATCTTCCAATTCTTTTCCTGCAATGGAAATGCCTCTATAACGAATGGGTTCACGGAGTGGGGTTGAGCGCAGTCCACGTTCCATGAAAATCCGACTTCACGCTTGCTGTCCGAGCGTCGAGAAGCGTTTTGTATACAGAAGAAAAAAAATGTCACAGTGGTATAGCAGCAAACTCGTTCGTTTGAGCGAGCTCAACGATGACGAAATGAAGCGTGAGATACTCTCCGAGATGACGATTAAGCTCCGAAGTCTGAGGACTTCCGAGCTCCAAGAGATCGCTCCCAACATCGATCTTACCGGACTCTTCGCACAGCTAACCTCCGATGACCGGTTTGATGATAAAGCTAAAATACACAATTTTCGATCCACCGAGGTAACTAAAATAATACGATTATCACGAACAATAATTTTCTTTCTTGCAGTCACTGCATCGAGGAGATCTGCAACAATCTCGGAATACTCATGGGATCTCTCGAGCCGGACGAAATTCACCGGCGTTATTCCGCCGAAATGTGCAGATTCATCGTCCACTCGGAGCCGGCCGTGAGGACTTTGGTGCTGAACGAACTGAAGAGAGCGGTGGAGAATCCCGAAAAAGTACCGTTGTTACTGAACAACACAAATCTGATTACTCTGGCAATCGAGAGACTGGGGGACGAAGATCTTGGCGTTGCGAAACTCGCGATGGCAGTGGGGAAAAAAATCGGAGCAACTCCGGAAGGCGCGAAAACTCTCTACTCCGGAACGCTGCTGAGAACAATGGCCAAACTCCTGGCAAAGAACGACGTCGTGAGCTTCCGCGTTTACGAGATCGTCGTTGACATCGCGAAATCATCGCACGAGGGTCTGGAGGCTTCGGCAACGTCGGGTTTCCTCAACAGTCTGATAAGCGTGTTGGAGCACGACGAGGTGTTGCTCCAGCTGAACGCTCTCGAGCTCCTCGCCGATTTGGCGATGAACGAAGACGGCCTGAATTATCTCGAGCAACGCGATGTGCTCAGAAAATTGGGCGAGAAAATCGGTCGGGCTCGGGAGGATCCTCTGTCGAATCTGCTCGTTCCGGGATTGATGAAATTTTTCGGGGCTCTTGCACGATCGAGGCCGAACGAGATTTTCTCGAAATATCCGGCAGTCGTGTCGGCTCTGTTCGACGTCATAGACAGCGGGGACGTCACGCTCTTGGGAAACGCTCTCGACACGCTCGGCCACGTCGCCTCGAGCGTCGAGGGCAAGTACGCTCTGCAGTTGATCGGCGATTCGATGACCTGCGCGATGAAGAAAATCGGCGAAATCGTTGAAAAATTCCCGACCGAATATCGCATAAGGGGACTCGAGAATCTCGCTTTGATTGTCGGCGTCGATAAAACAGAGCAGGACAACAGAATCGTTTCGCTGACGAAGACGTGGTTCGACTGTCTCGGCGAAGATCCTCTCGGCATGATAGTCTCACTCTGCAAACAACCTTTCGCCGATATTCGACAATCGAGCCTCGAAGTACTGACCTCGATATCGACGCAAACCTGGGGTCAGGAGTACATCGCCAATTGTCCGGGACTCATCGAGTTCCTGCTCGATCGCGACATCGAGGCATTTAAAAATTGCAAGGAAGCGAAATATCGTCTCATTAAAAATCTCTGCGACGCGGACAACGACGTTATCGACAGCTGGACACTCGAGAAACTGAAGAAATTCATTCGCCAAGGTCCGTTCTACGTCGACACCGAGACGGAAATCGCGACGGAAGGTGCGAGCTGAATTAATTTATTCGAGTCGCAAGCACGATATCCCGAGCTGCGAATTACCCTGTAAGAATCGCGAATAACTTGTAAGCATTTATCGATAAAAATGAGAACTTTTGTCGTTTGTTCTGTAAATAAAAAATAAGATTAAAGATAAATAACTTTCATAACTTTAAAAACTTTAAAACTTTAAAACTTTAAAACTTTAAAACTTTAAAACTTTAAAACTTTAAAACTTTAAAACTTTAAAAACTTTTATAACTTTTATAACTTTACAAACTGTTGTGTAGAGACGATGGAATTTTTTGCACTGCACGATTATAACGAAGGGAGAAAATAATTTATTTTACATCTAGGAAGATGTGTATAAAGTTAGGTGATAGAGTCTCGTGATAATTATCGACCGACGCGTTGACGAGAGTTTCGAACACCTCGGCAGCGTCTCAAATTCGATAAATAATTCACTTTGCGGCCTGAAATTTGTTATTCATCGTACACATTCTTTCTCACGGAATCCGCGCGATCGCGAGGTCGAGGCATTAAAAACTTGCGAAGAGGCGAAGTATCGTCTCATTAAAAATCTCTGCGATGCCGACAACGACGTTATCGACAGTTGGACACTCGGGAAACTGAAGAAATTAATTCGCGAAGGTCCGTTCTGCGTCGTCGCGGAAGTCGCGACGGAAGTCGCAACCTGAATTAATTTATTCGTATCGCATGCACGCGAATGACTTATAAGCATCTATCGATCAAGATGAGACCTTTTGTCGTTTGTTCTGTAAATAAAAAAATAAGCTTCAAGATAATTAACTTTCATAACATTAAAGACTGATGCGTAGAGTCGATAAAATTGTTTGCACTGCACGATTATAACGAAGAGAGAAAATAATTTATTTTACATCTAGGAAGTTGCGTATAAAATTAGGTGACAAATTCGTCGCTCGTCTCTGACCTTATGAGCGGAGATAAGTCTCGTGATAATTGTCGACCGAGGCGTTGGCGAGAGTGTCCGAACGCTGGGGGCAGCGTTACAAATTTGATAAATAATTCACTTAGCAGCCTAAAATTTGTTGCGTCTTCGACAAGGTATTCGTCCTACGCGCTTTCTCACGGAATCCGCTTCCTCTTCTTGGGCGACAGTATCTTGAGCATGCTGACGACCGGAGCTTCGAACGCTACCGATACGACGAACGAGAGTATGTAGGAGAGTACGACCTGTCCGAAGAACGCTATCACTACGGTGTCTTTTCCTAAATGAAACGGCGAGTCCAGGTTCATGGCCGTCAGTCGGATAACTATGGGATGAACGAGATAGGCGCAGTAGGTGACACGACTGAAGGGGTAGAGAATCGGAGCCGATAGAATGTCGTTCACCCAACCTGAAAAAAGTATAAAATACCGTGAATAAAAATGTCCCGATTTTTTTTTTTTTTATAGAAAAAAAATAACAAGACAAAAAAAAAGTTAAATTACCTCCGTAACCGGTACTGCACGCGATGACGATCCACGACAAGCCGAGCGCCCAGGCGCTGTGGCTGAGCGACGAATATGCCGCAGCCGTAACGGGAGAAAGTTCAGCCTCGTAAAGGCCGTACAGTAAACTCAAAAGACAAGCAATGGACAGGAGCCAGCCAACGACGACGGTGGTCTGTAAAAAGTGAAGAAACAAAAAAAATGTTTCCTTGAAATAAATAAATCCGTCGTGAGGAAAAGATTGAAATTTATCGATAAAACATTGAACGTTACCTTAGACATTTTTATTTTACAATCAGTCTTGAATAAGTAGTATCCGACGGTCATACCGATGAGATAAGGCCCGAGTCTCGTCCACGGTTTGTCGTATATCTTGTCGAACAGTGCGAGAGGATCGTCGGATGCGGGCATGTGATTGTTGATCAGAGCTATGTAACCCGTCGTGAGCCAGGAACTTATGAGCAACATTACGAGCGAAAATGCTGCGAATTTGAAATGATTCGTTGCGAGTATAAGAACGACTGCTCCTATTACGTAGAACTGAGTGTCGTCGGCGACGTACCAGCTCCATAGCATGCACTGAAATAAAATAAATAAATGAATAATTCAGTCTCGATCGGCATCGGAAGGAATAAGGGTTTTTTTCGTAACCACATCATATAGCCACATATATATAACTACAATCGGGCAAATCGTCGTATGGCCGAAAATCACGGGTCCGAACGCATTTCCCGGAATCGATTCGTACTGAATCTCTGGAATTCATATTCACTAGACTCGACTAGACTAGATATAATTTTAGTTTCGTGATTCGGTTGATTGGCGATTCAGACGAATAACGATTCGGCGACTCGGTGTTTGGAAGTTTAACGATTGTGGAAAATGAGTTTTTAAAAATGACGTTTCGGAAGTTTTGACTATTCGGATGAAATGCGTTGGAACCGATGACTTTCGGGCATACGGCGATTCGGCCAATTGTAGCTTCGCCGAAATGATGTGGCGCTTTTTTTTCATCCAAAAAAATGTTCGCACCATTTGATCGACGGGAAAGAGGGTGTTGATGTAGAGCAAGTTTCGCCACCAGTAGTTCGGGCAGTTGTAATGATCGGCGGTGGGTGGCTCGAAGACCGAATTAGCGTGAAACCATTTCATCGAGACCTCGACGACACCGAGAATAAACAAGTACGGTGCAGTCAGCCTGCAGAAACGGTAAACAATGAATCCCATGAACTTGAGACATCCGGCGACGAAACCCCTGGTGCCTTGGGTGAGCTTGTTCAGGTCTCCCATGGCGTTGGTGCGGAAGTAGAGGAAGCTGACAAGCAAACCCCCCATGAAGAAGAACGTGTCGACGCTGAAAGCTCCGTTGGTTACTGTCTGAAAGAGGAATTTCTTTTCGACCACTTTCCGATACTCGGTATTGTCGGCGTAGTTGAAAATGACGATGCACGTGTGACCGAGAATGACCCACGCCATCGAGATTGCTCGCAGGCCGTGAACGGTGCTTATGGTGTCCCTTCCGACTGCGGGATCGCAGATTACCCTCATGTTCGCTCGAACCGAAAAAGACAGCAAGAGTTCCTCGCATACGTCTGTAAATAAAAAGAGCGTTAATTGTTATTTGTTGGGTAAGGGCGCAGAAAGGTAGTTCTTGACGAGTGTGAAAATTCACATAATTTTTCCTAACAAATTCACAAAAATCATGCTTTGCGTTTTTGCAAAGTGTGCGCAGAAAGGCACGTTCTCGCACTAGGGCGAGAAAAAAGACCATGTTGCGTTTGTATGCATACGCAGTATTTTTCTAGCAAGCGACGCGAAAAAATGCCCTTGTGCGCTCACTTCATAGGAACGGAAAGCGGGATTTTGTGTGCATTCGTTAGGAAATAGTAATTTACGATACTAGTGCGATAAAACTTTTTCTGACGCGTGTGAGTTTGCAGTCCAAGCCGAAGGCGAGTGTTGCAATCACGGGTTTCTTAACACGAGTTAAGAAAAAGTTTCTCGCTCGAGTATCGTACAAAATTTTACTTCACAAGGTGTAAAAATTATATTTTCGCACCGAGTGAAGTAAAATATATTTTTTACCAAAAGATTCATTTTCCAGTAAAAAAAAAAAAAAAACAAATCCATAAAAGTTACTTCCGAAAGGCACTCAGAATCAACTACCTTGGAACTATGATAAAAATTAATTGGCTAATCTCCCCCTTGTAAAATAAGAACTCACTGAGAGGCTGGATATCCAGACTGGGCGCCGATCGTGGTGGACTGTTCTCGTGATCGTTATTATTGTTGACAATCGGTGTCGGGATTATTCCGTTGTCTGCCACTGGAACAGGGATGTAGACCTTACCTTCAAACTCTATGAAACACAATAATAATATCGTGTCACTGACTCTGGTGCCGTCCGTGTAATTCGTCACAGTCAGTCAGTGACGGTCGAGTGGAGAATAGGAGTTGAAGAAAAGTAATAACAATAATAAAATAAAGAAAGTAGACAGTCGGTCGAAAAATATAGTCGCCAACTGGTGAATGAAGAGTGATGGAAAGTAAGCGGACACGAGTGATAGCTACAGCTGTAGCTGTTCATTATCTCTCACCATTTGCCATTTTGCGAATTCCGTTGGAATTCTGCTCGAGCTTCGCGTGCTTTTCCAAGTCATAAATTGTCGCTGTATTTCTTCGGAGTTTCATCGAGAGATAATAGTCGTATCCGGTGCCGGCGAGCATAAGCAATGCGACGACCGTGCTCGAGCCACTGAAATTATAACAGAACTAAGTTAAATTTACTTATCCGTCTTTGATATCCGGGGGTAAATGGGAAACATTGAGAAACGGTATAACGTGAGAAAGCAGTCGTGGAATATTTTTATATATGAATAAATATACATTATGTATAACCGAAACTCACACCAAGATCCAGAAAACGGGATCGGTCGACATGTCGTAATAGTTACGTTGATCTCGAACTTTTTGTATTATCGAGTTCTTGGATGCCGTTTCGCTGGCAGCGAGTTTGGCGACAATACCGACGTCTGAGGCGGTACAGGAATACGGCAGGCAAACTCCAAGATGAATCAGTCTTGTCTGAAATATAATTTGGGAAATGTTAATAAAACAATTATAAACTTAGTTTTTGTTGCAGGAGAGAGTGGAGCACAGTGTGCAGCGGGACACACTGTTAACTTGCGACTTGCATCCAGCTTTGCGTTAAAAAAAAAAAATTGAATTTTTTTGAAAAGATGCAAAATTGAAAAAATTGATTTTTTTTGGAAAAATGCGAAACGGAAAAATTGATTTTTTTCCACAAAGTTTCATAAATATTTCTTGAAGTAATTGTCAAAGTATTTTTCGTACAGCAAAGTTGGATGCAAATCGCGACTGCTCAAAAGTGTGCGCCACAATATCACCGTGACTCCCTCTTGTCCGTAGAGTGCGGTAGAATAATAAAATACTGACCGTAGGCGACAAAGTCCCGTTTATCAATATTTTCATCATAAAGAATCCAAGCTTGTACGGAGGCTCATCGGGGACTTTCGGAAGCGAGATCTGAGCTCTTGGTACTCCGGAGTTGGCCTTCTTATGCGGCTCGCTGTTGAATTCCGTCACCTCGCTGATCATGGAAGATCCGACGACCGAAGCCTTTGCCGGATACTTGGAATTTTTCTTGTTAAAATCGTAACCGATGTACGAACACTCGGTGGCGGATCCAGTGAAGAAAGAGTTGCCCCAGAAGAATCCATTGGTGTAACGTCCCGATGAGTCGTCGGCTGTAAAAAAATTAAAAAAAAAAACAAAATCAATCCGACGCTTCACAGCCGTTTGAAATTGGCGCCGTTAGTTGCGGGCTTGTAGTCAAGCGAGAGACTATTATCGTCGCTTCAATGCATTCGTTCGGTCAGCCCATTATCATCGGCTGATGGCCCGCACTTGAAAAGTCGGTCATGATTGTTTTACAGCATTTTGCTTGCTCTAAAAATATTGGAACAAAGAAATTGAACAGCTCGGAATCTCGAATCCTCAACGCGACGATTCTTCGAAGAAATCGTCTCGTCGAAAAGTGCGCCGTAGAGAATTCCTCGCCACTTTCTCCACCGCGTGACCTTTTACCATTCAGACAGCGCCTAAACTCCAGATTGAATAATTGTAAAAGAAAAAAAATCTATTCTGATAAGTACGCTAATGATATTCATAGACGTAGTTGTAACCTGATTTACTGGCTCTCTTAAAATATTCGTGTAAAGCAATAATTATACCCGGTTTTATTTCGTTATGGTGAAAATTAATCGATGTCACCTGAAAGAGAATGAATTCCCGTTCGTTTATGCGAAATGTGAAAAAAAATACATCAGACAGGCCTCTGGGTAAATAAATTAGGTAGGAGTAATCTTGCTAATGTATACATGTTGGTATCAACCGCACAGCGGAGGAGCAATGAAAGTGGTTTAGTAAACTCGTCGCGGCGGTTACGATATACTCTATAACATTCGTGCCTCTTCTTCTCTCTCTACTATTATTCCTTACTATTGCTACTCTTTTCTTTACTGTTTATTATTATTATTATCGTATTTCCATCATTGCATTTTTATCACTGCGCCTGCTTCGCTATGTAATGTATATCTTATTTGTAATTACCATGCTCTGCTCTGCTCTACAAAAAATGACAAAAAGTTAAACTCCTACCCCGTAGAACTATACATATTCATCGATAAAAAAATCCAGCGAAAGTAGGTCGCTGACAATTTAGTTTAATAGGTGCTGCATTTTTTTGGTACAAACGTCGAATCTGGCACGTCTTAGAGTTTTTTGCCAGGGACCGCCTTTCGCGAGATTCAATTTGAGATCGACATTTATACTTTAAAGGAGTGGGAGGAAAATTAAAAAAAAAGTCCTTTTTGAGAAACACCCTAATATATATATATATATATATATATATATATATATATTAGGGTGTTTATATATATGAATCTCCGAATTCAGGCAGCGTCTAAATCCCAGATTGAATACTTACAAAAGAACAAAATCTATTCCAATAAGTACGCTTATAATATAAATCTCCTATTTTGGCAGCGCCGAAATTCCAGATCGAAAAATTATAACAAAATGTATTCTAATAAGAAAGCTAATAATATTCGCAGACGTATTTGTAACCTGATTCACTAGGTCTCTCGAAATATTCACGTAAAGTAATTGTACGATTTTACTTCATTATTGTGAAAATAAATCGGTGTCACTTAAAAGAGAACGAAATTCCGTCCGTCTATGCGGAATGCGAAAGAAATACATCAGACGGGCCTCTGGGTAAACAAATTAGGTAGGAGTAATCTTCTTGCCACTGTATACGTGTTGCTATCAACCGTACCGCGGAGGAGCAACGAAAGTGGTTTAGTAAACTCGTCGCCGCGATTACGGTATACTGTATAACATTCGTCTCTCTCTATATATCTATATATACATAAATCTCCGATGAAGTAAGACTTTCTATTCGGGAAGTAAAGAAACGACATTATCTAATCATCGGGGAGGCAAGGCAGGGTTGCGTTTTCCTCGAGGCTCCGCGTGTAGCCGCCGTGTATTTAATCGTCCTGTTGCATCACCTCGCCGTAAATTACGCGGTTGTAATCCAGCGTCACGTCGTGCTGCGCCGCTCGATCCGGAGAAAGGTCCGGCGTTCTCAATACGGTTTTCAATTAATTAAAATTGTAATCAGAAAATTTTTCTTCGCGTCAATTATTATTTTTTTTTATTTCGCGTCCGAGAATTTACAGTCAGGGGCATGGCTCGATTGGTATTCGAGGCAACGACGACCGACTCCGTGTGCGGCGCGAACGCGTCGAACAATGGAATGACAATGAACATGAGCTTCGGAGAAAAAAAAAATATAGCACTTACACTCGTTTCACGTTTCAATTTCGGGTTCAAAGTCAAGTTCAATTTGTCGCACGCGAGAGAATTTTTTTCACGTAACTTGTTGTTGCGTTTTTATAAATGATAAATTAAGGGGTTCGTCACACCTGCATTAATAAGAACGTGTAGAAATGAAACTTTTTTTTTTCTTCGGCAGCCCGCAAACATATTTTACTTGAATTATTGATATATTTTTTTTCAATATACTAATATGTGCTATAGCAACATTTCTCAAGCGATGTAGTTGAACAATGGAATGACAATGAACATGAGCTTCGTAGAAAAAAAAAACAATAGAAGTTCACTTACAGTAATTTCACGTTTCAATTTCGGGTTCAAAGTCAAGTTTAATTTATCGCACGCGAGAGAAATTTTTTCACGTAACTTGTTGTTGCGTTTTTATAAATTATTTTATTTTTATATTATTTACGGGGTTCGTCACACCTGCATTAATAAGAGCGTGTGTTACGTATGCTTGCTGGATAAGAATCGCGAGCTTCGTTACTCCCCTCGCGCCTTTGCAACTGTGGTATAATCGCAAAAGTGGTCACATTGAGGTCATCGGAATTGGGGAATACCGAAAGTGAAACGGCGACTTCGCATCTGCATTAATTATCTGCATAATGTCGTTAAGTATTCATGGTATCTTTGCGCGAATCTCGAAGCGATTGCAAAACCGTACGCCCGTTTGTTTACATCAGATTGAAAAACAAAAAGAATGTATTGAAACGATCTCACGCTTCATTTCATTTTGTTCTCACTATCTTAACGTGCGCTGCCTTTAACAGGTTTATCTCGCCGAGATTGCGTCCTCGTGGACATTACGTTCACTGTCGAGGTTTCTATGTCGCAGGCCCGTAGCCGACGCCGTTAGAGCTTGCGAAGTTCACGGGCCACTTCTTTCACAGCATTATTGCAGAAACACATTCGTTCAACGACGCGCTCGCAATCGAGGCAAATACTCGAATGGGCACCATTTTTGTCGTACCTCAGGTTCAAGTGAACTTTCAAGGTCTCTGCACCTTAGATATTTTTAACGCATGAATGGAACTCGGAAAAAAGGCTCGACTTGGTCGATTTCTGCGCCGGACGAAAAATTGGTCCCTTCGACCATTTAATTGCGTTGTTCAATTGCTTAATTTTCTTGAAATTAACTAATTTGTTGAAACAAATAAAATATTTTTTAGCGCTAAGCTAATTCGTTATTTTTCTTCAGGGGAAGTGTTATGTGTTTGACATAGACGTGTGAAGTAACCTATATAAAATTTGTATCTATATATAAATATAAAATTTGTATCTATATACAAATATAAAATTTGTAGCTATATATAAATATTAAATTTTCATCTATATGTAAATATTAAATTTGTATCTATATAGAAATTATCTGTAGCGAAATATAACATTTTTGCTAACTGTTCTTAGCCCGTTTGTTCCAGTATCGAGTTTTTTTTTTGCTAATTCATTTTCAAAATTTGTTTGCAAAAATGTTTTCTTCATCGTCTTCCTTTTTTTAATCTTGGCGTTGCGATAACTGTACTTTTAGATGTATCATACTCGTGATCGAATGCGACCCAGACAGGGAAAGTCTTTCGGAAAGAGAAAGGCTGCATACATTACGGTCGCTCGCGTCGTCAAGTCCACACTTCGATAACGATTTTTTTTTTTCATTATGCAAAATGGTTAACTTCTCTAATTTATAGTTGTTTATTTATATATTTATACGACCTCGACACATTAAAAAAAAATCCTAATTACAGAGTCTTCTCAAAGCAGCGCCGAGCCCAAAAGTAAAAAAAAACTCGATGCAGTGATAAACTATATTGCAAAACTGGGTGGTCCTTATATAATAGTGCCCAAAATTAGCCGACCTCATTAATGACCTCGGAAATAAAAAAAAAATCCTAATTGCACAGTTCTTAAGGCAGTGAAGACCCAATAATTAGCGCTAATTCGATTGAACGATAAACTATATTGCAAAACCGTGTGGTTCATATATAATCGTGCATAAAATTAGCCGTACATACAAATTATAGAGGTGCATGCAGAAAACAACAAAGTTTACGATCGCTCGAAGAAAACATGCGGCAAGGTTTTTTCTTTAACATCGTAACATAGTCGATACGGCCTTGAAGTCCAATAATAATAATAATAAAAACTGTAACGATAAAGGAACAAAAGAATTACCGAGCGAATGCCTCCGAGATCTGCGTACATGGGAAATAACCGGCGCGAAAAATTGAACGATTGTGCAACAGTGGTAGTAGCGAGAGAAGCAGAGAAATCACAAGGCGCTCATACACTTTCACTTGTACCTTAAGGGACAAAGTCGGCTGAGAACCGGGTGCAGCAGCTGCCGCTTATCTTTCTCGTCCTTCGTTTCCGATTTCTCCGGGACTTTCTATTCATACGAATCGAGCGCACGATTCGTGTAGACGGCTCGAAGGGTCTCGGGTGATCGTGACTTATATTTTACGATAAATATATTACACTATCCGATAAATATAAATTAATATATTATATTATATTAATATATTATATTAATATATTATATTTATAAATATATTACACTATCAGATTTTTTTTCAATTTTTATGTCAGCTACCGGATCGAGGGATTCAATTTTCACAACCGATTATCCATTTCTTTTCCGGTCGATGTGAAGAGCAAAAAAAGAAAGACTGGAAAGAAATTTGTATTATGCAAGAATGCCGACAGACTTTCGACTCTGCCGACGCAACCGGGTCAGATATCTAATAGTCGTTTTTATGAATCTAAGCTACGCGTAAGTAGACCTCTCTGGATATTCGGAAAGAATCGTTCATCCTTACGGTCATGGATATACGTAACTCGAAACCTATAGAAATAGTAATTTGCGGTACAAGTGCAGTCAAGCGAACTTTATGCGCACTTCACAGTCCGCGTAAACCGCGTTTGATGTTCCACTTGTTCCATTCATGTTACACCGCACTAGTATCGCTCATATTACACTAGGTGCGAAAATGGCAGTTTTTACGCACGCTTAGCGTGCGCCCCATTTTCACACCTTGTGCAGTAATATTTGGTGCGATACTCTTCTTATGGCAAAGACCAAGTTCTATTGGTGCGAAACTCGTGCGGACAACTTTTTCTGAACGCGTGTGATTGCAGCACTCGTCAGAAAAATGTTTTATCGCACTAGTATCGTAAATTACTATTTTGTAACAAATGTAGGAGAAGAGCTACTCCGCGCCTTCTGATTGTGGCGCTGTACAGCCAGCGTGCGGTAAGTACGAGATGCGTGCGTAAAGTAAATCGATGTGCGCATGCACCGGTTATTTATAGTACACTTGGCTGTAAAACGCCACTTACGCCACTCTTGGCAGGCACGGAAAGCAACACTTTTCATGCATGAGTTACATAAAGTACACACATATAAGGGGACAGAATATTTCATCCTTGAGGTAGGAGAGATCAGCTTCACCTAACAGGAAGATCCCTTTTTATGAGGCTGACCTTTTTCCTTTGGGATAAAGGGGAAAAGGAAGCATCGCCCCGTACGGAGACCTCCCCCCCCCCCGTTTAAAATATTCGTTCGTTCCTCGTTCCTTCCTCATTCCTTGACATGTTCCTTGGCATGGCTACGCCGGCGGCGAGATTTTTATATCCTATAGATATATATATATATATACGGAGTATGCACGGTGCGTACGGTATAAATACGCAGTACGGTTTCTTTAAAAAGAAGCGTTTTTTACGTACTTGGCGTCGAGACGCTGCCGCATCTCTTGAAATATGTATACGTATCGGGAAGCAAGGATGAATAAAATTTACAAGTAGTTTTTTTCCACTGATCTACAGTTATATGTAACATCGTTTCAGAGATATTTTCATCGAGTGTGCAAGATTTATTACATAATACGCTTTCTATATCCCGTATTAACAAAGCCAATGTCTCGCAGCGAGAGTACGACTCCGGTCTCTGTCGCTCTTCCTCCACATCCTGTATGTACAGTGGGAGAAGGACCTCGTAAAAACTGCCGGTCATCCAAGAAAAATTACCACAGAATATGGCAGTACGTAACTGGAGCGCCTCTGATGGCAGAAAGTTCCAGGTTTTTCCAAGAATTTTTATCACAATATCTACGAAAAATAATAATAAATCGAGTACTTCTTATCATAGATGGCATCCCAGTTCCCTACACTGAAAAACAAATTCGCTTGCCGGCGAATCCTTCTCTCAGTCTATATTCTCAAAATTACCTAGAATATAAAAATAAAATATAATATAATATAAGAAATAAAATAAGCAGGGCTGAAGGACCCAGGTTGGGTCCTTAAAAAAAAATTGTTGTATGAACCAAGGTGTCTTCACCCGCGTCCAAAGGCCTTATTTAGTTGGTACAATAAAAAATGTTTGAATCGAAATATTTTTAATCGACTGAAGTGAATAATTGTTCAATAAAAGTATCATTTAGTTGTACCAACCAAATAACAGCTTTGAACGTATTTGACCGCGAATTTGGTTAATCCAACATTTTTTTTTCTCAGTCTATCATTAGACATAATATTAATATAAGAAGATAACTGTAGAAATATTATATTTGTCAATAAATCTCTTTTACTACTACCAAAATAAGTAGATTGCACAGTTATTTCCTGTTCGATAGGCGAACGTTTCCCTCACGCTTGACTCCATCGGAACTGCGTCGAACAGGTGAAATTTTTGCATGCGAAACGATTCTGGGGTCCGGCGTAACACGACCGATGTGTTATGTATGGACGATAGTTTGTGCAGCTTCCCCGCTCCTCGGCTCCTCGTAAATCGGCTTTGTGCGATTGTTTATCTTTCTCTCCTCTCGATGGCCCGTCGACCTAACGGAGCAACGTTTGCTCGGGCCTCGGGGACGAGAGCAAAACTCTCGAGACAATAACGTGGCGTGCACAGCCGCACGCGAGAACGTGTGCGTCCACAGTTCGCGAAATGACAACTTTCTCGCCCGTTACAACGGGCCATGGATTACCATCCGTAAGCGTGACGAGCGTCCCCCGGTAGCTCCGCGCCGAACGACTGCATATTGTGAGGTATCAACCGAAGAGCTCGCGGTCGCTCGGAAGAGCGGCGAAAGAAACGAGTCGCACGACTTCGTAACTATTTTTCACAAAATTTTCATAAACCAGTCGCCTGAGACAATTTCGCCCGGTCATCCGACGAAACGACGATTCGATCGTTGCCCGGTGAAAGCGCGAAGAATTTCAACCGGAAGTTGGGACGTCATAATAATAAGCCATTTTCCAACGATAACTTGTCATACGAGGCGAATCGAGGGAAACATAAAAATATATATATATCATTCGTTGATAGGCGAAGTATTTACGAATCGCGCCGTGCAGAGCGGAGTTACATGCTTTCGCGAGTCTCACGCGTGTTGAGGTAGTCGGAACGGTACAGTCAGAGAAAATCAGAGTTTCAGAAAAATGTCGAACACTTCTCGATGGGATAAAAATCTGAAAAAAATCAAGTATTTTTCTTCATAAAAATGATTCGTTAATCTTTCGGAATACGTATGAATTTTTTCAGAATTTTTTCAATTCGAAAATTGCGTTTTTTCACAGCTTGAACATAGATTGAACATAGATAGCACATGGTTGATTTTTTTCAGATTTTTATCCCACCGAGAAATGTTTGAATTTTGACCTGAAACTCACGTTTTCCTGGACTGTACCGCTCCGACCACCTTGATATGTACACAGGAAGTGGAGAGGCAAAATGGACCACTTTTACCCCATTTTTCGAGGAACCTTACAAAAAGTCTTTCCGAGTAGTGAACCCGGTCCGTTTTGCCCCGATCTCTCTTATGTATATTTATGCATATGTGTATACTATATATCGACGTGCTGATCACACCGTGCCTCTTTCTCCTCTGTAGGACACACGTAACCGATTCATTCCCCTCCGCCCACCTTTCTACGATTTTACAACTCGACTGGACTCTCTCACGGGCGCAAGAATACGAGAAACGAAAGTTACGCAACATCCGATAATTAACGCTACAGCCGGTGCGATAATCGGTAGTTGTTTTGCAAAACGTGGTAACAAGCTAATAAGCATATAATCGCCACATAGTCTTTGGCAGCTGCATTGTCAATCAGTCAAGAGATCGCATTTGTTTGATTCGAATCAAACTGGAACGAGCCAACTGCATGATCGTGTAAAAGGACAATTGAATAAATTTCATTCGAACAAATTTAGTTGACCTACAAAAAAATGGTTTCTTTTAGCGTCGTCGACGAAAGGACAGTCGAAAGAGCAGATCTGCTGATCGACCCACGCATATGAATTCGTCTGATCCAAATAAATTTTGTTTGATTTAACAGAATTTTCTTGAATTGAAAAAACATTTTTTTCATACAGTGTTGCAAGATACAGAAATGTGCCAATAACTGACTAACGTATATCTTTTTTTTACCAATAAATATATATCTTTTTTTAGGTTTCTATACATACCTACCTTGCTAAGCTGTATTAGTCACCGAGAGAGAGTGCGAGTAGTTTAGGCACGCATGATATCTTTATTATCATAGCAATAAGGTGGACTCTCGCTAAAGACTACCTTCCTCCGTCTATATAACTTCCTTCCACTTTCTAACGCCAGAAGCATTAACCCAGCTACACGCAGTGATGCGTGGCCATTATTCTATAGTTCAATTTCATTAGTTGTCGCACTTTTTATTACAAATGTATATATATACATATATATTTTTAACAATTCGACAGACAAAGAATTGTACCCGAGAAGTGTTGAAGTACCGCGATTCTCGCGGGTCATTAACGCAATGTTGTGAGAAAAAAAAACGAGACGATACGTAGACGCATTATTGCGTGAATCCGTCGTCTCGTTCGCCGCCGCTTCGGGAAGGCGTCAAGTGTGTAATGTAAGTGTGTAATAATTAAATATCTTACGCTGATATCGCAACGATTCATGAAAGCGAATGAGTGATCGAGCATTAAGGCAGTTCTTGCGAATAGTGTTTACTTCGCATAAGTTTCAGAGAAATTAGAGGGAATTGCAAATGCTTCTGGATGGTATAAAAATCTGAAGAAAAAAATCGAGCACATTAAAGATGTTGAAGAGATTAATTTTGCATAATAATAATAATTCCACAATGTTATTAACAAATAATGAAAAATACAATTGTTCAAAATCTCTCGGAAACATAACTTTGTTTTTTATGAAAATGATTCGTTGATTTTTCTGAATACGTATTAATTTTTTCAGATTTTTAAAATCACTTTGAATTTTGTGACTTTGTAAAAGTTTTTCCAATATAAAAAAATTCAAAGTGAATTTGAATATCTGACAAAATTCATACGTATTCAGAAAAGTGAACGAAGCACTTTCATAAAAAAAAAAGTTGCCTTTACGGAAGATTTGTTGAACAATTGTATTTTTCATCAATTTATTAATAACATTTTGGAATTATTATTACACAAAATTAATCTTTTCAGCATCTTTAATATGCTTGATCTTTTCAGATTTTTATACCATCCACAAGTGTTTGCAATTCCCTCTCACTTCTCTGAAACTTATGCGAAGTGAACACTATTCGCAAGAACTACCTTAAGTTATATGATTCAGCACGCGAACACATCATCAGCCATAGAGGCAAAATGGATACGCTGTAAAATGAGAGTTGCACAGAATTTCCGGGAAAATTCATTGGAACTCATTGGGCAATAGAAAGTTAATTTCTCAGAGACGAAGCTCTCAGTAGGTCAGAATCGAACCGATGGTTGTAGACACTTCGTGTGTTTGGAACGCGCCCACGCGGATGTGAAGTGATCTTTTCACGGTGCCTCTTCTCGAGGCTCAAGGCCGAACTTGTATGTAAATCTCTTCGCTCTGGACCACGGCTGTGTCGGGTCCGGAGGAGAGATGTACCGACGAGAGAAGAAGAGAGTGGACAGAGAAAACGAGGAGAGACCGAGGCCAAACTTTCTAGGTAGTAACGCCACCGGTTTCTTCCTTCTTACCGGAGCGATCTCTTCTTCGTATTATAAAATTTCATCTGACCGCGTTAAGTTCCGAAAATTTTCAATCAATTACTGGGCGGCAAAGGGTAGGGGAGGGCGGGGCAAAATGGCACAGTGGGGCAAAATGGGATAATGGGACAGAATTTGGTTGCTGGCGGTGACGGTAAGTGAGGCAAAACGGTGTTGAAAATCCGGATGTATCGTTGGGACAAAATGGGGCATTCAAAAATTATTGGAAAGCTTAATTTGCCCCACCGTCCCATTTTGCCCCGCTCTCCCCTACTAATATATTTTTAAATGTAATGAAGAATGATGTACTTAATATTATAATAATATCGTTGTTGCACTGCAATCAAAGTGTGGGGATTGATAGATGATTAAAAAAATATACGCTGAGAGAAGGATATAGTAAAAACTATCGGTCGTGTAAGAAAAATCACCAGCGTAGTATGCAACTAGGACACCACCGATGGCAGAAAGTCCCAGATGTTCCAAGAATTTTTACCGTAATATCTATGAAAAAATCTTATAAATCCGGTACTTCCTACGGTGCACTTTCAAAAATTTTGTTCAAAATTATAAAACAGTATTGTAAGCTTTTTTATATAAACTGTTTCTGAAATTTCTAACACATGTGCGTTGCGATTTTACAGTAAAATTTGTATTTTTCATGAAAATTGTTGTGAATTTCAAGCAAAAAATTTGCCATTTTGATATCTGGTATTTTTTTTTACAAGCAAAGTACATTAATGTAAGTAATTTTAGATAATTTTTAATGTAAGTAAAGCTTCAATTAATGTAAGTAATGTTAGGACATTTCAAATTCCTGTACATTACATTTACAATCTATTTTTACAGTGTAACAGTGTAATTTCTCTCAAGCAACATAGTCATATTTACAAGATCCTTCCCTCAGTATACATTTTGTATCAATCGGTTTATGTGGATTGTGGACAAAGTGGCATTGACCGAGACTGCAGGACGATGCCACGTTGCATTGTAGCGTCGTTTGCGAAAAAATGCACCCTGCAGCGTTTCACGGACATGCCTGCGCGTCAACCTGAACGCGGAGCATGAAATCATCTTGGGACTTTTTCTTGTACACACGCGAGCTGAGTATAAGTATGCGGAGCTTACGAGTACGATTACATTGGCGAGACAGTTGTTCGTGGCTGTCGGTCGTTGTACAGCGACGTTCTCGCTAAAAGTGAAACCTCCTCCCGGATGAAAGTGGGCCCAAGTTTGCGCGTTACCGAGAGTCACCTCGACCCTCATTTCTATCCGTAAAAATATTTCTCTCCCAATCGCTAAGTATCGTTCGATATTCGCCATTCGGCAATTAGCTTAACCGAGAAATTTTAAAACTTTTGGAATTTCTATTTACAGATTGAGAATCGTCAAAACTACCGGGTTCCCGTGTCTTATCTTACGAATTCTTATGAATTTCATTTCTCGACCGCGAGATCCGGCACTGTTTGACGAAACAACTTTGCGGTGAAAGCGTTTCGCGGGTCCGGTCGATGGATCACTTTTCGACGACAAGGATCATCGTGCACGATCGTCGTCTCACTTTCTTTCACTTTTACCTTTTTCTCGTCATCTCGGCGATGACGGAACGTTTTCGCGAGCGACGGGGATGAGGCTGTTGCACAAACATTACAAAGTAGAAAAATGGTTATCGGGACGGTTGCCTGTATAGTTAGATATGATGGAGTTCGATCGAAGAATCTCCCACGAAAACCGAATATGGGCGAAACATATATTCGAAATATTTTTTGTTCGACGTTTTAATGTGATCTACTTTTTAAAAATATAAATTCATATACAGCGTGACAATTATAAGGTGGCCACCCGTAGTTGATACGGGTGGCCACTTTATAATTGTCACCCTGTATATTTGTGAACATATTTTTAGAAATATGTTTCAATGTTATATCAGAAATATGGTATTTTTCGGCAAAAATATAATTTACATTTCAGTAAGTTTGTCTTCAGACTAGCAACAGGTAGCAATAAAACCGAATTTAATATCAAGCGGTATTTTGGATACACCAAATTTTTAGGTGAGGATAGAAAGGAGAGAAGAAGAGAAAATATATCTTTAGATTTATGCCACGTGTACTTTTGCCCATGTGGTTAACTCTCACGTTTGATCTATCGAGGGTGGATTGCCAAGTAGTAAAAGTCGAGATATGCTCGAACGCTTCCGACTGTCTATATTGCTGTTTCGAGCGTTCATTCGAGATAATACATCTCGTGCGAAGTTGGGAGATAGTCAATGATCCAACTAAAATTTAATGTCTAGACTCGAGGAACCTTCGTGCTCGCTATTCGCCGTATTACTCAGCTCTGACCACTCAGGCTCGTAAGCTTTCTATTGGTACAATAAATTTAACAAGCTATCGTTAGCTTTTTATCTCACGTTACTAATATATACGAGTCATTCATACGCACCGTAAGCGCGGAGATTTCAGAGAAACGAGGTAAAAAATATTGCGGAATTGGCCGAGAAGAAAGTGAAAGAGGCTCTCCAGGTCTACCACTCGAAATATGATTCTCGAGTAACGGGGTTTTTTTTCATCCCCTTACATTATTGCATTGTTTTAGTGAATATCTGTCTTTTCCGATATTTTCACGTAAACATGTTAAGATTGCTTGAAAATATCCAAAAATATTTTTTGACTGTTTGCATGAATGTGTATGTGTGTAAATTAGAACCTCCATCACTGAAGACCGGGTTTATGAATTGGGCTCATATTTGGTACGCAAGTAGACTAGTTACGCCCCTTTGATTGCTACATTTTGGAATAATAATTTAAAGGCTTTTTACGATTTTATCAAATTCTGGATGTTTCTGAAAAAAGTGTTGTCGCGGTCTAGCTTCCGGAAATGTTGAGCTACAGGGCTGGTGCGTTCTACGGAAGTGGACTAACATCAAACGGTTATCGATATCGAATTTTTTCAGAATCGGTCGAAGGGATTTCGTGACGATTCGAGTTTTTCTAATTCTCGTTAAAAAAAAAAAAAATGAGTATCAACACAATTTTCAACCTCAAATGCCATCATTGATTTCCCGTCGCCATCTTCGGTGTTTACGTTTCTTACCGTGCTATTACTTATGTAGTTAGGTAAATCAGTCAAGGGTGGAGCTACGGTTCAAGCCTCACCTCGAACACGTTGACGGAAACGTGATGTAATGTTTTTAATTTGATATGCAATTTTTTTACATGTGTTATTACGTTTGCATTCATTCAACTGCGTATATTCCTGCCTGCGTCGATTCTCATCTGTGATTTTTTTACTCAAAGATTTATTTTATTGTATTCTTTGTCTTAAGTATATCATACTGTTATTAATGCTGTATGTGCTATTATATTGTTTCCAATATTTGACTTTGTTATTATGGTACAACTTCGGCATTATGTGACCTAAATGTACGTCCAGTTTATAAATGTCTCTCTCTTTCATTCATTAATGCAGTTGTTTATAAGCCCGCTTGATTTTTGCACGATTTTTAAAAATACAAAAGCTGCAAGGGCTTTCAAATTTTTTCCCATCGTTGAAAAAGCTCCTCCACGAGCAAGCAAAAAAAATTAACCAGCGCACTGCCTCGCTCTTTGTGAGCGATAATGAGCAATGAGGAAGTAATGTGCAATTCCAGCGTTTATTCATTAATTTCCAGTGTGTATCTGTGTTTTTTTTTAATCACCTTTCAGCGCCCACATCTCGTGTTTCCTCAGACCCTCGACGAATCTGGTGACGTCACGATCGCACTCAGCTCCCACAGGATACTTTCCCTCTTCCCAATTGGCAGCGAGATGCCTCGAGCTGTAAACGTCCAACATCTCGGAAATCGTCGTCCAATTGGGACTTGCAAATACCTCGTCATCGTGCTCGGGCAAACTTCTCGTTCGATGAACCGAACTCTCCGCCACTTCCGGATCCAGTGCACTTCCGGTTGACGAAACGAGGCCCGAGTCGTCCGTGAGAGTTCCCACAGCGAGGCACCCTAATATTATCGTCAAACACTTAAAACCACTCATCGTTGCTTCTCTCCGTATCTTCGTATCCCGGTTCAGTCGAAAAAGGCGGGAAAATTACGCGTCTACTGAAATTTTTAAAAGATCTTATGTTTGCAACGACCCGATATTCGCGCTACGTCTTCATTTTCAAGGCGTTTCGCACCGAACCCTCGATGTGTATCGCAGGTGTCGATTCATTGACTTTCGCTGCTCGACTTTCACGACGAACAATAGCACAAACGCGGCACTGAGATTCGGTGAATTAAAAAAAAAGATATACTTTTTGTAAGTTTGTCACTGATCAATGAAACGCTCAGTAACGTGCTAGACCATAATTGTCCTCTCGTTTATTAAAGGTAATTTAAGATAATTCTCTATTTTTATGATAGATCAATGATCCATCAATTTAGCCAGTTTTGTTATCTTCACTCTTTGTACACGTTCGTTCGATGTTTATAGTATCGCTCCCGGAACCTTCTTAGCGCGATGCTCGCCGAGGCACTGTATTGTTCGAGATACAGTCAAGCGAAGAAATGGTGCTTTGCGTCTCGCGCCGAGACACCGTAGCGACGAGGACTACACACGTTCCCGTCCCGAACCCAGAAACGAGCCGCGAGAGTCTCGGGGGCCCGTTTCTCAATAGTGGGGATATATAGCATAGCTCAGTGAGAACCGAAAACCCAAGAGCCTTTTGGAGGGGGTATCTTAACAAAATTTAAGGATTTTGAAACTTCTACGGTTCCTTCATGAGCAGCCTCGAAGCCCCACTGTGCAACGTGGATACGTTTGTCTGTCCCATTTTTCGAGATACGTCCCATCGAAGATGGGAGGTTTGACATTGGTCGCGTAGGTTAGATTGGTCTTTCGCTGTGTAAGCTGTAGTCGAGCGCTTAGAAAAAGTTTAGACCGGGCAAGAGTTTCACGGACGGGATAAAAGGTAGCCCCGATCAATTATACATAGAGAATTCGGAATGATTCACGATATACTTGTCGAGATAAATTCATTTGTATACATCTTCGAAGCGTTCGTCCGGGCGTTAGTCGCACGGCTGTCTCTATCGCACACTGACTGCACCACACGCCGCACGCCCCCTCTCGGGTCGGCAGAGTAGCAGCAGGACTACGTGCACTATGAGTCGCTGCAGACGCTTTTACTATCTCACTTTTTCTTTAAATTCTCTTTCGTTTCGAATCTCACGTGAGTAGTCTCGCTTGCTCCATGGGCTCTTGCGAACAGTTCATGTTGGTTCCATGTTCTAATATCGTGATAGCAAGATCGAATGGATCTTATTTTATATTTCCTGTGTACAGGCATACGATATACCCTTTCTGGCCTTAGCGAGCAAAAGGTGGAGTGTTTTTCCGTGCGACTAGTATCGATAGAAATGGAAATGATCGTTGACACGATGTGTTTATCTAAACGTACATTTCCGGGTAACGCTATAATGATATCTGTGTCAATTAGCCTGGCGTAATCATAGCCGGGCGGGCCCACACTTTCGATAATCAGACATGGCCTTTCCAAAATTCCTCGGCTTTCCCATCGTCACGATGATTCAACATACACACGGTCGGAATCCAATAGTTCATATACGTTCTTTAATAAATGATTCATTATTATTAATATTTAATAGTTATTGGTAATCAATTAACATTAACGTCTATTATTATTATTATTATTATTATTATTATTATTATTATTATTATTATTATTATTATTATTATTATTATTATTATTATTATTATTATTATTATTATTATTATTATTATTATTATTATTATTATTATTATTATTACTTAATCAATTATATGTAGCGCTTTGTTATCCGTTAAGAAGTTCTTGGGAAGTACGAATTATTACACGCTCCAGACAATAAATTTAACCGGTCATTCGGCTAATTTGGAATTCCGAAAAAAAATTTCAAATAAAACTCAGCACGTCGATATTTATAATTAGGTACGAAAAAATATCGCATTTTTCGTCTTTCGACGTGTCGGTCTTACAGCTTCTCTCTGCTATACATATCAGCTAGACGTTTGATTACTTGAGCAAGAAATATAATGAGCTCCATAGGTAAAAGTGCGGCGCTGTTGTGACATCGTGTAACCCGACTGCGTGACAGTCGGGTTTATTTTAATCAAACATCGGGAGACTAAAAAATGCGGTGTTAACGAAAAAAATTATTAGACCGGAAGGCATTCGACGGATCAAAGTTACAAAAAGAGAGCATTAAAAAACCCCAGTGTCTCGCGATACAACGGGGGGCCACTTTCCTGTACATGAGAAATTCGTTTGAACTATAATTAGTTATATTATAAAGATAAAGAAACGATTATACAGTCAGAACCTTCGTCGAGAACGTTTTGAATTAAGGCGAAGTGAACGACAGAAACATGTGTCACTTCACGGTAAATTGCAGTAGTAACGCAATATCTTTTAATTGTTGTAACATGATAGCCACGTGTTGTGTACCAATGCAATATATACGCAACAGTGTGTAACATGTGTGCACGTAACACATACGCGTCATATCGGAGACAGAGCATGCGAGATTTAATAATTATTGAGCCGCAAACGTAATGATTGCGCCGATACGTATACAGCGGGTAAATCCCACGTCCGCATAAACTGAAAGTCATCACTTTCTCAATGGTACGTTTGCTCTGTTCGAAAAAGTGTGCGAATGAATTTGCACATTGCTTCCTTATTGTCGAAGATTGCTCACAAAGAATTGCGCGAGGAAGTGCGCTGCTTAATTTTTTACTTCCCCGCGGAGAACTTTTGTGAACAATATTCTCTGCAACGGCACAGAGATTTTTAAACCGGAAGTCACGTTTTCCCGTATGACGTCAAATTCATACGATGCAAACTTTTCCTCCAGGAAGCAGGAGGAAAAAAAAGAAAATATTTTCGTGGAGCGAATTGCAGCGTGGAAACCTGTGAACGCTTAGTCACACCGTCGGGAAGTAATCCGAGCCATTTCGAGTCGATTTCGTTATTCGCAGAAGTCAGTAATGAAATTATAGATAGAAAGGGAAGAAAGCCTCGAGAATTCGCGACTCATCGTTCTTACATCGCGCCCGAGAATCTCTATAAGTTGCGCAATGTTAGTGGAGACGAGAAACGTCTTTCTCCTCGACCGATCCAGGGTCTTTCATCGCGACGGTATCAACGCTTCTATCTCCGGTTCCTAAAGCATCCGGTTGATATTTAACGCTCCCGAAATTTACACCATTATCTTATTTTGATTTTTTTCTCGGCGAACCTTCAAACAGCTCGCTGCTAAGTGACCTTCCGAAAATTTGCGACTATGACTCAGAATGTAGTAGACATTTTGTTGTTTGTTGCGATTTACCTTTGCATAATGAATGCGATAATCAGCAGAATGATAGACACGTCTTCGGGTAAGATTCAACCGTCCGTCGAAAGGATTCGCGTGAGTTCCTCTTGCGATATAATCGTCGAAGAAGACACCGCAACGGAGTTTCACCTGCAAAATTTATGACATTATACAGCGTTATTGTCTGTTGACGCAAGTCCTGAAAAACTCGCTTCGAAAGTCATGTCATTTAACTCCGCGATCCTTCATGCGTGTCTTATTTTTTCTGTTCGCGTATCGACTGCATTGCCATCGTTTCCAGAAAAATCTGGGTTCGTGTTCAAAGTCTTTGACTCAATCTAGAAAAAGAAGGAACACATCATATAATTAATATAATTTAATTTTTGACAAGTGATTGAAATGCGCCTAATTATGAAGAAAAAAAAAAGAAAACTGAAGTTAAACCCGTTATACCTGTTATACCTGTTAAATATCGGTAATCATCCTCATCATCCGGGCTAAGAACTTTCATCTCGCATACTTCTTCTTCTTCAAACAATTTGGTTGGAATCCTTCATCTCGCATACTCTGGTCAAAGTGGCTTTAAATTCTTCGAATTTCTCTTTTGCCTCGCCCTCTTCTGACCCTTCGCGCGCGCACGGGCGCTTGTATCTTTGCCTTCGAGTTTCATTCCCACAACCGAGGTCTCGTCACTTCGGAAGTAACAACTGGGAATATTTTTTCGCGCTCGATCTCAGACAACGAATGTCTGACATAACTTAATTTTTTAAATTTTTAATCGATTATTTATTGAAACAGATTATAAAAATATAAAATCGATGATAACTTTAGAGTTACGTTAGTATTGTATAAGTCTTTTCTTGCTTGCGAAGCTCGCGTTACAATTACTTGGATTACGAAGAGTTTGCTGGCGATTGTGCCCTGTGCAATAAAAAAAAGGAAAATAAGCTAAGGCCGGCGTGTCGTTCGCTTGCAAGGGCAACGAGACAGAGCCTCCTTAAGGTCGTCAACTTCGTTGCAGCGCTCGAATAGCCTCGAATTCTTATCGGTTTATACGTACAAAGAAAAAAAAATATCTCATTTCAATTCGCTGATTTGCTATTCAACGCTCCGAGATGAGGGCGGGACAACGATAGCGAACAATCACGCTCTCGTTTTAATCGGGAGAGTAAAATTATCTTGAGAACATTTAGCACGGTATCTCCCGACGAACTTTCTTCGTCGTTAGCGAAATGACTTTTAATTAAAAGATGATTCGCCGACAGCATCGAAGGAATTCGCTAACGAGGCACCGCGCGACTGCATTCGGCTCGTGTCAAGGAAACGTGTCGTTCGCCAAGTATAATCAAGGAATCTACTCCGATCGCTACGATGGATTAAGATGAGATCTTGGTAGTCTTATCGTTTCCTTGAATTTCTCATTACTTCGTGCGCGATCTTAATCTGCGCCTCCTCGAGAATGTCATTCCTGTTTCCACTGGCGCATTGGATGAACGATCCTGAGCAGCGACACCATCGGGGCCTCGAAGAGAAGGCTCAGGACCAATGAGACCGCGTAAGATGCGATCGTTATGCCGAAGAAGAGAATTGCCTGCAAGAACAAGTTAGGATATGCAGTTTCCACTGTTATCGACGGTCGTACAAACAGCAGAGTTAGAGCTAGGTAAGCGAAGAAAAACACTTTCTTCGGAACGGCGAGGCGATCTCGCTCTCTATATCGGAGCATTTGAGAAACACGATTCCGTCTCCTTATCCCAGTCGGTAAAATTTGTGTTTTGCTTCCTCACAGAGTAAGCTTTGTTATGGAGAAAAAAATTTTGAGTTTTTAATGAAAACGTGTTCAGAATGTTCCAATACATCGAAAAATCACATTTTTCGATGGTAGCACAGCGATATGAGGAAGCCAAAAATACAGAAAATGCTTTCTCATTGAAGAAGATTCGCGAATAAAGTACATCATCAAGAAACGATAGGACAATTTCAATTTCCAACTTTTATGAGAAAGCGATATGAAAATTTCAAATTTCAACTTTTATGAGAAAGCGGTATGAAAATTTCAAGTTTCAACTTTTATGAGGAAGGGATATGAAAATTTCAAATTTCAACTTTTATGAGGAAGCGATATGAAAATTTCAATTTTTAAAATCTTTTATGGCGAGGTGAAACGGACTCAGTCAGTAATAAAAACTGTAATGAATAGCATTCGGAGATGGTCGACATATCGTGAAAAGGGAAAGTATTAGCTGATGTAGAATTCAATACTGCGTCCGATGATACTGCACTTTTCATTGAATTGATTCGAAAAGTGCAAGTATCTCTGTTGCACTCATCTGTTACGTGGTATATGTTTCAACTTATCTTATATCAGGTATGAAATAGCACTATCTCACCACGAATCCTTCGGTGAGATGGAAAGTGCTCTCGCCACGTAATATCATAGCTCGCGTTAGCGCGGGATGCACCAGATAGGCGCAATAAGTCAGTCTAGAGAGTGGATAGATGTGTTTCCACGACAAGATTTTGTTCGCCAATCCTGCAACAGACAACGAACAAACATTTCGACGAATGCTTCCGTTTATTTTTAGAATGAAAGAAGAAATAAAAAGGTGGAAATTTAATTTGCACATTGGTTCCTCGTTTTTTTGTCACTGTGAGGTGCGTGTAAATTTCTCCACGAGAAAGTTGAATAATTTTGATTTCCTTACAGAGGAAGCTATTCGAAGTTCTTGCCGTTAAAGGGCGAAAAATTAATAATAACATTTTTTCAAAATTCCTCAACATTTTTATCAAACTGACTGAAGGACGTCGCTGACCCTCTGGGCAATAGAAATATATATTGTAATTATTTTTATAAATGTATCAACATCCGTATCACGCATAAATATTGTCGATAATTTCAGCTCAACTTTTTGAGCCTGATAGCAGAAACACGCAGCAGGACGGCTAGAAATCGCGATTCTCGATGTTTTAGCCTATTTTAAATACCTTGACTAAATTCTCGATTTTGTTTCTTTTTCTCGTCGCTTTCTCCATGAGGGAGGAAAAAGATTTTTTAAAATTGCTTACCGCCGTTTCCGGTGACGCAAGCCATGAGGATAAATCCGATGCTGACTGCCCATCCTGAATGCGAGAGCGCAGTGTACAGCGCCGACGATAATGGATCCAAATTATTCCCGTAAAGTCCATAAACTATACTGATCAATGTGGCGATGGAAATGGTCCAGCCGAGAGCGATAACAGTTTTGCTCAACTTCAATTTACATTCGACTCTGCACAGATACCATCCCATTGCCATTCCAATCAAGTATGGACCTATTCGCGTCCATGGTTTGTCGTAGAGACTTTCGTAATGAGCGAAGGGCTCTTGAATTCTGTTGAACAATTATTAAAGTTTCGGATGCGATAAATTTATCTATGGAAAAATAATTTTTTTTTAGTCACTAACGTTGGTATATGTTTGGTATTCAATGTAATTATCGATGTCGTGATCCACGATGCGATTAAGAAGAAAACACCCATTGCTGCTCCTACAGAAGCGAAGCTGAAATGGAGCAAAAATACGGATTTCAAAAATTCTATTGAACACATATAATTTCTCTGTAGGGTAATTAATCTTTTTTTTTGTACCTCGCTGCGACGATCAGGATTATTATTCCCACGGTATAGAATTGGGTGTCGTTAGCCAAATACCAACTCCAAGTCATGCACTGTTGAATAAATAAAAATGATATAATCCATCCCTACAGCGAAAAATAAATAGTATTGACAAATAATGTCCGAATTAATTTTTGGTAGTCCAATGCCGTATGTTTATTAAAAACATTCATACTTCGACATCTTTCAGGCATCTTTGAGAGAGACGCCTTCAATCGTACACTCGTTCGTTAAAACGGAAATAAATCGTACACCGCAAAAATTGTTACAAACGTTCACAACTTCGTTCAAGTGCAGACCACAAATATTTAACAGGTGCTTAATTAACGGATTACAAATGTCTTATGTATAAATGCGTACATTTTTTGTGGCGTAAGGAAATGACGGTGTACAATTTTTTATCCGTTAATTAACCAAGAGTTAATATTTGCGGTCTACACTTGAACGAAGTTCAGAACGTTTGTAACATTTTTTGGGGAGTACGATTTATGTCCGCTATAGCGAACGAGTGTACGATTTTGAGACATCGTACTCCTTTGAGACATGGTACTCCTTTAAGACATCGTATTCTAAAATTTGTTAAAAAAATTTGTCGAGGCATTTTGCGACTTTTATAAATCATTGATACAATTTGTTGTTGTTTTTGTTGTCCGTACACGACTCCCTTATCCGTAGCGTTAGTTCGATTGTCCCTCGAGTGATACTCACTCTGTCGTCCATGTCGAAGTACGTGTTGAGGTACAGCGCATTTCTCCACCAAAACTTCTCGCAGGTTTGATGATCGAGCGACGTGAGCTCTATGATCGAATGATCGTGGTACCACTTCATGGATATCTGTATCAATCCGATGACGAGCAAGTACGGCGGTGTCAGTCGAAAGTATCGGTAGGACATCATGCCCAAGAATTGCATTATTTTGCCGATGAAACCTTGCGTTATCTTTTTCTCCTTCATTCGCTGCTTCGACATCGTGCGAAAGTACAGAAAGGATACCAAGCAACCGCTGAAAAAAAAAACAAAACAAAACAAAAAATATTACCAGTTGCACAGTGAATATTTGTCCGTCCGACACTACGCGACTCGTCCGATTCTCATCGCTACCCACCTTATGAAGAAAAACGTATCGACAGCGTATGTGCCGTTGCTAATTGTCTGATAGAGAAAGTCCTCTTCCGCCTTGGTGCGAAACATCTTATTATCTGCAACAAAGAAGAAAAATTAACAACACAACGTACGCTGAATAAAACTGCAATGTACGTTTACGAGCTTCGTTGCGAGGCGTCACGTAATTTTAAATTCTGAGTGGTGCGAGTTAACTCTACCGGATACTTCGTTGGCCAGCAGACAAGTGTGTACCATTATTATCCAGAGCATCGATATGAAACGCAAACCGTGAATCGGCGCCAGGGTGTCGCTTCCTACGGCCTGACTGCCAAGTTTCGATATATTTAGGAGAACACTGAAGGATAGCAGAGCCTCGGACATCGGTCTCGGAACGTCCTTATTATTAAAGACGTCTGAAAAAAAATTTATATATATTTTATTTAATAAAATTATTAATTTGATACTTATGAACAAAAAGTTTAAAAAAATTGAAGCACTTGTTTCGAACAATACCAAGAGACCCATTGTGCTGTTTGATGGACCAAAGTTTCGAGATTGTGATTCCCTCGTCAAGATCATCTTCGGTCCTCATTATTTTCGAAGGTGCGAAAATATCGCCCACGCTTCGAACGCCCACAGACCTGCTGGCTCGCATCGCTTCCTCTCGACTCACAACTTGATAACGAAGTGCAATATCGTAGGAGGTCCCGAGAATGACGAGAAGGATTACGAGAATGAAGGAGATCCTGCGAACAGACAACCCGTCATGCACCGCTGTATAACGCGGAATTCTTCTCAACGTATCGTGCACGGTGAAAAAATATTTGCACATGTTACAACCATTTTTTTTATTCCCAACAAAATACTTTTTTTTTTCTTTTTCATTTTTCCATTTTTTATCGCAAAATCTGTTACCGTCTGAAAACTAAATAATATCAGTATGACTTTGCGTTTTGACCATTTTGTAAGTGATTTTTTTTTACAGAAAACCGATCATTCTAACTTTAAAAAATTGTTAATTTATACAAGGAAAGAAGTTGCACACGTTTAGAATGAAAAATGTTTCTTAAATGTGCAAACCTTTTTTTTGCCTTACGAGCTCCACGCTTTTGCTACACGGCATATTATGATAGCATAGTGCGTGACTAAAATAAGAAGAACGTATCATCTGTGTATGCGCATATAAAACGGCCGGCTGGCTTCGGTCACGCGATATCAGATACGATGCTACGCGCTTAAGTTAATCGTTGATAATATTAATAACATAAATTATTAACTCTAACGATTATAATTAAATGGACCTTATACAAATTATACTGAGACAGCTCAATTCATATCCTACAGTATAACATAGAAAATCGTGTCGTCCCACAAGTTGTATCCCTCAGATAAATTTCTCACGTGATCGATCGTCACTTCTCTGGGTAAATTTGGATGCAGCCCGTTCGTGGAATAGCGCAAAAGTTCAGCTACGTCGTCGGGCCGACAACTCGCCGGCATGCAGACACCCAGTATTATGTCATGAGTCTGAAAAATGAAATTCGTTACAACAGTCACATCGATTTTTTTGCACTACTGTGTCAAAATTCAAAATTAAATGTGTCCGCTTAGCAAAAAAATAAGAAATAATGTTGAAAAAATTTGAAATTTTTTTTTAAGCCTTAACCCTTTTTTGAATACCAAACCCTTTACAGCAACACTTTTTGAAAATGGAGAAAACTATTATCTTAGAAGAAAGAGTGGGAGAATTTTTCTATTGAATCTCAAACAAACATATGATTTCCCTCAGGATGTTGCATAAATTTGGTAATGATTTATTAAGTCTGTCAAAAGATCTATTACTCCGACAAGCCAGTTGATATATATTAATATATTTTTATTACTTTTTTAGGGAAGATCTAATGGTAGTTTTTTTTTATCGAAAAGGACAAAAAATTCAGTTCAAATATCCGTATCGTTGTTATAAATATAAGAAAGGGCAGAAGCTATTTTTTTCTTTACAAACCCCATTTATT
This sequence comes from Ichneumon xanthorius, assembly GCA_917499995.1. NCBI lineage: Eukaryota > Metazoa > Arthropoda > Insecta > Hymenoptera > Ichneumonidae > Ichneumon > Ichneumon xanthorius. The sequence continues at coordinate 18,805,877 of OU824202.1, read as the reverse complement.
CCGGACTCGAAGATATCGAGTTCGAGTCTCACAGCGTTCACGCAGACTCGAAACGGCGGAACGTCCGGTCTTTCGGTGCTTCGGTTTTTCTTCATCGAATCGACAAAATGATTTTCCATCTCTCGACACTGATCAGAAGCTCCCATCCAGTATTTGCTACCGGAGAATAAGCCCCACGCGTGTCTTCCGCTGGCGTCCAACACTGCAACGAAAGAAACGTACGTTATTCTCCAGATATTTCTTATATTCACTATAACAAGCATGTATATATTATAGTCTCAGATATTTCTTATTCTTGAAACAGGCCCCAGATAGTTGTTAATTGATATTTACCAATTTAAAAAATTCAAATTGCATAACACATGTACTAGCTGTGTGTAAAAACTCGACTTTGTCATTCTAATAATCGCGTTAAATTTTTCTTTTTTAAATCGATCTGTTTTTTTTTTACCAAATCCTTAAACATGTTCTTAAAAACATTTTTTTCCCGCAGCTTTGGCTTCGATGAACTTTCGGCACACACCTTTCAGATGGAGGTTACAGCGGACGTAAATCAATTCTCCTTATTTACGTTCCGGCCAAGAATCACGGCTTGCTTCAGATTATTATTTCGTTCATTATTACAATTTAATATGGAGTTGACGAACAGAAAATACATGAACTTTATGTATTCTCTGTTTGAAAAATCGTGATGCAAAATTGACTATCGTAGATGTCGTATTATAGATGAATCAGGTCATTAGATCTTCCTTCTTTTCTTTAAATTTCATATTTTTACTCTTATCATTACAAGTTTCTGCCTGGACTACGCTTAACACTTAAAATTATTCAGTTTTTGTGTCCAATTTTATTTTTTATATTCGGATCTGGGACTTTTTTCACGTAATCGGAATGCAAGTAAATTACGGTGATCCAATTTTTTATTACCAAGAAAAATAATAAAACCCGTTTTTCCACGGTATCGATGAACCCCCTTAATACAGATCGTGTGTTAATAATATACGGTCTAACTCAGTAATCATTATCCGTATCTCTTCAATCTCTACAGTAATTATTTCAGTAAGTTTCCTCACGATCGGCACGCTATTACACGATCATTATATAATAGTTATTATTGGGTATTACATTCATTAGCAGAGCCGAAGATGTACGAGTGCGGGTGAGTATTACGATATACACCGGGCATATTCGTTTATACACCACGATAAATCATAACTGCGGTGAGATCAGAGTGAAATAAATAATAAAAAAAACGCGGTGCCGGATTGGAAGGCAAGCCGATCTCGTCTCGTGCGGCTAAAACTACTTTCTCGCTTTCTACAGGAAAACATTTCGACTACCAGGGCAATGTCGTACCTCGCCTCTCCCATCCAACATCTGCTTCAGCGAATCATTTTTTTTTTTTTTTTTTGCAATTACGTGTATGATCCGTACGGGCTTGCGAGCGATCCAGGAACGCGATCGCAGTGTTTGCATGGACGCGAATTCTATTATATAGAATTATTATCCTATTACTTCGCCTACCGAGTCGACGACGTTTAAACGAAAGCGGATATTATGGGTCATATGTGAGTTCAAACGTAAGCGGTATTCAAGAGTTTCAATGTTTCCGGATTATTGACGCACAAGCATATACACACGCACACATCCAGATAAATTCTACATTTAATTTTTTCGATGTTTTTTGAACATTCTGAACGTGTTTACATGAAAATCTCGGAAGCAAATTTCTGACGAAATCGCTTCCTCTATAGAAAGCAATGTGTAAAAAAAAACGAAAAAAATGGGTAGGAAAAAAATATGAGAATAAGGGAAAGGGTTAAAAAACCGAAAAAAATGGGTATGAAAAAAATATGAGAATAAGGGAAAGATCGTCTGGACGGCAAGTGCGGATTTCCGCGATAAAGCGTTACTTTCTCATCGATAAAAAAATTCCTTTATTTAGACTTTTTCTATCCGGGTAATGAACGGCCTAGCATTTTAATTGCAAACGGGATTCGCATCACGAAGCCTCGGCGTGTTACGAAGTTCTGTAACACTCTCGTAACTATGGGCGTGTCATTCGATAATTGTATTATGCAACGTATAGAAATTTTCCGGATTATGTATTAGACGAACAAAGAAAGCAATGCAAGGGTTAGAAAAACGAAAAGGGCGATTGTAATGGAACGGCTAAGCCTGTCGAAAATCTCGTGACGTTCTTGATACATCGTGAGTCTAGCATAGGTTTAAGGTAGATTATAAATGTAATCAAGCCGCTGTAAAGACTTGATTGTTCATTTAATTTATGCATGCGAGACGGGCAATGCCTTTTAGCGAGAGTATATCCGCGGAAGCGATTAGCTCAACGTGCTGTCCGTTGGATGAGTTACAACGTGTATGATCGAGAAGGAGTTGCATCATCGATCCGTGTTATAAGAAGAAGCACATGTGGTGCTTCTTCTTTTTAGGTAAAAAAAAAATGTGACGCCTCGGTCGGTAACAAAAGATGTTTCCGCATTTGTTTCCAAAGAGGTTTAGAGATTTGGGATAAAAATGATGCGCGCGTTCACTCTGACGACTTATTAAAGCAGTAAATCTCAATTGTCACGGGATGGCAAAAATAGCAAATAAACAACAATTTCTTTTTTTTCTATACATATGTGTATAAATGTACCGACAAATTAACAATTTCCTTTCAACATAGTTATAATGTTTTTCCAAATTTGAAAAAATATTTCATATAATAATTTTTAAAAAATGATCAGCCCCATGATATCGAAGTATGGACAAGCATTAACATCTAAAAAAAATATAAAATCGCTCACTTTCATCGAGCGTGTATTTCCGCGTTTTTGTCGATGATTGTACGGAGTTGATATATAACTGTCGAGCCTACGCAGTAATGTAAATTATATTCTTGAACTCGACCATGATACGATTGTACACAGCACCGCGCCTTGATCAAGAAGAAAGTAAATTCGAAATCACGTGCTCACGAGTGACGAACCAATGCAAGACCGGTCTCCGGTAAGGCTACTAGTTTCAGCGCCCACGATTATACAAGCGCAGTTGGATTTTTATAGAGATTGTCTTCCGCGTATTTACAATGTATGCACAGTTCGAGACTCGAACAAAAAAAATGTGATCGACATTCTCCGCTCCGTTCGAGATATTAGAAAGTTATCGATCGCGAATAAAAATATAGAGAAAAAAAAGATCAAACAAAAAAAAATGAAATCAATTGATCTTACTTCTGAGAGCCCAGCTCGAGCCGGAAGCGAGCGCGTTCAAAAATCGGGTGACTTCGTCGTCGCATTTTGTCGAAATTTTAACATCCCCGAAATCTCGGTTGTTCCAAACGGGAATCAATAAGTACGGATTCCATATATCGAGAAGTTGTTCGAGATTCGTCGAATAGTTGAGCTGCACCGGAAGTTGAGGAACGATCTTCTTCTTCAACGACGTCTCCGCGATCGGTGAACCGGAAGTCGCGTTCGCCAGTGACGAATTCTCGTGAGAATCGACCGTAGCACCGCACAGCAGTATACAACACAAACTCACGAATATCGTCGTCATTGTTTCGGTGTGTTCACCTCATTTGTAACAACGTTGAAAATTTATTCGAACCGATTGATGATAAAGATTGTATTTTGTTTCAGTTCGCGCACGAACGATGTGGCGAAAATAAAGCACGAACAGTTTCCCGCCTACTGTGCCAAGGCGGTCAAATGCACTTGGGATATATTGTGTGGTTCTCCCACCATCCAACGACCGCTCCGGCGAGCACGATTTTCATTTGTACGATATATCGTCGCTTCACGTGCACCGAGACGCTTTCCAACCAAACGAGAGTTATTATCGTTACAAGCTCGAGCACTCGAGTCGCTTAACTATAGCCAGGACGGTAGCAACAAGGTATCTAATGAGAAATTCTTGACTTTTTGTTCGGCAATCGCGCGAGTCGGTGGCATACTCATCTCACATCCGGTGCGTATCTCCTATCACGATTGCGCAAGCCCTGGCGCATTAGAGTCTCGCGGAAGTGGACGACTTGAGACTTTATATAATAAGGGCCGACTTGAAACTTTATGTAATTGTAAAGATCGCTGAATCGCTCAACGAAAATTGAGCATATTTAATCGAGGCTCGTTAATTTTTGTGTACCGAAGACTTTTAACGCGATATTTCAATTCGGCGTATCGTTCGACACGCGATGCGACTTTCTATACTGCAATTGTGTTATCCTGGTGGATGAAGACTTCAGGGAATGAGGATTTAAAAACATTGTATGGGAAATATTAAAACGGTTTAAAAAAAGAAAATTTCAAAACTGGACTTAAGGTCGACAAATGTTGTAAGACGCGCGCACGAAAAAGTAGAACGGTAGAAATTGCTATCGAGAAAAGTACGTGTCTTAGAAAGCTGGACAGTTCTTCTGCCGATAGAGGAAAAAATTACTATGCAAACGAGTAAACTTCTCTCGCTGCAAAAACATACAATTTATCTTGAACGTACTGCAATTTGGACAATTGCGCTATTTCCGTGTGGAAGAGTCAGATTATTGTAGAATAAGCTCTGCGTCTCTTATACTCGTTGACTTTGGACTTCGCAATACGCCAACGTATGCCTCATATTGTCCGACTGTATCGTTGTCATGTAGGGTAAAAGTGGGGAATATGGCCCGGGCCATATATCATTGATTTACGTGTTAATCGAGGTGGGCCATATTCACCACTTTTACCCTAAATACGATTATCTTTCGAAATAAAAAAATATTAATCTTTTTGTAATTAATCGATGTGTTTTGGAAACGAGAAACTATCAGCTTGACATTGGTTTCAGTTATTTTCACAATATATTTGTTCTTGACCAATTAATAACTGCTGGAATCTGCGGATGCTCTACACCGTCCGAGCATTGGTACATTTGCCTTAAGACCTTGTCCGGTGATGTACAAACTACGAATAGTATGATAACATATTGGGTTACTAAAATGAGAAGAACGTGTAAATATCTGTATACAAGCAAATACCCTACTAGCTTCAGTTACGCGATATCAGTTACGATGCTGCCGGTTAAAGTTAATCATTCGTGATAAGAATAATAATATCAATTATTAACTCTAACAATCATAATTGAACGGATCTTATACAAATTATACTGAAAAACAGCTTAATAGATATCCTACATTATAACATACAAAATCGTTTCCTTCCACAAATTGTATTCCTTGGCTAAATTTCCCACGTGATCGATCATCACTTCATGGCGCTTGTCTGTTTACATGTGCAGGACATGTCGCAATTATTGCGCCAACGGTTACTTTTCGTGGCGCTTGTCTATCTGGGTAGTTTAATTGATCGAAGAAGAAAAAAAAATCAATTCGAATATCCGTATCGTTGTTATAAATCAAAGAAGATTAGCTTCCGAGCTCGATTTTCATAGCGTTCGTGCATACTGGAAACGGTAGAACATCCGGCCTTTCGTAGCTTCAATTTGTTTCATCGAATCGCCACAATGAGTTTCCATCTCTCAACACTGATCAAAAGCTCCCGTCCAGTATTTACTACCGGAGAATAAGCCCCACGCGTGCCTTCCTCTGGCGTCCAACACTGTAACGAAAGAAACAGACGGTATTAAATGTTATTTTTAAAATACATTTGACTTAAGAAATGGAACTCCTACCATGTTACTTCTCATAGAGGAAGCTGTGTTTCTGTGACGAAACTTCATTGTCGAACAATTTTTATTATTCGGTAATAATGATCCGTTTGAATTTAAATTTAAAAGAAAAGCTTGCATGCAGCACATACGATACGTGGCGGTATTTTAAAAACTAGTAGCTGCACGCTGCACGCTCACACGACTGGTTCGAATTCTAACACGACACGTGGCACATTGCAATATACAGTATGTTACTGTATCCGTAACCGATGGTTTCACTTTTTTCCACCCGTCAACAAACACTGAAGGTTGACATGCATCATTTATTTCCTCGATAATAATCCTCTCTTGAATATTATATATACAATGTATATTGCGAGGATATCGATCACACAGCCACTAGAATCGGCCACGTTGTAGCCTCGCAAAAGTCATGCCATCACGAAACGGATACAACTTTGGTCACAATCAAATTCAGTGGAATTGTAGTTTAGTCCAAAATACATTTTATTTCATTTTCATTTGACAAACAAAAACATGAACACCATGCATATCGAAGTGTGTTCTCGATCGTACTTTTGGCGCGGATAGCGCATTCATGTCTGGCGGAAATTGTTATACAGGCCCCGAAACGAGAACATCTCACCTGTCTCTACGATGGTACGGTAGGATTGGAATAATGTTAAGATTATGTATAATTTGATTTTGTGTAAAACAGGTACCTTTTAACTTTCAATTTACGTTCTCAACGAAACGATGGTTTTTTTCTTGAGATGCGAACTCTCACGTTATAGACGAGGCAAACATATATTTATTAATTTATTTATTATAAAATCGTACCGGCAGAACCCAATTATAAGTAGTCACGACCCTAAAAACTAAAAAAAATATATAGGAAATATATATGGACATTGAGTCTGCGTAGACGTTGGTATAGTAGATAAGGATATTAGAGAACTCACGACACTTCGGTTCAAATAATTTCATCCTTGCGGTATTGATCGATAATGCCCCCTAAATTAGGGTTATGAGCCACTTATTGCTGGAACCACGCATAGCGGGCACAGCTCGCGACTCAATAAGACCTTATCGATTCGTGACGGAATGTCTCGAATTGGCATGTGTTTAGCTTAGTTGATCAATCAAATCATCATTTAAAAACTTTCAGTGGCTTATTACGAAACAAGTTTTATTGTTCGGTAATAATGTTTCGTTTCAATTTAAATGTAAAAGAAAAGCTTGAGCGTGACATACGATACGTGTCAATATTTAAAAAACTGTAAGCTGCACGCTCACACGACCGGTTCGATTTCCAATACGACACGTGGCATATTACAATGTACAGTATGTTTCTGATTGTATCCGTAACCAATGGTTTCCGACTTTTTCCACACGCCAACAAACACTGAAGGTTGGCGATTGATGATCGAAAAAATAAAATACCCCCATTCGGACAATTGATTCACGAACAAAAAAGTCCCTAGGCATTTTGAAATCGGTCGCATCGATAAAAAGATATGGCCGACATTGCATGAAAATTTGCAAATGCAGAAATGTTCAGGGTCATAATGAATTCAGGTTTTTAGGTCTCCTTTCTTTTGTTTAAATTTCATATTAAGGCACATATAAGGATTTGGTCCAAAAAAACAGGTCGATTAAAATTTTTGTTTAATGCGGGTATTAGAAGAACAAGGTCCGGTTTTTACTCACAGTTAGTACAAGGTGTTATGAATTTTGAGTTTTTTTGTTTGTAACGGTCCCATAATTCACAGATACCTCATTCATTCTTTCTCACACCAGCATCCGGTCTTACAACCACAAACATAAAAAATATTCTTTCTTTATCGCGATACCGTCGACACTGTCGGTGCGACCATCAGCTTTCTCACGGCAACGGTCCAGTTGTTGTGCTAGCCACGCGCGAATCATACAAGTCATTAAAAATTGCTACTTCAGATCACGTAATGAAAACCGTAATACTCTTTTTCAAGGATGCTGAAACTTTGTTCGATTTGATGCATTTCAGATCGATATTCTGATGACGTGCTACGGAGATCCTGGCAGTGCAGTTGCCATTATTGGCGATTCAGATGGCTCCATCCTCAAGACACTTCGGTCAAAATACTTCATCCCTGTAGTGTTGATCAATCATATGCTCAAGGCACCTAGGGCCGACCCCTCAATCCAACACGAATTACAAGTCTTCGTGGTTGCAACTGATTCGGTCACAGAAGCGTATGAAATAATAGATAATCTTCGTTTTACTCTGTGGTGGAACAGAAACGCAAACTTTCTCTTCATCGACGCACATACTGATGTCAATAGCGAATGCTCCGAGTACGACGTCTATGCGGGTATAGGAATGTACTCCGGTGTTCTTAACGCACAGTCTATTTGTTATCATAAGTCAGCAGGTATAGTGTTGTTCACTGCCAATCCATTTACGCGTCAAGCACCACCGGTGTGGACATACACCGGACATGTAAAATGGATTGGTATTAACATACGTACTAGTATATTCGGGCGCAGGTATCGAAAGGGAGGGCAAGCCTGCGAGGCATTGAACTTCGAGAAGACGATAAATGTCGGTGGCATGCCGTTTATCTTTTACACAGGATATCCTGCGTCTATGCTCGATAATAATGATCCGGAAAGGCAAATGTATTTGAACACGGTACGGAATGATTTGAGAGCACTCTATGAATCCATTATCGATAAGGAACAGTGGTTGTTGGCTAATATCGCGAGGAATCTGAACGTGACAGTAGTGATAGTTCACCATGATGGACTGACTTTTCGCTCCAATCATTCACTGTTTAACATGGGAGTCTTCATATCATCCTGTCTTTTCTCGTCCAGCACGGGGTCTGATAAAGCACTTATACGAGATAGGATCTTTCCACTGACCCAGGAGGCACTGTTTGCTGCGACCCAGTACACCGAACACATGTCGCAACTCGACAAAATCCTTTCGGTCGTTGACGGAAACTGTCGAATTGGCATGTGGGTCGTTTACTTCATTACTTTCGTGTTCTTTAAATTTTTTCTTGGTCAGGCTGTGATACCAGCACTATTAAATCTCGTACGCCTAACCTGTAATACGGGTCTCACGAAATTACCGGCGAAGTTAGCACCGAAGATTTATTTAACTTGTCTACTTATGTTTGTCGTAACTCTCCAGGGAATATATACAGGTAATCTGGCAACTTTGTTGACGACAACGATAGCTTATAGAAATTTAGAAACAAAACTGGATATTCCATACCTTGGTTATAAAGTTTACAGAGATAAGGACTCTCATGCCAAACTCGCTGCGGATCCAGTGCTTAGTGGACATATCATCGAAATTCCGCATAATGGAACATGTCTCTATTACGTATTGAAATAACCGTTGGCAGCTTGTGTGGAAGTCGAAAATTGGATCACCTCTTTGGCGGTAGAACATAATCTTCATGTGAGCAGAGAACCAATAGCGCACGAGTATATTTTTTATCTCCTCACGAGGGACAATCCACTTGCACGTAGATTAGATACAATAATAAAAAGATGGGCTGAACATGGTTTATGGCATACAACAAACAAAATCATAGAAATGACACGCATTGAGCAATTGTATGATGATGAGGTAAAGAAGAATACGGACAGGAGGGTCATGACTTTGCATGACTTATGTTTCGCCTTTATAATACTAGGTGTAGGGTTGCTGTGCTCTTTTGTATGTTTCATCGGCGAAATAGTCATTTGTAAAGTCCGTTTGAAAATCGCGAAGCGACGAAAGCGGGTCCGCGCAAGGTTGGCTTGGGGAGTCAAAGAGAATCCTTGTTTATCGTTTCCGTCGTTAAATTTGCGATTAAATGTGCGACGTTTATTTACAAATCGTCGTTAGACCCAACGTCTCGACTCCGCCGACGCAAAGTGTTTTTAGCAAGGGCTCACGATGCATCCAAGCTCAAAGATACCTTACGATTTCTATATGTAATAGCACTAAACCAGTATAATAAATAGAACTGTTCTGCCAATTACGTTGTTTGGAATTGATATCATTCCCATTACTATTGTCATTCATCTACAGGTTTCTGCCTGTAGAACCCTTACACTTACAATTATTCAGTCTTTGTGTCCAATTCCATTTTTTGTATTTAAACCTGGGGATTATTTTCACGTCAGTGAAACCCAATATTTTGTTACCAGGAAAAATAATAAAACACGTTTTTTTTTGCTCGAAATCGATGAACCCTCTTTGTACGGACCGTGTGCTAATAACATAACATGTAACTCAGTGATCATTAAGCGCATTTCTTCAATCTCTTCAGTGTTTATTGGTTTGTAATTATTTCAGAAAATTTCCTCGCGATAGTCACGCTATTTCACGATCATTATATACTTAGTATGGATAGTTTGCTTCTTTTTTTTTCACATTATTGTCCTTTCAAAAGAAGTACTGAAATTCCGAATGAATGAAACTTGTGGTTGGGAGTAAGTTTTAGGGCATGTGGATTGCCGTGGCTGATAATAATAACTATAATGATATTTTTTCACAGGTGCTGAAACTTTAGCGTTCAAAGGAAATAGTTGCCCACCGTTCAATTTATAAACTTAGTGTCATTTTATTTCCGTCAGACAATAAAGTTTCAGCACCCTAGAAAAAAATAGCATTACAGTTTTTATTACCGACTGGCTGCGGCCATTCCCTTAATCATTGAACTATCGGAATGTCCTGAATAGTATATCCCGCAGTCACGTGACCTCTTCAGCGCGTGGTGGTAGAGGAGAACACACATGTTGCCGCAGCGAGCCTCACGACAGCGAGGTAAACAGTCGAACATCCAAAATGGATATAATAATCGATACGAAGGGCCAAGCGGATCTTGTGTCGAAGGATCGTCTACTGGACAGTGACGACGATGACGTTGTACTCGAGAACATTGGTAAGTTGACTTTACGAATGCCTCGCTTCCTACTACCTATAGAATTCTATAAAAAGAAAATTGAGGTTATGGCGTCGAAATAAACACGTTTAATATCTGCAATAAAATTAACAGGTTTCGACCCGGCAAAACTATCGACGAAGAAAAAAAAGTCGAAGAAGCGAAAACGTCAGGATGAACCGAAGTTGCAATGCGTAACGAAAAATTCCAGCAAAGACGTAGACCTCGACGAATTCGAGAGAGAAATGGGATGGACAAGCAACCGTCGGACTCAGGCGAGAAAACGCATGAACGTGGCGAAGATAACCAGCGCTGTAGATCCGGTGGAAAAAGTGCTGCAGAAGACGGCGATAAAGCCAGGTTTCGAACAACAGGAGGCTGTGCCAAGATACAACGTAAGCGAGAAGAGGCTACGTTTGCTGAGGCAGAAGGAGCGGGAGAAGACCAAGGGAAAGAAATGGTTCGACATGCCTGCGCCAGAAATGACGGAGGAGATAAAACACGACTTGGAGATCATTCAAATGAGATCCGTGCTCGATCCCAAGCATTTCTACAAGAAGAACGACATTAAGGCACTGCCGAAGTACTTCCAGATCGGCAAGGTGATTGATTCGCCCCTGGACTATTACAACAGCCGTCTGACGAAGAAGCAACGAAAACGCACTATAGTTGACGAACTCATGGCTGACGCGGAATTCTCGAAATTCAACAAGAGAAAGTACAAAGAGATCGTAGACGAGAAGCGCAAGCTGCACTACAAGGCACACAAACACTCGAAAAAACTAAAGGGAAAGAAGAAGTAGCTGAAACATTAATTGACCCGAGACACGTTTATATTTTATAATTGATTTTTAGATTGTACAGTAAGAAAATAATGGAAAAATATTTGCCTCGAACGGCTAATGTAGGCCTCCCGTTATTTCGATCGAAGCGCCGTTAACGTAAGAGCTCTTGTCGGAAGCCAAGAAAAGCACGAGTTCCGCGACTTCCTCCGGATTGCCGATCCTTCCCAATGGAATCTTTCTGAGAAACATCTCTCTCACTTTTTCGGGAATAGTTTTTATAATTGGTGTTTCTATGATCCCCGGCAGAACGGCGTTTACTCGAACTCCGATTCTTTGCAAACAGAAGAGAGAAAAAAAACGTAATGGATTAGAAAGAGAGTCGGTAAACTCGATTTACGAGAAGAGTCGTAGTAAATCGTACTTTCCAAATTCCATCGACGCGCTCTTCGTCAACGCTTCTACTCCGGCTTTGGACGCGCTGTAATTGCATTGACCGATGTTACCAGTTTTTCCTATAATCGAACTTATATTGACGATCGAGCCGCCTGTGCTAGACTCGAATTCTATCATCTTATTGACTCCAGTTTGCATAACAAGAAACGTTCCTTTCAAGTTTACTTCCATGACTCTGTCGAAGTCCATTTCGCTCAATTTCAGTAAGAAATTGTCCCTCACGATACCCGCCGAGTTCACCAAGATCGTCGGGGCTTTTCCGAAGTGATTTGCACACTTAGCAAAAGCTCCGTGAACACTCTCGGCTTGCGATACGTCGAGGTCGATAGCGAGATGATCGACACCTGGAGAAATCCTTCATATTTTATAACATTCTGCCGTTTATAATAGCGGAGATATTATTGGAGACGAATATTAACCGTCCAAAAGCGATGCGGTGTCCTCTGCGCTTTTGGCATTTTGGTCAGCGGCGATGACCTTTGCACCTTCCCGCGCGAGGGCCTTGCAAGCCGCTCTGCCGATACCGCTACCGGCGCCTGCGAATTCGACAATCATGCGTTAGATTGTTGTTTCGTCCAATAGCCGTATGGAGGTGCCGCAACATTATGCCCAACAGAGCCAGAACATGAGAAAAATAGGAGAATTGTTAATCAGCAATTTATCGAGCTTTTTTTGCAATTTATCTTACAGACCTGTAACGAACGCAAGTTTCCCTGCCAACATATCCAACGGAGTAGATCGAACTCAGACTTTTATCGTCGAAGTGTCGTTGGAAGACAGCGAATTATTAAAAACTAAGGAAATACTAAGGCCTTCACCGTTTATGTACGAACTGCGAATACATCACATTAACATACATTGGTATCGCATTAAGATACAAGATAAATATGGCGCGATCGACGTTCCTCGCGAATCTTCGACATACTCGAGTTTCTCGTGAGATACACACTGTTGAAGCTTAAAAATCATCTCGCTATATTATCTCGCCGAAAGTAAATGGATGTGCAAGACGGGAGAGGGAAGAGCTCCGCCGGTCCAATTAGGATCGACTTTCGTTGCCCCGGCAACGCTATCATTCGTCCACTGACGTCAACGGCGTCCGCAGTGACGTCAGAGAATGCAACTTGTCGTGTTTACAGAATCGTCATATATATATATACAATTTTGCCACTGACAACTCTGGAGTGTCGATCGCGGATAAAAAAGCGAGATTCTACGATACGAAAGCAACGAATTTGTTTCTCAGGACACAAAAGCGTCGACGTACTCGGAACAAGAGTGCGACACATTGACGACAGGAGTAGCAACGGCATGCACGAAATTTCGTACAGTCGAAGTCTCGACGGGGATCGAACGCAACCACGCGCTGACGTAAATCGCGAGAGAGAGATCGTCGACGGGGGCATTGAAGCGGAACAGAGGTAGAAAGTTATATCTCCGTGCGCAAATCTAATTCGTCGATCTATAAATGTCGAGTTTCGAAATACAAACCGTATATGATTGTATTTAAATAAAGAATTCATAAAATTAATAAACCTTCTGTACTACAAAAAAAAAAATACTTGTTCCGTACAACATAAGGAGAGTTTAAAAAAAGTGCGTCCAAAAAGCTGTTACAAATTATAATGGAAAATAAAAACGTTGAGAAAGCAAGAATTTTGAATGACACGCAGTAGAGATCCTCAAGATTAATCCGAGTCTCTCTCCGCGCTCCGCGATAGATCTCGTGCGAGTCCATGGTCGAGGATGAACGAGCAGCCGGTTCGATGCTGCGCCGAGTGTGCTCGCTCGCACGCAACAAATTTCGTATGAGGTGGAGAAAGGGAGAGAGAGACGGCGGATAAATCGCGCAAGCAAAACGCTAGAGGGTGGGGAGTGTAACATGTTGAGGTAGAGCTCGCCGCGAACGCAACCGCCGGGGCAACAGCGTAGCGCGAGGAAGAACACCGAGGAGGGTATCCCTGCCGGTTAGTAGTGGTAGTGCGCGACTAAGGCGACGCAACTGTCCACGATGCTGTTCGACGCTGGAAAATGGCCGTGATCGGGGAGCCCAGGTTGAACTCGGTCCATGATAGCCAATTCGTGGGATTATCGGGTCCCAGGTGTTCCGTCAGCGGAGTACGGGAGTCGTTTCGTCGACGCGACGGAATATCCGCGTCTTACGGGAATACCGGTGGGCTCGTACGGGAACGGGCAATGTCGTCGTCGTGGAACCGAGTCGGCCTCGATCCGGGCGAGCTCAGCGACCCGGAGGACGCCTACGTCGACATTGATCCGCACAGGTACGAGCTCCACAATATACAGAGCGTCATCAAGGTGACGAGACAAAACATCGACGCTCTTAACAATCGTTTCGCCGGCTTTCAACATCCACCGTCGATATACCTGACCGAGTATCACGAACTTACGAGCAAACTCCACGAGCTCGAGTCAAAGGAACAGAAGCTCATTGAGCTTCGTAATTCGAGCGGCGTTGGATCGCAGGAGGACTGCAACGCGTCGGCGGTGTACAGATGTCCCAGAACACCCTCCAAGTCCCTGCTGAGGGCGCATCTGCCAAACCAGCAGAGGACCAGCGTGCAGGTGCGTCGGAGTCAAGCGGAGAATCCTTCGCGCTTCTCATAAAGTCGTACATAGATTTTTATTTTAGACACAGCTAGCGGGTTTTGTTTCTTTGCTTTATTTTTCATTATATACGTAATTTTTTTTATTATTTTTCTCATCTAATTTCAGGTTCGAGACGGATTGTCGCTGCGCGACGCTCTGGCGAAGGCGATGAAGCTTCGCAATCTGACGACTGAGATGTGCGTCGTGTACATAGTAGGCTCGGACAACTCCAAGTTTCCCATACCCTGGGACACGAATATATCGTCGCTGGAGTGCGACGAGATATTCGTCGAGATACTCGACAAGTTTCCCATAGCTACGTCGATATCGCACAACTTCGTTCGCAAGACCTTCTTCACGCTCGCGTTCTGCGAGTGTTGCAGAAAATTGTTGTTTCAAGGATTTTACTGCAGAACGTGCAACTACAGATTTCATCAGAGATGCGCGGGAGGCGTGCCGGCGCTGTGTCATCAGGTGAGGATGCAGAACGCATACTATCAGGCGCTGCTGGCTCAGAATCTCGAGACGAGTCCGGGACTCTTGCTGCCGGTGATGTCGCCGTCACTGGCGCCCTCGAGGAACCAGCGACACCCGCGGACTCTCGGCCAGCAGGATCGTTCGAGCTCGGCGCCGAACGTTTGCATAAACATGGTGAAACCGGGCGGCGAGCCGGGAAGCGGCGACGAGTACGCGAGATCGCAGAGCCTGGGACGTCCGGTCGGAACGACGCAGAGTCCGGTGTCGCCGGGCAGCAGCCCGACGAAGCACAGTCAGTCGACTCAGGCGAGTCCCACGAGCACTCTTCGACCGAAGCGTCCGCGCGCTCGTTCGGCCGACGAGTCTTCCAAGAATCTTCTCGCCCCTCGCGAATCGATCGAGGATTGGGAAATCCCAGCCGGCGAGATACTGATGGGACAGCGAATTGGCTCGGGCTCGTTCGGTACCGTTTACAAAGCCCACTGGCACGGTTACGTCGCCGTTAAAACACTCAACGTCAAGATACCGACGACAGCTCAGCTCCAGGCGTTCAAGAACGAGGTAGCCGTTTTGCGAAAAACACGCCACGTCAATATTCTACTGTTCATGGGATGCGTGAGCAAACCCGACCTAGCTATCGTCACTCAGTGGTGCGAGGGCTCGTCCCTGTACAAGCATCTTCACGTATTCGAGTCGAAATTCGAGCTTCTCACGCTCATAGAGATCGGGAGACAGACCGCTCAGGGGATGGATTATCTGCACGCTAAAAATATCATACATCGGGATCTAAAGAGCAATAATATATTTCTTCACGACGATCTCACGGTGAAGATCGGTGACTTTGGACTCGCGACCGCGAAGACCCGATGGTCCGGCTCTCAGCAGTCCCATCAGCCGACCGGCTCGATTTTGTGGATGGCGCCGGAAGTCATAAGAATGGAGAAGAAGGAAAATCCTTACAGCTTTCAGTCGGACGTTTACGCTTTCGGTATCGTTCTCTTCGAGCTCCTCGCCGGTCAACTTCCGTACTCGAACGTAAGCGAGAAAGATTTGATACTGTGGAAAGTCGGCAGCGGTTATCTTCAACCGGATCTCATGAAACTTCGTTCGGACACGCCGAAAGCATTGAAGAGACTGACGGAGGATTGCATTAAATTTTCCCGCGACGACAGACCGATATTCCGACAGATACTCGCCAGCCTCGAGGCTCTCATACGCGGCCTGCCGAAGATTACGAGATCGGCGTCCGAGCCCAATCTAAACAGGACGCAATTGCAGTCCGATGATTTTCTTTACGCTTGCGCATCGCCCAAGACACCGGTCAATTTTCAGTTCGGTGGATTCCCGTTTTATCCTACGGGTGGAAACATTTAGGGACGTTATCGCCAGAGTGGCGGTACCGTGAGAAAAAGCTTGCCGATCGCTGTCGTACGGAGACACTCGGACGCGCACTGTTGGCGATGATGAGCGCGAAGGGGAAAAAAAAGTATCGAGGGATATGAAACATTACGAGAGGACTCGACAGTGTGCATGGGAGATCGAGGGATAATTTATCGATTTATGTTTAAAAACAAATCGCGAACCGGCGCGTGTTTCCGCAATTTAACTATTTGAAGGCGCGTTTCGTTTATTTTCTTTTCTTCGTGGCTATTAAGTTCGAGAAGGTCTTCTTCGATAGTTGTCAAAAATTCGTGCGTCGATGGTTCATATTTATATTAGAGAAATATTTTATTTGTTATCGATGATGTTTGATAGCTTTGAAACTGGCTTGTAAATCGAACATTGAAAGACTTCCTTTCAGAGGGTTAACACACGCCATTCCGAAAAAGTAAATTCACCACTTCTCTCATTCACTCAGCAAAACATAGACACTCTACTGCATACAAAAAAAATGCACACGTCGATACACTCTCACGAATCGCAGTATCTATTATCTGTATATATAATGATGTTAATTTTTATGAAAAAAGTAACGTACGGGCGCGTGCGTGGCAGCCGTTGATTGTGTATGGAGATCCTTGAAAAGGATGTAAAAAATCGTAATCGTATTAGGAGTAAACAGCATTTAAAATCGCGTGGATCGCTAGGTTTTTTTTCCTTCTTTTTTTATTTGCCAACGTATCTCCGTCATCTTCGTCTCCTGAAAGGCTTCGTTGTCCGGATCACTTTAATCCGAACTTTTTTTTTTCTCGCATAGCTAAATAATCATCCGCTTCGCCGATTCATGAACAAAACGGATATTTAACGGACAACGAGACTTTTTGTCGTGCGAAATTAAAGGGACGTGAGCAAGCGTTGCATAGAAAACGATTTTTCGCGTGAAGATTATTTGCAGTGTATATACTGCCTGTGAAAGGATTAAATATATATACATATATATATATATATTAATAGTTAGCTGGTTTTGCCAATTCCAGCGAACGTCGAGACTCAAACAAGCTCTCGGATCTGTCAATCATCGTTTTCTCGAGCCCTCCCCCCAAATGTTCGATCTCATCGATTTTAATCAATTACGAAAATCACGTCCTACGAAACTCTGTATTTAATTGTAAATCTCTCGTTGATAATTGCGCGGCTAACGATGAACGTGAGATTTGGGGAGGGAAATTAATCAATTCGAAACCGTCGAATAACTCGCGATAACTATCGACAACACTTTGCGAGGATGTTTCGTCGGAATATCGGGACGAACGACTAATGGGCCTAAAAGTTAGAAAAAAAAAAACAAACAAACAGATCTCGCCGGTGCAAGGTGTCTGGCATCTTATATGCGATAAGTTAAAAAAAAATCTTTCGAACTTCCGGCTTCCACAGGATTTATTTATTTATTTATGTGATCGGATGGAAACGAGGAGCAGATTAGGTTTAAACCCTCGTTCCTCGATGATAGTGTGAATGCAAAGTGACATCGTTAGTGATGATGCGCAATGTGATCGGACATTCGAAGATAGGAATACGAAACAAGATAAAAATATATAAACGACAAAAAAAAAAATAACAAACAAAAAAACGAAAATATAAAATGAACTCTACTAAACTATTATAAACGACGCTTTCTCCCGATCGGAGAAGCTGCGAACCCGTGAAACATAATTAATGAATAATTGTAAATGAGAGAGCGTCGAGCGGAGAAGAGAGAAGGAGATCGGCGGAAAAGGACTGGCGAAAAATAATCCGACGAGTCTCTCTCCGGCCGTGTGCGACGGGAAATTAGATTTCAATCTCATCTCACCGATAATAAATAACACCGTCTTTCTCTCTCTTTCTCTATCGATCTCTCGATCAATCAATCTCTTTTCCAAGTCGTTTTACCAGAACGTTTTCATCTTCAAAGTTTTTATTTCGTTGTAATCTTCGTTTTTATTATCTTGCTCTCGGTACGATGTAATTATACTGCTATTAACTATTACCGAAACGATTATGCATTTAATTATTCGCGTCACGTAAAAGTGGCGAGGAGCTGATGATGATTATGGTGATGATAGGTGTGTGTGTGTGTGTGTGTGTGTGTGTGTGCGTGTGAGTGTGCGTGTAATTCGGTCGAATTTTTGTTTTCCGTTATTCGAAAGCGCGGCCGAAAGTCCTTTTGTCTGCCGCGCGTCTCGGCAAGACATTCCTCCATTGTACATTTGCTTGACAAAAAAAAACGAAAAAAAAACAAAAAAAGAAACTTATTGTAAACGTTATGTGTAAGAATGAAAAGAGCGACGATCGGTCGTAAGAGCGAGAAGAGTTGCACGATTGATTCGACGCTGCTCGGGCGATCTTCGAGGCCTTCTCCTGTAGCCTCTCCGAGTACATTGATCCGAAGGACCTCGAAGCAACGCAAGCGCCCGAGAGAACCTGTACTCTTCTTTCAGTTTGCCAAAAAGAAAAAAAAATCAGTGAATAACGATTAAATTATGAAACTGAAAAGTTACAAAATTTCGCAGGATCCGCGCGCACGCGTTGAGATAATATAATTAAAACAAAAACAATCTCGTCAGAGATCTATCGATCGAGAAGCATTAATTGTATCTAACAAAAACAAAAAAAAAATTAAAAAATAATGACAAAAAAAATACTAAAAATAAATTGACTTGATCTTCGCAATGGAAATGCCTTTGTTTGTTTGTCTCTCGACCCTATTCCAATTTCCTCGGCGAAACAATTTTTTTTCAGGTAATGAGTTCACACTAATGAAACTTAAGCTCGCTGTGCGTCGAATTTATTAACTCGATTCGCATCACTCGGCGGGATCGCCTTCGGATAGGTTCGTCTGTGACGAGCGAGAAAAGTGTTGTACCGTCGTGAATAATAATAAGTGTTAACTCGGTGCCAGGAATTCCCGATCGGGTACCTCGACGTTTTTCTCGCTACGCGGCTGCTCAGCGCCAATATGTTCTGTACGACAAACCGTCCCGCTTTACTGTACTGACAAATACGTCGGAATACAGTTGCTAATTAATATTAAATGATCGACCCGTGCGGTCCGTCTCAATTCCAGTCGCGTGTTGTCGACCCGGCGGTCTTGCTACATACATATATATATACACATATAGCGCTATATATATATTATATATATAGCGTCGTCGGGACTTCACCGCTTATATAAAATATAAACTAACCCGTTTGTATTTTACGCAATACATCTTTTATGTAAAATAATATATCGACTGTTAAAAGACCAAAGGGCGTATCCCTCGTGTTCAAAGCACTCGGGTCACGCCCTCTCGTTTCTTAGCACTCGGTATATATACGAAAAGTTTCCGTTTATACAAAATACTCTGACGTAATTTGTAATAATCTCGTCTGGTGGTTACTAACACATATCCTCAATGAGGTAAAAAAACTCGGGATTAAACGAGGTTCTCTTCGTTTTTGTGAAAAAAAAAACCGTGTTTTATTATATTTTCTCAGTAATGTCGAAAGCTTCCTCTGTAAGGAAGCAAAATTGGTCGCAAAATCCCCCGTGTCGGATTGTGCGTAACGAGGCTCTGATGATGCAACAAAATGTCCAGATCGAAATGCAGAAAATTGTGCCAGTTCCATTTTTTCATATCGTAAAAAAAAGATAGCAAAATGAATTTTCAGTATCAGTTTCGAAAAAATGAAAAAATCGTTTTTCAATATTGTTAAAAAATAAAAAGAATAAATGGATTTTCAATATTGTGTTAAGAAAAAATGACATAACGGATTATCATGGATAATAATGTTTCAAAAAATATTACGCTTTAAAAAAAAAATCTAACGTAGATGCCTTTCTTTTTTTTCGCGTAGATTTAGTATTGATTCATATGTTTGACAAGATCTTTTATCACAGCATGAATTACCAGTTGCAATCTTTCGGTCGTCGTTTTTGGGCTATTTGTCGAGGCTCGAGCCCGGGAACTGTTCGTAGGAGCGGGTACGTGGCAGGATAACTATAAAGCCTCCGGTATCGAGCAGCAGCGGCGAGTGTTAGTCCGGCACGGAATCACGTCGTCTCTCCGGCATACGCGCGGTCGAGTGGCGTAGCAGCCGGTGGCAGCAAAGCCGAGAATCCCCGTCGGAAGGTCGTGACTTTGCGCTCGCCGAGCTAGTAATCCCGTAGCGAGGCCTTTGCGTTCGGACTATCCTCCTCTCTTACCGTCGCTCTTTTTTTTCCATCCCTCTAGCACGGCTCCGGGCGTCGGCGTCATCCTTGGAAATTTTAACACGCGCTTACTATAGGGCGAATAACGTTCGGCGCTACACGTGTACGTAACAAATGTGCAACAGACTCGACGTGTGTTTGCACACACGCTGTTTCACACTGTATCTGCGAGAGACAGATGGAGGAAGCTTTAGAGAATCTATCGACGCGGAAAATAGTTCATGGTCTCGAAGCGGGGTGTTCGCGCAAATGCGCCGGAACGTACGGAATGGAAGAGTCTCGAAAGGGACTTGCGGATACTGCGGGATAATAAAAATGAAAATAAACGTGGAGACTGGGATTCACGAAAACGGTGATCGCCCAAAAGTATTTCTATTCAAATTTATTCCAGTGCACGGCTTTTGCCTTTTACAACTCTCAACGACTTCTCGACTTATATTCTAATCGCCTAAAAGGATTTTTTTTTTAATTTCTGGCGAGAAATGGAATGAATGTTTTTTTATATATACTTTGCGCTGGAACATATGGTGTTGGGGAGTCTCGAAAGGAACTTACAGATACTTTGACGGTAAAATGTAATTAATCGTGGAGAACTTTTTTCTTTTTTCCGTGGAGCAGTGGAATAAAGGTTTCTTTTTGAAATATACTTTGCGCTAGAACATACGGTGTTAGGGAGTCTCGAAAGGGGTTTGCCGGCACTTCGACGGTAAAATAATAATAAACTCGAAAAAAATTATCCTCTCGAAAAAAACTGTGATTATCCTATCGCAGAAAAACAATTTCTTCTCGATTCTGAGAAACAATGGAACCCAGTTTTTTTTACATACACTTTAAATGCACTGGAACATATGGAATTGTAGATTTAGATTTTACGCAAAACCAAGAGTGTAAAGTAAGCGATCCTTTTGAATAATGTGTTAGGGGGCTCACTCGCGGTGAGTATTCAATCTAATACAGACATAATTTTTTTTTCACCTCTAGTATATGTTTGGTGTACATTTTTCGAGAGGAGCGATGCTACCCGTTACCGTCACGAGGTCTCGTCGATGTAGGCGGCGGAGCGTTGTGCCAGAGATTCAGTATTGACATAGTGAGCGGTTCATAAAGCACCTTTCGAAAATCCCGTGGAGCTTTCGCGTGGAGACAATTCTTTGAATTTTGTTGAACTGTATTTATTATTTTACAAACATCAATTTTATATCGACCGATATTATTTTGACCGATTCATTCGATTTCGACCGATCGGAACTTTTTTTTTACCCGCTCCACTCGCGCATGAAATTTCGCCACTGAATCGAGCTGTAAAAACCACATAGCATATTACCGCTGTCGGTATCGCGAGTTTCTCTGTGTGAGCGCATACAGGATGATTCAGAATAAATCTCTATCTCGCTACCGGATCGGGCGACAATGTGCCTCGAGAAAAATATTCAGTTACGCGATATTTAATTTCAACGAGCATTAAAGACAAGACACACTGAGCACCGAATCTTTCCCTAACCTCGTTGCTGTTAAATAAAATGATAAATCTAATGTACCGGACTGGAAGTTTTCATGCATAAACCGGCAAATAAAATGTAATGTACAATTATGATGAAAAATGGATATGCTTTTATAGTAAAATTAAACTAAATCCTTAAAAGTAAAGTATTTCTACAGTCTTTAAAATACTATACATTAATTTTTCATCACAATTGTACATGAAATTTAGTTCACCAGTTTATGCAAAACAACGTCCGGTATCCGTACATTAAATTTCATACGATTTTTTTTACAGTTTATCTCATTCGAATTCATCTCACTGGTTCGAAGACGTGATCGCAGTCTTCGAATCGATTCTCCGACTTTGCTCTCTATCGACCTCCAGCGCACGAGGATTCCACACTCTAATTATGGTTCCTCGATTCTTCTCGCACGCTGTTATAAATTTTATATATTTTTTTAAATAGCGAATAATAATAAAAAAATTGCTAATTTTAGTTTCATTTGCCGGACGATTGGCCATCGTCCGTGTGTATTCTGATTCACCCGGTACCGCTGAGTTCGCCTGGTGGCGATGGTAGCCTCTATACATTAGGCTCGGTGGGACTCGTTTGTACACAGGTACGACAGTCAGTGTCCGTGTACGCGCATGCGCGCCGCGTTCTGGCGCCTACGCCAGTCGATGCTGGAACATCGTGGCGGGTGGACGTGTACCCCGCACTCTGTCATCGTATCATCGTGTGTTAAACGCACACACTCGTTTATTATAAACATAGTAGTATAAAAATAAAAAATAAAATAAAAATAAAAAATACTGCGTCCAAAGTTCATCGCTCCATACATCGTCATTGCCATCACAGAGTTCCCCTCCGAATGGAAAACAAAGGGACTTAAAGTCCAAAACCGGAAGCACATAATCATCGCCATTTAAGAAAAAAAAAACCTCATCGTCGGATCGCAATACAATATCGAAAAAAAAAACCTAGATCACTTCAACACTATATCGAGACCCTCCGGAAAAAGACCCAAGAAAACATGTTCCCGCAATGTTTCCACGATGGAATTTGAAGCGATAGAGTTGAAGGGGAGGACGAAAAAAAAAATTCGGAAAACACAGAGCCGTGCCTCGAGGGTGTCGAGGATAAAATAAGAGATATAAAATAAATGGAAGGAGGGAGGTAGAGAAGAAGCAGAAGCGGCACGAGATATGAGTTCGATCGAGGGGCGATCGGCGGGAGGAGTGTACGACGTCGTACAATAGAGAAGGAGGAGTAGGAGGAGGAGGAGGGCGCGAGAGAGCGTTGCCCGCCGCGGCCCCGGACAATCCTAGATTCCAGAGCGAATAACCCTTCCAGTACTTTGACACTCTACTATATATATGTATACATAGAGACATATATATGTACAATTTTTAAACTGAACGTATACGATATACGTGTAGGGAATAATTATACACGAATACATAAACAGGAGGATAAAGTGTGCAGCACGCGAAACCACTCTCTCCAACTCTATTGCCCAGAGGAATCCGAGAGAAACGTGTATATTGTTATTAAGGATGCAGTGTACGGTAGAGGTGAACGACGTACCCGAAGACCGCGGACCTCCTTAATCGCGGTCACGACTGTGCGTATTGTACCGTAGCGGAACGCGAACCCGGAGATATTTTTCTTTTTATTCGTGCTACGCCGGTGAGGAATCACTGCCTTCGTGTGGATCGTTTTTTTTTGTTATTTTTTCGCCACTTCCGACCCAAAGAGCGAGAACAGATCCGAATTCACGTAGGTACGTTCGTTAGAGTAGGAAACTCAATGATGGTTCATTTATTTTTTATTTTATTTCTTGCCAATTGAATTAAATCAACTGTGGCTGTGAAATTAGGTTTTTTTTTTGCTAATGGGCTTTATATAGGTGGAATTGTTTTTTTTTGGCCGGCAAGAGTACGCTTAAGTTCACAGATGTTATTCGGACGTTTATTTGTCCACGTTTGCGCAGTTATTCGTCGGTGGCTATAATTGGACTTTTATTTACGCCAATGAGCTTAACATTCGCGAGGTATTTTTTTTGTGGCCACAAAGAGCAACTCACAGAATCGGTTGACCCTTCGATGTCCAATGTTCCACGTTGGCTACGTTGGTGAAACAGTTAATTTTTATATTCTTTCATCATCTTATTCAATTCAGATCGAAGAATCTCGCAACAAATTTGGCGAACGGTGACGCATCAGAAAGAAAAGTGTTTCTAACATAGTTTTATCATAACATTTTCCTTCGTTTAGGCGTGAAAACTGAAAAATGTATTTTTTTTAAGTTCTATTTTTTTCGCCCATTTTGATTCAGAAAAGTGGTAAACTGTTGACCTTTTTTTTCTGTCAACGGGACCGAGGCTTCGTGAAGGATTGAAGTGGAAAATTCAATACCGACGTCACTCGATTTTCATTTGTCACGTTAATGCAGTTATTCGTCCGTAGCTATAATTAGAATCGTATTTGTGCTAATAAGTTTTACACTCGCGCGTCCATATTGTTTTTCGACGCACTCGTCAGTGGTGTTTACAATAATGCTCTATGTATCGACCTATCGCCTTTGTGCATTGGCACGACGAGTCACGGGATGTTGGATATCTCTATAATATGTTTATGTTTATTTATGTTATATACTGGACGATACATAACATATCAAAGTTTCGCCGCCGCCACCGTGTCAAAAATCGGGAGGAGGGAGTTAAGTCCTTAATATTCGAATCGCCCTTAAAAGACTTACGTCCTTATAATTTCAAGTCCCTTTAACGGACTTGGAATAATAAGGCACAAATCTACAAAAAAAGGAGTACTTAAGCCCTTACAATTCTAAGCCCCACTTAACAGGCTTAAGAAACTTAGAATAATAAAAGCTTAAGTCCCCGGCAAGAACTTAAGTCCTTATTATTCTAAGTCCTTCTAAACGACTTACGCCCTTGAAATTTTAAGGCCAACTTAATGGACTTATGCCCTTATTATCCGTAGTTCCTTAAGTCCACCATTATGTGGGAGAACTGCAAGGGCATAAGTCTTTCAAAGGGACGTAGAATAATAAGGGCTTGAGTCCATAAAGAGGGTGGGGGGCCTCTTTTGCCCAGGCCGATTATTTTTATTCTTTGAGAGACTTCATGCGAGCGCGCGAGCCACCAAAAGCACTAGTACATATACATTATACATATATATGCTTTAAGCTTCCATTGGTGTGTGTATCGTTTGGATTAACGCTGGTCATTTGTCCGACGTGGATTATATAGAGCTTGCAGCGCGCTAATTGCTTTCGACCGGGGGTGGGGGGTGCAGAGAAAGAGCTCGATGAGAATCGACCTATCAATACTGTAGACGTGGGTGTTGAATGAATCTCTTTTTACGCCGACATGGCGCACTCAGTGAGAATACTTTAAACCTATAATTCGATTCGCTATCGTAAAAACGTTAATGGCTCTTTCAGTCCCGTGGTGAATTCTAAAGGATAAAAAAAGAATCATTGACTAGAAAAATATTTTTGTCCCGGCAGACTTTGTTTGAATTGCACTGTTATTCTAGAGGGATTTTGTTCGCGGGGCGAAGTAACTAAGGCTAATTCGCCGGGTTAGCGAGGCGAAGCGTATCGGCTCGCTCACCCGGCGGATAAGCGAGGAAAAAAAAAATTGCGTGAGATTAAAAAGGATTACGCGACGTATCACGGTGTAGAGATAAGGTGATACCGGAATCGAGTAGCGGTCTTGACGCGATATCAATGACTTTATATTTTGTATAAAAAATAAATAAATAAAATCAAAACTGGTCAATTAATACATAATTTGATATTTCCAATTTGTTTGTTTTTTTTTATTCGCAGACCCTCTAGACTGTCGAGATACATCCGTCTGATAACCGCCGAGGGAGATGCATAATTGCATTACCTCTTGCATATTCCCCGGGGCAATTAGAACAGTCGGGCGGACGAAATGGAAGGGAAAAGTTCTGGGCGTGACTTTATTATATTTATTATTTTTCATACGGTCGAGCGACCTCGAGGCCATTTTTTTTTTCGAGCGCCAATAATCTTCCGAACCCCCCCCCCCCCCCCCCCCCCCCCTCTAATTTCTCCATCTCCATCTACATGATTTTTTCTTCTTCTCTTTTTGCAGAACGCAAATCCGGATTCTCGGTAAGCGGACTCGTCGTCGCGCGGAATTACATCGCGTCGAGCAGGCTCGGCGAACTCCTATACGGTTTCACTCTCGTTCCGACGAACGGGGAAGAGTGACCTTCGACACCGTCGAGGAACGATAAGTCGAAAGCGCCCCGGCGAGGAGAGAGAGAGAGCAACGGAGAAGGGATCAACAGCGCTTGTATTTTATTCGCAGTCGAGAGTGGCCGGTCGATAGATAATATCGAAACTCACTCTTTCGCAGTTTCTTCGCCACTCGCGTCTTCCCGCCTTCTTTTCAACATCTGCCTTTCTTTATTTCTTCCTTCGCTCGCCGCCCGCTCCGCGGCTATTTCGAGAATCTGGAACACCCGGCCGCTCCAACGATCTCTGGACTTTTCTTGGCAACACCGACCGAGGATATCGCCACGAGGAAATTTATTTTTTATTTTATTTATTTTTTATTATTTTTTTTTATCGCGCCCAAATCTCGTTTGTGAAATGACTGGCCCTTGTGGCGCTACCGCGAGACCCGAGGCGTCGTCGCGGAGCTGAGCCCGAGGAACGGCGAAAAGCATCGAAAGCCTCTCCTAATTTCCGGCGGCAGAATCGTCCGGAAGTGCATCGAGTTCGGGCTCGTCGCGCGTGCGATTCCCTGACTACATCCCAGCGAGATTCTGACAATGTTCGTCGCCTCGATTGCGGGACGCCGGCGACTGCACGCTCGTGATCGCGACATGGGGTAGACGACGTACGCCTTGGGAACTCAGAGAGGTCGAGACTGATACGCGAGGCACGAAAAAAAAAAAAAAAAAAAAAAAAAAAAAAAAAAAAAATTGAAAAGAAAAGAATCGAGGAGCGAGGAAAGAACATGGATTGGCCGCCCACGTTGTTCAGGTAGCCTATCGAAGAGAGGGAAAAAAGAAGAACAAAAAGCAGACGAAACGAATTAGATCAATCGCATATCCCGTGCAAAAAAAATAAGAGAATAATATATATATATATATCAGAGCCAACGGTGGAAGAAATCACGAGAAAACCAATAGAAGAAAAAAATAATATAATAAACGAAGAAGCTATTAAAATCCAAAGACTGATCGAGATCTCGGGGGATCGATCGTTAACGAGGTACATACATACAGAAATAGATCTATTTGCCGAGCGGGACGCCAAGCGTCGATCGTTGGACACGAAATACCATAAATCAACTACATATTACATATCCACGTAGAACCGACCGTTCGCGTAGACGTGGCTCGAGGCCACACTGAACCAAAACTCATATATCCAACTCTTGCGCCGAAAATCGCGAAATTATATCTTTGCCTAAACAATATATGAACACATGAATTGTATAAATATTATGTAAATTTATATATCCATATATATACATGTATGTTTATATCTATATATTATATATATAAAATGAGCTTTGAACAATAACAAGAGAAGAGGAAGAAAAGCAGCGATCGAACTTTACGATCGACAGGCTGCAGATCGATCTAATCGTAGATTAGAAATCGTCGCGGTCGATTCGTTGTGCAATCGAACGAGTCATCGGAGGTGAAGCTCGGATCCAGCGCCAAGGCGATCGGTACATGGTCCTGCGCCTAATGACAACGGCCGCCGAGCGACGATGAGAATTGCCCCTGGAATTATTTACTCATGATCGACTTAATATTTCGTCCGAAGCGAAGATTAAAAAAAAAAAAAAATCAGAAAATGTGAGATTCGCTCGATAGGTGCTTGTGTTCGTGCGCGAGTGTAGAAGAGTCCGAAGTTTTCGTCGCCGTCGGTAAAACAGTGCTCGTGCGAGAGAAATAATTTGAGAAAAAATAAAAAAAAATAAAAATTGCCGATTATTTCTCTATTGTGAATAATAGAGTTCGGGTGTGGGATTGCATTAGCGGACGAGCTGTCGAAAGGCTCGCGACCAGGATGGGTTGCGGACAGAGCAAGATCGGTAACATCTATTCGAAGAATAAAAAAAATAAGAACGGCTCGGCCAAGAAGAACGGAGACTCGTTACGTGAGTAGAATAAATCGAGAATAGTTACTTGAAAAAAAAAAAATTGAAAATCTGTTTACATTAATTTTTTTTACCATAAGAAATAAAGTTCACATGTCAATCGGCTGTGATATGTGAACGAGATGTGGTGAAATGAGTTCACTGTTTGCATGTATATTCAATATATATGGAAAAAAAATTAAATATGCAAAGTATGTCAAGGAGTTGTTGCTGTCGCTCTCGGCACATGAATTTTGTTTGCGAGAAGCATGCAATAATATTGATGCTTTCGCAGCATCCGACTCTTCTCTTTGTCCCGAACAAGTAGTTTTTTTCATTCCCCGTGGAAAAGCCCTTTGTAAGGATTAGACTAAAGCGAAGTTAGTTGCCGGGGCTGTTAACCTGTTATAAAGAAAGTTGAGTTTCGCGGAGTGGCTCGGTAATCCATTGTTGTTATCGTCGCAGTAGAGGGAAGAGATGAAAAAACAATAACAGTTGAAACGATTAAAACGAATAGAGAGGACGACGAAGAGATCGCTCATACTTTCCAATACTCTTCATAGTCACTTTAAAAAAAAAAATCTATTTACATTAAGAAAATGTAAGTATGGAAAACAAAGTATAATAAATTGCAAAATGGTCTCTGTGATCAATTGTTGTTCTCGGCGAAAACGTCTCTCGGCTAACTTCATAATTGTAGCAAAAAAAAAAAAAATTGTTAAGCATAAAAGACAAGTGTAAGAAATTATAAGGAACTTTCTTATATTGTCATTGGTATCGGAAACGTCTGTGATATGTAAATAAAACGCGGCGAAATGAGTTAACATTTTGCATGTACATTGTCTATGTTAGTACTTTTCAGAATCTGTGCTCCAGCATAGAAAAAAAAATGATATTGCGTCGAGAGAAATTGTGATCGACAAAGTTGATGCGTAAATAGTTAATGCGTAGCTTTTGAATTGTCGAAACTTGTACGTTGTTAATTTTTCAAAATAAAAGCTTCAATTCGTCTATAGACGAATACCGTCTGTACACGGTATATATACCTTATCGTACAAGGCGCGTAATGTTGAAACGTCATTCGTCTATATCGTGGCGTGTAAGACGCGCAACGTCATACACAATTCGTAATAATAAATTGGCTTATCACGCCGAATCTCTC
This sequence comes from Ichneumon xanthorius, assembly GCA_917499995.1. Classification (NCBI taxonomy): domain Eukaryota; kingdom Metazoa; phylum Arthropoda; class Insecta; order Hymenoptera; family Ichneumonidae; genus Ichneumon; species Ichneumon xanthorius. The sequence continues at coordinate 18,776,564 of OU824202.1, read as the reverse complement.
GTTGACGCAGCACGACCCAGATTGTCTCTAATGGGAGCTAGAGCCGCGCGTAAGCTGGCCTCGTTTCTATTTATCCGCACCTCTCTTGCTATGCCACTGTCGATTCTATTCCCCACCGTTCCCGCCTATCAGAGTTTGGGATTAACTGGCGATCCACGATCACGTTTATGAAAACATTATATAAAAAAAAGATTCAATTATCGACGAATCTTTGTACTCGGTAACAAGCAGCGTAAGCGCTCTTCCGAATATTTTGTGAACGACAAACACCGGAAATATATTTATGTCACTCGGTGCGAAAATGGCCACTTTGCGAAATAATAGTAATTTGCGATACACGTGCGGTAAAGCGAACTTCATACACACACTGTGAGGTGAGACACACGAGTACCACAGGAGCACGAGCCGAATGCAGTATAATATTTTTGTAACGAATACAGCCAGCGTGCGTAAAGTAAAATCGGCCCGATGTGCGCATGCGCACACTTGGCTGTAAAGCGCCACTTTTGCCACTCTCGGCAGGCACGAAAAATAGCACTTTTCCTGCATAAGTTACAAAAAATGTTGTACGACACGCGTGCGAAAAACTTTTTGTTAACTCGTGTGAATGCAAACTCACACTCATCAGAAAAAGTTATATCGCACGAGTATCGTAATGTACTAATTTTTTAACTCTGCGCGGATATAAAATATTGAGCTGTAGCTAACCTCAGAGAAGGACCTCGGAAAAAGTACGAAGTCATATGGTAAATTTCGACCCGGCAACATGGTGCACCAGCGTCACCACTAGCGATATGTGAAACTTTCACAGGATCTACAGTAATTTTTACCCAAACCATATGGTGATTTTTTCCAGAAAGCGGGTTGGCAACATTTTGCATATCTGGCTAAGAATTTCGTGGATAAAAGTAAGAATTTCGTGGATAAAAGTAAGAATTTCGTTGATAAAACTAAAAATTTTGTTGATAAAACTAAAAATTTCGTTGATAAAACTAAAAATTTCGTTGATAAAACTAAAAATTTCGTTGATAAAACTAAGAATTTCGTCGATAAAATTTTTTGTAGGTAACGACACCAATACTTTCGATTATTTCCATACTTCTCGGGTCGTGGATTTTTTTATTTACTTTTTAATTTCTTTATAAACATAAGTCAAAAGGATACGCGTGTTTACGTAGGCGTACAATGCCGCTCTCTGTACAGCGCCCATATATTATCGCACACTCGTATAATTCTGTTCAGCCGTATATATAGTCCCGAAGTGTTCAATCGACCGAACGATAAACCGCCGACGATATAACTGTCCCTATCGTGTTTGCTATCGCGCCAACGTTCGAGCCTGGAGCTTCGCACGTACGTACGAGAAACTTCGCCGAATATCATCGAAGCACCCTCGAGTACCTGTCACATTGATTTCCCTGACAAATTTCATGAGAACACAATATATATAATAATAATGATAAATCGTGCGCGATGTGACTGGAGTCACGCGCTCTCAGGACTTCACGCTATAGATTCGCGAATCCCCAATTAGATACCTCTTCGATCTAATAACATTGTCGATGAGTCATAGCGTGTATCCGCCTGAAGATCAGAAAAACATTGAACATCTATCGAGACCTGCGCGTGACCCGTTCTGCGTTGTCTCACGCAACAGTTGTCATAACAAGATAAATCGGAGACACCTATAAGAATGGCAGTCTCTCGAATATTCCTTTAAAAAAACAGAAGAAAAAAAAATTGAATATGCAAAAGTATATTATGAAGGAGATGTTGCTGCAGCGCTCGGGCCGTGGATTTTGTTTGCGATCAGCACGTGCAATAATATTGATGCTTTCGCAGCATCCGACTCTGCTCTTTGTCTCGAACGGGTCGTTTCTTTTCCTTCTTTTCGTTTCCATTGCGAGCTGCGCGAAGCGCTGAGGAACCATTTATGTGGATTCGACTGGAGAGAAATAAGTTACAGGAGCCTCTTCAACTGTTACGAAGAAAGTTGAGTTGCGCGTCGTGGCTCTGTAATCGATTGTTGTTATCGTTGAAGTAGACGGAAGAGATGAGAAAAAAACAACCGTCTCGACGAGGTTGCGAAGAGAGGGACGATGAAGAAATCGCTCGTACTTCCTAATATTCTTCGTAGGTACTTCAACAAAATTAAAAATGTGTTCAAAAAAAATGTTTTAATCATGAAAAAGAAAGTATAAGAAAGTATAAGATGATCTGTGATCCTTTGTTGATATCGTCGTAGCAGAGGAAAGAGGGATGAGATTTTTAAAAATTCTTTCAACCGTTAAAGCGAAAAGAGAGACGATGAAGAGTTCGCTCGTAGATATTCTTCATAGATGCTTTTAAAAAAATTAAAAATCTGTTTACAAAAAATGTTTTAATCACGAAAAAGAAAGTATAAGAAACTGCAAGGTGCTCTGTGATGCATTGTTGATATCGTCGAAGTAGAGGAAAGAGGCATAAGATAAAAAAAAGTTCTTTCAACGATTAAAGCGAAAAGAGGAACGATGAAGAGATCGCTCGTACTTCCCGATATTCTTCACAGATACTTTTTAAAAAATTAAAAATCTGTTTACAAAAAATGTTTCAATCACGAAAAAAAAGTATGAGAAAGTATAAAGTGCTCTGTGATCCGTCGTTGATATCGTTGAAGTATAGAAAGGAGAAATGAGATGAAAAAAAACTGAATCGACGAATAAAGCAAAGAGTGGAACGATGAAGAGATCGCTCGTACTTCCCGATATTCTTCACAGATACTTTTAAAAAAATTAAAAATCTGTTTACAAAAAATGTTTCAATCACGAAAAAAAAGTATAATAAAGTATAAAGTGCTCTGTGATCCATCGTTGATATCGTTCAAGTAATGAAAGGAGGAATGAGATGAAAAAAAAAACCTGAATCGACGAATAGAGCGAAGAGAGGAACGATGAAGAGATCGCTCGTTCTCCCTGTTGCTCCTCGTTTCGCCCGCTGCTCTCATCATCGTCGTGTTCGTTCGTTTCTTTCGGATTTTGCTCCCGTTCTCTTCTCCTCTTCGATTTCGCCGATTGGGCTCCTCTTCGCTGCCCCATTCGTCTCTCACTCCCGTTCGAGATTCGCGTGCGTCACAATGTTTATGTGCGCTAGAGCTACGTTCACGCGGGATCTACTTCGACTACGGCGACGAAGACGAAGTGGCGGCGGCCTCCGTGTTTATCTGTGTGCACAGTAGTCGCGCGCGATGCCACCCCGAGAATTAATGCCTCTCCATCAAACGCTTTGCGTCACCACTGACCGTTCGAGATGCCGAGGTGCCCGACGACCTCGCACCATTGGCGAATATTTCTTCCTTTACATACACGTACACGTATATAAATATATAAGAGTGTATGTGCATACTATAATATATAATGCCTTTGTACTGTGGATGCGGGTAACACATAAACGTATATTGAGAGGTCGCAAGAGTCGTTGCGGGGCGACTCAATTCACCGTCGGTAAATCTTCGTTTACGAAGTGAGGAAGTACGCAGGGACGTGACACGGGCAGGATAATCGCCGTACGGTAAAATGCTGCGCGGCATTGCAATACAATAAAAATGAAAAGTTATTGCGGTGAGTTGATATTTTGAGTTTTTAGAATTCCGGAATTCAGTTATATTTTTTACTGCTTCCTTGAACGCTGTAGAGACGCGATTTGATTCGCCGTGATGAATTTTCGTTTGTGAATCAAGGAAGTGGCATTAAGGTTAAAAATAACAATAAAAGTTATCGCGTAGGGTTGATATCTTGGTGGGTTTAGAATTCGGGAATTTCGTTGAATTTTTTATTGCTTCCGCGAACGCTATAGTGTACATTTTCGAAACTACTGAGAGCCAGGAAAGTTATTGAGAGGCGATTTGATTTACCGTGGTAAATCTTCGTTCGTGAATCAAGAAAATATGCTGCATGGCACTAAGATTAAAAATAAGAATAAAAGTTATCGCGTAGGGTTCATATTTTGAGTGTTTAGAATTCGGGAATTCCGTTGAATTTTTTATTGCTTCCGCGAACGCTCTAGTTTAGCTTTCTCGGAGCTGCCGAATTAATGAAGTACGCAGACACGCGAAACGAGCAGGATAATCGCCGCAACAGTAAAGTACTGTGCGGCATTGAAATTAAAATAAATAAAAAATATATTTTAACGAATATAGAGACAAGCATTGACTGAGACGCACGATATATTACATACATGACTGGAATAGCTCGGTGTCTCAAATGACAAACGTCCGGATTATCGATTGACGAGATGACGAGAGTCTCGATCGTACTTTTAAAGAGAACGGATGTCTGACGGTTCGTGCTCGAGATATTTAGCTGCGATTATAATTAATAATATCTGCCCAAAACCAAATACGCGCATTATTTATTCGCTCGGTCATAACATTTACATATTGAAACGGAGTTACATCGAAAATGAGTTATTTTGAGTTTTTACAGTTTGCTGCATTTTGTTGCATTTTTATTGCTTCCTCGAAAGTTTAGTTTAGGTTTCTCCGAGCTACCGAGAGCGCCGAGAGTTTCTCCTTTTTTCTCACCGACACACGACTCTGTCACGTGAACAGCGATCTCTATTGGTAGTTGTTATATACGCATGCGTTTCGTGTGTACAGCCTATGGTACATTACCATGTAAGCGTACGACGCAGAAAACCGGGAATGTCGCATAGTCTTTTAAGGACATTACGTTTGTTTCGGATCTAACTGGTTCGCGTACCAAACTCGATTCTTCCTATGTCTATCTCGAGAGCTCCCTCGGCTTCGCGCTCAGGACAAACAATGAGCTTCGCACGAGTCTCACTCTATTTCCCTCCCTCTCGAGATACTCGTTAGGACGCATTACTCTCACTGGATTGCACTGGTCTCACGGTTAAAACTCAAGAGCTGATCTTTAGTCGCAAAACGTTACTTAAAAAATAAACGATATAGATTTATTTTTTTACAAAAATTTCAGGCGGTGTAAAACTCGCTTCCATCCAACCCGAGGACGGTCGGTAACAAAAACTGTAATTATTTTTTTTTTTGCGTATATGTACTGACTATTTTCGCTTGAAAACATATTCTTACATTAAACTGGTATCGATTCGAATTTATGTGAAAAGTTGATCTAAAACATAAATAGTTGGTATGGTTAAAGAAAATAAGTAATTACAGTTTTTGTTACCGACCGTGGTAATTCATGTGCCCTTAACTGCATGTAAGCTGCCGCTGTTGTTATTAAAAACTGTTATGCTATTTTTTTCTAGGGTACTGAAGTTTTAGCGCTCAGAAGATCCCACTGTAGAATCGATATACGCAGTGGCATTCTATTTTCATTAGACGATAAAGTTTCAGCACCCTGGGAAAAACAGTATTACAGTTTTTATTACCGACGGAGTGAGGAATGTGGGCGAAAGAGATGGCGTTTCATAATACCTTACGACTAAGCGAAGCATCTCCATTCCCGCTCAACCCGTGCTCGGTCGGTAACAAAAACTGTAATAAATTTTTTTTTACCTATACTGACTATTTCCGGTTTAAAGCACATTCTTACATAAAGATGATATCGATTCGAATTTATGTGAAAAGTTGCTTTTAAACATAAATGGTTCGTGTGATTAAAAAAATAATTAATTACAGTTTTTATTACCGACCGTGGTATTTCACATACTCTTGATCAAAGTCCGCATATTTCGTCCACTTAATCTTTCATCTGCACCCGTGCCAAAAAAAAAATGTGGAGAACAGCTTGTTTACAGTGGCTAAATATAAGTTTCGCGATAGATATGAATAACGGCGCGATAATGTTTTATTCGTGTTCAGCCGCAGGGCGGACGAGATAAACGTGCGGGTTACGTGTAATTAATGGTGTTCGACAAATCTCGCCAATAAAGCGATGGAACAATTTGCGTCGATGAATTTCGATCGGGGATCGGGGAAACCGAACATGAATTGCTTTTGGTCGTTCAATCGAGCCTGGCCGGGAGAAGTTTCGATTCGCGTATACATAGCGAAATAATCGCAAGCGGGGAGCGGCCATTGTCGGCGTAGCTGCGGTCGACCACTTCCGGTCCAATTACGCGCGACAAGGAATCTCACATTCTGCTCCCGCGAGGGCGACCCTCGTCGTTCCCGGGCGATGCCGGCTAGGCAAAGGTTCGACGTTCAAGCAACAGGTCCCGATCGATCTATCCGCTTCCATTATCTGCTCGCTGTCCGATATCGACTGAGCCTCGGAAGCTTTCCGCGTCCATTAGGCAGATTTTCATAACAATTCAGTCAAAGCGACCGACGCGACGCATCGGCGGTTGGGCGAGATTGACGTATTTGAGAAAATTTTGGGTCGGGGTGAAAACTGGCCAAATACAGAACGAAAGGAACCGCAACGTTTCGGCAACGGGTCGCCAATATTTTCTAGATAGATTGTGTTTTTATTTTCATGTATGGTTTCTTCAACCTTTTACATTGCTCTCGTTCTTCTTACGCAGTAAAAAAAATTATAAATTTAATGTACCGGACTGGAAGTTTGTATGCAAAAACTGGCACATTAAATTTAATGTACAATTATATTGAAAAATTAATGTACTTTTTCATTGAAGTCAATGTAAATTATTAAAAATAAAGTATTTCTAATGTTTTTAATACACTGAACATTCATTTTTCATCGCCATTGTACATTAAATTTAATATATCAGTTTTTACATAAAAACTTCAAGTCCGGTACATTAAATTTAATACGAATTTTTTTACAGTGTAATGCTCTGTCATTTTTCGGTTATTTACATTCTTATAATACCATTGTATCTGTTTTCTTAGTTTTATATAAATTTGTATTGCTGTTCACTTTAATACACTTATCGTTATATTATGTTACCGACATCCTTTATTTGCGAATAATCACAGTTTTTTTCGTTGTACTCATTTTCATATTTACATCTTTGCTGTTCCGATCCTCGCTTCCGTTTTCCATAACTAATAATAATATGACTTGCACTATCTTTCTTTTCTCCTCCTTTCCATTCATTTATTTTATCTTTATCATTAATTATTCTTCCGCTTTTAACCGCTTCTTGTGTCATTCTCTCTCTGTTAAGTTCGGTTCCCTTCCTTGTCACACTCTCCAACGCTCTTCTATACTCGCACAAATCTGTTCTCGGTTCCGTTTTTAGTGTTTCTATCAGTTCCAGGGCCAATTCTTACAATCTTTTCTATCTATTTATTCAATAAATATTTAATAAATATTATTTATTTAAACCAGACTTGTGATCCCTGTTATGGTCTCGCAGAAAAATAATAACGAATAATTTTTTTCGTCGGTAGCAAAGTTCTTAGAGGCCAGCCTGAGAGCGCAGAGAAGATTGCTGCCTCTGCAATTTTCTGATCCAATTTAACGTCTGTAATTTATATTTAAACTCACTGTAACGTGCTGTTCAAGCTCGAACCTTTCGAGCGCTTAAACGATATTTTGGGGTCACTCTGACCCCACAATCGTCAAGTAAGATTGTGCGCAGGTCCGACTTCGGACCTCTTTTTTTTGATAACTCAAATTATGCCGAATAAATGCGCTGAAAAAAACGTTGAAAGATAAAAAAAAGTGCATAAATAAACATTCAAGGCCGATTTGATGCTACTTAATTTCACTCGAACATCCGCTAAGGAGGTATGCACGTCAAGGGTTAATAACATCGTCGTACCGTATAACGCATAAGTATCCGTCGGTCGAGCCGATAGACGCGCAGAAGGAAAACAAATTAATAAAACCCGGAAAGTCCTGTGATTGACGTATGTGAGAAAATCCGGGCTTAGCAGGATATTACGAGAAACGCATAACAAACATTCCCTCTCTTACTTCCCCGAGTCTATTATCCTCCTTTGTGTTCCATCGTGTGTGCGATTCTCGTTGCGACTCGAAATTGAGCCGAGGCGGGGGGTGGGGGGGGGGGGGAGGATTTAGTTGCGCGCGCAGCTTGTTGACGAGACGCCGGCCACTCGTGGCGGAGTTGTCGCCGATTCGGCTAAAAGTGTCCGCGATAATCGCGCGATAAGCCGAGGGTGCGCGATAAGTCTCAAAGTTAAGTAACAAATGTAAATTGTGAAAGCGAAACTCAAACTAGCTTGGAAAAATCGTTCCGACCTTTTCAAACTTCGTTAGCAAAGCGCTATTTATTTACAATCAAATGCAGCAGTATTTGCCCAGCACTTTGACAATAATTTCGGAAAGATTTTAATCAGTTTTGTATCCGCTATTAAAAAAATTCCGAACGGAAATACGATATTTCGGCTCTAAAACATTTGTTTTCCGAATAAAAATTTTAGTTTCCTTCTCATTCACCGAATGGCCTCCCGCGAGTTTTGCGTAGCCACGAGTTAGCGCGAACGTCGTGGGCTTTGCCAATTCGACGGGGTGTATTTTTCCGCGCAGCTGTGTATCGTCGCGGAACGACGTTCGACGTTCACGATACACAACTGCGACGCTGCGTGAGTTTGATGCGTCGTTCCTCCGGAGCGCACGGGTGTTAACCGGCGTCTTGATTCACATAGTGGCAGCGAACGTTTGCGCGTCGCCACCAGACCTTGTTCCAAGGACCGTCACGGGGTCGACATTATCGTTCTCGATAGTATAGCAGCGAGACACACCGGCCTAGCCCGCGCGCTCTCCGGTCTGCCTACGTGATCGACGCCCCGTATAAAGCGCCGCGTCGTCCCACTTGTTTCGCGTAGTAATTTTCAACGGTAGGAGCCGCAACGCCGTTCGTGCGTTCGTTCAGTCTTCAACGGACCCTCGTACAGTCGAGATCCCCCGGAGAGCCCTCTATCGACGAGTATCTCACGCTTCGTGCGCGAGACCATTTTATCTACGTAACGGAAAGTCCGAGTGTTAAGTTTTCGTAAAACACGAGACAACGAAAGTGTAACAGACTTGTCTATTGACAGTTAAATGTTCGCCATTTAACTTCGGTGTATCAACTGCTCACACAAAAGACCTTGAAGATTTGGAGCAAATATTGAGAACCCGCAAAGGGTCTCAATATTGAGCTGTATTTAAAGAAGAGAACGACAAAAAAATCGCTGACGCGCCGAGCACTTTCGGATTCAGAGACGATAAAAAGATAATTGAGTTACGATAGACCGTTTAATAATAATCATAATAATAATTGTTTTAAAAAAAAAAGACTATTGTGAAGACAAACTTGTCGAGTGAGCAAGCGTGCTTTGCCGTTTACGGCAAAAAGAGCCACGTATCGAGTTCTCTCACTCTCCTCAAACACGTTTACTTCGGCTTTGCGCCGCGACTCCGCTCAACCGGCCACCATCGCCGTCACGCTGGTCGGAATAACTTCGGAACCGCCGAGTAGAAAGCGACAGCGCGCCGCTATGTGGCTTAAGATTTTGAGGCAGAACATAAGCCACCTGGCTCGTAGAGCCAAGGGTAAGTCGATTTCTTGTGCATTAAAAAAAAACATATATATATATATATACTATCTGGATCGGCTGTAAGTCCAAGAATTTTTGGCATACTCTGTCGCTCGAAAGTATATAATAATCGTATTGCGAAACCGCTCGTTGGACTCTGGATTGGCGGCTCTTGGGGATTTTCAATCTGGAGGAGTAGAAAGAGCGATGTTTAATTAAATTTACAGAATATTCGTACGCACGCGCAGGAAACGATTCCAGGGTCAGATAAATTATATTCGCGACGTCAAGAGTTTCGGGACTATTTATAATACCGGCATGGCTCCATGCGCCCCCCCTCCCTTCGACACCCCCCCCCCCCCCCCCCACCCATTCGTCCCTCGACGCTTGGGAACGTATATATTCTAGGTACACGAGAGGCATTAGGAGTCCGATGCTAAAGCAGTACGTACATATATGACGCGCAAATACATGCGTGTTTAGTCTAAAATTCGTTGACAAACACAACTGCATCGATCGAAATAGAAACGTGCCAGTGTGCCGCATTACTTAGATACTCCGTACTTGTGTGACAGCTTTCCTTCCATTGGCGAGGTTTCGCGCGGCCCTGAAAGGTTTCGTCTTCATTCCACGATCTCTATTTATAATCTCAATTTTCAATTCCGCAGATTTTGTCACTTTTATTATTCAAGAAATATCGGATACATCAAAGTTGAGAAATTTAGAGAAAATAAAACTATTATTTACGCCCTGTTTTTATGTGCAGAGATCTTTTTCTTTCCTTCAACCGTTCGTGCGGAAACACGTGCCACCGTTTAGCGCAAGAAAAATTAAACATCATTCGATTATTTCGTATAGCTCATTCGAAACGACGAAACTTTTCGATCGTTTAATCTCCGAACGATTTCTTCGATCGTCTAAAGGTCAGGCGTCGCACAAGAGTCCACAGTTAATACCGAGAAACATCATTTCTCATCTCATCTCAATGCGACGACGAACTCTCTGCTTTTTTTTTCAAATTTTTTCCTCGGGAATTTATCCACTTCTGCGGAGAATCCAGTAAGTGCATTAAGAATAGATTGAACGGTAATGAAAACGGCAAGGCGGCTCAAATGCACCTGGCGGACAGTCTCGCTCAGCTTCTTCGCTATCCCTGCAATTACCTCAGCCTTCTTACCGTCGACTATTCTGCTATTGGATTCGCTGACGTCATACAGTTTTTTTGTACGGGGCGCTTCGTACCGCGCGTAGGTACGACGCGCTGGCGCACTCGCGCATTAACGACTCGACGATAATTTATCTCGTCGTAGGTGGTCTGTGTTCCGTCGGTTCGCACGAGACGGACGCGAGGAACAACCGAGAGAGGGTGGGGGGGATGTTGCGGGCCAAAAGTGCGATTAACTCAGCGTCGTTTTATTGTTATTGCGAGAAATCGCGAAACGTTATACGCGTTTAAAATTCCCGAACGGCCGCTAGCTCTCGGAGGCGTGTCCGCTAACTCGCATTGTTCCAAGATTATTAACCCCCGCGCTCGTGTGAGAGAGCTCGGTCCTGCGTCGGTGAAACCAAAGCCGAAGCTGCGAGTCTCCGCCGCGTCACCCGGCGGTTCGCGGAATACATGGCGCCAAAACTCGTCCTCGTTGCATTATACGACTGCGACTACAAATTCCAAACGGACTTATCTGACTCACTCTCGCGTCTCTACCTATGTGCAGTTTATCCTGCGCGCGCAGTGTGTTATAAGGTATAGGGAACAACTCGGACGATCAACAGCATCCCGAGATTCTGGCAGTTATCAATTGGTCAAGAGCAATTTTTTTGCGAAAATAATTAGAACCAATATAACCTCATCGGAGTCAAACTCCGATGAAATTGCCATGTGGACAGAGTTTGACGACAAAAAATATATTGGAAACCACGAAAGGATAAACTAAAAAAAAAATTATTTCAACTTTGATTACAATTCTTACATTTCAATATGCGATTGGGACAATAACGGAAAAACGTTCAAGATTGCATGTTATTGTTTCGAACTTGCAAGAAATTGTAAAAATAATAATTTAAGATAACAATATATAAAATATGAACGTGTGTTTTAAATTATTGAGCATCTCGTAATAAACAAGAGGCGCTTATCTGCACTAGTTGCATGCCAAATTTCAGCCCGATGGATGCAGCTGTTCTTGAAGTTATAGAGGAACGCATTTTGGAAACCCGGCACTCACATCCATCCAGACATTTTGTTTCTAGATGTAATTTTTCCACGTTCCGGAACATTCCGAACGTGTTTACATGAAGATCCCAGAAACACATTTTTTAAAATAAAACAAAGCTTCCTCTGAAGTCTATTAAGGTACCCGCACTACGTCCAAAAACTGTTTTCAAACATCTCGAAATAACCTGCTTTTTAGGGGCTCTCGAATGCCACCAAAAATAATTTTTCGACTCATCCCCGTCTCGAGAAAATTCTTTTCGACTTTTTATTTTATTTTCATTAACTTTTTGTTTCTCCTGCTGTTGAAAATACGGTTTACATTCGTAGATAATTGGACCCAAGGCCCCTTCAGTAACGCGACGAAATAATCGCATGATTCTTCCGAACCGTTAGACGAAGCAAAGAAGCATCGATCTAGTCGAAAAAAAAGAGCGTCACGGTTCGTCTTACACAATCGCCGGTGCGTCGGTCACGTCGATTCCTACAGGTAGCTCTTGTCGAAAAAAGCAAAATAAAAAAATGCAAAGGACTCACCGCGAGGCGACGATACATCGACGAGCATCGTTTCGGAACCATAAACGACTTTCCAAGGCCGCAGTCCGAGCGGCGTCGTTGCAGCGCCGAAGTGGCTGTGACGCGCGCAGCTGTGTCCAGTTCCGATCTGAAATTCCATAGACCACGATCGTTAGTACGACTCGGCTGAGCGCGAGATAAATTCTATTAATAGAAAGTCTCATGGAACGTCCATGGAGTCCACTCTCTGCCGGGTATTGCGCGCAACTGCGCGGCATAGGGCCCTAACTGGCTTAAGGTCAACCGAATGCAAATCGAACGGACATAGTTCGGTGACGGGTTTTTTGTCTCAGGCAAGGTTTCCCACCTCCCCCGTTTCGCCGGTTGTTTACATCTCTCTCGTCTCAGCGACGGATCACGTGTCCTCGAATATTAACGCGCCTTCGTGTACCTCCGTGAAATCCGTCGGCAAACATTTCGCGTTTCGTCGTACCATCGAGGCTTCGAAAAATATTTAACCAGGCTCACATTCGCGCGACATGAGCGATTAGGTTATTATCATCTTTTTTTATTTTTTAAGCTACGATCGAAACGTGACGAAGATTATTGTTCGCGTGGTGCGAACGCGTAGTTTTATTTTTGTTTTGCTTCTTTTTTTTTCTCCGGCTTTCTTTTACCTCGATGAATTATCTTGTTTTTGCATCGAACGAGGCAAAGGTAAGACGACGAAGACACCCGAGAGTAAGCGCGGGGGATTAAACGCCCGCGATCGTTATCGTTGAAGTCACTCGCTCGGGCGCATTATTCCGCGTGCTCGTTTATCGTTCACGATCGTCATGGCTGATTTTCTTTTCGTCGCCACTTACGCGTCACAACAATCGATAAATCGTTCGCGATAAATCGGAGGGTTCGAGGTTCCAGTTCGCGACGTGAATCTTCCAAATGTCATAGCTATATATATCTCTGTCTACAATATATAAAAGTTTCGTCGTCGCCGCGCTGTCAAGAATCGGAGAAGGTGGGTCATCTTAACTGTACGGAGTCGGAGGTCCCTTTTGATGGAGCTGACCCTTTTCCTCCTGAATGCAAGGGGAAAAGGTCAGCTTCGCTATACACAGAACTTCTGCCCGTTCGGTGAAGCTGGACCCCCCTCTCTCATATAAATATAAATATAAATATAAATATAAATATAAATATAAATATAAATATAAATATAAATATAAATATAAATATAAATATAAATATAAATATAAATATAAATATAAATATAAATATAAATATAAATATAAATATAAATATAAATATAAATATAAATATAAATATAAATATAAATATAAATATAAATATAAAAGGACACCAGTCAATAAAAAGTTCTTCGCGCGAGTATCGTACCAAATTTTACTTTACAAGATGTGAAGTAAAGAAGCACTATATATAAAGGCGTATACCTTCTTCCGCCTCGAACGGCTCTTGACATCTTATCAGATAACCTATTAGTCACAATCTCAGGATAATTCTTAGAAACGCACGGGCGATAGGTCGGTGATAAAAATCAGTTCGAGCGCTTCGTACGTCGTCGGCGACGTGAGCGACGGGGACGACCTGGAATATTTGACTTTGTTCCAGAATATACCGGTTACGTCTGTTGCGCAGCTGTATGCAATCGTTAGGAAGGTATTTTTTTTTCTTTTTTTCTCAATATATTCCAAAGTCATATATAACAGGAGCACCAGATCCTTTCATCAAATGTCGCGCAACTGTGACAAAATAGTCATCCGCGTTATTAGCAGGAAAAAGCGGACTTTCGACTTTCACTTTTTTGTACAAGCATCGCATACTGCTTTTTGTAACAAAAAAAAATGCACAAAACCTCTGCACTTTTATGCCCGTAGCGTGGCGAAAGCGTGCGAAAAAGTAACCAGAGTGTAAAAAAGCGGGCGAAAAACTAACTAGTGCCATTTGCGCATGCGCAGTATTGTTCTCGCACGCCTTACTAAAAAGCGCCACTTTCGCCGCGCGTTACGGGCACGAAAATGGGGACTTTTTGTGCAGGTGCTAGAAAAAATTTAATTAAAAATATACTCTCTCTTTCCGGTTCTCGAAGTGTGGGCCCGTGACGCGTTATTTACGGCGCGCGTGCCGCCATTGGCCAATGGGAAGTTCAGCTCGCGCGCCAATAACCACAAGATCGCGCCCAGCGGTCGTGACGTTAGTTCGAGGTACGTCCCTGCGCCGCGAGGGCACGACTTAACGACTGCAGATAAGCGTGGCGAAAGACGCAGCGTGGACTACCGGACGTTTGAACCGGCCGTGTACGGCCATTATTATATTTATTATCTTTCGTATAACGTTTACGACTTTCGTTGCTCGTCCTGCTCGTACACGATAACCATCGATGTTCACGCTCGCCGTCGTTCGTCTATACGTATAATATACGCGGTAACGCTTATCGAAGCTCGTGCCCGATTATCGCGTATCGCGGGCCCGGTGGCAATAAAAATAGCGCCCTCGTCGACGTCTTCGTCACGTCTCTACCACGGATGAGCTTCGGGGACAAACGCTCGTGTGCGTTTTTGTGTAGGTGAATACGGGGAGTTCTGTTCCGAAGCAATGAAAGCACCGAAATAGAAAGGAGTCTTGAATGTCCGACGTTTTAAATAGAATATCCACTCTGGCCGTCTGTCTTATAACTGTTCTATGCACAACGTAAGATTCGCGAGCGTTATGCCCGATGAAATATCATTATTGGACGCGGAACGGCACGAGATCGCAGTGGCAATTGCTAATTTAACGTAGGTTATCGTATCGTAGATCTAATTTTATGTAAAATGGAATATACGCGAATTCAATTTTTTTTAATGCATACGAAATGTATAGATAAATATATTGGGAGAAAGTCAAGTACATTTCTACTAAGTTAGTTAGATTCGAGCGTTTATATAACTTTTGTAGATTGTATAAAACATTACTTTATTATTATCATTGTTCCATTATTATACTCATGTTATTTTATGTATTTATTGGAATTTTGCGTGAGTTGATTTTTATAAGAAATTTATAGAAAACAAAAAACGTAGATGGATTTTTACTATGTTCGTAAGTCTCTCATCTTTTTGTTGATCTTCAAGGGGATTTTTTTAATTTTGAATTTAAACGTTTCTTGCCTCTATGCGAAAAGCCCCGGTGCTTGAACATATGGCACACGTATAACGTCGAGATTAACTGTACTATAACGATTCGCGTGTTGTAAGAAATTTTTTGTTTACACCACGGATTGGGGCCAAGAGGATCGTATATCGTCATTGAGCGGTGTAATGCACACTGTATTAGGTAACCAGGTCGATCATTCTGCGACGTCTGTAATAAAACACACGCGAGACGTGATAAATCGTCAAAGCACCGAAAGAGAAAGACAAGCTGCCATAGAGATTGATTGACTGACGGACTGACTGATTGTTTATTAATGCCTCAGTTAGACCATGAGGCAAAATGTATATAGCAATGAAGAAAAAAAACTTAAAACGAAATAACAGAATACCGATGAAAAACGGTAAAGACGCAATCTTGAAATAATGAGAAGAGTGTATTGAGAGTAGTACAAACGTTTTTGACCGATGGTCAACAACAAGTGCTGTAAACTGTTCATATAAAATAAACTAGAATAACAGATGGAACAAAATGGAAAAGAGAGAGAGGGTGAGATCGGAGAACAGTACGAAAAAAAGAGCGAAGAAATAGATTGTTTACTTTCGTAGTTACACGTGGTTGCGAACGAGCGAGTAAGCATGTAACAACGTGTATGCACGACCGGGGTGTAAACAGCTGCCGGCGTTTTCACGCCGGATGTATGCCCGCACACTCGTTCGCTTTAACCTCGGCCAACAGCGGCGAACGTGTATACATGTTGTCATAGGTGTACGATATTGGCGAGGGAGCGAGTCAAGGAGGAAAAAAAAAGGGGGGGGGGAGGGGAACTACCGAGGCCTTGATGATTCGCGCTGTGGCATGGGCATGACTCTGAGACGAATCGCCCGCTTCGCCTCTTTTTAAGTCTCGAATTTCACCGTCTTTCGGTTTCAAAATATTATTCCATCTAAAAATATTTTCCATAATAAAAAAAAAGACTTATAACAAATAACCAATAATCAAATTGTATTTCCGTACGAAAAAAATAACTGGAGCCAATGGATCGATATTAAAAAAAGATATATTTATTCGAGATCTACTGCTTTGAGTAATCGGAAACGCGAGCCGCCGGACCTTCCGTAACGAACTATACACAGTCGGCCACAGTAGATTCACCGAGCCCGAAGCTTCGCGTCTCTTCGCCGCTTTACACACTGACCGTTCTAAACGCCGCGTCTATAGACTCACTCTGGCAACCGCGGAAGGCTTCACAAACTAGGTACAATAGCCATTCGCACAGTACGAATTTGTGTTGCCTTACAGTAGATTGTTACGAACGATATATATATATATATATATATACACATATATACGATATTCATATATATGTATAGAGACGTCAATGACGTATCGCGGGCTCGTCTCTTCACGGAGACTATTTTCCAGAGGAAACTCTACGTAACTAATAGAAGACACTCTGCATGCTATATCGTATTTTCGATGAACGACGTTTTTGGCGCCGGTGGGTCGCGACTCGCTCAACGCATATCCCCTCCATCATCGCCGCCGATGACCTTCCCCTCTAGTCACCGTCTCCACTGATAGATGTCGCCCCGAAAAAAAACACCGGACCAACGGTGACGACAATCCGACAGCTCGACTTCTCTTACCAGCGTTAAAAAAAGAATATCTTCAACCTTTTACCAGGAAAAAAAAAATTCGACGAACTGTACAATGAAACAGTGTGTGTTTTCGTCGAAGGCGGACCCGGCGAATTTTTTCGTCGGCGATGCGATCGAGTAACGAAAGAGGGACGTGAATGACGCCCACGGAACAGCCGCCATGGTTCGCAAAATAAAACGTATCGCCTCGTGTCATCGCGACACGAGGCGGCCGGATAGCCTTTCCGTTTCTCGTCCGTCTCTTTCTGTCTGTGACGCGCGCGAACCTGCGCGAGAACACACAATTCGTCGTGCAAACATAATAAGTCTACTAATATCCGCAGCGGATACGGGCTTCGCGCGGATGGCCTCAGTCGGCTAATCGTTAAATACCACACATAAACGTACCCATCGATCCCGCGCCTCTAAATAATAAACAGCCATCGACCGTCGAGCATGAAAAATCGAATGTGTGCAGGATATGCGAGAAATTCGCTCGCACAACTACGATCGTACTCAAGGTGAACTCGTTTCACCGTTGGCGAACTCTCGTCGAGTTTGGTTACTACTTTGTCCTCGGCGCCCTCCCGAAGCAGCTGCCGCTGCTGATTCTCGCATTCGGTGGGGCAACAAGGGCGTGCAGACCCTCTCGTGTACCGTCGACCCCCCTCGCGCCGATATTTGTCGCAAGCAGCACTCGCTGCGAACGCGCCTCGACAGCTGCGATTTACTTCCGGTTTGGCTTCGCTGCGACCCGGACTCCTATATCTAGCTTTTCACAGGCGGTAAAAAAAAAATGTGTACTCTTAACAAACTTTTTTGTCCACGAACATCCACAATTATTTTCTTGTTAATTTTACAAAAAACAGTTTTTTTTTTCTAAAATACAGTTTTTTTCTCTAAAATTAACGAGAAAAACATTGTGGACGTTTGTGGACAAGAAAGTTTGGTACCTATTTTACTGTGTAGAGCGACAATCTTTTTTTCTCGATAAAATCAATATCTTTCACTCGTGTGTACAATGATGATGAAGTACTTTTGATCTAAACAGTAATCTTTCTCGTGACGGCGATATATATATTTTTTAAATTTGTTCGTCAACATCCGGTCGATGCGATATGGTAATTTTTCTTCGATCCATTATCGCACTTGGTACTCGAAGCTTGTCTTACGGTGTCGTGAGATATCGCATTAGAGATTTGTCGTCGTCGACAAATCTCGCTCGAGCGACCTTTTCAAGCTTAAATATATATGTGTAGATACATTGACCATTAGACAACATCGATATCGTATTGATATCTGTTACGCAATCCGCGTTACTTGCGTCCTTCGACTTTAAGATCGTCAGGCTAGATATTTGTAAAAAAAAAAAAGAATGAAACAGCTTTTACTCCACTCGTTGCGAAAATGGCAGTTTATGTAACTCGTGCATGAAAAGTGCTACTTTTCGTGCCTGCCGGGAGGGGCATAAGTAGCGCTTTACAGCCAAATGTGCTACAAATACCCGGCGCAGGCGCACATCGGGCCGATTTTACTTTACGATTACAACGCTTCTGCTATTTTACACACGCTTCTCGTACTTTACGCACGCTTCTCGTACTTTGCGCAGCGTGCGTATAAGTTTGCTTTATCGCACTTGTGTCGAAAATTACGATTATTGCACTTGTGTCGAAAATTACGATTATCGCACTTGTGTCGAAAATTACGATTATCGCACTTGTGTCGAAAATTACGATTATCGCACTAGTATTGTCAACTGCTATTCTATCATTATGGGCTAAAAAAAGTATACACGGAGAACAAATTTTTTAGCTTTGATGGCCAAAAAAACGAACCTTTGTCACCCCGTGTACATTTTTCTCGGCGTAGGAGGCGAGCATCTGCCTCGCTACTGCGGTAAATTGTGTTGCTCGCTCCTCCCCTCGCAGTCTTCGGTATCCCCATCCTATTAATTTCCCAGGCCGCGCAAATACGCGAGGCTGAGGGGTCGGCGATGAGAAGAGAACGGGCGATGAAAGGGGGGAGGGCGCTTCGGGTATCAGCTGCTCACCCGAGGTTAACCAATTTCCTCTGGAACTAGGCGAGGCCTGATGTACCACAGTGGATCGCGCACTTCGGAGTAACCCGATCGATATCCGGGCTAGGAGCACTGCCCGATCCTCTTCACTCTGTGCTCCCGCGCTCTTATACCGGGTGACTCCGTTCGAAAGGGTCGAGCGAGCCACTTCCGGTACGCCTTTGCTCAAAATATCTCAAAAATGTATTTCAGTCCGGTGAAAAAAATAAAATAAAAAATCGTTTACAGCGACATAAATTAAAAATATAATTTCAACGGACGTTTTTATTTATTTCCGCAGCTCCGCAGCTTAAACTGATTCGCGGTTTTACAGCGATCAAAACGCTCGCTGTAAGGTAAACGTACCAATGACCGGACACGTCCCAGTGGCCGGGCATTGGTACGTTTACCTTAACTCGCGGGTAATTAATTAATGACGCCTTTTCGTCAAACCAGCGCCAATGTCGCAAAAACGCATTTCAGTCCGGTGAAAAAAAATAAATAGCAAATCGTTTGCAGCGATATAAATAAAAAATATAAATTCAACGGGCGTTGTTATTCAATTCCGCAGCTCCGCGGCTTAAGCTGATTAGCGGTTTTTGCATTTCGCGCGTTACGAGTTATAGCGAAACGCTCGCGGGCAATTAATTAATTAATTAATTAATTAATTCAACACGCTGCCCCGCCTCCTAACAATCTTTCTCGTTGTACGAGGCAGAGTGGCGAAGCATTAGCGAGCTTCGCTGCTAAATTGTACATTAAACTTTTTATGCATCTTTTTTTTTTTAACTATGGACGTGTACACACGAGCAGAGCTTCGTTCCCTCGGAAAGCCCCGCAAAGTGAACGAACGGTTTGTTTCATTGCGCCATTTCAACTCTCTCGCGTATTCTTTATATTCTTTGTATGAGTTTCTTTCTGTCTTTTTTTTATTTCTCTCGGGAATTCTTTATTCCCCGCCGGGCAGCCTCCGGGCTAGACTCGTGACGATATCTCGGTCGGCGTAACTATACGTTTGCACGTTGTGTACGTCGCACGTGCTTACGTACGGCCGAGACTCGTGAGCCGCCCGTCTATTCCGTCTCTTCTCCGCTCGCCACTCGCCGTCCGGTGCTTTAGCACTCTCTCGGTACAAATTCTGACGTAAAACCGCGAGTCGACGCCAGCTCCGTGGCACGGTTCTCTTTATCTAAATATAGATAGATGAGGAGCCGTACAGCATAAAATAAGAGCTCGTAGAACCGTCGGAGCGCAACAGATTCGCTAGAAACCTTTTTTTACGTGGGCCACGCAGGAAATGGGCGATGCATCGTTGGAATATTATTTTTCGATCTCTCCCCAAGCCCCTTAAGGATCTCGGGGAAGAAAGCCCCGAGTCGCTAAAATTAAATTTTTGGGGATTAAAAAAAATGCAATGTTAACTTATACGATAGAACCAACTTTTCTTTTCGCCATAAATGGCGAGGTAAATTTGATGTACCGTATTGGAAGTTCTTGTGCAAAGAACGATACATTAAATTTACTGTACAATTGTGATGAAAGTTCAATACACTTTTACAGTGAAATTAAATTAAATCATTAAAAGTCGGGTATTTGTGAGTTTTAAAAAAATATACCGACTTTAATCTTTCGTCACAAGTGTGCATGAAATTTAATATGCCAGTTTATGCATGAAAACTTCCGGCACCAATGCATAAAATGTCACAGGAATTTTAATTTTAATTATGGATTTTATTTTTATTAAATTCTTCAATAATCGTCCGACGAGTGTGAAAAATGTGCTTCTTTTTGTCCATTTTTTCATAGATTTTATTTCATCGATGAATGAAAAATGTATTTTTGACGCTCGGCGAGAAACTATATACATTTTATCACGGAGGTGGGTTTTTTTTTGTTTTGTGTATTGGGAAACCGAGCTCAGCTTCTGGTTGCCGGATATTTGTCACGCTCCAGAATTCATATTGGTATTTCACGCGCTTGGACGATTGCGTCCGCCCCGGCTGGGGACAACGACGCGAAACGTGAGCCATCGGCAGATGTGCCTGTTTCACTGTTTTGCGTCTCGTAAACGAGCCGAGAGTTCACCGATCTAACTCGTGCACCACTTGACACAAACAACTTGACGACAAATGGCAAACTATATATGTAAAAAAAAAGTTAATCTATAATCGTTTCAACGATTTTGGAATTGTCCTCAGTTATAAATATAATAATCCAGAGTGAGAATAATAATAATAGTCCAGACTTATAAATATAATAATTCTTGTATGCAAAAAAGATCGTCACGCGTCGCGTCCTTCAGCGATATTACACACGCGTGCATAATATTTCCGCCTATGGCGAAAAGCAGCGTCGCAAATGCCGATGAATCATCGAGGGCAATGGAGCGAATCGAGTTATGTAAATTATACACGCGAGCTTCCCCTACTTACGGATTCATCATATTTTCGTTTTCCATCCCGCCATGAACAGAGGCGGTTCGAGTTTGCATCGTCGAAAAAAAATATCGCCTACACGCCGTAACTCGGCAAAGAGGAAAAACAAAATAATAATAGATTGTCCCCGTTCTTTATAATCACGTCGGTCCTCGCTTTCAGATTCTCTTCCTTTTGATCCACGTTCCAATTTTCATTTCCGTCGCGATTTTACCACCCTCTTTTCCTCGATTGAAATTCCCTCTGTGCGAACTCATTTTATATATATATATATACATTTATGCAGGAAGACCAAGAGCCGTCGGTAATTACGCGAGAGTTCTGACGGTATTGTTCGCCCGTCTCTCCCGTCCACCTTTGAATAATTACGAGAGAAAGAACAGAGGTATTTCAAGTCGTCTATAAAATGTGCCGGGGGTTTGGTTTAACGAAGAAGCCGATAGTCCGACATTATATTGTTGGCCGCGCCGCCTCATCCATGAACAATTCGTGTGACGCGTTTTCCTACGATAAACGCAATAACCGATGAGCCTAATAATAACCGCGAGAGGTGAATAATGCATTTCCTCGTGACGGAAGCTCCTCACACGCCGGATCCGTTATGACGCTTACGTGACGTACGCGGTTATGCGCTATTGTGCTCGTTTATACGGGAGGTGAAGAATTTAGCTAACGCTAAATTACGTCGGTCCGGTTGATCGAGGAGCGCCTCTGCGATCGGGTGCTTCTTTCCGCGTGACGTGGGAACTACGGAATCGCTGTAATTCAATGGCGCAATATACTTAATAGATTTTCTTCTTTCCTTCTTTATCCCTAAAGCCTACGAAGAACGGATCGGCAGAAAACGTCTCCATTCCTCGAATAACCTCATTGACTCATCGTTGCATCTAATTATGTTAATACAGTCAAGGAACGTTAACAAATACTAATTCCACCGCTGAGTCGCTTCCGAGAATAGTTTCGACGCTCGGACTCGGGTAAACACTAGGATTCCCTTTCGCGGTCCAAAGATCGCGAGGATAACTAAGTTTCTGTTTTACCGACCGCGGGAAGTTTACACGTTACGTGAACTCCGGCGAATCTTTGTTGTTTTCTCAAACTTCAGAGTTCTACATTTGGACCGATTTATTCAGTATAATTCGCAGAATGTCTCGTGTGGAAAAATGTATATTGGTTAAGAGGACTTAATGGTCTCGCTTGATGATTCAATCGTGCGAATTTTAGGTTAGAAATAGCTTGCGAACGACGATCTCCGGAAAAGTAATATTTTATCGTCGCACCGTCCTCTCGCCGTAACGGCGATACGTTCGAGTGACACACGCGAGTTGGATTCGTTAGCCGAAGCAGTGGAAGCACCTCGAAGACTCGTTCTGTCCCGACCGGCTGTTTCGTCGCACGTGAGCCTCGCACAGGTCTGCCGCCAACAGACGTCCCATTCTCTATATACCCCAGTTACTCGCCTATAACGTCTCAGCGGCTGTATCGCACGTTTATTTGCGTTCCCATTGTGATACGAGTTCGTTCTCCTTTGCGAGTACGAGCCAACGGCAGACAATTAATGGACCGTGTCCTACAACTGTCGAGGGATCGTTCGCGTCGGTAAATCAATCCTTCGGGGTTTAGAGTACTCGTGCACTCCCTCGAATCTACGTTGTACATATTCGTTATAGCTCGTAGCGATCGAATGCACGTTTAAGGTAGCAGTCACGTTGCAGCTGTGGGGACGCATGTGGCGCCGCGCAGGGCGGCCATGTGCGGCAGATACTTGCACTACTCACGGATTAGACCAAGTTCCTCTTTAAATTACCACAGCTCAAAAATTTAACGTCGAAACATTTTCAAATTTTTTTTAAGCATATTCGTGCTATATTCCTCTGTCGTGGTCTCCTTTATCGTGCAATTTTTTAAGATCGTTCAGACCGCGGAACCTGTAATGTGTCCCCTTTGTCAGTGTTCGCTATAGGATATGCAAGTATATTAATACAAACAAGTAAATAAATCCTTCGGAGTGTAGAGCACTCGCACACTCCCTCAAATCCATATTGTACATATTCATCATAGCTTCTAGCGGCAGTATATCAGGTGCACACATAAAAAGTCGACACGAAGACAACTGGACACGAAGACTGTACACCGTGAACGTGGGCACGCAAACATATGACCACGAATAGACTGTACACCGAGTCAACTGTACACCGAAGGCAGTGAACACATTACCAACTGAACACTCGACAGCTGCACACCAATGACCGCATACTTCATACTTATACCGACGATAGAGTATCATCGCGTTGCGAACTAGCGCCTCTTTTATATTGCCGCAATAAGGCATGAGCATTTGACTCCTGAAGTAGTCTGCGCTTGTGTTGAGTTGTCGTGTGGTCAGTTTTGGAGGTGTTCAGTTGGTAATGTGCCCACTGCCTCAGTGTCGATTTGACTTGGTGTACAGTTTACTCGTGGTCATCTGTTTGCGTGCCCACATTCACGGTGTACAGTCTTCGTGTCCAGTTGTCTTCGTGTCCACTTTTTATGTGTGCACCTGATATACTGCCCTTCTAGCTATCGAATGCACGATTAAGGTGAAGTGAAACGCGTCTCTGTCGCTCTCTGTCGCTCCATCGTAAGACCGATGGCGCTATGTCTCTCACACTCGTGGCTTCGCCACGTGACTTTCACTTCACCTTAAGGTAAAACCGTCACGCGGCAGCTGTGGGGACAGATGTGGCGCCGCGCAGAGCGGTTATGTGCGTCGGATACGTGTACTACGTACACATTAAACCACGCTCCTCTTTAAATTATGATATCTCAATAATTTAACCTCGAAACGTTTCCCAATTTTTTTTTTAGTATATTCGTGCTATATTCCTCTGTCATGGTCTCGTTTATTGTGCAATTCTTAAAGGTCGTTCAGACGGCGGAACTTAGAACGTATCCTTTGTCCGTGTTCACTTATAGGATATACAAGTCATGCTTTCAGTGGAAACATCTCGGCTCAAGGACGCTTAAATCTTACTTTGTTTACACAGACGTTTCGATAACATGTTGAATAATGGATACGCCAAGTTTGATCAAATTCTCGAGGAAGAAAAGAATTACTCTAACTTTGTTCACGCTTGCCGATCGTAGGCGTTTCAACAAATTACAGCACTCGCGGTATAGCGACGAAACGCGCATTAGAAGCGATAAGATTAGTCGTGTTTACCATAGTTTCCAGCGCATTAATTACCGACCTTTGACTTTGAAGTGGCGACACTGCATGCGCCGGTCTATAACCAACCGATGCATTTTTATCGTGTAACAGAAATAGACGACGCTTCCACTGATGTCTCATTCGGCAGTTTGTTCGGGTAAACAGTCGCGAACGATTTTTGCATAAGCGGAGAGAGGGTAAAAAAAGAACTCGCGACGGGCACGTGATTGGTCTTGTTTTTCTTCCTCGTTCGCAGCACGTTGTTTATGTCCATAGAATCGGGAGTTCCCGAGCTCTGAGTCTTGACCTCACGAAGCCCTTGTATAACTTCCACCCTCTCCCTCCCCATCGTCCCCAATGTTTCCCCGTCTATTTACGGAACACACAAATTAACGTAATGTCGCGAAATTGTCCAGAGAGTCTCTATAAACAATAAAATAAAAATTTATTTTTATTTAGTATTAAAATAACCATGGATTTTTTGGTTTATTTACGGGTGTGTTTTCTTTTTAACGTGTTGCAGGCTCTGCGTCAATCGAGCACAAGAACGGAAGTACCAAGAGCAACAAGACAAACAACAATGGGGCTGAAGTGAATAGAAACGAGGATAATCAGAACAGCTCGGTCGACGTCAAGTCCCAGGCGAAGAAGAAGTCCGGCGGACCAGGAAGCGGACCTCTCTTACAGCAGGCGTAAGTTTCCAATTAACAACGTTGTTGATGCTTCGCGTACATTGTGCTTCGCGGTATTCTCTCTACGGCCTCGGGGTTATTGTTTTTTTTTCTATTATTATTTATTCAACCTTAAAATTAATTGATTCTTTTTTTTCGCAGTGAGGTGTCATCCAGCCAGCTGGACTTTTTCAAGATGCTGGATGAAAAAATTGAAAATGTAAGTTTCGGTTAAAAAAGTAATAATCAAAGAAAAATTGTTCTCGAGGATTGCTCGATCGATTTGTGGGTTAGAAAAATTGTGCCTATTCTACGGATTCGTCGTTTGAATCGCGACGACGTTGTTTGCCGTCTTTGTTTTTGCGATCACAAAACCCGTAGTCGAGACTTTGTAAAGCGGATACAAACAATTGCGTAACGTTGCATATCAAAAATAGAAAATACCAGCTCGGAATAATAAATTTCGCAATACAAAGTATCCACAGAGAAGTCAACAAATCTCACCGATCTCTCCTTACCCAGCACGCGAAGAACATTTTTTCAATCAATTAAATTAATTAAATGATTTATAACTGTATTTTTTAAATTATTTATAATATATTTTTTAAATTATTTATAATATATTTTTTAAATTATTTATAATATATTTTTTAAATTATTTATAATATATTTTTTAAATTATTTATAATATATTTTTTAAATTATTTATAATATATTTTTTAAATTATTTATAATATATTTTTTAAATTATTTATAATATATTTTTTTAATTATATTTTTTTTTATTAATAATTCCAGGGACCGGATTACGACGAGAGTTTGGACGCGACAATGAAGGCGGAGAGGATATCCGATTTGATGCGTCGTTGGGAGCTGGCGAGCATGAGTTGGTCGAGCGTCGCCGATCTGAACAATTCGACGAGTTTCCTCGGCCCATCGTCGGGTCTGGCCAGTTCGCGTCAGAGTCTGAGCGCGAAGGATCGCGAGGGTATGAGGAACATAATCGGCGGACGTCCCGAGAGCGCTCCGGTATTCGTGAGAAACGCGAATCGGGTCGACGGTCTTCAGGAGGTGCACTGTCCGTCGCCGAGCATGCCGAGGCACGTCCTGGAGTCGATAACGCAGAGTCCTACGCAGAGTTTGAAGAACACCGGAGCGGTGGCCTGCACGGAATCCCCGCCGAGTCTCCGTTATCAGGACTACAACGCCAAGGAGTACAACGCGAACGGCCCGGCGAGCGTTGGCGGGGGCGGCGGAGGTGGAGGCGGAAGGATAAACCGCTCTCACTACCAGTCCCAGAGCGGCCCGGTCAACGGCGAATACGTGACGCAGCAGGCGCTCTATCGCGAACAGTACCTGCAGCAGACCGGCATAATAGCCGTGCAGCCGCAGTACGTCGGCACTGGCTCGCCGGTCGTCGGCAACGTGCTCAGGAACAACCCGTACGTACAACAGTTCCAACTGGCGACGAGTCCCCAGCACTTCGGCGCCCCGAGAAAGCGCGGCTTCAACGCCGCCCAAATGACGTGACCCGGACCCGGCTGGACCACGAGATAAGACTGAACTCTGCGAAGTCGAGAGGAGATCGCATCGGGTCGCTTCGGGGTACGGAGAGAGAGACTGAAGCGAAACCCGGAAATAAATGCAAAAAAGTAAGTGAGGCATCGAGGAGGAGGATTATCGAAGATGGAGGACAGTTACCACGGATGGGATCTTCGTCGACGCAATCGCAAGACAAAAACAACAAAAACAATAACAGCAACATAATGAAACAACAAACGGACGCAACTTTATTCTGCATTCGCGGATTCGTACACGGGCGTCCGTTTCCTCAACGACGACTCGGGGCACTGGATTGAGCGGATGGCGACTCGAATACTTCAGCCGGAGCCGATTTTTATTTTCGCATTCTTCCTTGAATCTCTTTACAGCGCGACGGTCGAATAGATGGGCTCTGTAAAATTTTCGCGGTGCGACGTTTACTTCGGAGAGGCGACGTAGCCGGGGACTCGTCTCGACGTTGGCCTAAGCTGATTCCGAGCACTCGAAACACATCCGACTTGTCCCAGCGCCACGCGTCACGGAGAACAATCGAACTACGGCGGAGCGACGTGACTCTAGACTTACGAATTCTTCGTTTTTAAGTGCCAAAAAGGAAGAAAAAAATAATAATTGTACCGAGTCGACTTTGCCATCGGTCGAGAATTATTGTCTGATTCTTTTTGTCAAGCTGCTTAACGACAAGCAAATAAACGATGATAACGTTGTCGACGCGACGCCGTTTCGATGTTTCGTATGTAAAAATGGAGTATAAGAAAAAAGAGAGAAAATAATAACAATGAAAGGTGCGCAGCACGCGAGTCTGACGTTAGAATTTTGTATAAATGTATTAGCGGCGATTGAACGGGGCAGACATCGATATACATATATAAATAGTATATATATATATATACACACACTATAAATACATGTTTATGTGTAAGTCAAAAGAGGAAAATCCGATTTAGAAATCCGCTAACTATATGGCCGTGTATAGATGAAGTTTTCGTTGTATCTACTCGTGAAATACTCGGTTATACATACACACTTCTCAAACATTGACGTGATGACTGTACTATATTTATATGTTCACAATGTTTAAAGAAAAAAAGAAAAGAAATAACTAATCAAAATATCAAAAAGAAGAAAAATGCTATCGATATAATAGTTGATGATTGAGAGAGTTTTATATTTCATGTTAACGATTTGTCGCTATTATATTATACGCATTGTGGAAGGAAAACAGAGCAAAGAGATTAAAAGAAAGGAAAAAAAAAGGAAGGGAAGATGCAAGAGAATGAAATAATCGTTTCCCTACGACCGCGCCTGCGTGCGCCCCGACTACCAAAACTTTAGTTCCTTAAAAACAAGAAAAAAAACATGTTTTTCGTTTTGATAAATAAAAAAGAATCGTAATTGCCCCCTGCAAATTC
The DNA here is from genome assembly GCA_917499995.1 of Ichneumon xanthorius. Classification (NCBI taxonomy): domain Eukaryota; kingdom Metazoa; phylum Arthropoda; class Insecta; order Hymenoptera; family Ichneumonidae; genus Ichneumon; species Ichneumon xanthorius. The sequence continues at coordinate 18,748,313 of OU824202.1, read as the reverse complement.
GTATTGTCTATATTCATTTGTATCGACGATGTGTAATAAGGCGTGTCTGGAGCCGTGCATGGAAAACAACCGAGAAATCGATCAACTAGCCCTATTGGGAATGACAGACGTACCGCCTAATCCGATTTGACACTTTGCTAACAAGATACCACGTTGGGCTGGACCGAAACCTTTACGATACGTTTGTAATCGCATTTACGACCTCACACAGACGTTGTTGCCCACTTGCGGCGTACTTGTGTCAACTTATCTCGTAATTCCGTGTCAGGGACTGCTTCGAATGCAACTGAATTTGCGCGAAGTGCACGGTAAGTTGTTATTCGACATTACGCAAAGTAGCGATGCGGAGCGAGCCGGTAACGAGTCCATTAATAAGCGGCATATCGAGGAAGTAAAAAAATAAACCGAAGAAAAAGTTAATGTTTCGATCCGCGGCAGTTTTACGGGACGCGGAGTATCGTTCTCTTTATTGTTGTGACTAACGAGTATACAAAATAAAAATGAGCAAACAGGTGCATAATAATCTCCACGTGGGAATGGAAATTGCATCAGTGCTGACATCTGGCGGTTCCCGAGAGCAAAATGGCCGCTTCTGTCAGATACAAGTCGGAGTGACAGAAGTTGAGACCGAAATTAGGATCACGTTATTGGGATTCTTTGAAGTTAAGGACGCACCTGATACCGGTGAGACAATCAAAATTATTCACGCAAATTATCGTTGTTCAATGAAAAAACAAAAAAAAATCCCGTTTTTCGTCCCTCTGGGCGTGGCACAGCTTGATCTTAATTCTGACACTATCCTGTTGATGTTTCAGCTTTCACGGTATATACTGTCGAGTGCTCCCGACTTATAATTCTGATAATCACGGAATGCCTCACCAAACTAACTGGGCACAATTTCTATTAACACCGAATTTGTTTTTTTTGGGTTTTTTTCTTTTGCAATGATTACAAACGAACATTGATGAGAATACAGGTTATCTTTGATGCTTCGATACCTCACTGGCCTCTTTTATTTCTCCTACACAAACTCATTCCTTGCGTTCATGCATTCCTGTCCTTCCTTTTTGACTCCGTTAAGACCCGGAGCATTGAAAGTCTCCAAAGAAGAAAAGATCCGAAGCATGTTCGTGTCTGTGAAGTAAAATTCCTGGTGGCCAAGAAAAACAGGCATAAAATTCCTGCAAATGAGAAACTCCCTTTCTGCGCTCCTGTTTTCATGCTGTCTAGAGAAATCACCTTGCGGGATCTCAGCAATCTCAGTTTTGCTCTTCCTGTATGACATAGTTTTGCGTCCGAGAGCGGGAAAGGCAGACAAACAAATAAGCGGTGATTAAAATAATTGCAGCTTTTCAAAAGAATCGGCGCGGCACGACCTACCGGGAAGCCCAAGACGGATGATGCGAGAGCGGCGGGAGTAGAAATACTGGAAGCCATTCTCGAGTCGAGTATGGAGAAGAGGGGAAGCGCGGAGCTTTTGGGAGTCGAGAACAATTCAAAAAATGCCAGCTCGGATTCGCTCAATTCGGACAGCAAGAGCAGTTCGCTCAATTCGAAGATGGGACAGGAATCGGTAATGTCGCTTGTTGATTGTTATTCCAATCGCCAGATTTTCACCCAATGAGGATACTAACAATGATTTAATCATTAAAATATTTAAATATATATGTAATCATTTTCTTCCCTAATGTGCTAATCGCGGACATTGCTGCAGGAGAGTTGGGAGAAAGCGTCGCATTCTAAGAGCTTTTCGACGAGCTCTACTTCGACAGATAACAATATCGTGTCGGCTCTAGAAGCGAAAAAAGAGATCGACGGAAAAGTGAGTCCGCCTGTTTAACGGCGAGCGAAGACCGTAGAGCACGTTAGAATTTGTTTTTCTCTTTTTTTTTTAGATCTTCGATTATCGATCACTTACCACTAGGCACGTTTCGCAGATGAAACGGTTATTTCCACCGATAGCACAGTTTTTACCCGCATACATACAAAATTCCGCAATCGAATACTTTGTATCGCTTGCCGAACGATATCGATGTATTTTTTTTCCGCCATTTTGTTTGTCCCGCAAGTGCAATTTTTCAAGTTCAAATTTTCGTTACGTTTCGTTTTCTTTCCATTAGACGATTTTTGAATATTTCACAGTTACGAACGTTCCTTTTATCTCTTCTTCAAACAACTGTACCGTTCATACGCCTGAAACTTTATTCGCGACGTGTGTGAATCAATAATGAACGAAATTGAATTTCTCGAACAGAATTTATCGGGAGGCGACACGGGACCGCCGTTGCTGAACGGCGAAAGAAAGCAAGGAGTAGCGCGGGAAGTGACTTACCTCTGTCCTTACTCCGGACCGGCTCGTGGAGTTCTCAGCGTGACGAACTACAAGCTCCACTTTCGCAGCATCGATAGGGAAACGCCTCACGTCGTCGAGGTGCCGCTTGGGGTCGTCAGTCGAATCGAGAAGGTCGGCGGTGCGTCGAGCCGGGGCGAAAATTCGTACGGGATCGAAGTCTTCTGCAAGGACATGAGGAATCTTCGATTCGCTCACAAACAGGAGAAACACTCGCGACGCGATGTCTTCGAGAAACTACAGCAGTATTCGTTTCCACTGTCGCACAAACTTCCGTTGTTCGCATTCGAGTACTCGGAGAACTTTCCGGAGAACGGTTGGAACGTGTACGAACCGATAGCCGAACTGAAGCGAATGGTGAGCCAACATCCAATATGGCGGGCGTTAGCGTAACGGTCGTTCGAACCGGTTCAAACCGGAAGTGGCGCTCAGTATCGATCTATCGACTGAATTTTTTGTTGTTTTTACAGGGTGTAAACAACGACATGTGGAAAATATCGAAGATGAACGACACATACAGTCTCTGCGACAGTTATCCGGCAATATGGGCCGTTCCCGCAGCCGCGACCGACGAGGATCTCCAGGCTTCGGCGGCCTTTCGTAGCCGCGGCCGACTTCCGGTTCTCTCGTGGATTCATCCGGAGAGCCAAGCGACGATAACGCGTTGCGCACAACCTCTCGTCGGTGTCAGCGGCAAACGAAGCCGCGAAGACGAGCGATACGTGCAATTGATAATGGACGCTAACGCACAGAGTCACAAGCTCTTTATAATGGACGCCCGACCGATGACCAACGCAGTTGCCAATAAGGCTAAGGGCGGGGGTTACGAGAGCGAAGATTCCTATCAAAATGCCGAAGTAGTTTTCCTCGATATTCACAATATTCACGTTATGCGGGAGAGTTTGAGAAAGCTCAAAGGTAAAAGCTGCGAATTTATAACAAAATAAGAACCTGTTGATTAGGCTTTCGTGATAAGTAATAATAATAATTACGATTGCAGAGCTATGTTTCCCGACGATCGACGAAGCTCGATGGTTATCGGGCATCGAATCTACGGTTTGGCTCAAACACATCAAGTGCATACTCGCCGGTGCTGTTAGAATAGTTGACAAAGTCGAGAATCACAAAACTTCTGTACTAGTACACTGTTCCGATGGTTGGGACCGAACTGCACAGGTAAACTATGCTATCTCCGATACTCTCGGCAACGCGGCAGCAATTACTAAATTGCTGGCTCGACTAATAAATTAATCGAATTTATTACTACAGCTCACAGCACTGGCGATGTTGATGCTCGATCCCTACTACAGAACTATCAAAGGTTTTCAAGTTCTGATAGAGAAAGAGTGGCTGAGTTTCGGTCACAAGTTTCAACAGGTACGAACCTGGAAGTGGAGTATTTACGCTGCGGTCTCGCGCATGCGCATTTCGAAGCGGCGAAAACTATGATCTGCCAAGTGAACGATATGTTAATTATTATTTTTTTTTTTGCAGAGGATCGGCCACGGAGACGAGCATCACAGTGATGCAGATCGATCGCCGGTCTTCCTCCAGTTCATCGATTGCGTGTGGCAGATAAGCCAACAATTCCCAAACGACTTTCAATTCAACGAACACTTTCTCATCAAGATACTCGATCACCTTTATTCCTGTAGATTCGGCACGTTTCTATTCAGCAGGTGAGCTACTCCGTCGAACATTCTGTCGGTTCGCGTGAAACTTTTGCAGTTCGAAAGACTCAAGGATTTTAATTCGCAGTGAACGCGAACGGGTTCAGGAACAGGTGAAGCAACGGACAGTCTCCTTGTGGTCTTACACGAACAGCCAATTGTCCCTCTACCAAAATCCACTCTACAGAGCGGGCCCGCACTATCAACTCGTACTCATACCGATCGCGAGTATGAGGCACATAAAGCCATGGAAAAGTTTGTACTGCCGATGGAATCCTAGTATGCGACAGCAGGTAGACAAAAATTTCCATATCCATTCTTACGAAGCTGTAGAATTTTTTTTGTCGTTATCGAATACACATCGATGATGATATTTTTTTGTCACAGGATCCTGTTTATCAACGTACGAGGGAACTTCTAGTCTCGAAGGAGCAGCTCGAGAAGCTAATGGACGAGGGCAAACGGGAGCAAGCGTCACGAGCCAACAGGTCACTGACCTCGCCCGCGCCACCAAGGATACATTCCCCGATTCACTCATAGCCCCGCTGACTTCCGGTCGAGAAGCCTTTCGATTCGTCGTCGCCCTCGATCCCTCGGCCTATCGCTAGTTATGTAAATGATGAAAATTCACGCTTACCCGATCTCACGTGAAAAAAAAAACAACAACACTCCTTTTCCACGGGAGAATCTCTAACATACGTCCTCTCTTTCTTATTCTTCTTTTATCGACTGAACTTAGCTTCCACCGTGTACAAAGATCCCGTTAATAAAAACGATTTGTAATTCGTGCACTCGATTACGGTATACCATAAAATCTGTCCCTGCGCTTGCCGTTAATCCCACATTGCACGGAAATATTTGTGAATTGTTTTTAAAACGTTTTGGACAACATTTTTTGTCCGTTAATAAATCTTACATTGAAATGTTTCAGAAATATTTCGCATGTGTTGAAAGATTAAGTGTATTTGCGAAATATTAAAGAAACGTTTCGTTAAAATATTTTGATAGAATATTTCTCAAAATATGATATGCATATATTTCAGAAATATTTCCTAAGATTTGAAAGTTCGAAGATATTTCTAAAATGATTTCAAAATATTTCGTGCTATATGGGATGCTATTAAGATTATCCTAATATCGACAATTCATTATTCAATATCTCTGTATTATGTTCTATCGATCGATTGAAAAATAATGCTGCGTGCGGGATTTGGCGAATAGCTTAAAGGCAAGGATATACGGTGTTTCCATCATAAGGGAATAGACGTAGCTGAACAAATACGTCGAAACTAAGATTCCAAGGGCCATCGTCACGATCGACAAAACGTCGAGGTGCATCGAACTCTCACTGTGCAGATAAACGGATCGTATGATAAATGGGTTGAGCAAGTAAGCGCAATAACTCAATCTGCTTAGTGGCGTCCATCCTCTGAACGTCAGGATCGTGTTGATGATGCCTGAAACATAAGGAGCGGTAAACGTCGTTTCGTATATGGCGATTCAATTATGACCCTGAAGATATCTGCTTGAGATCAAATTCCATCAAGTTAACAATTTTTTTATTTTTGCCAAATATGAAATTTGATGTCATTCAGATATCTTCAGGGGCATATTCAATTTCAATGTGACCATAGAAGCTTACCGCCGTGATCCGTGCAACAGGCGACTAACAACCAACAGAGACCAACTCCCCAGACCGTACCGCCCAGAGCTACGTAAAATGCTGCAGTAAACGCGGACATCTGCCTCTCCCAGATACCGAAGAGGACGGCTAGGTTGCAAGTAATTCCGAGCAGCCAAAGAGCAACGACGGTTCTCTGAAAAATGTAAATATTTCTTAGATTTGTTTTATCGCGATGCAATTACGCGATTTACCTTGTGGATCGTCAACTTGTTGTTCAGCCTGACGACGACGTAAGCCGCGACTATACCAACGATGTAGGGACCGACTCTCATCCATGGAAGATCGTACAGTATACTGATCTTATTAATCTGGTGGTCTATACTGAAAACAAATTATAATAAATAAATTTATCGACCAGTTAATTGCTGTTTGAACGATAACTAATTTTTTTTTTAATCTTTCATTTGTAATAATACTAATTGAAATATTTGTTCAATATTTCTAGTTGTATATAGCGGAGACTTACGTTGGCACGTATGCGTTGAGGCAGGCCGTGAAATAGCTGAGGACCGTTGAACCGAAGAGGATGAAGACGAGGATCGTCAGTGCGGTGTAGAAATATCTGAAATGGATAATGAACGGATGATTTTTAGCGGTTCAGATTTAATGTGATTTTAAATTTTTCAAATTTGAAGATGTTTTTGAATAACGAACTCACATAGAAGATAGCATGACTAGAAAAGTTCCGATAACGTAGAATTGCATGTCGCTTGAAAGGTACCAGCTCCAGGATAAGCACTGCAAATAAAAGCTGAGCGGTCAAGACAATGAAGGAATAAACTCTTCCGCGCCCGGTCGATAATAAAAACTGTAATCCTTTTTTTTTAAGGGTGCTAAAATTTGACGCGTGAAAGAAAATTATCAGCGGTCTGTAAACTGCTAGACGGAGACGCTGATTATTTCCGGTCATCCTAAAAAGTCGAAGAACCTGTAAAAAAGTGGATTACAGTTTTTGTTACCGACTGGGCGTGGAAGGGTTTGCTGGTTCATTACGACGACCGCTCGGCTAAACATTGGCTATTAATTTATTCGATATTAAAAACAAAAATTTTGTACCATCTCTTCGCGTCCGAAGAAATTGTTTACGTAGAGCACATTTCTCCACCAGTATTTGGCGCAAGTTTCGTGCGGTCTCTCACTCATGTAGAATACAGAAGTTTCACTGTACCAGGCCGAATGTATTTCGACTATACCGATCGCCATAATGTAAGCCGGTGTCAGTCTGCAGCATTCAACTTAATTATAAAAGTAAACTATTGCAGTTTGATTGAAAAAGACATTTTTTTAATATTCGCTTTTTATCATTTTTTCAATGTTAATGGATAAGTCGAAGAATCTTCCCCGCGCGATTTTAATCTCTCCATCTCACCTTATGTATCTTTTCGCTATAGCGCCGAAGAACTCGATTATTTTAGCCCTGCAGCTGACGGTCTCGTCGTCCGTTTTACTCATCAAGTTCGGCTTGAATTGGAGATAAGCCATGAGGAAGCCACCGAGGAAGAAGAAAGTATCGACCGCGAGGGTTGCATTGCTTAGTAACAGTGGGCCAAATTCTTCGGACAGCCTCGACAACCATGGCTTGTTATCTGCACGATAGATTAATGTTTATTAAGGCACTAGCATAAGAATTTACTCCAAAAAAACAGATCGTGTTTCAACTTTTTTTTTAAGGCGGGTATTTATTATATTGATAGAAGAACAAGGTTGGGTTTTACACACAGTTCGTACAAGGTGTTACGAAGTTTGAGTTTTTATTTATTGAAAAATATCAATTGACAACGGACTTATTAACAATTAACAACGAACATTGTATCCCAAAATCTATTCGTCCGATTGAGTTGAAATTTGGATATATCCTTTATTATACATTTTCTGTCTAATGACCAGATGATTAAAAAAATGTTCATTCATTTGTTCGGGGAAACAAATGACCTTAATCGTTAGTTCATTAGATAGAAAATGTTATAATCAAGGATCTGTCCAATTTTCAAGTCGATCGAACGAATAGATTTTAAAATACGATGTCGGTTGTTATTTGTTAATAAGTCGGTTGTTAAGTGATATTTTCAATTAAAAAAAACTCGAACTTCACAACACATTGTACTAACTGTGTAAAAAAACCCGATCTTGTCGATCTAATCGATCTGTTTTTTTAGACCAAATCCTTATGCTAGTGCCTTCAATTCTTCATTAAATTATTAAATATCATCAAGTGTGACGCTATCGATATCGCTAATCGCGACCTTCTGCCCGGAGTGTTAGAAGCACCACACAAAAACCAAAGTCGCGGAAGAAATTCGTATATCAACACAGACATTTCCACTGCGTATAAATTTTTTCCACTTCACCTCGAGTCTTCTTGCAGCTGTCGTTAATTCAACCATTACAACGAAGACAATAGCACGCTGCGGATGCTTAATCAAACTATGAGGTAACAGGATCAAAGTCTCACCCATAAAATCCGGCATGTACAATACCGTATGGACCACAACGATCCAAACCATTACGAGAAATCTCAATCCATTGATCGGCCCAATTGCGTCGGGTGCCAATTTTGTGCCAAATATAATCTTCGTGTTCGTATAGATGGAGAAACACTTCAGTGTTTCGCCCAACAAACTGGGACGCTTGATCTTTGCGGGTACCACAGATTCCGGAATGTCCGCATCTATTTTATTTATCACATTACGATAAATTACATGAACATCGTGAGGAATTTTTTTTTACCTATAAACATGAAATAAAATTACCGTTAATAGTATCGATCTCGTGCGTGTCGCGAATCGCTCTTTTGACACGGAGATATTTCTGATAGACGAGAACGTCGTAAGCCGTTGCCGCTGTCATTAAGATCAGCGTAATCACGAGAACAGATCCAAAAAAAATCATCCTTTCGTTTAGGAAGACGTGATCGTTCTGCAAATTGGCGACGTTCAGTAGCTTAAAATCCGCCGCGTACAGTTTACTGATCATCATGGTTCGGTTCTGAAACGTCTTTCTCAGGACCGAGCTTAGCTGATCGGCAGTGCAAGAGGCGGGAAGGCAAAGTCCCAGCGTCACCACGTCCTGCGAACGAGAATGGCAGTGACAATAATTTTTTTTTGTTGTTAATTTTTTAATGTAACCTCGACGAGGCGAATTATCATAAGAATGCATTTCGATTGCTCGCCTCGTTCGGAAGCGCGATGTGATACTGCAGCATGCTGTTGTGTCGAAAGTTCGCCACGAAGTAGTTGAGACTGTACGGCGAATGTTCGTCGTCGATTTTTCGAAATTTCGACGCGTTCCACAGTAATTCTGTATTAATTTGCAAAGAATTCTTGTTGACGGTGTCGAAGCACTGGGCGCGGCTACCGAGCCAGTAATTGTTGCCGTACAAGAATCCCGGCCTCGGTTCTCCGCTCGAGTCGAGCACTGCAGCGTTTCCGGCCATCCGGATTAAAGAAAAAGTTAAGTTTTTTTTTTTGAAAATTGAACAATCCGCTTAATTTTTAATTTATCTCTTACGTTACTATCCGACAGCTCGTTCCTTCAGTGAGAAAAAGGATGCTATTTCCTACTGTAACGAATAGTTCCCAGGGGGGACGTCTATGTAGATAGTTAGTGATAGTATAGGGTAAAAGTGGGGAATATGGCCCGGTCCATATATCATTGATTGACGTATTAAACGAGGTGGGCCATATTCACCACTTTTACCCTATACTCAATTGATTAAACTAGAATTATAGTTACAACTATAATTTTTGGTCATTGTTGTAACTGTAAAATGTAGACGTCCCCGCTGGGAACTATTTACTATGTAAGTTTTTCTCAGTGTTCGTACAAAAATGAACTGGAAGTTGTTACTGACCTCTGAGAGCCCACAATTTCCGGACATCAACAGCATCCCTGAAGACACCGAGTTGTCTGCTGCAGGTGCTCGTGTTCAGGATCGTTTCGGCATTCAGAGCTACCGCGTAAGCCGGTAAAGTCCGCCGCGCGGTGTCGATCGAGCTCTCTCCGGATGTGGAACGTACGATCGACGAAAGGACGAAAAGAAAAAACAGGAAAGCTGTCGCTTCCTTCCTTTCTGCCGTTCTCCAATAATCGATCATCGTCGCACTTTTATTTGTCCCAATAAATATCGATAGTAAAACAAGCGTCAATGGTGCACAATGGTTAACTAAATCCCATATTCTTTATCGACGATTGACTAATTATTGAAGCGAGTCGAATAAAAGATCGCAATTTTTTTTGACTACTATCGGTGGATTATAGGTGAAGACGTTTTATCGGCCGACCGGTCGAGTCTGAGGTGCAGCGAGAGGATGGCGAGTCATCGGTGTCGATTCGAACTCCAGGCTCTTTGGGCCGAAGTGGCGAGAAGTATATATACTAGGCATCTCTCACCCCACCGAGGTCTGCTGTATGACAAAGCGTTCGGCTAACCTGCTGAACGTCGTCAGCAGGCAAAGTATCAAAGACGCGCTGAATAGCATTCACGACCAATCGCGATCGCCGGATAACATATCCTTAAGGAACCGAATTTTACTTCCGATTCGAATATCAAATTCCACGCCTGTGTGTACTATATGGGATTTCGGATTTTCGAAATCCACTTCTATACGCTATGAAAGCCGAAATCTCGAGAATATAGCGTATGGGAGTGATTTTCAATATGTAACCATAGAAAAGCCATTTGATTTAACTTTGTGATTATAGTTCCTTCAACTATGCTATATTAATGCTGGTTCAACCCCAAAACATCCTCCGCTGTATTACTACACGATTCACAATGAAAGTTTGTTGTAAATACGATGGTCTTTATTGTTCCGAGTGTATAAATATCTATAATTATCAGAGAATTCATTCACACAAGATGTCGTGTCATCGCGCACGGGACTTCGTCAACAATCTCATAATGAGTACATACGGGGTTTCCATCATCAAGGAAAACGCGTAGCTGCAGCAGTAAGTAACGACGAAGTTTCCGAGGAATATCGCCCCGGTGTGCAAAAAGTCCATGTGCATCGATGACTCGCTGTGCAGATAAACGGAACTTATGAGGAACGGATTGAGCAGGTAAGCGCAGTAAGTCAATCTGCTAAGTGGAATCCACACTCTGAACGTGAGGATCGTGTTTATGATTCCTGTAACATAAAGGGTCGATGAGCGTCGAATCATAGCACGATTCAATTGCAATCGGTTATTGGCCACGAATTTACCGCCGTGTTTGGTGCAACAGGCGATCAATAGCCAAGCAAGACCAACTCCCCAGACGGTTCGGCTCAGAGCTACGTAAAACGCGGAAGAAATCACGGATATGTGCCTCTCCCAGATACCGAAGAGAACGAACAGGTTGCAGGCACTTCCGAGCAACCAAAGAGGAACGACGTGTCTCTGTAAAAATGATAATGTCAGAGACGTGCTCGTTTCATCGCGATGAGTCGGGAACATTCAGCGATTTACCCTTCGGAGTGTCAATGTGTTATTCAGCCGGACGAGAATGTAAGCCGTGACGATACCGACTATGTAGGGACCGATTCTCGTCCATGGAGGGTCGTACAGTAGATCGAGCATGTTGAGCTGCTGATCCATCCTGAACAATGAAAGTTATAAAAGTTAAAAATTTGTTAATTAACAAGATAATTGGATATGTGGCTGTGATTCATCAATTTTTGTTTTTTCCGAACTTTTTTTTTCACTTACGTTGGCACGTATCCATAAATGTAGGACACGTAGCCGGTGAGCAGACTCGAACTGACGAGGATGAAACCGAGGATCGTCAGGGCGGCGTAGAAATATCTGAAACAGATAATGAATCGTGGATTTTTACGGGCGGTTGAGCATGTCGGTGAGATTAATTAATAGCAGAGTTTATGTAGTTTCCATTTCTTCCATTGGAGGATTCGTGGTACCGATTGACTCACACAGATGACAATATCAATATGAAAGTTCCGATGACGAAGAACTGCATGTCATTCGAGAGGTACCAGCTCCAGGACAAGCACTGTAATAATATCACAATTGTTTTAACAGTTCGGTCATGCATTGACAGTTAATTTATTCAGGAGGAAAAAAAATCGTACCATTTCTTCGCGTCCGAAGAAATTGTTTATGTAGAGCAAATTCCTCCACCAGTATTTGGCGCAAGCCTCCTGCGGTCTCTCGCCCATGTAGAACATCGAAGTTTCGCCGTACCAGGCTGCATTTATTTCGACTATACCGATCGCCATCATGTAAGCTGGTGTGAGTCTGCGAAATCCAATCGATCATCGAGTAAAGCAATTTTCTTTCGACGTACATCCACGAATTACGAAATACAGTTGCAGATTGAAGAATTCGATTTAAATGTCATTATCTTTTTTTAAGTTTTAACAAGTTCAATTCCAATTTGGTACATATGAATTCTCACTTAACTCTTTAAATTTTAAGGATTCATTAGAATCCTTAAAATTATCCTCAGAATGCTTAGAATCCTAGGATTCTAAACATTCTAGGCCTTCTAAGGTTGCTGAAAAAAATGAATTCTCATCAGCGCGATACTTGTCTGTATCAAAATCTTCGAAAAATCCGGATTATTTTATTAGGATGCATTAAGGATGCATTAGGATGGACTAAGCATGACTATTCGTTACATATCTCCAAAATGTTCAGAATTAAATTAAAGATTTTTTTTTTATGGCGTTTTTACTAACGTGTCAAGTATGGTAAACTGGACATTGGGTTAATTGATTACGATTATGTACTAGCAATTTTATTCGGGAGTAAAAAAGAAATTGCCCTCACTCGACCTTTCTGTCTCACCTGACAAATCTTTTCAGTATCGCTCCAAAAAACTCGATTACTTTCATCTTGCAATCGACGCTCTCCTCCTCCTTCGCGCTCTTCAGGTTCGACTTGAAGTAGAGGTAAGCCAACAGGAAGCCAGCGAGGAAGAAGAAGGTATCGACCGAGAGGGTCGAGTTGCTGATGACCTGCACTGCGAATCCTTCGGACATCCTCCAAGACCATGGCTTATTGTCTGCGCAACGAACAAATTCAAGATTTACAAAAGGACGCGAGATAATTTTTTTTTACCAACCCACCAATGAAATCGGCCATGTAGAATATCGTATGGATCAGGATGATCCACAACATCCCGAGAAATCTCAATCCATGAATAGGCCCGACCGAGTCAGCCGACAATTTCGTGCCAAATATTATCTTCGTGTTCGTGTAGACCGAGAAACATCTGATTACTTCACCGAGAAAACCGGGACGTACTATCTTCACTGGTACCCCGAGTTCCGGTATGTCCGACGTGATTTTCACACCTGTTGTTGTTTATTTTTATTTTTTTCCATAGAACAGTAAATCATCAACTTTGCGAGACAAAAATTACACCTAAGCGTTAAACAACATTACCGTTCGACGTATTGTTGTTCCAGTAGGTGTCGCGAATCGCCTTCTTCATTCGATCGTATTTCTGATAAACGAGAACGTCGTAAACCGTTCCCGCTATCATCAACAGAATCGTGATGGCTAGAATTATAATAACTGTTATCATTCTCGCGTTTATCATCCAGGTATGATCGTCCTTCAGATCCCTGACGTTCTCCAGCTTGAAATCCATGGCGTAGAGTTCACCGATGACGAGCGTTCGTTCCTGAAATATCGTTTCGAGGATCGAACTTAGCTGCTCGGTCGTGCAGGAGGCAGGGAGACAGAGTCCGAGAGTTACCAGATCCTGTGAACGGATGATGAAGATGTTATGTACAGTAATTTCTCTAACTAAAATTGACGTAGCGTTTTATCGTAAGAAGGTTTGCACGGGAAAAAAGTATATGCGAAATGTATCTAAAAAAATGTAACCAAGTTTTACGCGGAAAAATATATTCTTTGCATACATGATATAAGGTAAACGGCCCAGTTTGTGACCGGGGTAACTCTAGCATAGTCGGCTCCCCCCACCCTTTGATAGCCAATAGGTAGCGCGCATTCGGAGCTAAAAATTGGTTAGTTCAACAATTTGTTGGGTGATTTTATAAAAATATTTTTGAGTCATTAAAATATTTTGTTCGGCCAACTAAATATTTATTTGAACGTCCCTGTCCGAATTTTAATTGATTCAACTGTACGTTTTTATCAGTGTAGAAGTTTCATAAACTGGGCCTTTTACCTTACTTTTCATATACGCGAAAATGTTTTAAATATTTGCTCGAATATATCCATGACATATATCTCATAATATATGAATTTTATACAATCTTTCGTGAAAAAAATATTTAGTATACCAAAAATATATTTTCGCTTATGATTTTTTTTTTTTCATGGGTGTGCATTTCGTTGACTCGCCTCGTTCGGAAGTCTGACGTGATACTGGATCGTTCCGTTGTGCCGAAAGTGTGCCACGAAGTAGTTGAGCTTGTACGGTGGAAATTCGTCCTCGGGCTTTCTGAATTTCGAAGCATTTTTCACGGTATCGTGGTGAAGTAAAAAAGGATTCTTGTTTCCGGCGTCGAAGCACTGGGTTCGGCTACCGAGCCAGTAATTGTTGCCGAATACGAATCCCGCCTTCGGTTCCCCACTGGAGTCGAGCACTGCACAGTGTTTTGTTCGTCCGGATTGAAAAAGAAACAAAAACGAAAAGTTTGTTTAATATAGTCATCGTTAATTCCGGCAGACGTCCCGAGGGATTTCTCAAGAAGTGCGACGTTTACGACCCGTTTATGATGCGAGGCTTTCTTCGTCCTGCACAACTCGGGCTCGGTCGGTAACAAAAACTGTAATTAATTTTTTTTCCCGCTCGCTGACCATTTCCGTTTGAAGGCAAACTCTTACATAATGCGGATGCCAATTCAGGCCAACCTAAGAATTTCCTTTCGAACGTGAATGGTCAGCATAGTTGAAAAAATGTATTACAGTTTTTATTATCGACCTGGGTATTTTACATGCTGTTCACATTACGATTCTGTACATTGATCTTGCACATTAAGATTATGAACATTGCTTTTCGCACAAACCCCTTTTAATCTCTAATCGATACGTTCGTCTCTAATCTATACGTCGGTTTCTCCACAAATGCTGTCGTCCACGCTGTTTTTTCTTCTTATTTTTCTTTACATTTCTGATGTCCGCACGCTTTTTTTCATTACATTCCGATCGTGCGCATTTAGTTAACGCTCATTTCCCGCTCCACAATCCGTTTGTTTTGATAAAAATCAGTGTGCAGAATTGAAACGTGTATATGAGCATGTGTCTTGGAAATAGAGGGTGAACATATAAAAGTATAGAGAAACACATATATGTTGGATCGTCGCTGTTGTAAATCGAATTGTACTTTAATGAAGAGTTGCCATAGCCGAATTGGCGGCGAACTCAATTTTTTTTTCTCTGTCCATTACAAATAACCTTGCGTTTTTGTGCATGTTAACTCGAATGCTAAAAGTGAAGAATGGAAAAATAAGAAATCACGTTTCCGAGGTTAAAATGTTTTAACGACAGAGCTAACTTAAAAAATCGAAGTATGCGCTTGCTGTACTAAATTCCTCTCTTCTGTTTGGCGAACAGGTAGAAAGTCCAAGGTGCGCGAGGTACGCGACAGTTCGTCATTTAGTCAGCGCATTCGGTCGCATATTGTGTACGAAATTTGTCCAATAGCTAAGAACTAATGACCGGTGGTTGGGACTGGAACAGTAGAATTTCGCAAGCTCCGCGGGCGCTCGGCATTAGGAATAATCCACGTGCTGATTGTTTTTCCAACGTCATCGGGTTATAGTCGTGACGCAAGACAATATTGTTTCGCTGTCTCTCAACAGCCTGCGCCCGAGTTTATATACGTTTGGGAAAATAAATACTTGCGCTCTGTAGCTTCAGATTTTTTTTTCAATCATTGCAGCAACGTCGAAAGAATCAATGCCCGAAAATAATTTTTAATCATTGCAACAACTTCGGAAGAATCAATGCCTGAAAATTAAATTGATCGATTAATTAAATTGATCGGCACGCATGCGACTGTTTTTTTTACGTTATTACATCGAATAAATCGAAACGTTTTTTTCGTGTCCATGTAGACCAAACCTCTTCTCGATAACTACTAATTGCTCTTTCGCATATTGTATAAGACAAAGGTAAAATGCTCGGATTGTTAAGTCGATATGACACTAGTACCGCCCAACCCACCCAGGCCCAGTCGGTAATCAATTTTTCTAATAGTGCAAACCATCTATCATTGTATGCAGATTTGTCGTAGATGGTCAGAACCATGTGAAACAAAATTCAACATTAGAGTATTTGTCACCCACCGCGGTATTTCACATGCTTTTAAGCTCATCTCCAGCTTCGAACCGTTATTAGTCGTTAATTGTTGAAATATCGAATAATTTTACAATTGTATGAGAAAATAACACGAGAGGCCAAATGTACCAGTTTGGCCTCTCGTCGTCTGTTTCGAGAACTGCAACTGATTCACCCGAACATAAATAATATCTTGGCTATCTATTAATGAAAGAAAATATGTAAAAATATGAAACAACGAAGCGATGCTTTTATGGTGAACTCATTATTTTTTCCAGTCTATCATTCAATCATCACGAGTGCAATTTCGAGTGTAAATGTTTGCTTCCTGATAATTAAATTCGTAACAAACCGGAATGCGTAAAGTAGTCGTTCGATGACCGCATGGGCCGTATCCGAGCATCGGTATCGTTGTATTAAGTCATAGAGCGATCTGCATAGGAATGCAGATATAATAAATCATAATATACCACGATAAAAGTAAAACCGTAAACGATCGAACTGTGCAGTCGCCACTTTTCTCGGGGTGACGGAACTCGACTGCAATGACTGTCCGTAGAACGAGTTTCTTGTGTAACTAAACTCCTGATGCACGAGTTACCGCGACGCGAAAGTCGAATACCCGCGCTAAACCGTTCGTCTGCATGCATTCGATCGACGAAATTCTACGCGCTCTTTGACGACGGTCACCGCGCAGGATCCATGGATCATTCGTAAAAATTACACGCTGCAGGAACATCGACCGACTCGCAAAAATCCTCCGACGATCAACCGACTCGCAAAAATCCTCCGACGATCAATCGACTCGCAAAAATCCTCCGACGATCAAAACGAAAAATGACCCGACAAAACCAAAAATGAAATATCGTACTGACCTTTGAGGGCCCAAAGTTTCCGAATGTCAACGGCGTTCCTGAAGACGCCGAGGTCTCGGCTGCAGGAGCTCGAATTTAGGGTCGTCTCGGCGTTCAGGGCGATCGCGTATGCCGGCAACATCCGCCGCACGGTCTCCATCGGGCTCTCTCGGGACGCGGTGCTCACGATTGACGAAGCGATCAGAAGAAGAAACAACAGCGAGGCCGTCGTTTCCTTCTTCGTTGACAACCTCCGCCCACCGATCATCGTCGCACCTTTATATTCGTTCCCGTTAATAATAATAAAGCAAGTGCCAATGGTCCGCGATGGTTTAATGTTTTAATGTTTTAAGTCTTCGCGTGAGTCTTCGTGTAAGTCGAACGAGCGATTGCAATTTCTTCTTTTTTTTTTAGTTTATTATTGGTGAATTATAAGGAACGACGTCTTGTCAGCCGAACCGTCGAGTTCGAGGTCCGGCGAGAGAACTGCCGCAGTCTCCGGTGTGAATTCGAAACCCGGGATCTGCGGAGGAGAGTAGCGTGAAATACCTGCTCACGGCATTTCACCCCACCAGCATCAATGGGGGTATCGGAACAGCATTCGGATAAATCGGCGGGTCAACGTCGACGAGGCACAGTGATGTTTGTCTTACTCCACCGAAACGAAGACGACCGCTTCCTTCGGCGAAACATTGTTTTACATCTTCGGCACGAAACGATCGACTCGTTCGTGACACTCTGGCGATCCAAGAGATAGGCGGATCGCGAATGTCCGTGGATCGTTACTGCGCTGCTCGAATCGGCGGGCCGATCGTTATCGTATTATCAGGATGGGGCACGTGCGAGTTCTTATGATGACAATATATTTTTATCGCTTAATTTCGTACTACTCAAAATTCGATATCTGCTTTTTTGCTTCCTCGAGGAAGTTTTGTTTATTGTGAAGTTTTTGTTTTCGTTAACAACGGGTCTAGAATTATGGGTTCGTATTCGAGGGGAAAAAATTCGTGGGAATATTTGGGTGAGAATATTTTTTTGACCCATTCGTTCGACGCGAAAAAAATCAATGGTAAGGTTTACAAAGATTTTTCTTGCTTTTTTTCGCCACCCTGTAACGGAGGAGACAAACGCTTGCGAAACTCCATAAAAATATCCTATCTTATGTACTTTTTGTCCGGTAAAAAATTTTAATCAGTTTTGTGTTGAAAATAAAACTTCATCTATGAGGAACTTGAAAATTAACGAGGAATTTGCACGCGCGATGCTTCGTAAGCGCCCTCACCGAATAGAACTACTAGGGGTCCGGCAGTGACTATTGGAGGTTCTGCGGTTACTACTGGCATTGCAGTAGTTATTACACATGTAGTTACTACTTCTTAGTGGCTACTTTTCAAAAGTCAGTAGTTATTACTGAGGACGTAGTGGTTTCTGCATCAGTAATTACTATTTATAAGTAGTAGAACTACTAAAAACTACAAATAATACTCACCAGTGAACTACTGTAAACTGCGGGAATAACCCAGTAATTCCCACTGGATACTCGTACAGTGTCGCGTAATTAACTACTGGACACTCATAATAGTTTCACGTAGTTAACCTCTGGAAACTCATAATCGTTTCGCGTAGTTAACTATTGGAAATTTGTAGCAATTTCGGGTAGTTAACTATTCAAAATTCGTTCACAGATTTTTCTTCTCCGCTTATTTATGCTTGCAAAATTGCCGTTCGATAGTTCCATAAAGAGATCAACACACTATATAATACTAACGATCGTACGATAGTAAAAAAAAAAAAAATTGAAGCGGGAAAATATTATCTATAACGACCCGGGGGGTATTGACAAATTCTTCCTCACAGGATTTCTCTTGACTTATCCGTGCTCAACGTCGCACTTGCAGAACTGCAAGAAAGAGAAGTGCGTCATCTACAAGGTCAGAGTGATCGAGGCCTGCGGAGATGATTTTGAAACATTAATCGGGCGGGATGGAGAAGTCAAGGTAATATTTAGAGAGGTAATATTTAAAAGCAACCTATAGATTTTTTTTGTTTCATGTGCCCATTCGCAATTACCCAAGCCAAAGCCGACGTAGCTCAAACTTGCTTAAGAATGTTGTCAAATGGAAATTTTCACACTCACTGACTCGCGTATATTGTCTGGACAGCGCGGGACGTCTCCCGTAACCGATTACCAAGTAAATCTTCGCTGAAGTCAAACTAATTTTTGTTCGTGTAGGAAAGTACTCGAAGAATACATAAAGCCGAAAAAAATAAGCGTTCTTTTTTTTTGCGTAATACGTCTCGGGTTAACCGAAATCTTTGAGCCAAACCGCACATTTGGCATGTATGCATAAGAGAATCGAACCGCGCTATCTTCTCACTAATAAGTGTCCTGATGTGTCCTCTTACGCAATAGAGGTTTTCACTCTCCGAGCGAGTGACTCCGTTCTCCGGTTGCACGACCAGCAGCAACCACTGTACGCGATCGGATAGATTCTATGTCTTCCGTCTCGCAGTCGCAGATTCGTTATGTGATGGCCATTATGTATTTGTATTGTTCCAACAGTCAACCAATTTAAAACGTGCCAATCCCATCGGACCTTAGTGGCGGTTCAACCAATGTTAATAAAAATGTAAATTTGAATATACTGTGCTGCTTTCCTCTCATCGCAATCTTCAGAAATCTTCTACAAACAATTATATCTATGTTGCATGTGCAAAAAAAAAATTATAAAAGACCCGCACGCAAAGATGTTACGTGTACTGTTGAAGAATTTAAAAAAATGGCCACGTACTGCGAAGGGTAATTATATTGAGCTAGCGCGTAAAACGCTTCCCATCGTGAAAGCTGCAAAGACGCAGTATTACATATGTATATCCATATACATATATAAATCGATATCTCGTGTATACTTACAGGACCGGACGTTACGCCATTTCTCAGCTCCCTCGCACACTCTCAATGACTCGATACTGTTAACGCGAATCGACATTTGACAAGCAGAGAAAGCGTTCACGTCCGTTTTCCGGGTTTTCCCGGTTGAAAATGACGGAGACGCCATTTTGGTACCATTTGAACGATCCACGCGTATCCGCTCACGATCTGTTGGCCGAAGAAGCGGTGAAGATTTACTACCGATCGAGCTAGACAGTGACATTTAGGCGAAGGTCGAATCTAACGAAGACCGCGATTTCGATATCATCGTTAAATCGCGGTCTCGTCAACACGTAAATAAAAATTCTCCTTGTAGTTCGTCTGGCGTTCATTCTTAAGCAATATTCATAGGCACTTCATAGGTAGTTCATTCTGAAGCAATAGGCTTTGACGTAATCGCTTGCGTACGAGAAACAAACAAAAAAAGAAAGTCTCGAAATCAACAGGTATGATTGATTTCCTACGTGCGTGATAATGTGGACGTCCTTCCAACCTGAGTGAGATCACGGTCCGCTGGAAGATGGATAGGTAACGGTAGACAATAACTCGGCAGTGCATTTTTGACTTCATTGAGCTCTGTTCATGGGTCGTGAGCTTGATCGATTGTTACCTTGGACATTCAAAGAGTATCGGGTGTCTCCAGTATAGCGAGCTCCTTGATTACGATGATAGTGCTTTTTAATATCCGTACATAAAAAAAATTTGAGATTTTAATGTCGAAGTACTTAAAATAGAAATGCTATTATTAGCTGGCGTCCGGATGGATTTGCATAGTGTATAGCTCGGGAATGCCTTGAGATAGCGAGTTGAAATTTGGTGCACTGGTAGAGCGGTCCCACTGCAATTTTCGTGAAGGTTGAGTCCTGGTTCGAAATTTTACGGTATTTTGAATTTTTTGAAAATTCTCTGTCGTAGCTCTAATTTGCGTAAATTTTGAGCTATCGCCCTGAAACTGCACACAAATATACTATTTTTTATTTTGGTTTTGCGCAGTAATTCATCTCTCGAAGTGCCGTAGGTCGAGTAAAGAAACTTCTTGAACGTCGGAGATTACACCTTGCCAGTAGTGTACTAATATCTATCCCAAGCTTGAGTCCGTTTGTTCTTTCCGATCTCGTTATCATACGAGGAGCCGAAGGTATTTATACTGAAAAAATTAAACGTTATTAATAAAAAGTATCATACTCAAAGTATCATACTCGACTATACGTTGAACTCACCTGCCGAAATGCCGGTACTGTGTTTGTAAATAACGTGAAGCAGGGTCCTATTTTATCCACTCGGAAGGAGCAGTAAGCCGTATGGCGGAGTAACGTGTGCAATACAAGTTTTACTTTCGCTCACATTTTCACAAAAACGTCAAAGGCAAGGCCCTCAAAAATTGAATGTGTTGTTCTTAAGAGTGCGATCTTTCAATTGGTATGTTTTTGCCAAATATGACGAAATTTTTTTAATTTATTCTGTACAAACCAAAAGTAACTAACTTGGTCATAAGGCCAATGTTAAGAAGGTTGGAGCGCTTTACACTGGTCAAATGAGTGTTACATTCTTAAAGTCGTTTATACAAACTTTTACGCAAACATTTGGTTTACGCAAACGGAAAATGCTATCCAATATTTACATGGTGAATTCGTAGAGCATCTTTTAAGGAAGAGAATGAGCCGTAATACATCAAAATCGAGCAAAAAGTACGGATTATTCTTTGAAAAAACTGAACGAATATGTACCTTTTCGAAAATGAGCACGAACCAATTAATATTTTTGCAATTGCATTGCAATTAATGTTTCTCTTCGTTAAGGACATCTGATGTAATACAAATGACCATCCACTACAGTAGAACTTCGCTTATTCGATCTGCGATCATCCGAGTCCTCCGCGTTAACCGAGGTGTAGGTGTAGGCTTAGATAATCCCAGGTAAACAAGTGCCAGGAAACGGACGCAGTTGGAGCAATATTTGCGACATGTGCAGCGCACGTCGTAAATATTGCACCAACTGCATCCGTTTCGTAGCGTACGTCTATCTGGGATATGGAAAACTCGTATCAAACGGATAAAGCAGCAATACCTGTGCGCGGAAAAGTCTATAACTGCTACTTTGGAGTTATCCATGTTATTGGATATTTCCCTTATCCGACATACGCCCTTCTCACATTACCTCGGATAAACGGAGTTCTATTATATAATTAAATAGATGCGTAAAAGTTCGTATAAACGGCTTTAAAAATATAGCCTTCATTAGACTAGTGTGAAGCGCTCCGACCTCCTAAATCGCAGACAGTCCAGTCAAAATCTTACATAAAGGTTTTGAGGTTTCATAAAGACGCTACTAATAATCGTGCTGTCGTCATTTCGAAGAGCTGGCATCGCATCAACATAACGGAAGACCCCCTTAAATATAATTTACCTGCAGATAGGATTTTTTTTCGAGGTATGTTCATGGTAATTGAAACTCAAGACATATCTTCTGATTTTCAAGATGTTATTATCAGCACATGGAAGTTCGCATAATCTCTCTCACATATTTTCTGGTTTTCATTGTGTGTGTGTTTTGTTATTTTTTGTTTGTTTGTTTTCATTTCCCTCTTTCATTCAGATTAGACGAAGTTGTCAACAACGGTAAATAATATAAATCGAAGGTCCCGAACAGGGACGAGGCCATTCGTTCGCGAACATCTCACAGAAGTCTCGCGAGCAGACGTGCCGCGGGGCAAGGTTTCTAAAATAAAAAGTAATAAGTATAATACAATCGATAATACGGTAATAACGGGGGTAATTATTACAATATTGTAAATATCACAACATTAATATCTGTGTCTCAAGCCAAATTAACAAAAGACCGGGTTCTTTTTATCATGTTTATCTTTCTTCCCTTCCTTACGTTTGCTCTTATCAATCTTCGTTAATTGCCCGAAAGGGACGTCGCAGACCCGAGAAACCGAGAGTCAAGAACGTCCCGGTTCGTTCGTCCAGGATAATGTCCGCACTCCGTTTGACTTAGATAACCGCGCGTGTCTCTAGCGCGGTTAGGAAATACGCAAAAATGAAAATATCGTTTGTCGTACTTTCGTGTCTCGTCCGAGCCCGTCTCATCAACAATGTACAATCGTCGCAGCGTCGACGAGCTCGCTCGTTCTCCTCAGCATCGTTCGAGGTACGCGATAACGATGGCAGATAAATTCAAAAAGAAGATTAATTAATTCGCGTGACACGTTAGCGAAAAAGAAATTAATGAAGCCGGGGAGGCGTGTGTCTCTTATTCGGCAGCGACCCGAAGAGCCAAAAAAAAATAAACAATTACGAGCAACGGCAATCTAGTTGGTAAAAAAAGAATGTCGCGCAAAGTTTTTGTTTGTTTGTTAATATCGTATAATACCTATCGCAGTCAGTCGATGTGGTGTAAATAGAGTAAAGGAGAAATACGGAAAGACCTACAAAAAAAAGCGTCAGTGACAATGTGAAGAGTCGCTCGATAAAGCGTCGAATGAAGGGCGTAGCTTCGAACGTTTCGCAATAAAGTCGTCGCGCTAGCTTCGATGAGGAAAACATTTGGATAACAAGTTTTGGCAAGTGTAGTCTCAGTTGCAATCGCGGTTATTTAGAACTCTTGTGAGTGTCGAAACTAACAACAAAAATTCCTGATGCTTCGATAATCAATTCCATATGTATCCCGGTACACCGTCGCATTATGTATGCGCGTCGATACAATGATTATGGCAAACGAAAAATTAAAGTGGCACACGCAGCAGGCATATGTCGAAAGGTACTCTCGTATAAAAAAGAAAAATAAAATCAAAGTTCGTACGCGTGTAACGAGCGTATTCATACGACGTTTTAACGGGCGCATATCTGCAGTTTTCAATCTCGCGCAACGTTTCGCAACGTTGCTTCCACCCGCGACTCGAACACACACGTTCTATTTATTCTTTTTCGTGATGCGCACACAGTCTCACACGCTCACACACCGGTTTCGCGTTTACCTCGCAGCCGCACATCCGCATCGCGGCGAATGGTACTTCCTCGCTCGCGAGAGCTCATTCATCGACGACCATCCCCGAACCTCATTACATTATCGCTTTTGACGCCGCAGCATCGGCTTCAGCGGCATTCATTCACTCACTCTCGACAGACTCGCAAAAGATCTCGGACAATTTTACACTCGCATAAACACACCCTAGCCATAACATTACTTTTTTTCGAATACGGAGAGAACGGTATGTATGTAACATCGGCCACTTAGCTACATAACAATCACTACGCTATATATACAAATTGCTATATCGTACGGGAGGGGGGGGGGGGGGGAGGCCGGTTGCACCAAACTTTGCTGTGACAACGCGTTGCGTTTCTCATTTTAAATATCGGAATTTATTTCCTTAATTCTTTCGAAATAAAAATAACTAACGCGTTGCCCATCGAATGGCTTCGATCAATTAATACTTGGATTCCCTTGCATTTTCGTCCGGCTCCTTCACTCGGAGCTGATCATGTAGGTACGATTATTAAAAAAAAAGAAGAAAAAAAAAGAATTAAAAACAATAACAGAGATTTGGCACTCTGTAAAGAAAAAGCGAACGCAATGGATAAAAATTAATACGGCGAGACGTAATTATCACCGGACTTTCAAGCGTTGGTGCAAGCGCGGCTTTTAATATTAATTAACATTCATGAGTTCGCGGAAGATCGAGCGTCCGTCTTGGTAACATCCCTCGAGGCGCGTCGACCTACGCGAACTCTCCCTCTCTCTTTCTCTCTCCGTCTCTTTTTCTTTCTCTCACTTTCTCCCTCTCGCTCTCACACTGTCATCTTTCTCTCGCGCTCGTTAACTAACGATCCTCCGATCGTTCGCGGCTCAGTGAATCTCGCGCTATTATATTTTATTGACTAACGCTCCGACCGACGAGACGGACAGTGTGCCCCGAACGACGGAACGATTGTGCCTCAGTTTACAACGGAAGAAAATATTTTTATAATATATTTCATATTTTTTTCTTGTTTTTTTGTATTTTTTTTTCTTTTTTTTTCCTTTTGAGATTTATTATTGTTCTAAGCACGTTTAATCTTCAGCCTCCTCGGTCGAATTCACGTTTATTTCTCTCCTCACACAGCTTCCGTTAACTTCGAGTGCTGCGAGTGCTTCGAGTTTGTTGCGAACTCGGGTCCTCTTGATTATACTGGAGATTTGTAACGAGCGTTTCGACGCTACGCCGATGTGAGTAAGCTGCTGCTGTGATTGCCGTTCACGGCAAAAGCTTTCGTCGACACGTTTGCCTCTCCCCCCCCCCCCCCCCCCCCCATCTCGTCGGTAGATTTTCCAACTGATCAACGTCGTGAATTCCTCGAGGTGTACGTTCGTTCAATCGAAACTTTGAGGATTGATGAGCGAGAAGAGAACCCGAGAGACGACTCGTTGGGTTTGTCCGACACACCGAGATATTCCGTCGGGGTTTGGGCGTCGAGTCCATTTCGAACAGACGGAAAGTCCGTTCCCGAACAAATCCCTCGATGATGATAATATCAAGCTTGGCCCTTTACTAGCGTCACTACCGCGGCTCGCAGGCCTCGTAAACCAACTCCGGCACAAGAGCCAGCGAAAATGTTGCTGTCGCTTGCCTCGAGTACTGTCGACGCGAAGTCGTAACTTCGTGTTACCTGTTGTTCTCCTCCATGACGACCTGCTTGAACACACCGGCCGGCATTTGACTCTTCACCTCGTGACTGCCGAGGGCGGTTGTTCCGTCTTTCGCTATGAAGAGCTGAAGACCGGAAGCTGTAGAAAAAAAGGAAAATTAAATTAAAGTCGAGGTAATCACAATAGTACACAATAATAATAAAATTGAATGAAAAAGTTTCCAAATGCTCTTTAATATATCCTCCTTCCCCCCTACAAAAATTAAATCGGTAAAGCGTATATTTATCGACAAAAAAACCACGCAATATGCGACCACATTTATTGCGTCGTGAGCCCTGAACCCCTTAGTTAAGGGCGTAAACCGTTAAGATCACGCACTCACAAAATGTTCACAAAATGTTCACAAAATGTTCACGCATCAAGTAAGACCATTTACAAAAATCTTATTGCATTTGGCATGAACAGAGCAAAAAAAAATTAAAGTTGATAAAGTGTATGGTGATTGGCTCGTTAGCGCAGACTTTGTTGCTAAGTCGGTGAAACTCACTTTCCGCACTCTCGAGATCGGTCTGTTCCAGATTCGTCGCCTTCAACAGTTCGTCTATCAATGAGTCCGGATTCGGCCTGGTTACTTCGACCCTGCACAGTACAGCATTTCCGCTTCCGTCCTCGGCCTTTTTCCTGCGTTCCAGTGCGGCCTTGGCTCTGTCCAACGAACCGGTCTCGCTGAGTCCGGAACCTCCCGATGGATTCCTAAGACAACATTAACGACTGTTAACAAATACGCTCCTTCGTCTCTAAGGCGGTAAAAGTCTCAACAGCACGCTATTCATGTTCAGACTTTGCTTGTTTTTTTTTTCTTCTAAGAGTGTAATAGACAAAAGTAGATTAATAAATTCAACATTGGATGCATCGAGTGTTCCTCTATTAATCCTCAATTCTACGTGAGTGTTATTCGTCGTACACAAGTATAGAGACAGAAAAAGATACTTAGTGTCGAATTACTACTTAGCTGCTGGAGACAAACATCGTGTGTGTCGTTATGGAAAATTTCATTGATTTCTCGATAGTGTATAAAGTGTTCGAAGGAATTGAATACATCGGAAGCGTGAAAGGCAAGCGAAGATGATGTGTCGTTGCGTGATTCATGCGGAAAAGCGGATAAAAATACTTGTGCAATTAAGCAAGCATTTATTTTTCGATTTTACTTTTTTTTCTCAAATTTTGGCAAGCGATTCAATTGTA
The DNA here is from genome assembly GCA_917499995.1 of Ichneumon xanthorius. Taxonomy (NCBI): domain Eukaryota; kingdom Metazoa; phylum Arthropoda; class Insecta; order Hymenoptera; family Ichneumonidae; genus Ichneumon; species Ichneumon xanthorius. The sequence continues at coordinate 18,721,690 of OU824202.1, read as the reverse complement.
GTTTAGTAGGGAAAAAAGCGAGGCAAACGAGACAGTCCGGATATAGTTTGATCTTCGAAATGTCATCGGAGTTAGCAAAAGAATTGTCAAGCAAGCGAGGTCGGGCGGCAGGGGGGGGGGGGGTCTGGGGGGGGGATATAAAAATTCGTTCAATCCGCATTCGTATCGAGTGGTCTCGAGGTGACTCCAAAATTTCTGTCTCGCCGTTCGAATGAAACGAGCCAGTGGATCAAAGAGGCTCGTTTCGATAATTGACCAAAAAAAATAATACTAAAAAAGAACAGAAATTTTGCAGTTCACGTGGCCGAGCAACGTTCCTCGATTGAGCACGAACGCACGTACGAGAAAACGGAAGAATGAACTGTCGACGGTGGGGTAATGCTGTTTCGGTGCTGTACGATTGCGGGTACTGGAACAACGACTTCCGGCCCGCCTAACGAGGACTCCTCGGAGTCTGGACTGGTGGTCACCGTCGCCAATTTGCCGCCCGCACCGTCCAGCAACTTCCTATGACATCCTCCGATACCCCTGAAAGAGGATATATAAAAAAAAAAAAAAACAGCCGTTTTTTTTCTAACTAGAAAGCTTCGGTCCGTTCGTGGTAATGGATACGTGGATTTTTTTAAGGATGGACACCGAAGTGTCGAAAAACCGGGCACTCGAGTCTCCGGTCGAGAGACTCAAGGAACGATGAAGAGTGAGCTCGTAGCAACGAGGACATTCGTAGGCGCGCAAGAAGCGATATTAAATTAACAGCTGGATTAAATTCACAAGGGTCTTCGCGTCGGTCGGCGATCATTATTATTATTACGTTTTATTTATTTTTTAAAGCTGCAAAGATTTTTCGTAAAAAATCGAAGCAAGCATTCGCGCGACGTTTAATCCCGCGGCCTTCGCGAGGACGCGGTGTCTATTTTGCGCGATGATCGTGTACGATCATCGGTAAGTAACGCGCGTGAGTTATGCACACAAAGCTTGTTGCTGCTGCAGCGCGAGCGCCCGCGGGTAACACAGATGTATGTATGTGTATATATGAGTGACATATATTAGTGGAGTTTTGCATTTGCGTGAGACCCGACGTCACTGCGCGTCTCGAGTTCGTATCGGGTCGGAGCGACATTAATTCTGGAACTCGAAAGAGGCTCCGATCTCCGCTCGTTCTGCGACGATAGAATTAAACTCTTCGGGAGATGCGACATTTCCTCTCGTTCACTGCCTCGTGCCGAATGCACAAGCTAGCCGGCGTTAGAACCGCATAAATTTCGTCGCGTCGCGTAGAAATACACCCATGCCCATCAGGCCTTGTGGAAAAACATCCTTCCGCTCGGTAGCAGCGGATTTCCGTATAGATCACGAACACGCGAGACTCGCATTGACGATAGATCTTTTGTGGGAACAGATGAAACAAAAATAAATAATTAACGCATCGATGAAACACAAGGCAAACAGGGTGTGTTAGTGAGAGACGGTGATTTGGATAATTTGTAAGAAACAGAAAGTAAAAAAAAATAGAAACCGTGAAAAAAGAACCAAAGAACCGACGAGAAAAAAAAAGATATATATGTACAAAAATGAATTTTGAATTGACTGGTGAGACCTACCTGAGGGTCTGAGCTGCCGTCGCGGAGAGAAGCGAGGCTCTGGGAGTTTCGGGCCTGTGGAGAGGATCGGGAGAGGAAACCGCTCGAGCTTGCTGAGCCAATCGCAGTACCGGGCTCGTCTTTCCCTTCTCTATGCAGTCGCATGTTTTCGACATGTTTCGCCAGCCGGACTGGCCGATTCTCGGTTTAACGATCGGTACGACGTTCTTCACGTTCTTTATCGAAGCCAGCGGCGAATAATTGTCGCGCAAGCTTCGCGTATCGGGACCGTTTCTCTCGTAATTCCTGCGAGAGTGTCGCGGCACGTCTTGTATTCCCGGAATCCTAAAAGTACCGCCGGTCGCGCCGTCGATTATTCGATTTTTCTTCTCCTTCGCGACGTTGTTGTTGTCCGGTATTCCGTTTCTCGGGGAACCGTTGATCTCGGCGCTTCTTCGATGATGATGGTGATGATGATGATGATGATGAACGCTCGTCGCTGCCGCGACACTCTGGCCGGTAACTCGAGGCACTCTCCGATTGCTTATCGCTCCGACATCCTCGACCCGTCTCGAACTAAGCGGACTCGAGGCTGACCAGAACCGGTTACGGGATTCCATTGGAAGTAAGGACGGCGAAGGTGGGGACATTACGGACGCCGAAGACTCGCTACCGGAGGCATCGGCCTTGCCGGTGTAACATTGATTTTGGGATAGGGTCGGGAGGCGTGGAGCCCATACCGGCCAGGAGGGTGACCTACAAAGATCACAACACAAATTTGTTCAGGCATGCAAAAATCATAAAAATTCTTGGCTCTTATAAATCTCAGCCTCGTTAATTGAAAAGGGCCGTTTTGGAGAAAAAAAATGTTACGAAAAAAAAAAGAAAAGATTATAACGATAATAAATATTTCAAAAAAATTGAAGAAAAAAATTAACAAAAACACATCTATAGAAAATCGAAGGAGGTAGAGAGATAATAAGTGTGAGATATTGGATTACTTATTTTTGTTTGTTTTTTTCTGGACTCCTTGGGCGCGTCGGGGTGTTAATAATTTAGCGTATATATTTTTAATGTTTTTTTTTTGCACTGGGTTAATTTTTATCGTAAAGTTAGTGAGTGACGAGACTGATGAGTCGTTAGCGTGGATGTTAGTTATACAGCGAATTTAGTACATGACTTTTAATTTTGTTCGCCTCGTTACCGCCATACGCATTGGATTAGAGATAGATAGAGATGAAGAGAACGAGCGAGAAAGACGGATAGACTGGGTAGATAATAAGTGAGCGTTACGGGTGCGTATGTACAACGTGGCAAGGTTTTTTTTCTTTATGCGGGTCTAGATAGAGAGTCTCCGCGATGGACAACGTGACATCCGTCAACGCAACGGTAAAGTTCCTATTTTAGGAATCCTCCTTGCGGCGCGTTGTAAGACGAAGTCTACGAGTGTCGGCTTTAAACGCGAGAGGTCGTTCGACAAAAAAACAGTTTCTGCTGATCGATTTATATTCCGTGGTAATTACTCGGGGTTCTTGAATTTTTCGTCGATGAGGGAAATATATTTATTTATAAATTATATTCAGGTAGAGCTCCAAGCCCCATCGAAGCCGAGACCGAAAAAAGCTCTTTTCGTCAATGACAATTTCTCTTGCAAGTATTTTTTTTTTTTAATAATCGAGCTTCGGTGTAAAGTTGGGAGATCGGATGAGAAAACAAGTGGCGATTTTTTTTTACCTGATGTGACCACTGTCACCGCTACTGCTCTGTCTGCTGTGTTGACTGTGGGAGTTCAGAGATCCGTAACCCGAGCCTTTGCTCAACTGACTCGTGTTGCTACTGTTCCTCGAGTGTCCGGACTCTGTGTGAGCCTCCGCGAGGCTCTCCACGGGAATCGCCGAGGGTACGATCTCGCTCAGGGTCATTGGATCGTAAGACTCCGTGCCGCTCAAGAGTTCTGTAAAAAAATATCGTCGTGAAAATGAGAATGTGAATGAGAATGAAAACAGGCTGGGGTAATCGGGAAATGGACTTTGGGGCAATACTCACCGGAAGAGAATAACGCGGGCCTCTTCTTCGGAAGACTGCCAAAACCGCTACTCGCGCTAGCTATACTTCCGGCTAGGGAACCACTGGAGACGTAATCGTCGCGATTCACGCCTCTCTCCGATCCTGTCACTTCGTCCGACGGGCCACCGGGAATTCCTGGCGCACCGGGCACCGCCAGCTGCGCTGGCTTCGCTGATGGCGTGGGTCTGAAAAATTTCATTAATTTAGTATACAGTTTCAGTCGTCAATATATTCAGCCGCGAAACGCCTTCGCTCTCGTCCGAATTTACGACATATAATCAATTATAATTTCTTTTTTTTCCTTGAATGTTTCAAATTGTCGAAAAATCACATTTGGAAAAAATGCCTTGATGTACGTTTGCATGTGTGTATGTGATACTTTTTTTTCACAAAAATGTGAACAATCTTGAACTGTGAGGCCGTTGTGTGCAAATTCATTTTGTGCATTTTTGTTGCCTTTTAGTACCAACTTTAAAATAAACTCCAAAACGGTCGGAAAGGTTCAGAGGTGAAACTATGTAGATTGAAATATTTGTTGCGCATGTAAACGCAAGTGAACTCACACTTTGAAGAGAATATCTCCGGACAACATATTCATTTTGATAGCAACACCGAGCATTGAGTTGTCCTGTCGATGCCGAGCGTCGTAGCCCTCGAGGAGACATCTCGTTCTGCAGAGGCCAGCGCCAGCGAACTCTGCGAGGTTGAGGTCTGTGAAGCCCAGCTTCTGGAAGGACCTGCCTCCCTTCAGTTCCTTAAAAAAAAAAACGAATTCATTGAATGTATGAAATTCATCGAACTTAAATGCAAATGATAAACGCCAATTATTTACTTCTTGTTGCATCTGGCGAAGATTTTTTCGCTCAGAAGATTAAAGTTTGCACTGTTAAAACTCCAAATCAGTTTGGCCAGTAATCAGTGGGTGGTAAATCAGGCTAACGAAAAATAATATTTTTTACGAAAAATAATTGTCTTGACGAAAAATGATTGTTTTGATGACAAATTTTTTTTTCCGTGGGGTAAACCATTAAATGCATTTTTTTCTCTCTATTCTTGCTGTAAGGTTCATCAATTTTAATCCATCGTGTACCTCAGTTACTTTGATTGTAGATTGCCGGTTTAGAAATCATGTCGAGCATTGTGACGCACGAACATTTCAAATAATCGAACTCACTTTTCTCACAGATATCCTGAGGATGCAAGGATCCAGGACACCGGTGGACGCGTTTGCGCTCATCTTGCACGGGAACTCGAATTTCGCGTTCCACCTGACCGTGTGCTCTTGCACTTCTTCCCTGCAACAAACAACAAAAAAAACATTAATATTTATGATCGCGCTGATTATTGGGCAGCTTCTCAACCACAACCCCCCTCCGCTTTTTGTCCATTAACCACCAGAGTTAGAGAGGTATATCGAACATCCGTTCCAATAAAAAAAATGCAATCAAAGAAATGATCGAAGCGAAGAAAAAAAAAAGGAAATGACAATTCGCCTCGAAGCGGTGAACCGCAAGACACGCTCGTTTCTCCGACTCGCTCGAGGCTTCGTTGGCGACTCCGAAACGCCGAATTGAAGAAGACACGATTATAGCGAGCACTTAACATACGTATGTATACTAGCAGATGGTTGTGGCTCGGGTGCTTCGGGCCTTCGTTATGAATTACGGAATTTATAAACCGGAAGTTTAGATTTCCAGAGATCTACCGGAAATGCGTTAATTCTGGTTTGAAAAACTCTTATTTTTCGACCGTAAGTGACGTCACTTCCGGTTTGAAAAATGAGTTTCATGGACCGGAAGTGACGTATTTCCGGTATGACGTCACTTCCGATTGAAAAATGAGTTTTCTAGACCGGAAGTGACGTATTTCTGGTATGACGTAACTTTCGCTTGAAAAATGAGTTTTCTGGACTGCAAGTGACGCATTTCCGGTTGAAAACTGAGTTGTTCGTGTATACAACGATAGTGAATGGCGCTGCTGCACACCGTATTATTGGTCGCATGGCTTGTTGAAAAGTTGAGATAAACAAACAATTTTTCACAATATATATAAGATACTAACAGCGATAAAAAAAATCTTCTCGCTGTTTCGGTTCAATGATTAATTTTATCACCGCTCGCAACGTGCGTGACTCCACGTTGGGACAAAATTGTCATTTCCAGCGAGATTTTATACAATTTTAATCTTTAACGGTATTATTTCCATATATAAAACGCGTGGCTCTACGCGGGAACGGAGAGAGGACGGATGTAATAAGAGCAATAATTGCCCTGGTAAATGAAACGTTCGTTTTTCTCGAAACAGGAATCGCCTCGCCGTCGCGCAATATCGTTGCCGGGAGTGCATTATACCAAAAGGCAGAAGCAACGCGCGAAGGCGGAGAAGAGTTATAGCGGCGTGCACGAGAGCGGGGCGTCATGCTCTGGCTGCCGCGCTCGGGCAGCGTGCTCGGCTGTTTCTCTCGCCGCTTCGAAGTTGAGTGAGAAAAAGAGAAGAAAAAAAAGAAAAAAAAAATGAGCGTCAAGCGGAGCGAGCGGGAAAGGAACAGAGAGTTCGAGCCGGAATGAGCTAGAACGAGCGAATCTAGTTCTCTAACGAGATTACTCGGCTTAGCCAGTTTTCCCTGGGTGGCTCGGCGGAATTATCCGTCCGCAGAGAGCGCGGCCTTGCCCGAACCATCTCGAAGAGACAACTCGGGAAAATTCGCGTGATCGAACTGTTGAAACTCACGAAGCAAAAAAAAGAACTCCGTCGGAAAATCGCGAACGAACGAGCAATTTTAGTTTCTTCGTAAAATTGGATAAGGGAATATGTCGGAGACGCTTCGGTGGAAACGTATCGAGCGATCTAGAGAGGCAAAAAGAAAACATTGATGATCGACCTTCGAGCCGGTTCGAAGCACGGACACCCGTGCCCTTTGCTCGACGTAGCACGCGAATCATCACAGCTCACGTGTAAATAAACTAAAATTAGAGTCAGGGATTTTTTGTTTGTTTTTTTTTTGCACGAACAAATCATTCAACGCGAGGTCTATAAATTTACCGATGAAAAGAATTTTGTCGGCGGATGAATCATTTATTCGCCGTGCTGCAATTAAGACGCTAATTAATGTACATCCTTTGGGAGGTAAAATGTCGATATTCTATTAGAAGGCACGATTAATATTTCAAGCTATCGGAGACGGAAATAGTCCAGAAAACGTGAGATTCATCGGCTACTATAAATATACACGGAAGAAAAAAAAGATCTGTACGAATGTGTGAAAAAATATCGAAATGATAATCATCGAATTAATCAGAGATAGAAATAGGTTTGGAAACGTGAAGTGAAAAAAAAAATGGTGCGAATACATGAAAAGATATCGAAATGATAATCATCGAATTAATCAGAGATAGAAATAGCTTCAAAGACGTGATGTGAAAAACAACAATTTCCTACGAATATATGAAAAGATATCCAAATGATAATCATCGAATTAATGAGAGATAGAAATAGGTTCGGAAACGTGAAGTGAAAAAAAAAATTCGTGCGAATACATGCAAAGATATCGAAATGATAATCATCAAATTAATCGCACATATCTATCTCCGCTTCAAAAACGTGACGTTCCTCAGGTGGCGAGGATGGTCACGAAGAAAAAAAAATTTAATAACAAACGTCGTACATAAAGATATGAAAAGCTATTCGCCCATTACAACCGAGAGCGCGAAGGGAAGTTACGACCAGAGAAATTTATATAGGTCGAAGGAAGTGGCGAGTGAGATATTATAAAAGGCTATTCCGCCGAGGGCGCGAAGTTACGTGCTTCCCCGTCGTCCGTTCGAGCTTTAACGCCCGGAGGTTTTTGCATTTGAAAACGCTCGCAGTCATTCCTCCCGTGCAATATCTTTCTGTCGGTCACATTTTTTTTCATCTCCGACACCTTCCTACCGTGGCTACGAACGGACAGATTTATTTCCCAGATAAAAAATAAATAAATAAATAAATAAACATATAAATAAATTAATTTGTCGAAAATTGAAATTTCCATGTCGCTTCCTTATAAAAGTTGTAAATTGAAATCTTCATATGGCTTTCTCATAATGTTTATTTATTCCCAAAGTTTCTTCTATGAGAAAGCATTTTCTATATTTTTGGCTTCCTCATAGAGAAAGTTTCGCGAATAAAGGAGCATTATGAGCCATATGAACATTTCAATTTATAACTTTTATAAGGAAGCAAAAATGTAAAATTTGTATGAGTGAAAGCATTTTGCTGAAAATGTAACCAAGCATTGAGGATTCACCCCGCTTTCTACCTTACAAATTTCAGCTTCATAGCTCAAGCCGTTCTTAAGTTATAAGAGTTAAAATGTATCTTTTCTTTCTAAATATGATTTTTCGATGTTTTGGAACATTCCGAACACTTTTTCATTAAAACCCCAAAAAAAAAAAAAAATGTTTTCATGAAAACAAAGCTTCATCTATGAAGATGCAAAAAATCAGGACCCAGAGCGTTCGGACACCGCGTCCGAGGAGTCTCGAGCCGGCGAGATGAGCAATGTTTTTCCCCGTCGTAGAGTATCGTTTCCCTGGCTTTTGATCTCGCCTCTAAACGTCCCTCCCCGAATCTCCCAGTCGCATTAATTAAATGACACGATAAAGCCTCGTCTCGCCGGCTCGGAGCGCGTCTCGCGTACACCTCGGGGGCTTCGACGAGAGTTTCTCCGGTCGAGGGTCTCGTACGAGAGAGGGATGGAGCGCGTCCGTCCACACTAGTGACGTAATATCGAGCGGTGCGAGGGTCGCGCGGAAAGTACGGCCGCGAGGAAAGCCGCCAATGCAATATCGGCGAACATTCGCGTGTGCCGTCGCGGGGCGAGCGCGGTCGGAGGACGCGCGGAGAAGCGCGACGGAGCCAATTACCGTGGAAACCAGGCCAATCCCGTGCGGAGGGCATGGACCAAGTTTCCCCGCCGCGCGCCCTGAACCTTCGTCCTATCATCCAGAAATCAGAATTTATTAAAACGAAATAAAATTTATTTGGAACAAATAACATTGCTCATTTGGATATGGACTCAATCGAGTTTTAGTGAAATTTGATACATTAATTTATCTGATTGTACAATCGGTTTTATTAAATTTTATTTCATTTAATTGATTCAACAAATTAATTAGGTTAAGTAATTTCTTTTCGTTATCGAACATTATGTCCCATTATATCGAACGATTTTTTTTATTCGGTATTTAGATATTCGATCGGATATAGCGGAGGGCATGGACCAAGTTTCCCCGCCGCGCGCCATGAAAATTCGTCCTACCATCCAGAAATCAGAATTTATTAAAACGAAATAAAATTTATTTGGAACAAATAACATTGCTCATTTCGATATGGACTCGAGTCAAGTCGAGTTGAATCAATTCACAATAAATTCAAATAAAAATTATTCTAATATCCGATTCTATTGATAGTTAATAAACTTTTCTCTGGTTGCATCTCGGCCGGTGAGGAGCGCCACCGGACGGTCTCGCGTTTCCGTGAGAGGAAACGACCGGAAAGGGCGGCTGGCTGTTTCATCCCAGCGCTGGCACGAGACCGGCCGGGCTTGGCCCGGTCCCGGGCCAGTGCTGCGATGTTAAACGCCGGCCAGACCTACCCCAGCCGGGTACCGACCGCCGAACGGGCGCAAACCGGAAGTCGCCCCGTGGATGTGTGTACGGCGCGGCGACGACCGCGCCGATGAGCGTCCGAACGATTCGGGCCGGCTGTCGGAAGGAAAATTCGCTAACGAGAGAATACGAAGGTCGACGAGACGGGGAACGTTTCAATCGATCGACGAGGCTCTGGGAGCAATTACATTGCGTGACTCAAATCAGAAGGGCGTATTTTTCACGTCCGTTAACGACACACAAGTCACGCGATTATCCTGCCGAGGGATTTCTCGGTGGGGAAACGGGCGCTATTTTTTGGACCAACCGCGATGTCTATACATTTTTTTTGTACGTGAAAAAAAAACATTAAATAAATAAATAAACGTATGAAAACTGTCACGTAGAAAATGAAGGGGCTGGCGAAAACGATTTTTGAAATTTCGAACAGAAAATTTGTGAATGAAACTTACTTAAATACCGTCTTGCTGGACCACTGATTAGGTATTCATGTAAACGTGTATTTAAAGAAAAAGGAATCTCTTCTCTGCATGATTATGTTATTATTAAAGTAGAAGCCGGATTAGCCGTGCGCCTCCTGAGTGTCTTTTTTTCTTAACATCAACAAATCTCAAGTACACAAATCAAGGTTACATTTTTCTATTCGCGAAAAGACACGTGTTCAAAATTCAAAACGAACGAAACGAAAGAGAGATTTGTGTACTCGTACACGCTCGTCATTTATTAACCCTTTAATGCCTAGTGTTCCGTATTTGACACCCCAGCTAATCGGTATTATTATTGTTATTACCATAATTATTAATATTATTAATTTTCTCAGATACACGCAGTTCTAGTTATAAATTATCTAGTTATAAATTAGTGATGAAAATGTTGACAGCCGAATCTTTTATCAAGCTGTTGAAAGGGTCGCAGTTACCGTGGCTACCTTTCCGAAACATATGTATATACACGCGTACAATATCTCGTTGCATGTCTCGTTTTTTTTTTCGTTCTGTATCGCGTGCGAATGAAAAGTTTCTATCGATTCGGGGCTCTGTTCTATATATCCGTTCTATGCATATATATATATATATATTTGGGTGTGCGTGTGTGCGTGTTTTAATATAACGAGATACGTGAGAGCGCTGTTGTGCCAAGCGCATTTGTGCCCTCGTGGAATATCTAACGGCAGAGCGCAGAGGGGTGGCCATTAAATATCCTGGTCGTTCCCGGACCGCACGTGTCTCATTCTCCACTCCTGTCAGATACACCGACCGAATCTAATACTCTTGTGCTAATAGCTTTTGTACACTGTCGTGTATAGCGTGTCGAAAAGAAATATGATAAAAGAAGAAAGAGCGCCGAACGGCGAGAGACGATAACAGAATAATAAAAAGAGGCATCACTTCCCTCTCTCTCGTTCGTAATTTCGAGGCAATCTTTTACTTCGGCATTAGAACCCACTTAAAGTGGAATTTAACAAAGTTGTGCGATGAAAAAAAAAAATAAATCGAAAGCTGGGACAGGAAATAGAAATTATGAAATAAGAGTAAGTCCGAAAACAATCTTTATCGAAAATCAGAAAAATAAGCTGTGTTTTTTAAAAACGTAACGAGCAACTATAGTGAAAATTAGAAAGAATTTTTTTTTTATATTAAGGACGCTCGAAAATAATCTTAATAGAAAATTAGAGTTACATTTTGTTGATGCAACGAGCAACTATACTAGACATTAGAAATCATCAACAATTTTGATAGATAATAAAAAAAAAAATATATACAAAAAAATTGTGACGAGCAACTATAGAAGAGAAAAAAAAGATACTAAGAGCTTTAGAAACCAATTTAAATGAAATTTAGCTGTAACCCGCTAGCCTGCAGTCTTTTTTTAAAGCCGGTGTCCTTCGCTCCCTCGCAAGGTGTATTATTGAGGCGTGTTTATGTTCGAAATAAATTGCTAGGGTGCCACGTTCTCGTTTGTCAAGGGGTCGTCTATCCCCCGCATTGTCAACAAACCAAGTTCGCCGGTTCAGCGGGCGTGAAAATTTAATAAGCGATTGATCGATCCGGTTAGAGCAGGTATCGTTGGCTATGATCGCTCAGTGTCCCAGTCGGCGAGTCTCTCTCCTCGGCGTTGAGCAGTTGCTAATAGCTCTTTGCACTATATATATACACAAACACACACTCAGACATCCACTGTACGTATGCACACACCTTTCTATCGCTGATCTTAATTTCTCGGTTAAGTGGCCCGAGAGCCAGCAAACTTGAAGGAAAATAAAAATAAAAAAACAGCTAAGTATGGAGAGAGTAACAGAGGAGATGTTTCGCAAAGTTGGGGAATGAATTATTGCGACTGCAGTTGCCGCAATGTCATCGGGCGGGTTTGCGGTGTGGCGACGGTTTTTCGTGGAAAAAAAAACAGTCCTTCCAGCATCTCTCGGTCCGCCCCCCTCCACTTCGACGTTAATGCAACGAGAATGAAAGGACCCGCCAGAAATGGCACGAAAATATACCGCGCGTCCGAAATATGTCGGAACGAGAGAGGAGAGAGAGAGAGGCCGCAGCACCGGTGGACGTTGAAGCCGAGGACGATTGCGGGGAGCTACCGTGCAGTTGGCCAACCAACCCCGGGGGCAATCGTGCACGTCCTCCGCGGTATTGTACAGGATGATTCACAAAGGACGTCGAAATTGCTTCGATTGCCTTGTTTTTTGGTTACATTGCCAAAATAAAAATAATAATTTTATTGTGGAACATTTTTTGGAAAAAGATAGGCATTTTTTTTTTTTGAAAATTGTGCTCACTGGCACTCTGAGAGTGACGGTTTTTTACGTTTTTTAAAAATAAATTTGACTAAAGTGTTCAAACACTGTAAAAAAAATTGTAAATTTAATGTACCGGACTAGAAGTTTTTATGAAAAAACTGCATAATTAAATTTAAGGTACAATTGTGATGAAAAATTAATATATTTTTTCATTGAAATTGAAGTAAATTATGAACATTTTTGTACTTTCACAGTGAAGTTAAAGTACATTATTATAAATAAAGTATTCCCAATGTTTTTAATCTACCTAACATTAATTGTTCACTACAATTGTACATGAAATTTACAATTTTTTTTACAGTGAATTATTGTGATATTTTAACACCAAACGTTTACAACGGTTCCGATTGTTATCAACGGCTCGAGCAGTTGAAAACAATCGGATTTTCCATGAAAGATCCCTTAAACGATTAAAGAGGCAGTCGAGATTGAATTATGTGCAGGGAATTCGCAAATTCTCAAAAAGCTGATTTCAAATTTAATTTAATTTCTGAGAATTTAATTAGCAAGATGATTTTTTGCGAATTACGAGCTTTACTGGGGTCGTTTATTTTGAATCGGCCTGTATATTATGTACCGTATACATATATATATATACCGTTCCCCTGTCACCGTGGCGAAATTCGAATGCCACCCCCTTCTCGCCGCACTTCTCTCTTGTCCGGCGAACTTTCGAGCTGCTGTGGCTCTTGGCTCCGTCGATTTCTGTCCAACGGGTCCGCGGGCCGAGCGATTCTCTCGCGCTTCGTTGCGGCTAATGGTTTCCGAGCATCGACCGGAGCCTCAAAAATTCTATGCAACAATCGCTCTTGTTCGCGGACTGTGATTTCGCGAATAAAGCGAGACACTCGTGGGACCATTTCGCGGTTTTATTCAATTATCTTGTGGGAAAGTTTTTTTTTTATGGGGATTATTTTTTTTGGCCGTGCGCAGCAATGCAATCAACTAGAGGCGACACATTTTGGTAACAGGGCGCCCTCACTCGAGTGACCTTTCACGATTCCGTCTAGTGGATTCGCCTGACGGATAAAAGTGAGGCTGCACGCGAAACGGAGTGGCGAATATTGCTACGTGCGCAGAGACATGCACTTTGCGTGACAAATGCACATCGAGTGAGCAACGAGAACGACGCTAAGGAGTTTTCTGCTGTTAGTTTTATGCTTCCTAACGACGGCAAAGTTGCACTGTCATTCCCCCAGAGACACGTTAAAAATTGCGTTAATGCGATGGACAGATTTTTAGGTAGAAAACTGTTAAAAACGTGGAGCTAAAATGTAGTGGCCGAAGGTGGTTTATATAGTTTCATGTGTAAACTATATAAATCACGTAATAGCCGTAAAAGTTTGGGATGAATTTGGATAGTTTTCTAGCAATCTGCACCAACCCAAACAGTCGATTGGTGCGCCAAACCGACGGTGATTCTGACCTTTCGGATGCTGGATGTTGGTCGATATTTCAAACCGCGGCATGGAAAAAACTTTGCTGTCGAACATTTTTTTATTCACCGTGATCGTAAATTCATACCGAAAAATAACAACACTGTCGGATTCAGCAGTACCGTTCACTGATAAAAATGCGTTTGAATCAACTAAAGTCGGAGAAATTATTTTAATGCATCGAGAATATTTTGTTGAAATCATTAAAAAAAATTGATGAACTGACCAATCTTTCAGTTGCACCAAATACCGGGAGTCCAAATACCGCGGCTCTCAGCTCAAAATTTCGAACGCACTTTTCTCGGAGATGGCTAGATAAAATCTGACCAAATTTTGACCGTCATTGCAGAATAATGGCACGAAAGGCGTGACGTTTTTATATTTCACAAAATTGGACAAAAGAAAATCATAGATTAATTTAGCACGAGAAATCTGCACTGACAAGGTGCAACGTAATTATATTTCTGTTTCACGGCGCGTAGAAAGCGAGAACGCTTTCGTCAATAAATAACCGTATCAATAAATACCCACCTTAACGAACACCTAATGACAACTTTGTAAGAAATCGGTTTAAGAAAAGTAACTGCAAAAAATATCATAAATAGCGAAACACCACTAGAAACCGTTTCTCGAAGATATCAAAGTTTCCATTCGTTTTTTTAAGAGGAATTGAATAAAACTCTCAAAACTAATTTTCTCCTTACCGATTACTTAAACAAAACTCCGAACAAACTTTTCCCCATCTATTTCCTAACAAGTGCTCAAACTCAAAGTTTCTCTTCTTCTTTTATACATTAACTCAAACACAAAAATTTTAAAAAATGAAAAAGAAAAACATTTCTTTTTAAGAAAACTCCAAACTCATTTCGCCCGTCGCGAATTCTCGATAGCCCGTGAGCGACGTCAGTTGCTTTACTTGCTCCAATTTTTCGTCGCAAGACAAAGTCGATTATTGCGGCAGCAGACACGACGACGTTCGCAGCGCCGCAGTGTGTATCGGGTATGTACATATTATCTCTCCGTCTGTCTGGTCCGTTGCCGTCGTTGATACAACACGTGGTCCCCCGCCGCGCCCAGGAGAGTTCACAGAGAGCCGTGGGCAAGGCTGTTCAAGGCTCTCGAGACGGACCCGACCGGTAGGGGGAAAACTGTTGAGACCCCAAGAGGCTCGTTTCGATTTCGTAATCCGTTCGAGAGACGCGTTTTGCTCTAAAAGCGTGACGCGCCGCTGGAGAGGGGGAAACCGAGGGGGTGGGGGGGGGGGGGGACGCCGATGGACCAACCGAACACCTGAACGCCCATCCGAAGAAAAAGCAAGGAGGCAACAGAGGCAAAACTGCAACCGGTCGCCAGCAGTCATCTCGTTGCCCCGCGTGTGGTAAAAGAGTTCTCCGCGATCGCAATACCACTTTCTAAACGAGGAACGAGAAACGGCAAGTGAGGTATAGGATAATGTGGCGCATTTATGGCTGGGAGTCCAAGCGCGACTCTATCGCCGATGGAACTTTGTCGCTGAACCGATTTTTACGTATTTCAGGAAAAAAGCGGCAAGGCGCGCCCTATGCATTTATTACTGCGTTGACCCTTTTCCAAAGAACTTCGAGCACGGCTCGAAGTTCGCTGGAAAAGACACACTTTGTTCGATTATGGCTCTCGGTGTTGCGATAAAAATACAGCGATCGCTAAGAAACAAAAGGGCGTATCCCACAACTTTTAAGACGTGAAGGTATGTGGGTTACGCCCTTATGCTTCTCAGCAGTAAATGTTGGTGATTGTAATTAACAATATTCGTCCCAAAAGCAAATAGGTGTGTTGGTGATTTCTTTCGGTCGTCACATATGTGTGCTGATAGAAAGATAAACAGAAAACGTATTGAACAAGATAAAGCGCCAAAGTGCGCCCTATGCATTTATTACTGGGTTGAGCCTTTTCCAAAGAACTTCGAGCACGGCTCGAAGTTCGCTGGAAAAGACACACTTTGTTCGATTATGACTTCCGTTGTTGCGATAAAAATATATCGATAGCTAAGAAACAAAAGGGCTTATACTTCACCATTTAAGACGTGAAGGTTTGTGGGTTACGCCCTTATGCTTCTCAGCAGTAAATGTTGGTGATTGTAATTAATAATGTCCGCCCCAAAAGCAAATACGCGTGATGTTGATTTCGCTCGGTCGTAACAGTATGTTTGCTGATGGAAGGACGCAGCGAATACTGTTTGCAGAACGATTTTTCTGGGAATTGTTGTTGTGATTGCGCGTGGATTCCAACGGGGGAATACCCTTCTCGCAATCGAAGTTGTGATCAAAAACAGCGAGGTTTGATGATCGGTAATTCTAAAAATACGAACTGCCGCACCTATCCCGAAACCAACGTCCTTGGGGTTTTCGACGTTCAGCAAACTTTTTTTTTTTACTGATTTTACGTAGATTATTGCGCAATCGAAAAACAAAGATTCTACGGTAAGGTAAAGGGGGTGAAAATGAACCACCTTAATCAACATGTAAATCAACGATATATGGACCATGTTCGTCACGTTTACCCTATATATTAACAATTTTTCCAAGTGATACAATAGTTTTATTTTTGTGACCGAAAATCATAATAAAAGTTTTTTTGGTTTTTTATTTGAGCTAAAAGAACGGGGTTTCTAAATGTCGAGGGGAACCCGATCGGGGATTCCGCTTTTCGCAACCGGAGCTGAGTTAAAAAAGGGCGAGGTTCGACGAACCTTAATTCTAAAAAGACATTTAGTACTCATCCTCAATCATTCTTAGAGTTTTTAACGCCCAACAAATGTTCTTCCCGGACTACCAATTATTGTAAAATTGAAGAAAAAAAACGTTTCTGCGGTTTACATTAATGATTATTTCAAACAATACATGTTTTTTACCCAAAAATCATAAGACTACAAGTTTATTTCACTTAAAAGTGCAAGTTACAAAAACGGTCTCAGTACCTGACCAAGTACAACATTAGCGCTCTATATGGAAGAGGTATTGGCATTGAGAAACTTCTTCGGCTATTTTCGGGTCAATGAAACAGATTTTTTATCGAAAATTTCAATGAAATTTCGAAACCTTCTGTTATATTCGAAACTTGGAGCGAATTTATCGCTACCTGTTTGCGGCTGCCTAAGCAAGTGAAAAGGTGTTGTCCTTCGGACTAGCGTAACCGTGCACGAATGTTGAACCGTATTTATACCATCTTTAGCCACGGTAGGCCGCAATTAACAGGCCATCATCGGCATCGGCAATGTTTGTCTCCACATCGCTGTGTTGAGCTCGCGTGTTCGACTCTATCCGTGACACACTCCAGAAAGCTATAAATATAATACGTGGTGCCGATGCTGCTGGTGTGCGACGACGATGTCGTGCGAGTCGCATTGTGTGCCTCACAGACGTTGCACTTAACGGCGACGACGATGTACCAGAGCTGGAGTGAGGTTTCCGATTATCGAGGGACAATGAGGCGATACAGAACTGTCGACGCGTTGTCGACTGTACAAAGACAATTCGAAGGATCCGAAAGTCCCTTTAACGTTGTGTCATCTGATCCGCACGTCTCGCTCGTTTGTGTGATTGGAAACAAAGGATTTTTTTTTTCAGTCTAAAGAGGATGGTTTAGGGTTGCTTGAATTACCGCAGTCGGTAAGAAAATCTGTAATGGATGCCGTTTTTGCACCTCACAGAGAGCCGAGGAAAGAGAAAGTGATGTTTTACTAGGGAATTGGTAGCCACAGGAGAAGACAATTTTCCTTTTCTATCGTGCGGTCTCGAAACGACATACATTGCAGTTTTTCAATTCTTGACTGGAAAGATTGGAATCAAACGATTTTTTTTTCAATCCTAAGGGGATAGTTTTGGGTTGTTTGAATTACCGCAGTCGGTAAGAAAATCTGCAATATTATAATGCCGTTTTTGGACCGCACAGAGAGCCGAGGACAGAGAAAGTCATATTTCACCAGGGAATTTTTCTTTTCTACCTGCGGTGCCGAAACGGCATTCATTGCCGTTTTTCAATTCTTCACTGGAAAGATTGGAATCAAACGATAACACTAAAGATGTAACAGGTACCAATTACTATGCCCATGTCATAATACAATCGTATTATGATTAAGTTACGACATTAAGTAAGATATGCAAGACATAGTTAAGAATTAGGATTTTTGGATAAACCTCGGATGGATAAGTCTAGGCTTTAGCTATTTGTAATAACCTAAATATGAATAAACTCGATTGTATTATAATAACTTCTTTAGGCAGACACCTTATAATAGGCTAATGTAGGCTAATGTAGGATAATGTAGTGTAATGCATCTGCCTGAGCGTGCGACTTAGTGTTTTGGGGGCAGTCTTGGACGGGCTTCTAATCTGAATATCTTCCTCGATATATGTCTGAATATCTTCCTTGATGTATGTCTGAATATCTTCCTTGATATATGTCTGAATATCTTCCTCGCCATATGTCTAAATATCTTCCTCGATGTATGTCTGAATATCTTCCTTGATATCCGTCTAAAAATATTCATTGGTATATTTCCGAATACCTTCCTCAATACCTTGCGGGTTAGACTTTCCAAATTCAAAATATCCCGACAAAATTTCACAATCACAAGCTTAAATTCCTGGAAAAGTCCGAACGATTGGCTCAGTAATTGTGAAAAGAAAAAATTCCCTTAATATCTCAACTCCCCCACATACACAAAGTTGAGTAATTTCCGTTATCTAACGAAAAATATATCACCACGCGAAAACATTTGTTTTCGCGCGGTGCTCCGAAACAAAGGAACTATATTTAATGACCGTATGTCCCCCGGGAAGTTCCCGTAGATACCGCAAAATTTCCTCGCCCGAATGCTGTTCGGCATGCGAATCGTGGTCCGCTTGGAATTTCACTATCGGCATCGTAAATTCGAATTCCAGGGAAACGGCTTGGCGATCGGCTCGGCACGTAAGAAGCTATAACTATTCTGATATCATCCTGAATTACCCTATAATTAATAGTTCTGTCGCAGCGTACGGCCGTGAACCAGACGCGATAATTAACGTCGAACCCGAGGCGCGAGAGTCTCGAGCGTTTGCGACGATTCGCAATTGGATTCACGTGCCCGATTCAACAACCATCAGCCGGAGCCACCGATGAGTCGTGTAACAGCCAGGTCGGTTGAAGCGACGAACTTCCCACGAAGACCGATAAAAAAAAGAGGAAAAAAAATTCATTGTCACCGTGAGCGACCGTGACCGTGTATTGTCTCGAGGTTGTGTGCGCTCTGTGCGCGCACATTTATTTGTTATGTACGCCTCGTTCGGAGATCCCAGCGGCTATCTCGTCCCAGCAGCGTTTTGTTGCATCGTCCACTGTGGCGAATATAATTCGAGCCGCGGCAATTCCCGATTATAATTCAACGCCCACACGAGCCGTGACCGTGCGAGCGAACAACGACCAATTGTATCACACCACAGACGGGAGTAAAATTGATCGGTAAGATCGGGCGTCTCTCCCTCTGTCGCGCGGCCCGCAAGATGGGACACCGGACACCAGAGGGGATAATTAATCCGGAGTGAAGGCTCCGAGAGTGCCGGAAGTCGCGCGAACCGAAGAGCGTCCACTGTCAATTGCTTCGATTATACGCAAATTCATTGGCGGCTTTCGCTTTTGCATGGAAGCGCATTCAATCTTACAGAGAGATGGCCTCGACTGAAGTGCAAATTTATTATTATTATTATTATTATTATTATTATTATTATTATTATTATTATTATTATTATTATGTTTGTAAAGTGGCGCATTTTTGGACATTATTCTTTTAAGAGTCGAATTTACAGTCCCAAGTTCGAACTCGAGTTCTAACTTTTTTTTGTCTAAGCTTGAAGTGCAATAGATTTGTACTGTAGATTGGGTATTTAAACTTTCTACGTTCGATGGCGATAAAGTGACGATCGATGGGAGAAATACTATGTATTGTTGATCTTCGATCGAACTTAAGCTGGAACTTAGACCAGAAAGTAAAATCCCAACTCCAGTTAAAAGTTGGGATCAGCCTTAGCGCTATAAATTCGACCGATGGAGCTATCCGCGATAACTTTGATCGAGGAAATCTTCGGAGCATGCTCGAATTTATGTACAAACGAGTAGAACGGACAAAAGTTGTTCGTTCTACTCGTGCCACGACTCCGCGGCGCAGCTTTCGTTCCCGACGCCTCTTCGGAGCTGTTTGCGATAATAATTTTACTCGAAGAAACCTTCGAACTGCCGCAACTCGAAGCCCAATGCTCCAATTTACTAACGAATGGAGTTATTCTATTCGCTCTCGGTTTCTTCAATCCCAGATCGGATGTCACGATTCTAAAAGCCAAGCCCACCACTCAGTAAAAAAAATTTGTACTTTTTACAACAACTTATTGTTCACAAAATTCCACAATTTTTCATTTGATGATTTTCCACTCGCGCCATCCGTCCACAGTTTTACAAACAAAAGTACAATCCAAACTTGTCAATAACGCGGAAAATAAAATGGCAGATTTGTATATTGAAACCTGAGCGAATGAGTTTGTCACTTATTTAACAAAATCATTTTTACGAAACTTCCATTCCGATTTTACGAAATGATTTTTACTGTGCATGGTCCTGAAATTGTCTGCATGACATCAAATTTCATTTTAGGAAAAATTTCTTTAGGAAAAAAGAAATTGTTCACTCGCAGAATTTTATTCTCCAAAGTGAAATTCCCCGAGCGAAGTTTGCTCGATGCAAAGCACAGCCGTTATAACTCGATGAAATTTCGTCCCGTGCAAAAATCTTCAGGGTGACAATCCCATCAACCCTACCTGGGGTTGGAGTATTTTCTTTAATGTTTCTATTTTTTTCATTTTGATTATTTCTACTCACTTACGATAAGAGTTTTACACGTGGAAACCTTTGAACTGCGACGGAAAGTCCGTTCCAATCTGCAAACGACTATAGTTGTCCAATCCTCTCTGGTTCGTCATAGCTTTTCTCTCGTCATTGGTGATTTTTAATGCACGAGCACAGAAGCCGTTTAAAGACTTGTTGAATTATTTTCTAATACATTCCCAGTAGAGAAAAGTCGTCGCGTTCGTGTCGTTGGTTCTTTGAACCGACGAGCGAGCGTCGATTTATTCGATTCCATCAAATCGATTATACAACCAGAATCACGTAAAAGAGACTTAGCCAATGTGTTCGCCCTTCGACGCTATTATCGAATATCTGCACCGCAGTAGACGCGTGACATTAGATTGCCGCAGCTATACGAATGTACGAGAACGACGAACTGGAAGAATCGAGGCCATCGACGCCGGAAAAACAAACGGGAAACCTGCGACACGCTGACCATTTATTACCTTGGCCAGTTTCGCACATGTTAATAATGAATATTGCCAAATAATAGGCGATTTTCCGCCCGAGTTGTACGTAAGGAATATCGTTATTTTAGCGAAGTCGGGAAAAAACATATGTTTACCTTGGGATACAAAAAAAAAATTCCCATTTCTGTCTATCTGCTTATCTAAGTTTGTGGTAGGTTTTTTTAAACCATAAGCGAGCGTCGATTTATTCGATACCATCAAATCGATTATCCAACCAGAATCACGTAGACTTAGCCAATGTGTCCGCCCTTCGATGCCATTATCGGATATCTGCACCGCAGTAGACGCGTGACATTAGATTGCCGCAGCTATACGAATGTCCGAGAACGACGAACTCGAAGAATCGAGGCCACCGACGCCGGAAAAACAAACGGGAAACCTGCGACGTACCCGCGACAAGCTGGCCATTTATTACCTTGGCCAGTTCCCCCACGTCAGTATCGCGAGAAACACGTACGCGCACACGTCACATCCAGAATCGTGAACCACCGAGTCGACCGACAACGGGTCCTACCCGGGGGGTTCCCCGGGTTTAATAATAGAAGCGCAATTAAGTCGAGGAAGCGGTTTACGCTCTCGAGACACGAGAGCGCTTCATTTAGACCCCCGTAATGATACGAATTTTCACGAACCAGTCAATTATCTCTTCGGCAGTCAACCTTTCACGGTCGCCACATCGACGACCGGGATGTCTTTACTTTCTCGCCACATACGGAGTGTGTGAAGAGGGAAATTATTGCAATCCAAAAAAGATTGGACTGTCCGATTATGGTCTGGAATAGTATATTATGTTACAGGGGAGGGAAGTGCGCGATTTTCATCGAATGTGAAGTTTGCTGTCCGAAGCGAGGGCAGAAATCACATAAGGTGAAAACGCACTCCCTTTCACGTAGGATACGATAATACTTTTTTTTTCGACTTCGTTAAAATAATCGCATTTCTTGCATCGCAAAATCGTCATAGTCGCCAATGACCATTACTCCCCCGGGAGTAATGGAGCTAGTGGAAGGAGTAACGAGCCCTATTACTCCCTAGGGAGTAATGAACCTGTAATGCGCATGCGCACAGGTTAATAACGATCATCGTTCAATAATAGGCTATTTTCCACCCAATTCACGCTACGAAGGTGGTTACTTTAGCGAAGTCGGGAAAAACAGTATATTATGCTGCAAGGGAGGAAAGTGAGCGATTTTCACCGAGTGTGTAGGTTGCTGTCCGAACCGAGGGCAAAAATCACACGAGATGAAAAACCGCTCCCTCCCACACGATACTATTGTCCGCATCCGCAAAATCGTCATAATCGTCAACGAGCATTATTTCCCCAGAAGTAACAGGGTTTCCAGCGAGAGTAATGAGCACTGTAACTCCCTAGGGAGCCATTAAACAGTCTGCGCATGCGCGCAGGTTAATAATGATTATTGGCAAATAATAGGCGATTTTCCGCCCGTGTTGCACGCAAGAAATGTAGAAATGTTTACCCTGGGATACAAATAAAACATTTTCCCGTTTCGGTCCGCCTGCCTATCTGTCTATCTGTCCGCCTGTCTATCTCTGCAGCCGTCCGTCTGTCCGCCTGTCCGTCTGTTTGACACAGTGTCTGAAAACAGTAGCTTTTCGCAGACTTCGAATCGCAGCAAAATTCAGTGTGTGCCTTCTGCACATAAAATACAGTTTTGGTATTGAATTTCGAATTTGTTCGTCGATTCTTTGGCGGAATGGTTTAAATGTGAAAACATAAAATAAAATAATGATGAAAGTTTGTTTCGCAGTTTGATTCGCAGATAGAATAGTACCAAGTAGCCCGCAGTAAATTGGTTACAGTACAGCGATGCATTTATTATCTTATGTGGTCAGTGGAATGAGACAGAAAGAAGCCACGGGTAAAAACAAATGTGCTTTGAATAAAATGTGGATCTCCTCGCAAGTCAACTTAAGGAGGTGTACAAAAAATATTATCACGAAGTAACCTTGAGCCGGTATCGATGAGGAATATGTGTATAACTGATTATGACTATAATCAGTTTTAATCACATTGGGCACACATATAAACTTTATCGCTGACGCGACATTTAATAAAAAAATATCCGTCATCGTTTTTTAAATCAGATGTGTACACAGCTGAGTCTTAGCACTCTAAGCGCGATAATTTTTCTTACAATTTTTTTGTGTTTCATACGATCAGTGACGAGAAGAGAATAAGTCGAAAACTAAAAAAAAATGGTTTTGTGGCTCCATCAAAAAATAGATCGCCGATAATTGTTGCTGCGGCAACAAAAAAAATTGCCACTGCAGCAAGATAGTTTGTTGTCCCTGTATTAAGTAGGTAAATTATTTGCGGTGTCAACATTTTTGCTGACCCAATAATTTTTTTTTTCTCCGTGTAGCGATCATGAACCGAAGTTCACTCAACGGCCGCAAGAGGCGCGACTGGCGTCGGGAGCTCGTCGCGCCTCTCGCGGCGTAACGCGACATTAAAAAATTCTAACGGAAACCCAATGTGTCTTTCCGTTATTATACAATTATTCCACGAAATAAAAAAAATGTTTCTGTAAATCGTTCTTAATGCAAGGTTAAACACGTATGAGTGCGAGAGAGCCAGAGTAAAAATGTTGATTTCATTTCTCCCCGAAACGATTCTATAATATAAAAAACCGTGTCGTAGTAAAATGGATTAAAAATATGTTGACTTTATGTTAATCTTTAACCCAGCTTAAATTTACCTAACCAATTTCAGAACAAATGCGATCAGAAAGTCGCGTTTTGCGACCTTAATATTTTTTTTTTAGTTGTTACATTTACTTCTGTACTTCATATTTTGTGTGCGCTCTCTTTTTTAACCAGTCGTCTTTCTCCACGATATTACGGCGTCGTTGCAGTTGGGTATTTATAAAAATGCGTTCGCCTCCGCTTTCGAGCCAAAATACGAAAGGCTGTCCCTCGCTTGCGCAAAAGCCAATTAAGGTGGAACCTTGCTCCAGGAGGGCGTTCGAGGTCAGCCGTGCGCCCGAAAAGTTATTGCACATTCGAGAAACCCGACGGGGAGATATGCAGAGAGAGGAAGAGCGCGTCGTTTTATACCATAGTCGTTGTCCTCGGTGGGTAACGCGACTTTGGGGACGAGACCGATCGCCGCACCGTTATAACGCAATCGAGTCTCCGCATTCCGGGCGATCGCCGATCGACGAGTCTCACAGACCAAGGAAGATCTTTCGATCGACTATGCGCCCCGTGCCAGCTTGGCTCTGTATATCGCACTCTATATAAAACGTAAATATATATATATATATATATATATATATATATATATATATATATTATATACCTATATAAAATATATAGATATATATATATATATGGTGTAGTACATAAGCGATTATATATAGTATATACGATTGACCCACAGCAGATCGGAATTTTAATCAAGGCAGCGTGCAACGAATCGACTCGTCGAACGACCTCACTCTCGAGCTCGAGGGAACGATGAATCCAGAAAAAAAAAAATCTCGTTGCTAGCTTCGGAAATACGACTCGGCGATGATCGGTACAGCGTGAATTCGTCGATGACGATACGGCCGTACGTCCGGAGAAGGTATTTGTTTGAACGAAATAAATTTCGTACAGTTATTTTAATACTATCGTACCAAGTGGTCTGGCAGACTGGTATTTCTAAAAAAAAAAAAAAAAAATGTTATTTTACCAGAATAACATTTTTTATTCTGGAGAAGGTATTTCTTTGAATGAAATAAGTTTGGTACATTTGTTTTAATACCGTCGTAGCAAGTGGTCTGGTAGACTGGTATTTGAAAAAAAAAATTTATTTTTACCACGATAAATTTAGATCGATCGAGGAAATAAATCGACTCGTCGAACTACCTCACTCTCGTGCCCGAGGGAACGGTGAATAAAAACAAATCCCGGTGTGAGCTTCGGAAATACGACTCGGCGATGATCGGTACGGCGCGAATTCGTCGATGACGACACGGCCGTACATCCGGAGAAGGTATTTATTTGAACGAAATGAGTTTGGTACATTTGTTTTAAGGTAGTCCTTTCGTTATGTCTGACGCTGCCTGAGTTTGAGAGCAGAATAAAAGAGAATTACAAACACTCCCCGATGGGACGTGGGGTCTGAAAAAATCAAGCACATGAAAGGTGCTAAAAAGATTGCTTGTGCATAATAATAATTCTAAAATGTTATTAACAAATTCTTTAAAAAAAAAAATTATGCAACAAATTACCCGACAACCTAATTTTTTTTTCTCATGAAAATAATTTGTTACTTTTTTTTTAATACGTATGAATTTTTCTAGAATTTCATCTAATGTTTGAAAATTGCGTTTTCTTTATGTCAAAATTTATTTAAAATCACAACTTTCGAACATTAAATAAACTTCTGAAAAAATGTATACGTATTCAGAAAAATTAACAAATCATTTATGTAACAATAAAAATTAGGTTGCCGGGTAATTTGTTGCACAATTTTTGTTTTTCAGTAATTTGTTAAAATACATTTATTTTAAGACTTGGTACTTCGCACCAAGTGGTCTGGCAGACTGGTATTTGAAAAAAAAAATCTTATTTTACCAAAATAACATTTAGATCGATCGAGCAAGTAGTTTCCGATGGTTGCGGCACCGCTCTGTGCCTTGGTGGAAAGTCAATTGCGGTGTCTACGGGCGATATATATAGATATAAGGTACGCAAGGTGTTCCTGCGAGCACCTCGGAGTCTAGGTGAGCTCCGCTTGAATGCACACCTCGTTTCATCTAGCTCCTGTCTCCTCCTCGATAATCGATATTTCCTTCCTGATGCCTAACTGGATAGCTCTCGCGGTGAGACACGCACACAAAAGCCTCACTATTTGTAACGTGTTATACAACAGCATCGTCACCGGAGGTAATTACGGATGTCGATCAATTCGAATTCTATGTATATATGTATGCATAGTTTTTTTATCTCGGTGGAAGCGGCAAGGTGGGGGCTAAAGAACCGGTGGTTAATAGAAATGGCACGTCGAGTGACGGAAATCGTATGAAATTAATTTTTTTTTTTTTTCACGAACACGAACAACTGAGTTTTTTAAAAGTAAAAAATGTTTAATACGAAGAATCGCGACTCGCTACGACAGGGATTTTTTTTTTTTTTTTTTTCAAATCCGTCGGGCATGAAAAATATTGTTGCGAGTTGGGTTTAATTATAGAGATGGATGGACAGTCGAACTTGCAAAACACGGATGAAAAATACATAGTCGTTGTTATGTCAGTGTAGATATTTAAAAAAAATGAACGGGAAAAAAACAAACGAAGGAAACAGAAATTGCCAGTCTGTGAAATTAATGAAAAACCTATCGCAGCGCGAATATACGCGTTAAATCCACATTGTGCATCAATGATCTACGAGCGAAAGCTAACAATCATCGATCGGAAGAGCTCGCGAATAATTTTCACGAGACTTCATTCAAAAAAGTCACTTTCCATCAAATCATTTATTTTATGTATTTTATTTATTTAATTAATTAAAACCTATTGTACCGCGAATAATATATTCGTTGTATCGCATTATGGATCAATGATCCACACGCAAAAGCCTACGATCATCGATCAGGAGAGCTCGCGACCAATTTTCGCGAGAATTCATCCGAAAAAGTCACTTTCCATCAAATAATTTACTTCATCTATTTTATTAATTAAAACCTTTTGTACCGCGAATAATATATTCGTTATATCGTTTTACGGATCAACGATCCACGCGCAAAAGCCTGCGATCATCGATCAGGAGAGCTCGCGAACAATTTTCATGAGAATTCATCTATTTTATTTATTCAATTAATCAAAGTCTTTCATACCGCGAATAGCATATTCGTTGTATCGGGTTATGGATCAATGATCCACGAGCAAAAGCCTACGATCATTGATGAGGAAAGCTCGCGAGCAATTTTCATTAAAATTTATCCGAGAAAGTCGCGTTACATCAAACAATGTATCCATCTATTTAATTTCTTTAACTAATCAAAGCCTTTCGTACCGTCAACAGTATATTCGTTGTGTAGCCTTACGCATCATTGATCCGGAGTGTCCAGAAGTAATTCTCACGAGAATCAATCGGAAGAAGTCACTCTGCATCAAATAATTTATTTTATTTCTCTCTGTGCTCGGGAATCAAACTTAACCCATCGTAATTGCGATTCGAGCAAGCGTGCGCGGAGAGCATCCGAGCCCGTTACACACACTCGGTCTCCGGTCGGTTTGTTACACCGTAACAAACCGTGCACACAGTGCGATTCAACAGCGCCGATATCTAATGCAATACGGAGGTACGTGGGCGTTCTCGAACTCGTAAAAATTCAAGGCGACATCGATAACACAACAAACTATGTGTGTGTGTGCTCTGTGCACGCGTCGCTCGCATTGCCACCGCGATCACGGGTCGACATTATCACGGTCGTTACAGATCGAGACCGAGGTTTCTCGCTCCCTCTCCCGTACTCCACGCGCGAGACGAAAAATACATTTTCGCCGGCCGATAAGAAACCTCGAATGATGTCGGGAAACCCTCGAATGAAACGCTCTACTTCGAGGCTCGTGTAATATAATATGTATTTTATATATATATATTTTTTTATATTGCAAAGTACCGGGCTGTTGAGAAAAAAATATTTTTTGCAACATGATCGAACATTACAACCTAAAGGGTTAAGCACGAATTCACATGTACTGAATTGGAATCGAACTCTTTAATACTTTAACGAGTTAAATTCCAATTCATTACATGTGGATTTTTACTTGTCTCTATAATAATCTTCGAAAAATTCAGATTTTGAAAAAAAAAAAAATTAAATTTTTTAAAATCATGACATTTATTTCGAATTAAGTGGCGTTCGATTATCTGGGGGGTCCGAGCATCCCAGTTAATCGGAGTTGTACTGTATATGTAACAATAGAATAATAAAGATAAATAATAAATAAATAAATAAAAAATACAAAAGCAAGTCGAAATTTTATTCCCTCCGTTTGCACACGACGTTACAGGAACGTGAGCTGGCAGTTTAGAATTACTGGCTCAAACCGTTCGCTAGTTGTAGGGACATTAAAGACCCATAATCAATTCCATGCACACATTCAGACGCCAGTCTAAAAATCAAATTTCTCGAAGTTTCAGTCTATGTTAAGTATTCCGACACGAAAATCTCGAAATAATTTTTTTTCCCGAAAACATAGCTTAGCCTATGAGGAAGCAAAGTAACAGTATTATGATAAACGTTTCGAAATATTTCCCCACCTTTTGCATACGGTATTATAGGAACGTGAGATCCCAGTTTAGAAATATGACGAATCGTACGTAAGACACTCCGTGACCGATGACGAGTATTCAACATCGATCGATTGCATATCGAATCCACAAACGATGTTTTCACGCGACAATGAAAACGCGCACACACACAAAGCTGTGAATTGTAACGATTCTTGGAAAAGGACCTGTATCGGCGATCTCGCTGAGATCGTCCTCGTATCTTCGAGAATGACGTGGACAAAGTCGAGGAATCGAACCCGGAACGCCCGGTTGATTGCATATATAGATATATATGTATATGCATGTTCTTATGAACATACATATAAATGTATAGATATATATATATCTATACATAGCGAGAAACTTCTTCTTTGCGATTGTGACGATCTCGCCAGCTTCGTATCTACTTTTCTCGTCAGATCTATGATTACACGATGCGCCACTCGCGCTGTGGATCCATACGCGTCATCTTCGTCATCGTTCATCTTCGTACTTCGCACTTACGTAATTCTTTTCGTTTTTTTTTCTTCTTCCTCGAGACCGGCGTGTGTTTAATTTTGTTTTTTTCTCTTTTTTTCCACAGGCTATATTCGACTTTGCTATTAGTGAGCCGACGTGATCGTAATAACAGCACTGGCGGACACGGGTGATGTCGAAATCGGCTGAAGTGTGTACAGTAGGGATATATATATATATATATATATATATGGGGCGATGCTAATGCAAATTAAAATCTCCACGGTATGTAGAGCAATAGCGGAGAATATGGAATTTTAAATCCTAATTCAAGTTTCGAACTTAAAATTCTGGTTTACGTTGCAACTTAAGTTCGAACTTAAGTGAGCGAACTTCGATATTGCACCAAATAATTAAGTTCCGTGATAAAAAAAAAGTTCTCAGAAAATAGAGTCTATACCGGCTTTATAAAAGAAAATCTATACGAGCGGTGAGCAAACACAGAGGGATGTTGAACTGACTCGGAGAAAACGAAGAAACTTAGTGCACGGAGGGCCAAGAGTAAAGTTGACCGAAACTTCGGCTCGAACTCAAGTTGCAACTCGAACCGGAAACTAAGGTTCCAACTCTCACCGTTCAAGTTCAAACTTGGAGCCACAAATTCGGCCATGAATCGAAAGAAAGAAAAATCTATACGAGAAATGGTTGGATTGATGTGTTATTTGGTTGGTACAACAAAAAGGTTGGTTTGAATCGACAAATTTTGAATCGCTCCAAGCAAATAAACGTTTCACAAAACGATTCTTTATTTGTACGAAACAAACAACAGAGAGACCGAAAGGAATTAATGAATAAAGGGTCAGAGTAAAAAAAGAAACTTCGGCTCGAACAGAAGTTGCAGTTCGAATTGGAAACTAAAGTTGCAACTCCAGCCCAACCGCAACTTCAAACGTGCGACCGCACATTCGGCCACGAATCGAAAGGAAAAAAAAGAAATCTATACCAGCGGTGAGCACACACAGATGTTGAGCTCAATCGAAGGGACCGAAAGAAATTAGTGAATGGAGGACCAAGAGTAAAATTGGTTGAAACTTCGGCTCGAACCAGGAACCAAAGTTCCAACAGCACTCCGACCTAAACTTCAAACTTGCGACCGCAAATTCGGCTATGAATCGAAAGAAAGAAAACGATCTATACCAGCGGTGAGCATACACAGAAGGTCGTAGAACTCACTCGAAGAGACCGGAAGAAATGAGCGAATGGAGAACCAAGATTGACATTGGTCGAAACTTCGGTTCGATCCAGAAACTAAAATTCCAACTCTGCTCTGACCTCAACTTCAAACGTGGACCCACCAATTCGGCCACGAATCGAAAGAAAAAAAACGCTCTATACCAGCGGTGATCGTACACTGAAGGTTGTAGAACTGACTCGAAGAGACCGAAAGAGATGAGCGAATGGAGGACCAAGATTGAAATTGGTCAAAACTTCGGTTCCGTCCAGAAACTAAAGTTCCAACTCTGCTCTGACCTCAACTTCAAACGTGGACCCACCAATTCGGCCATGAATGGAAAGGAAAAAAACGCTCTACACCAGCGGTGAGCGTATCCAGAAGGGTGTAGAACTGAATCGAAGAGACCGAAAGAGATGAGCGAATGGAGGACCAAGATTGAAATTGGTCAAAACTTCGGTTCCGTCCAGAAACTAAAGTTCCAACTCTGCTCTGACCTCAACTTCAAACGTGGACCCACCAATTCGGCCATGAATCGGAAGAAAAAAAACGCTCTATACCAGCGGTGATCGTACACTGAAGGTTGTAGAACTGACTCGAAGAGACCGAAAGAGATGAGCGAATGGAGGACCAAGATTGAAATTGGTCAAAACTTCGGTTCCGTCCAGAAACTAAAGTTCCAACTCTGCTCTGACCTCAACT
Source organism: Ichneumon xanthorius (assembly GCA_917499995.1). Taxonomy (NCBI): domain Eukaryota; kingdom Metazoa; phylum Arthropoda; class Insecta; order Hymenoptera; family Ichneumonidae; genus Ichneumon; species Ichneumon xanthorius. The sequence continues at coordinate 18,691,086 of OU824202.1, read as the reverse complement.
TCAAACGTGGACCCACCAATTCGGCCATGAATCGAAAGGAAAAAAACGCTGTACACCAGCGGTGAGCGTATCCAGAAGGGTGCAGAACTGACTCGAAGAGACCGAAAGAGATGAGTAAATGTAGGGCCGAGAGTAAAATTGGTCGAACGAGCGAGGAACAACGAATTCTCTGTTCCCCGTTCGTTATCTCGGATTCTCGTGATACTGTTCGGATCGTTACGAACGGGCGAGCATGCCTCATCGTTTTCGTTTCTCTCCGAGCAGAAACACAAGAAGATGGAGGGAAGGGGTGGGGGGAGAGGGAACGAGAGAGCAGCGTGGGACCGTCGGAGCCAACGATAGCCTCTTTGAACTGTCTGCGGCGTGTTCTTGTACACGTTCCAGCGTCTACCGGCGGCAGTCAACCTTTTCGAAATCGATCGATTTCTCCGGGCCACAGCCACGAGGAGAGATTGAGAGAGCCGAAGAGGGAAAGAGGGCGAGGGTACCGGCCGGCGGTGTTTGTACGAGATGGATGATATACTCGTCCCTGGCTCTTTGTCGTCCCCCTCGTCGTCGACGCACGACATTTGCGTCCCGTATCTCGATTAAGCGACGACCGGCCGGACACACAAAGCCCGAACCTCTCTCCCGGCCGAGGGGAGGTCGCGAACTCTGCACACTCCGACAGGGACACATCACCTACGCGCCCGCCGTAGCCGAGGGTCCAAAGGGTAGAAAAATCACAACCCGCTCACGCACCCGTCTATTTAAGAACTCAACTGCCGCGAAAGATCTAACAATTTTCTAACAATTTTCTAACAATTTTCTAACAATTTTCTAACAATTTTCTAACAATTTTCTAACAATTTTCTAACAATTTTCTAACAATTTTCTACCAATCTTCTAACAATTTTCTAACAATCTTCTAACAATTTTCTAACAATTTTCTAACAATTTTCTAACCATTTTCTAACAATTTTTTAACTCACTTTTTTTGCTTTTCCCAAAAAAAAGCTGTTTTCGTGGAAAACCAATCGAGATTTTAGTGTCAGTGTACTTAAGAATACCTAAAATGATCAAAAAATGAAAATTGTTATCCCTTTTTATGGAGGAAACCCTTTCCCCCCATCGTAAGGGGAAAGGTCAGCTTCATTATAGCGGGAATCTATCCCCGTATGGGGAAGCTGAACCCCACCCCCCATCCTGAGGCTGAAACATTATTATTATTTTGGAAAACTGTAGTTTCGGTTGTTGATTTGGATATTTGTCCTCCGCCCCACTCCCCCTTTCGGTGAAACTGATCCCCCCACCAGTTTGCATAGTAATGGATTTCAAAATTCCATTCCACATGCTATGAACCATGCGATCAAGTGCGAGCGCCTTCGAAATATAACAATTCACTATTAATACCATTATTAATAATTAATTAATAATTACATTTTTAATGGTACCAATCATAAGAATTATAATCCCCATCAAAACGAATGATTCGTATAATTCCTACCTTTAAAGTTCATCGAAAAAAGAAAAGAAAAAAAAAAAAGATTTCTAATCGTAATCCATCGACAAGGAGTCAACAACTCGCATTAGCTTCTCGAGTCACCGAGCCCAGAAGCGTGTTAGCCGCGACGATGAGAACGATCACGTAACCGAGCGTTGTTAGTCTACACGTGTTCGACGACCGTGGCCAACCCGAGAAGAGAGGGGGGGGGGGGGGGGTGGAAGGGACCGCATAATTTAAATGGCGTTTGCCAGTGTTATATATCGACCGCCCCCAAGTCCTTGAGGGAGGAGCTCCCTGAAGCTCCCGTATCCCGACTCGCAGTTTATACCCAAGAAGATGGAGAGCTCGTCAAGGGCGTTGGATGTAGCCAGGATATACGCCGGTTGTCTGCATCCCATATCCTGCGTGTTACGTACACGCCGTATGATAACAGCCCCGTCGGGAGAGCGAGGCGTCGGGATTGTGTGCACACCGACGTGCGCACACAATGGACGCTCTTCTTCGTCCCGTGAAACTGTACGCCGCCGATCACGCAACACGCGCCGGTGTGTTCGTGCGTGAGAAGGCAATCGATAAGTCCCTCTTGCCTCCGGTTGTGACAGCGATGATACTCGTCGAGAACGACCGAGCTCCACTCTCGTCTACCGAGCGTCGAGAGCTGACGACGTTGAGTCGAGGGGCGACGAGAGAGAAAAAAATGTACAAGGGTGGGATGGACGCTGCTGTGATACCAAAATTTCGCGAGACTACGGCGAAATTGCACAGAGTAAAAAAAATGTTGGACTCTCAACAAGTTTTTTTTATCCTCGAACGGCCATGATTGTTTTTTTGTTCATTTTGCAAAAAATATTTTTTTGATAAAAAAAACATTTTTGTTAAATTAGAAACACGTTTTTGCAAAATGAAGAAGAATTGTGGAGTTTTGTGGGGAAGACATTTTTGTACCTTTTTACTGTGCAGTGCCTCGTCGTTATTGATTCGCGACGCCAAACTGTTCGAAGCTTATTTCGTATGGGTTTATCCACGAATGGCCATCATTGTTTTCTTGTTCATTTCGCAAAAAATATTATTTTTATTTAAAAAAAACATTTTTGTAAAATTTAGAAAACACATTTTTGCAAACTGAACAAGGAAAGAATTGTGGACTTTTGTGGAGAAGAAATGCTGGTACCTATTTTACTGTGCAGTAACTCGTCGTTATTGACTCGGGACGCTAAACTGTTCGAAGCTTATTTCGTATCGGGTGTCTTACGTATTTGATATGCAACCTGCTTCTGTACTTTGCTGGGTGTTTGTGTGCATGTATGTGTGTATATATATATGTATTGTCGAATTGGTGAAGAATAAATCCGGTCAAGGCTGAATGGGATCGAGGACACTCGCCGGTACTGTATATTTATATATGTATATATATGCAGCAAGAATAAAAAGGAGACGAAGGAGACTTCCATGCACCACGCGATGCTGGCTAACGTCCCAATGGTTATGGCGCGCTTCGAGCTTTTAAGTCCTTGGCGGTTTTTAGGGGGGAAAGAGCAGCCTGCGCGTGATCGAATCGGACCGGGAAATTTACTGTATAGCGATATTTTTAAAAAAGTCATTTAAGTACTTGGCGTTCAACGATTTTCCGGGAAAATTACGATATCCATGAAACTGTAATAAATATATAATGCATTTCTTTTTTGTTATAATTTATAAAAATTTCGTTACATATATATATTTTTTACATAAAATTTCGTTTCCATTTTGACCTATGCCCGAGGCCTTTCGGAGTAGCGTTGTGAATTCGTCGGTAAAATTACTTACCAATGAATTCACAATGCTAACTAATATTAATATTAACAAAACAATTAATTAATCATTTAATATCATCATCTAATAAAATAAAATAATATGATAATCATAATTGATATTAACATAACTAATATTTCAGATTATTTCAGTACATTGAATGCTGCTAAGCCGTCAACTTTGTATTATTTAAAAAATTGGTTGCCACAAATATGAAATATATATATATATATTTTATTGAAATCCACACGAGCGATGATATTTTGTATAAAATATTTCCACTCGTAAGTGTATTATTTATTTCATAGGATGGATGGCGTTGGAATCGCTGATAATATCCAAGATCGTACGGAATCCATGGCAAGGGTATCGGCGCGTGAAGCAGCGCGTGCGGTTTGCCGGTGCGCGGACGAGGCACGTAAGCGCCAGCCAATCGCTGTTTAGTGTTATACGTCCGACCGGCTGTCCGTGCACCAGCTCATTGCCAACGCAGTATCTTGCGCCAGCGGCTTTAAACTTGCGCCGGGTGTAGTCGGGTAACGGGCCTATTCCCGGAGATTCCAATGTTTACGTGAACAACGCTTCACGACTTACGGTAGTGCTGGAACAATGTTCGATGTAAGAGACGAGACGGCGATACGTTCGAGCTTCCAGCGATCAGCGCGATGTTACGATAAACATCTAACGCTTACGCGGTAGATGAACAGCGAAACAACATTTAATATTCAACGCCTCTGGAGATGTTGGCTGAATGTGCCGGGTCTGCAGCTTGAGTTCCAACTGAATATATTATAAGAGTGATCCAATTTGCTTTTAAGCCGGAGAAAAGCAATCAAAACTTGCTGCGGATTAGTCGAAGTATTAATAGTGATAGGGCAAATGGAGTTGAAGTTTTATACTCTTTAAGAGTAAATATTGCGACTACGCAGTCCCGACGAGAATGCACAGCCTATTCTCGGAGATTCCAATGTTTACGTGAACAAGGCGGCACGACTTACGGTGGAACTAGAACAATGTTCCGATGTGAGACGAGACGACAATACACTGAAAAAAAATGTTGCTTGCGGCCTGGCAAAGAAAAAAATTCTTAGATTTGTAAGAATTGAAAATTCTTATGATATTGAAACAACGACGGCAAGGCTGCCAAGGTGACATGTTATCGTTTCAATCACGTATGTAATTGTAAGAATTGAAATAATATTTTTTTTCTTTGCCAGCCCGCAAGCGAATTTTACTTGAATCATTGATTTATTTTTTTTCAGTGTGCGTTCGAGCTTCCAGCGAACACCGCGATGTTACGATAAAACACCTAACGTTACGCGGTAGATGAATAGTGAAACAACATTTAATATTCAACGCCTCTGGAGATGTTGACTCAATGTGCCAGGTCTGCAGTTTGAGCTCCGACTGAATATATACTAAGAGTAATCCAATTTGCATTTAACCCGGCGAAAAGCAATCAAAACTTGCTACGGTTTAGTCGGGACATTAATACCGATGAAGCAAATGGAATTGAAGTTTTATACTCTTGAAGAGTAAATATTGGCAACTACGAAGCCCCGACGAGGAAGTAACACCGTTACGTGTTACGATGGAGCGAAATACGGGCCCGGAAAAAATATACTCGGAAAAAATACGTCCGGAAAAAAAACCCACACACAAACTTTTACACGGGGTTATTTGTTCCAAGAAGTATCTTTTCCAAGGAGTATTTTTTCCAAGGAGTATTTTTTCCAAGGAGTATTTTTTCCAAGGAGTATTTTTTCCAAGGAGTATTTTTTCCAAGGAGTATTTCTTCCAAGGAGTATTTCTTCCAAGTGGTATTTCTTCCGGTGTATTTTTTCCACTTACCGTGAAACATCTCGGTCGGTAACAAAAACTGTGATAAGCTTTTTTTCATGTGTACCGGCATTTTCTGCTCGATGTAAAAGTTTCATCCCACCCAGATATCCCGTCAGCTTTCGTGGAGACTTATCTTTCGACCGCACGTGCCGGTACCCGTGAAGAAAGCCCATTACAGTTTTCGATACCGACCTAGCGCGGGCTTGTGCCGCTTAAGAGATCTCTCGAGATCTCTCGCATACTCTCCAGGCGAGTCTGTTTACAGAAGTCCGCACATTGTTCCTAAATTCTATTTCGAAGCCCATTGTTCCCGACTGGGTGTAATTAGTATTAAAAAAAAAAATATACTGCCTTAACAACCTCGCTGCAGTGAAAACAAAGTTATTTATTCTCTCTGAGGAGCGTGCGCTTCGCCCCTTTTCAAACCCGACTGCGAGAGCTTCGCGCCGGGCTGTGCGGCAGAGCTCGGAACGTCCCAGCTTCGAAAAAGTCGAGATTTCAGCGACGGAAAAGCCGGAGCCTTCCGGCGGGGCAAAAACGTACGTTTCCATTGACTTCCGACAGCTGGCGTCGACGGATTCAAGCTTTCGAGGCGTCGGAAGCCCCGGAGGGAAGCTTTGACGGCGCGAAAAAAAGGAGAGAAAAAAAAGGAATAAAAAAAAAGTAGATGAAGAACGTGCGAGCTAACAAGTCGCCTCTCGGTCCCGAGGCTTCGCCGCGCACATCTCCACCTATACATGCACTTCGCGTCCCCCACAAATTTTCCTCGTGATGAAACAAACGAGGAAATCTCCGGGGGCCGAGCGAAATAACGTCGAATCGAATTATCCCGACGATATAGGCGCGCCCTCGGTTGATCAATGAAATTATTCATGACTTCGAGCAGCCCCCGACGATTCGAGACTCCGGCGAATACGGTCTGGCTCGGTTCTCTCCGTCCTTCGGCGCAAATGGCGCGTAACGGAGAAAGTTCGGGACAAGATTTATTCCGACGATAGGTATATATAGGCGCGCGGAGTTTCGAGGAATCTCCGGAGGATTCAAAGTTTTCCGGCTTGTGCACACGGAGTTGTCCACTTTGCCGAGGCGAGGTGGAGTTGAGGGAGGCGCGTGTAGCGGAGCACGATTTTCAGCGGATCTCACGCGCAACTGGGTCAGCCGAGGATGTCGTAGGCTGATGTCGTGGGACAGTGAAAAAGCCCGAAGAGTGAATGACAATGGGATAAATCTGGAAGGAAACCTTGACTTTGATGCAAACGATGCTGGCATGAAATCGGGCTACGTACATATTGCCTAAGTGAAACTGGAAGAGTAAAGTTGAATGAGTTGACTGGAGACCAATATTGCCAATACCAAATTTGTATTTAATACCCTACACCAAAATCGAGTACATTTTTTTATGGCGACCCTGCCTTAAGTTAATCTTAATCATGTAGAATTTTCTGCAATATTTCACATATCGTGTGTAAAACCATACAGAATTGTCTGCAATATTTCACATATCGTGTGTAAAACCATACAGAATTGTCTGCAATATTTCACATATCGTGTGTAAAACCATATAGAATTGTCTGCAATATTTCACATATCATGCATAAAGCCATGGAGAATTTTCTGTATTATTGTGCATAGGGTAAAAGTGGTGAATATGGCCCACCTCAATTAACACGTAAATCAATGATATATGGACCGGGCCATATTCCCCACTTTTACCCTATATAACTGGGTCAGCGGAGGACGCCGTTGGCGTAGGCAAGACAAAAGGGCGAAGAGTTAAATGAGTAAATGGAAGGTCCTTATCAACATATCATCGACTGATGGACGATCGGAGAGTTGCGAGACGTGCATAAAGCCTTGTAGAATTTTCCGTAATCTTTCACACATAACTGGGTCAGCGGAGGACGCTGATGTTGTAGGCCAGACAAATGGGCGAAGAGTAAATGGCAATGGAGTAAATCTCGGTGAAAAACTTCGTATCAACCTTACAAAACTTAATATTGATGGAAACAGCGCAGAGTCCCCGAAAAATAATTTGACTAAGCACCAAAATTCCCTATACCGAACTTATCCCTAATAACCTACACCAAAATTGAGTATAGTTTTAACTCTTCACCTCGTCGTGGTCAAGACTTAATATAATCTCGGAAAGGCCCTTATCAACTCATCATCGTCGCATGGACGATCGGAACGATGAACGAGTTGAGAAACGTGCATAGAATTTTCGGCAATATTTCACACATAACCAAGTCAGCTAAAGACGCTGATGTTGTCGACCAGAGAAAAGTTCGAAGATCAATTGTCAACAAGGAAATAAATCTCGAAGAAAACTCTAATCACGGTGGAAATCTACGGCTAAGAACGTAAAATGATGCTACCTACATCACCCCGTCAAGCGTGCGTAAAACTGCATTTCTCGCACCGAGGGACGTAAACTAATTTTTCTATACACCAAAATAATTCCCCACACCAATCTATACTCTGCATCAAAATTACGGTATATTTTCCATAGCCTCGACCGAACGTGCCTCGAAAAAGCCACGTTTCCGGCCAAGGGTTAATATAATCTTGGAAGTGCCCTTATCAGCCTATCATCGTCTGATGGATGATCGGTGGTTCTCCGGCTCTCCTCTGCATCCGGTCGGGTACGACAAGTTACAACCTTCCTAAATATGATTAATGCGATCCGGGCGATAACGAATCTGCAACCGAAAGACACGAGCCGTCGTTAAATCCAGCGAGAGTACGAGACGGATATTTAACGATGATCGAATGGCTCAAAGTGCACGTACGCTGATCCAGTGTCGGTGTAAAGGAGACCACCGATGGGACACCTTCGTCCGCGCACTGTCGTTGTAATCGGACGTTTCCTCATCAACGTTGCTGGTGCTGATGCCGCTCCGGCGGAACGCCGAGAGATCGCGCGTTCGCAAAGCTCGACGGTGTCAGGTCCTCGCTCGACGCACAAGAGAGAGGAGCTCATCTCTGGCGGTTCGCCTCGCGCGTTCGCCCGTGAGGCCGGACTCGTCGCAGGGACACCGACGGACGCTCCGCGTCGACAGGACATTGTCCATTATCGCATGCGGCTCGCACACTATTTTATTTTTATTTTTTTCCCCCGCTCGCTCGCACGCAGCTATTCTCGCTGTTAAAACGTGATAGCTGCGCGGTCCGTAGGTGGCCGAGAAATGATATGCGGATTGGGAGAACGAACGAGCGAGCGGAAGATAACGGTCGGACAGGAACGATGTACGGAGCGGCAAAGCTTCGTTTAGATATTCAAGCAAATTCGTTGATTAGACTTTGTAATTTTTTTTATCGCTTTGTAATATTTTATGATGTGTCATTGTAATGATCTGCCAGATATTTTAGACAGTGTGGTTTTGTTGGTGTATTTGTTCCACACCCTGAGGACAGGAGCTGATTATTCTCCCTTAAGTCCCCCTGAAGACTCTCCTCCTCCCCCCTCCTAGGCACTGATAACCATTCCCTTATTATACTATGCTGGTACTATTCGGTGAGTTGTGCACAATAAAGCGCTGCACTACAAAAACGATGTACACGATCGTCGTGTGCAAACAAAAAAATACTAATTTTCGATCGGTCATCGTCGTTTCCGGGTTGAAAATCTCATTTCTCATATCGGAAATGCGTCACTTCCGGTTTAAAAATCGTATTTTTCATCCGGAAGTGACTTGAGGCCGAAAATACGTCACTTCCGGTTTGAAAATTTCGTTTTTCGACTGGAAGTGTCTTCAGACTGGAAATCCGTCATATCTGGTTTGAAAATCGCTTTTTTCGACGAAAAACCAGACCAAATCGGAAGTAAGGCTCTTCTGGTAAAGCTCCGGAAATCTGAATTACCGATTTCTAAATTTAACAGACTATAGCGAGAGCGTGCGGCGCCCGAACCACAACAACAAACTGCTAGTATAATATATTATAATATTTTGCAATAATTATCATAATAATATATTATAATATACGACTCTAGAAGGGTAGACAACCTTTTTGGTCCTCAGGGTAACCCAGCCGACGGATTGCTCTGTAACTCTAGACTGCGGTATCTCATTACCGTTTAATGAGGGTATAGTCAAAAGGCCAGACTGTGTGAGCTACGCGCAGGAATTGCCAAAAAGTAAATTTACCCATTAATTAGCAAATTAAACGAATTCGAAGAGAAATGTCGGAGAGAAGACGAAAAATCCATCACTGACTCAAACGTTTATAATTTTTTTAATAAAAATAAAGAACCCGGACACCACGAAATTTTTTTTAAAGTGGATCAAATTTTCGATAAGAATTCCTACGTCCTGACCGGCGCAGATAAAAACGTATTTTCGAAGATCCAACCCACGCAAGCCGAAAGTCGTGAGAACAATTATGACTTATTAATCGCAACAGCCCGGGACTATAACTGGGTTAGAGGGAATAGGTCAAACAATGTACACATTAGGACGTTATACTGCACTGCGGGATGGGATGAGGAAACTGTTAGCAGAGCGTACACTTCCTCCGGAGAGAGCGCGGTGCACACATAAGCGACACGCAGAGCCGCCGACGGCTTAAGGTCAAGGGTCGGTCAAAACTAACTCGCCTCACGGTTCAGTAGCACTACTTTATCGGCTGTAATACGAGCCGGGTGTCTCGCTCGCATCGCTCTCGCATCCAGCTCTCTCGGAAAGGCCAAAGAAGCATTATTTCGCCACGCTCGCCGTCCCCGCTGCTGCAGTGCGGAAGGAGCGATACAAGGTGACAAGTGTAGGGCGACGGGCTAAACCTTCGAGTTTCCTGCCGAGAGACATCGCGCCGTTGCACGAAACGATAGCCCGGGAGGTCGGGGGGCAATGCGGGTCGGACTTTTCGTCGAGCGAAGATCGGAAGAGAAATTCAAGAAACACTTGCTGCGGGGTTTTTTTTACGTCGCACTGCGTGTCAGTATGGGAAATAATACGATCGGTAATGTAAAACTGATATCAAGTTTTTTGATACAGGCAGGACCGACCGGTCCTGCATAGTAAAAAAGATTTGTACATTTAATCAATCTGTTACATTTAATTGTTACAAACCTTTTTTGTTGTTAATTTTACAAACAATATTTGTGAAATTGGCAGATATTGTTGTAAAATGGACAAGATTTTTTTTTTTAAATTAACATAAAAAGAGTTGTGGACGTTTAGGCAAAAGAAACGTTTTGGTACCTATTTTACTGTGTGGGGAAGGTTTTTCACTTGGTTTTAACACCGAATTATTTTTTTTGTTAGAATACGGCAAAAAATTAGGAAGCAAAAATTTGGACCGTGAGTTGCTGAGTCCCAAAGTGGCAAATAACAAATTTAAACATTTTCGAATGTGTGCATCAACTCTTTCGGGACGACAAAAAATTCCGTTCGGTAAAAAACCTCTTTGTCTGTACGATTGAAGAGGCAAAAAATGTTGAATCCTATACATTTTTTATGAGTCACATATTTCCTTCGAATGTCTCTCGACCGTTTTGCGATACAGTGACCGGCTATCGGTTGTGTCACAAAACTCTGCCCGCTTTAAAATACCCTCGGCAATGGCGAGACTCCCGAATGGGAGAAACGGTAGCCACGCAGGCGTGCGCCACGACGAATATCATGGAGAAGCATCGCCACTGTGTACACTATGTGCCTCGCAAGGCCAGCTGAAGCACCAGGCTCACGCCTCTCTCGCGATAACTTATCATTATCGTTCTTTGGCCAGTCACGAATATACATGCTTTCTCGTTACCCCCAGTCGAGTCTCTGAGCCTGTGCACGCGCCTTGTGCGCACTAAGAAAGGTTTGTACTTTTAACAAACGTTTTTTTTGTTAGCAAACCTCCACAATTTCTTTCTTATGTAAAATTGTAAAATTGTAAAATTGTAAAATTGTAAAATTGTAAAATTGTAAAATTGTAAAATTGCAAAATTGTAAAATTGTAAAATTGTAAAATTGCAAAATTGTAAAAGTGTAAAATATTTAAAATATCTGTAAAATTACGAAGAAAATGATTATGGACGCTTGTGGTAGGAAACGTCCGCAAGAAACGTTGCCACCTATTTTACTGTGTGTGTTTCACACTCGGAAGGATTTGTCGTTTCGCCGCATTCGTGTACCGCCCGGCTGTATATATTTTTGTCGCTCGCTTAATAGCTTCCGCGCGATTTTCATCCAAATCCTATGTTGTATACACGGATATAAGACGTCGCTGTTGCACGCACTGGAAGTCCTCTCTACACCGTTGCGGAGTATACAAGCTCTCGCGGGGCTTTCTCATCTGGTAAACTCGGCGGCAATCTGGCAAACTTCCAACAACGGGCCTCCGGTATTTTCCTCATCCTTTCGGAGAAAGCGGGGGAGGGGAAGTGTATAATATCGCAATAATAAGGAAACCGGAAGCGAGTGCGAATTGGCAGCCGCCGAAAATAGACAAAGTTGCGAAAATTTTCAATTTACGAAAAAGTAAATAAAATAAATATAAAAATTGTGTCAATGTGGCGAACCTAATTAACATTCCTCCGTGCAAAAAAAGTGCTAGAATAGAACAGCAACAAAAATTGCCGTAAAAATGTTCGATCCAAGGAAAATAAATAAATAATTAAATAAAGAAGCAAATAAATAAAATCAATTATGTTTTAAACTCGATATTCCTCTAAAACGCTCTAGAGCAGAATCCTTAAAGAATTCTGTTCTAGATCCATAAAATCGCAATACTAAGAAAGCCGTAAGCCCGCGATCGATGCCGATAAGCATAAACAAGCTTGGGAAAATTTTCAATAAAAAAAAAGTAATAATATAATAAGAAATAAAAATTGCCTTCAAGACGGCGAATCTACTTTATATTCATCAGCAACGCTTCAGAGCGGCATCGTCGAGGGAGCGTGCGAAAAAAAAAATAAACATGAGCGAATGAATGAAGCAGAAAAGAGCAAGTCGTGAAATAGTGTTAGTCCGGATCCCACGGGAGACTGGAATAAGTGAGAGGCTAGCGCAAGGAACAGTCGGTGTGTATATCGGGTCAAAGAAAAGTGCACCGAGAGGAAGAATAAGAGACTAGCAAAAAAAAAAAGTAAATAAATAAATAAATAAAAATAAAAGAGGATCCTGAGTGACGCGCACGCTCGTCTAAACGGATGCTTGGAGATGAGCGGAATTCTCTCCTCCGTAGCGCTCGTCGTTCGGTACACACTAAAAGCGTGCGTGTGCGTGTGTGTGTGTTTCCATCGCAATCCACGTTCCTTCGTGCGGTCTCTCCGCACCTCCCTCGTTCTCTCACGGTTGGCGAGGAGAATCGATAGGCGAATATCGAATAGTAGTGTCCCGTTCCGAACTCTGCCCGGCTTACGCCCTAAGCTTTCGCGAAGCTCTCCAGCGGGAGAGAACGAGTGCACGGCGCATCGAGTGCACGTGGTAGGTAATTCGGTATACGCCGCACAGTGGGAACGATTCAGATTTCAGGTCGGAGCTCGAACGATCGGTGGAACAACGGGTATCGAAATTCGCTCGATCGAAGGCCCGAGGGACTTTGGACATGTCGAACTGGTGAGGGGGGGAAAAAATCGAGGTCGTTCCTCGGCTCGCTTTTCATGCGAGCTACGGAAAATCCTCACTGAAGGGCTTTACGAGCGGCGTATGAGCACGATGGCTTAACGCGAAAATAATACCGAAATATTGTTCGCGCGCTACAGTCCGATTGTGTTTCTGCAAAAAAGCAAATAAAAATAAAAACTAACAGAAAAATAATCCCCAATGTCCCCGTCGCGTTCGGGAGTTTGTTCGGGATGATTGGTTATCCATGCTGAGTCCGATTGAGCAGTCCGAAGCTTTTCGGATTTGAAAACAAAAAACGTAATTAGAATCAAAATATTAGGAAGTGTGACTTTTAGAAAAATTTGCTTTTTTTATTCACGCCAATTTGACGTCTAAATGTTTTTTGATGTTGTTATTCGATTGAATAAAACCGTCCGTTAATTTTTTCAGAATTTTTAAATTGATAATAGAGAAGATATATTTGTTTAAAAAATATTAACTGTTTTACCGACGTAGCAAATATGGTGCATTGGACATCAAAGGCTTGGTATTAAATACCGAAACAAATTTAAATCGTTCGAACGGTACGCTTGTGAATAATGGCGAATATTATTCGTGCAACATCGTGACAAAAAAAAAGAAGATAGATAAAAAAGAAGTGTCACGTTGCTTATGTTCGATCTATTTCCGAGGTTGATTTTCAATGTCGTATCGGGTTATTTTTGGGTGCTCGAAGTGTTCTCGTAGGCGGTGCAGTGCGTGGATAGAATGTGCGAAAGTGGAGGCTTACGCAGTAAAATAGTTCCCAACGTTTCTTATCCACAATCTTCCAAAATTCTTTTCTTGTTAATTTTGCAAAATAAAAAATTACTTTTATAAAAAAATTCTCAAGTTTATAAACAAATCGTCAATTTTATAACAAGATTTGTTAATTTAAAAATATATATTTTGTGAAATTACCAAGAAAATAAGTGTTGAACGTTTGTGGCGAAAAAAGTTTGTTGAAAGTAGAAATATTTTTTACCGCGTGATCGTGCGAATTGTTGAATAATTCCACCCGAGCCTTTGAACTTCGAAGCTTATGAATATTAAAAGCCATTATTCTATGTACGAGAGAATAGATAAATGAGGCACGTTTCGTCACCTAGTGGAATGATCGATGAAGCCGCCGTCCAGGAGTCGCAGTTTAGCGAACAACACGGCGCTGACGAAAGGCACTGCGGTTAGCTCCTCGAGGCCGACCTCCACCGAGAATTTGTACTTCTTCTTCTTCATCATGAAGGCCATCTCACCGAGCCCTGGGCACTTCACTTTGAACGCTCGCTCGGACCACCTCCGTGGCTCGCGTCTCTCCGGCGTTTCTTGCTCGACACTGTCGCGCGCTTTCAAACTATACTCGTTTATGTCTTTTTTTTTCTACAAAAACGAACACTCAATTTATCAGGCCTCTTCGAGGTCTCGCAAAGTCCTTTGAGGAATCGAGTTTCGAGTTATCTCCGTTAATTTATTTTTTAAATTTTTTTTCTTTCAGTCCCTTCGATTTCTTTGCCGCGTGCTCACCCGGAGCGCCGATAATGATATTCGCATTACGCTGATGTGTATATATATATGTATGTACATATATATGTATATATATGTATATATTTTTGTATTCTTCCTTTTTTTCTCAAACTCTGGTCCCCGAGCTGTTGCCGAGCCCGCTTCTTCAATCGACTCGAAATTATCCCTCGAATTCCACACGATGTACGCGACAACGACGATGTAACATTGGGAAGACGACGACGGGGTTCTCCACGATTCTACGATACCTCTTCGACATCGCCACCGAATTTGCAGATTTTTTTAGAATTCTTATTATTTTTATGTAATTTAATTTTTTTTCAATTTTTTTTCTTCTTTTTTCGACTGAATTTTCTTAATTGCGACACGACTGTGATTTCTCGTTGTCAGTCGTACCTCCGATGTGGCTTCGGTCTCGTCCTCTCGATTCTCGCTGCATCATGAACCCGTGGAGCGTCTCGAATCTGTGATTGGACAGAAAAACGAAACAAGCGTGAATGAAGTGAAAAACGAAAATTTTATAAATTTATCAATTTCCATCGCCAATAAAAAATTGAGTGTTATCTCTGGTGTCGCGTCGCGAATGAATATTCCTTATCGCGTTCCTCTGTGTTTGCTCACTGCGCGTGTACGACCGCTCGGTCCAGACACTGACGTTGTTTGTTTATGTTATTCTTTTTTTTTCCTTTTTTTATCAGCGTTATCATCGCGTTGCCACAGTTCCAAAGTTAAAGGCCGTTAGATAATAATTGAAGAGAAAGGATTAAGCCACGGAAGGTCGTATCGGCCAGCGGTATCGTGGCGTGTGCCATTGACACGGACGAGACTCTCGAACTCGCAGACGCGTTATCGCCGAGAGTTTACAGTGACCGTGACTCAACGCCCGATGCCGACGACGAGCACGTGTCTCCCAAGGAGCAAATAAAAATATATATATATATTTTTTTATGTGAAAAAAAATACATGTGATCGATGATTGCGATCCGACAAACAAAATTGTTACATTTATATATCTGCGTAATAATAAAGTTCACGTCGATTGAACACTCACACCCATACTCTCGGATACTCGCAAATACTCTCGGATACTCGCAAATACTCTCGGATACTCGCAAATACTCTCGGATACTCGCAAATACTCTCGGATACTCGCAAATACTCTCGGATATTCGCAAATACTCTCAGATACTCACAAATACTCTCGGATACTTACAAATACTCTCGGATACTCACAAATACTCTCAGATACTCTCAGATTCTCACAATTACTCTCAGATACTCACAAATACTCTCAGATACTCACAAATACTCTCGGATACTCACAAATACTCTCGGATACTCACAAATACTCTCGGATAGTCACAAATACTCTCGGATACTTACAAATACTCTCGGATACTCACAAATACTCTCAGATACTCTCAGATACTCTCAGATACTCTCAGATACTCACAAAAACTCTCAGATACTCACAAATACTCTCAGATACTCACAAATACTGACATAACTGCTAGTATAGTATTATTTCTTTGTATATTAACAATTTGATATATAATAATATAAAGTATATATATATATATAGATATAGCCGGAGGCTCAAAGTTGCAAGGGACGTGAAATTTAGAACGGACGGGATGACCAGAGGAGCGCTTCGGTCATGTGCGTGACTGACGGCTAAGCGTAATGACCCACCCGCGTACAATAACAAACTGCCGGTAGCTGTAGATACATTTGTTTACCCGGGCAAACACATCGGACGCCGTCGAGTGAGCGATTCCGGGTTCTCGAACCACTCTCTTATCTTGGCTACGTTAATCGAAGCCGGGAGCCGTAGAAATTTCCCCCTACTTTTTTGTATTTACGATCGGAACCGTCACGACTGAATAAAATGTCTCTCAAAATAGAATTTTGAGAAACGAAATTGTCAAGTGGCGCGCGCGCTCTGGTGACAATGCAAACCCCGATCGTTATCGCATTCGTTTCGCTCAGAAATTACGGGCAGACTTTATCTTCGTCAATCCTGCGAAATTCTTATCGAGCTGGGTTCTTCGTTATCTTTACTTTCATGAGAACGTGACGCACTCTGTGACTCGATTTAATTTCGAGTGGTTCTTGAGAAAGATTAATTAAAGTTGACTTGTTTTTTTTTTTTTTTTTTTTTTTTTGCCGAGCTTAAATATTTTTTTCCGGGCGAAAAAAAAAATATTTCGGTAAAAGTTGGATAAAAAAATCTATATATATAATGCAGCATGGTGGTCATTACAAATTAATGGAACAAATTTCCAGAGTCTTTCCTGACTTTCCCTCATCAAATTGTAATTTACCGTCGGCACTTTATTCGGGAAGAAAAAATTTCCCGACTTTCACTGACCAATTAGTCGATTAATTGGGCGGTCGATTTGTTTCAATCGGTTGGTTGGTTTTTATTTTCCTGGACCAAAGTTCTTGCCGTATCTATTGAAGCGATCAATTAACACAATTGAATTCTACCGACTAATCTACCGAATTCGAGTCTCGTAGTTGTAATCCGAATTGAATGTTACGTCAGTACGGCTGGAGATATACGCGGAACTTAAACTATTGTCACTTCACTCAAGTTAAGTAAAGTTTTGGGTGCGAAGATCGCGTTGAAGTTGATTTGGATTTTTTGTTTGATTAAGTTAATGTAACTAAATTTTCGACACGTCATATAAATTGATTAAGAATGTTTAGCATGAGGAAAAATAAATATAGTTTTTAGTCAATTTTGTTTCTTCGTTAAAAAAACTTCCCTTTTCCTCGTTCTCTACAGTTACACATTTTTCGGCCAATTAAAACACTCCCTGACTTTTCCCTGACTTCGAGGTTTTGCCTGACCACCGCCACCACGTAATTTTTCCCTGATTATAATTCAAACTGATAGTGCTAATGCGAGTAACTGATAAGGAAGTTCCAAATTAAACGGTATTAAAAAACACGTTTAATATAAATTTAATGAAAATGGTAGATAATTATTGGACATCGTTTGTGTATAATACGATCCTTTTTTTATGTTAATGTAATGAAGTACTCAACACTTTATATAATTTGGTTAAGAATGTCTAGCATGCGGAAAAATAAATAAATTATTTCGAGGATTTTGTTTCTTCGTTAAGTAATTTTTTTTTCCTCCTTCTGTACAGTCGCACATTTCCCAGACCAATTAAAACACTCTCTAATTTGAAGGTTTTCGCTGACCGCCGCCACCGTGTAATTTTTCCCGGATTATAATTCAAACTGATAGTGCTAATGCGAGTAAGCGATAAGTGAAGCTCCAAATTAAACGGTATTAAAAACACGTTTAATATAAATTTAATGAAAATGGACCATAATGTTCAGACATCGTTTGTTTATAGTACGATATTATTTTCGATATAAATGTAATTAAATTTTCAACACTTTATATAAATTGATTAAGAATGTCTATTATGCGAATAAATAAATAAATTACTTCGCGAATTTTGCTTCCTCGTTAAGTAGACTTCATTTTTCCTCGTTCCTTAATGGTCACACATTTCCTAGACTAATAATTAAGGGAAAAAAAAACCCGACTTTTGCCCGATTTCCAGTTTTTTCCTATCCGGGTGCAACGATGACGCAATAAGGAATTTAAGGCCAAATCGCGGAACCTACGCTCGCCGCTTGAATGAATACACCGTGCAGCATCCGCGGGTTTATTCCCATCTCTCATCCCGCCCTCGTGAACGTTTCATGTGTGTGTGTGTGTTTACGTTCGAGATCGGAAATAAACGTTACGAGCTTGGACCGCCCAAGCTCGGAAAGAGAGGCGCGTTCCTCTACGTGCGTTCGATTGCGCAATCGGCGGCACGCGGTCCCGCGAAACGAAACGGGAAGAGACAACGAAGAGAAAAAAAAGCAGCAGGAAATAAAAAATCAAATAAAACCAGTTGAAAGTTCACGACGCTGCGGGCGTTTTATTTATTTTATTTTTTATTTTTTTATCGTCGTATGAGTGCGTGTTTTTTTTGTCAAACTAACGACAGACAAGTCGGGGAACGATGACAAAGACGAAAAATCGTAGGAGAGACGGTCGGAGTCGCGTGACTCGTGTTGCAGAATAACGAGTGAAAAATGTTTTGCTCGTTGCGCTGCAATAAGGAGCGAGAACAAAAAAAAGGGAAACAAAAAATAATAATAACAACAACGTTGCAGATGCGAGTTCGAAAAGACTGACGGTGCACAAAGCCCCGACTATTATCAACCGTACGCTATATTCGATATGAGTGATAGGAATGATTCTGGCAACCTTCCAAATAATTCCGGAAACCTTGGTCCCCGCACGATTCAATTCAATACTAATATAATGCAGTAATCGAATCGAGCCTCGATATCGACCTCCATCTATTCCCGGTTCGAAATGTCAAATATATATATATATATATATATATATTAAATATATATGTATATTTCACTATAAACAAAAAAAATTCTCTAACAATGCCAAACGATCTAATGTTATAAAATGTTCCATTTTTCGTCCAATAAAGAAATAATTAATTATCTAATTAATGAATAATAACAACGAAGCTTTCGCAGTCCATTCTTCGCAACATTAAAAGAGAGTCTGAAATATAAAAAATGTATGTATGTAAGATATATATCTATATATCTAATCTATATTTTTATATTTCATGATAAGCTACTGCCTCAGACTAAGAAAAATCTACACCTCACTGTAACCCTTTGTATTGCTATGGTACTTAGAGGATTTATCAAAGTACCATTAAAATTTCTATCTATCTAAACAAAAAAGTACCTTCTTTATCGACAAATTTCTTTAACAAAGCCCAACGATCTAACGTTATAGAAATGTTTTACGTTTCATCTAATAAACAAATAAACAAATGAACAATAAAAACAGCGAAGCTGTCACAGCCCACTCTTCGCGACATTTAAAACACAGTTCGAAGTCTCCGGGACTCTCCCATCGGTCGCGGCTTCGTTAAATTTCCATCGCGAATTTGACGTCGCGACGCATCGTCGCGCTTAATAATGCTTGCTCCAGTTACGTTTCTCTTCCTCGTTTTTCTCTCGTCCCTCGCCGTCTCGCTTTTCCGCGATCTCCCGTTTCTCTCATTCGTTGCTCCAGCGAGTCGTGTCCCCGTCGATAAATCTCGGGCGAGAGATCCCGGGACTCCCTGACTTTCCCACGGTTTTTTTTCTTCTTTTTTTCTCGTCCCTCAATTCGTTCGTTTTCGCGCAATATCTCTAAACCCGCGCGACTCCCCCGCCCCGCCGTCCCGCGGCTGACGAAGCTGCGAGGTTAAGAAATTCGCCTCGAACGATTGACCATCGCCGCGAGCGACGATGAACCGTGAATAACTATACGGGAGACACAGCGCGAGAGAGCCGAGAGCGAGGTCGGAAAACAGCTGTCGAGCGAATGGCAGGTGCACTTCCGACTTTGTACGACACTTCACTTTGCGTTATAACCTCTCGCGCGATGCACTGGCACCGAAGGAGCCCACTCGATCCGCACAGCGCGAAGCATGCGTCCTGTAGCGAGTATCGTTTCACCGAGATAAAAAAAAAAAAACCGTCTCTCGCTCTCGTCTCTTTGGACGCATCGAACGAACGAGCGAGAAAAAGAGAGAGCGAGAGGGAGGGAGAGAGAGCGAGCTGTGTTCCGAATCGACGCTGTTCCCCGTAACTCGCTCACTACACTCGTATCTAGTTTCCTGGACCAACCTATCTTTCACTTCGTGTTCTTTCCGCTTTCTTATTTTTATTTTATTTTTTTATTCCTTCTTTTTGCTTCTTTGAGCATCGTCGAATTTCGTTGCACGACGAAATCTACGAGTCGCGACGAGAAAAAAAAGAAAGAGTGAAATAAAAAAGTTTTATCGTATCGATGCTTACCCCGTTAACTGAGCGAACCACGCGCGGACTGCGTGGCCTGCGACGAGCAGCCTCTCTAACCGATCTCGCACCACCTCGAACTTCTCATTATCACGACCGTGTTGTGTGCTCCCGAAGAGGACTTAACCCGAGAGACGTCCCTCGTAGCGCCTCCCCGTTTGACGCTCGCGAGTAACTTTCACACACCCTCGCGGACAACTTACGATTCAACGCGAGACGGAGAGACCCGTACACGCCGAACGTATCGTCGACTGACGGCCGATTTCCCGTCGCCGGAGAGAGAGCGCGCACCGACTATTTAAAAAAAAAACACACACGAAAAGATCTGTCCCTCTGTCGTTTGGTCGTCTCTCGGTTTCGCGTACCGTCGGTGCGTGAGGTCCTCTGCGAACTGACGCGGAGATACTCGCACCGCGCGATCGTCGCGCCTACTGACGAGACAATCGAGAGGCTGCGTACTCACGCGAACTGCGCGAGGGTCAATGTTTTTGGAATGCTGTTGCGCGCATTTCCGGTTTAGTCCGGTTTGACTTTTGGGACGAGTTTCAAAAGTTCTGTAAAAGAAATTCGTCGATGTCTTTTGTACATCTCCGCCTGTCAATGTCTCTTATTGGTAACTCGCTGTAGAGGAATAGCGGACGTTTTTGTATCATTCGTTTCAAGTCCGCGCTATTCGAATTACAGCGGCTGGCAATCGATGCTGGCCCAACGTCGCGAATTGTCCCTACATAGATCTTCGTGCAACGAGCCCAATTTACAACATTCTATGTAACATTCACCGACAGCTATCGGCAGTTTGATCGATCGTTATAACAGTCGAATTATACACACGCCGACATATCTGGAACGTTATAGGGGGGGAAAAAAGACTCAAATTTCTTGTGCTGCGCGCATGCCGATGCCGCGACTTCCGGTGCCGATCGCAGTGCCCGAATGGCCGACGCCGTTGGCCGTCCCTCGCATCGCAACCACAGAGAGGTTTACAAAAATCTCTGCGACGATAAAACTATGTGTAACGACAAAACGTAATAATTACTCGCGAGCCCTCGTACGCCGTGGACGCAAAGGTTCCTCGACGCCAGCATAGTCCCAAGTGTCAAGGGACTTTGACGTGTTAATGACGAGTACGAAGTTTCGATGCTGTCGCGCGTTTTCGCGTACTCGCATTAACGCTTGACGTTTCTCGCGAGCTGTTCGCTCTCTCGCGGTGGGAGAGTCCTCTCCCGCGGGTATTCGCACACACCGCGGATACAGCCTCGATAATACGCTGAAACGTCGTTCGTGCGGTAACCCGATCAGTCGAAAAGAGAAACACGACGAGAGACCCCTTTATTATGCTTCCCAGA
Source organism: Ichneumon xanthorius (assembly GCA_917499995.1). Taxonomy (NCBI): domain Eukaryota; kingdom Metazoa; phylum Arthropoda; class Insecta; order Hymenoptera; family Ichneumonidae; genus Ichneumon; species Ichneumon xanthorius. Next base: position 18,669,631 of record OU824202.1, on the reverse strand, counting down.
TGATCGGCGAGTGGAAATAACACCGCGACACGATAGGTGAGTCAAAACTTTTGTGTCTCCACCGTGCCCTGTGCGTGCATCGCCTTCGCGAACTTTGGTCCGCTTCGGAGACACGCGCTTCGCACCGTCCCTCCTCCGACTAAACTGTCCTTTCGGCAATCAACGATTATCGCACTTTACGCCGCGATCGCGCGAGATGGGCGGTTTTGTTTTTTCTGCCTCTTTCCCCTATCAATTGCCCATTGTGACGTTTCGGCCGTGGCGGTAATCGCATTGCCGCGATTGTCACGCCCGTGTTTGTCGCGGTCCCACGCTTTTTTATACATCACACGACTTTGCTCATTGATTTTCGATTGGAATGAGGAAAACAACAAAAAGAGGAACGGACGAAAACAGTGGGACGAGCGCGACGATTCTTTTCGCTCGACGTCGACGCGAGCGTGGGAAAACGGTTGTCTTAATGACACGGTGAATCGACGGTTTAACAAATTCCACGAGAGACTTTTCTCGTAACACCGCAAAACTGTTCTAACTGCAATCGCGACGATTTCTCGACGAGGCTCCTCCTTGGGAATCTGCAGACCCAACGTGACGGACTCTCCGGCGCTAATCTCTTGGCTCTTTCAATGTCATTGCGCAATCGATAATGTTTGTAAATATTATGTATCTCCGATGCAACGTTCAGGGTCGGAATTAACACGAGAGTGAGGTAGGACAGCTGAGCTGTGGAGATACGACAATGCGTCGTCTTTCATTTCGAGGCGACAATTTAAAAAAAAAAAATTGTACTTGCTGCAATTACATGTTTTTTGCTTGTTTTGCAGATTTAGTTATGGAGGATAGCGTGAGCGTCAAGTCAATGGAATCTGTGGCGACGAGCGACGAATATGAATTCGTGACGGACAAGGGAACCGGCAAGAATCAGCAGACCCTGCTCGAGCTGCCGATGCTTAAAATCGCTAACAATGGCAATCTGGAGGATCTCCAGAACAATCTGCGAGAGGTGGGGATAACTTTGTTTTTTTTTTCTTCTTTATTTTCTTTGCAAGGAAAATGTTAATTTATATCGCTGCGATACAGACTATTTAACTGCGCCGGTGCATCTGATAGATACTTCAATCTTTGATTTACTGGGCGGAGACAAAAATTTGGAAATTCCAATGGCGCATGATACGCGTGACGATACAGTTTGTATGTTCTATAGTGCACGGTAAAATGGGTACCGACGTTTCTTGTCCGCAAATATTCCCAATTATTTTCGTCTTCATTTTACAAAAATATTTGTTCACATTCCAAAAATATTTGTTCGTTTTATAAAAATATTTATTCACTTTGCAAAAATATTTGTTCACTTTGCAAAAATACTTGTTCACTTTGCAAAAATGTTTGTGGACAAAAAAAGTTTGTTGAAAGCACAAATCTTCTTTACTGTGTGTTTATACAATTTTTCGTGATACCTGTTAGTCCGGTAAAACTTGCAAGTCAATGGTCAAAGAATTTTTTGATTGGGCTGTGAAGAGTGACTGTACAGAAGGAGGAAAAAGCACAGTGATCGTCGAGATGTTGATAATTGTTGGCTGTTTTTCTAACTCACATGAAACCAACAAAAAATGCAGAAAAAAAATATCAACCTTTACGAAATATTTCAGGTATTGACGGAGGACACAAAGATGGACGGTACGGGCGACATAAAGATCATCGGCAGCTCCCACAACACGAAAAAAGTTGGACAGAGTAAATTTTACGAAGTGACGCCGTGCGTCGTTGCGACGGAAAAACAGGACGTTATGAAACCCGACGATTACGGCGAAGAAGGTAAGATAATGAAAGCGGACAATAAGAAAAAAAAAAAAAAAATCCAGGAAGAGACAAAATCTTGTGTCTATTTTGAGGAGAATTAATTATTTTACGTTCGACCATTGCAGAGGTAAACATGCCGACGGACATGCAGCACGAGTGCACGATATTCAACGGCGTAACTTATCTCGGTGCTGCCAAGGTGAACGCTCCCAAGTCCGAGAGCGAGTTACAGCGGAACATGAGTATACTGAACGCGGAGCAGGGCTTGAAAATGGGAATCAAAGTTTCCGTCTCGATACCGAGCAGTTCGCAAGGCTCGGTCGTGTACGTAGAAAATTTCACGTGTCTCTTGGTAGCTCCATGAATTCCTACTGAAGTCAGCAATTTCGGTTTTCCAGTCTGTACGACACGGGAACGCAGCAGGCGATAACGTACTACGAGGTGCAGAGAATCCTCTTCTTCGCCCGCGGCGACAGCGGTGGAAGCTGCGCGGCGTGCTTCGGTTTCACGTGGTCGCACGGCGAGACGCGCGAGTCCGCGATTCATCAGTGTCACGTATTTCGATGCGACATACCGGAAGCTGTGAGTTCGAGTTTAGTCGTTATTTAACTATCGATGATTACAGTGAATGACGACGCTGATAATTATTTTTTTTATCCCAGGTCGGCCAAGTGTCAACGTGTTTCCTCAAAGCATTCCAGAGGATTCCCCGTTCGATGACGAATTCCCTCACGGGCAGCGACTTCAACGGTTTCAACGCCGGAGCGGAGAAAATGAATTCGCGGGTGTTCATATTCGAGGTGACGCTGGAGGTGAAGGAGGAGGACGGCAAGGGTAGCTACAGCACCGTACCAAAGGACCGAAGCTGTTTCAAGCTTCGCAGCAACGTGGCGAAGCAGGTCTGCTTCAGTATACAGCAAGTGTCGAACAAAGACGGCGGCAACAGCCTCGAGGTCGAGAGGTGTTTCGGTGTTCTCGTCAGCCCTGGTCGGAACGTCAAACACAGCGACATGAGACTCCTCGAGATGGTGATAATTGTCAACGCGGACATTTAATCTCTGAACTAAAGTCTGCACGCGCAATCGAGTAGTGATTTTTAATCCTATCTTTTTTTTCTTCACTCTTCAGCAAATAACTCCTGGACCGGTGCTCCAGGACAAACAGTGCTATAACATATGCGGCCGTTGGGACCCCGCCGACCCGGCGCTTGCGAATCTCAATGTCGAGACCCCCCGCGACGGGGAAATGTTCATGACCGTCGCTGTGGATCTCGTTATACGAAGAATTCAGGAACCCGTTAGATTTCAGATCGAAACGTCCGTCAAAGTTTTTCCCCAGAACGAGAGATTCTGGTACTTTACCAAGAGAAATCTCGTGCAACAATTCTATCTGAATTCCAAAGAAGTGAGTTCTCGAGGTTTTCGTCGTAAAAACTGTACGGGGCGAAAAGTCGACAAGTTTTTGTTCGTTTATTTTTTTGCTTGCGCAGATTTTGTCCGGCGACGGTTCGGAGCTTCATTACGAGGTCCAGAGTATCGAGACTTCGGGGGAACTGGACAGAAATAGATTGAATCTCGCTTTGAACTTGGCGTCTTTGATAAGATCGCCGTCTCTGACGAGCATAGACACACTAACGCCGAAGGAGGAGATTGACTCCGGTGAGAAAACGAAGGAAATTCTAAACTCAATATTACGTCAAGTAAACGATAGAAAAAGGTATAGAGTATGACATCGAAATTTTGCGTCCCTGTTCGGATAATAGAAATTCGGACAAAGCAAGTGGCAGTTCGGATAATGGAGCGTTCGGATAGTCGAGGTTCTTCTGTATATATATGTACTTTAAATGACTCGTCGATTGTAACAGACGGCGACGAGCCGATGCTGAGCGGCACCGGCGAAGTTTCGAAAGACTGTTCGGCCGACGAATTAGCGAGTTGGGCAGAGGTCCTGGACAGCTGGCAAGTGAACGAGCACCGTCCCAAACTACTTATAAAGTTGACGCGCCAGGGAATTCCGGAGGCTCTGCGAGGCGAGGTCTGGCAGCGTCTCAGCAACTGTGACAACTCTCAGGACATGATGGACAAGTACAGAACACTGATAACAAAGGTAAATTTATAATCTTCGAGCATATTTGAACTAGGGCAACTACTTATATCGGAATTATCCGGATATCCGAAATTATCCCAGTATACGCACAGCCGTACATGACGCGTCAGATCCGTATAATTTCGGATCCCGACAGTTTCGGGTCCGGATAGTTCCGGATCCGGATAAGGTCGGGCCCGAATAATTTTGGGTTCACATAGTTTCGGATCCAGATAATTTCGGATAATAACGAATAATGGCGAGAAACATTACAATGAGATATCGGTTAGTTCAAATTTTGAACTAACATAACATGTTTAGATCGCAAAATGACATTGTTTTTTCTGGAAACAGGAAAGCAGCTGCGAAAGCGTAATTCTCAGAGACATAAACCGTACCTTCCCGGCTCACGATTTCTTCAAGGAAACCGGTGGCCTCGGACAAGACTCACTGTACAGAATAAGCAAGGCCTACGCGGTTTACGACGAGGAGGTCGGATATTGTCAGGGACTGAGTTTTCTAGTCGCCAGCCTCTTGTTGCACGTAAGCAAAAAAAAAAACTGCTTCATCGATTCTCACGTACGATAGTCGAGCTAATTTTCCTTTACCCTCTTTTCAGATGCCGGAGGAACAGGCTTTCTGCGTTTTAGTAAAGTTGATGTACGACTACGGTTTGCGTGACTTGTACAAGGACAGATTCGACAATCTTCACATGAGATTCTACCAACTGAACCGTCTCATGGAGGAACAACTGCCAGAGCTGTACAAGCATTTCTGTGATCGTGGCGTCGAGACGCACATGTTCGCCGCACAATGGTTTCTCACCCTGTTCACAGCTCGTTTTCCGCTATACCTCGTGTTTCACATACTCGACGTGTTTCTCCTCCAAGGATTAGACACGTTGTTCCAAGTTGCCCTCGCTTTGCTCATGGTAACGACCATAAGTGCATCTATTTATATCGTCCTTGCTTTATTTTTTTTTCACCACCGAAACACTCGACTCTCACGCCGAAAATTTTCACAGCTCTGCAAGAAGGAACTTCTTCAGCTGGACTTCGAGAGCATACTGAAATACTTCCGCGTCTATCTGCCGAAACGTTGTCGCAACGAGGAGGTCTCGCGTTACGTGATGAAACTCGCTTGCTCGGTCACCCTCAAAAAGCTGAAGAAGTACGAGGCTGAGTTCACGGCATTCAAAGGTAACTTCATCTTCTACGTATGAGACGAATGAGCCAACGGTCCGTCACGTAGTCAAGATAATCAAAAACAAAAACCAAAAAAAAAAACGAACAAAAATCAAATTATAAACGTTACCGCTATTGTTATTCACGATTAGCGATAGTTCCATGTTGTATTGTCTCGCTGCACGTAACACACAAAATCCCGCCGCAAGGCAAATCCGTAGTAATTATCCGCTGGTTGCCAATCTATCTCTGTCTCCTTCTGCGTAGAGTCGATCGTAGAACGTAGTCATAGAGTAGAGACGATCGTAGAGTAACGAAACATTAGAGTTAACACCGCACTTACTAGAATCTCAATCTTGTTGTTAGACAGAACAAAGAATCTATAAACGAGCACTTGTTGCGTACCTAGAAAAGTCATTACTTCCGTAGTTAGAATGGGTCTGCTGAAATTCTCTTAGACGAGTGCATGATTCCAATTGAAACGTTCTCTCTAGTCTCGAATTAACTGTATGTAGATATTATTATTTAATGACACTTAGTAAAAAAAAAAAATTAAATATACGAGTTAGCGAAGCAACCTTAAGGTAATGTGGTACACCCTCCCGCACACCGAGCCTGTGCCCCGTCTGTAGAAAAACTTGTAACCCAGATTTCTCTGGCACGGTCGAATCCATCGGATGAAAGACGAGAAGGTCCTCGTACAGAATTGTTACGCGAAAATCACCGCACTCCGATTTTATTCGAGAGATCGAGCGTGCGAGAGAAATTCGGTTTACAGTTTTTGTTACCGACCGAGTAGTAACACAGTTATCTTAACGTTGAGAATATCGAGAAAAAATATGAAAATGAAAGTTGCATTTGAATACTCAATCGCGGTGGGAAGGAAAATGAAATATCTTTTGCAGAGAGCGGCAGGGATAACGGGACCGGATATTCCTCTTGGAGAACGGGATTCGAGAAATACGGTTGCCTGTTGGGCAACTACTTTAATCAGAGATTCGGTCCTCCCGATATTTATTATTCAAGAGTCGGGCAGACCGAGTCTGCTTGAACATATGGAATGTCGATACATATATATATATTTTTCATTTCGTTAAGGCCAGTCCCTCAGTTTGCTTCACTTTGTTTTGTGTCTCTTAACTCTCGAGCGTTATTAATTTGTCCGGCTTTGTTCACATTAATAATTATATTTATACAAATATATATAAACGCATATATATCTTCGCAGAGCTTTCGTTTGCAGGATCGCCTGAGATTTCTGAGATTTGAAATATTTTTTATTTTTGTACATTTTCCCATTAACAAAGCAACAAACAAAAAAGAATCTCTTGTATGTCACCGTTCTGTTTATAAAAATACATCACACGTATTATTTATTGAAAAAAAAGAAGTTAAAGGAAAAAAAAAATAAGAAACAAAAAAAAAGAATAAAATGTATAGTCCTGACATAGAACTTTCGTTAGTTATTCTCGACAACCCTTTATGTCCCGCTCACAAACCACCCACCGCCAATGCCTATTTCGTGTGCAATAAATTATGTGCTTGGGAATCACACAGATATACACACACTGTTTTACTCACTCGCATCCGCTTGTGTTGGTTCATGCATGTTCTCAGGCTCGTCGGTGGAACGTCGGTCTGACAATATTCGTTCAAAGTCGTACCGAAAAAAAAAAAAAATTCAATTGATAACTTCAAGCTCAAAAGTTATTTTTGCGCCGAAGCGGTCGTCGGTGGGTTATCGGTCTAACAATTTTCGTTAAAAGTCGTACTAACAAAAAAAAAAAAAAATTGGATAACTTCAAACTCAACATTTATTCGGACGGCGAAGCGTATTCGTCGACTATCTTTCTATACATCGCTAGCGGCGCGGGCGAATACGTTAATGCACTCGAGATCGCGAGTCCGTCGTACAGGTAGTTAAAGGAACTGATAAGAGCGAGTCAAGACGATCGGCTTTTGTACGAGTGCTTACGTGTGTACTCAGTTATGTTTCAGCATTTCCTGCGGCGCGCAGCTGTTCGTTTCCTGCAAAGATTTACCGGACGGGCACGTGGATTACGCGAGAGCCGCAGTAAAGGCTGCTTTAACTTTTGTTCGGGCTATCCAGGAGGGATTCTCGGTAATAAAATCTCGTAATCTCGCACCAGGATTCGAACAGCCCTCGCTCTCCGAGGCTTTCCTCTGTTTTATCGGAAAATCGAAGAGACGCTCGCTCGATGCTTATGCGAACGGAGAGTTAGAGCGCGATTCTGCGTCGCACGGACGAGGGAACGTAACGGCAGAGAGAGTGCCCGCTAAACGGGTTTATCGTTACAATACACACCCGCGGTGCGCAATCTAATTGATTAATTTTAAACGCCAGCAAACAGATCCGAGAGGTTCGAGCATAGCAAAACACGTGCGCGATCGTGTTCGTAATATATATATAGATAAGCCTTATATCGAGAAAAAAGAAATGGGCCACAGCTAGAGAGGTTTCGCAAGCGTTTCGAGTTATGCCAGACTCGACAAAGTATCGTGTGTCGATTAGTGACGCCTGAAACGCTCGACCGTTGGCGTTTCTCGATGACTCGTGTGTCACCCGGGAAATGAGCCACATTGCCAAAGCTGCGCTGCAAAGTGAGAGAGCGACCAAGTCATTTTTCAAAACAATAATTTATTCTCCGACGACACATCGTCGCGATTAAAAAAAAAAAACAAAACAAAAAGTTCGTTTATATTTAAATACACACGACAGAACAAGTGAAAAACGACGAAATCATTAAAAAATAATTATTAATTCTCTGACGACACATCATTGCGATAAGAAAAAGGTTGCAGATATTTAAATACACATGACGGAAAAAGTGAAAAGCGACGAGATAGCGATATTTTTTTAACGACTATACGAGCGAATAAAACACGTAGATAAACAAAAATATATATTGTGTCTAACGATAACGTGTAACGAGTATTCGATATATATATGAATATATATTGTGTCTAACGATAACGTGCAACGGGTTTCGAGAGTGTATCGTCGAGTGTCGACTCATAGAGGGCACGTTTACTTTTTTGTTTGTTTGTTCTTTTATATAGAAGCGCAAGAGAATGCCGACGAGTACAGCAACGAGGTCGAACAGCTGCGAGGTGTCGTGGCGAGGAACGAGGAGGAAAAACAGAGACTGGAAGCCGAACTCGTGCAGGTGAAGGAGATGCTGCAGCGCGAGGTCGGACGCGCCGACGCGGAGAGCAGAAGGAGCGTGATTATAATTACCGAATACAAACAGGTAAACGGGAGTTTTAACGCGTTATTGAGTAACGAAGAAAACGACTTTCCCTTTCGCTCGTTCGGTCGAGCGATCTGACGATTCGAGCGTCTCTCAATGATTTTCACTTTCGTTCCCGCACAGATTTGCCAGCGATTGGAGGACGACTACAATGCGGCCAAGTCGACGCTCAGTGATCTGCGAGTGAGTTAAAAAACCCGTCGTCGAATCCGGACTCTCGCTTGAGACTTCCCGCACGAAAAGCACGCGCCTAACGCTTCGTTGATTCTTTCGCAGGTCAAAGTATCGAAGTGCGAGAAATGCAGGGGAACTCTCACGGACGTATCTAACTTATCGACGGATATCGGGCATCCGTTGGAAAATCGCACGGATCCGCTGCTTCACAGGGCGCAGGAAAGAGTTCGAGAACTCGAGCTCGAATTGGCCCAGACTAAGCTCGCGCATGTCGAGGCCGAGTGTAGGAATCAAGTGAGATTCTATCATTTTTTTTATCCCAGCAAACTATGCAGCGAGAAAAACAAATTACATATCGTACCGCACGATTTTACTAGAGTCCATATCTATTTTTTTTTATAATGTCCATGACCGTGCGAACGATACTGACACTGTGCCGGAAATATGACACATGGACGATCGGATCTTTTTAATTAAACCGGAAGTCGTAGCACGGAAATAATATAGACTGCGATAATTGCAGCGTAAGATTGCGTAAGGCGTGTAGATAATGTTTTTCTGAGAATTTGACCGCGGCAGCGAAGAGGATAACTGCACACTATACTATAAGAACACAGAAAAAAAAAAGATTTTTACTTTTAAAAAACTTTCGTTTTCTCCACCAACGTCGATAATTGTTCTCTTGTTTTATTTCGCATAAAAAAAATGTTTGTAAAGTTAACATTTTTTATTTTATTGTTTGTAAAATTAACAAGAAAATAATTGTGGACATTTGTGGACAAGAAACGTTGGTACTTATTTAACTGTGTACGATGAAGCTTCGATGTATCTTTCGCCGAAGGAGAAATTTACGTAGTGCGAATGAACTTTTTTCAGGATCTGACCCACCAACTTCACGCAACGGCATCGGAGCTTCAAGCGGCGCGCAACAGTTGGCCGTGGCTGAGCAAGACTCTTTCGAGTATAAAAGAAGCGGCGAACAAGCGGGAGGTCGTCGCGCCGGGTGTGCTGAGGCGGGAGAGCGCGCCGGGCGGTGAAATGCGTCACACGTTGCACTCGCAGAGCCGCGACAATCTCAAGGAAGTCGTGTGATAGAACGAGCGAATAACGTGTCCTTCGACAAAGGACTCGCCGACGGGCCACGATCGGAGAGGCGCGTGGTCAACGGGATAACGACAATTCTTGGCCTCTCCCACCTCCCCCCCCCCCCCCCCCCCGAACTCTCTCAAGTAACGCGAACACAATATCGAAAAAATATCGCGCACGGCTACCGAGCACCGTAGCACGATTATTTAATAATGAAAAAAAAACCCGGAAAAAAAACTAATTTACATATTAAATATAAATATGAACAGAGAAACATACCGCCGCTCCCAAACAAAAAAAACGATATACGTTATTGATATTATATATATTTGGAAGACATTTAATTGTTAGGAAACTTTGTTACGTTTTACAAGTATATTCGTTTTTATTGATAGTCCGATAATGTTACGTTAATCAGACTACTCGCATGCCATTTCATCAAACTTCATCGATATTATTGATTATTATTATTATATTATTATTATTATTATCAAAAAAATCATTTGTCGAGATAGTTCTGGGCTTACGTTTTCCAGACCGGCTCAGTTTTTTTCCCCCGCAAGATGTTCATTTCGTTATCCTTTTTATTTTATTTTTTCTTCGTATCGCCAAAAAGAGGACGTTCTCGAGGGATTAAGTCTGCTGCCATAAAAAAAATTGCCGCGGGAAGCTTTCGGTGCGCGAAAGTCGATCTTATAATAATTGTAAAAGAAATAGACGCAAGGAGAAAAAATATCCACGACACTAGACGATAGCATTAAGTGTATATGCTGTGTTTTGTATGAAACTAGTCTAAGACACTCGCGACGATGGAGAGAGAATCGAGAAATGTGTGTAATCGTGACGACGATTTTTAAGGATAAATGATCGAGGACAGGGATATGGAAGACGCGCCGGTAATCGACAAAGTTCCGAGATTGCAATAATCACCTTAACGAGATAACTCCGAAACGATGCTTTTTGAATCGATTGTTTTTTTTTTTTTTTTTTTTGTAACGTGAACAATTTTCCCGATAACACATTCCAATCAACTTCGCTATTGAAGCTGTATAATCTTTTAAAGAAAATCTCCCTCCACGCGGTTGCTGCCGCGTTCAATCGGTCGCGCGATAAAGATCGCGGTATAAGATAAACAATTTTTTTTCGGTAATCGCCGTGCACAAACAGCAGGTACGTAAAGAGTTTTTAAAACGAGCACGAGAGCATGCGCGACCATGACCACAAGACTACTTGCCGAGCATGATAAATTCACAGGTCGTTTTTGCTGAATACAGCAAAAAATAAAAACAAAAACATTAATTCAATCACCGAAGCACCGGAAGAGAAAACAAAATAATGAATTCTTTTTGTTAGTAAATCACAAAACTCCGTTCGAATCGAGGGTTAGAGAATGCATACGAAAAAAAAACAAAACAAAAAAGATAAAAATAAAATACGATCACGAAGGTGAAGAATAATAATTCACGAGCGCACGGTAGTCTACGTCACCGTCGAGGGAAATTTTAGATATAGCCGTGTGCGTCGTAAACTATAATTGCGAAAAGCCGAATCAAATATTTTAATGTAAATACCGAAGATAATAAAAATCGAAGTATCACCTTTACGCTTAGGCTAATCTCTAACCGATCTTGTAAAGTCTATTTAGATTTACATCCCCGTAATAATGTAGCATTCGTTCGACACCCTGTAATTTCATTCCGCCATTATCGAAATAAAGAAAGATACCAAAAAAAAAAACTAAAACAAAACGATAAGACAATCGAGTCCATCGAGAGATGATCGATCGAAAAACCCAACATCGTCGTTCCAGGGATAACTAATAACTTTTATTTATTACACCAGTCTCCGTGTCTAATCGAGAACGGTATTAAGATATGCAGTATCAGTCTTAGAATATGTTTAATCTCACTCTATCCTACTCATCAATTTGTCATAATCGTCGAGAAAACAAAAAATGAATAAAAATCATTGGTATCTCGCGAGTCCGCGAACTTTCCGCAGACTCCGTTATCGTGTTACGATATTAAAAGAAAAAAAAAGTAAATAATAAACAAAGCAAATATTACGCGACGATTGACTCTTGGAAAGAAAAAAAAAATCTTATGGCCACACGAGAAAGTTTCAAGAGCAAATAAAACAGAACCGCAAGAATGAAAATACTAAAAAAAAAAAAAACCACAGTGGCCTAATCGTAAGAAAATATGTTTGCATATTTTTTTTTATGTCGTGGTAAAAACGCCACTTGTGCGTCTATCTCTCGTTTCATTTTGATCATTCCCGTTTTCAACTATAAATTCAATTGAGAAAATTTTGCTAATGATCCGCTTTGGAAGAACCCGTAGTATTTCGAGATTACTCGTAATCTCTGTTTATCGCGATATACTTTTTTTTTAACTAGCAGTAATCTCCGCTGGCATTCCAGTCGATAGTTTCCTCGCTGCTTTCCGTCGATATTTCTTCTACATTATCGTCGTCAGCTTCGCTCTCGTCGTTCTCCGAGGAGGTGCTGTCGAAGCCCTCGTCGGGGTCGGGCAATCCAGCGTCTCCGGCCGCGTGCACGTCTGCGTCGAGCGCGTCCGCGGGAATTCTCAGTTCGGCGCCGGCTTGCCTTCCCATGGCGTTTCCCCTCTCCAAAATCCTGAGCAACCACACAGGAAAATCATTTTCGAGAGCATAAATGTCGTTCTCGTTTTCGATATCATTCTCCAGGACGTCGATCAGCGGCTGCAAATCTTCGTCCAGATCGTTCTCAGCGATCATGTTGTTGCCCTCGTCGTCGCGATTGTTGTTCGCCAAATCGCCGTTCTCAACATCGGCGTGCTCGAGAAATCCGAGACGCGGAGCTTCCGCAACGCTCGGCGATTCCGAGTCCGATATTCTGTCCTGAGCTATGCTCGAGAGATCGTACTCGGGAGTCATGTCTTGGGTCGACGAGGAATTCGGATAGCCCGAGTCCATTATCTCGGGCGACCAGCTGTTCGGCGGCGTTTCCGGCGAGGCTGGTTTGGCTTCGGCGATTTCCGAGGCCTCCGCCACTCTGGAACTTCCGCTCAAGCTGCCGTTTCTGTGGGCTGTGACTGTGAGACTTTCCTCCACAGTCTTTACGATCGAGTTAACGTAACTCGACAATTGTTCCGATGAGGCGACCGCTTCGTCGGATACTCGCGAAGAGTTTCTCGAGAAGGCGCTCGGCGCTGTGAAATTCGACGTTGATACGTTAGTTTCTCTGGAGCTCGTGGTACTCCGAAGGTTCAGGCTCTCCGGAGCTTTTTGCCGCTGCAATCGCGTTACGTGAAGATTGCGCCGCTCAACGTCGATGAAACTGTCCGACGGGCTTATGTCGCCGCTCTCGGACGTCGGCTCCTCGATCGGTTCGTCGGAGAATTCGCTTCCGCCTTTCAACTTCGCCGCGTCCACGCTACTGTACATCGGATTGACTTCCGGTGGATACAATTTCTTTATCGTCGCGAAACTCGAACCGGAGGACGTCGTTGTGCTCGAGGAGTTTCCGTTGCTCCGCAGCGAAGTTTGGCTGAAGCTTTTCAAATTATCGGCGCTCTCGGCTGTGGAAACTTTTTGCGACTCTTCTCGACGCTCGGGCGATGCCCTCGGCGAGCTCGCGAATTGTGGTTGCGCGGAGACATCCGTGCTCGGTAGTGAGAGCCTTTCTCGCAGCTGCGAGTCCGGGCTCGTAGATTTTCTTGAATTCTCAAAGGTGACTTCCAAAGCCCCGCAGTCGAAGCTCGGATTTGTTATGTTCTCCGGACACTCGTCGGCCTCCTCGTTTCGAGAGGCTTCGAGGTACATGCTGCACAAACTACCGAGCTCCGTTGTGTCGCCGTTTCCGAACGCGAGCTCGCGGTTCGACGCGCGTCTCAACGGTTCCGGTGATTTGGGGCTTTTGATTGAACTCGATGATACATCGAAATAATTGCCAGTCACAGACTGGCTCTCGCTTTCCGACAGCGAATTTTCGTTTTGATTAACGCTCGAGTCGGGACGGGAGTCGAAAGTTTCGAGGAAAGGAGCCGGACGCTCCGATTGATGGGAACCGCAAGCCGATCGTACCGGGCTCGCGTACGGAATTTCAAATTCATCCAAGTCCGCTATATCGATGCTTCTCGAAGTGGACAATTCGACCTCGAGACTATACGAGACATTCGATTCGTCGTTGACCTGACGTTCGATCGTCGGAATTTCGTAATCGTCGTCCCAATTGTCGTCGTACGCGGCTTCGACATTGTCCGTTTCCCAAGTAAAAGCCTCGCCTCGATGATCGGAACGTACGTAATCGTCGTCGTCGACCTCGATATGTTCGTTGTCCATCTCCGCGTCGTAATCGGAAAAGACCGAGCCTGCGGGACACATAACAGCCGGCCCTTCCGGTCGATCTATCACAGAGTAACCACCGTTCTCCAATATTTCTCGCAGTGTCGCCGCTGTTATGGAAAACTTTTGGAGATTCCTCAGCAGACTAGAGAGCGGATATTCGTCGAGGCAGTCCAAATTGTTGCTACTGAATTGCCTTATGTAGTAGGCGGCTTCGTCGAGAATTTTCTCTTCGTCCGAACGATTGTCGATTCGATGCGGAAACTCTTGGACCGTTACAGATTTTAGCAGTCCTTCGGTACCGTACACAGCGAGGCAATCGGACTCGCGCGTTCGCGTGAAAACTGCCATCTGCGAACAACAACCGAGGTCCTCCGTTCCCGGGGGTCCTGAACCGATGCCGTGGAACGATACTTCGTACTCCGGATATCTCGACGTTATGTTGTTCGCCCTGTAAAAACAAATATAGTTTTTTTTATTTATTTCACCTTGTGGTAGCCACAAAAAACGGTGGAAAAAATTCGTCGACTTCTCGTTGACCTTATTATAATTTGTTCCTCGGTACAAGTTAAACGAAACAGTGCCAATTCGAGAAAGTAATTAATTAAGCGCCAAGTTTATTGATATTCAATAAAACGTTTACAATCTATTTAGTCTATATAATTTATCGACATAAATGTAATTCAATTTTGAACGCTTTATTGCGATTGTTTTCTCCTGATCGATTAAAAAATTCTCGGACTTTTCTCTGGATTTCCTGGATCATTTTTTTTTTTATATCCCGATATTAGATGGACTATCAGGTGGTTTTCTGACCGGTATACGAGACGGTGGGTATTCCAAGGCGGCCACTTAATTTTTATTATTTTATTTTTTATTTGTTTGATTTCCATGTATGGTTTCTTCAACCTTTTACAATGCCCTTACTGTTTTTATTCCAGTGTCGCTCCCCACTTGCGGCCGCAGCCGTCTTCCCCCACTGTACTGCATTTTACCATGGCATTTCTGCCGCGGGCATAGTGAAACTGCGGAAAACCTATGCCGATACAGCCCGGTCTCAGGTGCGATTCCCGGCGTCGGAGCTTCAACGCGTCTCACCGAGAGTGTAAACACGGACCACAGCTATATACATCCGGCACTTACGCTTAGGATTACGAAGGTGTGAGTGGTTGATGTATATATCTTCGTCCCGCCCATATTTTTATTCTCGGTGAAACTACGAGAACCGGGAATCGAAACATCGACCTCCCGATGCTTAGGTCTACAGGCGAGTACACTAGCCACTAGACCACCGCACCAGCTTGAATCTTTGTAATTATTATTATACAATGAAACAAATCTGGACGTTCACCAATCTTCAAACTGCTCCCTCGTCCATTCAAATTTGTGATCCCAGTGTCTAAATTTGTTGCCCATATTTGGAAACAACACGTTGAAGTCCGCGTTGGGTGTTGTTACGGCAGCGATCAGTGGCCTTATATACCCAAAAATGTTGTGAGGAAAATCCATCAGTGTCTCCGGATACAAGTGCTCGATCCTTGAACATTAAAAATGCATGTATTATTATTATTATTATTATTATTTGAATTTACAGATAGTATTTGCACTATTTCTTCACGTGAACATGCGTGCATCTAACATGTTCTTTAGCCAATTTATGTAACTCATGCATGAAAAGCGCCACTTTGAGTGCCTGCCGAGAGTGGCAAACTGGCGCTTTGCAGCCATGAGTTTAGTAAATTTCTGTGATTTACTTTTGCATGTGATTCCTGGAATTATTTGTCACTGGCTGTACAGTGCCACGATCAGAAGGCATGGAGTAGGACTTCTCCTGCATTTGTTACATAAAATATTATTCGATATTAGTGCGGTGTAGCAAATATCATACACAGACTGTAGCGTAAGTCGCACTCTTACGACAGGGAACACTTGCCTTCGGCTCCTGTTCCTGTGGTACTCGTGCGACACTCTTCATATCGACCATATAAAGTTTGCTTTACCGCACTTGTATCGCAAAGTACTATTATCGATTCTGAATTGATTATCACATAAGAATATAATGAGAAAAATTGGGCAGTTTGAAAACCCTTGCTTGTGAATGGTTGTACAGAATGATAAATCACATATCAGCTCGAAAGTCGCATGGAGAGTAAATTGAGTCAACGTAACTCACAGCTCTATGGCGATGACCGCATCGCAATTCTCCAGTTTCTTGTCCCTGTGCGTAACGCTGCCTTCGTAGACGTGAATGGTCAGAGGATTCGACCTGAACTGTAGATAATCCACGTTGAGCGGTATGGCTTTGTCTTTGTGACACTCCAGTGTGTCGCGGTCGACGTCCACGCAGAGAATCTCCTCGATGCCCGGGGTGTTCTTCAGATGAGTGACAAAACCCAATTCCGAACAGCCAAAATCTACGACCTGTTGCAAATGACATCAGCAACGAACGAACGATGCAATTTCGCGAGATTTTTTTAGATTTATTTTTTTTTGCACGCTGTAGCGGCGTAAGTGGAACGAATGGTTATCGAATTTTTTTTTCCGATAAATCGAACAAAGGAGCAAGCGCTGGGGACATGGCGATTGAATAACACAGAGGGGGATTCGATGAAAGTTACCTTTTTGATTTTTCCTTTGTACCGAGGATCAGCGAGTACTTTCTGAACGGCGAGATATCGCTGCAGGTAAGCCGGAGGCGAGAATCTCGGCGAGTGTTGTTCATCGTCGTCGAATGCCGTGTCGGGAATATCGCCGTGTCGTACTTGTGAATTTTTCGCCGGTAAGCACGACGGCTGGCCCTCGACGTTGGCGTTCTCGTCCTTCACCCTCGCCGAATGATAATTCTCGTAAACCATTTTCCCGATAAGATACAGCACATGAAAGAATACGATGATCATGATTGTTATTTTGTGCAAATTGAAACTAAAATAACGTAAAATTTTTATTGCTTGTGCGACATGTTCGCGGTGCGCGCAATCGTTTACACTGACATATCGTCGGCGCATCGGCGGTCATATTGTTGTTTCACTTGTGGCGGTCGCGAGGCTCGACTTTCATTGGTTCGAATTGACGTTTGATATTTAGCCAATGAACGCGATGCATCTATCAATTGGGGTGAGGGTGCGAGCTTTTGTACGTACCGTCTTGTTGATTGGAAAACGACGGCGGTTGATGCGCATAGTGGCCGGTTGTTCTTCCATAACAAGACGAATGTTTCCAATGTTTACTTTAGGTGCACTGACACGCTGTCCTTCGAACGTGTCCATTGAGATATTCGTGGAATGTCATTTGATAAATCGGATACTCGAGGCTCCGATAGAGAATGAAGACGAGCTGTAAGAATGTTTCGCATCGGATATTCTAATAGCTACATTTAAACTGACGGTACTAACGTTTTTATGCCGTGTTCCAGAAACAAAGGGCACTGCTTCCGACTAGGATACATGAAACCCTTGATGAACATAAAGAGCATCGTCTAAGAATGCGACAAAAATCAGGTTCTCGATCGATTCCTAAAGCCCAACCTGAACACCGAGTGCGCCAAGCACGGGCAAAAACTTATGACGAAATTGGTGAAGATCAACAAGTCATAATGGATGAAATAAAAAATTAGCTTGTGATGCTCAAATGCTTTAGAAAATGGTTTAATGTTAATGTACTTAATAATATTTTATTTAGTGAGACATATTGTATTAATGTTATATGAATGAAAGTAATCATGTGTCATACATATTTATAATTTTGATAAAAAACTGTAACTAACTATTTTGTGTTGTAGATGGTTGTAGCTTATTGTAAGAGTTTATATACATTTTCTACCCTAAAGTACAACTTTTTACAAATTGAGTGAGTTGTAGATCTTGGATACTTTGTTGACATAATATATTGTTGAGATGGCATAGTTTTTCGTAGTTTTTTTGCCAGCGCAGCCAGCGAGGACAGGAATGAGAAATGAAACACTGTGCTTTTTTTCTCCTTTACGTACTATAATTTATTTAATTACTCAATAATTCATTTTAAAATCATACGATTATCTATAATATCGATAGCAGTCTACGATTTTGCTAATCAAGCAACAGCATACGTCGATAATACACGGCGCGTGTTGTATAATTTTTTTGTTTTCTTTTGTGTTTCCTTTCATATATAAATTATAGTTATCATTGACTTCTCTGCATTTATCAATCTCGTTTACGCTTTACAATTATCGCTTTATCGTATTATATATTCGTATAATATTTGTATCGGTTTTTTTTTCTTCTTTCTATTTGTAATTACAAGCTTTGCTGTATTTGTTAATTTCTCGCGAATGGGATTGAATTTGCGCAGAATTTATATATTTATATATATATGTATATATATCTATATATATATACTCGTGTTTACAAGATTCTCGTAACGCATCGTGCGCACTTTTGCACAATAATGTTGGTGTCCTATACAATTCGGACGCGTAAATCTCTATTACACGCTCTTTTATATTATGCAGGAGATCGCTTAATGGCCGTATCGTACGGCCCTCAGGAACATAAAATTCATTTAACTTATTGTTGACAATTTTTTAATTAACAAACGCCGTTTTCTATCTACACAATCTCTCTCGTCGTGAAATCGTCGATTCCATGCAGACCTTGGATATCCTACTTCATCGTCGTGTATTTTTATATATTTACAGAAGGACAAAAAACGTAACTCTCATACTTTATACACTGTAATCTTTTCCTCTCACGCAACATCGTCGTGATCGCAGATTGTCGATAGCTTCACTATGTAATTTCAATTCGCGATTAATGCGTTTGTTTTTGTTTCTTTGTTTTTAATCAGTTTCCACGCGGTTCTTTCGTAATTTCTCGTATCAGAATATATATATAATAAGGTATATGTATATCACTCAATAATTTGTCAGTGTTTTACTACACGAAGGAGGAAAAATAGTTTGCGGCTTGAAAAAGGATTGCCCGAACGTACTTAATGGTCTCCCTGCGGTTGTTCCGTTATCGAGAGGCGGTTTTACTTATATCTTTACAAGATACGGCACCTTCGAAAGCCTAATCGTCTTATCGATACGGTACATATAATATATTTATCAATATATCTGTACGAGGTACACGGTGAGTTCGGTAGAAATTTCGAACTTTCGAGTTCATACTTAAATAACGAGCTGTGAGCTTTAATATTTTTTTCTCGATTAATTTTCCACGATTAATCGTCGATCGTTCTCTCTCCGTCTCGTTTAATTCAAAGATAAAATGAACGAAGAATTACGAGATTAAAATGCATTTTGGATAAGTGGGCAAGAACGATTGCAAAAATTGAGCTTCGAATTGTCGAACGGCCGACGGGCCACTCTCACCGAGCGCCATGTAATTACACATATTTATAATTGACAAAAAGGGACATCTCATCGACTTACAGGCTTTTATTTTTTATTTATCTTTATTAATTCTTTTTAACGCTGTCTCTTCATTTTTGGCACGCTGGCTCGAATATATCTCGAATAATTCGCGAATAAAGTCGTCACTCTGCCCGTGGTTGGGTCGCGAGCATTTACGATTTTTTTCTTTTTCTTCACCCTACAGACTCCAAAGATACCGTGTGTTCGGACTCGGTGTGAAACGATATTAAAAAAATCGACGAATCTCCGACCCTCTTTATTCTTTCTCCGCTCCGTCCAGTCGGTTTGAAAAAAAATCTTTCAATCGCGTGTAACACCCCCGCGCCTACAGTAACAAGCGGATACGTATTTTTTACGTTAAATATCACAAGTTGCACAGTGTAATCGAAAAAAAAACGGAACGTGTTCCTCCGAGGAAAAAAAATGAAAAAAGTGTACAAAGCCGCGTCAGAAACGAAACGTAAAATCGAAAAAGACGAAAAATATTTTGTTTTTTTATAAATCAATTACTTTCTCAGGCGTAAGATTGATCCAACGATATAGCTATTTTATTTCCCTTTTCGACCCAGTTTCTCAGTCGACCCCTCAGCTCCTCCAAACTCTTCGACTTCGCTTTGTTTATTCTCTTGTACTTGACGTCTTTTGGCTTAGTGACGGATCTGTGATTGCTCATTACCCTGTTGTATGTGACCTGTGCCTGCTGGCTCTCGTCTCTCGGCCTCTCGGTAGGTGGAGAGTCCGCTTCCTGCGCTAGACGCTCGAAACTACCGTAGAGATCCTGCAGTCTCCCCTTACCGGTGCCCAAACTCTTGGCACGTCTTTCATCGATTTCCGAATTTTCGGTCGATTCCGATGGCTCCTGAATATTCTCGCTGTCAACGTCCTCCTCGACCGAGTAAACGGTCTCGAGGATTTCCGGCCTTCGCAGATATCCGTTGCTCCGGCGCATCGACGAGTACTTGCTCGACGGCTCGACCGCGTCCGACACCGAGCGTATTACAGTCACGTCCGTGATGTTCGAGCGGAATCTATTATTGACAAGAAACAAAAAATATCAAACATCATCGATCGATTGAGCGAATGAAAAATTACTCAGTTTAACACTTTAACAAGTGTTTAAAAAAAGATTACTTTTCTTAACTGTTCGACACTTTTTTGTGTCTGATTGTGTGAAAAATAATCGCTATTGAAAAATTCTGTTTTTACATTTTTTACGCATTTTTTAATGTGACAAGTATTCAGTCAATCAATTTTAGGATAAAACGAAACGGAAAGCAAATTGTCATTTTAACCCTTTAATGGTCAGTGGGAAAATATTGTAACGAAAAAAAATCAGTTCTTTATCGGATTAAACAAAATAAAAACTACAAACAATGCGAACTTTAACCCTTTAAGCAGTCTGTAGGAAGATATTTAATAGAAAAATACATTTTGTCTTCAGCGTTATCGGATTTTTGTTTGTCAACTAGTCTTCACATTGTTGATATATTTAAACTAACCGAATTCATTAATGCAAAGATTTTATTCTTTAAGTAAAAAATTAAATACAAATGATATTAAATAATTTTTTTTAATGCCAGCTTCATCGAATTTATACAATTTTGATGGTCAAATAATGCGACCCAGTTATTTCATCGAAGTATGAGATTTAATTGGAATGTTTAAGTACCTAGGTGGTGCGGGATCATCGGCGGCTTCCTCGAGAACAACAGCGCTGTCGCTATCTCCGAGGCTATCTAGTCGATCCAGAGCGTCGCAAGGTGGCGAATCCCTCGTCCCGGTGTTTCTTTCCGCCAATCGACTCTGCAATTGCCTGATGACCCTCTGTTGCCTCAGAATAATAGCTTCGCGTTGTGCCAAACTGGCCTCGATCTCCTTCTGTTTTCTGCACAGTCTCGACTCGAAGAGCAACAGTTGCGACGACAGGGTGCGCAGCTGTTCGGCCTTTTCCCTCGTCAGTCTCGCGACAAGATCCTCCTGCGGGAGTTCGAAATAAAGCTGCATTACTTTTCGCCTTTATGATTCACCGATACGATTATAAAATTAATTAAATTAGTAAAATCAATAACATTGATGAAACCAATAAGATTTATAAAATCAATAAGGTTTATAAAACCAATAAGATTTATAAAATCAATAAGACTTATAAAATCAATAAGATTTATAAAATCAATAAGATTTATAAAATCAATAAGATTTATAAAATCAATAAGATTTATAAAATCAATAAGATTTATAAAATCAATAAGATTTATAAAATCAATAAGATTTATAAAATCAATAAGATTTATAAAATCAATAAGATTTATAAAATCAATAAGATTTATAAAATCAATAAGATTTATAAAATCAATAAGATTTATAAAATCAATAAGATTTATAAAATCAATAAGATTTATAAAATCAATAAGATTTATAAAATCAATAAGATTTATAAAATCAATAAGATTTATAAAATCAATAAGATTTATAAAATCAATAAGATTTATAAAATCAATAAGATTTATAAAATCAATAAAATCAATAACATTATGGCTGAAGAACTTAGGTCGATGGCCAATTGGCAATTATATATTCTGACAATTGGCAACCATATATTCTCACGACAATCTAAGTTATGTCACAGTATGTTCAAAAAAGCTGTTCCATCTGGCATATTGTCAATAAATCCACTATTACTACAACTCAATCAAATTAATCAAATTGATAAAAATGTTGTCCACTAAGAAAATACGAAATGGGCGCCGTATGGGCAAAAAAAGATCCTGGCGGAAGAAGCGGATCGTTAAATTGTCGCCATTGTCTATTTTTTTTTGCAAATCAAGCACACCTGTTTTCGTTCTCGCCATTCGGTTGGCCTCGATACCGAGAAAGCGCTGCGCGGTTTATGCTCGACGGGAACGCCGGGCCCTCACGAGTTTTTAGCCCTCGCAGTCGATTATTGCCGACAGAAAGAGAGAGAGAGAGGAGCACGGTTAACGGCTTATGAATAAAGCCTCGGGGCCCGAGAAGTGTCACGCCGCTGTGCGGAGTTCACCTCCTCTCCTATCGCTCTCTTTTTATAGCCGAAAGAGCCGAGACCCGATTGCGTCGCACGGTGCATATAGCAAGATCCACAAGTCGAGCTCTTTCAATCTTTGTCCCTTTGACCTTCGTCACATCGAACAGCTGTATCAGGGCTAACGGAACTCGGAACGATCGCCCTCACCTCTCGCTCCCATCGCTAAGCTGAGGTCATCACTGCGGCCAAATTTTTCAACCGTAATCTCTCGAATTTTACCGATACAAAAATACTGTTTTTCCAATTCATGAGTTAAGAGCGGTAGGGCTAATTCGGAATTGTGTACAATTCAGAAAACAGACAAGTTACTTTTCTTTTATTATCTTTTTCGTTTTTCTCTTGAAACATTTTTTTTCAATGCTGAATCGAATATGTCGAAAACTATTTCACCGGTTTACTCAAAGTTTGGTACACTTAGTTATCACAATGTTATGTAAGGTGGAACATTTAGGGGGGAACTGAGTATTTTCCCTACGGACCCCTCCTAGGCTCGAATAACGATTTCCTATGAGTTTTACAAACCGGAAGTGACGTATTTCCGGCATGACATCACTTCCGGTCGAAAACTGAGATTTTCCAACCGGAAATGATGTATTTCTGGTAAATGTACAGAAATCTAAATTTATGCTTTCTAAATTTCATAGTCCATTGAGGGGGGGGGGGGGGGGGGGGGGAGCTTCCGAGCCACGACAACCTGCTAGTTATAAATATTATAAATTTTTTTTCTCTATCCCAATTTTTACATTGCAGACGTTTCATCAATGAACAACAAAATCACGGTTCTTATTCTCTCATCGCGTAAGGAGTACAGAGAGAAAGTATTGTTTTGCTTCGGACAAACTTTGCCGTTATAATTCGATTCACCGTTCGCGCGCTTACCAGCAACCTTTCAATATATTTTTAACGACACTTAAACACTTCGCTGGGGCATAATATATGCCCCAACCGTAAGTAATGAGAAAACAATGTTCGTAAAACAAATCGTTAAATTTGGTGCAATTTCGATGCCTCATGCTGGGCGTCGAAATTGCTCCACGAGTTATTATAAAAAAAACCCCTTTTCGTTGAATTTCTATCGATTTTTTTGTGGATATCTTCATCACACGACAAGCTAGTTCACTCCAAGAATAATCGTGCCTGAAGAAAGGAAGTGCAAAATAAAAAAAAGATATCGTACGCGATAAATTTCCAGACCGTTAAACAAATCCAATAACTTTTCCCTAATTTTTCCAGGTCCCAATTGATCCCTTCCCGTTCACCAGGCATCAAGCTTTTCCACGTCCGCTGCAACCACACGAGACTGTTTCTCCGCACACAAAACGGTATCGACAATTTGTATTCAAATTAATCGAGATTCCTCTCTCTTTCATCTTCATTTCGTATGCGGCTAGGCAACGTTGTGTAACACACAAACGCCGTTATAGATTTACACAACTTCTATTCAGCTTATATATTATGCGAGTTTCCCTTTTCACGGAACGCCTCAGGGGGCCCGAAGAATCGATACAAGCCGGATGATCCAATCTCGAGACCTTCTTTCCTTGCACTATCGAATTAAATTTTTTCTTTTTTTTTCTTTGCTACTTTATCTTATAAATGATTGGAGGTTTCGAGGCCCCGATGTACGATAGGAAGGTTTAGTAATAACATGGTCGGCGCAATGCAGGTAGCTTTACGTAAGAGGAGGACGAGAGAGAGAAAAGTGAGGAGAGCACGGTAGGTGCAATAATTTACCTGCAATTTGAGAGTCCTTCGCCAGGCTAGCATCTGGTGAGCCTGCGCCCTCTGTCTCGCCCTCAAAGCTGCGATAACCGATTTCGCTTCCTCCAGCGACGTCACTTCCACCTCGATACTCTCGCGATGTACATCGTGGCCTGTTACCCCGCTGCACTCGTTGCTCACGCGGCCCTCGGTCAGCGTAGCCAGTGGATGACTCTCCATCGACGTCTCGTCCAAACTAACAAAAATTAAAATCAAGAAAAATTAAAAAATTATCTTTCACCGAGCTCCAATTAATTAATTGCAGAGTGCCTTGTTTTTCCGTTTACGTAAAACTTTCGTACTTTTTCGTGGTAAGACCTTAAATAAATAATAGTTATTTAAATTTTAATTAACCGTAAAAATTAACTATTAAAATTTTATTTTAATAGTTAAATAAATAAACAGTTATTTGTATGGCAAGGGCGTAGAAAGGGAGTTCTTGACGAGTGTGGAAATGCCATACGAGCAGAAGGCGAGTGCGACATTCACATGTGTCAGAACTTCCTTTTCAACGCCCATGCCATTCACATAATTTTTCTTAACAAATTCACGAAAATCACGCTTTTCGTTGCGTGAAGTGTGCGTAGAAAGGCACTTTTCCGCTCTGGTGAGGGGAAAAAGACCATGTTGCGTTTGTACGCATGCCCAGTATTTTTCCCGCACGCGATGGGAAAAAGTGCCTTTCTGCGGACCCTTCGCAGGAACGGAAAGCGAGATTTTACGTGCATGTGTTACGAAAAAATATTAGCGATACAATAAAAAAAGAGAAAAAATATTTTTTTGCTTCGATGCAGAGAACGAGCAAATTTTTTATTTTTATGCTTCGAACGGCTCGAATTATCCCGCGGTATGTGTTATTTCGTTCTTCCGTAGTGAATACTTAATATCGAGCTTTATACAAAATTCATAGTTAGATACGATTCATACAAAATTCATAACATTACGAAATGACGTAAACTTGAATATTAATATCTTGATACTTTAATAATACACATGCGATATATAATAAATACATATCACGTATTAATTATGTATCGAGGATACAGAACTCTTGGCCGTATTTTGTATCTTACCTGTATACAAAACTCGTATGGGTAATATATTATTTTATTATTACGGGTCAAAAAATATTCGACTTGAAGAAAAAGAAAAAAAGCACAATATTTATCTGCTTCGGTGCGCAATTTTTCATATCTATGCTTCGAACGTCTCGATTTATGCAGGGCTACGTTTTCGTGGTGACGAACGTCAATGTTTTTTTAATCTTTCACATACATCCATTATATAACCGGCGGATACATATAAAATACATATACAGCATATAAAACTTTTGCCCGCTATACATCGCGTCAATAAACTATATATATATTCCTATAAATAGCCAATATACTTCATTTCCATGGGGGATTGCCATGGTCGATGTCGTACGTTGGAGGCAAAAGTTTCTTCTTTTTGCAGGTAGAAACTCCATCGTGAGTTCGGACGATACACTCGTCATTTTTCACGGTTACGGTGCATTTGTCATTATAGTAGTTTTTTTATCGAGACCGCAGATCGAGCGAGTGTATTTTGATGAGAGAGCGATTAATGATCTCGAGGTTCCTCCGTGTTTCGAGTGCGTGTGCATTTTTTTTTTTTTTTTTTTTGTACGTGTTAGCGTCCAGTCAACGTCCGATAGGAATTACGGTCAGGTGGCGGCAACAAAGCAGAGGGTCGAAGTGCTCGTAGCGTTTGTGTTCCTCATGGCACGCAACACTCGCATGCACGGGCGATACGCACTTATTTAATATATTTTTTTTCCCAACGCGTACGGCGCTTTCTGCACACGCCACCGATCGTTACCGACTATCATCTCTTAGCCAGCCGGCTTTATTTCGCTCGCGATCGAACACCTGCTAATTTTCTTTCCACTCTGCTGGAGACCCTCCACCGATCACTGATATACGCTGCTCACTCCCAAGTGCGCACGCAAGTGATTTATTCTTAGATTATTCTTTTTCTGCCCACGTACAAATTCAGACATTTTTTCCAAATGGAAAATTTCGCCATCTCAAATCTCAAAAAATCTAAAAAAAAAAATTTTTAAAGATCGTGAGAAGTGAATGTATTAATGATGATTAATCACAATGAATTAATTCATCAGTGTATTTCTCTGTGATGCAGCAGAAACGCACTAATTTTTGTTGTAGGTTCAACAAGGTGTTTCATCGTTTAAATTAATTAAATAAAAATTATGAAATTCTTTCTTATATCGCTTTTTACGCAGTTTTTTTATATCACTTTTTTTGGATTTATATCAGGGCTTTGATCCATTGATATAAAAAAGAATTTCGTCATTTTGAAATATGAGATATTATAAATTTCGATAAAAAATTGTTTTAAAAAATCCGCCAAGGAAAAAAACCGTGTGCGATCAAGAGTTCCCTTTTCAAGGGTTGAACATACTCGAGCGCCGTTCGAAGTACCCGCGTACTGGAAACATTATTATTCAATGCACCTCTCAGTTAACATAAATTTCCTCGAGCAGGTGTATCGGTTTTGGACGAATTCACGCAATCTCGGCTATACACGGATCGAGTTAATATCCGAGTTCCTCGGTTACGATCAGCTTCGGGAAGTCGGGGCTCCGGATAGATTATCGTAGAGCCAAGGGTCTGCCGAAGCAGCCGCTATTACGGCGCTTCTCTCTGCGAACTCTGGGAAAGGGGAAACAAGGCCATTTGACCGTGGCCTCGTATCGCCCTGTGCTGTTTCTGATGGTGCTCATCGAACTCGAAGATTACCCTGGAGGGACCCGAAGTCAAGAGCTCGTCTCTATGGCACGTCATGCACTACGCTTCATCTCGACCTCCGATTTATCCCTATATATATATATATATATGTCATGAAACCGACAACCTCCTCTCGGGCCGAAGCCCCTGCGTGTCCGGTTCCATCAAAAGATCACGGTACCAGCACAAGCCATGTCAACGAAAACCAAGGTTCTCCGTGCATACGGCAACGTTTGATCATGAGATTGGATTATTAACTGTTGACCCACGAATGCCCCTGAATATATCCGCAAGATATTAAATTTCGTCTTTGGGGATTCTCTGTTAATGCGCTGGCTTTAGGAAGAAAAAAAGTTGTTCACTTAGAGGATAAAATTCTGCAAGTGAACAATTTTTTTCTACGAAAGCCAACGTTTGATCATGAGATTGGATTGTTAACTGTTGACCAACGAATGTCACTGAATATATATCTGCACGATATTAAATTACATCTTTGTTAAGTCTCTGTCGATGCACTGGCTTCAGGAAAAGAAAAATGGTTCACTTGTATAATTTTATTCTCTAAGTGAACGTCTCCGAGCGAGGTTTGTGCGATGCAAAACACAGCCGTTATAGCTAGATGAAATTTAGTCTCATGCAGATATCTTCTGGGTCATCGATGCCGAGCGAGTATACCGAGACCCGCATCAGTGCGCCCTTTGTGAAACGGGTCAAACGCCCCATTGAAGTAGTTTAATCAAAATATTTTCTGAAGAGTACGCGGAGAAAAAAAAAGAATTTGTTGGGACAGCGAGAACTTGTCGCCGTAACTAATTTTTATTTACTTTATACAAGGACAACGAACTATCTTGCTGGTGCAGCGAATTTTGTTCACTCTAGCAGCAAAAACTTTTGCTATGACCGCAAAAAATCATTAACGATTCACATTTTGTTTGAGTAATAAAACCATTTTTGTTGCTCTAACAAACTATAAAAAATGGTTTTTATATTTTTGCGGCAGCAAAAAATATTTGCTGCTACGACAAAACGATTGGCTGATTGCGTCAAAAATTTCCCTCCCCAGCATAGAAGTTTGATGTCACTATATTATATATTAAATAAGTAAATTCTTGCTATCCCAAAAAATGTTTTCCTCGGTCATCGACCGACGGTAAATAAACGTGGAATGAAAAGAAATTCTTTAAAAAATTCACATCGGCACTGCTCGTACCGATGGCGCAGAAAAAAAAATGGTCACTGCATACATTAATGATTGTAGCGCAAAGAGAAAAAGCCTGGAAAAACTGAACTGGAAAACTGGCGCAATCTCACTGATTTGCGTGTTTGATTTTATGTTTCGCTCTTATAGAATTTAATAATCGTAACGAGCTTGAGCCGTCCGATTAATTAATAACTTTTCCACGTGTTGTCGAATAATTTTTTTTTCTGCGCACAAAATTCCGGATATAACGAGGATTGAAAACAGAGTCACAAATTATCGAAAACAATCGTCTCGGCAACAAAATTAAAAAAAAAATGTTAAATAAAAAAATACTATGAAAATCGCAAATGAATCGGTTTTACGTGCAAAATATATTTTATTACGGCAACCGATCGTCGCGATCGCGGCGAGGGGAGCGAAATCGATGAGTAAAAAAAACAAAAAAAAAGGCTCCGCACAATTCGAGCGTATCTCGGCTACGTGCCAGGTGTTTTGCAATGTCTATACGTTACGCCGTAGCTGCTTCGCGTGTGGAGCCAAATCGTCGACTTCTCGATCGCCGCTGTTTCTTTCATAATTTTATTATCCTTTTCATCTATCGTTTCTTTCGCTTCCCCCATTTCTCAAAGGAAGAGCGGCTCTCTCCGCGGTCGTCTTTCGCCCTCCGTCCCTCTTTCGCTTATCACCATAAAAAAAACCACAAAAAAAAATAAAAATTCAATTAAAATTCATAATTTGTTTTTCTTAAATAAAAAAAAATAATCTTCGTTACAATTGTCGAAATATATTCTCCATCGATTTTTCAGTTCCGTGCCATGTTGTCTATTCTCTATACGGCGCTGAATATCTCCACACACGAGTCGCAAAAAATCTTCGGAAATATATAATAGAAACCAAGGCGAGAAAAATAATTTTTTTTTTTAATAAAGATACAAAGCGCCGTTGGTGGTTGAACTTATCTGTCTTATCTCTCACTTCACTTCCCCGTTTCTTCGCGCTTTTCCTCATACATCCTCTTGAGTCCTCTCTCTAACTCGTCGCACTTGTACTTTCCCTCCCCCCACCTCGCCCCATTCTTCGCGCGTCTTCGGCCGCGACGCTTCAAACGTAAATCGTTCCTCCATTCTCGAGGACGAGGAAACTTTCTTCGGCGTCGACGACGGAAAGTTCGTATTATTCTCCCCTTCGTGCCTCCCAGCCGATGGCCTTCCCTCGCGGTCTCTTCCGCTTCTCTGCTCCGCGGCTCCCGCGCTTCCGACCGCTTTCGTCGACGCGCGAAATGCAACTGAAGCCGGTGTGCGAATTTCGGTGTGCGCCGGCGGCAGTGCCCGCCAGTTTTATATATATGTGTGTATATATACGTGCACATGTATACGGTATATACACAAACCCATACACGAATGCACATATCTACTCAGAGCAACGTGCAGAACGAAGATCTAAGGTACAATCGCCCTTTCCCCGTTTCGGGGAATCCCCCGATCGGGCGCGTACGACATGTGTGCCCGGCGGGTTGCGTGCACGCAAATTTCGCATGTCTGTCGTTGCAGGCGTGTTATTCATCACCGTCTAATTTCGTTTCCCCGAGTGACCGGGGAGCAGCGGCGGGAATCCGCTAGTCTGCGTCGAGTTTTTACGGGGCGCGCTGAGAAACGAACTTGTCTGATGTTAACAAATCTTTTTTTTGTGACAAAATTAATGCTTTGATTGATGAGAACGTTAATCTCTTGTTTGATGACAAAATTGACCTTTCGTTTGATGACAAAATAAATCCTTTGAATGGTGAGAAAATTAAACTTTTGTTTGACATCCGAATTATTATTTTATTCGACGACAACATTAATCTTTTGTTTAATGACAAAATATATCTTTTGTTTAATGACAAAATATATCTTTTGTTTAATGACAAAATATATCTTTTGTTTAATGACAAAATATATCTTTTGTTTAATGACAAAATATATCTTTTGTTTAATGACAAAATTGATCCTTTGATTGATGACAAAATTAACGTTTTGTTTGATGACAAAATGAATATTTCGGTATTGCGAAATTTTTGGTGAGCCAAATAAATGTTTTTTTTTAAAGGTCCGACAGTTTTTTGGGTGAATAAAATGTTGTTTGGCTCGACAGAAATTTATCGCCGACAAATGAATATTAATGTGGACATAACGAACGAAATATTCGTTAAAATTAAGCGAACGTTTTTTTTTTCTCAGCGCGCCTTATCCGCTTATCACTCGGCGCGGATCGCAGGTGAACGTTGCGGAGGGTAGTAAATAAAACGGGGCGGGTGTGAGAGTGCGGCTGTAAAGGGGCTGAAGCCTCGGGTAGATAATCTGCACCGCCTCGCCCTAATTGCGACTTTCACAAGTGTTGCTCTGTACGGTTGGATCCCCTCCAGGTGGCCGAAAAAACCGCAGATGGTTTGAATAACGTCGGGAGCGTGTCCGAGGCCGCAAAATTTCGCTCCCGGTGTAAAATAAAATAAAAAACAAGTGAAAAAAAAAATCGCCAGAGGGAGTAACCGTGAGATCGATGAGGAGGGGACACGCGATGAATGCTTAATGCAGAATGATCGAGAGTGGCACAAGTTTTACGGGACGAGGAAGAGAACGAGGGTCGAGGGGTTGAAACGGTTTCGTGCACCGTTTACCTCGGCGTACGAAAATGGACTGCGGTGAAATGCACCGAGAGCTACCGGATACGACGGTATGCAACGTCGTTCTGCATACAGAGTCGCCGCACACACGTTCTACCGATGCATCTCTAACACACGTTTGTTCCGCTTGTATGGCGGAAGGCATTACAGTAGAACCTCGCTTATCGGACCTTCGATCAACCGAGCCACCGCGTTATCCGAGGCGCCCGACTGATCAGAGCCCCCGCGTTAATGGAGGTGTAGACTCGGACAATAGGGGCGTGAGGGGCAAAATGGCACAGCGGGGCAAAACGGGACAGTGAGGACAAAACGCAATTTTCCAATAACTTTTGGATAATGGCGATAGTGGGGCGTGGGGCAAAACGGGTTTGAAGAACCGGATGTGTCGTTGAGACAAAATGGGGCATCGAAAAATTATTGGAAAATTGAGTTTCGCCCTCAGTATTCCGTTTTGCCCCGCTCGCCGCTATGGAAAACTCGGATAAAACGGCTACTTTGTTGCATACGCGCTTAAACTTGTACAAGTTTGCTGGGTTTTATATCGAGTGCTGCAAATACAACAGTTCCGATTCTAGAGTGCAACTGTTTAGTAAAACAGTAAAAAAACGTCTGTACTTTTTACAACAACTTATTGTCCACAAACGTCCACAATTTTTTATTTGTTAATTTTCTACTTTTACAGACAGAAGTACATGCTAAAATCGTAAATGACGCGGGAAATAAAAGGACAGGTTCGTATATTAAAATACTCGTTTGTCACTTATTTAACAAAATTATTTTAACGAAATTTCACATTTCGATTTTACGAGATTATTTTTTACTGTCTATGTTTATATGAAGTTAATGTTAATTTAATAAATTATAATTATATTTAGAAAATAACTACATTAACTGCTATGACTAATAAAGTTAATGTTTATACGAAGTGGTGTGTTATGTAAAAAAAATATAATAGTAGTGCGAGTTTGAATTGAGTATGTTATGCTTATCCGACGTACGTTCTCCCCACATTACCTCGGATAAACGGGGATCTACTGTACGATGGCACGTAGAAACCCCCCTACCGGAGGGTTTCCCACCCCCTCGCCCCGACGTAAAACGCATACTCTCCGGTACATACGTACTCTGCAGGTATCCCGGATGGATATGTGTGTCGTTCTCTCTGTCTGGACGTTGTACCGGGAAGCTCGACGTGGACAAAGCTCCACCTCTGTCTCTCCCTTGGCTTACTGATACAACTGCATGACTTTGCATTAATAGAGCGGGAATGCACATTGCACCGTGCATTGTGTTGCGTATGTACAACATGATTACAAATTATCTCTAGAATCGATCTGTTTCGCGGCACGAAAGTGGAGATTTCGCAGACAATTTACTGTAATCCGACAGTGTTGTTGCAGAGTTGTACAGCTGAAATCTTGCTGTGCATTGTTGTTATGACTTTTTTTTCTTTTTTATTCCTGCTTTTTTTTGGGATGCTCGCGACGGTAAAATACGGCGCAAACTGATAAGGCGAAGGTTTGGAGCAAGGAAAAAAAATTGAATATAGGATTATCGTGGTTCACACTGTTTGCGAGTGAAGATACAGGGTCGACAACTCTGGATGATATTTGTCATTGGCGATAATATATTTTTTTTGCAAATTTTTCGCAGGCCGCTATTACGATTATTATATGTGGGAAATTTCGTACCAAAACCATCTGGAACTGGCCCGCGAAGTCGTCGATGAGGTCCACAATTTTTCATGACATTGCTTTAACTATAAAAGGTATTCGCAGATTAAAAAAAAATATTTTTTGTACTTGTGACTTAAAATTTTGTTTTTGTTTGATAAAATCAGAAGTCAATAAATGCATATTAAAAAACCAGAAGAATGTGACAGTCTTTTAGAGTCAGAACGATGACTACAAAAATGGTTGACCGAAACTAAGAGGCCGAGGGTCGGACCCAGGTCGATTTGACGTGGAACGCCCCACATATGTGTCCATCTTTGGCGTATGCAAATGTCAGAAGCACAACACCATAAAACCACGGAAAGATAATTGACTTTCTTACTTTACACTATATTAGGTCTCTGGACGTCCGAATATTATTTTCGTCTCTCCACGTCTTTTTTTTCTATTTTTTTGGGATTTTTGCACCGTTTATTATCGTTAATGCAGCTCAACTTTTCAGGAGCGACGACGACTCATTTTTTCATGCTAATACCCGTATATACAGCTTGACACCTATTTATCGCGCAATGTTCCCCCCTCCTCCCCCTTCGTTCACCCCCTCCGCGTCACCTACTCAGACGATGACGAACGACCCGGGGATAAAAAGCTTATACACGTACTGCATGAGGACACTGGGGAAAAACTGCAAAGTAGAAAACTGCTGAAACGTCGCTCATCCCCGGTGAATTTCTCGCTCGGGTCGAACACAACGAGTGACGGACGTGTGGGATACAAAGCGTCGTGCTCTGATACATGAGAATTCCGCTTCCAGCCCAATCCTTTTTCCGATTGGCCTCCCTCCATCGACATACCGGCTGATTCCACAAATTCTCGTTGCCCTTCTTTCCAATATCATTCCGCGTATCGTTCACGCTCGGTCAGCTTTCTTGCGATCGGTTAGATTGACTTTTTAAATTTAGCGCGGTATTCTCGCTCCGATATCTCGCATGCATATTCACGTATGCGAGAATGTAACACATGGATTCCGATTGTCTTTTTTCTTCGTAAAACTTTTGTTTGACGTCCAAATTAATATTTTATTCGACGACAAAGTTAATGTTCTGTTTGATGACAAAATTAATCCTTTGATTGATGACAAAATTAAACTTTTGTTTGACATCCATATTAATATTTTATTCGACGACAAAATTAATCTTTTGTTTCATGACAAAATACATCTTTTGTTTGACGACAAAATAAATCTTTTGATTGATGCCAAAATTAATATTTTATAGTTGCGAAATTTTTGTCTCCATCGACATACCGGCTGATTCCACAAATTCTCATTGCCCTTCTTTCCAATATCATTCCGCGTATCATTCACGCTCGGTCAGCTTTCTTGCGATCGGTTAGATTGACTTTTGTAAATTTAGCGCGGTATTCTCGCTCCGATATCTGGCATGCATATTCACGTATGCGAGAATGTAACACATGGATTTCAATTTTTGTTTTTCTTCGTAAAACCCCCGTCGAGAATGTCGACGATGCTCCGACCCTTTTGTCCTTATTTTTTTCACGCACCGTTCTCGAGTTTCTCCCACTCTATATTCTCATCGGCAGCTCGAGAGAAGGAACGAGGTCATAGACATTTTTTTAAATCTAAAATAAAAAATCCGTCGACCTGCAATATTGATGCAACTAATCGACATCACAATTTTCGCGTGTGTCGCTGAATTATATTGGATTTAATTCGTAACTTTTATTAATTGGTCCGAAGTCCCCGAATATTGTAAATTCCTGAATACCATTGTGCTTTCTGCATGATTTGTTATTATTCTTTTTTTCGTAAGAGGTACAGTGCGAAGCCGATTAACCGGAGTGCTCGGATGACTAAAACCATGGTTTATCCAAATTGGGTGTCATGATTTTTTGAAAAATTACAAGTTCGATTCCAATTCAGTAAATATGAATTCTTAGCGCTACAAGTTCTAAGGTTCTGTACTATCTACAAAGGATTTTTTTTATCAACTGTGAGGTAGTTGTGTCTAAAAATCTTCGAAAAATCAAGATTTTTAATGTTCACAACATTTTTGTTTAAATGCCATTTTGTTCGAAAGACTTTGTACATTTTTTTCCGCTAACATTTTTCTTTCAGATAAAAATTAAAGAATGGCATTTTTTTTAATGGGCTTTTCACGAACGTCCCAAATATGATACACTGTGCAAAGTATTAATTAATTACGAGTGTGTATGCTAATACACGCAGCTTCCCTTTTCCATTCATTGCATTGATTACTCTTGCATTTTGTAACAATTTCGCGTTCGCAAATTTTCTCGCGACAGGCAAAAGTGCAATCTAGATTTATGTAATACAAATAATGTTGTTTCAATGTTGATTTATGCAATACAAATAATGTTATTTCAATGTTGATTTATGCAATACAAATATCGTAATGTTAAATCAAAAGACACTCGAGAAGCGCACGGTTAATCCGCTCCTTGGATAATCCGAACGCGATTTATCGGGCTTCTACTGTACATGACGTCAACAGAAGTTCTGCGAATCATATTGCTACAACATAATTAATCAACGATCAATGTATGGTGCGCTAATAATCGATGAACGGGCTCGTATCGAGATAATTTCATCAAATGAATTTCCCCCGGCTTTGAAACGTCCGTGCACGATCGGATACCTGTTCGTGCTCCGATTAATTGTAATTTACGACACTAGTGCGATAAAACTTTTTCTGACGAGTCTTGCACGAGTTAAGAAAGTGTTTTTCGCACGAATATCATCGCAAATTTCACTTCATACACTGAATAGCAAATTCCCTTGCGAGCCGCCAAATTTTTTTTATTTAAATTTTACTTCCAATTCTTATAAATCCATACGATAATGAAACAACGACGGCAACACTCTCAAGATGACACGTTATCATTTCAATCCCGTATGGAATTGTAAGAATCGAAACAACAATATTTTTCTTTGCATTTCGCTTGAGTCATTGATATTTGTTTTCACTGTGAGGTTGAAAAGTGCGGTTCTTGCGCACGCGAGGCGTGCGTAAAATTGCCATTTTCGCACCGCGTGTAATAAAGACCTTTAAGCGCTCGCGACGGATCGGTTTACGACCCGACTAAATGGACATCTGGTATTCCATGTGCGTGGACAGGTCGTGAAAGCGGCCTCGGGCCTCGCGGAGATTGTTATTTGTCCCAATGCCGGGCCGGATTCGCTCGCAGGCCGACTGGTGCGAAACATATCTGTTTCGGTTAGTTCGGCGCACTCGTAAATCTGCACATTCTCGGGCGTCGAGACCGGAGCTCGTCCGCGCGGGAGTCCTTCGCTTCTCTTTCACCCGTCCGTTTATAACGGCGATGGGAAAACACGCGGACGTTTTACCACGTTCTCGTTGCCCCGAGACAAAAGATCTCGCGAGTGTATTGGATGAGTCGGACTCCAGAAGAATATCCGTCCGTCTCCGGGCGACGTGAACTGAAAAAGAGAGATCGGCGCCCCGGAGTGACGAGAATCCACACACGCTGAACTCCCCGAGCGGAACGAGAATCCGGAGTGACAAAAATTCACACACGCGCAGAGACGAGAGGACGACAAACTGTGAGAATGACAAAAATAGAGCGACGAGGGAACCGCGACGACGAGGATAAATGTCGCGGATGATGCATCGTCTTCGTCGAGACACCGTTGCATGCACTTTTCATAAATGAAGTGAAAAGAAGATATGTTTATCTTATGCATACGAGAATAAAGATATTCTATAAATAAATAGCTATATGTCTACTGATTTTTTTCCTTGAAAGAAGGAAAATTATTAACTTTTTTCTTTTTGTTAAAGATAATAAATAATTTTGATGTGAATATATAGACATACGTTTATTCATGATTTTTCTTCAAAAACGAAAAATTATTTTTAAAAAAATTGTACTGTGTGTCAGCGTGCTAAATAGACGGAGTGCTAAATCGTTCAGAATATTGGGAACATCTTTCATTTTCTATTTTTTACCATCAGCCCCGTTACAGGTCCTGTATAATAGCTGTTGCTATTATAGTGCTATTATAGTTTTAATGCCATTTAATTATAATGGTTCTATTATTATAATACCTGTAAAATCATAAAGTAGATCAGTAACATTAAAAGTGTAAAATCACAACCGTTTAACCGGCTTCTCCGGTTATAAGCCGTAAAAACACAATTAGATCACAAAAACACGCAACCATTTAACTCATTAAGGTACGGACCATAGACTCACCGGGGACTCACGGAAACTTTCCCAATACTGGTACGAAAAATTCATCTCAATCAGGTATTTTAGAAACAATGAACTTAAAGAGGATTTCGACCAGAGTCGAAAAGTTTTTGCAAAAATGCATCCTCTCTTTGCCAAAATGTAATAAGACCAGAAAACAAAATTGACCGTCGTTCTGAAGCCGCAGTAAAAAAGAGGATACTGTATCTATTTTATTAATTTTTATGATCGTACACCAAAGTACCCCAAAAAACAGTGGCAACATTGTGTCCCACAAATGGAAGTAAATTATTAAAAAATTCATTTTGATTATATCCGTTATAAAATGTTCAAAAATCAACGAACTGTTTAAATAATAAAAATTTAATGACTTTTACGCATGTCTGCGTCGCCTATGGCAACTTCCGGTTCAATGGCCGCTGACTATTTGCAGGCATATGAGAACCGGAAGTAGAATGCTCTAGCTAAAAAAAGTGAGATTTATTGGAAGTTTTAAACAGCCAATAATGGTACGTTGGATATAAACAGGTCGTGCGAATATCCGGCGCCACTTCATACATGTATCTGCATACACATATGTATATGCACATGTGTTTCTCTGCCATAAAATTTTACGTGTTTTTCGCACTTTAATTCCCTAAGGAATACCACTGCGCACTAATTTAGTCGGGAACATATACGAGAAACGGAAATAGAAATTTGTACGTACAGAGTGACGCGGAGAGAGGGGGAGGGCGAGAGCGGAAGAACATTGGGAACAACAGCACCGGCTATTAGTTCGTCCTGGTTACGTCCGGATATAATGAATAATTTCTGCTGTATAATTTGTGTGTGTATGCGAGTATTATAAAGTGCAGTGGACGCACCAGTCGTCACGCCCTCGATGTTACCGCTGTCTCGAATGTATACATGTGCTATATATATATAAATATATATATACACACACGCACACAATTTTCTGTTTACGCGGAGCGAATCCGGAAAGGGAATTAGAATAATCAATTTGAAACGCATGGTATAATAGTAGAAGGAGCGTACCGGATGAATGATTCACAGCGGAAACTCGAGGTCCGGAATATGGCGTGATAGTTGCAACGGAGATAACATTAAACTCGAGTGTGGCAAAGAAAAGAAAAAATTAATTATAAGAAAAATTATTATTATTATTATGTGTATTATATAATAACAACAACAAAAATAATAATAATTGTTATTTTTATTATTATGATTATTATGATTATTAAGATTATTAAGATTATTATTATTATTAAGATTATTATTATTATTATTATTATTATTATTATTACAAAAAACTGTGTGAGCCGAGTAATTCCATAGGAGTACCAATTAGCGACGAGTTACGGTCCCGAGATAATGAATATCGTTTTTCCGAGCGGACGGCAGCGGTAGCGAGAATGAAAAAACGGATATCTCGGACATTGGCGGTGGGAGAGCGAGACATTTTTTAGTATAAACGATTAAAAACGGGACGCAAAGGGAATATGTAGGAGACAGCGAAATGGGAATACGGTCTCGAGGCAATCCTTGAGGGGATTATTAATTAAAGTTCCGCGTGTTTGGGCTAACTAGTATTGCACAGTGCACAGTTTCAACGAGCTGACGCGGTGGCTGCGGACATGGCTGCGTCTCTCCCTTATTTCCAGGACTCTCGAGTTGTCTGCTGTTTGCTCTCTGTACTCCTGCCCCCATTCGCTCGGAATATCGAGGATTCTTTGGAACAGGAAAACGAGGCCAAATTGGAAAGCCAAACAAAAGAGCGTTCGGAAAGATTGGAAACTCGCTACACCCGCTATTATACTCCCTGAATATTAATTATCGAACGAGACACCCTTCGGACATGACAAAAATTTCAATTCCTTTTCGAAAAATATACAACCCCTGCAAATTTTGTCACACGTTCGGAACATCGTTGCGATTTTCGATACAATTCTTTATTACCGAAAAATAAAATAAAACGCTTTGAAGCATAAATTCTTTTTCTGATAGTCGTCTCGTCTTTTGTCAATAAATAAATAAATAAATAAATAAATAAATAAATAAATAAATAAATAAATAAATAAATAAATAAATAAATAAATAAATAAATAAATAAATAAATAAATAAATAAATAAAAAGTGAGAAGAGAAAGGTGGGTCAAAAAACGCGCCGGCATGATTCAAAGGTTCAACGCGAAGGAACTGTGGAAACGGTGGTTCAAATTCGCCACTTTTGCCCCGGGGATAGAAGTGCTGTTTTGGAAGCCGGATGTCAAACTCTCGGGAAAATTGGATGCTGCAGTTTCGCGTTTCCCGGAACGAGCGTAGTCCTTCCCTATTCCAACTATACAATTCTCTTGTACCTGCACAGTATCCAGCCTTGTACCTCAACAGGGGACCCTTCGGGCCCCCGCGAGTGGTTATCAATTAGCGGTCTCTACGCTTGGGTAATTAATAATTCGCGGTGTACGGTTTCAGCGTTAGTTACACCGTGGCTTTCGTTCTCTCTATACATATATATATATTTATATATATACATATATATGTGTGTATGTATATATATGGGTCCATCGCGTCGTTGCGTAGATGTACCTCCACTTCGTGGACCGTTCCCGAGCAACGTACCACCGTGTCGTAACCCCCCGTAACATCGCACAGCTCTCGCCACACTTGCATTCGCGTATTTATACGTATAGGTGTATTTCCGAACGTGCACGTGTGGCGAACTCAAGTTCACGTCTATTTACACGAATATAAACTTTGCCGGAGGGTTAAACGCAGTCACGGTGGCCGTCCGGTGGTTCAACGCTATATATTCCTCTACGAATCCCAACGCGTATCCACTTCTACTCTCGGGTATATTCAAGGATACTATAAATAAATTGGATAGCCATCTGAGGGTACACACGCTACGCTGGTGGTGTCCACTCCGAACTCCCGCTTTTGGTATTATTCTACGCCGCATCAAATCGTGCGCAAACGCAATTCTTTCTTCTATTCCATTTTTTTTAATCAATAAATAGTACTTTTATTTAAAAAATTGAATTGTAGAATTTATCAGAAAAATAATAGTACACTTTATGAGAAGCAATTTTTTATTTCATATTCAAATAATGGAGAATTTTACCAAAAAAAAAATGGCAACTTTAATAAACGATCTTTTTAATATTTTCCTGAAAATAATTGCAAAATTTCCAAGGAAATAATTGTAAAATGTACAAAAAATAATTGCAAAATTTACAAGGAAACAATTGTTAAATTGTACAAGAAAACAATTGCAAAATGTCCAAGTGATAAAATAGTGGTCTTTCGCCGAGAGTAAATGTTTCTCAAACTTCCAAGGCTGTGAACCGTGTGTCAGGCTGGTCTGGCAACAGGCGGCTGTTTCGAAGCTGTCCGCTTTCTTAATCCACTTTGTCTCGCGAATTTTCGCACGGAGAGTTCCGCGGTTGGGGATTTCCGTCGTCCGTCGCTGCGCCATTAATTCTATTCATGCTTCGGGATTGCCCCTGTCATTGTCTTCACTCCGATAAGTCGGGGTGCGCTCCTCGGGTTCCTCCGACTCGATTTTTAACGACGCTTTCACATTAATTCAACTACGGCGAGTCGCGAAAATTCTTTTCCAGCGTCTTCATCGAATTATCGACGAAGGTATTTTGTTTTTCTCGTTTCCACCTCGGTCGCGTTCGGGCCGTCGTGGCTCCCGGTCGATAACTTTTCCGTGGAAGAGTGCCAGACCGCCTCTATCGGGCTTATGTAACTTTGATGTAACGGGGGGACGCGACCGTGGTAAAAAGTAAAGGGTGAAGAAACCCGTGAGTCTAGCGAACGTTGACAGGGCAATGGCGGGATCCGACGCCTATCTTCGCGGATAAATATCTTTGCGCGAAGAACCAGAGGCGGTGCACGCTCCTCTCGGTGTACACACAACAGAACCGACGGCAGCGCATTTTCTTCTCTCCTCTCGCGTGCCAGCCCGGGACACTCGTTCTCATCACTGTGCCGGCCCCTTCCGAGCCCCCCCAACGAGACTCTTCCTTCGGTCCTACTTCTCCAACTACCTCTTCTTCCTTTCGCCTCTTCCTCCCCCTCTTTGTCTTCGTTCTTCCTGCGTCCGATGGGTCGCGACAGCGTGTCTATTCGCAAGAGATTTATGCTCGCGGGCGTGGACCACCCCCTCCCCCCCTCCCCCGCCCCCTACTCTCGTCACATCCTCCATCGGCACTTTGCCATACGTTGCGATACGACTTGTCGCGTATTTTTGCAATCGAGGATTCAAACGGACTCTCTTCCCACGAGGTTTTGCTTCGAAAAACTAATCACTTTTGGTACTTGGGTAGATGATTTTAGGTTCGGTTGGTTTTTGGGTAACTATTCAGTTTTCTGTAGATCTGAGGTAAATGTACCAATTACCGGACACGTCCCAGTGGCCGCACAAGACGTGAGTGGAAGAGAGATGGAAATACGATTTTTCATGCATGTTCAGGGACTGGGACTGCTTCCTTAAGTGTCCGGCCATTGGTACGTTTACCTTACGGTACGTCGTGCGTAATCGGTGTATTATGGAACTTTTTTTATGAATTGTTATACATTATCAATTTGAATAATAATAATAATCGTAATTATTATTATCATTAGAAACGTATTAATTAAAATGTTATGTGGCGGAAAAATTCATGTTTCTATAGATCTACTGTAGGTCATGCGTACTCGCTGTATTGTAGAACTTTTTTTTTATTAATAATGACAAAAGACCAGCATCGATAATAATTACAGCAGTTATAATAATCGTTACTGGAAATGATGAATTAAAATGTTATCTGGCGCGACGGAATAAACTGAATAAACATCGGACCGGAAAATGGGTAATCGTCGTGTATTCGATGACCGAATCACCTGCCAATTTGTAAGGTGGATTGGCCAAGCCCTCAGGTAATTGCGACTGATACACGTGCCTACGAGCGATTCGCTGCGCTGATAGATGTATGATATGGGTGTGAGAGCAGATGCCAGAAACACGTTGCTATGTCGGGCCAAGTACATACGTTCGGCCTGTCTGTGTTTTCCACTACATAGTATGTATATATAGCGTCGTCGCTGAAAGCTCCTTAAGGTAGTCTGAGGTACAGTCACGCCAAACGTGAGTTTCAGGGAAAAAATTCAAACATTCAAAAATCGGAAAAAATCAACCATATGGGACGTGTTGCAAATACGGTTTTTATGTAATAATAATTCCAAATATTATTGACAAATTAACGATAATAATAATTACCCGGCAACTTAACTACTTGTTTTCCATTTAAAAAAATGATATCTTTATTTTTCTGGATACGTACGAATTTTTTTAGAACTCTTTGTAATGTTTGAAAATTGCGTTCTCTCAGCTTGAACATAGAAAAAAAACGCGATTTTCAACGATTACAAGACATTCTGAAAAAACTCATACATACTCAGAGAAATAAGCGAATCATTTTTATGGAAAAGAAATTGTTAAGTTGCCGGGTAATTTGTTGAACAATTATTTTTATCGTTAATTTGTCAATAACATTTTGGAATTATTATTACATTAAAAACCGAATTTGCAGCACCTCCGTTTTATAATGGATATAAATATAAGAGATTATTGCTATTAGAGAGCCGAGAGAGGAGCCGATAAATCGGATTCGGAATTATGACCGCAGGTACACAAGTAGGCACTTAGGACGTCCAGGGTTACAACATAGTAATATAGTGAATGATAGCCGCCGACAACTGGGAGAACACAACGCGTTATTACTCGACGGTGAAACGCGGCCCGCTGGCCCTGACAGGAAGCGAGGCATCGAGCGCATCAGCGCTTCCGGGCGGGACGGTCGTGCCGACTTCCGGTCCCCTTACGCCCGGGCTCCGCGGACTCCCTGCTCCATAACGCTGCCCCAGCGGAAAGGCGACTCTTAACTCTGGACATCCTCGAGGGACTCGACGTCAATGCTGCGAATCTTCGACTTTGAAAAATAATTCTAAAAATCTTAATATTTTGTCGGTTTGTGGATCAAATTTTTTCAAAAAAGAACGCAAATTATGTAGAAGAACCGAAAAAGGAATTTTTGACTTTTTTTTCGATGAAACAATGGCTTGAAGAAAAATAGATCTTCGAACGGAAAATCGTGAGGAAAACGTTGATGTGTTTGTAGACAACGTTTCCAGTGTTAATCGACCAACGATCAGCGGGTGAGATAATTTATCACTAAATTGGAATTTTTAGCTATTTATATTTCCGTACAATGTTAAATAGTAAAAATGTATATGCTATGCTGATAGTAAAAATGGCTATAGTAAAATTTACAATCATGTACAATTGGCTATATTAAAATACGATTACGAATTACATTATTATACAATTTGCAATACTTATTTCAAATTTTACTGTCTGAATAACAAAAGCTTGTATAGAAATGTTTTAAACACAAAAATTGCTAAAACCTTACGATCAATTTCGCTCAGTGCATAGGACTGACCCTTTAACGTCAGTAAAAAGACAAGTTTTTCACAAAGTTGTGAATTTCATGTATTTCAGGGCAACATCGTGAACAGAAAAAATAAATAATTGACGAATTTCTGGACATCCTTGAGCTTTATCGAAAGGCTGCAGGACGTCGCGTGCGCATACCCACGCGCCTAACGCACGGCGTTCGATGAATCAAACAGCCGCAGACGATTTACTACTACGCGATAAGCGCGATACTCTCATGTACTCCGCGGTTCACTGTATTATAGCGAGAGTCGTGTGAGTACGCAGGCGTAGGTGTACGCAGATTGCCGGAGTGGAGGATTGTGTTTTTTTTTTTGCGATAAAAAATACAATGCACGATCGAAAGGGGGGGCCGCGGAGAAAAAATGGCGAGAGGGCGATAGAGCGAAAATACAAAAGCGGGGAAGAGAAGCGATCGAACGTTTCCGCCGCAGGAGGTTATAAATAATTTTTTTTTTTTATGCTGCAACACATTTATCGAAACATTTGCGTATTAAGGTCGGTAGACGGGTTTGTAGAGTGTTGCGTCGTATTTCAACGAATCCGCGGAAAAATGAAGAGTTACGATTCTCGCGAGACCCCCATTTAGGAAGGTTGCGGCGCTGCTCCACGTTGTTCAAATATGTGCTACATTTTTTTTATCGTTTATGCGTCGAACGACTATAGTGGATCGTTATTTGTATTAAAGCATGTGTCCTTACCGTAAAGAAATATTTATGGCAATGGGTTGGCAACAATTTTAATCAGTTTGCAGCGGGCAATTTTCAAGAAGACACCTTTTAGTTCAGTTCCGTTCGAGGAATATGTCGGATTTTTTACACGAATATGATGGCTCATTTTATTTCTTGAAAGACCCTCTGCGAATTTACCATCTTTATATTTCATAGGATTCTTCGTTAAAAAGGAACTTTTGCTTAACCATCATCGAAATGTCCTCATAAAGCTAATAAAGCTAATAAAGCTAATAAAGGTTTATGAGTTATAAGTTTATGAG
Source organism: Ichneumon xanthorius (assembly GCA_917499995.1). NCBI lineage: Eukaryota > Metazoa > Arthropoda > Insecta > Hymenoptera > Ichneumonidae > Ichneumon > Ichneumon xanthorius. The sequence continues at coordinate 18,625,421 of OU824202.1, read as the reverse complement.
GAAATATGTAGATGTTGAATTCGCAGAAAATCTGACTAGAAAAGTCATAAAACATACCATAAAAAAACAAGCAAAAAATGGATTATTCTTAGAAAAAAATAACTGAAGAGATACCTTCTCTAAATTCGCCATAAATCGGTTAATATTTTTGCAAATCCATAGCAATTCATGTTTTCTAGGTTGAGAAAGTGCGTTGTAACACAAATCACCAGCCTATTTATGTTAAATAAATATCACGTCTATTTATGCGTAAAACTTTCTACAAACGATTTTGCAAATTAATCATCCGTTTGACTACTGCGAAGCGTTCCAGCCGCTTTAATCGCTACGAATTATCAGCGCTTAACGCGGGTTTACCGACAAACAAATTAATGGGCAAAATCCGTTGACGAGAGAGTTTGTCGACGCCTCGCGGTATTCAAATTCGAAAAAGCGAATAAACGAAATTCCCCGAAGAGTTTACCACAGAATCGGTAAATTATCGTGTAACAGAGCTATAACGAGTTTCATTCGCGTGACTCGATTCACTATAATTTCGTGGTCGAATATCGCGTGACTGCGAGACCGCGCCGACCTCCCACGTACTAAAGTAACAATTGCCCTTATGCAAATTCTAGGATCGATCCTTTATCGTTCAGAAGGAACTTTATTAATTGTTAGGCCTCGATATTCATAACGGTACTCGTGACGTACCAAAGACGACGAAAAAGACGTCAAACTATAGAGAAGAGGCAGGTAAAATGGTCGATTTTAACCAATTTTTCGCGGTACACCACAAAAACCAAGTCTCATTAAAAATTAACTAGACGGCTCCTTTATTCCCCTCTCTTCCGTGCGCAGTACATATTTCCTCGTTACATCAGAGGTTGCGATAAAATTTTGCCTATCAAAGAAATTATGCCAATTTTTCTATCGCAAATTAAACTGAGAATTATAACTCTATAAACTACCCAGATTAATTTACGATATAAAAATTGTCACGACTAAATTTTTCGGTCTAATTTACGATACAAAAATTGTCACGAATTTCGTCGATGGGCAAAGTTTTATCAATCAACTCCACTAAATTTTATCTCAACTTTTATTTTTGCCAATTAACGAAATTCGTCACAATTTTTTTATCGTGAACCGTCACGAATTTCGCTAATTATCAAAGATAAAACTTCAGTCAATTACATGAAACATGCTTATATTTCAGGTAATTGACTCAACTTTCATGCCTATTTCTTTCTGGATCGTTCCTTCGTGTTTAACGACGATACTTTTCACGTTCGCCGACTGTCTATATGCGCGCACACATACATATGCATACATATACATACGTAACTAAACGACGTTAGGTAACCCTGACAACGAGGCGAATAACAAAAGCCACTGCGGCTCCGTGCAGCCCTGTGCCTCTCTATGCGACGAGGGACTTTCCTGCCGCTCGGGTTCGACGGCGAGTCTGTGAGGGCTTCGAACTCCTGTCTTCGGAAACTAACATATGCCATACCCTGATACCGCGCATAGTAACCGTATAGGTATAATGCCGTGAGTCTCTCGATAATGCCCGGATAGATATATCAAAAATTCACCAAACTCTCCCATTATACCGAGCATCTCCTTGCTCATTCGAGGCACCGGAATAGAGTCTAGAGCTATGCATTATTCAGGGCATCGAGTAGGGCCTGGACCTATGCACTATTCAGGGCGTCGAGTAGAGCCTAAGCCTATGCACGGAGAGATTCTGGTGAAAACTATCATGTCACCTGGCAGTACCCACCAGTGGTGTCTCTTTCAAAGAGCTAGATAGAACGAGAATTTTTACCACCTTTATGGTAATTTTCACCTTAAATATGATACCATATGCCATTATAGTACCATATATTAAATATAGCATCATATGTCATTATAGTTACCATATATTAAATATAGCACCACATGCCATTATAGAACCATATATTAAATATAGCACCACATGCCATTATAGTACCATATATTAAATATAGCACCATATGCCATGAATATAGTTACTATATACCAGAGCTGGGCAAGTGCACTAAGTACTTTCAGTACATATTGAAGTATCAAGTACTGAGTCGGTGCCCACTACTCAGAACTTCAGGAAGTTAGTTTGCTCAATACGTCAGTATTGAAGAACTATCTAGCGCTCAGTACTTCGAGTATTTGATACTTTAATATGCACTTCAAGTACTTAGGATATTCGACCAACTCTGCTATATACTATAAATATAGGCACTATTCAGCCTATATGCACGAAGAGAAGGAACTGGTAAAAATTACCATGTGATCTAGCAGTTCTCGCCAGTGGCGCCACTTGTCTCCAAAGTGCTAGTTATAACGAGAATTTTTACCACGTTTATGGACATTTTTGCCGTATATATAGTACGCTATATACCATACATATGGTACACAAGATACCATAAATATAGGGACTATTCAGGACGTAGAGTAGAGCCTGGACGTATGCACGAAGAGAAGGAACTGGAAAAAACTACCATGTGATCTAGCAGTTCTCGCCAGTGGCGCCACTTGTCTCCAATGCGCTAGATGTAACTAGAAGTTTTACCTCGTACATGGTATTTCTTCCTCATAAAGAGAAGCTTTTTACCATAAATATAGTACGCATTTCTCGTTTTATGACCCTGAAGATATCTGCATGAGATCAAATTTCATCTTTGGCAAGTCTACAAGTGAATATTGTTCACTGGTAGAATTACATTCTCTAAGTGAACTTCCTCGAGGGAAGTTTTTGCAATGCAGAACTCAGCCGATGTGACTTGACAAAATTTAGTCTCATGCAGATATTTTCAGGGCGATCTCGTTTCCCGCTAGAAATTGTTATCAGTCCTCGTACTTTTCGATGGCTGGCGATACAGTCTGGGACAATTATGGTAGTTTTTCACAGATTTACGGTAAATTTTAACGAATCGTTATCCCCTTGGGGGGAAGTTTAGATAGTTCGATGCTGCGCGCAGAACGCTGTCGGGTCGGGCGTGCAACCGACCTATCGGCACGATATCTGTAACGATCAATCATATCGGTCTGATTTACAGAATCGTTCAACTGTAAAGTTCACGGCCTATCCGGGTTATAAATAAATCGGATCTATGACAAATTCAGGCCGAGATTAACTGGCGGCGTTGCGATCGAACCATTTTCGGAGCACGAAGGATGTGCGGCGCTGAAACGGATTGCCCGGTAAGGGGAGTTACGGATGTGTAGCCAGCTATGATAATATGGATATATGTAACACACGAACGAACGAGTGCGTACGTAGAGCCGTAGATTGCCGGAGGCTAGGCCATTTCTCGACCTTGTCAAGCGGGATTCCAACATCCTCGGAGAGCGACGGAAAATACGTTATCGCGAGAGTGCACCGACGAATCTTTATGCGCGCACTGATTTTCCCCCATTTTCTCCGCGTCACTCAGATCGCATTTTCATACGTCACGGTCTGAGCGACCGTAAATAATGTACTTATCATTTTTATCCTGTACGGTAGTGTCGCGTTTATTCTTTGCCTTCTGCTGACAACTTTTCTTTTTTTTATCGGAATTTAAAAAAATAATGGCAAAATTAATTTACCAAATTAGGAAGTTTTTATCAAATCGATGCATTAAATTTCATACACAAAATTATGGTAAAATTAACTTGTCGGTACATTAATAACGAAGTCTAACAGGCTCGATTTAATATACCGAGTATTGATTTTCACTGCAACTCGTATATTAAATTTGCACTATCGAATTATGCATAATAACTTCGTATCACTGTGTATACATTTTGAAACCGAATTATTTTTTCACAGTATACTGATGATATCTGCGAGAAGTAAAAAAAATCACTCTCAGCGAGAGAGATCGTTCTTTATTTTTTCTTCCGATCTTTCTCCAGTAAACTGAAAAAAAATTAGCGAAATTAACATACAAAATCACGAAATTTGTAGGCCGTAATTGGGGCAAAGTTCAATATAAAAAAAATATGGTAAGATTAATTTACCAATAAATAAAATATGTCCGAAAAGTTCGATTCTGTATGCCGCGTATTAATTTTAACTCCAACTGGTATGTTAAATTTGCCCTATCGAATTATGCATAATAACTTCGTATCACTGTGTACAATTTTTTTAGTACAATTTTATTTTATTTTTTCACCGTTTTCGAGTTATTTCTCTAAGGCCAGGAATCCGCGAGTCCTCTCGACACGAGCGATCATTTCCATTGGCTCTTTCGTCGCCAATGCAATTTCCCAGATCTCGACTTTTTTGCCACCAATCTCCGTGTCTCGGAGTTTCATATTAAAGTTGATTTTCCACGGGACGAATCGGCGACGAGGGGGAGGCAAAGAGCCTCGGGAAGGAATCCGATGGTCTCAGTGCGGCTCACGAAATCTAATAATATGCGCCTGAGGCCACTGGAATAAAGAGAAGTTGAGTCGGAGGGTAAACTTTGATGATGCAGCGAGGAAAGCGGCGACGTCGCGGCGGCGCTCACCCCTTATTACAAAGGATTTGGAAGCTATATGAAGCTCGAGGACCCGCCACAGTTTCATTCCACGTCCGTATATAAAAATATATATTATGCATCCACTGAGGGATTTGTTAACGGCGATGCTATTTAATTATTAATTGAGTTAGTTTGCTGCGACTCGAAACTCGGGCAGCTTTTTCCTCGTTAATTTGTGTCCTGAGAACAACTTTTTTTAGCCCATTGGGAACCGACAATATATTTTCTGCGAGCCGAGCAAAATGTTCTTTTCCCACGTAACTCGGGTGAATGAAGTCTAAGATCAAAAGCATAATTTAAGAAAGTTGCGGGACACGAATTAGTGTAGAACTCAAAAGTTTTTTCTGAAATCTTTTGCTTACAATCTTCCGATGAACATTTTTGGTATCGAGCGATTGTTTCGGAAACAAAATTTGAAGACGTCTACAAAAGTAGGAGGTTCAAGGGCGATACTTGTATCAGGCACATAAAAACAAAATCAGACACATAAAAGCAAAATGACCGGAAATGAATGTCTACTAATGGCTCCTTAAAAAATGTCTCGCAATATACGCAAAAACGGGCATATATATACGGGAGGATTAACAAAAATTAATCAAACAGTGCTGAAAAAACATTGATTATTATATAACGTATATATACCGTTCTTCAAATAATCAATGTTTGTCCATCTCTGTTTGATTAATTTTTTTAAATCCTACGCAGTATGATTAATGAAACATATGATTAATGACATATGTGATTAATGAAAAAAGTGGATGTTTGCTAATCCGAATTTTCCGTGAATTTACTCCCTACGCGACATTATTCATGCCCTCCGCCGTCCAGACCGGAAGGCGTCGCGGAACAGTGCGATGGTTTTACACATGATTTAAATTATCCGATGCCCAAGAGAGCCGAAGCGGCAGGAGCAGCAGGTAGAAAGTATGTTCTCTGGACATGCACGATGTTGCGCAGAGTCATCGTTACTCCGTCTATGTACGCGCATCTATGGAACTTGCGCACGCATCTATGTGTACAGTAGAACCTCGTTAATCTGACGTAATGTGGTCTCGCCGAATTACCTCGGATAATACGAAAACATCGAAATAAGCGAAAACCCGGAAACTACGGAAAACATACACAATCCGAAAACGTTTGGTACTTCTATATATTTTAAAAAAGAACGGTTCTTTTAACCGCATGCAACAAAGTAGCACTCGCGAACTGGGTAGAGCGGGGCTCGTCGGAACACGGAGCAAGTTGAAACAGATGCAGTAAAACCACCGGAGACAACGAAAACGCGGAACCTCAGGAAACGCATAACTCCCGTCTTTGAATCGCATAACTTCCGACCGCCCTGGCGGGCTGTCGGCAGTTAAAAAGAAAAACAGCGAGTATGGTTCTCAGGAGTTTCAGATATATTGTGCACTCTAGTCCCATAGAGTGCCATACTCACTGCGGAAAATACCTTATATTTATTGTGTCTGTTCCAAGTAGCCCCGGGCTACCTTACTTCGCACCTATTCCATAGGCAAAGCTGCTTCGTCCGTTTTATCAGACCTTCTCCGTCCGTTTTATCAAAGCTTCTTCGTATTATCATAGTGTACACCTCGATTAAAACAGAATGTTCGGATGAGAGGACTGTGAGATTTTTACTTAATTTTATTAAACGTTTTTACTTAATTTTATTAAACGTTTTTACTTAATTTTATTAAGCATTTTGAATTCTCTCTTTCCTTTCGTACAATTCGTTCCAAACCTTGAACATAATTGCATATAGTTGATACAGGATTAATTATTAAGCTATCTTCTATCCTATTATTTAGCTTCATAGTCTTTGCTTTCTTCTCTCCATTCATCAAATCTAACTGCTAACTAACGTTTTATCTTCTCCCTCTCTATATTACATTTGTAACACAGGGACATTACATTTGCAGATCGGATAACCGAGGTTCCACTGTATATCTGTATATATGCCTGTTACCTGCGCGTTACAGCATATCGAGCATCGCGGATCGCAGAGATGCCTTCATACACATGTACACGTATTACATATACACGGCACAATAGCGCAAGCGAAGTACCATTGTACTGTGCACGCATGCGGCCCGTGCGGGGATTCGTAAACGTAAAAGATTTACGAGTCCTTTAACCAGAAGAATACGCTTGCCAGGGACTCCTATTGTAAAGCATAATATAAATATGCCTGCGTGAAAGATACCTACTGTACAAAGCAACGAGGTGCATCAACTCGCACAGTCCGCAATGATACTCCGCTCATACAAAGCTACAGGGAGAAAAAAAAATGTTGGGACAGCAAGAATTTTGTTACCATAACTCATTTACCTGCTTAACATAGGGACAACAAAATATTTTGCTGCCATGACAATAAATTATTAACGATCTACATTTTGTTAGAGAAACAGAACTATTTTGCCTAGATAGGTAAATTTTGCCTAGATAGTTAAATTTTGCCTAGATAGTTAAATTTTGCCTAGATAGGTAAACTTTGCCTACATAGGTAAATTTTGCCTAGATAGGTAAATTTTGCCCAGATAGGTAAATTTTGCCTAGATAGGTAAATACCTTGGAGAAGATCCAAAGTACCCAACCGACGGAATGCGAAACTTTGCTCGAAACAAGGGAACGCTTAATTTGTGAAGCACCATTGTACAATGCACGCATGCGGCCCGTGGAGGGATTCGTAAACGTAAAAGATTTACGAGTCCTTTAACGAGAAGAATACGCTTGCCAGGGACTTCTATTGTAAAGCCTGCGTAAAAATATACCTGCGTGAAAGATACCTACTATCTTTCACTGTACAAAGCGGCGAGGTGCGTCAACTCGCACAGTCCGCAATGATACTCCGTTCATACAACGCCAAGTAGGTATCTTGCCTAGATAGGTAAATACCTTGGAGAAGATCCAAACACCAGTCTGGTGGAAAGCACCAGAACGACGGAATACGAAACTTTGTTCGAAACAAGGGAACGCTAATTTGTGAGATGAAGCCGCGAAAGCGGTGCTCCAGAGGAACTCGGAAACTATAAGGAACTATTCTTGATTTCCACTTGGGAATTCCCATGCTCAAAGCTACCGCTATCAAGCCAAAGTTCAAGTTTGATTTCCGAGAAGCAGTCATCTTAGCGACCAAGTTTCGACTCAATTTGCAAGGGATGCGGTTAATGGGAAATTTGAATTCATTTAGACGAGCGTGTCGGATGCATAATCGGGGGGTGAAGCTGATCCTGAACGCCGCGGGTAACCACGGACGTTGTTTCACCTCCCTCGTCGAGATTCCGACGAGCCTCGTCGTTCGATGTATCCAAAGGACGCGTGACACGTCGCTCGCGAAATTGTGTCTACGTGCGGCTAGACTGAGCTAATTCCACGAGCTCGAAATGTCGCCTTCGTCGAAAGAGCGAATACTGTCAACCTCGGAATTTCAACGCCTCTGAGATGGAACAAATTGTTGGAGTTCGGTGATTGCTGAAAAAGTACAGATATTTGTGTTTTACCTTCGTTAGGAGCTGTTTAAGCGCATTAGACCGGGGTCTCATTAGGCCCTGAGAGGGACTAATCAAGCCCTTTCGGACTTTATCAGGGCTGGATATATAACGCACCCAAGAGTGGAACATTTACATGTCTATCAGATATAACTCTACCCAATCACAAGTCTGTATATATATTATAAATCTACCGTATTGTACGTTTATCATATTGCAAATTTGCCAAAATACAAATGTACCAAATGACAAATCTATCGAATTACAAATCTATCAAATGACAAATCTACCAAATGACAAATCTACCAAATGACAAATCTATCAAATGACAAATGTATCAAATTACAAATCTACCAAATTACAAATCTACCAAATTACAAATCTACCAAATTATAAATCTACCAAGTTACAAATCTATCAAATTACGAATCTACCAAATGACAAATCTACCAAATGGCAAATCTACCAAATGACAAATCTACCAAATGACAAATCTACCAAATGACAAATCTACCAAATGACAAATCTACCAAATGACAAATCTACCAAATGACAAATCTACCAAATGACAAATCTACCAAATGACAAATCTACCAAATGACAAACCTATCAAGTTACCAAACTACAAATCTACTAAATTACAAGTCAACAATTCGTCGAAACTCTTGCAGCAAAAGAAGAAGAAAAAACTAAATCTAATCGCTCAGATATCTCGAAACATTGTATTACACAGTATTACACAGAAAGTCGATATTCAAAGATACCGTACGTTCGAGATTGTAATAGCGCCGTTGATTATAACACCGCGCGTTCCAGACACTCTCCGCGAGACGCGACAACATCTGGCGTCTGTGAGCGCATTACATGTATTCGCCATATGCCACCTTCGGTGTAGGCCCGATTCGCGTGTGCAGTCAGCAACAGCAGCAGTCAGCAACATTTTTCTGACTCGACGAATTTTATTTGTTTTTTTTTTTTTTTTTTTTCAAATTCTAATCGTCGCACAGCCTGCTGCGGTCGGCTCGCGGTCTGTCGCGGGCGGCTTTATATTGGATAGATAAAACCCGATCAGAAGCTGCAGATAGGCAAAACACACACGTGGCGCGCGGGGAGAGCAAACCCGGGTAGCAGGAAAGTCTCTCGAGATCTAAAAGGGAAATCGAGCGTGCGATAGTCAACCGCGGGCGGCTCACGCTTTTACACTCTTGTATACCAGACTCTCGAGAGATACCTCGAGACTTTCCAGATTAGATCTCTCGCTTCGACGCACCGCTCGATACATAAAATACTACAATCGAGAGCAGACGAAAGATCAATTATGTTATTCTTGGTCATGTGTGTACGATTTTTATTTTATTTTTTTTCATGCTAGATTGAGAATTGGGTCAATAACGAAACACGCCGAATAGTACAATCGTTTATTAATCAATTCCACGCCATCCGTTATCGCTGCGAACTGTTTAATAAATAGTTCGGACCGTTCGAGTGTCGAAAAGAGTGAGAATTCTATTTTCGCGCTCCTGCCCGACCTCGAGAAATTGAGAGAGACGGAGAGCCGCGAGGCCATCGCGCGGCAAGGAATCTTAAGATAGGTCAGGCGCTCGGCACGACGATCGCCAAAGCCACGCGAACGTCCACTCCGGTCTCTTCGATCCGCTCGCAAAAAAAAAAAAAAAATCCCCGATTGATACAAAAAACAATGCTTGGAAAAAAAATTTTAATCGCTCCGTCCAGACGCGTAAATCTCGATAAAAGCAGCTCCGATAACTTTCACCGATTTAACAATAAATTAAGGCGCTTTAACAATATTTACGAGAACGAGCGGAACCGATATTACTACGACGGAACTCGTCGAGAGGCTTATCCCACAGACGGATACTTCCCACGCCGACCGCAGAGTATTATCTACTCTAATCCTCCCCGTGTGCTTCTCGGCCGCTGCGTGAAGCACGCCGGCACGGAGGAACTTCATCCTCTCCGTATCTCGTCGTGCGGCTTATTCCTCGGTGGTGGCTCCGTACGAGCACGCCGAGCGCGTGTTTACAGCTCGGCATCCAACGGAGGCGAAGCCGAGGAGGTGGAGGCACAAGGAACGTGCGGAAGAAAAGCCGTGCGGCAAGTATATGATCCTGGTAACACACACCGTGAATCAGCCTTTACTGCGTATTCTCACGTGATTTTCTTATTCCTCATCTCCTCTCCCTATCTTTCGTTCTTTTCCCCTCCTCGTTCGTACCTTTCACCGTTTTTTTTCTTTTTTTTTTTTTTTTTGCTTCTTTTTGTCAATGTTTACCTCACGGCGAGAATCTTGCCATTACCGTCAAGCTCGCCTTATTATTTTATTATACGGTCTCCTCGCGAGATTCCCCACGCTACAATGACGACCGTAGTCGACTATGTAGCTGTTCGACGCGCCGGAAACTCTTGTTTTTTATCAGCATTCTTTCCTTATTTTTATGTTATTTTTTCGTAATTTGTCGCATTTTTTTTCGAACTAAATTTATCTGCAGTTTCTGCAGCTGCATGTGTTACAGAGTTTCTATTGGTTAATACAAAGTCATTTCTATGAATAAATAAAAATTAGTGAGTGCCGAGTTACTTTTTCCGTAGCGGTAATTTTTTCTAATAATTTTTACGTGGAATTCGCTATGCAAATTTGGTACTATTGGTACTATTTGGTACCATTAATACCATTTGGTACCATTAATACCATTTGGTACCATTAATACCATTTGGTACCATTAATACCATTTGGTACCTTTAATACCATTTATACCATTGGTACCATTTGGTACTATTGGTACCATGTGGTACCACTGGTACCATGTGGTACCACTGGTACCATTAATACCATTTATGCCATTGGTACCATCGTTTACAGTCAAAAAGAAACTTTCATTTTTCTTCTTCAATAACAAAACATTGGATCTAAAATTATCGTGTTAAAAAATTCCCAGCTCAGAATATAAAAAAGTGTAGGAGTTGCCCTTTCTGAATATGGCAAAAGTGGTGAGCATAGCAATAGGCCATATTCATGCTCTCAACCCTATTTTCTTTTCACATCCGACTTAAAAAAAAATCCAGGTCAATTTTTATTTCACACCGAAAAACATAAATTGCGTATTTTTACCCGATATCGATGGACCCCCGTTAAGCGGACGTGCCGCATTCGATCCGGTGAGGTTTTCTGCAAGGACTGCCAATCGCTGGTCGAGAGCCGATGACTCTATCGCTCACCTTCGAATACGTGCGCATAATATGAGAACACACGCGCACGGTGACGACGTGCGCTCGGGAGAGACCCGAGTGCGATGCTATTTATATAAAACCAGATCCAGTACAATAGCGACTTTCTACTCCTACACGCCGTTCGGGACTGGGAAGAGAACGGGCCCCCACGGTCGGGGCCCAGGTGAGCGAAGGTACACGAACGCAGCGAACGGATCCGGGGACCTCTCGCGGCACCCGACAGCACGACACACACGGGAACTCCGTGTGTTGCTCCGCTGCTAAAGGCACACCGTTGTGATCGTGCAGTAACGGCTGCGTTAGATTTTATTACGATTGGAGGTTCACGGGGACAATGGGGCAATAGGAATCACCCAAGGAAGAAGTCTAATACATCGACTGCTGAGAAACAGAAGGGCGTGACCCACATCGTTTCACGTGTTAAGTGATGTGGGATACGCCCTTTTGTTTCTCGGCAGTCGATATTTATTGAGTGAAAGAAACGCCCAATAAGTCAAACATCAAAGGAAATCTCGAAATGTCTTCTCAAGATACTTAAAGGTCTTTCAGTTCAATAAGCTGCTCGTCGTTAATTTTTTTTTTTTTTTTCACGAGATGTAAATGCGGCGATGAACATCATTGCTGTATTTTTGTCGCCTGTTGTATGCTTTCGGTCCTTAGTGGCATTGAAACTCCCAGGATCCAATAAATAATAATAATAATAATAATAATACTGCTGTGGTCATCATCGGGTCCATCCCATTTATGGTAATTGAAACATGAATGATAGATCGGTGTCGCAGGAAATGGTAATTTGTCATTCAGTCATAGACATAGAATCAATATTAATGGTAATATTAAGATTAATATTAATTCAATATGTAACTAATTGTTGAGGTCAATATTGAGTTTTTGTTATTTCAGTAAATATTAGAACGAAATGAATGGACTTGACTTCTAGCAAAGTGTAAGCGAATGTTGAAAGATTGGAAAATTTGCTAAGGTTGCATAAAATTCTGTAAATCAACGTGTTTTATTTAGCAACGTGTAACGTTTTTTAGATGAAAAATAGGCTAAATCTAGTATAATTTCCAAACTCTGTATCAAAGTAGATATGAACATAAATTAATGCTGAATTACTTCGTTACAATCTTAGTAACAAATTAAACCAAGTCCCATTTCGATATCATTCGCGAATGAACTGCAAAATAAACAAAACGGACTATGTTTGTGTGGTATAAAAAATATTCAATATTTTGTTAAGGGCAAACGAAAGATTCGACGATTCTTCGTATTTCTTTTTATCATTTTTTTTACTGTAAATTCGTCGACTATAGACAAACGAGGGTTGGAATTGTACTACTGCGGTTAAGTAGTAACACTCAATTTGGTCGGACTCCTGGGACAGACTCCGGAAGCCCGCGGCCGCAGCTCGAAATTTAGTAGTTACTGTTCGTATTTGTCAGACGAAGGTCCCGCCCGTACGTGCGACTGCATCAGCAATCCGTAACCACTCTGCTCTGCAGTTGCCAGAAGCGACGATGCGATACAAGTTAGCGACTCGAGCGGTGAAACTGTCGAGAATCAGTGGTTAGAGACTTAATCCTCGGACCAAAATTACCGTCAAAATAACATTTGTGCAGATAAGGACTTTTCAGAGAACTTTTTTTTTTGTCCACGTTCAACATGAATGGTATCCGATTATTCCAATCTCTACAAAAAAAATTTATTTGTTCGCCAAAACAATTGAAAAAAAAAACTTAACAATATTTCTGACGTAAAAGGCTCGATAAATCACTAAATCCGGCTCGAGGAGTAGCAAAGCGTTATCGAATTTACGGTCGGACTGAACAGGTGCTAAAAATAATTTTTAGTGCAGATAAAGACTCTTCAAAGGTCATGTTTTTTTTACCAACTGTACGGAAAACGAGACTGACGTCCGGTTACTCTGAGCACCAAAAAAAAAAAAAAAATGCTGGTACAGTTCGACAAAAATAATAAAAAATTGTCAATATTTTTCACACGAAAGAACTAACGAATCACCGAATCCGGCTCGAGAAATAACAGAGTTGTCAAGTCGTTATCGAATGCGTGAATTTTCGCTGACCTCGAAAATAATTTTCCACAGGTCATAAAAAAACTAAATAAAATCTTCCGCCAAAGTTGCAGCAATCTTAATCTTACCGTACACAAGAATAAAGTATTATCGCCGTTCGGTATCGATTTCGAGAAAGACTCGTTATATCAATTTACCCGAGACGAAAGGCTTAATAATAAATTAAGCGTTCTCGTAATCGCATCCGAGATCCGCACGCTTCGAGGATCGTCCGATAGATCTTCGCGCATCCGACCAGCCGGTAACTTCGCTCCCAAGAATTAATACATAATAACAATAAATATTAATGAGAACCGATACGAGGGTCCGATAAACAGAGCCGCGATCCGCGCGCGGAAGGGATGAGGTCCGCTGACCTTAACCCACTGACACTCGCCGCACACTTGAATACGTTTTTTTTTTTCCTCTTCCTCGCACCATTCCACTCACACACACTCGCACTCTCTCTCACGGACAATCTCGGAGCCCGCGTGACCGCCACGAGGATTCCTCGCGGAAGTGCACTCTTCGCGGCTTTACACGAACGTCATAAATCTCGCTCGCATGTCTGGCTCTCTGCCCTCGCCTCGCCGCAGAGAGCAAGCCAATTTCATCCGAATTTCTCTTCGAGCCTCTCTCTCTCGCTGTGACTGCACCAATCAAAAATATAAATAAATAAAGAGGCAAAACGAAGCGAGATATCAGCCTAAATTGCACACCGAAAAAAAATATCAATGACTCTGGTAAAATTCGCTTTCGGACTGGCGAAGAAAAAAATTATTATTTCTATTAAACTTTCTATTCTTACAATTGTATACGCACGGAGAAGAAAAGATTATTGGGACGAGAATTTTGTTAATAACTCATTTACCTGGCTAACATAGAAACAACAAAATATTTTGCTGTGACGGAAAATATTTTGTTGTAGCAGCCAAATATTTTTGCTGCCACAACAATAAATTATTAACTATCTACATTTTGTTAGAGAAACAGGACTATTTTTCTCCGTGCGGGATTGAAACGCTAATATGTCATCTTGGCAGTCTCCCCGTCGTTGTTTCCATATCGTATGGAATTGTAAGAATCGAAAGTAAAATTGAAATTAAAAAAAAAATTCTTCCGCAGTCCGCAAGCAAATTTTGTTTTGGTGCGAACTCGACTCGTTCAGCAACACTCTCCGTACACGGAGCGATAAATTGATATTCGTGCGCGCGATGGAGACTCCTCAAGATCAAGGCTCGTTCGGAGTCGAAACGCGGTGAAGCCGCACGGAGGCCTCCGGCTACGTAAACTTTCATATGCAGCTTTACGTCAATATTGTGTATTATTATCTACAATACGAGATATAATATAATATATTGTAATGATCGAGCGAATGAATAACGCGCGTATTTAGTTTGGGGCGGATATTATTAGTACAATCGCATCTAAATATTCCGCGCACGAACTGTCATATATCTGTTCGTTCAGACGTCTCAGTCCAGACTGCCTAACATGACGATCGATCTCATATCGATCGTCCGTTCGTTCGTCTAATGTCAAACCTAACTAATACCGGGTGTCTCAACGAATAGTCAGCTACGATATTCGTTACAATATTGTATTATATACAATTACTATGTATATCTTTAGGTAAACATTGGCGATCCTGTTGACGTGGGTACCACACGAGATGCGGCGTGCGAATCGCAGCGTCCCACCCGGTGACTCCTCCGCGGCGACGAGGGTTCGTCGCACTCTATATATTCGTCCTCGCGGTCTCTCTGGTTCTCTTCCTCTCGAACTGGTCGTGGGAATGCGCCTTTTTGAGGATGAGGATCGGAAGAACCAGAAGCCGAAAGGGGACTGCGAACGGGGCAGAAGAAACCGGGGACTGGTTATCTCCCGTGTCCTCTCTTGACTCCTCTTCGACTCTTTTTACTCGGCTCTTTCTTCCTTATTCTATACACCGTTTTTTTGGTTGGCTTGACTACCGTAGGATATTTCTCTTTCGAGCTTCCTCTTCCCGCACGGAATCTCAATGAGAGACCGCGTCCACGGGCCTCGGGCTTTGTCCCGCGGGGATTTCGCAACAAATTTCTTCGGCGCTCACTGTAACCGCGGATAAATATTTATCTTTGCGAACCGGATAGAGTCTCATACGTGAGTTTCGTGGGAGATTTTTCTCGTCGAGAATCATATTTCGGACGAATCTCGTGGGCTTTGCGCGAACCCGGATTGCTTCGTGCTCCTCCCGGGGTGACGGAACATTTTTTTTAACAGACAGTTACGGATTTGTTCTTGTTAATGTTAAAAAGTGTATTTGTAAAAAAACAAATATTTTTGAAAAATTAACAAATATTTTTGTAAAATTAACAAATATTTTTGTAAAATTAACAAATATTTTTGTAAAATTAACAAATGTTTTTGTAAAATTAACAAATGTTTTTGTGAAATTAACAAACGTTTTTGTAAAATTAACAAACGTTTTTGTAAAATTAACAAATATTTTTCTAAAAATGAACACGCATGATATTGTAGACGTTTGTGCATGAGAATCGTTGGTACCCTTTTGACTGTGTAGCGCGCTAAACAACTCTGCCCTATATTTCCTGTTTCCTGAGGTTGGATTTCATATTAGTGGGAGCAACGTGAAAACACTCGGACCCCGAACAAATGGCTTGGGATGGCTTTGGTGCTCTCCAGGCAGATAATACTTGTGAAAAAGGAGAATTCAAATGGTTCTAAGGAGCCAGAAGCTCAAGTCGGATTACTGGCCTCACGTCGAATAGATCACCACTACGGTGTTTCTGCGTGTTCCCTTTACCGACCGTAAAGATTATAATAATGATAGCATTTTTTGTAAATTTGTTAGTAAACAGTCAATTCATAGTTACGGTTTTTCTCTTTTAGGTTGGTCGTTTAAATAACAACGATGTCGGCGCTCTTCACGGATCGAATATTTCACCAGGCTTCGGGCACGAGCGCCGCTAAAAGGGTAAGAGAAATTTTAGTTATTCGCAAAGCGTCGATGCATCGGGCGAAGCTTTTAACGAACTTTCGCTGTCGATCGACGAGCGCTCGAATTTTCCTCCTTTCTCGATTACTAATTTGTGCCAAGCATCGCGGTTCGGTCGGCTGAGCTCGTAAAAAGAATTTATTGACTTTACGACTAAAATATGTGATTTCACGCAAGTAAAATATGTGATTTCGCTGGAGAGCGAGGCTTCGCCGTGACGCAAGCCAAACTAATTTACCGTGAAAGAGGCCGGATGTTGAATTATAAATCGTCAAATCGCGCGAACAAGTACGGCAAGAGTCTGGCTCTCCACTATAGTATGTATAAGAGGAGAAGTTTCAGCTCTCCCGAGCTGGGCGGTACTCACGTGAAATCGTTTTTCAACATTCTGAGCGCTTCATTCAAGCGACCTGCTCACGACCAAACGACCGAGCACGTCCGATGGGAAATCGCTTTCCCGCGGAACACGCTTTTTTCCCATTTGATTTATTTTATTTTTTGGCGTTATTTATTGGTACAACCGTCCTCCACCTTTTCCGCAATAGCCAGCAGAACCACTCGCGTGGAATAATATACTAAGACATGTATACACGTTGGACGGTGAATCAGTAAAATAATAATGGATTCCGGGATAAATTTGGATCAGCGCATGCGTACGGTGTAACCTTGATCGATACAGAACTACTTTTCCATGTTGGCTTATTTTTTATACATATGTGCATAATATGTTTAAAAAAATTGAGTTTCAAGAAAGTTTAGGATGTTTGAAATGCACATTGAGAAATATTTGGTTGCATGTCCAACATCTGCGACGTCGAACGATCGAACGTATTCGTGATTGGTCCAACGACAATTTTGATTGCCTCAAACATGTATTGGTTTAAATTTTTATTGCTTAACAATCGCTTTTAATTTTTTACTTGTAGCAACTGAAGAGTGATTGAAATTTGAATTTCATTGACATTGAACATGCAAACGAATTGTTTTTTTCAGTGAGAAGTGTCCCTCTTTCATAGCTCACTCTGGAACAGCGCTACACAAGTCTGCAAACTTGGGTAAAAATTATTATACATTTTTTATTGTTTTTATAATAAAAAGAAATTCCCACTTTGTGAGCCAATAATGCAATTATTAATGTGCAGTCGACGTCGCTATGAAGTATAGTAACGTCCAAAAGTCTCCCTGTCGAGGACCGACATTTTTGTAAAAACACTCTAACTTTGCCAATTTTGCGTACCCAACAATTTCATAAATGTGCCAGCGCTACGCCGCTCGTGATAACAGATTCACAAAGTCACGCATGGAGAAATTTTTTTTACGTTTTTTTTATTAGACTCTGTTTTGCTCTTCCTGGTCGGCGTTGGCCGTTTGTACCAGGAACTGTCGACGATAAAGAGAAGGAAAAAAAAAGATAAAGAGGAAGACAGAGGGAGAGGGAGAGAGATGCACACTGTGCCGTCTCCCGATTACTCGGGCAAACCCGTTTCAGAAGGATTTGTTCCGGGACTGGTTTCCGTTTCTCGCACGCGCTCGTTCGCTCGTTAAAACTACCGCAGCAGATACTCGAGCGGCACACTATGGGTGCCCCGACGGATTCTCTTCTCTGTCAGCTCTCGTAACGAGAAAACCGTGTTGGCTATCGTACGTGCCCGACGCCTTTGCTGGATCTACTCATTTTTTTATTTATTTTAATTCTCTTTAACTTATTCTAAAGCTTATCCGTATGCCGACTGTCCCATCGTCGGAGATGACTCTTTGCCCCATTGAATCTTCGGCATCGAAAATTTCGCCGAACCTTTACCCTCCGAAGTAAAAAAAAAAAAAAACTTCTTTGCGGGCCGATAAAATACAGTGGAAAGAAATGATCGATCGCCGAGCTTTCTTCTTTGCGAAGGCAATTCTTAGTTCAGAGTCGGTGAAGAACAGCGGGAAAGAGCGATAGGGCATAAAAAGAGCCCCCCCACCCCTATCGGCTATCGGTGGTACGACGCCTTTGCTTGAACAATACATTTTTTATTTTTTTTTTAGGTAGTCCTTGCGAATGGTGTTCACTTCACTTCGCATAAGTTTCAGAGAAATGAGAGGGAATCGTAAACACTTCTCGATGGTATAAAAATTTGAACAAAAATCAAGGGTATTAAAGATGTTGCAAAGATTAATTTTGCACGACAGTAATTCCAAAATAATTGTGCAAAAACCGCCCCCCCCCTTCTGTTGGCAATCGGTGGTGCGTGCCGCACGTTTTTGCTGGATCTACTAATTTTGATTTCTTTCAAATTCTCTTCAACTTATTTTGGCTTATCCTTATCATGCTGCCTGCTCCTTCCTCGGTTGAAATTTAGACCCATTGAATCTTCGGCGTTGGAAATTCCACCGAAGCGTGACCCGGGAAAGTAAAAAAAAAACAAACATACAAACTACTTTGCGAACCGATCAAATATAGTGGAAAGAAATGCCAGATTACCGAGCTTTCTTTTGTGAGAAGGCAATTTTGAGTTCAGGGTCGTCAAAGAATAGGCGGAAAGAGCGAAAGGGATGATGACGTAAAAAGCGGGATCCGGGGGGGGGGGGGGTGAAGGCTGCGAACTCGAGGGTCAGCCGGGGAGACGAGCAAAGAATTTCAAGTGAGGTCGCACCGTACTCCCAATGGAAAACGAAGTTACCTCGTCGAAGCAGCGGGCTGAATATCAATTCGGTCCTGAAATTCGATGTCGGAAACTGTAGCGGTGGCGAACGGAGAGTTCCGGATGGGGCGTCCAGGGACCTCGACAGGAGAGTGAGGCACAAAGGGAAAAGAAGAAAAAAAAAGTGGAATTCAAGCGAAGGTGAGAATATAGTCGGCGATAAAATTTTATTATCCCATGAAACATTTAGTATATAGGAATAAGGTACGTGTCTGGAGGCGGGCGAGGGGGGGAGGAGGGGGTAGCTAGCATAACTTTTCCTTCGCTTCCCAACTTCGGCGTATTTTATTATTAAATTCTGTCAAGTTTAGTCGCACTGCGAATTACTACGTAATGAAGGCTATGGAGGAAATTTCTCCTTCGGGGGAATACGAAGAAAAGAGCTTTCGCAAAGCTTCGCCATTATCTGTCGTTGAAAGGTGCAAAAACTTTCGAGCTAAGTGAGGAATCGAGTTTCTTCGAGTGTCATCGGCGACGAAGAAGAAATTCAAATGCAGATATCTGGAATTGAATTGTTATCATTTTTTTCTGTCGCGGAACTCCATCTTTGCAATGCACTGGGAAATGTAGATAGGGTAAAAGGGGTCAATACGGCCCAGTCTGTATATAATTGATTTACTTGCTAAATAGGGTGGACCATATTTTCCACTTTTGCCCTATTCAGCATAGTAAGATTTATAATTCACCATAGTAAAATTTATAATTCACCATAGTAAGATTTATAATTCACCATAGTAAAATTTATAATTCCCCATAGTAAGATTTATAATTCACCACAGTAAAATTTATAATTTACCATAGTAAGATTTATAATTCAGCATAGTATGAGTTATAATATTCGTACCACGCAGCGATTTCTAATTAGTGACCTGTGCTATCTTTGTGGGGTGAGTTCTTTTTAAGATTATATGAAACACCCTCGCTCCATTCCGCACCCAGTCGGTAATAAAAACTTTAATGATATTTTTTCTCCCGTGCTGAAACTTTATCGTCTAATGGAAACAGAATACCACAGTGTCTAGCAATTCTGCAGTGGGCTCCTATTTCCTTAGGACGCTAAAGTTTCAGCACCCTTGAAAAAATTGCATTACAGTTTTTATTATCGACAGCGACATTTCACATGCCCTCAAGTGAAATTGTTCCATTCCTGTTAAGGAGTGTTCACAGTTTTGTCGCTACTGACTTAATTGTGAAAACCTTCCACACGAATTTGAAACACAATTTTTAACGAACACAATAAGATTACCAAAAAATCGGGTGATTTGACCCAAACTGTCCCGGTCGGTAAAAAAATCTGTAATTAATTTGTTTCAAGGGTTCTCAGCACTTCCGGTTAAAAGCAAAAGAGGTTGGTGCAAAAAATTTGCTTCCCAACGTAAGTGGCCCGCCTGGTTAAAAAAATTAAGTACAGTTTTTATTACCGACCGTAATATTTCACATGTATTTAATGAAGAACGAAACAATGGCACACTGTTCGTACAAAACTAATTCGTGTAGAATATGCCGTACATCGACTTTCTTTTTCTACTTTTCACCGTTTTCTCTTACGCGTTTGTCCTGTATATAAAAACCCGTGTAATGAATCACCATAAAATACCCCAAAAAACAATTAAAACACTGCTACAATTATTTTCTGAGATAAATTGTGGGTCCACATTTTTTATAACTTTTTTTCACACATCGGAGTTGACTG
Organism: Ichneumon xanthorius; assembly: GCA_917499995.1. Lineage (NCBI taxonomy): Eukaryota > Metazoa > Arthropoda > Insecta > Hymenoptera > Ichneumonidae > Ichneumon > Ichneumon xanthorius. The sequence continues at coordinate 18,604,724 of OU824202.1, read as the reverse complement.
TAATAGGCAATTAATAAGTTCACCGCACAGCACACTGTGCTCCACTCTTCGCTATTTGATTATAATCGCATAGTAAAAAAACAAAAAAAATATTTTTCTGTTGTTTCTTGATATTTCATTGTTTTTTGATATTTCATTGTTTTTTGATATTTCATTGTTTTTTGATATTTCATTGTTTTTTGATATTTCATTGTTTTTTGATATTTCATTGTTTTTTGATATTTCATTGTTTTTTTGATATTTCATTGTTTTTTGATATTTGGTTATTTCGTTATTTTTCGTCAGTTTTCCGCCTTGAATTTTTGTCACCTTCGTCTTCACTCCTGCAGTGCGCAAATAAAGATTTATTGGGGCTCCGTGGAGAGCTCTGGAGTGCATCGCAGTGAATAGAATATCTCGCAGCATTATCGAGAGGCAGGCGAAACATTTCGCGCACGAGAAATACACCGTGTGCGAGCGAGAAGCCTGCGATAAAGACGGAGAGAGTTCGAAGGACAATGCCTGAGGCAACCTTATCGCGTGCTTTATACACTCTACCTGCAAAAGCGTAAGATTCGAAGCGGAGACTCTCGCGACACTCTCCACTCTATACTACTCCGACAATCGTTGCCTATATAGCTACTGATGTAGCGCAATAACGGTACAATCACGCTGAGATAAATCGAGCGATGCAGAACCGGTCAAATCGGCAACAAGAATTCAATTATTTTTTTTTAACATAAACTTTCCACTGGACAATCGTCATCGATGCCGCAATTATCGAAATAACTTATATATTTTCAAAATGAAAATAAATAAAAATTAACACCATCAATTTTCATTGCTTCCTCTTTGTTTGTTTTCATTTACATAACTGCCGAAAGAAAGCTTGAGTAATTTTTTGGCTGACTCATAGAGTAAACTTTAGGTACAAAAGAATAAAAACGATGAAGAGATATTTTTCAAAAAAATTAAAATTATACCAAGTTTGTAGTATGCGACGTTTTTTTAAATAATTTATCTATGTTTTAATTAGTCTATTAGGCCGAATTAAAAAATAATAACTCGATAGATAGACGTTTGTTGAAACTAAAGCTTAGATGGTTACTTCTAAAAAAATATACATTTTTAAAAAGTTTCATGTGCTGTATGGATTCTTGTCAAGGTCACTCCAAGCCAATCCATTGCCAAGCATTCTTGGTCGTAACTCAACTTGTGTACAAACTTCAACCCGATAGCTTGAAAACCGCGCAAGCGGGGGCAAGCAAAAAATGCAAAAAAAAACCAAAACATAAAAGCAAATATTCGTAACTTTTGCATACCTTTGTCGATTCCGACGCGTGTAAAAAGTTTCAACTCGATCGCTCAACGTTCGTGACAGTTATGCTCTTAAGGTCTTGCGTAGCACTCACACTCACACATACGCACACCGAAAACTTTTTCCGTATATGATTTTTGGCTGTTTCGGAATATTCCCAACACTGAATATTTCCATCCTGAAAATCTTGGAAAACAAGTTCGTGAAAACAAAGTTTCCTCGACGAGAAAGTAAAAATAATATCAATAAAGATATTTCAAAATGTATTGCGTACGGAATATAATTTCGTATAATTTGGCTACAAATTTTTCTCCGTAGATCGTTTACGCAGTTGTTATTAATTATGTATCATTTAAAAAAAAATATAATCACAATTTACCTGAATCCTCCAAAACAGTCAATCAAATTTTTAAGCAAAATTTTGATTTTTGAAGAAATTTGTCGATTGTAGTACATTTTTCGACCGTGTATAATACTTCTTTGATTTCTAACCGGTAAATCACCTCAACAAATTTGTTGTTTACACCTTTTCCTTCGATTCCACCTCAAACTAATTTTAAAAGTCTTGACTTATGACAAAGTAGCGCAAGGGCAAAAACGTCCGGTTGGCCAGAACAATTTGTGGCGTCAAGGCGGTGAAATCAAATATATATGTCGCTTTAGGGTCAAAGCTGCAACCAACACCCACTCGGCTAATAAGCTCATTGATACTCGGTTGCGTAGTTTATGCACGCTAAGAATAACACAAGTAAAGAATAGCAGAAAAACTAGTTCAACACAACCGGAAACAAAGTCCGTAAAATATGACACAATAGCTTTCATTCATACTCGTTAATAAAATTACAGTCGACAGAGTTCGAGCGAGTAATAAAGGCGTAAGATTGAGCGAGTAAAGAAAAAAAAAAAAAAAAAAACATGATAGCGGCACGAGGTAGATAGGGGAAAAACCAGAGTCGAGGTTTGCGGTGATGGTGCAACCGCCGCCCTCTCCAGCACGACACAGTGAGGTACGGTATATATAAGATTGCGGGGAGAGTCGCGAGTGGGCGCGAGGGAACGAGATAGCCTGCACCAGAGGCAGAAAAGTGAAAGCCTCGGCGCGTAACGATCTAAACTATATCTCTAGGTTTCCAGCGGTTTTAGCTCGCAGAGGAGGATGGAAGGTGAACGAGGATGCTGGGTGAATGGGAGGGCGCAAGACGGAAAGAAACAGACGAATAAAGTGAGAAAGAGGCGGACGGAGAGGGACGAGGAAGAGAGAAGCCAGCCAGAGAAACATACAGCATGACTGCACTCTTGAACTATCGAGACGAATCTAGTCCACGCGATCGTGTCGCAAGATTTTCTTTCTTTCAACGAATCGTTATCTTTTGTTTACGCTCCTTTTGTTTTTTACTCTCCGCATTATCTCCCAACCATTTCCGCTGCGGAAATTCGGGTAAAAATTTATGATCAGGTTAACCACCGGGTCGGTGACGTCACGAGGAAAATTTCTCATGCGGGTCTTATGAATTTGTGGGGTTGAAAAACGGGTGAAGTAATTTAGACATGGCTTCGTCAATTTTGAACGGGTTGCTCGTTGCTTTGTCTGCGAGATAGTTAGTTCATCGGTTTTGGCTTCCTCGGGTAGGAAGCTGTACTTTAATATACAATATATATATATAAAATTAATATAACATTTTTATGGTAAAAATTTATCCCATATTTTATCGTAAAAATTCGTTGAGACGAATTTTTGTAAGACGTTGTTTCGAGACATTTTCTAACGTATTCTTGTCGCAAATTATTATTCTACAACTAATTGTACTCCTGGCGCAACATTCGATGCAAGAACTCGTGTCGGACGTGAAATAAGATTTTTTCAAAAAATGTGCGCGCTGTTACAGAAGTTAGAGATCGCACGCAATTTTTTCAAAGAATACAAAATCTCTTAAAATTTGAATTCTTCCTCAATGAGGAAGCAAAAAATAAATTTTTTTTATTAACGAAAATATAAAAGGATTTGGCCCCAGAACATTTGTTACAAACAAACGATAAAGATAAAAAAAATATATTTAAATAGAATATTTACATTATATTATGATTGATTACACTTTAAATAAGAACTAAAAATAATTTGTATGAAAAAGACTGTTAGGAAGAAAGAGTGTGTCAGTTCCCGGACAGCGCCACCCATTGGCTGTTTATCGAGTCGCGGGGGAAGCCGACTATATGCCAAAGGTGTTCCTGCCAGAAACTGGGCCACTGTCAGTACACTCGGTCCGTTTACCTTGGTCGGAAGGACTTAACACTTGTTTGAACTCGAGAGAAATTTCGATGTTTCAAGTACGAGACACTCGTCGTTAAACTCGAAGATGGAATCGTCGAATTGACACGTACTGTGAAATGCGCCAGTACCGCGGGGGACTCGTAGTGCGGCTGCACCCGATGTCAAGGTCGCCAATTCGAATATCTTTCTCTCCTCGTCTCTCGCGCGGCCGCTTTCTTCTTCTATCTCACACGACGACCGTGAATCATCGATCCACGGTTTTGGAGGTCTGCGTTACGTGTAGACTGTTCAGCATAATATAACTATCCGAGCGTCTCGCATCTGCGTTTCAGCCGTAGAGAAATGAAGGTACATTTTTTCACACCATTTTTTGTCTGAGGCAACTTTTCGCAAACGGTATTTTCTATCTAACCGAACGTTTTGTAAATCGTATTCTTATCTAACGGAACGTTTTGTAAATCGTATTCTTATCTAACGGAACGTTTTGTAAATCGTATTCTTATCTAACGGAACGTTTTGTAAATGGTAAATACCCAAAAACATTGTACACAGTAAAAAAAAGTCTGTACTTTTTACAACGAAAATTGTTTATTGCACGAGAATTAAAAGGGCAGGTTTGTAATACTCAAACCTGAACAAACAAAGTCGGCCTGAATATTGGTAATTTCTGAGAAAACTTTTTTTTAAGTTTTTGCTCGACTAAAGTTCTTCTTGTAGTTGTCCTAGTCATCTTATAGTTATTTTACCTTATAGTTATCTAATATTTGTTTTACTGTTATTTTAGTTTTATACGTTGGGGCCAAAGTTCCTAATTAGCGCCGTTCAACTTGCACGTCGTGAGACAGCCAATCAGCGAACGAATAAATTGACAATATTACATTATTTCAATAAATTTAGTAATTAATTATTTTTAGGCAAGAGAGAGGGCGATTTTCTTACCACAAGCCGCTCGAGTATTTACAGCACGTGGCTCGTATTTGTACGCAATTACGGGTTTAAAACCCGTCGCGGACACCGGGAGGCCCGTCGCGTCTCTCACCGCGCATGCGCATACCTCGAATATTTTCTCTTCATCAATTATTTTATTACTGCGTTTAGCTCGCGAGGGAGAGAGAAAAACTCGTTACACCGTCGACATTAAAGTTTGGCAAAACCAATTACAATATGCATATGTCTCATAATTGATAATATGACTCCGGTGTCTCCGAGAGAATTACCGAGGCCGATAATCGTTAAATTTAACGATTATTGACAAAGGTCCTTGAGAATCATTGTTGAACAGAACTTGCATGAAATATTCTCTAAGAATTCCTCTCAGGTGAGTAAGCGGGGGTTCTCGGAGTGTCGTCCTTACTCAAGCTCGTTCGCTAGGTGAAAGTGATTCTCCCGCGACAAACTCGTGTATTTTTCCCCGTCTCGTACACCACGACCGCATGCGCATGTATACACGGTAAAAAAGATTCGTACATGTAACAAACATTTTTCTTCACAAACTGCCACAATTATTTTCTTGTTGTTCTCAAAAAAAAAAAAAAAAAAAAAAAATTGGTTTGTACATTCAACACACATTTTTGTCGACAAACTGCCACAATTATTTTCTTGTTAATTTTACAAAAAAAATAAATAGATTTGTACATTCAAAACACATATTTGTCCACAAACTGCCACAATTATTTTCTTGTTAATTCTCCAAAAAAATGTATAGTCGACAGAGATTTTTGTAAAATGGACAACATTTTTTGGTAAAATAAAAAAAAAATGTGGACGTTTATGGAGAAGAAACATCGGTATCTATTTTGCCGTGCAGCGATAAACTTCGCGAGCCTCGAGCTTTTCTCTGGTCAGGGTGAAACCTTAATTCTATCCTACAACAATCCTCTTAGAGGCCCCTTTCCCGAAGGCCTCTCACGGCCCTTCGAAAACACTTGAGAGGCATCTCGCAGATGTGTAAACCCTTTCGCCGAGCGTCGTCCCGTCGGGTCGCCATTCCTATCGAATTTTATGCGTCTTAAAACGCGCGCATACATCAACCGGTGTAATTGAAAGTGGCCGAGTCCCGAGATTATTATGTAAATACGTTATATGACGCGGTCGGCAGCGTTGAAAATTATAATAATCTGCGAACGATGGCATGAAGGAAATAATAACTCCAAAGGAAACAGTAAAAAAAAAAAAAAAAAAATGAAAAGAAAAGAAAATCAGGAGGTAAAGAGAGAAAATGAACAAATCAGTGTAGCCTTGCAATGTATAACGGTCGAACGATGGTTAGCTCTCCCTCACTCTATCCCGCGAAAGTCTTGAATTATACTATTTCCCTGTCAATTATTATTTCATTATAATTCATTGTAATTCATTGTAATTATATCGCTCGAGATGCGCATCGCCTTTGGCTACACGCCGATTTTCTCAGTCCCCTGGCAGCTATTGAATTTCGTCCGGCATCCCCTCGAATCACTATACTCCGGTATCGTATATCTTAATTTTCCTTGGTTTATACGGCAATTACCTAATGGCCATCGCTTAACCGGTATTTTCGACGTCGACCTTTCCCCAGAGAGCCGCAGCGGCTTCTTACGTTTATTCCTCTTCTGCGCGCTGTTGCTTCTTACTTATTCCTCTTCGTTCTCATTACGCCGCTATCGTGAATTACACCGGTAAGGGGTACCTGTGTACAGCCACCTAAACGCTCACTGCTGCGGACGCATCAATGAGTTACAACTCATTTCTTTTTTACTCTTTTTAAAAAAAAAAATTTTTTTTTTTATTTTTTTTTATTTTTTGCTTGGTTACGACGACGAAGAGGACAAGGGTTGAGCTCCGCGGGATAGTACGCTCAGGGTTAATTGAAGATTAAGAATTTACGATCATACTCGGAGTCCCATGACGAAGTACGCGCATAAATTACCTCTCGCTGTAACCCTTGAGACGCAAAAACGATTTTGACAAAACAGAGACTCGTATATTCGTGAAGGCAAAAAAAGGAACCTCATATTTAACGCGCGGATCAACGAAAGACTCCAATAATCTTTTTGCTTCCGCGGAGGAAGCTATGTTTTCGTAGAAAAAATAAAATCGACATTTTCACAGTACTTAATTTTGCGATAAATCTCGACCATTTAAATTTCATATCGAAAGCACAGCAGCCACAATGGAGAAGCCAAAATCGGTCACAGAGCTTTCCAATTGAGAAATCCAATTGAGAAAAATTAGTTTGCACCTTAGAAAAATTAATTTGCACCTTATTTGATTAATTTCTTTATTTGCACTTTATTAATTGACCCAATTTTCATTGCACAGAGAAAAAAATACTTTGTATCGCCGTTACCGGATATTGACAGTAGAAACGTAAAAAAAAAAGTCTATGTGATCGAGGTGGTTAAGAAATTATACCGTAGAACGGATCTTTCGTGTTCAGCGCGCGGATCAAACGGTCGTCTAATTGTCTTTCCGTGTTCAGTCAAATCGAGCTTATCTCAAACGAGCGACATTTCGTGCCGAAACGGTTAAGCCGCTTCGCCGCGTAGCTAGGACAGCGCCGCGTCGGGCCGTTTCCGGTATCTCCGAGAGAGGCTCGATCCGCAGCTCCTGGACTGAAAAAAAAAAAAAAAAAATCCCAAGGGAGTATAGATCACGCGCCGGGTAGATTGCAGGCTGTCCGGTGCCAATCGCGAGGGAATCGGACACGAGTATAGAAGGAGAAACGTAAAAGTTGGAGCTTCCATCTGCAGCCGCGGCGTCAGCGCAGCGAGTCTGCCAGCGCATTCTACATTCTGTAGGCTCCTCTCTGCATCAGGAAGGAAGCACGCTCGATGTGTCCCGGTATGCGTGCAGCACACAGGTGCAGCAACGTCGAGAGAGAAAAGCCGATTCTATCCGTCGCGGGCCCAACACAAGAGAAAGGCAGACAGACGAAAGAAAGAAATAAGGAAAGAAACGAAGTACACATATATAGCGGTGCGATCAACATTACACGTATATATATATATGTGTGTAGGGGGCGGGCGTGTCGGACGACCCGCGAGGTCAGCGTTGTTACCTTCATTATCGGAACGGAGAAGCCGAGTCAAGAGACTCTTCTTCTTCTCCCCTGTTTCGTTTTTTGTTCCTCTTTTTTTTGCAATTCCTTCCTCCCCTCCGTATGTTTTATTCTCTATTTTCTCGCACGGTCACCGCAAGAGATCCTTGAGCTTTCGCAAAAGACATTGCCACGCTCGGGTTCTCCTTGGGGTTCTCGCAACACGTGCGTAGATACGTTTAAGGTTGTCCTTTCGAATATCCCTTTGTGAACTTTGGGAGCTCAATTTTTCTAATATTGTAGTTAGTCTTTTTCAATGTGATTAAGAAGTTTCAGGATTGGTTGCCGAATAATTTGTTGAAAAAATGTATACAAACAATGAGGTTTTAGCATGGGCTCTTATGAAAAACTAACCAAACAGACACTTCAGAACAAAAATTAAAGTGTATACACTGCATTTTTGCCTCACATGAAAGGTGCTAAGGATTTCTTAGAAATTCACAATTCAGTATAAAATTTTAAAAAATATCATCACCGAACATTTCGAGAGTAATTACAACTTAAATGAAGTAATTATTCCCAATAATAGCGCTATCACTCGTTAAATCCGAGTCAAATCAACTTTTACAATTTGCTATTTCCAATCTTTATTTAGTATTACTAAATATCCACTACTACTTTTTTATTTGCACTGTGACTTACCGAATATGGCTAAAAAAATTAACCTGACGATTTACCTAGTTTTCCATATAATCCGTCAGTTGACTATCTTGCATCGCAAGGCCTACCTCAAACCCTTGGCACGTCCTTTTTCCAATCCTCGATTACCTCGCCCCTTCCTCCTCTTCCACTCCGCGCCCTCCCCTTACTCTTCTTTATTTTTTACACAATTTTAACCCCTTCGTGTCTACGAGCGAGACTCTTTCCCCGTAGTTATTCGTGCGATCTTTAATCCCCCCCTCCCCCTCCCCTCCTCGATCCCCGGATGCACCGAGAGTCGGTGATGTACAACGTCTCCGGCGAGACTCCTCTCTCGTCCGGGAGGTCGAACTCTCGGGTCATCACGTTTCTTATAGCACGCCGCGCTCTCCCATATAGATTTTTCTTCGTGGGTGGGGAAAAAGGTTTCGCTGCGGCCTGCGGAAGTGAACCGTGAGTTGGCTTTTCCTCTCTTAACTCTTTCGGACGGTTCTTTCCAGCCCTCCCGCTCGGTCTCTCACGTGACTCTCGAGGACGCCGATGCGGGCAAGTCGGAGGGGGATGAAAAAGCGCGATACCAGGAGGGGGCGCTGGGGGGGGGGGGGTTAAGGGGGGCAGCTACCGGTGAAACCGCCGCTGCTGCGGCGTCGACGTCCCGGTGCGCCGTGAACTTCAGTGGCTATATCGATTACGAGGACCAGGCGTACGTGTGGTCGTTACGGCTGCTGGGGTGGTTCGAACCTCTCTGGTTGTGCAGCGAGCAGAACGCCCAACGAATTTTCGCCAACGAGCCAGCCCCTCCCGCAGGCGCCTTATGGTCTGCCGCCCTTGACTCTCGCGAACAAACGAGACACCGAGACGACGAAAACCACCCCGACCCAAGGCTGTCCGCTTCGGGGTCGAAAATTTTATGAAACGTAACGCGCTCTCGTTAAGTCGATTTGAAGCTCTCTGACGCGATGGAGCACTGAGAAAAAGGATAGTATTTGTCACTAGGGTAAAAGTGGGGAATATGGCCCGGTCCATATATCATTGATTTACGTGTTAATCGAGGTGGGCCATATTCACCACTTTTCCCCTATGTCGAATAGTTCCCAGGGGGAACGTCTGCATAGATAGTTTCTGATAGTGCATATTCAATTGGTCAAATTATAATTGGGGTTGCAATGATGATTTTTTGTCATAGTCGTAACTATAAAATATAGACGTTCCCCATGGGAACTATTTTTTTTTTTTTTGTTATGGTAAAAAGTCGATGTTGTTGCTTTTACTATGTCATTTTTTCTCAGTGAGCGCAGAGGGGAGGAAAAGGAGATGCATACGAAAAGAAGCGTGTCGAGGACTCGTGTTATTGACGGGGTTTACAATAGTTTTATTTTTTTAGGTTTTTATGCATTATCATAATCAGGTAACGTGAAGAATATTCTTCGGGAGTTTTCGGAAAATTGCATTTACGCTGGAAAATGTCAGGCATGCGAGTCGTTGAGCAGCTATAGCAATAAACTGTGTGAACACTGGTTGTTTGCATTCGAGACGGAATATTTGACAAAATTCGATGGGTGGATCAGTTGAGACAAACAATATTTGCGTTCGGGAATGTTCGCGAGATCGAACGATATTTGCGATTGGCTTTGTCACCCGGGGGGAATACACTGTAGAAAAAAGCGTCATGATTCAACGCGTATACCGCGTGTTAATCGCGTGCTCACGTTTTGCACGTTTTGTCGCGTGTTTTCATTTTCAACAACACGCTTTACGTATGTTCGGGCTCCGTATCAATTTTTCACATGTATTTATGGTGTGTCGTTCCGACGTATTTTGTGATTTTGTCGAGGTTGTCTTTACGTATGGGATTTTGTCGCATGTTATTTTCACGTATGTTATTTTCACGTATGTTATTTTCACGTATGTTATTTTCACGTATGTTATTTTCACGTATGTTATTTTCACGTATGTTATTTTTACGTATGTTATTTTCACGTATGTTATTTTCACGTATGTTATTTTCACGTATGTTATTTTCACGTATGTTATTTTCACGTATGTTATTTTCACGTATGTTATTTTCACTATGTTATTTTCACGTATGTTATTTTCACGTATGTTATTTTCTAGTATGTTATTTTCACGTATGTTATTTTCAAGTATGTTATTTTCAAGTATGTTATTTCGGCAAGTGTTACTATTACATAGGACCAGTTTATCAACTTTAAAGTCCAACCAGTTATGAAAACCCTTCCAACCTGAATGTGTGTTCGTACGTACAGGAGTCGATCAATTCGTGATTTTGGTACTACTGCAATCCCAACCACATTGCACATGAACGGCGAATCTTCGAGATTTACGTTCGAACGGATCCTCAACGGAATGGCCAGCGGAACGTCCATACGGAAAGCCGGAGATGAGCTGGAGATCATCGTAAATCCGGTCGTAATTCAAACTTCCCGTCTCCCCTCCCCCGCCCCAGCGCTCAAAGTATGAACGAGCTGTGCCCGATCGAGTCATCCTTCAACGAAGGTTTATACATCTACCTACGTGTTTTCCTCCTAACCAAGGGTAACTCTCTTTCGCAGCGGTTCAGCCGTAACACAGAAACTCGTAAACGCACGTTACTCTTTCTCAACCCATATGTGTATATTCTTATATATATATATATATATACATACATATATGTGTATGTATGTCCATATAACACGCGAATAACTCACACTATACCGTACTTGCTAGCTTACGATTGCGATCGTGCGTAGTGCGTACGCGATCTAGCAGCCCGCATCTCAGTTGTATCTCCGACAGAGAGTATAGAATCTGCTAGTGCACAGAGTATATGTGGAGTGTGAGGAAAGTGTCGGATAGAGTGTCGAGAGAAGGTTGAGCAAGCCTCTCTAATGCATCCACATCTCAGAGACGCATCCAGTGTATACGATCGAGAGATACTCGTAAGTATACTCTTTCCGTTGGACTTGCGGCCTTGCGGTTTTTTGTTGTTGTTTTTAACGCAAGGACGAGAGAAACGGCGGACAGACTTCTGTCGGGGCGACTCGCCGCATCGCAAAGCAGGCAGGAAAATTTCATCCGATATCATCGGTCTCGGAGATTCCTTTGAATAATGGAACGTGGAAAGTGGGCGGATGGAGATTAAAAAAACAGTTGATGAAAACGCGCAAAAAACTGTTGATCGAACGTTCGTAGTCGGGTGCGTGATTTATGGCATCGATTTTTATTGAAAGCGTCAGAAATATCGCGGTAGGTAATAAAAACTGTAATTTATTTTTATCAAACACGATGATCGGTAGTAGTAGTAAGGGTTATTTTATTAACAATACATAGGGTAAAAGTGGTGAATATGGCCCACCTTGATTAACACATAAATCAATGATATATGGACCGGCCCATATTCCCCACTTTTACCCTATGATGCAATGGCGATCGTTACAGCTTTTAAACATTTATACAGTTATACAATTATAATTGCATCTACATATTGTCAACGGGCCACCGACCGAAGTCCTTCAGCCACACGATGAACATCTAAGGTCAAAGTGCAAATTCTTACACGAAGCGGATATTAATTCAGCTCCGTGTAAGAATTTCTGTTTAACCGGAAACGTGATACAAATTAAGTGCAGTTTTCACTACTCGCCAACCCGACCGAGCTCGGATCGGACTGGGGAGAAAAGGGTGTTGCACCACCTTAAGCCACTGGCGGCCTGAATTTCGGAACCACGTGTTGCCGAGCTTGCGCCACGTGATTAAAATCTCAAGTCAATCCCAAGAAAATCAACCGTAGCACGACCAGACTTTACCTTATTTTACACAGTAATAATAATAATATATATCATCGGTTGAAACGATTTTATTGATTCATTACTTCATTAATTCGCTGGATCCTCTTACATAAAATACCCATATTGAGCAGTCGTTTTAATTATCGGATTTAATTTACTTATTTAATTTACATATTCGGGGATTCTCTTTTACGTAAGATGCAATTTCGAATGGACGTTTTAAATCGGACAGTGCAACACGAAACAGACAAGTTATATACATTTAAAAAAAAGTACCTCGAAATATGAGTATGACTCTTATTACGAATTGGGTGAAATTAACCGTAGCATCGAAGCTACGCGGCGTCCCGGCTTCACCTCATTGTACAAAATAATAATAATAATATACATAATTTGTTAAAAAGATTTGATTGATTCATCAATTTATTCATTCACTGGACGCTCTTACATGAAATACAGTTATTGAGTAGCCGTTTTAATTATCAGATTTAATTGACTTATTTCATTTACATATTCGGGGATTCTCTTTTACGTAAGATGCAATTTCGAGTGAACGTTTTAAATCGAACAGTGCAACACGAAACAGACAAATTATATAAAGTTTTGAAAAAGTACCGCGAAAGATGAGTATGAATCTTATTACGAATTCACTTTGCAACTACGATAATTTTTCAATATTCGAGATCAGCGGCAGAAAAAAAAAGTCGATTGTCAGTATTTATTTATTATATTTATAAACGCAGCGAGAGATCGCGCCGGTAGAACGTCGAAAGAGTTAATACGGACGGTTGAACCTCTAAATAAACCCGAGGCAGTGAGAAAGAGTTTGCATATACATATATAGTACGAGCGTACGCAGTGCACAGCGAACCAAAGCGTATGCATACGACCGAAAGATCGAATCACGTAGTTTCTCGCATAATTAATCGTGTGGGCTCTCGCGCGATCCTTCTCCTAGTATATATGCCTCCGGGGAGTCTCTTTATTTCTTTGTATATCCTTTTCTCTCTTTCTCTATCCCTCGAGTCTCCCCGCTTTTTCTTTATTCGACCTCTGCGTCGTTTATTTTTATTTTTACCCCTCCCCCGTTTCGCTGCGTCCCCGACACTCACGGGAGAGCTTCAGCAACAGCGGGACTCTCTCGTTACTCTCATTTATCTTATTCCCTCTTTCCCTCGGCGCTGTTATAATGCGCTCTCTGGCACTCTCCGGCCGCGGCCTCCTCTTCGCCATCGTCGTTGGTGCAAAATTCTCTCACTCTCGCTTGGCGCACAGCGGCGACATTAGTGCCACGGGAACACGTTCTCTTAGGCGTTCTCCCCGCACACAGTCTCCGCAAGTACCCGCGCGGCATTTGCCGGAGCCAACGCGCGCGGAAAAGGTGAACGCGTTGCGGCTATCCGCTCTCTCTTCTCGCGCTATTCTACTCTATCTTTAGTACGCTTTAATACACTTTTCTTCTATGGCTGGTGTTAGCCGTCTCTCGAGGGGCACATACGTGCTCAAAGTATAATTCTGCGATGATGCGATTTGTATTTTGGCCACGTTTTTTTTTTTTTAGAGAAGGAAGAAATGTACTATTTTTTAAAGTATCCGAAGTGTTCTACCAAAACTGCCAGAGCAGTGATGAACATTTAAGAAAATGTATTCTCTTTTTTTAATGCTGCAGATAATTATTGCACTTGTTGAAAAATGAAATCTGTTTCTCGACGATGACAATTCAAAAATGAAAATTTAGGGTGTCTTCGAGAAAGTTTGTATCTTTATAGATAAAAAAAGCATGTGGAAATAGTTTCTTTTTATAACTCGGTGACGAAAGCCAGGATCTTTCGATACAACGATGAATTTGCTGCAATTAAATGGCAGACATTTAAGTGTCTGCGCTTGTGCGCAAGCGCAGTATTTTGTCACTTTACAGGCACGAAAAGCGAGACTTTTGGTGCAGGCGTTACAAAAAATAAATAATTTTTCTTTCTTTTGTTTATGAATGAGTTCCTCCATAAACTTTACGAGTGACTTCTTTCCTTCTTCGAATTAACGGGACAGCCATAATTTCGTTTCGACACTACTCGTACACGAATTCTTTGAAAAATGAATCGCTCCGCGCGTAGAGTTGTTGCCTCAGGGCGAAGATTCTCGATGTTACATATAGGGCTATTTATCGGAAATAAGAATCGATAAAGTCGCGGAGATGAGCCTCCAGGATGTGAATGGAGGAATAAAGGAACTGGGACAGGATCCTCAGCTATCCATTCTTCGGAGCGGTCAACCGGTTTTTCGGATGACCCGACCTACGGGGGGGCCCCGGTGTTGCGCCGCAACGGTCGAATCGATCACGCTCGGTCGCGCGAATTCAATCTCGAAAACTCTTTGTAACCGATGAAAAATAGAGAGACCGGAGAGGTACAAACGAAAAAAGTAATACCGCCCGGCAAGCAAATACACGTTATATTTCTATATACGTCTATCAACCTGCAACACAACGGGGCTATAACAATTCCGGCGTGGTCTGTCAGCGTCGATGAAAATTCCGATGAATATTGCCATCACGGCTCGTTTAATTTCACGTTCGGACTCTTGGCACAGGCAGGTGAAAAAACACACACAAAAAAATAAATATCGAAGCGATAGTAAATGAAAACTCGTCGGAAGAATGAAGCCGGGTTTCTGGTATATATCTTTCTCGATGCGCGGTGGTCCGGAATATTGTGTTTTTTTTTCCTTTCTTTTTTTCCGTTTCCACATTCGGGACGGCTCGGTTGGCACAGCGGACGAGAGGTCGCGTGTCCTGCTCCCCGACGGTCTTGCCATTGTTCGCAACGAAGCTATAGTCGTACACCGTTCGCGAACTCTGGCTCTGATTCCACAGAAATATATGTGCCTCTGTGCGGACTCGTGCAGCGTCGGGTTGGATGCTGTAACGGACCTGCCGTGAATTCGAGGAGAGGATGATCGATCGTCTTACTTACGTATGCTCGGTCTATTGAAAACTGAGCGCGGATTAATATTTTTCCTCTGGAGCGCAAGATTTTGCTTCGGACAAAAAAAAAAACTAAGTCCTAAAAAAATGTCTGAAATGTTCTGACGATTAGAAATTTTTACTTCGCTTGATTATTCATTATAGAAAGAGTCGTCTGTGAGAAAGGATCTTCTGTAATTTTGTGGCTTTCTCAAGATGCTTCGACAAATTTAGAAAAATAATGACGAACCGATGTGAAAACTTCTATTTACAGCTTTTTTTTCTTGTTAAAACAACGTCTCCGCGAAGAAGCAAGAACATCTCGAATGAGCTTTCTCCTACAGTTCTCCAAGATGTGCACAATAAGAAGGAAAACCTTTCATTATGCGGGTAACGACATTAACAATATCTGATAGAATAATCGGTTGTCAGCTTGTCTCATTAACGACCAAAGGATAAAGACACAAAGTAACGATATCATAGTGCAACGTGTACATCAAGGGGCGAAAGTGTGCGCGGACATATCTGCGGTTCGATTAATGCGGCATACGAGATACATGATAATCGTGGGATTCCTCGCGCCTAGCAAAAGCCCGCACATAGGTTCTACCGGCGAATGCGCATTATAAGAGGCACCAGCAACAGTAATTGTATAAATAAATAAAAAGCTGAAAATCAAAAGTTTCACGTCGCTTCTTCATAATTTTCTTTCACTCACAAAGCTCGCTCCACGAGGAAGCAAAACATAGAATTTAGAAGGAAGCAGAAAATTATAGAATATGCTATTTCATAGAAGATGCTTTACAAATGAAAAAAAAAAAAATTATGAGGAACTTATGTGAAAATTTCAATTTAGAGCTTTTTTTGCTCCTTCAAACAACGCCTCCTTTGCGAAGAAGCAAAAACATCTGCATCGAGCTTTCTCCCACAGTTCTCTAAGATGTGCACAACAAGAAGGAAAACCTTTCATTATGCCGTTAACGACATTAACAATATCTAATAGAATAATCGCTTGTCAGCTTGTCTCATTAACGATCAAATGATAAAGACACAAAGTAACAATATCATAGTGTAACGTGTACATCAAGGGGCGAAAGTGTGCGCGGGCATATCTGCGGTGCGATTAATGCGGCATACGAGATACATGATAATTTACAAATGAAAAAAAAAAAATTATGAGGAACTGATGTGAAAATTTCAATTTAGAGCTTTTTTTTCTCCTTCAAACAACGCCTCCTTTGCGAAGAAGCAAAAACACCTGCATCGAGCTTTCTCCCACAGTTCTCTAAGATGTGCACAACAAGAAGGAAAACCTTTCATTATGCCGTTAACGACATTAACAATATCTAATAGAATAATCGCTTGTCAGCTTGTCTCATTAACGATCAAATGATAAAGACACAAAGTAACAATATCATAGTGTAACGTGTACATCAAGAGGCGAAAGTGTGCGCGGACATATCTGCGGTGCGATTAATGCGGCATACGAGATACATGATAATCGTGGGATTCCTCGCGCCTAGCAAAAGCCCGCATATAGGTTCTATCGGCGAATGCGCATTATAGAGGCACCAGCAACAGGCATTATGCCGGGCCGAGGCGCGCGCGCGCGCGCGTTCTCTTTGTTAGGACTCGAGGCGCGAATGGAAAAAGAATGATGGGGGAGAGCAGCGCGCCAAGCCGAGCAACGTCGCGGCAAAAGCATCTCTCGAGACTCAAAGGTCGTCGACGATGTACTCTACTCTCGAGAACGAAATCGCGAGCTTGCCTCTTTGTTTTTGTTTCTTTTTTTTTACTCCCTCTCATTCCCCCGCAACGAGAGAGGTGTCGAACTATAAAACACTCGAAGTTTCACTTTCCTGCGATACCGCCGATCAGCAGCGGCGCTCGAGATCTCGGCGAGAGCCTTCAACACCCTTCGAAGAATTCCCTCGACACTCACCCGTTAAATATCCGCAATTTCATTCTTCATTTCGCGAAGGAAATTTTGGAACCAGTTAAAAAAATAAAATTAAAAAAATACTTCACCGCTTTTTATTAGAGCGCGGTTTCCGTACGAGAAAAACGGATGGACGAACTATTTCATTTTCGGGTTGTAAAAACAATAAATAAATAAATTACAAGGCCGAAGCCGAAATTCCGGTAAAAGTCGTTGAATTCCCTCGACACCCGTTAAATATCCGCAATTTCATTCTTCATTTCGCGAAGAAAAATTTGGAATCAGTTAAAAAAAAATAAATAAAAAAATACTTCACCGCTTTTTATTAGAGCTCGGTTTCCGTACGAGAAAAACGGATGGACGAACTATTTTATTTTAGGGTTGTAAAAACAATAAATCAAAAAATTACAAGGCCGAAGCCGAAAAAAGTCCGGTAAAAGTCGTTGATGGAACTTAACGCCGTCGGGCTGTTTCTGACGCAAACACGAACTTTACGCGAATTTAGAACGGGGGCGCTTAGACCTTCCGCTGACTGTCGACGATACGTGGCCCGAGAGGTCTCGTTCTCCACAGTGAGAGGGAGTTCGAGGAATAAGAAAGGGGTAGAACGGAGATGGAGGACCGAGTTTTAACGAGCGTTTCGTAATTTCGGTGATCGTTAAGGAGCCAAGAGTGCCGTTTTCACGTGCACCGATGACTCTCCCCTCTCTCCGTCTCTCGTTCGAGCAGATATTGCGTTGATCTTTCTGCAAACCGGCTCGCTCGTGACCGTGCAAATGAGAAACTTAGATCGCTTGTATTTGTGCGAAGGCATAAAATTCTTTTGGCTCGGATACACAATGCCGGGCGAAACTCCCTCTTCGCAGAGTTTTTGTATTATAAGAGAAAAATGAAAAAAAAAAAAATAAAAAAAAAATCGGTGAAACTCTCCGGTGCAGTCCAGCGACGAGAAACATTGCCGGGAAAATTTTCACCGCTGCTGCTCGACATAATAGAAGGGGTCAGGATCTATACCGTGAAAATTAAACTTTGCGAATCTCGTGCCGCTGTAAACCTTGCCCTGTTAAGCAAGAATAAATTACCTTGCGCGTCACGGACCACACTCAGCTCCGCAGTGAAAGAATTCTGTTTTCACAGATTTTTTCATCCGTAAATTCGCGGATTTATTAATCGTATCAAAATTAGTGTAATTAAATTTTTTTAATTATGAAAAATATACCGAAGCTTGCTTACTGCTGTTTAATCATATCATATATACATAGCTATATATATAGCTACTATCGAAGCGGAAATTCTTCTAAAACCTGAAGCTTGCATGACCTAATTTTTTGTCTGAAATTATTGCACTATCGCAATGTTAATTTTCAATTACAACATCAACAGTTTCTCGATATATACATTTTTTAATTCCTGAAAACGACCTTTTCACTAATTTCAACATCGATGCTGTATTGGTAAAAAAAAATCTATTTTCCAGCGAGCAGATATTATAAAAAGCTTAATTTGCAATGCTGTGAAAAAATAAATCGGTTCCTTTCTTCTTTACCGCTCTGGTCACTCGGATCGAGGGTCGAGCCATTGTTTTACTCTTTATATTCGGAGGGACACTAACTCGCCGAAAGATTAAAATCGTTGCTCGGCCCACCCGGATTGTTATACCTCTGCTACTCGACAGAAAGTCTATACATATGGGAATTAGCGTAGGGTTACACGCATCTCCGGGTTGCTCCTCTCCGGGGGACCGAGGTTACTCAGCTGCCGGGGAAGGTGAAGCAGTAAATCCAAACCGGGACGTAGAGGGAGAGAGTTCCTCCTAAACCGGAGATTCTCATCTCCGAGAATTTTAATCCTCCGTCGAGCAGATGAGGGGTTGTCGCGGCGAAACTGCAGGGGATCCCACCGGGTCCGCACGCCACTGTCGCGAGGCTAATCCTCACTCGGCAAATTAATGTCTTATCGGCTCTTATCTGACACTACAGTCGGAGGAACTCTGCGCGGCCTCTCTTGAGTATTTAAATTATAATCTCGGATTATCGTGATTAATTAAAGCTCCGGGCGTCGGCCGGTGAGGACCGACGCAACAAGGAAGGCGGGAATAGAGAGATAGAGTGGCAAATTGAACTTTAAAAAAAAAAACACTCGAGCTCGAATTAATTTGCCTAATGAATTTCTATCTTAATTTGTTTCGACGATGAAACTTTTTTTCTTTCTCTTCGCTCACTCCCGTTACATGTTTTTACCCGCGTCCGTGAGAAGGGTTTAGGCAACACGCTGATGGCCCGTCCGGTGGTCCCACGCCGCGGGTAAAGACCAAAAAAAAAGAGGTATAAAGGTATGGCGAATAAGAAAGGTGGAGTTGAAAAAAAAAATGCCACGAAGATGAGAAAGAGCAAGGTTGCTGCTCCCATCCGCACGTCGATTGATCTTGCCGAAACGCGTTGCGAGGCTTTGCGAAACGCATTCTCTCTCTCTCTCCTGCGCGGCTTGCCAACTACTTGGCTTTGCCCTCTGCGCCAAGAAACCATACCAATCGCCTCGAGCTCTCTCCCAGCCCTCCGCATTTGCCTCTCCCCGATCTTTCGGATCTTCGACACAAACAAAGCACTCGGGGTCGATGGATTCGTCGGGCTTGAATCATAGAGAAACAAACGAGACTCTGTCGACCCTAGAGAGAAAAAAACCTTAAGTTTGTGCAATCTATCGCGCCTATTTTCTCGCGAATTTTCACTTCGAAGTTTAAGTACTTGAGTAAAATGAAGAAAAAAAATAGTAGTAGTAGTTCTTTATTTCCATGTACACTAAAGGTTTTTTACATACGCGAGCCCTTATAATAAACACCTTAAAATTAACAGTCTCTTCAAAAATGGAAAACTATCTTTCTTTTTAAGTCTACTTAGTTAATTCCTTAAGGTGGGCCTAGAGATCAATACAACCTTTAATTATTTTGAATCCAGTTTTCTCCGAAACGGTTGTGTAAAATAAAAAACGAATTGCGGGGCGCACTACCTATTTGATTAACGCCGTTCGAAGAAACGGAGATTGAAAATGTTAACTCTGTCTCTTTCGCACTCATACGTGTTCAGCCTTCATTTAAGGGCTAAAACAGTTAGATGAAAAAAAGTTTTATTTATCGAAAAACTTTCCGAGTTTGGGGTCAGAATGACCTCACACGCTCGAAGTGTTATTGCAAATATTGCTTCCAGTATAGAAACCCGCTCGACACGGATATACGTAACTTCCGGCAAGAAACGGAGGGGACTAGCCCGGTGCAAGGATATCCCCTTCGGTCGATATTCCCACATCAAGCGCGGACTTTATAGTTCGTAGAATATAAGCCCGTGTCTGCCTACCGCTGTCCACACACAATATCTCGCTTCGTTCCCGTCTGGCGAAGTCGTAAAGGTGCTTGCCCACACCACACGCGACGCCCCACGAATTAACATACTTTGCATCCGGCGCGCGTCAGGCCTTCTTCTTCGTTCCCTCGCCTCCTCCATTCCTCGCGATTTCGCAATCGCTAAAGAGCCATTGCCCTGCCTCGACGGCGAATACGCATTCATTATTTATCCGCAACACCACGTGCTTCATGGGAGAGAAAAAAGAATTGAAATTTTTTTATATCGCTTTCTCATAATTTTCCATTATTCGCAGATTCTTCTATGATGAAGTATTTTAACGTATTTTTGGCCTCTTCGTTCCGGGACTATATGTTTTTTCCGCTGAGCAGGAATATATGACTTGATTTACGCATAGGTTTAGCACGAAAACTTGTGCCTAAAGTACAGTACTAATTTTTCATGAATAATTAAAAACAATGAAATAATTGAATAATACAGTTAAAAATTACATCAAATGTAAACGCTTCGGTCCGTCCGCCCAAAATGTTATAGGAGTCATCGGACGATAATATTCCATCTGTGTACACATTTTTAGCCAGATAGCAAACACATTTTAAAAGCAAGCGCGTGAACCGACATTAAAAAAAAAAATCGCGTAAAAAAAATAAAAAGTCTGCAAATTTTTCGATAAAATTTTCATGAACAAACACACATAAATCCGTAAATTTTCTCCAAACGTCACCGATCAATGTTTTACAACATTTTGAACACAGACACAAAAATCTCGAAATTAGTTTTTTACGAAAACGAAGCTTACGCCGAAGCAAACAAAAAAAAATTAAATAAAAACATTCATATTCAACCGAATATTTTAACGAATATAACAGTGGCGGACTTTGCAAAAAAAAAGACGACAAAAAAATATATTTCGGCCTCTACACGCTACCGTGAGAACCCGATAGCCTGCAGGCTGGGAGGTATAATTGACGAGTCCACTGGAAATTCGAACGTCCCCGAGGCTCGTCAATGCTACGGGACAATCCAATTTGCAACGATACGCGAGACACCGAACGACCTCCGGCAGTTTCGTATAAACTGTCGAAATTGCGAATTGATTTTACAGATAGTTAATCTAGTTCTCCCGTGCGTAGTTACGTGTCACGTCGACGGACACATTGCTGACGGAGCCGCATCTATCTGTTCCAATCGTCGCGGATTACAATCGATTTTGTACGTGGGGGGCCTGTGAACAGTTACACCGTAACCGGCAATTGTGGAAAGTTAAATGGATATACAGAGTGATGGAGAGGCTATAAAAAATCCGGTCAATCGGATTGCGTGGGGCATTGAATTTAATTAGTGCGCCCGCTGTGCGGGAGGAAAAGTCCACTTGGCCTGAATCGACCGCTTCGTCGTGACGCAAAAAGAGGATGCGCATGCAAATAACGCAGGAGCGCGATTATCTATTTTTTTTTTCCTTTTTTTTAACATTAAATTTTGCATAGCGATTCCGAGACATCAGCCGGATGGGAGAATGCATCGGGGGATTAATAGAGCGAGGAAGCCCGGCGAAGGAAATCAACATCGTTGTCGCGCTCTCCCACGATCCGTCGGCGGAAGGAATGGAGGGGGGGAAGTTGATAAATCATTCACTCGCAGAGTTATCCGCGAAGATATTCAGGAAAGTAGCATCGAGCAAAATTGTTCTCTCATACCACGGTGGCTGACAATCTTGTATTGCACGAACGGTTTCTGCGACTCCGTCGTAGAAACGACGCTGGACGAGAGAATCTTGTTAAGAAAATAATTCACCATCGTATCTCCGTCGTGGCATAAATATTTATTCTTCCTACACGAATTGTTCGACCTATTCCGGCACGGGGGGAAAAAGCACGTTTGTGTGTGTGTGTGGAGTTGCCGCTGAGACGGAGGCAGTAGGCTGGAGCGGTAGACGATTGAGGCTGAATTATTCAGAAGAAAGTTTAACGATTTGTCGAGGGAATAAGTAAGTGACGGGAGAATGAATGAGAACAATACTTATAACCCGTTCACCCCTTCGCCTCCGGAGAATACAGTCCGGGATGGGAGGATGAAAAAAGACGACAGCTCGTCTTCAATTAGCTATCCTCGCGACGATGATGAGAGACATTTATTGACGTCGGGAAAATTAAGAGATTCGTCGCTTCCGTCTGATTTTATTAGTAGCAGTAAAAGCTATTTATTGTCAATGCTATAACATTTATGCACTTGTGGGTATAAAACTAGTATAAGAGGATAATATTCGTGCACTTCTTATACTAGTTTTATATCTAATGGTGATTATACAGCTTGGAAAAGGGCCATTGACCGAGGCCTTCCGCCCATGATTTTATATTATTATGACAACAAACAGAAAATCGCTGCGCCTTTACTCATTGGATTTTGCAAAATGACATTTAGAAAAAATTTGCCACAAAATTTGGTACTAAAAAAATTATCTCGTTTCCAACGAGTCATTTTTTTATCCCAATTATTTTGTCTGTGGATCTCATTATAAAGTTGACGCACATATTTTGAATACCTCGATTAATTATTACGGAATTTATGTCGCATTTTCCGACGACCGAACTTCTGTTCGAGTAACTTTCTTTCTTTTTTTTTCAAATTTTCGCCAGCCTCCGTTTCAAAGTAATATCTGCTTTCACACTCTAAAATTATACAAACAGTGTTCCATGCATGTATGTGTTTTTTTCAAAAGGAGTTGAAAAAGTGGTAATTACAAAGTTGCGATTAATTACAATAGTACGAAAAATGTGGGTCCATTCGGTATTCGATCATTAACTAGGTAACTCGTTGGTTTTTGCAACGCCAGCCCGCAAATTTTGTCTCTCGAGCGCAAAGTCCCAATTGCAATTTTAATTAGAGGTCGACCGGTTAATTGAGCGTCGACCGGTGGTTCTTTGTTAAACACGAGAGAGTCGCTCGAATCACAGCAAAACATGCTATATTAGCTGCACGGGGTACGAACTCCCGCCGACTTTTGCGCAATTTTCTCTCTGATGTAGCCCCTGATGCTGATATAGCGGCTACTCGTGTTGGGAACGACCGTGTGTGCCCGAAGCCGTCAGCGCTATACACACACGGAGGCGTCGTCTATCGTCGAGTAAGCTCTCAAATTAATTAAATCCCAGGCAACGACGTTCGCCACGGTGCTGGACACCGGACGTGCGTATAATGTGTAATATGCATTCTCAACTTCTCAACTTGTTTCTCGCAACACGGAAATTATCTCGAAGCAAAACTATGTTGGAACGGAATAATTCCCGTGGCTACTCCGTCAATTATATTTGCGTCGTCGGTACTGCATAAAAATTGTGAAAAATAGAAGAAACGAAAAAGTGTTCCTTTGTCATGGAAAAAATGTTTATTACATGTACAAATGTCTTTTGTACAGTGAGGGTTCGGTGTTTGCAAAATCACTTTTTGATCAGTTATTGGGCGATGAAAAATGTAAATAAAAGACGATAAAGAGATATTCTGGAATTTGTTTTATGTAAAATCCAATAATACATTTTAAATCACATAATCGCATATATTGTTCTGCGCTAAACGCGTATTTATGGTAATTGTCAAAAAAAAGAAAACACATTTTTTTAAATTGTACGACTAAATTGGCAACAATGCTTTCGATGATTTTGACACAATTCAGGTCGTGAATTTCAAAATTCAGCGAATTATTATTATAATCGAATGCAAAAAAATCGTGGTGTTTTATCATTGAAACAATTAATAAAAAATGGTGGAACTAGAACTAACCATTGTGCTATTTGTAGTCGAATATAGGTAACGTTAGATAAAGAAAGAAATATCTCCGAGCTTTGTCTATACTGTCGAGTTACAGGTGGCCACTATTGTTCCACGATCTCATTGTGTAGAAGCTGGAGAGCTCATTGTAAAAAACGCTCTCATCCGTGTATTAAGCTCCGAGAACAACGTGCGTTACATAGGGTGCGATGTAGCGAAGCTCTCAAATTAATTAAATCGCCCGGAGCTACGGTCCGGTTCGGTACGGTACGGTATGGTACGGATTATCTGCATCTTATTCCCAGACCCAAAGAATCTCTCGTCCGGCGAATCTTTTCGAGTTAAAAGGTCGGAGACTAATGACCAAAAAAAATTGCACTTGAAAATAGAATCGCGAAAAAAAATAACATAAAAATGTAAACTAACGGAAGCTGAGCAAGAATCTTATTATTATTTCGCAAGTGTCCCCTCAATTTGTGAAGAGGTCGAAGGGTATCGCCGAAAAAATTGCAAATATAAATAGAATCGCGAAGAAAAATAATGATATAAAAATGCAAACGAACGGATACTGCGCAAGAACCTTATTATTCTTTCGCAAGTGTCCCATCCATTTTTTTGAACCTTTCGAGTTAAGAGGTCGAAGGGTAATTGTCGAAAAATTACAAATATAAATAGAATCGCGAAGAAAAATAATGATATAAAAATACAAACGAACGGAAGCCGCGCAAGAATGTCTATAATTCTTTCGCAAGTGTCCCCTCACTTTTATCGAATCTTTTCGAGTTAAGAGGTCGAAGGGATCAAAAAATTTGTCGAAAAAATTGCAAATATAAATACAATCGCGAAGAAAAATAATGATATAAAAATGTGAACGAACGGAAGCTGCGCAAGAATTTTATTATTCTTTCGCAAGTATCTCCTCACTTTTATCGAATCTTTTCGAGTTAAGAGGTCGAAGGGTAATTGCCGAAAAAATTACAAATATAAATAGAATCGCGAAGAAAAATAATGATATAAAAATACAAACGAACGGAAGCTGCGCAAGAATCTTATTATTCTTTCGCAAGCGTGCCCTCAAACCGCGGCCGAACAAACATTCTCCATGCGTTTGCCACAGTAGGATATCGTACTCGTCGTCGCGAAAATTAATTAAATCCAACCGGACGTCGCGCAGCGCTACTCTCTCACCATAGAAAATAATTCGTACGCGCGTGCGAGCTAGTTAGCAGAGGCTCGGATGATTGTTGCCCGTCGTACGATTGCGTATGCACGAAACACAGCGTTACACACGGCTCTTTCGTTTCTTTCTCCGCGGTGCGCTGACGAGGGTTACGAAATAACGACTGTGACGAGTTACTGCATGCATCACGCGTACCACAGGCTCCGGTCGAGGCGCGACGAGCGGATCCCAATTGAATTTCGATAGAGGTAATTTCAAATAATGGTAAAGGACAATCTGTTGATTTACGCACGAAGGTTCAAGAGTTTTGTCCCCGGCGACAAAAATATTATAATAATCTTCACATTTGTATAGTCATTTGAGAACGAAGTGACAATATTACGTTTTTAAGGTAGTACTAGCACAATGACTGACGTCGCCTAAGTTCGAGAGAAAAAAGACAAAGATTACAAACACTTCTCGATGAGAAAAAATCTGAAAAAATTCTAGCATATAAAAGGTGCTGAAAAGATTGTTTGTGCATAATAATAATTTCACAATGTTCATAACAAATTACTGAAAAAAAAATTGTGCAACAAATTACCCGGCAACCAAATTTTTTTTATTACGAAAATGATTTGTTGATTTTTCTGAATACGTATGAATTTTTTCAGAATTTTATCTAATACTTGAAAATTACGATTTTACACAAATTTTAACATAAAGGAAACGAATAACATTTTGGGGTCATTATTATGGACGAACAATCTTATCAGCATCTTCCATATGCTTGATTTTTTTCAGATTTTTATCTGATCGAGAAGTGTTTGTAATTCTCTTTTATTCCTCTCAAACTTAGGCGGCGTACCTTAAGGGATAACGAATATGTCGTACAGCGACTTCTCTACATTTGGAACTGAAAATGATAAGTGATATAAACCAATGATTGAGGCTTTTTTAAAGAATTTCTAATAATGTAATTTAAAAATTCAGTTTTCATAGCACATGGAATGGAATTCGGAAGTCTGAATTCCATCCCATATGCTACATTTTCGAAAATTCGGTTCTTATAGCATATGGAATGGAATTCCATCTACGAACGATCCACGCGAGCGCCCGAAGCGTGCGAGCCGACATCACCGTTAGTCAATAATAACAAGAAGTAGCCTAGACAATTAAAAAATGTTAAATTTTAGGTACCCGTTGTGGAAGAAAAAAGCTCGATGAATGTGGTGCGAGGTATTTTCCAGCGGTCGTATGAAAGTGTCGAAGGTCTTTGGAGAGAGGCGAGAAGAAGAGTCACAGGTGGCCTTCATGTCGCGTAGAGGACAAACGGAGGGTCATTTCTTTCCGTCAACCTTGTGCCGCAGTTGGCCGCGTTAACGGCTACACGAAGGCACGGCAAGAAAGAGTCGTACGAGTCTGGCCGGGCCTCGCCGCACCGTGGGCTAACAGCTTTTTCGATAGGGACACCAGCTGTGCAACCCCGAGCCAGCGGTAGCCGGTGTGACGATACCCGTGTAAATTTGCATCTGAATTCGTGCCGCGCAGGTGCCGCACGGCGAGTCAGGTACGCGATACTCAAGCCGCGCTTTTACCTTCCCTGCTCCCCAACACACCGGTGGCTTTTTTTCCATAACTTATTTACTGAATTTTCTCACTGCGAAGCGCGCGTCCTTGCGTAACAGCTCGTTTACCCGTTAACCCTTCGCTCGCGCGGTACTTTCTGTCGAGAGCAAAACACCTTGCCTCTCACACGCGATAGATTAAACGTAGCGTCTTGCCTTGAGAATTTTCCCTCTTTATCTTTCAACTTTTAACTGACGTCCCTGCTCGACACGTGCATTGCACACAACATTTTCAAGACGAAGTTCAGCTCTAAAAAAAATATCAGGTCCAACGATAAATCCTCCTTAAGGATGTTTGGGCTGAAATGCGTGTTTTTGTTCGCTTGTTATAAAACTTTGCTACTTTGCAGGCAAATAGACATTGAATCGTCTGCAATTTTTCCACATTTTTTGAACATATAGTTTTTTAGTAATGTGCTTACTAAATTCACAAGTAGCTTAGTAAGACGTAGCGATTTTCTCTGCCGATTTCTGTTCGATTCGAATAAAAAACCTACCACAGCGAAGAGCGTACTAAAAAACAGATTGTGTCCAAATTTCTAGAAGACTCACGGTTTTGTTTTTGAGATAAATTCAATAAACTAAAAACTCTATCTATGTCTAGCCGCTCGCTTTGCCTGCGTTTCTCACTCGCATTTTCCGCCCGAAGATCCGAAGATCCTTAAGGGGAAGTGAAATATCCGGTAATAAAACCTGTAATTAACTTTTCTCAAGGGTGCTTATTTTTTTGAGAATAAAAAAATAATGAAAAGTTCATTACAGTTTTCATTACCGATCGCGATATTTCACTTCCTCTTAAGATCGTATGAAACACCTCCGACCCGTGTATCGCGGGCTCAGTCGATATCAAAAACTATAATCAACTTTTCTCACGGATTCTCGTATGCACGGCCAAAAGAAAAGTCACATCTAAAGCGGATACCATCTCGGCTTTCGATGAGACTTTTCTTTTGATCGCGAACGCCAGAATCCGTGAGAAAAGTTAATTACAGTTTCCATTGCAGACCGCGGTATTGCACATGCTCTTGACGCTCCCACGAGCCAAAATAAAACGCGCGGACGAAATTTTAATAGTCGAGAGAGAAGCTATTGCTCGATCGTGCACGGGGAGTTTCTTTCTCGGGGCTCTTATCGCTAACACAATACACCTGCGCGCAGTCGTTTCCTTCTTATCTCTCCTCCTCGTGCGCCGCCATTTTGGTTACGCTCGTAAACTCCCCTCCCTCGCTAGACTCCTCTCGTTACTTGTCACACTGCACGATCTGCACGCATAGTTCTTGCTTTTCACTCGGAGAAATAAAGAAACAAAAAAAAGAACTCCCCTCAAGAATAACACCTCACGAGATACGTGGCAGTGATAATGGCTCTTGAACATTGTAATAAAGTCAGCTGTGCGCAGCGTCGACTGTCGAAGAACTCGAGGCCTCGAACCCGTCTCGCTTGTGCTCAAAGCGAGCACGAATCTTATTTATTATTGTTGTGATTATTCTCTCCGCTCGACACGCTTCGTGACTCTCGGACGGGAACGTGCCGTTTCGTTAAATTCGTTAACGCGATGTAACAAGTTCCCTTTTCCGCCGCCGTTAATGCGCCGGCTCTAAACATCCCGGCTCGGGCATCAAAGCCGGAGAGCTGCGTTGTGTTTATTAGCGGTGAATCAACGGCGAGGAAGCGTGTAGCACCTTAACTTTATAACCGCGTGCGGGATTGCCCGCGTGTTCTCACCGTTCGCCACGGTTTTTCATCGTTCACTCGTATACATGTATACGCTTATACGAGAAGGTATTATGCTATATATATCGGTGGTAGTGTTACGATCGTAAGGCGGGAGGGGACGCTCTCCTGCGTCGGCAGTGGGTCAACGTCCATTACGCGTAACTGTGCATACTATTATTGTTAACTGTATCACCGGCGCGAGCGCCCTGTTTATTCCCTGCCTACTCGAGATCGTGATCGAGACTCACAATTTCTTAAAAATATTTAAACATTTTTTTGATTTTTTTATATATATATTTTTATTATATTCTCATCTCGAGGTTTCAGCGATCAAACAATCGTTCTCTTACCTCAAGGCTCTCTGTGCAGTCTTCATCTCTGCGATTCTTTTATTTCTCTTCGAACTAATCCTCGGACGATCAATTATCGATCGTATTATCCATCGATCAGTGTTTCTTTTTTTTTTCGGTCGACAAAATCACTTCAAACTACGTTGTAGCGTAGATTACATGTGAGATAAAAAATATACGAGCACTTATCACTTGGAACTCACTTTTTATCGTATCTCTACGAGAGCGTCTTTCGATTACTCTGGAGACGGGAGTATAAATGTGTAACGAGAAGCTCTCGTCAGCGGGTCAGCAACGAAACTGAATACCTCTGCGAAATGTCCGATGAGACCCGAAGCGGTCTCGCTCTCTCTATATGTATGTATATATATACATATATATATATATATCGGTTCGACGATAAGCGTTCGAACGTGCGGGTTTATTACAACTCGCACCTCTGAATTAGTCACCTCGGTAGCCCAACTCTAAACGGTTCCTAAGCGTGTCGTTTCGTGCAACGCTCTTTAATCTCCGCCGGGCTTCTCGGACACGATGGTCGCTAAGGATTGACTAATCGCAAATATTATCTTTCTTGCGCGTACCTCGGAACTTTTACGAGTCACGCTCGATCTCGTTATTCGTATCTCCGCTTATGGAGGCGCTCCGGCTCTATCTCTATTTTGTATGCTCACAAAGGGCACCAAAATGGCGGCCGCAAGATTTTTTCTTCTTCGTCCGCACGGCCTCAAGTCGTTCTCATTGACCTCAGGAACGCTGGAGCGCTCCTCTCCGTCCCTAGATCCTTGTCCGCCTCGCTCTCGTTCATTTTCTCAATCCCTGCATCGATAGTCAACCTTTTGTTTGGATCAAAATCTCGAGTTGACCTTTTCTATTATTTATTTTTTAAGAAATTTCTTTCTTTTTTTCGGGTCTCACTCGGCAGAGGCAGCCCGTTTAAATGCGAGTCCTCGTAGTCGGTTCCAGCGCTTCGACCGAAGCCTCGAAGACTCTTCGACAACGTTGAATAACAAGAGTAGGATCGACGATCGAATCTTTCAATCCCTGCATCAATAATCAATCTTTTTTTAATCAAGAACTCGAGTTGACCTTTTTTTTATTTGTTTGTTATTTTAACAAAAACTCGAGTTGACCCGTTTTTCCAAAGAAATCTCTTTCTTTTTTTCGGTTCTCACTCGGCAGGTGCAAGAGCGCGTTTAAGCGCGAGTCCTCGTGCTCGGCAGCGGCGCGGTCGTCGTAGTCTCGTAGTCTCTTGGATAACGTCGAAGAAAGAGAGTGGGATCGATGATGGAGGCTTCGAGTGTGTGTGCGCGTGGCTTTAGCTGCGGTTAAACGAGGCGACCGGCATGCACACGCGAGATACCGGCCGGACTGCTTTGGTCCACGAGGCGAGGGACCGAGAGAGCGGATACAAACGCGCCGGCGAAGAGAGAAAATAAAAAGCACCCGGTCGGCTCCGCGAGGAGCGCGCGCGGCGGAGGGGGGGGGGGGGGGAGGAGAGCGAACGAGTCGGAGGCACCGAAGGAAGAATCGACGGTGAAAAAGGAAAGACGGAGACCCTACGGGAGGTGAGCACGAATCGAGTGTGGGTACCGTTCTTCGACGTAGCCGCGGTTGCCGCGAACCGTAGACCCGCTTGTGTTCCACCCGAGCTGTGAGCCCGCCACCGCCGCTGCTGCCACTGCTGCTGTTCGCTGCCGCGAGGAAGTACTGTTACTCAGAAGAGCCCGAGAGAGCAGCACGGCGAGCGCGCGATGTCTTCGGGGCTCAGAATCGGACGGCGGGCTGAGGCAACGACACCGAAGGGATTCGCACTGGTTCGCCGCTTGCTCTCCTTTCCTTGCATGGGCAATTAATTTCCTTCTTTTTGTTCGCAAAAAAAAATAAATCAAGTTTTCGTTTTTTTTTTTATCAGCGACGAGTGGAAATTTTTCTTTTTGTTGGTTCGGCCGTCGGCGAATGTCGTTTAAGGCCGGCTGAGCGAACTCCCGGAATCGGCGTAAGGAGCACGTGAGAGGTTGGAACGACCACGGGCGCATCCGTGTCACAATTACTGCAGCGATTATTCTCGATTTCTTCCTTTGTGGCCTCGTTCGGCTCGAGCGCACTCTCGTCCGGGTCTCCTCTTCTTTTATATATATGTATATATATGTGTGTATATAAAAAATCACAAAACGAAAAAACAAACAAACGAAAGAGAATTGGCGAGCCTCCAGATCACAATCGCACAACCGAAAAAAACTCGCGCACAGACCGAGCGGGCAGGTCAACCGAGACAGCCCGGTTCTTCGCGCTGTCTGTAAAAATCGACCGAACGAAAATCTTGGTCGCGTACCTCGTGACCCTGACGCTCGTGCATCTTGCAAACACCCGATTCCCCACTGTCTCTAATCCCCGATTGCGAAGCTATCGTTCGATGGGCTAATTTTTTTTTTTCGAATCGAATCTACTCAGTCTCGTGCGTAACGATCACCTGTGATCGATATAGCTATATAGATCACGAGGTCTATTTATGTCGTGGTCGAGCATGGCTCCCCTGAGACTCTCGGTCTCGCTACAACAACATTCATTTTATATCAAAGAATCTCTGCGTCCGTCTACGACAATCTCTTTTAATTCGATTTCCCTTTTTTTTTGTGTTTTCTTTCGTTTTAGTGCGTTTGTTATTTTAGTGCAAAATCGTTCGAACGAGGAACGACACACGGGAGCGTGTTGACGCTGCGGCGTACGCGGCTCGACTGGATGCCTGGCCGCCTCCGCACCGGTCGCCCCTACGTTCGCCAGCCTGGCTGGCTGTGTGGCTCGCCTGCCCATACCCGTAACAGCGGGCCTGGGCTCCCCCGGTGTACCCGCAGCCGCTGCGTTCGCCGCCGTCGTTCCGGAATATCTCCGTGTTACGGCCTATGCATTAATACAGATCCGATATACGTGCGGATATGCGTACCTATATATAAAGACTGTACAAAAAATGTATGAAATTTAATGTAACGGACTGGAAGTTTCTACGCAAAAACTGGTGCATCAAATTTCACGTGCTATTGTTATGAAAAAGTTAATATTCAGTCTATTAACAATAGCAATACTTTATTTTATATAATTTACTTCAATTTTAATATAAAGGTACTTTATTTATAATTCACTTTACTTTCAATGAAAAAGTATATTCATTTTTTATCACAATTGTACATTAAATTAAATGTAATTAATTTACTTTAATGCAGCAGTTTTTTTTGTATAAAAAGTTCCAGTCCGGTGCGTTCAATTTACAATTATTTTTAGTGTATATTTATGTATATTGTGACGCGACGAAAAATACATATTTATATCGATACATACACTTATGTATATAGATACATATATGCAGTTGTGTATATAGATATATCGCGTGTACGCATAAAGGTGACCAGCGTCCCTGGAACGTACGTGTTGCAGCCCGACGGGGCGGGAGGGGAGGGGGCTCTCTCAGAGCATGCAGCAGCCGCACAGTCGTTTCAGAGTCCGCGGCCATACGAGCAAGCGGCAAGTAGTACGAGTACGTGTGTACCCGGCGAGCGCCGATGCAGTTCGACCGTGCGGGTGAGCGCTGCAGCGGCAGCACCACCGGCAGAACCGAGAGCCCGAGTACATATGCTGCAAACCGCTCGCGGAGAACTCTTCTACACGGCGCGGCGACACAACCGGTTTTCGCATGATTTTTAACCGAAAAAGCTTCTTCGTCTCTCTTTATCGAAGTTACACCGAGGGCCGAGGTCTACCGTCGGGGCGTATTGTAAAATGCAACTCGAACTTTTGTCGATTGCAGATATGTAGCTTTATGCGCGGTGGGATTAATGTATGTGTGTGTGCGCGCGCGCGATGCGTCCCGCGAGGAACGACACTATTAGTACGTGTACCTGGAAGAACGATGGGAACAAGGGAGCTGGCGGAATGGAGCGAGAGGACCTTGGGCCACAGGATCCGGGAAAATTTGCAATTCTCATCGCTGTAGTTACGTTTTTAGTAATTTCTTTATTTATTTAAAAAATTGGAAAAAATAAATTAACGATTAATAAAGTAGGGAACAGTAAATCGCAATGAATGTAACATTAATATAGTACTAATAGTCATGGACTATATAGTAATGGTTTAAGATCCGGGAAAATTTGCAATTCTCGTCGCTGTAGTTACGTTTTTATTTATTTTTTTATTCATTTAAAAAAATGAAATAAATAAATCAAGGATTAATAAAACAGGGAACAATGAATCGCAATGAATGTAATATTAATATAGTACTAATAGTCATGGACTATAACAGTAATGGTTTAAGCTCTCTCGCGACGCTGTATCTTGTTATGCCATAGTGTAAGTAACACCTGAGATGTATTGACTGTAGACGGGAAACTTATTTTCCTCCATGCATGATTTTTGTAAAGTGTTTGTACGGGAATTGCTCCTTCACAAATAAAACAGTCTATTTATTTATTTATTTTTATTTATTTTATTTTGTGAATATATATGTAACATTGGATTGTCGGATGTTGCGAAACTGTCCACCCTCGGTCGTGGGCTTGGTGCACGCTAAAAGCTGAGAGCTTCTCGTTACCCCTGTGCGAAAACAATTTGGGATATATATTTTGCAGTGACCTGTAATATATGCGATGTAGGTCAAGCATTGACACTTCGAGGCGGCGGTGCTGTACGATTTTTTTTTTATAAATGTTTTTGTCGAGCCGTTTTGAAGATATACGGGACTTTAACGAGATACCGGATTTCGTAGCGCGCTCCGGCGGCTGCCAAGGCCCTTTACCGACTCGTCAAAGTACGGTGACTCTTAAGGAGGTTGGAGCACTCCGCGCTAGTAAAGTGGGGGCTTAATTTTTTTTGGCGTTTACGCAATTTTTTCATGCATAGTTCGACTGTAGTGGTTATGCTTTCTGTTGCAGGATGTGTTCGTAAGGGGACAGGGCATGATTGAAATATTAAAATATCGAACAATATTTTTTTTGCATGTTATACATTGAAAATATATTTACGTCAAATTTAGTGAGAAGTTGCAGAGCGGTGGAAATCTTTGGCCACGTACGTGCGAACTCCGATCGTGATTTCCTAAATATTACACTTTAGTCGACGCTCGATATTTCAACAGCTGTTATAGATATAGCCATGAAATTTTTCAGAAGATAAAGCTATTAAATTCTATGAACGGAATGTGAGAATGCATATTAAGATTTTTTTTAAATTACTGCAATAAATAACACGCATTTTTCTTTTTTCCCTGCCATTGTCTGAATGTTTTGGATTTTTTTTAGGTGCCGTTGACAGAGCAGGGTATTGAGAACGATAGTTCAGTTGTTCTCTCGGAATCGTCTTTATCAGCAAAAAGTCCATGTTTGGTGCAAACGACAATAACAATGTTTATATTAATATCAGCATTTCGAACGTATTTTCCCTTCCACCTTCGGAAAATATGTTGTCATACATGTAGGACCGAGATAGATAGAATGTTCCGCGAGCCCGAATGGTGACGAGCGGATCGAGTTGGTCATGAAACTTGTGATCGAGTTTTTTTCACGAATCCCGGCAGTGACGATCAAAAGAAAAATCTCATCGGAAGCCGATGTCACGCCAGCCTCCGGTGAGACTTTTCTTTTGACTGTGAACACCCACCCGATGTAGAAAAGTTGATTACAGTTTTTATTGCCGCGGTATTTCACATGCTCTTAATAAAAGAGCATATGAGCATGCTCTTAATAAAAATAAAAAATGTCACAATTATGGATAATGAAAAAATGTAATAATTATGAACAAACATTCATTTATTAAATTGATTTCGTATCCATTGATGTTGCAATGCCGAATTTTTTGTTTCTTCTGGTTCGAACTTCGACGTGGAGAAGCACGAGAATTACGATTGGGAATTTATAATGCAACGGGATGATAGCACGATGCGTAAATGTCGAGGAACGAAGGACAGGGAGAGAAGTAGGTTGTGCGGTCCGTTGGCTCGTGAAAATGTTCAACCAACAGCCCCTTATTTACTTCGTTTCCTCCTTGAGTCACAGACTGCGCCCCAAACGGATCTCGTGAATGAGCAACGAGGGAGAAGAGCTTCTGCGTCGCGCCTCGCTGTTTGCGCACGAAGCTAATCGAAGCGAGAGAAATAGACCTATGCCTCTGTTGATCCTCTTGGTTTTCACTCTCTCCCCCGAGACTCATCGACGGGGCGCGCCGCCGCTGTGCGCGTACATGCGACGAAGAGCTCTTGAGATATAAGCTTGTCTCATCCCCGGCATCGTCGCGCGTTCTAAAGGGTGTAACGCGCCTGTAAATCCCCCGGCAGCGCGCTGTGCACACACTAGTCCGATCTAACCAACTATAAAGCGCGGTCCCTCGGGTCTGCGAGTCAATATTGAAGATAACTCGGCGCGAACATATGTCGGATAAAGGGATTACACATCGAAGAGATTAGAGAACACGGAATCGATAGTTCGATAAGCTAAGAGCTCAATCTCCATAGATTATCTATATATAATGATAATACAAATGGATTATAAAGGCTCTGTATGGTGCGGTGTATTTCGTTGTTCGAAATCCTCGACTGCGACCAACACGGATCGTACAATTTATAAAGCATAACATTTAATGTAAATCTTCAGCTAAACAAGCACCGTTTCGTTCGCGATCTTATTTTCCGACCGGAAGTGACGTTTCCCCTGGATGACATCAGTTCCGGTCGAAAAATGAAATTTACAAACCGGAAGTGACGTTTCTCCTAGGTGACATCACTTCCGGTCGGAAAATTATAATTTCAAACCGGAAGCGATGTTTCCCCTAGATGACGTCACTTCCGGTCAAAAAATGAGATTTTCAAACCGGAAGTAACGTTTCCCCTAGATGAAGTCAGTTCACGAATTTAAGTCATCTGCAAAGTTTAATACAAAATTTATTGCAAAAAATATTCTGCAATTAATTTTGTGTTAAACTTTGATCGTTTCAATTATCAACGAAGTTTCTCATAGATAAAGCTATGCGCAACGTTGCAATAAATGCGGAAGCCATATGCAAATTACGCTACGAACCTTATTGCTAAAAGTACTTGGAAAAACTACTCGAGCAATACTTCGAGTTCAAAAAGCACTTCATACTTCAAGTGCTTGCGATACTTTGTACTTTGCACCCGAAGTATCTTTTGGTCTTTGCCCAGCTCTGTTGTGTACCGGCCCGAGATCTATTTTTCTCGACCGATCGATCTTGGCCTCGTGATCGGGTAACGGGCAGCGGTCGGAATGTTGCCTTTTTCTTTTTCAAAATTCCATCCGTATCCGTCCCGTGCCGGTTAATAATCGTCACGCGTTGAACACAAAACGTAAGGTGACACCAAGGCAGTCCGGTCGAGTGTCGAACTCTCGCGAGCACGAGGAATGCGACCCGCATGTAACTCTCGAGTGTGCGCGAACTCCGCGGGAAAGAGCAAAAAAATATAACAACTGCGCGGAAGCGCATCGTACTTTCGTGTGAAAGAAAATTCGCGAGCTTCACTCGTGTATGAAATTTTCTCGACATTGTTGATGCTGAGACGAGAGTTCGTCGATTAACTTTTTCGACGCAAAGCTTCCCACGGCATCGCGAATGAGAGACATGTATATATTATGCACGCCACTTGAACCGCGGCAATTCAAACGCCCCCACCGCCGCAGGTGCATCTCTCTCATCGCGGTTAATTAGGCGCCCTCGTTACGCCCAAAAGAAGATCTCGTTCGCGGCGTTTCAGCTTGTTCACGTGAAACGGCAAAACACTTTCTCTTACGGAAAACTGCGCCGATTCGGACAGAATTGTATAGTCGTTATGCAAAGCGATAACTCGTGAACTCCACATATAGTGCCGTGTAAGCTTGTGGCAATATTTCATTGAAGTTACTAAATTGAGGTTACAATGAGGGGTGTAACAAAAGGTGCAAATTTTATTTGCACAATGGTTAATTAATCGT
Source organism: Ichneumon xanthorius (assembly GCA_917499995.1). Lineage (NCBI taxonomy): Eukaryota > Metazoa > Arthropoda > Insecta > Hymenoptera > Ichneumonidae > Ichneumon > Ichneumon xanthorius. Next base: position 18,567,817 of record OU824202.1, on the reverse strand, counting down.
TTTTGCGTCGTTCACGAAGCACCAGTTACGAGGGAATTTGTTAAATAATTTCGGCTTCCCTCGTGTGAATGACGTGAAAAGAAAACGAAACAATGTGCAAATTAAATCTGCACCCGTATTCGTCGATACTCTGGTAATGAGTTCATGAACGATTTGCACACTTCGTTTAACTTGGAAAAACTGATCTGAGATTAATTTTAAATATTTGGTTTGAATCGATGCACCGATTTTTATCAAACTGAATTCTCGTGTTGTGTTCTCTATTTTTTACATTTTTGTGAAATTTCAGCTCGATCGATCGAGATTTGTTAGTGTGAGAAACATAATGCGTTTTTTTTTCTCGTGAAATGCTAAAATCTCGAGATTTCATGATAATTAAAGTTCTCAATCGATTTTTGTTGAATGTATTAGCAATCATTATTCAGTGTCAGTCCATTCCTGTACCAGATTGACTCGAAGTTTACTCGAGTTAAATAATTTTTTATAAAAATATTAATAATCGAATTAAATCGGGCTACAATCATGGTGAAAAAATAAAATCTTCGGTTTCAGAGATTTAAAAATTACAAATCCATCAATTACTCATATAGACTTCGGTACCGTCATATTAAAAAAGTATTTTTTTTTAACTATACTAACATAGTTTTCTTGGTTTTATAAAAATGATAAAGGTTCGTTGGGGCAATTCGTATACAATTTCGGTGACTTACAGAATTAAAATTCAAGAGTCGAACGATTTCCGATTTTCCGGCGGTTGGAGTAAAATTTCTGCCTGATCGGCGTCGAACTCTCTCGTGATTCCGTCAATAAAGGAGAAAACTACCGCGGGCCTCTCACGTCGTTCGCGATGTGGATAACGGTAGATTTCTACAATAACCGCCCCGCTCTCAACAATTATCTCACACAGCAATTTTATCCCGAATCTTAAAAATAAATACAAGTCGCCTTAAAAACATGTTCAATACGTCTGACGATATTTAAAAAATTATAATAATATCATGGCTAGACATGACATTATTATTTTGGAGCACGTACCATTTTTAGTTCAATTTTATTTTTAATTGTACAAAAAAAAAAAAAATGCGGGTACATTCATAAGTAGGTTGCGGTATGCAAGCGTGTGACCGTCTCTAGAGAAATTGCTTTGACAATGTGGAAACCGAGTGGCATTAAAAAATAGTACCGCAGAATATTTCACGAATATTATGGCGACACGACGGCGAACGTTCTAATGGGACGCTACGCAGACAACAGCGAAATTCTATGTCCGTGCGCGCTCCTCCGAGGACGAGAAATGACGCGGATGTGGCTCTCGAGCTAAATTTCATTCACCCACACGCGGTGAAAGTGGTCTTCGACGACCGAGTCGGGTTTTGCCGGGAGAGTTCGACACCTATACCTGGCGGCGGTGGCCCGAATTCTAATTCATTATCGTACTGGAATCGCCCCGGGCTATTAATTAAGGCAGCGGGAAATATGTAACGCTGATTCGCTGGAATGCATTCACAGGAGCGCTGAGACGCCTCCGATTGAATATTAAAGGCAGCACGACTGTAGTGTTTATTACATTATTTTTGGCTCAGGCACAAATATTGCAAAGCCATTCTGAAAAAGTCAATCCGGTGATAATTATGTTTTTTATTCAACACAATTATTATCAAGTCTCGTAGAAAATTACACGCATTCCTATTCCATTTTTCATATAGAATATTGGTACTCTAAAAAATGGATATTCATATTGTACATAACGCTATGACAAAAATCATAATCGGCGTAAAAAAAGCCATTGTGAAAAATTCCAATCCGGTGATAATTGTATTTTTTATTCAACACAATTATCATTAAGTCTAGTGAAAGAGTACACGCATTTCCCCTCTATATTTATATACCATGTCGATACGTTAAAAAATGTATATTCATATTTATAAATAATTTATAAATATTTATAAATAAAGCCATGAAAAAAAATCATCGCCGCAAAATAAAGAAGATAATTTATTGCAAAAATAATAATCGGTCTTCGTAGTCGAAAGTGTGAGAGTCGAAAGTTAATGCCATCGTTATTTTTGCCATAAATTCCTCATAACAAAAAGCTCAAGATTAAAATGAATTAAAAAATTAGAAATCACGAACGATGGTGGAGAACGTTCTTTGCGGCTTATAATTTCTATCCATCAAGGATCGATTTTTATAATCGGCACAACAAATTCTCGCGCTCGGCCACGATTATTTTGTCCAACATATCGAACCGGTGTAGTTTCCTTTTTCCATAAGCGGCCTTTCCGCACGTCGCAAACAGTTTGCAGCATCCAAACTCGGGTTTTACCCGAGCCGCCTCCATATTTGTGTGACGCCGTTCGAAGGAGAAGAAGAGTCCCCGGAGCGGTTGCCGAGAAGCTCTCTCGTTACGAGGAAAAGTGGTGTCTGACTACGAGATGCGTAAATGAAAAAAAATATATAAATAGCGTGTATGCGCGTGCGTCTCCTTTCTCGCATCGAGTAAGTATCACAACCGTTCGCAAGTGTATAAAGCCCATTTGCAAAAGTAGCACCCTCCCTCCGCCGAGCCGACATCCACTTATCGCGACACTCCGAAACGTTTTCGGCAGGTGCGAAGAGAAGTTTTTACCACGTTCCTATCAACGACAATAATAAAAGCCATTTCTATCCCGCGACTTGAGCGCTCTCTTAAAGCCTTCGATTTCCTTAATTGCTTAATTCAAGCCTGACCCTCCTCGACCGCTCAGAGTCCCGCTCCCGGGGTTTTGGGTCAGTGGAGCAAGTGCAGCGCGCAGACACGACTGCGTACAACCCGAAAGAATTTTTTTTATTTATTTTTTTGTAAAAACAAAAATAAATGTATATTTATAACTGAGTGTTAATTTCATACGAAGATTAGTTTCGTTCTACGATACAGCTATGATGCAGATACTATAAGTTTGTTAACTTACTCTCTGTAAATCAATAAATTATTATTCTTAAATAATAATAATAATTTAGAGGGCTGAAGGACTCAGGTCGATGGCCCTTTGCCAAAGTGTATAATAAACATAGGAATAAAACTAATATAAGGAGACACTTGTATAAAAATGTTAAGCACTGGCAATAAATCTCTTTTACTACTACTAATAATTTACATGAAAATGTTTAAAATATGTTCCTTGTTATGATTGCAATACTACTTATGAATATGTAAAAGGGCAGGGCCGATAAATAAAATAAAATGAAATAAAATAAAATAAAATAAAAATAATAAAAAAAAAAAAATAATAAAATAAAATGAAATAAAATAAAATAAAATAAAAATAATAAAAAAAAAAAAATAATAAAATAAAATAAAATAAAATAAAATAAAAATAACTCGGTAATCGGCTTATCCGTCGCCCTCTTCCTTATCAAACATAAACTCAACGCTTTACCACCGAAGCTCATTGCTTTCGATATCGACGCTCCAAAGCCGGAAGGGTCTACGATTTGCGCTCACACACATCTCATACGTCCTTACGGCATTGAGCCATCGACACGTCCGTACATTTACGACAGTTCTTTAATTCCCCGAGTTCTTCCTCCCCCCACTCTTCCCCATTTCGCTCTGACCATCTTTATTTTTATTTCCTTATTTTCATTGACTTTTTTTTTCTCTTTTTCCTCTCCACCGCCTTTTTCTTTATTTTTTTCGGTGAATGCGCCGACGGGGCCCCGTGACACACATCAATGGAAGTGCCCTAACGGTATCCACCGAGTGACCTACTCTTCGGAGCCTCGAAGCTCTCTCCCTCTCTCCTCTTTCCTTTCCTTTCCTCTTCCTACCGCGTCCCCGTCGCGTTGCGCTGCTCCTCGCCGTTTTCGTCCTCCTCTTTCGTTCCCGTCGTCGCCCCGTCGCCTCTCGCTCGTGCGAGACTCGCCACGGTCAAGCCTTCCCGCCGCCTTCCCACATATACACACTGTTTTCCAGAGGCTCACCGCTCGCCCGCTCGAGGCACCGATCTCCGATCTCGCTTCCAACCGGGCTCGTACTACTACTATACTACACAAACCTTTTTTTTCCCCTCTGGATCCTCGGCCCGATCGGCTCGGGCTCGTTCACTCGCGCGTTGCTCATCGTCAGCCGATTATAGTCGGCAGTCGAGACCCCACAGTAATGAAAGCGCCCTCGCTCAGCGAAGTCGCTGCTAACGCGTATCGAACGGAATTCGCTCCATCGATCGTTCCCGCTGCCCGGGAACGTTTCAAAGATCGGCGATAACGATTGTCGACTGTTCGATTGGAGAATTTTGCGAATCGTCGATAGTGCGCGCGAGCGAGAGTCGCGAACGAGATCGTCGCGCAGAGACGGCGTGGGTGGACCGCACGGCGGCGAACGGAGAACCGGAAGTCGACCGGTACCAGCGGTACCAGAAGTCCCTCGAGGACTCTCGCGGGTCGCGGACCTTCAAGGGACCCTCCGCACGCGATTCCGTGAGACTCTCAGTGGGGAAACAAGTGACTTTTTTCTTTTTCGGCGCCGCGGACTCGATTCGCAAGAAAGTTCGATCGAGGCACGGTTTCGATTTCGTTCTGTTTTTGTTTTTTTTTTTTGCTTGCTTGTGCATCGAAGTTATGCGTGCTGTCGGGCTTTTTATTCTTCAGGTGAGATCTTCGACCATCTTTCATGCAAATAATAATAATAATAATAATAATAATAATAATAATAATAATAATAATAATAATAATAACAATAACAATAACAATAATAATAACAATAATAATAATACTGATAGCGATAGTAACAACAGTAATAACAGTTTGATGGTAAATCGATAGTGACGATATAAATAATAACGTGGGAAGTTTCGTAGAGTAATTCAACTTATAGGCTATAATTCGACTTGTACACAAATAGAAGTTCACATTGGCGACAAATCACTGTAATTAAGTGGGTGTTAAAAAATGTTGGAGCGTATAGACTCGACTGGCACGTATTGCCCGGTATAAATCGTCTATAATACTAAAGTCTGTAATATGTAAGTGCGCGGGTATATCGAACGGTGAACCCGTTCTAAAAGTCTCGAGACGAGGATCTTCTCGCGCGAAGAAGATCGCTTATAGTTGTTTCGGAGCGTTGTGTGTAACGGTAGATATACACCGCATGTTTCAGCCGGGCTGCGGAATATATATATATATATATATATATGTATTATATATATATAAATATATATATATGTGTGTGTGTATCGAGGCTGAGAAGCGCGTCAATTAGTTTTTCGACCAAGATCATCCCGTCGCCGATACGATAATTAGATGTTAATTTTGTTGCAGGTCGTCATGCTGAGGTTGGCTGACGGTCAGTTCGGCGGCGGTGGCCCGAGCACTTTCGGATACGACGCGTCATCGGCCTGCAGCAAACCCTATTCCAGACACGGTAGAGCACGACTCGAAAAACTACCCTGCGACTTTCGACTCCAGAACTGGTGCACCGTACCGGGAAGCGCCTATCCATGGTAGCTTGAACGCGAAATTACTTTCATTAGATTGTAGGGCAATTTACCAATTTTGTAATCCGAAAAATTGAAACGACTTTTTTTTCGATACAATGGTCGATAATTGGTTCATCTTTTTTTATCTAATTAATTGACAAGTCTACTATAAATCCTCACACGGCTTAACCGTTTGTATATTGAAAAATGTGGTTAAAAAAACACACATTTAAAATAAAATTATAATACTAAATTATTGAAGCATCCTTTTTTCGATGGTACGAATGAAATTGATAATAAATATTCATATAATTGGTAAAAGTAAAAGGCGCGGGCAAATAAAAAAAGTGCTCATTGATTGGCACTTTCTTTTTTTTATATTAAAATAAAATTGGACTACAGAAGTTTATAATGTGTCCTCAAAGAATTAGCCCGACTACTTCGGCGAACGTCCCGATCCTTCGATGTCTCTCAGCTGTCCGCGAAACGCACACGAGCCGCCAGATCGTCGATCCATTTGCCGTGTCCCCTCCGTTCGAGAGTGTGTCAATACTTTCGAGATACCCACTCTCGCGTGTCTCGATTTCCGACACACTTACAAATTATAAATACAGCAACACGAATAGTCTTCATCGTGTTTTTACTTTTATTTTTTATTTTTTCCTCCAGGCATGCTGTTCGCAGATTCGTTCAGGAAAATCAGGGTTTGATGAGGCGCATGTACGGCGACGAGATTCAAATAAACATAATAAAAGCCGAATTGGAGAAAAACGATATAGAACTCGAGTACGACGATCGTTATCAAAGATATCCAGAGGATTCCAGGTTAGCCATTATTATTATTATTATTATTATTATTATTATTATTATTATTATTATTATTATTATTATTATTATTATTATTATTATTATTATTATTATTATTATTATTATTATTATTATTATTATTATTATTATTATTATTATTATTATTATTATTATTATTAGGATATTTTATTAATTTTGGTGTTCCCTTTTATTCGTCGTGAAGACGATTCCAGTACGAGGACGACTACGAATTCATCGACCTCGATCGTTCGGAGCATCGTCGTAAAGTCAGACCGAAATCCCGCGACGACGGGACGTTCGAAGGTCGAAGTTTCACGAGCGGTTCCTTCGAGGAGGCAACGACCGAGAGGACTAGAAAGTACACAAAGTCGCCGGCTGATTACACGAGGCCGCACACCGGTCCGACGGACTCCACGACCTCGACGACAACCAGGCCGAGCTCCGCCCCGACCTCGGCGGCCGCGGCCGCCGAAACGCCGTCGACTTCCGGTACGGCGACGGCCGCGCCGGAAACCCCGCCGACCCGTCGCGCGCCATCGTCGATCTCTCCTGTGTCTTCGACCGAGGAAATTTCGACCTCGACCGAGACGATTCACCGCGAGAGAACGGACAATTCTTCCACGACACCGGCAAAAATCGCTTCAACCGCACCGGCTGTGACGCTCGCCGATATAGCGAGAATAAAAAATTCGAGCATCAACGAGATTCCCGGACAGATGGAGAGACTCAAGGATCATCACGCGTTCGACGCTACCGATTTGCCGATCGTTCGCGAACCCGTGATTGTCTACGACGAAAGTACCGTCGAGCCCGGCGTCACCGCCAGGTCGCCGACCACTTCCGCCGTCGACCGCATCGGCGACGCCGACGCCGAAGAGAACTTCGAGGACACCACGCCCGTCGACGAAGCCTTCGCCGCCAGCGAACAAGAGCCCCAACAGTTTCGACCCAGGCCCGAGTACAGACCCACCGAAATGAAACCGGAAACGGCCAATGTCGAGGGACAACTGTTTCAGGACGCCGCCGCTGAGGAACAAGATCCGCCCGTTCTCAAAGTTCGAGGAGTGTGAGTTGGATGATTTTTTTTTTTTTTTCAAAAAAGTTTTGTTTCTGGACTTAGGACACTTACGCATGATCCTCTGATGGTGAAAATTGCAGGTGTTTAATCGAAAATATTTTCGGCAATTTTAGAAGTCTACCAAAAATTTTACAGACATTAATGTGTTTTAATCAAAATTGAACGGAGTTTCGTGAAAAAAAATGAAATATTGTGATGCAGAAACTAAAAATTGTATGCTAAAACTGTCGACTAAAATTCGATCCGACGCTTGGCTTTCAAGAATTATCGATGGAAAATTTTACTTCCGGTATATTGGTGTAATCGAGTGCGGTAGTCTCGAATAAAAAAAAATTGCTATTTAGCATCAAGACCAAGTGACGGTACCGCGACTCTGGGTTTTCTTCTTTCTCTCTGGCGCAATTGAGTCTAGAAAAAAAAAACAATCCACAATTAGCTGCGATCAGTCAGCTAATTCAAAATTACTTTCAACATTATTTCTTTAAAATTCTATCCGCAAAAAATCTGCTCGAAATAACCAGTCGGCGATAAATTTTCAATCTTTTCACATTTGCCAAAAACAAAAAATAAAAAATAATGGGCCTTTCCTTTCAATTCAATCGACATGACGTCCCAAAATAAATGTCGAAGGAATAATTGTAAAATATTACGACGAACAAATAACTGATGCAAATATGATTGAATTATTATTTTTTTTCATTTTAGTAACGCGTGTCCAGTGAAGGAGGAAGTGGTCGCTCCATTCTGGGCTCACAACACCCGAGGCGAGGTTCTCGCGCTGCTGAATTTATATCCTTTCGAGCAGTACGTTCATTGGGAAAAGTGCATGTAAGTAATTTTTTTTAGTCTCTCTAAACACCAAAGAAACAAACAACACCGTAATTCGATTGATTTACCGTCGACAACTTATTGTTTATCGCGAAGGCACGTAAACAAGCAGATGTACTGCCGGGACGGTTGCAGATGCGAGCAACAGTACAGCCTCCACAGACTCCTCGCTTACGATCCGAACAACGAGTGTCGCGGCATATTCAGCGACTGGTTCAAGTTTCCGAGCTGTTGCGTTTGCCGATGTTACGATCTGCCGGTTGAATTCCGCGTGACGTCGCGCTCGCCGAGAATGCAGAAGCAAAAGTTGATTCTCCGACCGCCGGGGCATCGACGGGGCTGAAGATAAATAGAACTCGGAGGACAACGCACTCCGACGATCCGCCACAAGGCTAGTGACCGATAAAAAAAAAATTTATCGACTTTCTTCTTTTTATAATAATTTTTTGTTTTTTTTTTTATTATATAGTATACGCCATTTATCGTTTATTTAATTTCATCGTTCGAAACAACGTTATATACATATAGATATTATTTATAATAGATACAGGCACGCGTGCGAGCGTCTCCCTCGATTTTGTTGTTGTTGTTGTTTTTTTGTTTGTTTGTTTTTTTTTATGTAAAGAACTACAAGTAGGTAAGGTTCGGATAACGACGCTAATTAATAGTTAATTAATGTACTAAAGCTGCCTACGTGTTGTCGCGACTCGCCTTCTCTATTTTTTTCTCAATTATCTTTTATCCTCTTCGCGGTCTAGCCAATCTCAACAGTCAATCCGTCGCGACGATTATTTTCTCACTCCCGTTTCGCTCACGTTATTATTAATTTTTTTTTTTTTTTTTTCTGTCTGCCATACCACGGGAGACACAAACTCAACATTCGAACGAAAGTCAATCGTTACAAACAAATACAACGAACGTTTGACGTTAATACTTATCATTTTGTTTTTGTTTTGTTTTTTTGTTTTTGTTTTTTTTTTTTTTGGGCATTCGCTCGTAGCTGACGTAGCTCTCAACAGTTTAATACCTTATGATTGCTTAATAATCGTACATTTATCAGTGTTCACAGAAAATAATATTACAAACGCCGTTAATCGACAATAATTTTATATGTACATACAATGATATTCAATAATAGCAGTAATGAATGACAATAATGTATTAATGATCGGTTTACACACACATAATTCCATAAATACGTATGCATGTATAAAGAAGCTGTGTATAAATAGAGGTTTATTATTTATAAATATCGGGCTAAAACATTTGGTATCAAAACCATTGAAGGACAAAAAAAAACCTTTAAAAAAAAGAAAATCTATGTTTTTTTTCTTCTCAATTTCCAAATCTCTAAACTTGCTCTCCACGTAGAGTAGTCGCGTAAGTCATTATTTTACAACAGTTTAAGATTAACTCTTTTGTATGTTTTTTTTAATATATAATATATATATATTTTTTTTTATCGCGTATAACGAAGTCACGTCGCGGGTAGAAAATTATACAGACTCTCTCACCCATCCACAATCCTATCTATACAAATACTAAAAGTTCTGTTTCGCTTTCGTACCGAAATTGCACATCGGGTGAATCTCGCTTTCTAAAGATCCTTAGAAAAATTCGTTACCAAATAACAATTGTCGTAAACGACGTCCTCCACCGTCCAGATTATGTTTCAGAGTTAGTCAATTCCGCGTTATCGGCTAAAGAGTGTGTGTCTACGTGTGTATGCTTGTGTATGTTTTTTTTAGTCAATTTGTTAATACGGGAAGCATCGAAGAGTTACGGAATTAAACGATAAATTAGAATACTGCGCTATATCGTTTCATTTTTTTTTTTTTTAGTCAATTAGTTAATACAATTTCTCGGGCAGTAGCGAGTTAATTATAGTTGCATGGAAGGGTACAGTGCGCATCGAAGAATCGTCGAATGCCGATTATATATATATATAATATATATATGTATTTAAATATACTATACGTTATGAGACAGACAAAATGTCAATTCGAGAAAGTCTTAAGGTTCGCGATTCACTCGCGGCTCGGTTGGATGCGGGGCAGTGGTTTTCATTTAGTGCGGACAATATTTATTGTTTTATTTTTGTTATTTACGTAGGGACGAAATTTTGGCGAAAGTGGCGGTCGCCGAAGAACCAATCGATCCCACCCCCTCCCCCCTTTGCCCGAAGCGCAATCACTACATCGATTCAATCCCTATTGCGTCTCTATCTTTCATTTCTACATGCTTCTCTTCGCTAACTTCTTTGCCCCCCGAAAAAATTACCCGTTTCCGTTTTTTTTGCCTGTATACCGATTCGTATAAAAAATACTTCGTATCTAGTATATCTCGACTAATCAAATCGCTCCCTTCGCTCACCAGTGTACACGCTCGAGAATGGTTAATCACAGGTACCGCGGGTTTGAAACCTAATAGTTAACATTTTTTTTTTTATTTTATTTTTTTTTACTTTTATTTCGTTTCAGCGCTGAGAAACCGTGTTTTCACCGGCGTACGAGAAAGAGCCCTGAGCGAAAAGGCGAACACCCCCGATCACCCCAAACCCGATCGTCTCTATCTAAATTACAAACGTACACGAGGAAAAAAAAAGAAAAAAAATTCTCAACGACGAGAGATAAATAATTAATCTCGGTCGACAATAATTTATTCGCTAAAACCTCGTGAACGCACACAACTGTTTATTTTGAGCGAGCGACGATTCTGTAGTTAATATAGCGAAGTGCATTCGTTAGGACGGAGGGCCTAGTCGCAAGATAAATCCGTAAACCGCGAATCGTCAAGCACATCGGAGAAGAATATTTTTGTTTTTTTTTTTTGTTTGTTTTACGAGTATACAGATATTTATTGCTTTGATCGAGTTACTATTTTTGTTTGTTTTTTTTTTGTTTCTATCTATTTCATCGACTATATAATCGAATGTGTGGAAAAGCGTTCGACCGAATGGCTAGGAACGATGAATTCTTCATTTTTAATAACGCGCAAGCGCCGATGACCTCCTCACTATAACTTTCGCCTGCAAAAGTGATGATATGTATAATACGTGTAACAATTCATTTGTCGTTATAATTACGATTACAATTCACTTGACACGGTAAGGTTTTTTTGTATGCAAGCACGACTTGTTAACGTTTAAAATAGAAAAATCGTGCTCAACGACGCGTTGGAGTTTAATTATTGCTGCGCTTTTTCTTAACGAACGACGAGAGACACGAGCACGACAACGACAGACCACCAAGAAGTACGTAACATTTAAAAATTAATATGTTTATTATTTCATTTGTATATATAGCGCGTACGAATATCGAAGAGCCGTGCGGCTCGAACGGATGAACCTTTTTTTATGTTTTTTTTTTATGGTTACCTTTTTAATGTTTATGTTAACAATTAAATATTTATGTCGGTAATACGCATTCGGGTGGCTGATAAATACGATCATTTGTATTTTCTTTCTTTTGCTCCATAGAAAATAAATGAATACTATCCGAAGACTAGTCGTGATTCCCGTCGCAAACTTGAGGGATCGATGATCGATGATCATAGGATCAATCCGAATTCTCGAAGATCCTGAGAATTGTGACGCAACCGCCGCTTATCCCTTCCTAGCTACGCAGTTACAATCACCATCGACGCATTCAGTGATTAAATTGTTATTCGAAGTTCGTCTTAAATAACTAATCGATGCGCTCTCTTGCGACTCTGATTATCCATAGAATTCTTCTCTTAACAACGTGTGATTTACGGTCAGTGAATATAACAAACTTCTCGCGATTAATCCTCGATCGCCGAGAGTTTTTGAAAACGGGCTCCGTTGCATCGTGCATAATTCTCATTATCAAAAGTGCATTGTTAAATGTATATAGTTATATATATATATAAATATATGTATATATATATAATATATATGGTTGTCTACAAGACGTCACGAAATTGGCACTAAAAATAGAATCGTATCCGCGGTTAAAAACTCGACGATCGTTGACTCTGAAAACAATTTGCGAAGTGCACAGTTTTCGCGCTAACGAGCACATAAAACGCTTTATATAACTGACGCATGAAAAGTGCTACTTTTCGTGCCTGCCGAGAGTGGCGTAAGTAGTGCTTTACAGCCAAGTGTACTATAAACACCCGCCGCATGCGCACATCGATTTACTTTACGCACGCATCTCGTATTTTACGCACGCATCTCGTGCTTTACACACGGTTCGCGTACTTTACGCACGCTCGCCACAATCAGCAGGCACGGAGTAGCATTTCTGAATTCCTTACAAAAATTACTATAATTTCATCGGCAAATTTTGCACACGACGAAACTATTACCAAATGTGAAATCTGCCGAATTATATGAGCAACCTCACACGAGTCTGCCAATTTTTCGTGCCAATTTTCGGAAATCGTGTAAATATCGTTTAATATCGTATCCATAACTATTTAATAATTTCTTGTTCAATCTGTATATATGCAATTGCGAAAAATACGAGGGTGTGTGTGTCTTTGTGGATGGCGTGTGATTTGATAGTTAGTTTGGGTATGTTATTATTGCAATCGAGTTTATTATTATTTGTTAACGTACGTAAAGAGGGATATTGTTAGGATGATATGATATGTCGTAGAAGCATTATATACGTATCACAGTGAATGTGATTGAGAATATTATCGGAATCACGTATCTTTTCTTTTCTTTTTTTTCCCCTCGAGTCGCGGCTTGTCTCATAATATATATCGGTTTTTTTTTCCTATTTCATTCGCCGTCGCGCAGCCTAACGCCAGTACGAGGCTGAACCAGGGACGCGCGGCCAACGAGCGATTGCTAATTAATACAATTATATATCACGTTTGTCTATCTCGTAATCTCGCTCCGGACACTGCCAATAATTGTTTGCTTGCTTATGCTTTTGCCTGTGTTCTTTTTTTCTTCTCTTTAAGTTTAATTGTTTAAACCTACGTTTCGATCGCACTTAACGTCGTAATATTCCTTTAATTTTTGGTCTCGGTCTTATTAACTTACGCCTAAATATTGTCTCTGATTAGAAAAAAAAAACTTGATTTTCAACGAGGTGGAAAGTATATCAGAGAGAGAAAAAGAGAGAAATTGTATACATAAAGAAAAAAAATATATGCATAATCACTCGTCGTCTGTGGAGCGACGAGTCGTGATTAACGAAACCTGTGCTAAGCAAAAGGTAATTTCCAATTTTTTGTTTTTCGTTTTCATTACGTTTTTTTTTTTTAATAATGAGAAACGGAAGAGCTGCCTGGTTTTGTGTCGACACCTCTTCTATGCCGAACACGAGACTCCCGTAATACAGAATCGAACAATAAATAGACAATAATCGAGCGTCTCGTGTTCGATCGTCGGTGTTTGTAAATCTGCAGAAAAAAAAAAGATCGAGCGTTCGAGTAACGAGTAAAAGCGAAACGCTCGACGCAGGACTGCGCACTTCCGTCTCTCGGGAAAGTTAATGCGAACAAAAAAGAAAATAAACACAATTTTTGAACCAGCTTTGATCCCTCTAAACCGAGGTTCTCAAAAGTATTCTCATCCCTTGACTCCCCCCTCCCGCGCCCCGTAAACGAGCGCTATAAGCTCGTTGGAAGAACCCCGAATAAATTCGTGAAACTAAGACGAGGCTGTACCTCTACATCGTACACGCTCAACGTCAACTATAGGTATTTACAATTGCAATTGTTTTATGTTTCTTTTCTTTCAATTCGAATATCAGGAACCGATTTTTTTTTGTTTTGTTTTCAATTCCACCTCTTCTATCGAGTAAACTCGAATCTCCACTACTCCTAATATCAATTTCTATCAATTCCTTGGAACTGGACGAGTCTGGGCGTTTAACGCGTCGACTGCGTTCCAAATACCCTGGGAGCGAGGCACAAATACCTCTTCTTCATCTTCTTTTTCTACTTCTTCTGATTGTTATTTTTTTCACCACTGCCAGCGACGATTGGAGCGATTCGTGCGGCGGGCCGCTGTACGACGACGACTCTTCACGGGTCTTCTCGCATTTCATTCTTTTTTTTTCCCTCTCTTCAACTCGCATCGCTCGTCGAATCGAGAAACGACAGTGTCGCGCTTGGGGATCCGTTCGATGTTTCCTCCCCATCCGGACTCGAAGTCAAAAGAGATCCGACGATTACGTGTGTGTATGTGTGTGTGTTTATCACTCGCTTCCGGCGACAGTAGATTCTTCGCCGTGGCAACAATTTTCCCGGCGACGTCTTCACAACAGATATAAGGCGTTTTTTTTTGCACGATTAAACTCACAACTCGCGTCACCGGATCAAACAAACTTAAACACATCGAAAATTTAACGAAAAAAAAAAAACAGAACGGTAAAAGCAACGCGTAAACGAGTGTCGATTAACGATCGACGAGGAAAGTAATTCGTAACGAAAACCGGAAATAAACGATGAAAGTAAAAAAAGAATTAAAAAAACGATCAATCGCGGAATTCGCGTCATCGCCGATGCCCCCGAGAGTTGCGCGATTTTTGTTTGCAATTTCTTTTTTTGGTTCAAACGGATGTTTCTTACAACTCGCGCGTCCCGGATGCGAATCGGCGTGTACGAGAGACCGTAAACGAAGAAGTCCAACGATAAGATTGTTGATATCTCTGAAGATATTTGCGACGTAAGGGCCCCCCGGTGGAATTAGATCGACTTCCACTGCGGCTTGTGGGGGCCCCCCCGATGATGTCAGGGAGGCCCTCGAGGCACCCATAGCGCCTTGCTCTGCTCGTCGTCGACGGCTGACTTAACTTGCGTGCAGATGTACGCGACGTTCACCCCAGCAGGAATTACCGCTGAAAATAAATAAATCGAATTCATTGTTATTTTTTTTTTTGTCTGAAGAACAGTATGTATGTTTTCTGTACAATCTACGTTATGTCATGCTATGTACCCAAAATTGTTCATAAATTCAATTTTTAAATAAACTACTGTTATTATTTTTTAAATAATAACAATTTTTTTTATTTGATGACCAACCGGAAATGAAGTGTCTGTACTCGGCCTCGAGCTTGAGCGCCTGCTCGTACATCTCCTTGGCCGCCTTGGCGCTGACTTTGTCGCTCGGATATCTCGAGTCCTTGACCTCCTTTATCTGCTTGGTGCTCTTGAATTTTATGAGCAATACAATAGGGTATATCTGATGTCGATGAAGACGTTCCAACGAGGCGATCGATATGTCCAATATGCAGTGGGAATTTTTTGCGCAAATATCTTTCACAGCCTGTACGGTAGTGCACTCGAAGTAGCTGCCCTTTTTTCTGTAATCGACGTAAAGGGAGTCGCGTAATCCTTGCTCGAGAGTCGCCTGCGAGCAGTGCATAGCCTCGGGCAGACATCGAGTGAATTCGCTGGGAAACTCTTGCAGTAGCTTCGTCGCGACGCACTCGTTCAACGGCCCGATAATGAGGATGGGCCTCAAAGTTGGATCTATCGAGCAAAAAAAAAAAACAATCGTAAATTTCGAATGTGAGGAACCAAAAAAATTATCCTAGCAAAATAAACGATCGACGACTCACAATCGAGTTTCTCGACGCGCTGATAGCTCGCGGGTAAATTTTCCTCGTTCAGAGTACCGCTGTCGCTGTACCAGCCAAGATTCACGCCGGTGAGGTGAGAGAGTTCCTTGCTGTCGCGGCTCGAGGAGCGCTGATGCTTCTTGCGGCGGAAGAAACTTCGACGGGCGCTCGTTGTCGCTCGTCTTCCCGTGTCCGCTTCCAGATCGCCCAGAGATCTTCGCAATAGCAGTTCCTCTTCGATTCTGAAATTTTACGGAAGGTTAGACGACTGGAAACAATATTGTCAAACTTGATACATTTTTGTAATTCAAAGTTTTTTAAAACAATTCTTTTCAAACAATTCTTTTAAATTAAATTCTTTTAAATTAAATTCTTTTAAATTAAATTCTTTTAAATTAAATTCTTTTAAATTAAATTCTTTTAAATTAAATTCTTTTAAATTAAATTCTTTTAAATTAAATTCTTTTAAATTAAATTCTTTTAAATTAAATTCTTTTAAATTAAATTCTTTTAAATTAAATTCTTCTCAAACAAATGTTTTAAAATGAAATTTCCGAATCGACTATTACTTTCCACTCACTTAAATTTGCTAGGTATGATGCCACACTGCTGCCTCCTACCCGACTGATCGACGAGCCACGCTCTCCAGTGTCCGGGTGTCCCGTTGAACATCGTGTTATCCACATAGAGGACGTCGTCCTTGTTGAATCTAAGCTGAAGACTGTCGCCTACCTCGCCGACTCTGTCGAACATCGCTTTAACGTAGAAACTATCGCCGGGTTTGTCTTTCACCTCATTGTATCTATCTGGCATGAATTGAGCTACGAGAGTTACTTTGTCAGCCGGTCTCGCCAGTTCCAATGCAGCTTGTTCGGCGGTCGCTTGTCTCAGGTCAACGCCATTGTACTCGAGTATCCTGTCGCCGGTTCGTAATCCCGCGTCTTCGGCGAGACAGCCAGGCTGCACCGAGTGCACGAATATTCCGACGCCGTTTCCGCCGACAAGTGAAATTCCCAAGTTCGAGCATTTTCGCGTTTCTATGAACAGATATCGTGGATCCATCGTCGGCGGATTCTTCTGACTCTGCTCCTCCTGCGTTGGACTTCTCATAGTGGCGTTTTGTCGCTGAAGCGTCGTGATAGCTTGATTAATCTGGCCTCGGGTCAGCGTGCTTCCGGCACCTCGGAGACTGTCCAGCGTCACCGAATTTCTCATGTTTTCCAGCGTCGCCGAATTGCGTAACTCGGGCTTTCTGATATTGATGTCGAGACTCGCGGAATTGCGAATCTCTCGTTCGCGCTCCTGGGTACCTCGAACCTCCATCGAAGCCGAGGTTCGAACTTCGCGCTCGCCTCGCATCACGGTCAGAGTCGTAGTGGTCGGTTGGTCTCGCTCCGGTTCCACCTGCTCGTGCACCTCCAGAGTCGTTTTTCTCGGAGCTTCCGGACTGTTGCACGGCGTTGGCGAACCGCTGCGGCTGCCCGCCTCCTCGCCGCCCGCCTCCGACGAGCTCGATGAGCCTGAACCTTCCAGCTCGTTGTACTCTGGAGAAAAGTGGCAAATTTTTTTTCATTACTCGGGTCAACGAAGCCGACGAGTGGCAATCGTTAAACGTGTTAGTCCTACGGCTCGATGTTAAAAAATTGTTAGTTGTTATTATCCAAGTGGCAACAGTTCGTTTTTTTGTTATAGAAACAATTCTGCAAAAATGAAAAATTATTTTTAAAAAGGCTACGAGATCATGTTCGATTCTAGATTGATTGTAGATACATTCTGTAACGTGGAGAGTTACGGAAAAACTTCGTGTACGATGAATGATTTTTGTCATATAAACCAGCTTTCGCTACATATTAATTTTGGATACAAAGCGTTAGTGATCTGTGTGAACAGTAACGACGATTAAAATACCCGAGCACATAATGGGGCAAATTTACTACGCTTTCGACTTCATTCTCTCACAGTTATTCCGAACTCTGGTGAAAGTGGTAAATTATTTGGGATTATATGGGTTAGTACGGCCTTTGAATGATAATCGCTGGACGCGTTCATCCTACGGTTCAGGGGCAAATAATTATTAGTTGTTAGTATCGGAGTAGCAACTGTTCGTTTTCGTTCAAATCGATTCGCCATAAAAAACCAATTTCGCCGTTACTTGATCGATTCTAGATCTATTCTACAATCTGTAAGCCACAGTGTTACACAGTGTGTGTCTGTATAACACAGTGTTACTAAAAAAAACTGTACTTTCCACCGAATGGTTTTCCATACAAACGAGCTTTTGCCACATATTACATTACACACGAAACATCAAGAGAGTTACTGATTCGTATGACGAAGAAAATGACGATTAAGATACGACAATGAAAAATACAAGGAAATTTTCTACGCTTCCGACACCCTTGACTCTCTTGCGGGTTCTCCCGAGCTCGAAATACTCACTGTCCGGGCTGTACTGCACCAGCATCGTAATCGAATTACCACACTGTCTGAGAACATTGGCAGCGAGTTGATAAGTAGCGCTTCTCATGTTGATACCGCAGACCTCAAGCAACTGATCGCCGATCTGCAGACCGACCTGGGAGGCCAGACTGTGCTCGCTAACCGTGGAAACGAATACGCCACCGCTCTCCAAGCAGGATATCTGAATGCCCAGAGGTTCGACCGATTTGTCTATGTGAACTCTCCGCAGTTCTCCGGGCGCGGGTCTCGGCTGTGTGTAGCAAGCGTAGTCGGGCATGCTCGCCCTCTTGTTATTGCCGCTGCCGCGAACCGTTCCGCCTCCGCTGCTGCCTCCGCCGGTGCCGGGGCTCAATACCTCGACGTGAAACGTCGGCATTGGGCTTCCGCGCTCCGAGGTCCTCTCGATACTCCCCGTTGAGAGTTTGCCGACGCTGCTCTTGGACGTTACGCTCGGATTCGATGGAATCCGAAATCGTTGATTTTCCTTTTTACGCGGAAACGTACCGCCCTCGTATCCATGCGTATACGCCGGTGTGTCGTAAGCCACGCCGACCGGATGACCTCGAGGTTTGTGATAGTGCAGGTCTACGGATGGTGTGTGCAAGTGACCGAAACCCGGTTGGGGAACGGGACTGTAGGGTGGTTCGAAACAGTAGGAACGAGTGTCCGGGAGTCCGATGGACTCGCCGGACTGTGCCGACGGTAGGGAGGGTGGTGAGGGGTAGCGCGATGGCAGGGAATTCTGCTGGTGCGGATGCGGATGCGGATGAGAGTGAGCGTAAGGGGGAAACGAGAAATTACCGGCGAGCTGTTGACGCGGTCCGGTTGAACCCGAGGCCGTCGTCGACGACGACACACCGATCCCGTAGAGCTGCGAGTGGGCCCGATTGTGCTGAAGCGCCTCGAGCTGCGCCTCGTTGCCGGCCGAGCCGTACTTCTGCACACGCCGCTTGGCGTGATGGTCCGCACCGTCCCGACTAAGATTCGACTTGACTGAGAAATCTATGCTCGTCTCGGAGGGCGCGAGGGCTGATCCGAGACGGCTGTCGTTCGGCTCGAACTCGCTCACCGGCTTCTTCTCCAACGGTATATCCTTAAACTGGACACCAGGCGTGAATGACTTTTGACCGAACAATTGACCAGATTTTGTAAAATTTAGCGGTGGTGTTTCCACGGCTTTGTACACTGTATGACGATTGCTCACGTTTGAGAATGTCGCGAGTGGTATGGGATTGGAGATCCTGTTGTAATTGTAGCTCTCGTACTTCGGCGGATGATTCAGGAGAACGCTGAGTGGAAGACGCTCCTTCGTCTTTCTTGGATGCAGGATCGTTCCGGTGCCGTTTTGAATCAGAGGCCCGCCTCGTGCCTTCGGCCAAGTACCGCCGTTCTTCTCGATCTTCTCGGTGCCTCGTCGCTTGCTCCTCTTCAGAACGCCGTTGTTCGGCTTCTTGTGATAACTGTCGATCACCGAATCGAGCTCCGCTATCGCGTCCTGCTCCTGCTCGAAGGTGTTGGGACTCGAGTTTCTGTGACGCTTCTTCTTCTCGTCGCGATCCTTGCTGTGACGACGACCACGCACTATGTCGATCTTCTCGCGAAAGTTGTCCATGAAGTTGCTTATGCCGCTCGGCTTCTCGCTGCTCACGGACTTTGATACTTTGTACACGCTACGGTCGCCGAAGTTCGACGCTATGTAACGACGCTCGTAATCGTCCGATGTTGCCTTCAGCATCAGCCTCTCCTGCTCCGTTTGCGAACAACTGTTGACCATCTTTTGCTTCTCGCCGGCGTAACTCGGGTCTATCGGCATTGTCTCCGAACTTCCGACCTCCGGCACGGCTATTCCCTTCAGCGTCGTTATGGTGAGAACGTCCGCGGTGTTGTCGTTCAGTATCGACATCGCCTCGTGCGACGAACTCACCGAATCCATCGGCTTGCTGTTGATCTGAAAATACATAATAAAATATGAAATTTAATTCGCGAGATAAAAAAAAGGTGCCCAGTGAGCACACGAACAAAATTGTAATAAATTCCTCATTTATTAAAATTACGCGCGCAGCTTTCTCTATGAGAAAGTTTGCGCAACATGCACCTTTTTTCGTGGCAAATAGTGTCTACATCTCATAAAATTGAAACGGTGTCAAAATTGTTCGTAACATTTTTTGTAGAAAAACGCAGACTAAAATTTGGCGTAATTCGCTTTGAGACTTTGTCTAATGTATTTGTCGCCAGCGATGACGAATCTTCAAATTATGATTCTCCAAGAGTCAAATTTTCCGAAATATTTAAAAATGTCAAACGGTTAGATCAATTATCACAAAATGTAATACCAAACATTGTACAGTGTTAGTCCATTCTCGTGCGACATTTAAACTCGATCCCTTAACGTTCACTCGAATTATACCGTCTTTTAGTAATAAAAAAACTTTTTTTTTTAACAACATAGTTTTCTCTATGAGGAAATAAAAGATAAACTCACGTTCAGAACTCTGTCGCCGACAGCGAGGTTGCCGTTTTTAGCAGCGAGACTTCCTGGGGAGATTTTGGCAATGTAGATCCCGAGCTCCAGAGCTATGCCGTGGGGAACCGAGCCAACGGGGAGTTGAGTGGTTCGCAGCGATCTCCTCGTCGAGCGTCTGCGACGTATGGTTAGCGTGGCCGGACCGACGGTACACGATCTGAGAGTCTCGAGTATCATTCTCGTCGAGACCGAAGTGCAGTCGACATTGTTCACCCGCATTATGCAATCGTTGACGCGTAACTTTCCATCGACGGCGCTGCCCTGGCTGACCTGAGCGACGTAGACTCCCGTGTCGTTCGGATTGTGGGGATCTTCGCGCCCGCCAACGAGAACGAGACCGAGGTCGCGATCGGCGTCCTGGCATATTCTACTGAGATCGAGATGTATAGCGTGAACGTCCCACTCGGTCGTCTCGTTGTCGTTGTGACCGAGTCGGGAATCGTACTGGCTCGTTCTCAGCGAATGATCGCCGCATCCTATCTTCTCCTTGAGATCTTTGAGCTCCTTCGAAGCCTTGAACGCCTGTTTCTTTATATCGTCGGAGTCGCGAAGGGCCCCGGCGAGATCGGACACGGCCCGATCGCGCTCCTTTCTCAGTCTGTCGCACAGTGTGTTTATGCTCGCGTGCTCGAGTATCGCCTGGTCGCGCTCGCTGAAAGCCCAGTCCCTTCGTCGCTTCGAGACCTCGGCCTCTTGAACGGCTTCCTCGAGTTCCACCTGCATCGTGTCGACCGACTTTCTCAGCTTGTCGAGCTCGAGATTAGCCTGATCGAGATTATCCATTCGCTCCTTCTCGCGCTTTGCGTAATCTCGCGTGTTCGTCTCGCGCTCCGCTTCCTTGCTGGAATTGTCGCGCTCGCGACTGTACGAGTGCAGCTCCAGACGATTCTTGTAGTCGCGGCTCGACACCTCCGAGTAGTCGCCGAACTTTTGACGCAGGTCGTTGCACTCCTTGAGAGCCTCGTCGCGGTCGTGCAACGCCGACGATATCTCCCTTCGGAGTGTCTCGATCTGATAGGATAGCGTCTTTTTCTGCGGGAGAAAAAAAAATCAATAAAAGCCTGACACGCGGGAGAAAACATGATTACGTTAATCGACCGGTGAATAAGCTCCGTAAATGAACAGGCGATTTGCAATTATTTTCGAAAGCTCTTGAAGACGTTAAAAAAAATGTTTGCAAAATTAATGTACAAAATTGAGGCAAAATTAATTGTTAAAATTGAGTGCGTCAAAATATTTCGAAAGCTCGATTTAATATAATGATCATTAATTTTAACACATGTACTTGTATGGAAATTGTCGTGCAGAATTTTTTTTTTACATTCAACAACGTAAATCATTGCAACGACATAGTATTTGACGATCAAGTGCAACAAAGCAAATTTTCAATTTTGACGAATTGACTTCTGTACACAGAGAAAATACACGATTTCGTTAATTCACCGGCTCGTTCGCTCCGCGTGTAAAAATAACTAGCTGAGAGTCGTACGGGCTTACCTCGTCGACGAGCTGTTTGTTCTGACTCTCCAAATGTGTTATCTTAGCGAAAGCCTGAGTGAGATCGTCGCCGAGTTTTTCCATTTCTTTGTGAACGGTGTCCCGTTCGCCCATTATGAGGCTGTACTCTTGCATCGCTGCGTTTCTCTCCTCGGTGAGTCTCTTCATTTCCTTGCTAGTTTTCATACGCACGACCATCGCCTGATTGATCTCCTTCACTGCTTCCTCGTGCTGCTGCTGAACCTTGGCCAGTGCCTCGCGATACTCGTTCCTTTCTCGCAACGCAATGTCCCACTGTCTTATAGCGGCCGTCGATTGTTGCTTAAGTCCGTTTCTCTCGCGGATTACGCTGTTGCGCTCCTGCGCCACGTCCTCGCACTGCTTCTTCAGCCTCGCTGCTTCCGCCTGCGCCAGTTCCAACTAACGGACGAAGGTATTTAAAAAATAATATAAGTATTTCATTCAATCGTACGGATAATTTTGTGACCCTGATGATATCTGCACGAGACTAAATTTTGCACGGAGAACTTCGCACGGAGAAGTTCTCTTGGAGAATAAATTTCTACAAACGAACAATTTTTTTTTCTCCTCCCAAAGCCGTGCATCGACAGAGACTTGCCAAGGATGAAATTCGATGTCGTGAAGATATCTTCAGGGACATGTAATTTCGACGAGCGGTTCGATCGATAAAACTGATTAGCTTGCCTTGTCGACCGCCGACGAGTGCGATGATATTAGATCGTCGTAACGCTTCCTCAGAGAATCGTACTCGTCCTTGATACCCTCGTACTTTCTCAACGCCGACAGATAGTGCTGATTCATCGTGTCGCTGTTGCCCGAATCGGCTACGAGAACCTCCTGATTCTGGCAGCGCAATTCGGATACCTCCTTCTGCAGAGCCTGGACCTCACGATCGAGACGCTGTTTGTCGTTAACGAGATCGCCGTATTTTCCGCGAAGAGCGGAGCTCTCCTGCGAGGTCGCCTCCAGCTGATGCATCGCTGCTATGTGTTGTCCTCTGTAGTACTCCAATTCCTTCATAGTATGCTCACACCTGCGGTAACGACCTTGCACGGTTAATTATAAAGCGAATGGTCACACCGCCTAAGCCTCGTACCGCCAATTTATTCGTCTATTTTTATAAAAAAAATCAATAAAAAAGGAAAAAAAACGTCCCTCCCTCCGAGCGAGCGCCGGCACCTTATAAACAGTTCGAGCGTGGTGCTCTCGAACATCGCTGATAACCGATTAGATTGCGACGGGATAAACGGTACGTGCGACAAAGTTATTCAGGCGTGATAAATTATCAGGGGGATAAAAAAATAAATTAAAAAAAAGGAAAATGTTTTTTAAACGTCGCGATATGCGGAGCTCATCAATATCAATAAATACCACTTTGCTCGTGGGTTAAATTGTAGATTGTCTTTTGAAAAGCGAGGACAATAAAGTAAAATAAAAGGTAATAAAAAAAAATTGACGGTCGTAGACACGAGTGTGCGATTAACTCGCGATATTTCGATAGACTGAATTTATTTTGTTTTTTCGCAGCTAAGCGCATCGCAAAGCATGCGGGGAGGACTTTCACCTCGTTTCGGTACCCGCGAATTGGGGCATTCATTGAAATTAATGAGCGATACAAATGCGTGCGGGGTCTCGAGCGTGGAGAACTCGGTGAATAAAAAAAGTAATGGAAACGAAAAAAACAAAACAAAACTGCAAAACAAACCGTCTAATCGTATCGGTGTGCTTATGTCTAAGGAGCTGCAGCTGGCGCAAGGCTTCGTCGCATTGTGCCTGTAATCCGTCGTAATCGCCGCGACACTCGGGACCTCCGACCGGACTCCCGACGCTCCCGTACCCTCCGCTATCCCTCTCTGCGCGTGCCAGGCCGTTCCGTGGGGTAAAATGGGTCGTGCGCGGTATTCAATCCCGATTATACATAAAGAAACAACAAAAATCGCAAAAAACACAAGAATGAAGTAAAGACAAAATTGGTGAAAAAAAAAAATCAACTTCAAAGGTGACGGGAGAAATATACAATTCAAACGTGCATTATGCATTGGGCTAGGAAAAAAAAACAAAAAAAATTTAAAAAAAAGAAAACGAGAATTCGAGCGTTCGAAACGTGGGCGAGATCGAATGCGATCGAGAGATCCTGCGATATCCTTACCCATGTTTAGCGCTCCATCTGTAAAACCAAAAAAAAAAAATATAAAACGCATTAAACAAACTACTACGCCGAAAACTTTTTCTTTTTTTTCTTTTCTCTCGCTTTCGTGCTTCTCCTTTGAAGAAGCTCCAAATGCCTCGTTACCAAAGAGAGCTCATCTTTGTTTTTTTTTTCTTTCTCTCCAAGTAGATTCCCTCACGCTTTCACCCAGAAAAGAAACTCTGGGTCACGCATGCAAGCACCAGCGATTCTCCACAGTTCGCGTACACGTACGTCTCATAGATTCAAGCGAACGATCAAGCAATCTTTTTTTTTTCTTTTTTCCTCCATACAAGGGATCTTTGGAGAAAATTGAGAGACGCCAGACATAGAATGACCATGCAGTCTGCGTGACAATAAATTTCATCGAGATATAACGGCTCCGTTTTGCATAGAACAAACTTTGCTCAAGAAACTTCAGTCCGAGAATAAAATTCAACAGACCAACAATTTTTTTTTGCCTAAAACTGTGCATCAACAAAGACTCGCCACAGAAATTTAATGTCACACAGATATCTTCAGGGTAATGAAGATATCTACATGAGAATAAATTTCATCCGCTTATAACGGCTGCGAAGTTTACTCCAAGAATAAAATTCTACAGGCAAACAATTTTTTTTTTCGCCTAAAACTCTGCATCGATGGATACTCGCCAAAGATGGAATTTAATGTCACGCAGATATCTTCAGGCTCACGATACAGAGCAGTATAGACATCCGCGACGGAGGCAAAAAGTCGCGGATGGATTAATGGTGTCAACAGGCACGAGCGATCGAAACGGCACGAAGCGTAAGAACGCATCTTCGCGTGCGAACGAATGCTTCGAGCAAGCCAGTCTCTCCGAGACGGAGAAGAATAGCTACGGATATATCTGAGAAAAGCTCTCACCGCTGCTCCCGGCACTGTCCAGCGAAGAGGCGCCGGATGCCATTCTGTCTGTCGATGCGCTCCAAGCTCCCCAAGGCTCTTCGGCTTCCAGGCTCCTCGCCGAGCTCTACCAGAGACACTTCTCCGTCAGGTTTCTCTCGACGTTTTTTCTGAAAGCAATTGACAACCGTGCCGCTGTACATTCAACGTCGGAACGAGCCCTTTGTGGCGAAACGGGAGTTTCGACTGGCGATGACATTTCTCATTCGTCGCGCGACGTGAGAGGCGCGAATCGACGATCGACTTTGCACGGAGAAATTCTCGGATCGAGGGAACGGACACTGTCGCGGAACGAACGCGAACGCTCGGTCTTTCCGATAGCTTCGCCGAACGATCGTTCGTTTCACGGGGCTGTTATTTATTTCGCGTTAAAAGCCGTGTTTTTCCATGCGAAATAAAAAATAAAAAGAAAGCATCGATGCCGAGGTGCACAACCCGGAGCTCATGTTTTTCGAACGGTGTTTATGGACGAGAGAGAGAGAGATCAATCTACGAGATTTTTGATGATGTGTCTTTGAGTTTCGCTCGCGCGTGTATCAATCGTTCGATACGCCGAGCCGCGATGCCGTCGGACGGACGAACGATTGTACGGACGGAACACGACGACGGGACGGTTGAGACTGTAATTTGACGACGGTTCGATCGACGGAGAACGAGGGATTTCTCGCGACGTTAGAAAGGTGCTAAACTATTCGCTATCCGTACGAGGAAAAACCTTGTTGGTATTAACACCGAGAAACTCGCGAAACACCGTGATATTCACTTGTCACGGGACAACGGGACGCGACGAATGTCATCGACAGATCGAATCGTCGATAATCGTTATCTATCGCGTTAAAAAAACGACAACAATCGTCGTTTCTCTCACCTGCTGCACCAACGGGCCTGACAATTAGCCATTTTCATTCGATACTACGGCTCGATTCACAAACTCTCGGTAATAAACATGCTCCGGGCTCCGACGGGCGCGCATGCGCACTGTGCACGGCGCTACCAGAGGTGCGCCGCTAGTCAATAGACCGTCTGCGCACACTTTTTGTTTCGCGATAAAAAAAAAAACATGAAATCTATTGTGTCGATAACGAAGAAAATATAAAAGTGCGAATGTTTTTCATCGCATGTGAAAATCATTGCGAGGGCTCTGAACAACACTCTTTTTGTTTCAGGTTTGAATCACTGCGCTGCCGATTCGGTGTTTTGCGAAGGACGAATTTTTAAATTCTGGGTTTCGGGACTTCCGGTTTACGAGGACGAATTTTCGATTGTCGAGAATTGATTTACACATTGGCTAGTCTTTATTTTTTTTATATTTATTGTAGAACATTGTTACCGTTCGTCTCGTCGAGACGACAGTGTTGGTGCATGGAAGAAAAAATTAAAACAGAAGACGAGTACTCGATCAGCCAGTCGTGAGAAATATAAGGTTTTTTTTCTCTATCAGGTAGTCACGAGAGGATTTATAAGTTATCGGTAGTTTCGCTAGAACGGTTAGTTACCTCAGTTTTAGAGGGACTAATGTTAAATATAAAATATATAATGTTTATTTGTTTATTTAATATATATATATATTTATATATATATTTATCTATATAATTTGTAGGAGTAGTTCTCTTCTCTCGCAATATAATAACGCGTATCTCTCTCTCTCTTTTCTCTTTTTCATTATACCACTCCTCTATTCTCATCTCTTATTAGGTATCATTCTTTTCTTTGATTTTGCAAGGCCAGCGTAGAAATCACACGAGAAAAATTGGTAAAACTTAGCGTCGAGGTTCTTGTTGTTTCTTTTTTTTTTTTTTGTAGACAAAGAATAATTCTCCGCTCGCCGTTTCGTCTCTAACGTGCCTCTTTGCGTGTTACTTTTAGTAAAAAATAATAAAAGTTTAATTTTACATCTCCGTGCTGTTCGATGCGAATACGAGGGATGCGGGTTTGCGCGAAAATTTTGCCGAGCGGGAGAATTTCATTTTTGCGATGTTAATATCGTAATCGCATCCAACGGCATAATGATCGAAGTCTTGACTTTGTTTTTTTTTTCATCATATGTACAGAGGGACAGAGAGATCGAAAACTTTCGCAAGTATAACAATCTCTCGAACAGGCAGTGGTGTTCTAGATTGCAAGATAATGCCAGCGATTCACGCGCACGAAATTGACTGCGGAAAAAACCGTGTTGTGCACGTGCTGTATAACATGCTTAACGACAAATTCATCGGAGGGCGGAGCGTCGAGATTGGCGCACATTTCTTTTTTTTTTGCGGAGGGGGGAATGTCGGAAAATGCGCGTGAGAGTTTGAACGGAAACGCGAACGAAAAAAGCGACGAAATTAATGAAAAAAAAAGAAATAAAAAAATGGCTTTCTACGTTAAACTTTGGTATTGTTATGCGGTCAGAGACGACGACGAGTATTCTCGATGCGTCGAAACTTTTCGTGATCAATAATCCTATTTACATAAAACGGTATAAAAATACAACGAAGTTAATTTCATAATTAATCGTAATAATAATAATAATAATATTATGTTTATATATATATATATATATGTGTGTAGAATAATTGTCGTGTTCGTGACAGATGAGACGCGAGTAAATTTGCTAATAACTAAAGGCGTGGAAGGACGGGAGGGGACGAGCGCCAGCGACGAACTTAACAACTACGAAAGAAAAGGAAAAAAAAATTAATAATTTGGTTTAGCTAGTCCGCAAGGAGTGTCTGATCGAGCGATTTACCGGCGCGAGGAACCGACAATCTTCAATGTATCGCGATGTGCGGAATACGCGAGTAAATAAAATATCCTTCGCACCGTTCAGTTACGAAACTCATAACGATAAGGATTATATTGCGTTCGAAACACGAGATATCGTAGGCGAAGCGAGAGTCGGGTACGCGGATCGCGAAGCGGATTTTCCGCGTCACCGGAAGTCGACGTCGTGCCGGCTTCGTCTGTGTCCTCGCGATATCTCGTTTTTTTATACTTAACTAAAGGTCGGCGCTTTGCGCACGTGCGCTTAAACATCGTCTCTTTCATCATCAGGCTCTGCTTTTATCCTGTGCTTTTTTTTATCATCACTAAAAACTTCGTGCCGATTCTACGGGCTAAGTGAGTCTCACACTCGAACCACAGTGACTTATAAATTATCTCGACGACAATTATGTCGTCGATTGTTGTTCTTTTTGTTTTAAACATTTTTCTGTTTCTGCTTTCTATACACTGACTAACTCTCGGAGGGGTGTCTTAAAGACTACGTTCAATAAATTAATCGATAAATACTTCCGGACATTGCGATCGGATTTTTGTTTATCCGCATCCGACGAGCTTTCTATCTTCCTTCTCGTACCGACATATATCTTCCGAGATGCAACTAAGAGAGGCAACGAATAAATGCTAATAATTGCAACGAGAATCTAATACGCCGCTTCAAGCGGTTCTATAACGCCTCTGTTTTTTTGTTTGTTTGTCTGTCTCTTGCTGTTTTCCACTGCGCCGATTGGCTCAGACAGTCGAAGTCTGCTGGTTGTTGTTGTCCATCGGAATACTCGACGAGCACTCTTTGAGCATCGCTCGGAGTCGGAGTATCTCTTTGGAGGCCGCCGCCAGGTCGGACTGAAGCTGAAGCTCCTTTTCGCGAAGACGCTTGATGTCTCGTTGACACGTCTAAAAGAAAAACCAATTATCATTAATAAAAACGAAATAACGAAATAATTTTTAACGTACGATTCGAAAACAATAAATGCATTGTCTTTTACTGTTACTTATAACTAATAACTCACCACGTTCTGCCTCAACAAGTCCAGCTTGTCACACTTCAGTCTCGTCACTTCGAGCCTCAAATTTTCCGTCTCGTTGGCGCCCTCCTTGGGATTGCATCTCGCTGCTTCGTGAGTCTCCGCGGAGCTCATGGACTCGAGACCCGTGTCACTGTCCGGATAGACAGCTTGATCGAGCTCCAATTCACTGTTCAGCGAACTGTCGTCGCTCTCGGAAACGACCCGTTGAGTGATCTCGACTTTTTCCGGTCTGCCGTCGTCGCGTTTACGAAGATTCTCGTGAGTCAAGCGTTGGAAGGGCGAGTTGGCCACTGACTTTTCCATCGTCGCGGCGATCGTGACGTCGTTGCTGCCGCTGGAGGTCGATCCTACCATCGTCGACTCTCGTCTGTCGACGTCGTCCTGCTGAATGGTCGCCAGGCTGCTGTCCTGGTTGTCCGTGTTCGACAGGCTGCTGTCCTGACTGCCCAGACTCGGGCTTCCACGGTCGGAATCCCTTCGGAGCGTCAAATCCGGCGAGCCCAGAGGACTCGAGGGCTCCACCGATCGCTTGCCGCTCGTCTTCGACGTCGACTGCCGATTGCTCGGCGGACTCGGCTCCGATGCTCCCTTCTTCGCCAATTGCTGCGGCACGCTCTCGGTCGAGGCGTTTCTCACCCGCGATATCAGAGCCTTGCGCACCGTGTCGATGAAACGGGAACCGCTGCCTCCGCCGCCCGATGCCGATGTATCGCTCGCCGTCGGACTCACCGGGCATGTCGCGCTCGTACCGAATCCTGCACATCCCGGTCCGGGAATTCCACCGCCGAGAAAGTCACTCGTCTTCGACTGTAGCTCCTCCGTCAAGGACTCCAACAGCGCGCATCGGGTCCTCAGCTAATGGAAGGTTCGCGATGATTCATTAATGTTCAGTCAAGTGGATAAGAGCTTTGAAGAAGTTTTTATGGCGTTTGCAAGAGAATAAAAAGATTCGAACGTGCTAATATGTTTGAAAAGGTGAAATAAAAAAAGGGAACGGATTTTAGTGGTCGAGGTTGACTCAGCGGTTCCTTCGCTCTTTTTCATCTACGATTCCGATAATCGAGTCTTTGAAAAAAAAGTACACCTCTGTTTTATAAAAACGCAGAGAACGAAGAAATATCTATATATTACATCTATATGTAAAAATGCATTTTTTTTTACTACAAATAACGAAAAATTGTGAGACAGCGCGAACATTTCTCAGTGACAGTGAAAACGTGCAACAACTTTCTTGACTCTCTATTGATTCTAGACGAGAAACTTCGCATGACAGCTTTCTCCCGGTAACACGTTGACTCAAACAAAAAATGTTTTTTCCTCTGATGCGGATAAAAATTGAAACTATATCCGCATTGACGTTATTTCTTATTTTACCTTTTTTTTTTACAAATATCAATTTCCTTGAACTATGTTCTTGAAAGTAATTAACGAAACAATTGTCGGATTCCATTGGTTTACCTCGAGTTTCGCAAACTTTTCCGCCTTGTAAGCAGCGTTCTCGGCGTTAACGAGTTTCGTAAGTAAGAACTCCTTGAACTCGACTCCGCGAAGAAACACGGCGGGCGTGGGTAGATGTGGGCCGAACCAGGGCACGTCGTCTCTCGCAGTGATGCTCACTTTGTACCTGAACATTCGACCACATATGAGATTAATAAGACGTCTAGATAAATAATATTACACCTAATGGCGAGGTTGTTGACCTCCTCGAGTGCACGAAAAATGTTTCATTCGTATGGTAAAATGTCAAGATAAAAAAAATTTGAACACTTGTGTTGATTTACCTGGTATTCGGAGTGCAGGGGTCGATGACCTGTACGACTATGAAAGCATGTAGAAAATGACTGGCGATCATGTCGGGACTGAAAGGCGTCGATTCTTCTTGAAATATAATAGCGACGATGTCGTTGCCGATGTGTCGTTTGCGCTGTAACTGCTGGGAGTCGCCTGGGCTGTACGGCAGAAGGGAGGCCACGTGAAAGAGAACTTCACGGCCGCGGAACACCTCGTAGACGGCCGAGTCGCCGGTCTGTCCGTGCCTCGTGTCCAAACCACCGCGATAACTGCACAACGAAATAAAAGGTTGAGAAATTCGGCTATGGGACTTTCGAATCCAATAACAAAATAGATCCAGCTTGAGGCCGTGTGTTTCAAGGCGAGTGCCGTTGGAATTATACGAACGATCGCTTCGATACTCCCAAACAATACTTCATGTTTCAAAGAAAATGTTAAAAAATTAATAAAAATGTACTCAAATACTTAAAAGTCTTTCCTAAATAATGTCATAAAAAATATCCTATACGAACAATAATATCCCAAAAGAAAGTATACCATTTTTTTTTGTTTTCCAGAAGATTGTATATCATTTTTTTAAATAAAAAATTGATATTTCCTATCAGCCAGCCTCACGGTAAGCTGACGGTAGACCGTGTGCGAGAGCTACAAGCACTGGGTTTTCGATTTGGTACTCTCCAGTGTTAGGGCTTCAAATAATGATTTCTTACCAATGATTTTTTTAATAACTTTTTTAACTTTATGCAGAATACATGGACTTTCCGGATCGCTGGTCGTCGTCCAAAAATCCGAAAAAATGAAAATGAAAAAAAATAATAAAAAAAAAACCCTCACCCCTTGTGGTCTTTGAGGTCGATCCTCTGACCGAGAAGATCGAGAAATTCCTGAAAGGCCGGTGTGATCTGCCTGTTGCCGAATAGCTGTTCCTCCGTTATCTGTCCCGCTCTCTGATGGAGTACGCCGAACTTGAATCTCGATACGAGAGCGTGTTCGTCGTATCTCGCTATAAGAGTACCGGCGCCCGAGCAAACTACCGGCATGAGGGTGCTCACGTTCAGTGACTCGTTGATGGCCTGAGAACAAAAAGAAAAAGTGTAAAAATACAAACGCCCTCCCTATGTGTGTAGGTGTGCCGTCTTAAGCGCCAAATACTCAGAACGGTAAATGGCAACAAAGTGGAAAGAAGATAAAAAATAAAAATAAATAAATATAAATATCCGAAGATAGAGGTCGAAAAATATAAAGTCTAAGGACGAAGGTTCAAAGTTGCTCGTAAAGTTTTTGCCCGAGCGATAAATTACGTACCTTGACCATTTTTGCGGGCGAGGGATTCGGTCCGAGGGTGGTAGCTGGCACGAGTTCGTGCGTCGAGCCCGCTCGTAATCGAAGCAGTACACGCCAGTGCTCCTGTCCTGCAACGGTTTCGACCTTTACCGAGACTAGGACCGGCCCGTTTTCACCGTCTCGGCCCACGAGGTTCACGTGCTCCTGCAAGCAAAAATAAAAGAGGAATAAAAATAAACGATTGAGACTAAGAATGAGAACGGCCATACGAGAGGAGGACTGCAACAGCATCGACCCGTCTATGGCCGAGGGAAGGACAAAAACGGGCTCTCGAACCCTTTTACGACCGGCAGAGCTAACCCGCTGCGCGCGGTATCGAAAAAAAAAAAAAAATACGGGCCGTTCGGCTGGTGAACCGCGAAGCTCGAGGATGTCTTTCGAACAAGGAAGTTGCTCGAAGGCCTCCTCGAGCCTTTTTACATATACTCGTTCGTGTTTATACAATGTCGGTAACATCATCATTACATCATCGTTAAGTATGCATAGCTTTTTTTTTCCTTCGTCTTACGCAGGTGTACGATCGTTTTTATAATACACGATGAAATAATAAATAAAATAAACTAAGAAATAATTTACGTGATAAACATTTTTAAAAATCTTTTCGAAAAGAATTTATGTGACAAAACTGTTGAAACTTCGAAAATTAAAATACAAAAAATAAAGTAAAATAAAAGAATAAGAAAAATAGGAAAAGGTTTGAAAAATTTAACACGACAAAACTGGGAAAGCCAAGATGAAAGATAAGGTCGATATCGGAGGCTCCGCGACCGAAATAAAAAAATCGTTCCAAGACGATTTTTTCCATCTTTTTCGTAACGTGGGAGGTCAGATGATAAAGTTCAGGCTCGCTCGACGGACAAAGGTTGCCCGCGGATTTTAATAGATTTGTTTGCAAAGTTCCATCGGTAGGCGTGCCTTGGTATTGGAAAGTTCACAGGGTTAGTTCGCGAGGAGTCGGCGGCATTTTACTCTTGGATCGCTCCGTAATCGAGTTTGTGCGTTCACCGGTCTCGATCCAGGGACGACACGAGCGTTTCAAAGAATAACTCTGCATGTGCGTGTGCGCGCGCAACGTCGTCGCAGTACCTGGCGTGCCTGCCCCGTATCCGTTGACAATGGTACACGCACGTTGCATGCATGCACGCCCAACGAGGTTCATACTTAACCAGAATCGAGCATACAAACTCGTGTACACATGAGCGGGAAAGGGGGAGGGGAGAGAGAGAAAGAACTTGCGCAACTATGCGGCCGCTTCCGCAGGCATAATAACACCGGAGCCTCCATCGCACTCCCTCGGCACGATTAATAATTCCACCGTAACTAATAATCGAATGTCAAACTCGAATTAGCGAATGTGTGTTGGGCTCTTGCACAATTTCTTTTTCTCACCCATCAATCTCGTGGTTGCAATGTTTTTTTTTGTTTTTAAAAGTATACAATCGGGAAAAAAATTTATCTGCGACATGCGATGAATAGTTTTGGGGGAAGAAAAAATTGCTGACATCAATTTTTGCAAAAATTGCAGGCATATTTTTTTTGTGTGAGGGTATAATTTTTTGAAATGGAATTAAAATTTAATTTGAAGGCCGCTTCCGCAGGCATAATAACACCAACATTTTTTTTAATGATTCTATAGTCGTGAGGTCATAGCTCTTTGATGTGAGGATTGAAGTTATGGAAATGAATAAAAAAATTTAATTTAAAGGCCGCTTCCGCAGACATAATAACACTGTAGTCTCTAACGCACTCGAGTAACTAATAATCAAATATTAAACTCAAATTAGCGAATGAGTCTGCTCTTGTACATTTTTTTGCATACATTTTATTTCTATGAGATTTAAGGAGGAAAATATATAGGGGGAGCACAATGTAAAAACCCTTAAAGGGTATACAGAAATAAAAGTCTATCTATCTATTTCTATGAAATCTACTTCAAGATTATATTTATACGTACATATACAAATACATATAAATACAATCTAAGGATCTTCATATTATTCCAGCTACCTACAGTGTACAATATATTAAATATACAAAACTATATATTTCGTATATACAGTAATTTATATATTTAATATTACACATATATATCGTATCGACTGTAACTGACTGAAATAGTTTGGTACGACGATCGACTACCGAACAGTTGAACGGTCTTTGAAAGCGAACAGACGAGCAACAAATCGCAATTGGGACAATTAACTCAGAATATTATTGATATCCGCCCAAAACCAAACAAACGTCCTATCACTTATTTCTCTCATAACAATATACAAACAAATATATCTACACCCACTTACATACACATCTATATATCTATATATCTATACATTCTATATCTATACACAATCTCGTGTTATTTCAGTTATCTCCTCTGCAAACCCACCACGGGGTGTCCGACCATTCACCATCAGTTTGTTCGGAACTGGGTAATTGGCAGGTTGGCAAATTGGACGCTCCAGATTTACCGGGCCGGCACGCATACCTTTTTCCATGGTCTATCCATAGGACACTCCCGCGCGCAGAGTCTCTTTCCCTCTATCTATCCGCCTTATCAAAGGATTCTCTCGGCCCTCGGTCCCGTCCCTCCCCGGGAATCATTATTGTTATTTATGACCGTGTTTTAGCGGACGCTAATTGACGAGAGAAACTCTCACTCCGCTGTCGCTGCTTCGACGACGAGGAGATATGACGGCCCTTCAAGCCCGTTCGACCGAGAGACTACGAAACTGGAGAACCTCTCTGATCGATTTTCATCCAGTCTAACGCCCCGCGGAATTCGAGCCCGACCCTCTCACTCCACCCGTCCGAGGAAGGAGCGTATCGGAGCGAACTCCGCTAGCAGGCGTGACTTATATATTCGCAATTCTCTATGCTACAAGACTCCCTGGCCCCGTTCCAATAACACGCTTCGCGTTAACGGACTCTCTAGCGTGCGCGTGCAATTACCGGCGAGCGAGGCGAAAGATGAAAAAAAAAATAAAAAAAAGACCGCAGGTTTACGAGAATATCGAATTCGGAGCAATTACAGAGTGCAGCGACTCCATAATTGGTCCACTGGTGATAATAAAAGCGAGAGGGTAAATCGCCGCCGAATCGCGGAGAGTCGACGATATCGAGGATAAATACCGATCTCTCTGTCGCGCGGTTTAATTATATTGTAGAGGAGATATTATTAGCTGGGATATATTTTTATAATTATCTTAACGGCACGCGAGATTGTACGGTGCGAGGATGGATTTTTTTTTTTTTTTTTTTTTGCTGATGACACATATAGGCAAGGTGCCCGGAGAGGGGGACGTTTGAGAAGATTTCTAACGAGTGTATCGGGCTCGGGGCAATTAGAGTTTTCCTCTATTTAATTGGTTTCTTAATTGGGAGGGGAGAATAAAAGTTGGCGGTGAGTTGTTAAAGCGAGAATGTGCGATGAAATCTTGGATATTTTGATCTAAAAGTGTCACAAATCTTCAAATAATACAAATTACAGAACGTCTTTTGGAATATAGTAAGAAGATGACCTTTCATTGACATTTGAAAAAATAAAGTTCATCTGGCATTAAATAAATATTTATTTAAATTAAGTAAATATTTATTTGAATTAAGTAAATATTTATTTGAATTAAGTAAATATTTATTTAAATCAAATAAACAGTGGCCGTCAAATAAATTATTTTTCTGGGTGTAAATCCGCGCTTTAAGACCATATGAAACACCTCCCTGCCCGCCCATCCCGGGTTCAGTCGGTATCAAAAACTGTAATCAACTTTTCTCACAGGTTCTCGCATGTACGCTCAAAACAAAAGTCTCATTGGAAACGGATATCATTTCGGCTTCCGATGAGACTTTTCTTTTGACCGTACATGCGAGAACATGTGAGAAAAGTTGATTACAGTTTTTATTACCGACCGCGCGATTGCACATGCTCTAAATAGAAACATGTCAAAGATGAGATTTGATGTCATGCAAATATTTTCAGGGTCATCATTTTCCGACCGGAAGTGGACCGGAAGTCACACCCGAAATATCTCATTTTTTGCTGAGGACACATAGGGGAAACCGGGGCAAAACGGGAACGCTAAGCAATAAAACCTGCTATAATGATACCGAAAGCATAGATCCATTGTTTTTCACGCCAAAATTGTATTGGCACCGGTTTTGAAAGGTTTAAAAAAAACCATTTGGGGCAAAACGGGGTACATGTCCCCATTTTGCCCCATGTCCCCGTTTTGCCCCGGCTTCCCCTATAGGCAAGGTGCGCGGAGAGGGAGACGTTTGAGAAGATTTCTAACAAGTGTATCGCGGCTCGGAGCAATTAGAGTTTTCCTCTATTTAATTGTTTTCTTAATTGGAAGGGGGAATAAAAATTAGCGGTGAGCTGTTAAAGCGCCAATGTGCGATAAAATCTTAGATGTTTGATCTAAACATCTATCTCTGTCACACAATTTCACGACGAATTAGACGAGGCTCTTTATTTAATTGGCCTGATGAATGATACGCGAAATGTTTGGAGCACAATGTAGAGCTTCGCTGACGGCGAAGGGCAAGCGTGGAAGGAGATTATTAAAAAAACACACACATTGAGAATATCACAATTCATTGTTCGAAGCGACGATCAAACTGTCAGGTTGTATTATGAAAATTGGCAGGAAGTCTCGAATCGCCTTATCGCACGATACGCTCGTACGACACACTATATACTCTCTCTCACACCTAATTTCATTAACCTCGAGATGGTAACCTTCTTTTATCTCAATTAAGCGCTCTTCTCGGGGCGGATAAAAAAAATTAAAATACTTTATGAAGTAATTCGCTTTACCGACGCTCCCCCGTAAATTTATTCCCAGCGAAATGTACTATATTTTTTTTATTTCATCTTACTTGTTTTTTGGATGTAATAAAAATCCACAATCGCACAGAAGGAATAAATTGCTTTAAAATAAAATACAGAAATTATCCCCGGCTGTTCTGGCGACGAAAAAAAATCGCATCTGCTATCGCACGAATATACTTTCTTATTATTATGAAGTAATAATAATAATTCTTATTCTTATGAAATAATTCACTTTACCGACGCTCCCCGTAAATTTATTGCGAAATATACGACTTTTTCAATATAACGAAAATCCACAATCGCATAGAGCGAATAAATTATATTAAACAAAAAAAATATAGAGAGATTATCCTCGGCTGTTCTGGCGAAAAACAAATCGCATCTACAACCGCACGCGTATACTTTCTTATCACACGATAACCCGGCTAATTTTATTATCCGCGATACATTAACCGAGGCGTTCGACTTTCTTTTTTTTTGTTTTTAATTAGTCGGTTTAACGACACGCGATATAATACAATATACATGCGCCCCACAATATCCTCCCGAGGAGAGGGGAGAGTGCAGAAAAGGCGAGCGCAGATCGTTAAAGTTCGCTCGCGTGCTCCCGTTTCTCTCTCTCGAGTCGCCGAGCGTAAATCACCGCCGAAGAGCGTAGTGAGAAAGATAGATGATCGTGGGAGAAAAAAAAACCGTGAGGTAAAAAAAAATACATTTTAAAAAAAAACCTTCCAAGAAAGTGGCCTTTCGCACGTGATAAGGGTGGAAGCTCCCATTTCTCAATTTTTTTTTTATTCGCGCATTTCACATACGAGACGATAATTTCAGCGAGCCCGACTCTTTACATGCCTCGTAATTGGGCATGTAAAGTACCAGAGTGTTTATTGGTTTCTCCCGTTGGCTTCCCATTTATTTACCGTTCTCGCTCTCGGTCTCTCGTTCTGCTCGTCCCTTCGATCCTTCTCGCGGGCTGCGCTGCGTATTATGCGCTCGGCAAGCGAGAAACGACAGGACCATAAACTTATCGCGCAGCGCGTCGACGTATTTATGAGCGCGGACCGCGCGCGAGCGTGCTCAGCGACGAAACTCAAACGGGGGTTATCGAAGCGTTACCCGATCGGCCGTCGATAGGCGAGGAAAGATGGTCGAGTAAGGAGAGCAAAAAAAGCAGATTTAAAAAAAATATATATATATGTATATATATGTATAAAAAAAAATATAAAAAAATTGGGAGGGTTTGAGACGAGGAATAAAAGTACGTGTTGTACCAAAGTTCGAAGCCCCGAGTTTGTGTGGCTTCGATATGTGAAAGGAAAAAATAAAATAAAAATAAAAAAGAATTGCCCGTCTCTGCGTTGGCTCGAATCGAAAAATCTTGAAGACGGCTCGAACTACCGGAAACGTTTATTTCCCCGGTGTTGTAAAAATTCCAAGTATAGGTAAAGAGGGCGAGAGTCGACCGCGCGTAACTCGAGAAATTTTGGATGGAGATAAAAAGCGGAAGTTGCCGAGGAAGTGGTACACAAAGCGAGGTGTTTTTTTTCCTTCTTTTTCTTTGTGTGTGCGTGTCTGTAAACCCCACGAGCGCGCCGGTCGCAGTATATAACTGTGCTATATCGAGCTCCA
Source organism: Ichneumon xanthorius (assembly GCA_917499995.1). Taxonomy (NCBI): domain Eukaryota; kingdom Metazoa; phylum Arthropoda; class Insecta; order Hymenoptera; family Ichneumonidae; genus Ichneumon; species Ichneumon xanthorius. The sequence goes on along the minus strand of OU824202.1, from coordinate 18,529,080 downwards.
GTTGAGAATAAACTCGTGTATGCCGAGCTCTCGTCTTCGCCGTCCTCCTCCTCCTCTTCTTATACTTCTTTTTCATCGTATATTTTTCTTGGCTTTCTAGGGACTCCTCGCGCTGCTCACGAATAAAACGACGCTCGCCTTCGTCGTCGAAACTTCGTCGTCTCGGTAATCGTAGCGCAGTAATTAATCGACCAGTTGAGCAAACTACTCAAAGTTAACGTTTTCTTCGTTTTACTTTCTGACTCGTCTCACCGACTGCGAAGAGTCGGCGGCTCTCGCCGGCACGTTTTTCAACTAAGCGACGGCACGAGCGTTGACTTTTGCCGAGGAAATGATAAAAGAAAATAAACCGAGAGGACGCAAAAAATGAGTGTGGGACAGCGGGAGAATTGCAAATTCTTTGGGGTAAACCTTAGAATCTTAGTTGCACCTACAGCGAAATTTTGATGAAAAAATAAAATTTAATTAATACAAATTACAGAATGTCGTCTAGAAAATGCTGGGAAATTGACTTTCATTGACAATTGAAAAAAAAGTTCACCTGTCCGATATTTTATCCATTGCACTAATTTTCCACATACCCGTTTTCTTTCGTTTGAAAATCTCACTTTTCGACCGGAAATCCGTCACTTCCGGTTTGAAAATCTCATTTTTTCATGGGTCTGAAGATACCTGCGTGAGACTAAATTTCACCAAGTTTTCCATCGCATACAAACTTCGCTTGGAAGTTCACTTGGAGAATAAAACTCTACAAGTGAGCAATTTCTTTTTTTAATAGAAACTTACCAAAGTTGAGATTTGATATCAGATACTTTCAGGGTCATAACTTTTCGACCGGAAGTGATCTCACACCGGAAATATGTAATTTCCTGTTTGAAAATCAAAGTTTCCGACCGGAAGTGCCGTCTTTTAGTTGCACAGAGCTAAAAAAAACTGAAATCAAGCCTTTTCATCAACCAATCACCGTAACATATTCATTCGCTACAAGAACATTGTTAACTAAAACAAACTTCGAAGCCTTCCAATCCAACGTAACTCGCCCGTCCCCCAATTGCATTTTTCATCACAACCTCATATCCAAAAAAAACATAATTACAATTAAAAGGCGATTATTGGGAAAAAAAACCTTTAATTGATTTTATTAATTTTTTTCTTCCAGTACACGAGCTGTCTCGAAGACCTCTCGTGATCCGAAGCGGACGCGGTGGTCGGAGGACGAGGAAGCGAGCGTTCGAGACTAAAGTAGTTATATCGTGGCCGAGCGAGTCGCAGGACACGCATGTCCGGATGAGGACTGGATCGAAGCCCGGAGACGAAGCGGAAGCGGAATGAGGAATGAAAATTCGTACCGCGGCAGCTCGGGGCTCGCCTCTCGTCTTTGTGAAGGCAGACGTTTCTCCTCTCCTCTGCGGTGGCGATACAGCCGAGGAAAGGAGGAGAACGGGAGATCGGCACGTCTGCGGACGTTGCTGCCAAGTCGGAGAGGTAAAGGGACAAAGCGATGGAGGGAGACAAAGTTCTCGGGCTTGCAAGGAACAAAATGAGATACACATGCACACACACACACACACACAAGTACAAACACACATAGAAGGAAGAAACGAGTGTATAGCGTCTGGTGCTCGGAGCGGACGTTGCCGTAGAACGCGATCCAGGAGAGAAAGAATAGTATGAGAACGTTCCCACTCCCACGCCACGAAGTGCTCTTTTCCTGCGTGCGTAAACCGCCGACTTGTGTACGGTCTCGGGTCTCGAGACTCGGAGCTGTATTTTATAATCTAGAAACTCCGGTGCTATATAACTCGGGCGTAATTCTCTTTGTTTTTTTTTTTTGCGTTCTTTTTTCCCCTTCGTTTTTCTTTCCCTCATCGTAGACCATCGATTCTTCAATTTCTCACCTCGGACAAGCCGAAGGCGCGAGTTTGCACGGTGAAACGAGCGATACAATGGGGGGAATAAGCGTAGCAGTAATTTCGCTATCATTGTTGGGTGAGAGGCTCGGGCCTAGCGTAGCGCGGTCTGGAGAGACTCTGGATAACTGTACATAGGGCACTCGACGGCGAATGCGGGAGGGGTTTTATATACGTGGGCATGCCGGTAGGTTCCGAGTGAAACGGTGATCACGTACCGAGAATCAGCCAAGCCCACGCCTGGACGATCGCTCGGCTAATGCATGTTTGAATTTGCATTGTTGCGCGGAGAGCTCGGCGCGAGGATTATTGAGGCAATGCCGAATAAACGAATGTCTGGGGAGAGGTGAAGTCGGATGAGCGATCGGCTCGCGGAGATATCGCAGCAATGCGATGTGTATGTGTGTATGTGTGTATGTTGTGTTGTGTGTTGAGTGTCGGTTTTCGAGGCATGAAAAATTGATGCTGGAGATTCGTAGCGTTGATGGCGGAGGGGATTAGGCAATATAGACAAATATTGGCGGATCGGACGGTCAACATGGGTGTAGCGCAAGTTTGTGTTGTCGGCGCGATACCGATGGACTTTATTTGCGGCTTTAATAGCGTGTCGAGAATTTATGGCTATTTTCAGGTTTTTGTACCGGAAGGGTGGGAAAGCGAAGGTAACTTCTCTGTAGGAACGATAATTGTTTTTTTTTAGGCAATAGTTGACACTGAAGATCGAGATGGGTTTAGAGGCAATAGTTGACACTGACGATCGAGATGGGTTTAGTGAAAATTGACTAATATTAAAGGTCATTGTTTGTGCTTTTTAATCCAAAACTTGATCAGTCATTTTTTTTGGTTATTAGGGAACTTGACGGGATGGAGAATAAAGGTGCGATTTTGTTCGCGAAATTTTTTGTTTGTGTAATTGAATACACAAATAGTACATTACGATACTAGTGCGAAAAACGTTTTCAAGAAAAAGTTTTTCGCACGAGTATCGTACAAAATTTTATTTCCCCAGGTGTAAAAATGGCAAAACTGCCATTTTCGCACCGAGTGAAATAAATGACTATTACATCGGAAAGTCTTCCCCTTTGTGAACCTTCTGCAATCTCAAAAAAAAACACCCAGTAACCCCAATTTTTTGCTCGAAGCCGCCTTGGCCAATATGAAGATTTTGCGACGCAAGAAATGTGTTTATTTGAACGAAATTGAAAAAAAAAAGTGTCGCATGCTATACGGGCGGGAGAGGATTTTCACCTCGTGTGATTGCCATGTCGATTTCGATGCAAACTTTGCATTCGGCAGAAATCGCGCATTTCCTTCCCTGACAGCACAATATACAAATGTTTTTTGTCGACTTGAGTTGCAGAAAATGATTGACTTACCCTGCCGACGAAAAATCGCCGATAACACTTGGCCGTGTCGTCCTGGTCGATGCGAGGCTGCCAGGCCGGCTGCGCCGGAAGTAACGCCCTCCCTGCTGAGTCGAGAGCGTGCCGATGATCGGTACCATCGACCCAGTATCCCGGAGGTGTCACAACCATCGGCGGCTGTTGCTGACTTCCCGGCGAAGTACCGCCGCCACCTGTGCCGCTGGTACTCGCAGCTTGCTGTAACGCAGCCTCCATGAGGGCACGACCGAGAGGTGCATCGCCGACCGGGGACGGCGAGAGCGAGGGCGTTAACGTCTGAGCACCGGGACTCGATGCCTGCTGCTGCTGCTGCTGTTGCGCCTGCTGCTGCTGCCTCTCGTCTCTCGATGTCTGTTGAACAGAAGAAAAAAACGAAAAGGACGGATAAGCATCGATCGAATTTTTGTCAACTAATATATGTCGATACATTAATCTAGGATAAATAAGATCGTTTATTTTTTTATTTTTTATTATACATTATTGCTATAACTCTCGCAAGTTATTGATCGGTAAATTACTGCGAACTTCGTACGGCGCATAAATAATGCCAAGTAAATATTCATAGATTTTCGCACATTTGTGCATTTTTTTATAGTAGAAAGAACATATCTTTGCTTCTTATTATCGCCAGACTTGAATCTGGCGAATCCAACATTGTTATTTTTTCTTCTTTTTTCATAAGTGTAACTTCTTCAGGCGCGTTGAGTACAATCCACGATAGAGTAAAATTGCGGTTGCCCGCCAAACTGCGGTTACGCTCCAAAAATTAACATGGTTTTGTGTTTTCTATTTTTTTTCTATTTTTGAAGTGAAACTTCTTTAGGCCTATTTTAGCAAAATCGGTAAAACTGGCTGATGCATCACGCGTCACACGCAGCCATCGCCTACAACCTCGACAATTGTCCTATTGTACGCGATTGCTGGGAAAGAGTGTGGGATTGATTACACGAACATTTTTCGAGGTGAAAAAAATCTAATTGTTCAGAAAGCAAGATTAATTTTTCTCGAGTTCGCCGGACCCACGGTTGCAGTGTCTCGGGGTTAATATAGATGCGGTCGTGGATTATTCAAGTTACGAGCTCGGGGCTCGAGCCTCTCGTTCGGGCCCATGCAGCAGGTGTAAGTTTAACGAGTTTGGTATGGATTTTCGCGTTGAACCCGCGCAGCGAGTCCTGCGGGTCGCCCGCCGGCAAACGCCCGTTAATAATACGCACGGGCGCGCGAGGGGCATATGGCGTTTTTACCAGCAGGTGGTAAACCGAAAACCGCCCCGGGCACCCACCAAAATATATCCAATGATCTACTTAAAAAAAAAAAAATAAAAAAAAAATTAACTCAGACGCGTACCCATCGACGCAACGAGCTACAGCAAGCACTGGGGGGAGAGCGGGGCAAAATGGGACAGTGGGCGCAAAACTCAATTTTCCAATAATTTTTGGATGCACCATTTTGTCCTAAAGATACATCCGGATTTTCAATACCGTTTTGCCCCACTCACCACCACCGAAACCATCGAAAAGTTATTGGAAAATTGAGTTCTGCCCCACTGTCCCATCTTGACCCGCTCTCGTCTATTCACACGTTTCCCGGAATGCACTCGCGGCCAAGCCTCTCTGTGACTTCATTTCTACAATTAGAGACGAGGAGCACCAATTCATTTGCTCTCGTTTCGCCCCCCCCCCCCCCCCCCATTGCCATCTCTGCCCGTGCGATCTAAAAATAAAATATTAGATATCGAACCGGGTGGAGGACGTTTACGATTTTTTTTTTTTTTTTTTTTTCGCCCAACTAGCCTATCCCGGCGCGGCGACTCTCGCCGCTGGGCGCTTCCTGAAACGCTGCAGCGGAGACTCGTCGAACAGTTATATTTGGCAGTGAGAGAAACCCCGTCCGCCGAGATACTTCGAGACCGGCTGCGAACGTCTTTCACCATTTTCCCCTTTTTTCCTTTTTTTTACTTCGCTCTTGTGAATGTTTTTTTTTACTTTTCTATTCTTATTTTTTATTTTATTTTAACATTCGTTTCATCTCCGTCGGTTCCGCGCCCTCCTCTCGAATTTAGAAGCACTTAAATTAGTGAATGGTCGTGGAAGGGAGACGAGAATTGCCGAGCGAGAAGTCGAGGATTTTGGGCTAGGATTTATATCCAGCGCACTGTATTATTTCCCGAGCGAGTCTCCGGCTTGGGTCACGGAAATTTTGAATTTTTCAAGCGCACAACTCGACGTAGGGTAATTCGAGACCGGCAGCTCTTTTAGTGCCACTTCCGGAAAGCCTCGAGAAGCCTCTTCACTTCACGGCTCGACTTTTTTTCTTTTTTTTTTTTTTTCAAGGCCCAATGTGTCTTCCTCGACAGCTCGTTCTGCATAGCTCTTCGTTCTACATCCTCTTTCCCTTTCGGCCCACAGCTATGCGCGGTTTATTCATTATTTTACTCCTTGCGGAAAAAGCCACGGGCTTTTAAAGGGAAAATTGAGCGACCTTGGGCAGGCTGTATAGAGGACGAGAAAGAGAGCGAGCGACTCCCTACCAGCTTTACGGCACGACCTACCCCACGATACTTTATTGCAGAACACGTAAGACGAGGCCACTGAGAGTACAGAGCGTTTCACAATTCGGCGATAATTACACTTTTTTTGTCCTTCGTTCCCGGGTTTCGATCGACGGGGATTTCGTGATTTTTCTAATTTGAGTTCCGACGCTTCGTTAAGTGGCGCGAGCTTGTCGTGTAGTTGCGAGCGTAAAAGAAAAAAATAATAATTGGCCTAAGATCGATAATACGCGATATTGGGCAAAACTCACTTTTTCAACCCTTTCGTAAAATTCTCCGTTTTGGCTGATCTAAGAATGAATAAATAAAGATCCATTCTGGATGTATCGTTTGAGGTGCTTTTCAAAAAAATATCTTGGAACCTCGACGGCAGTTTCGTTAATGGCGTGGAAAAATTATCGTTGCAATTATATTTATTTTATTGGTAGAAAATCGCATAAGACAATTTTCGCTTTGCAACCCTTTCCGATAACTTGTTATTTTCAGCTCACATTTCAGCTTTTCTGAAAACGAGAAAATTGCATTAAATTTGACTGTATTACGTATGATGCTTTGAGAAAAATATATCATAGGTACATCGAAATGTAGTTTCATTTTCAGCGTGGAAAAAAATCGTTGCAATTGTATTTGTATTATTGGGAAACAAAACAAATAGCATAAGGCAACTTTCGCTTTCCGACCCGATCGTATAACTCTTTCTTTTAGCTAATCTAAGACATAAATAAAAAACTGCATTCAATTTGAGTGCGTTATTTATTACACTTCCTGTACGCGTAATGTATTGCCGTTTCCGAGGCAAGAGAAGAGACACTTTAATCGCAACACAAATATTTAAACACCCGCGCTGCAAGGCACGATCCGGCTCGCGTTGGAAAACACGAGGCGCCCGAGTGAGCCATCGAAGGCACGTGGAAGACGCGCCTACCGCCGCATCAAAATCGAGTCTATCAACTTTGCGAGGTATATACGTACATGTCGGGCAAAGTCTTGCGAAGGATTTTTCTAAATAATTGATGCCTCGCGCATCAGAGAAAGCTAGGAAGGCCAACTCTCTTCGAGTCTCTTTGAACACGTTCCCATCAATAATTCAGAGGTGAAACGTAATTAATTTTACTCGATGAACGAAGGCAGTCCGTGCTGTTTGACGTTGAGGTGTGTTTTTTTTTTAGATGCAGGATTTGCGCAATGCGCACGATAAATTTTATGCGGGAAAAAGTTTAAAAAAAACGAATAAATTTCCGAGGCAGTTGGGAAAGGCAAATCCAAGAATTTAACGGGCCTCGCCTCGGGATTGCATCGGAGATTTTATACCAGCCATAAAATTACTCAATGTTTTTTGCAGATCAACTTTTCTCTTTTTTTTTTGCAAAATTCCACTTTTACCTTGTATTTTTTTCTTCCATTCATCAAACAAATTATTAACCATTTTTTTATTCGTTTAAAGAACTTAAGTAAATTTAAAGAAACGAAAGAGGCGAATCCGTATATTCAACGGAGACCCTGAGACTACATCGAAGAATTTTCGTCCACTGAAAAATTATTTTATACTTTTCGATTAACTTTTCTTTTTTTTTTAATTAAAATTCAGACTTTTATTTTCTTCATTCATCAAAAATTCTTAACAATTTATCTCCGGATTATATAAAGATTTTTCAATGACAAAATTCGATGTCAAAATCGTAACACTCTTCCTTTTCAGTTAAAAAAAAAAAAAAAAAAAAACACAAAATTGACTTTTTTCACAATGCGGCACGCGAAGCCTCGCCGACGAGTCATAACAAGAACTCTCCCAAGCGATTAATTAGTTTTCCGTTTTATCATCTGGAGGCAAATATTTTGAGCCGAGCTCGCGCGGAGTTAAAGCGTTTCGGGCTCGAAGTCATCAGGACCTCGTAAAGAGTAAAAGGCGCTGCTCGATACGAGAGAGCTGTTATTGTTGTTGGCGAAAAAAAATAGATTTTAATCAAGAATTTATGATCTATATATAATCGCCGTGGATGACTATACTCAAAGATTATTTACGTCGATTTGTCGTAATAACTCTATCGATTTCTTTTTATTTATTTTTTTTCTGGCAACGACTCTTTAAACGCCCAGGCTATTTCAATTCTTCGGGGCGATACGCGAGGCACCGCGGCATAATGAAAGGCGCCGCGCTGGCTCGAGCTCGGACAGCCTTCGAGAGTAGAGCAATTCATTTTCATCGGCGAGGCAGAGGTATAATATACTCACTCGACGACGATGTTGTATATCGCGGGGCCTCGCGGGCAAATATTGAAACGCCTCGTCGCAGCTGAGAGCCGCGACATGAGACACGCATTACCAGTCTTATTATAGCGTTTCACTAACGCTTTTAAGGAGGAAGAGAGACACGTATCGAGAGCATGGAAAAGAAACACTCGATGCGTTTCACGATGAGAGAAATTGTTGCTTGAAAAAAATCTGGTCGTGGGGAAAAATCGCCAGGTCTTAATATAACAAAAATTTAGGAGTTACATTTTTTTTTACTAAAGTGGACAATATTCAAAAAATAATATTGAAAATATGTCCTCGGCATACTTGTACCCGGCATTTGTTTTTATTTTACATGTTCGTAACACAGCACCAGAAACAAAAAAAATTCTCAACTCCTCGACCTATTACTCTGTAAAATTACATTAAAAAAAACGTCACGTTTAAAAAATGCAGCTTTGCAAATGTTTGTACCGAAAGACAAAAAATGTATGAAATTCCGATCGAAAAAAGAACTTTTTTTTCGGTTACTATTCGTCAAACTTTAGAGGATGAAATTGATGAAGATATAAAAGAATAATTATCTGACCCGTAGCAAAAGCCCCATACAAGCGGCTAAAAGGTTAAAGGCGTTGAGTCGAGTCCGTAGCATAAAACAAAACAAATCAGAAGGTCGAAAGGTCGGCAGGGGGGAAGGGGGAAGGGGAAGGGGAAGGGGGCTTCAAGGAGTGACGTATATTTTTCTGTTTCGTGTCCAGCCAGTCCGAAGTCGTGAGCGTAAAAAAATAAATAAAAAAATTCGTCGCTTACACAACTAAGATTATTAAATTGGATCTGAACATTCCGCTTCAGATAAATTTGTAAATCTGTCGTCGAAGGAAGCCCACGCGTCTGGGACGCAGTCGCTACCGCCGGCAAAAGAAGCTCATCGGCATCCCGGATAACGCTGAAACCTCACCGGCACGCCCGTTCGAGATATCCAAGGGAATGGGGCTGTAAGGGAGATTGCGAGATTCCGGATGGCCTATCCCGATATTCTCTCTATTTCCATCCCTCGCTAGTTCCCTCTGTCCTCGGGCTGGGCGAGCGAGGGAGCGGGTAGGAGGCCGAGTGCGGAGCGAAACCGAGCGTAAGAGGGCCCTGGAGCGGAGAACTTTGTGCACGAAGTGACTCATCGACCGTTAGGCTGCGTGGGCGTTAGGAAACTGCGAGGAGGATGAGAAAAGACGACAAATACGAAGCTCGAACGGACGCGGTGCGGAGAATCCGGATTTTCCTATAATTTTGTTATCTTTTTGATATTTTGTTTTTCTTCTCTTCACATCCACTCGGCAAATTGCCTCGTGACTTCGACACTCGATGCGCCCCCGGATCGGCGAATGATTAAACCTTTTTTAGTTCAGTTTTCAACCACGGCTTCTTAAAATTGTCAGTGCTAATCTTTTTGTTTTAAGATCCATCTGTGTCAATAAAATCCACGGAATTTCGAGGTGTTTGTGTAAATCTATTGATAATAAATTTTATTATATTGTTAATACTCAATATTTTTTTTAGCTTTATTCGTAAAATGTTATTACTGCAGCCTTTAAATTTAATTTATCGTTTATTAGACCGTAATACTCATCAGATCCGCGAAATTTTGGCACTTTTACATCTCTACCACTCACAACTCCACCAAAAAAGACAACTCTAACAACTCTACCGGAATACAAGGATTTTTATTTTTATTTTTATTCTAGAAGAGTTCTTTTACTATCTGGTAGAGATTTTAGTAGAGTAGTTTTCCGGTAGAGTTTTTTGGGGAGATATGTTTTCTGGTAGAGTCGTGAGTGGTAGAGATGTAAAAGTGCCGAAATTTCAAGCTATGCCGAGGTGAACCTCCAAGCATTGTGAATGTTTGATTTTTCGATTTTGCCTCTCCACCTCAGCCAACCGCAGATGAAACCGCCGCATAAAAAGAAAAACTAAAAAAATGTTACCGCAGCCTTTTCTTTTTTAATAAATTAATGTTTCCGAATAGAACATAATACCCATCAGATCCGCGAATTTCCAAGCTCTATTGATGAGAATCCCGAATGTTTGCTTTCTCATGAATGTTTGATTTTTCGATTTTGCCTCTCCATCTCGGACGACCGAAGAGGAAACTCAGGCATGAAGAAAAGCCGTTCTCGGCTCTGCCGCTCGTTTCACCGAGGTTTGTGTTTTCCAGGTAACCGAAAATTAAACTCGGCACTGCGCGTCGAGATGGCGATGGAGAATTCGTTGAAGAGGCTGACGCATATATTCGGGAGGGTTGGCACAGGGACGGGAGAGCCGGGCAGGTGGTACGTCGGTCAGGCAGACCGGCCACCCCTCGGCCTTACGTTCGAGGCTTATCTCTCCCCTTCCATCCTTCTCAAATTTCAGGACACACAGAGTAGGTATAGCGACAGCGGCGAGGACGCTCGAAACGAGATGGGACGAGGAGACGGACGAACGTGCGGGATTGTAAAGAGATAAAAAATAAAAATAAAAAAAAAACACGTTATCACGAAAAGTCTATCGACTGCGGCGAGGCCGCGCTCGCCTCCCCCGATATTGGTCCGAGCAGACGGGAAAAATATACGTCTGCCACAATTGGATTTAATAATCCCCGGTTCCCTCGAAGCCCGAGGAAATTGGCAAGAAAAAAATATATATATATATATTCATACAAAGTAGATGGAGGAGATGAAATGAAAAAAAATAAAATAAATAAAAAAAGACGGATGGGCAGTTTTCGGAGCCGTTCCAACTTTATCAACCCCCTGAATTCAATAATCCTGTACGGACGCCGAGAAAGCGAGGGAAAAGGAGCAATGAGAGTTTGAGTTGGAAGTGGAGAACGAGCCGGGAAACGAGTGGAAGAGAAAAAAATTCGTTTTCTTTTTCTACTTTTTTTTTTTTTTTTTTTTTTATGAAACCAACGCAGTCTGGACGGTGTAGCGTTGAATGAGCCACGGGGCTGCTGCAGCGGCAACGATGTCGGAAGGGGTGCGTGCGCTCGAGGGCTGACAGAGACGATAGACAGAGAGGAAATGCGACGAGTTTTAAGGGGGTTGGGAGTGTAATACTAGGGTGAGATACCAAGAGAGAGTAACTGCGCGAGCGAGGGATTACGGAAACGGGGGTGAGGAGAGGGGGGACCCGAGGGAGGGGGGGGGGGGTTGAATGAGCGCCAGAGAGGAATAAAAAAACGGAAGAAAGGGAAGCAGGAAACGAATGACAAAAAATTTGGAGGCAACGCGGGTCGCACTTATTATCTTGGAGCCAAAAGTGAGCCTCTTAAAACTTCGTACCTTTATACCAAAATACAATCGCCATTTTTTTGGGTCCGGCGAATTATTTTCGACAAAATAAAAGCTTGAGGCTTAATTTTTAATCGCTGCCCTCGGGTCAAACCGGACAATATCAATTCAAACGAAAAGGGAAAAGAATATTAATAATAGAAAGGTGTGAAAAAAACTCTGAAAAAGTTCGCAAACATACATATCGACCGTTTAAAAAAAAAACAGCAGCGCCGGCGTTCCTACTCTGTAAAAAAATTATAAATTTAATGTACCGGACTGGAAATTTTCGTGCAAAAACTGTTACATTAACTTTAATGTACAATTGTGATAAAAAACTAATATACTTTCTCATTGACATTGAAATAAATTATTAAAATGAAGGTATTTTCATACTAAAATTATACATTATTAAAAATAAGGTATACCCAATTTTTTACTGAACCGAACATACAACTTTTCATCACAATTGTATATGATGTTTAATATTTCAGCTTAAAACTTCCGTTTCGGTGCATTAAATTTCATACAAATCTTTTCCACAGTCTCCATTAACTATTTCCCGAAAGGGCTAACTTACTCCGACCCTCTCCGTTTCGAGGCATCGAGTCCCGAAAACCGAAACGCCGAGAGCCGCGCTCGGTCCGACTGAAGAAAAAAAAAAAAAAAAATGAAGAAAAACAAAAAAAAACCTCATGCGCGAGCGAGCGAGCGAGCGATGCTGCGCAGCTCGCGTATTAATAACCTGCGAGCCGCAACGTAGTAGAGGGGCGGGGGGGGGAGGGGGGGGGAGGGAAAAGAAAAGCGAAGCGAGCGGGCGAGCGACGAATGACGAGAGGAGAAGAGATGCCGATCCTCGATTGGAGGGATAAGGAAGGGTGTCGAGTTCCAGACTATACCGGGAGCAGCGCAAAGTGCGAGACTGGGAAGATGAGAGATCAACTCTCGAGTGGAGGAGCGAGACGGGGTTATTCCTTTTTAACCCTTGACAAACCGGCGCGTAGGGTGTGCGTGGTTATGGGAGAGGCTCGTCCGCGAGACGCAGCCCGTGCCCCGTTCAGGTCTTTCCAGTATTATGTTCGCTCGACCCTAGGCAAACGCAAACCATAGGAGCGAGAGGCTCGTTTCTCCTCCGTTCACCGGCGGCAATCTCCGCCGTCGTCCCGCGCGCGGATCCGCGCGTCTCCCATTCGTATGCACATACATCGTGCGTCCCGGGCCCGAGGGAGCCGGGCGGCGCGTATGGATGAACGACTGCGAAGAAAACGGGCGAAAGAGCCCGGAGAAAAAGAACTGAGACGAGATGTAAAGGAGAGAAGTTGGGAGGGAACAAAAAAATGAAGGGGGGAGCGATAAATAAAACTCGGCGAGCGAGGACGTAAGCGATTGCGTAAGAGCCCACTCCGGACCGAGGCTGAGCGACCGAGACGGCGGAAATGCTCGTATGAAATTACGATAAACTTACGTGTAAGTAAGCGGAGAAAAAAATAAGGAAAAGACGGGGAAATATATCGATGTTCGCATTCGTTGTAAGATGGACTGTCGTGAACGGAGCTTCTGTTGAGAAGAACTTTGTCGGTTTTTAGTCCGGGACACAGGAAAATGAAAGGATGCATCGAACAGAGCGGGGAAACACGATCAAAGGTGTTATTTGGGTGGTAGAAATATGTTTGAATCGATTGAAGCAAATAAACTTACGATAAACTTACGTGTAAGTAAATGGATAAAAAAATAAGGAAAATACGGGGAAATATATCGATGTTCGCATTCGTTGTAAGATGGACTGTCGTGAACGGAGCTTCTGTTGAGAAGAACTTTGTCGGTTTTTAGTCCGGGACACAGGAAAATGAAAGGATGCATCGAACAGAGCGGGGAAACACGATCAAAGGTGTTATTTGGGTGGTAGAAAAATGTTTGAATCGATTGAAGCCAATAATCGCTTGACAAAATAATGCTTTATTTGTACCAAACAAACAACTGTTTTGAACGTAGATCACCAATTTTTAATCCAACCATTTTTTTTCGGTACGTATAAAAAAATGTTAAAGATATAAAGGATTTTTTTTAGAGTAATAAATTAATGAGTCAAGGCACTTGGCTGAACATTTGAACTAGCGAGGGGTCATTGAACTCTTTACCTGCGTAATAAATTTCAACTCGGTAGCTTCAGTCATTTTTAGAGTTGTCGAGGGTTTCAATTTTTAGGGCACAGATAAAGGCGCCCCTCCTTTTTCCCTGTATATAATTTTTCTATGTTTCATAACGTTCCGTCCGCGGATGTGTAAAAAAATATAGAATTATTTAAAAAATTTATTTCACAGAAACAAAGCTTCCTTTGCAAGGAAGCAATTTCTCAGCAATCTAAACTATCAAGAGTCACGGCGGCGTCTCGACATCAAGTATTTATTTCAAGTACTCCGACAACTAAATCTCGAAATGATTATTTTTCCAACAAAAACATAGCTTCCTCTACGAACCAAAAAAAAAAAGGAGAAATGTGGAAGAAACAAGAACATGATAAATACGGAAGAAAGTACAAAAACAAAGTGGTCCAGACTTTCCTTACGCAGCATCGCCTCGAATAATCTCGGAAGCATCTTCGTTTCTTTTTACATCTCTCCGGAGTGTAACAAGCCCGAGATAGAGGCTGTTTGGGACGATAGTTCGGTATCTTTGGATCTTTGCATCCTCCCCGTTTGATTGCTTCGTCTTATCATAAGCCAATCAGCCTAGCATTTTTACAAACTCCGTCGGTTCAACGACTGCGTACGGTTCCGAGGTCCGTTCGAGCTCATGAGGAAACGCAGTCGCGAGATAAGAGAGGGGGAGCGAATCTCGTTCCGGGAGTCGGAAGATGCGAGCGCGAGCTCGGAGCGGCGATTGAGGGAATCGATGAATCCGCGAGCACGCGAATAAGGGGGAGCGCGAGAGAGGCCAGCACGGGAAATAGATGGTAACGGGTCAATCTTGGCGTTTAGTTACGCCGTTGAGTTCTCCGTTATTACGATTACCTTTTCCACGAGTGTATGCAATACTGAACCGGCATACGGCGAGGTTCTCTCCCGTGATCGTAGCACCGTTGAATACTTCACGGAGTCGCGGGTCCGAGGCTTCCTACGCAGACACTGCGTTTTAAATTTCGCTGGAAGGCCTCGGCCGCGCCGACAAAGCCATACGTCGATCTTCGAGGAAAAGACAATTTATGCGAATGAGATGACTCATCATTCGCAACGATTACCGGAATCGATGTCTTTTATTTCTTTTTTACTTTCGCACCCCGATGTCCAAAATTTGGTACTCGAGAATGGAATAAAAATTCGCTGCGTGGATAATTTGAAAAATAAAACAAAAAGTACGGTTACTAAGATTTTAGATAATTTTACATAATTATAATATATTATTATCTAATAATAATAATAATAATAGCGGTTATGTTGGCTGGCGCTGTCGCATGGATCGCATGGTTCATAGCACGTGGAAATCTATTCCATATGGAATGGAACTTTGGAACTTCGGAATTTCGAACTCCATTCCATATTCTATGAAAACCCGCCGAGGGTCAGCTTCACCAAAAGGGGTGGGGGGGACAAAGATTCTATTATATTATAGATTATATTATTATAATTTTATAACAATTATCTTATTAATATAAATATCATAACCAATAATACAAATTTTACGGTAAAAAAAAGCTCTTGAGTCTCGAAGTAAAACGGAATATCCAAGCAAAATTATCCGAAGCCAAACATGTACCGTTTCAATCCACACAAGAACAGTTCAACACCGCAGAGGAAACGCAAAAAAAAAAGGGATGAAGGCCTTCCTAGGCGTTTCGCTTCGCGACCCTCGCAGACTTCCCTAACGAACTCTTCGTTAATTTAATATAATTGACTGTACGACAAGTCCCGAGATAAAGATCAATCCAGCAAAATATACAAATCCGCATGCACACGGACCAGCGCGCGACGCTCTCGACACCTCAATGGAGAAATTAAATTTCCACCAAACAGATAGAAAAAAAAAAAAACAAAAAAATTTTGCCACTCGCAATAAGCGAGTATATCGCATATAGAGGGGACGCAGTGCGCGGATAAGAGAAAGAGGAGAGTACAAGACAAGAGGGACCGTGGAGTCGCTGACTCTCGTGGGAATGAATAATTCAGTACTGGCATTGTTGGACGCGCCCATGTACAGTCCGTATACGTCGAAGGTGTGCCGAGAATGAAATTGACGCGAGGGCGAGCGAGACGAAAAGAGTTACCCCGGATGTTGTTATAGACCCGCGCGCAGCGAAAGACGCCGTCGAATATATATATATATATATATATATATATAAATTATAGTGGAGATTCTCTTTCTCGAATCGAAGAGCGAAAAGGAGATTCGGTCTCTCTATCTCTCCTGGTCGTCGTAGTCGTGCGCCGGTCAAACACGACATCGTGATCTACCGCGATGAATCAATAAAACAACATTCCGAGGGACCGCCTCGAACATGTTTCGCGCCGTCCGAATTCGGAAGTGTCCTCAGCGCAATATGATCGAATGTTAAGTCACGTATAATAAAGGGGGTCACGGCGTTGTGCAGCTACTAGTCGGTTCGCGTTCTAGGCTCGAGCTCGTTGTTTATTAATTTGTAACGACAAGGTCGTGACCTCGTTTCTTTTATTTTTTTCTTTTTCGTTTTCGCCGGGGTTCGATTACGATTAAGGCGACGTGAGGATGCCGACTGTTCGCCCCAGTCGGGCCCGGTCGGTAACAAAAGCAAATTGTTTTTTTACGGGTGAGAACCATTTCCGGTTAGAATGAAGGTCTTGCATGAAGCGGATATCAATTCAGGTTCATGAAAGAATTATTTTACGACCGTAAGTTGTATTATTTAAAGAAATTAATTACAGTTCTTGTTACCGACCGTGGAATTTCACATGCTCTTGAAGGAGCGAATCGCGGTTTCTGTTGGAGTTCCGGGAAACGACTGTTTCTGTGGTCAGCGGCGTTGTAGGGTTTCTTATGAAATATCTCCAATCGCCGTGTTTTTATTTTTTAATTAACTCGTAGATCATTGTAACGCGACTGGCTCATTTATCTCCTATTTTTTTTCTCTCTCGAGGCGAACAACGAATTCCGAAGAGGAAGCAAACTTCGAGAGCTGCGACCTTGTGTGTCAGGTCGATATCTGTTCTCGAGAATTCAAGTTCATGAACGCATTATTTTTCGAATGCAAATGGTCAGTATTGTCTAATGGAATTAATTACGGTACTTATTGCCGACCGCGATATTTCAAATGCTGTTGAGGGAGCGAATCACGCTTTCTCTTGGGCTTTCGGAAAACGATTGTTTCTGTGGTCAATGGCATTGTAGGGTGTCTTATGGAATATTTTCAATCGACGTTTTGTCTTATTCTTTAATTAACTCGTAGATCATTGTACCGCGCGTGACTCATTTATCTCCTGTTTTTCTTCTCTCGAGGCGAACAACGTATTCTGAAGGGGAGGAAGCAAACTTCGAGAGCTGCGACCTTGTGTGTTAGGTCGATCTATATCTATTCTCGAGATCTTCGTCCGAGGAGGGGGAAGGGGGGGGGGGTGAACTGGACAACGATGCTATATCGAGTATAGGGCACGGATATGTATTTTTAGGGCGGAAGAAAAAGGAGGACGAAGACGAATGCGAAGTGGATGGCCTAATCTAGTGTCGCTGTGGGTGGCCTCACGCAACTCAATTATCTTGGACACACTCTGCGTAACTAACTCACTATATTTACTCTCGCGGTGTGCGGATAAGGATGCTGTTCTATTATTATTTTGTTGTTTTCTTTTGCGCTTTTACGCTTTCCGTGTCAGGGCCAAAATTGTAACGACAACGTCAACGATCCCTCTTGAGGCTCATCCCGATCGATTAGTTTCCTCGTCGAGCGATGTTCTTGTGTTGTTTGTCATCGTCGAATTATTATCTTCGGCGCTCTTATCGCACACTCAAGATTGCGATCACGAATTTCGAGGCTCGAATTTTTGCTAAATTTATTTTGTCACGGAGACGATAAATTTACTTTCGCAAAGTCTATCTTACTGTGACGAATTCACAGTTTTTACGTTATCATGTACAGGGTGTCTGACTTCATTTAAAAAAAATTAATGACACGAAATATATCGAAGGAGTCGAAAGTTTTGTGTCAAATTAGTTGTTCACTGACTCCCAGTGAATGTCCAGTCGTGCTAAAAATGAAAAGAAAAGAAGTTCTGTCTCGTGTCTAGTTCAGGTTCGAGATACGATTCAAGGACTTTTCAAGGCCGTAATAATGACCGGTGTGTAGTCACGTGGAAGGTAACCACATAAAACGAGGTGATTAAAAATTATTTTCGTAATCTTTTCAATGTTTCAGAAATATTGACAATATTACTGAAATAATGTTTAAAAAATATTTCACGC
The DNA here is from genome assembly GCA_917499995.1 of Ichneumon xanthorius. Lineage (NCBI taxonomy): Eukaryota > Metazoa > Arthropoda > Insecta > Hymenoptera > Ichneumonidae > Ichneumon > Ichneumon xanthorius. Next base: position 18,511,253 of record OU824202.1, on the reverse strand, counting down.
TATGTGAGAACTAATACGTCGATTGTGCGTTCGAAATAAAATTCAAGGACGTAATAATGATCGATGTTTAGTCACGTGGAAAGTAAACACATGAAACGCAGTAATTAAATATTATTTTCGTAATGTTTTCAACGTTTCAGACATATTGACAACATTACTGAAAGAATAAAAAATATATATTTTTATTTTACGCTCGCGAACCTTTTTGATTCTGCTCCTCGAAGCAAGCAAATAAATAATTAATTCTGATTTTTCGTCTCAGCTAAAAATTATTTTCCCGTGCGTGGGTGCCTCGTTTACCTCGTATGTTTCAGAGCCCCCCAATATCGATTTTTTGCCCCCGTTTCATTCAGTCGAAGCGTCAGTGTGTATTCCACTGCGGAAACCGAAGTCCACCAGGTGCACTCTTACACAGAAAACGGGGGGCGATGGAGTTTAACGTTTTGCACCTGGGCTGCCAGTTCTCTCCAACCGAAGGCACGACGACGAGCTGCGTATGCCGGTCTCATAATCCGACCGACAGTTGCCGAAGAGCGATAAAGCGACACAATGTATGTTACATGTATCAAAAACATGAGGATTGCGAACAAAAAATAAATTAAAAAAATTGTCCCATCGAAACGTTTCGAGGGTTTTTCTGGACAAAGGTACGATGTAACGTACGCGAATCATTAATTAATCATTAATAAAATACACTATTAATTTTTTATAAAAATAACACAATAATGATATTACCCTACGATTATTTTTTTATAACTATTTTTTAATGTTTTAACTAAATTTAATTGGTAACACAACTGCGTAATACCATACCTCGACCCGCTAAATATTTCCCCGACAATTTTTGATTTTTTTTTTTCATATATCTTTTTTACCATCCGCGCGGATAGGGCAGTCTCGAGAGATTCGTCGCGTCCGACGAAAAATGCAAATCAATTTGCTATAATGTCTGCTCACAATTTGCTCTAGATACGAGTATACACCAAGATAGTTATTAGTGACAGAAAAAAAAAAGGAAAAAAAAATTTTTAAAGAGGATCGCGTGCGTGCCCTTGGTCAGCTTTATCGTCGCGTTGCGAGTGTGAGATAGAGTCTGACCGAGCGCGGAGGAGTTTTCGATGACGCTGAGGTGAGCCTCAAGTTTAGGCCGACGATGAATCACAAGGATTCGATCGATAAGTCCTCCCGCTCGCCTCCGTGCGTGTTCGCACAGTTTCTATCGGGCTCGCCTATACCAAACAGAGTTTGTCTGTGCGATACAAAATCCTTATTGCCGTACGAGCGTTATCCGAAGCTGAAGATCTCGAGAGCCCGTTCGTTCGTTCGATGACAAGAGAGCGTGACACGAATGCGTGCCGCGAGTGCGAGCCCCCTACGGATGAATCATTGGGCAGACGAAAGAAACGAACGAGCAAAGATAGCTTTACGTTCTCCGTTCGCCCGAGTTCTCTCCATTTCTCCGCCCCGTCTCTCCCATTCGCTCGCCTCCGTCTCTCCGCGCCGCCGGTAGAGATCCACGATCGAAGTGTGTGTAACGTAACGTTGCCTCCATCCCACTGGCACGCGCTCGACGACGACTAACGGTCGTTTAAATCTCTTCAATCGTTTCAATCGCCGCGATCGAGAGACCCAAGCGAGACACATGGCAGCCCGATATACATATACATATATATATATATATGTATATATATATCGATGGTTTAGCGCAGGAAGGGCATGTAAGCTTCGCTTTTAGAGAGCCTGTACGTCGTTATTGAATAAAGCGATCGATGTATATATGTATCGCGACTATCTTGAAATATTTTTCGCCAGCACGAATGTCAACGGGGAATATCGCGGAGGAATTTGTTTCGCCGAATTGAAGCCAATTGGGAGTTTTTTTTTAATTCCTTTTTTCATATTGTGATGATATTGAATCAGTTAAATTGACAACGTCAGTTAATATGTTCAAACACTGATTCTGAGATCACTTTGAAACTGAAAGTTCTTATTATGAAAGACACGTGCTAAAGTAATAAGGCTGGTTAGATTTGCAGCTTCATAAATTTATAGCGGGACCAATAATAATCAATGTATAAAGAAATCGGTCGATAATTGAATAATAGATTTTCACGGGAGAGTAGTGTCGGGTGTATTAGTAGGCCGCAATAGCCGCTAGAAAGTGGGACTTTGAGTTTAAGACGTACTATTGTTTCACTTTATTCTATTTTAATTTTATATATTTAAAAATGTTATCGGTTGATTGTCCATAACAATTATTTCTTGTATCTATTCAAATTCTTCCAAAGTATCAAGAGACGCGGTAACGTCTCGACGCCAATAAATTTACAGATACAAATGGCAGTATCGTGCCTTCGATCGTGGCTGAATGCAATAATCGACTGTTCGTGACTTGGTTGAATTTTTTTTTTAAGTTTTGGTGAGGTCCGGATTAATGAATTTACATCAGTATGGATATTTTTTTTTTTTTTGCGCGTCGATAAATTTATAGCAGAACCAATAATAATCAATGAATAATGAAATCGATCGATAATTGAATAATCAATTTTCATAAGAGAGTCTCGGGTGATTAGTAGGCCGCGGTAGCCGCGAGAAAGTAGGACTTTGAGTTTAAGACGTCGATTGTATTTGTGTGTGTGTGTAAAAAGTCATCGAGTGGAGCGAACGAGCCTGGAATCGAAACGAGAGACACCGGGACACCCAGATCCGTAGCGGCGTGCTTATTTGGCTGTCGTTCGAGTTCTCGCGAGCAGGTAAAGAGAAGACGAATGGCCTCGCGCCGGTATAGAGCCGACGGGATTTTTATGTAGTACAGAGAAGAGATTTTTCAGACGGCCGAACTGTATCAAAGCGCACGAGTTATTCGAGCCACTTTTGTCGGTAAGAGCCGAGCGAGAGGCTCGCTTGCCGACGAACGTGCTCGTATACGAGTTTACAGCCATGGGAAAAATGGGGGAATTCCTGGGCCGGAGGGACGAGCCGAGGTGTGGGCACCGAACGAGGCGAGGGAAAGACGAAGTAACGGTCACGGGAAAAATTGCTATGACTCTACCGAGGATGGAGGATTCACGGAGGAGTACACCGGGCTTGCGCCTTGCCTGGCTTTATAAGGACGCGCGAATGACGCAGAGAAGACGATAATCTCCCTCGACGGAGCGTCGCGAAATATTTTTCAATTATTCTCGAAGCCTAAACAACAACAGCGATGCGCGTTTATTGGACGTCACGGGTTGCGCAAATTTTTGGCACGGGCACTTGGCTCCTTCAACGAATGGAGAATCTCCACTTTTGCAAATAAAATAATATATTTAAAGACAATATATATTTAAGTTGTTTAATTGAATAATCGATAATGGAGGGTTTCTTGATTATTTACTTCTTTAGGCCCGTATGGCAAATAATTAAATTGATTAAGACAATAAAGAAATGTAAGGTGTAACGGATAATTAGACGATGCAATTTTTACGAATCACATTTGTTTTGTGAAACAATGATTATTGGATAAGTCGTACGATACATGGACGAGAAAATGTTTCGTTTTGTAAATCCCGAGCACCAAGGGTCTTTAAATGCCTCATCTTTCACCTCTGTGACTAATTTAGTGAGGCTCCGTCGAGCGCCACGAAATGTTATACAATTATTCTTGAAGCTTAAACAACAACAGCGATGCGCATTTATCGGACGCTTTTGTCACACGAGTTGCGCAAATTTTTGGCTCGGGCACTCGGCACTTCAGCAAATGGAAAATCACCACTTTTGGAAATAAAATAATATATTCGAAAAAAATAAAAGTTATTTAATCTGTTTTTATTAAATAATTGGACTATTTATTTACCCTTGTATGGCAAAGAATGAAATTGTTTAAAACAATACACAAATTTAAAGGTTAACGGATATTTAGACGATTCAATTTTTATCCTTAGATTCGTTTATTGATATTGATTCGACTACTAAAAATTGTTACCCGTTCGTTTCCGAGATTGTAGGTAAGTTTTGGGAAATAATCATTATCGGATAAATCGTATGATAAATATGGTAAATGGGTGAATAACATTATGTCCCTGAAGATATCTTCGATACGAAATTTCGCAGACGAAATTTCATAAACTTATAACGGCTGTGTTTTGCATCGCACAAAATTCGTTCGGTGAAGTTAACTTAGAGAGTAAACTTCTACAAGCGAATTTTCGTTTTCTTCCTAAAGCAGTGCACTGACAAAGACCTGCCACAGATGAAACTTGATGGCACGCAGATATCTTCAGGGTCACAAAAAATTTCAATTTAAAAATCCAGAGCACGACTCTTTTAATGCCTCGTCTCTCACCTGTGTGACTAATTTAGTTAAGGTATTAGTGTGCGACTGTCCCGCACTTCTCTGCTGCTGCTGTTGTTGCTGCTGTTGTTGTTGCTGTTGTCCGGCATCCGATCTAAGATCGTGCCTCCACCTCAAAACACCCATCATGGCCGACGCGCGATCACTCGCGCACTTCTCACCCGTGATATTAACGGAAAAAGAAACAATAATAAAAAAAATGTAAAGATAATCCAACGAATGCGTTGCCCAACGTTTTTTTCCAACCGTTACTTCACTACAGCCGTCTTCTCGCGCGATACGAGGCCGAAAGTCCGTCGCGTTGCATTCTGCTCGCCATACAAAGAATCCCAACGGAAAACGTTTTCGAGGTTAGAAATTTGAATTTTTTTTCCCGCGCTTTCGAAAGCAGCCGTCTCACGGCTTTCTCACGCCGGGACGAGGGATTCGCGTCCCGTGGTTGAAGGTGAGAGAACGCTGCGTGATCTTCTCGTCGGGGAACGTAAATATAACCCGGGACGGCGTACGGTGCCACCGAACTCTCTGTTAGTTCTTTGCACGCTCGGGAGCTTGTTCTTCTTCTTCTGCTCTTCGCCCGTTCAGTTTCCTTTTTTCTTCTTCTTTTTTTGTTGCCCTCTCTGGAAATATATATCCGTGCAAAAATCGTAGATCTCGCTTGCCGACTCTCGACTCGTTGTGACGTATTCGAGAGCTGGCGGATGGCGATAGCCGAGCCGCACGCGAAGAAAACACGATCGAACTAAAACGTCTCGTCTCTCGCTCGCTCTCACGCTCGACAGGGCTGGCTGGGCTCTTCGAAGATTCCTGGAAGCCGGACTACAGAGAGAGCCGGATTCTCGTTGTTCGATACGCCTTCCGCCGATGCAGTCTTGGCTTGCAAGCGTAAAAATTATATTTCTTTTAAAAAATATATATATATTCTCGCTCAAAGTTCAAGATACCTCAAAATCGCATATCTCTCGCGATCAATCGGTGCAGAATTTAATCCCGCACCTGTGGGAAATCGACGACTTTCTCGCACCGATAATCGCACCGGAAGCTTTCACCATCTTCGACATTGTAACTTTTTTAGGTATTATTATATTTTTATTCTTTTTCAAAGTTTTCTCCTCGGTCCGTAAACTCAAGCACTTTGGTGAACTTTTGTGAACTTTGGTGAACTTTGGCCCTTTCGAAGTTGTTCCTTTAAAAAAATGCTATTTATCTTTGCTTCAATTTTTTCTTCGATGCTACAGTAGTCCCGGACACGCGAACTTGTGTCGAACTTGTCGTGCGAAGTGTGAGGAAAGAAAAAAAGAGTCTATTACCGTAAAGCGAGAACGCGAGAGTTCGCTCGTCGAGAAAATTATTCAGATATTTGCTCAAACCGCCCACGCACGAATGTCCCTCCCCGTAGCACCGGCGGTTTCCTCTTCTCTCCTTTCCCCCCCTCGTCGGCCGGAGAGCCGAGGTCAAAATAGAAAGTGTTTATACGTCGCGAGTCCCTCTATCTCTCCGCTTACTAGCGCGAAACTCGCGAGCGAGCACGCTTAACGCACACGTGCAGAAGAGCCCTCGCCGCTTCGCTTTATTTTATTTCTAACGTTTTTTTTTTTTTTTTTTTTTGGCACTTGCATAAAATGCGTTACGAAGATTGGTATGATAATTTAACGACCGTCGTCTCGGTAGCGCCGAGCTGTGCGCTTAAAAACCGCTCACTCGAGGGAGCCTCGACGAGTTGCACGCAGGAGTGCAGAAGCGGTACTGAGATGCCCGTCGCTGAGAAGCTTCGAGCCGCGCAACCGAGCAGGCCTCGTACAGTGTATACGAGCGCCTCCACCAACCGGACAGCGGTAGCGGTGGCGGCAGCAGCACTGCCGCGAGAAAGAGACGGCGTTATATTGCCCGCGATGTTGCCTGGCTTTTATTCCCCTCGAGTCCTCCCAACGTCCCGCGCCTCATCCTATATCGAAGCGCTGCGCTCGCGGGGCCCCGTTCGCCGTCTGCCGTTCCTTCGACGACGATCCGCCTCACCGTCTCCGAGACCCACTGTGTATAATAACGTGGAAACTTCGCTCCGGGAACTCTCGCCGAGCCGGACGAACCAAACTATTCACGCTAATGTCTCAATGATTATATATGAACTTATGAATTAACCTTCGCCGGTATCGGAGGTCGGACTTTGAAACGGGTGTGGAAAATGTTCTAGAACAGTTTCTTTTTTTCCAGGTGCGATCGATATGTTGGGAGAAAAGTATCGTTTTTTTTTTAGGATTTAGGAGTGAATATTTCATAAGAATTTTCGAGAGTGGAAATTGACTTTAAGGCATTAGGAGTAACTTTGAGCTGTGTCTATTCGCATGAAAGTATTCACGCTAACGTTGGAATGATTATATATGAACTTGTGAATTAACCTTCGCCGGTATCGGAGGATGGACTTTGAAACGGTCGTGGAAATTGTTCTAGAAGAGTTTTTTTTTCCAGGTGCGATCGATATGTTGGGAGAAAAATATCGTTTTTTTTTTAGGATTTAGGAGTGAAGATTTCATAAGAATTTTCAAGAGTGGAAATTCACAGTAAGGTATTAGGAGCAACTTTTTGCTGTGTCTCAATTCGATACGTACTGAGCGTTACGAGCGATAAAAGAGCAGTAAAAAAAGTGCAATAAAAAAAGTTCAAAAAAAGTTCGCAGAGGTTTGTCGGAGTGTGGAAGTCGTTTATGACGTGAAAGAAAAATGTATTACAAACATTCATATTATTGTTGTAAGTAAAAAAGGCAACGCGTTTTTTTCTATCTATAAGAAAAAACGTTTGTTTCTGAGGGCTTAAGTCCTTTAAGCCCGAAGAGTATCCAGTGAATCGCTCCATTCTTTTCCGTACCGAAATGTTTGAAAAGTTTCATTTTTGAACATTTTTGAAAAACCACTTTTTTCCAATTTTTTACACCCAAATATAAAAAAATAAAGAAATGGTGCTCGGCAAACTTTCTTTAGAAAGTTTTCCATTACTGTGCGTAAATATTTTCCCGATAAAAAATAACAATAATCAAAAATGAAGAAAATCCGGCATCTGGGGCATTGCAGGCTCAATAAACTCAATTTTTTGTGTGCAGGTGGAAAAAGATACTCGTGCTCCGATTGACAGATTGTAAAAGAAAAAGGGGAGATGTCAGACGTTTAATTTCCACGAGGCTAGTTCGCAGAGACGACGATTAAAATAAATAATGAAAGGTTTCTAGGTAGCCGAGATAATGTAATACACTGTCAGAGTCTCGATGCACCTGTGGCAAAATTAATTGAATTAATCGAGTATGCTAACGAGGTTCCCTCGCTCCGTTACACTTTTGTTTAATGCAGCGAGGTTCACTGCCGGGTGAGAGTTCTCGTTTCCCAGCAGGTCTTAATTAATCAAGCCCGGTGTATATCGAGAATTTCCCACCGAACGTTCGAACGCCGGCGCGGGCCGCGCAGAAGTGTAAAATAGAAATGAGTGGGTTACCCGTATATTTTTCACTCAACGTACCTGGAAAGCTTAACGTGGAAATCGCGCCACTTTTACGCGAATTTTCTTATCGCACCGTGCGATACCGGGTCACAGAATCTTTCCGCCTGCATGACGGATACGTGGGAACTTCCGGCATAGTATAGTTGTAGTAAGCGCGACCGGCAGTCGCGCGTTAAGTTCCCCCGTGAGGACGCATATAGAGAGCATAAAAAAAAGTCGAAAAAATAAAAGAAAAATTATTTCAATATACAATTTAAAAACATGGTCCGGTGCATCAAGGTGACGACGTTAGCGAATTCGTTTTATTGCTCGGGGAAAATAGTACGATGCGGAAAAAATTAAGCTGTTCCACGAAGAAGATAATTATTCGACGAATTTTTTTTCTTCTTTTCCATACTAGGAATTCTCAATCAATCGAAATAAAGTTATGGAAATTGAAATGCATTTACCCAGCACAAATATTATTTTCGTTCGCCGTTCGGTAGATTGTAATAGCCGATAATTACACAGATGACCTTTTTTGCAGAGTGCGAAATTATCTCAAAAAAGGTCCAATGAAAATGTTTTATCGAAACAGCCGTTAACGAGTAAAATTGGCACTGAACACTTTTTCTTCTTATTTGTGCCTCATTCTGCCCGTATCTCGAATCGCTCCGTCGGACAGCGGTAGTTTTTATAAAAATGCCAGAAGACATTTGAGAATCGTAAGAACCTCGATGCGGGCGACATTGACAGGTGGTTGAAGGTGAGAGTCGGGTCCGATCGGACAAGGCGCTCGGAAACAAAAGTAAGACAGGGAACGCCTTTTCGCATCGAGTGTCTTTGCCTGCCTGGCAGTCTCCACAGCGGCGGAAGAGCGGATGTAGTTTCGTGGTCGACTTATTTCGTTGTCGGTCTCTCCGGCTGTCTGTGGGCGCTCGCCTCCTGGCACCTATACTACCGGGCATACGTGAGCCACCGGCTTCCCTTCCCATTCCCTTTGTGTCCTCGCTTTCCGTTCCTCCCACTCTCCTTTCTCATTACCACGAGCCGAGAGTCCCACTTCCTGTCCCGGCTGAAAACCCGTCGCGACACGAGTCCTTCATTCCATCATCGAGACCTTCCGGACAACACCCGAGGAGGATGCTCGACGCCCGAAATGCAGGACTCCGGTGTCACCGAACGTCCGGATGTTCGGACCGGGATATGTCGTTCGCTCACGATAGAATACATACGACACCGGTACACATGTGTATATGACGAAAAAATATAAATGTTGTAAAAAACTATATAGGGAAGAGCGGGGCAAAATGGGGCAACGGGGCAAAACTAAATTTTCCAATCATTTTTGGATCGGACAAGGTGGCAAAACTGGGCAGAAAAGCCTGATGTATCCGATAGGGCGAATTCGGGCATCAAAAAATTATTGGAAAATGACGTTTTGCCTAAAAACCCCGTTTTGCCCCGTTGCCCCATTTTGCCCCGCTCTACCCTACTTAATACTAATGGACAGTCATGGACAGTCATGGACAGTCATGGATAGTCATGGACAGTCATGGACAGTCGTGGGCAGTCGTGGACAGTCGTGGGCAGTCGTGGGCAGTCGTGGACAGTTGTGGTCAGTCATGGACACTCATGGACACTCATGGGAACTCACAGACGCTTATGGATACTGATGGACACTCCTGGACACTCAATGACACTCACGGACACCAATATTTCGAGTGCTGTGGGTGTCCTTGACTGTTATGTGATGCGTCCGTGAGAGTGTACTTGAGTGTCATGAGTGTCATGTGAAGTGTCCTTGAGTGTCATGAATGTTATGTGAGGTGTCCTTGAGTGTCATGAATATTATGTGAGGTGTCCTTGAGTGTCATGAGTGTTTATGTGAAGTGTCCTTGAGTGTCATGAGTGTCATGTAAAGTGTCCTTGAGTGTCATGAATATTATGTGAGATGTCCTTGAGTGTCATGAGTGTTTATGTGAGATGTCCTTGAGGTGTCATGAGTGTTTATGTGAGGTGTCCGTCAGAGAGGCAAATGAGAGGCTGTCACATTTGACTTTGCACTTTCTACCGGAAGTGACGTATTTCCGGTATGACGTCACATTCGGTCGAAAAATGAGATTTTCAAACCGCAGGTGACGTATTCCCGGTAAATCTTTGGTTTCTAACTTTCCCAGTCGACAGCGCGGATGCCCGAGCCACAACAACTTGCCCATATATATAATAATAACACTAATAACAATATTGAATATTTAATAGCAATAATAATATAGAATATATTTACATTTATAATATGTGTGAATGTATATGTCATATGTAGTGCTAATAGACGAATAAGCGTAAACCCCGTGTATACGTGTAAAGTATACGAGTTGCGTCCTTTTCTTTCTTAACAGTCGATATATGTATATATATATCGACAAAATGAAATGGTAAAGCGTGATATAGGCGGCCCGTCACGATCGTAAAGTTGTTATCGGCTATCCGGGCGAAACTAACGCCTAACAAACGTCTCGCGCGACGAGTGCGAAGCGCCGCGTCAAGCCGCCGAGCACAGTAGATTATTATACGTTGAATCTCAGTGACGGCATTGTTGGATTTAGAAACGATCGCGCGGCGGCGTGAAACTCTCGCACACGACCGGAAAGAAAGAACGAGACGTTCGATACAACGCGAATGTGTTCGAACGCAATAAAACTTATCCGTACAACTTTTAGCCCCGGCGTGCTCGATCGAAAGAAACGGGGGAATTTCCACTGCCTCTTCGCGATGCAAATACGCTCGCCGGGCGCCGTACCGTGAAAAAGAATTTAAAAAGAAAAATTTCCGCGCTGCGAGCCAAACTGTATTACAGTACTTAAAGTTAATTCCGTTGAGGTATGACGTGCCGCGTCTTCGTACTTTGATTACGTGCGGCACGGCATTGTTATACATCGCAGTCACTCGGCTACGCAATGGGTTCTTGTGTGCGAACGCCAGTGCTGCGCTTGCTCCGGCTTCGCTGCACTTATGCATTACTTACATTATACACTACACATAGCTCTGCGAGTGACTGCACGGGACAGACAACTTTCAGAAAGAAAAAAAAAGAATTGTACAATATATACATGATATATATACGAGCTGTATCAATTTCACGAGAGTTAACGTTATGCGCGCGTTACGTGCGCGCGCCTCCGCGACGCGCATGCGCATGCGCGCGCTCCTTGGACGTTAGTTCCGAGAATCGTAACGCACGTTACTTCTGCCCGGTTTTGTTTTGTATTTATTTTTTCCCATGACCACTGAGGCACCTCGACGCCTGCAGCGTGTGCGTACGAGGAAAATCCTGGCCGTGAACGCGGAGAACCTGCCGCTCGCAGCGACCGCGCTTTGGCCACAGGACGCTGAGAATTAAACCGTCGGCGTCGGGGCTCGGGCGGTGCGTAGCGTCGAATCTACGATCTTCACGGGTACTGCGCGAGGGCCGTTCCCGAGAGGCGATCCAGTACTACGTGTAAGCCGGCGTATTATGGTATACAATACCGTGTGCACCGTCGCAGTAGCGATACAGCTGTGCACGAATCTGTAAAATCTTTTAACCATGCACGGAGGGGAAGGGGAGGGGTGGATGGTACGAAGCCTGACAAGCAGCCTGGTAGCAGGACGGTTGGGACTCGCTGAGGTAGTTGAAGCGGGACTTCCGGTGCGGGTACCTGATGGCCGCGCCGGAAGTCGCTCTTCCCCCTCCCTCGAAAAATTACATTCTCCTTGCCACTCGGGCCTGGCTGCTTGGGTATACACTACTCCCACATCCTGATTATGTCTCTCCCGCTGTAATTTTTTTTCTTTTGTCTATGTCCGCTCGGGACGATATTTGCGAAAAAAAAAACAAAAAAAAACATTCGCAATGTTTTCACAACTTTCTGAAACTGGGATTTCGTCGTTTAAGGGGTGGTAGGGTCCCGTCTCACTGAACTGTAATTTTTAGGTATTTATAATAAAAGAAATAATATAATTATAGTTATAATTATAGTTACAATTATAGTTATAATTGTAGTTACAATTATAGTTACAATTATAGTTGTAATTATAGTCATAATTATAGTTATAATTAAGTTGCACTTTATGTGCGCGAAAATCCCTTTGATTTTCCGTAGTTTGGCAAGGAGGATGTGTCTCGAAAATTTTATAATGAGGAGTAAAAAAGTTGCTGTCTTTCCATTGACCCTTGGACGGTTAAAGTTAACTTATAGATGAAATCTTGTAATTCTGCAGTCACGATGGCAATTTGCGTGAAACTACAGAAGATGTTTAGAGTTAAAAAAAAATGAATGTCTCTGGGGTAGAGATGAGTAAGCCAGAGATGTTTTGTTGAGTCAAAGATGAAATAAACTGGCGACTGGGAGTCGCAGAGTTACCCCTGTTAGGGCGTCGAGAAATTTTATTGCCAGGCCGCTCCGACGCACCATGCGTATCAGATCGCATAGTCGGTTTTCCCGCAAAGTGGAACAACAACACCGCGGATAGAACAGCACCATTGTCTCGACTGTGTCGCGATCGTAGCCCGTGTCCCATGCAATTGTTCCCTTTCGCTGCCCCCAGCAGATTCGCAGCGCGATACCCGCTGCGCTTCACAGATAATCTAGGGAAGGATCCATGGAGTTTTTTCCCATAGTTACCATCGGGGCATCGTTACTCTGCATTATCGGCCGAGTCAAGGTCGAACCCTGTCGGAGCTCGAGCGAGACAGCAGAGTTATCTCTAATCGGTAAAGAAGTTTCCTGGCTTACCAACACGAGAACTAAAACCTGCTGTAGGTAAAATACCGAGCGTCGGTAAAGTCACTCGCGTGCTTATCGACTTTACCGACTGCAGAACTAACAGAAAAAAGGAAACTACTCGAGATCCTCCAAATGCCTTCCACGCCAAGATATCGAGAAATTCCCAGAGAAAAAAAGCTCCAACACACATGGCCAGCAGATGAGTGAACTCTTCGGGCGAGACTCGCAACCGCAACGGAATTTTGAGCTCTGATAAAAAAAAAATTAAAAAAGCCATGGGAACGTTAAAAATCTTTTTACGATCCACACGGTCTCGACATACCCACGTGCTCCCCTCGCGGTCCTCGCACCATACCCGGAATGATTTTCATGCTCGGCTCTCGTTAAACGTACCTCTATAAAAAGAACGCAATTTTCGGGCCGCTCCACCGTTATTCAAGACTCGAGGCGCGCTCGCAATTATTTTTTTATATTTTTTTTGTTATCAACGGAACTCGAGTAGCGCAGGAAGAGTTGAGCGAGGTTTCCGGAAACAAAAAATGTAAACGCTCTCATTTCCCACAGAGCACGGGGCTAATGGCGTTATGCTAATATCCGGTGAATCTGATCCGGACGTAATTTGCGAAAACGGGTCGGACGGTTGGGAAGGTCGAAACGTCGTTCGTTCGAGTTACGTGGTTCATTTATGAACTTCCATCACGGGGTCAATCGATAGAGAGAGATGGGCGATTGAGAATCGATCCCCCCCCCTTACCTATATCTGTAGGTCATGTCCGAGAAGTAATCCAGCAAATTCTATCGTTTATCCAATTTTTTTTTCTCGATAATTCTCGGCTACCTCGTTTTCCTTATAACGATACCAGAAAACCGATTAAAGCTTAATTCTCCGATCGGTAATGGAAGCGAGATAGCAAGATCGATCGATTAACTCTTTTGTTTATTTTTTACTGTTTTTAAAAATTATTATTCCTCCAGCCTCCGACAGTACTCCGGCGATTAGGTTTTCCTTCGGGCTGCAAAAAGCGCAGCTGATACCGAATATCGATAATCTTATCTTCTGTACTCTTTTTTATTTCTGGCTTCTGTATTCCTTCATCCTGGCTAAGCCGACGGATAAACCGATTAAGATTTTTTATCTCTTGCTCCAGAAAAAAGGTTCTCTACCTTGGTACTCCGTAATTAACTAATTAGTATTATTTAATGAGTTTTAATTATTCACTGAAAAAAAATTGCTCGCCGACCGCCAAGATTTTTTTTTATTTTCAATTCTTACAATTTCGCATGATATTGAAACAACCATGCCAATACTCTTCACGTGACATGTTATCGTTTCGATCCCGTACGAAATTGTACGAATTGAAACTGAAATTGAAACAATGTTTTCTTTGGCAGCCCGCAAACGAATTTTATTTCAGTCATCGATTCTTTTTCAGTGTTTAATATTATTTAATTATTTAATATTATTTAATGATTAACTAATTAATATTATTCATTATTTCATCAACACCCCCCCCCCCCCCCCTACAATTTTCATCCTTTTTGGGACAGCGGACTCGTGACTGGCACGTTCTCGACCCCTCGGACAACACGAGCAACGGACCCAAATTGCCGGGCATCGCTGTGCAAACCGTGGGTCTATATGAAGTATAATAATCCACCGGTGATGGACCCTGAAGGGGGACGGGAGAGAGACGAGAGAATAAAAAAAGCGAGAGCGAGAATCACGCTTCGAACGCCCTTAACTGACCGTGACTGAATGATTAGTGACGGATTGGTCCACGCGCCCGGCAAGGACGCGAGTAAATTCTTCTCTAACGCGCCGGGGTCTCTCGCCCGCGTGAATAATCGACTTCATCCATCTTCGAGTCTTTCGCGTCACAGAACACGTATACGTGGCGGGAGAATTTTTTTTTAATACTTGACTGTGCTATATGTCCGCGTCATTATTTTCGGTGTATCTCGGATGCTGCGACGCGAGAAGGTCCGCGCGTGAACGCATTCGCGTTGCATCAGTCCCCGAACGGATCCCCGAGGTCTCCGGTGGTCGGTCAAATTTTTAGGTGGCAAGAAAAATGACTCGGAGAATTAATAGTTATAGATGATCGTGCACGAAGGACGGGGCTGCTGGGGGTTGGACGACCTTCGGATCGATTAACGCAATTGGAAGGCTGACACTGTTTAAAAGAAATTATAAATTTAATGGACTTGAAGTTTTTGTGCAAAAACTGGTACATTAAATTGAATGTTTAATTATGTTGAGAAAATGAATGCATTTTTACAGTAAAATTTAAGTGAATTATCTTACTTAAGTAAATTAATTTTGCATCTGTAAATTAAATGAATTAATTGAATTAATTGGAATTTGGAAATTAAATTAATTAATGAAATTAATTGGAATGTAAGTAAATTACTCAAGAACTTCTGGAGGAAAACTGATGCGAATTATTCAAAGTAAAGCCTTACTAAAGTTTTCAATATACTGTACGTTAATTTTTCATCGCAATTGTAGATGAAATTTAATAGACCAGTTTGTGCATAAAAACTTCCAGGACGAGTACATTAAATTTCACACGAATTTTTTTTAACAGTTTGAGGCGAAATTTTACTACGACTCCGACGGGCGAGCCACGAGATTTTAACTGGATCCGCACTGTTACACGCGTTATTTTACAAGCCGTAATCGCAGGGACTTGATGAGAATGGAAATGGAAAAATTAAGATTTTTTTTTTTTACATTTCTCGCTCTCCGCTCAAATTTCTCGTAAATTTTTCATGACCATTCCGTGCGCTGGCACTAATAAACCCGGACCACCCTTCTCGACGAGACGAGTAAACTCGAGGGAAATTAGATAAGGAGAAACCGGGAATCCGGCGGTGAGCCGCGAGTAAAGATTATTATACGGGCGCCTGTATATCTTCACTTCACGGAAGAATACTTTGAGCCTTGTTTCATTATTTTCCACACCGTGGGACACAATTTTTCACAATTTCTTGAAGCTACTGCTTTTTTTAACTTAAATATTGACGCTTACCTGGGAGAAGTAGGGAGGTAGAACGCAGCGCTGGTCGTCGAGCCGTGAACTTTGAACCCTCTCGAGTAGCTCGAAGAGATCTTGCGTCGTGCTCTGGAAAAAAATCATTTTTAATCATAATAAAACAGCGACTTGTGTAATATTTAATATACATTATATTCTTTTTATGAATTTCCGGGATCTCATTCTCGTTTAATAACCGAGCAGACTTTGCCTCTGACAAAATGTTGTACAGCGCATAGTTTCAATTCTTTTTTCTGATTGCATTCAAACTTGTCAACCAATCGTAAGTCGAAAAATGAGTAGTAGTAATTTATGCCGGAATTTTTTTTAACGTTTTTCCTGATATAAAAAATATTGGGCAACATTAATATTAATGACATACACACCCACATACATACATATTATTAACATTGTTAATATTAACGACCTTAACATTACTAATTTTAATATTCGATATTGATAATATTATGGATAATTAACATTTAATTTTTTTTTTTTTTATTTCTCATGCTCACCTTGTCCGAGTTGCCTCGGGACTCGTTCTGACGATCATCCTGATGCACGTTGCTCCTCCGAGAGTCCGTCTGTTCGCAGTAAACCGACTGATCGAGCTGTTGCCTCCTAAAACATCAAACACGAAGACGAAACCTTTTAGTATTCTCCTGCATTGAAATAATTTATTGAGCGTCCCAGGAGCGAAAGAGCTTTCTTCGAGAAAAATTATTGCTCCAGCCGGACGCACTCGGCAGATGCGCTCTGGCGCCTGTCCTCACACTTCTCCCCCCCCCCCTTTCTCCGCGAGTTGATAGCAAGCAGCTCGAGCCTAGCGTGTCGCCTTAAAACTTTGACGCCTTAAATATCGATGTTAGAACTGAAGCTCCCCCACGAAGTGAAGGCTAAGAACCCGAGACGGGGATGTGCATCTGGCGGCAGCTGCATTTTTATTCTCCCGCAGACGCATCTAAAATTTAAGTTTCGAACGACAAGCGGCGGGGGAGAACCGGGCCAGTGCTTATCATCGGCCATTATCGATATCGGCCTGGCTGATTTTTGTTTAATTGAGCAGCCAAGATGAGTTTTGATTTATCTTATTAGGCAAGTCGAAACAAAATGTTCGATTCTAATCTAATCCTTTCAGCTTTACTGTTGAACACTTTTGCATAATTAGTACACAATATTGTGATTTTTTTTATAACATTAGTCGGTAGAATAAATTTCGTATGTACGAAGAGGTAGAATTAAGTTGGTATATTAAACACATGGAAAAAGCTCGTTTTTGTGTACCGGGCATTAATTTTAACTCACATTTATACATATACAATTTAGTGTATTCGTTTATGCATAAAAACTTCATATACTGTATATGAATTTTCATGCAGATAATTCAAGTCAAATGAATTTTGTCAATTGCGGCTACATTTCTCAACGTCTATTTTTTTTTTAATTTCAGACATGAATTTAATTTCTAGATAAATTTTTGGATAAACTTTTCGTATTGTTTTTTGTAGATCATTTTTTATTAATTCTAAATATAAAAAAAATGGACGGCCCATTTTATACCGGACAAATTAACGTTATCTACGTTTATTAACGACGATTAGTTCTCAACCATTTTATCGTCCCAAACTTCGTAATTATCCAAGATTACTTCTTTAATAAAAATTTAACTTTGCAGCTGAAATATTACGATTTTAGTCTCGGGTGACCAAAAGCCTCTTCACCCCTACTCGAGTATTCCCAAAGTGTTCGATGCCTAGGAGAGCTTCGAAACTCTAATCGACCGTTGCGTCGGCACAAAATCAGCGGCGTCACCGGCCAAAGAATTGAGACGAGGCGAAACGAGCCTTACCGACAACAATCGTTGATCGAAATTTATTTATTCTTTTTTTCACCGAGTCATCCTGTTCCGCTAAAGAGACCCGACCACGGATCAGCCGCAGCACGCGAACGGATACGGTATGAAATATCCCGATCAATAATGTATCAATCACGGAATGACGACATAGAAAAAAAAAGCAAAGTATGTGACATCCCCCTGCAATGATTCCGATTTTTCTTTCACCTCTCACGAACATATATTCCGTTACGGCTATTAACACAATAATGGAGCCGTATACACGCGCGTCGGAGAATATAACGATGTCTCGCGCACACAAAGATTGATTAAAATTTACAGGGAAAACGCGGCGGTGCACTATTAATTATATCGGCGGTGGGGATAGTCGAGTGAAGACGTCTATGACCAGTGTTGTGTGCATGCATACATACATGTATATATCGCATCTTTATCTCGGCAATCCGCAAGGCCTCCATTAAACAGTTATATTATGATTAAATCGCTGTGGCATTAACGAGCAACTCTCGTTTAGAGCGCAATCATCATCATCATTATTATCCTCAACAATTTTCCTCTCCGCGTATTTTTTTCCTCTTTTTTTCATATATATGTATATATATATATATGTATATCTGTGTAACGGGATATTTAATAATGGACAATTAAATGGGCGTCGATTTAGAATAAACGAGATATAACTCGGTAGCTGCTGTTGAAACTCATAATATTACGTTAGGCGAAATCATTTTATGCCCTCCTTTCTTTTTACTTTTTTTGTACTATTTTTTTTGTTTTTTTTTTTTTTTACTGTCTTCGCGTCGACGAAGCTCGCGGCTTGCACGAGGTCGGGGACTCGGCACGCAATGCCGTTGACCCCTTTCATCGCGATCGTCCTGCTCCCGGCAAATGACTATTATTCGAGTCTGCTGTTGCGGCTATTATAGTACTCTATCTGTTCTCGTCGTTTCGCCTATCGCTTTATCTCGAGGAGATAATCGGACGACTTTGTGGCTCTCGTCGACGACCCCACGAGTGGACATCGTGGGCCGAGAGCTACCCCGAGGAGATCAACCGCAACGTGGGCACGCACCCTCGAACTGTCGGGCGGGCGGAATGGATGAATATATGTATACATACAGTCGGACGAGACAGACCACATGACGTTTTTGCTCCTGCAACTGGATCGTATTACCCGCATACACGGACGACCCGCGCGTATGTGCCACACGTTGCCCGAAGAATTCCACGTCAAATGCACCCGATTTTTTTTTTTGGCTCGAGATATCGAAAAGTTTTAACTTAAAAAAAAAAGTTTTCATGTTTTTGCGGAAAAAGTTCCGAATATGTGTAATGTCGAGAACTTACTTCAGATTCTTTAATAGTAAAATGAATAGTTAAGTAAATAACAAACATTGTTCATTCTACTAATTTTTTAAATTTAGAAACCGGAATTTGATTACTTTAGTATTTTGGAAACATTAATGATATTATAATATATATTAAATATAATATCATATTATTAATAATTATTATATATAATATTTATATTATATATAATAGATTAAATGTTTATTTAGAAAAATTGAAATTTCAAGTATTCGTTGTTTCGATTTAACACGGAATGATCCGCTTTTGCACGCGGCACGTCGCGCCGCGAGCGGCCCAGCATCCAGTCCGCGCTCTCTCGAGCCGGGTTTAACGATACGTGTGTCCAATTGAATGGGTTAATTTAATCAATTCTCGCGGTGCGAAACAGGAACGATATTCAACGCATGTACAGAAATATCGTGTTTCACTACGTCATACCATGAAAACCGGACGTTACGCAGACCGCTGGCTGTTTTGTCAACCGCATAAAACAATTACTCGGGCCTTACCCCCTCGCGCCGCTGCGTAACTCATACGCACGCAACTTGTCACCACGATTGATATCTCGTCGCGCGGGACGACAATAAATTTCCCAGATGCTGCGCGAGCGCATTTCTTTTATTCTTCGATATTAATGCCTCCCATTATTACCGATCCCCCCCCCCCCCCCCCCTTCGCAGTTCCACATTCGTCGGTCAAGCAGATGCATTTTTTTTTCCACATCCTTTCAAAAATTAGGTTTCCGGGAGATTAGTTGAACAATTTAATTTTTCATCAATTTCTTAATAACATTTTGGAATAATTATTATACAAAATTAATCTTTTCAGCATCTTTAATATGCTTCATTTTTTAAAGATTTTTATACCATGCAGAAGTGTTTGCAATCCCCCCTCATTTCTCTGAAACTCATGCGCAGTGAACGCTATCCACAAGGGCTGCCTTAACCGACTCTTCTCGGTCCAGCCGGAACCGCACGCTTCAGTCCGAGAGTTTCCGGTCTCGGACGCGGAGGAAATATCGAAGATACACAGGGCGACGAGATTGACGGACAGATGTCCCAGAATCGCGTCGAGCTTTCCACGGTCTCTTCGTTCGCCCCACGAGAGTCTCGCTCTCCGTCGCGGCGTCACGCATGAATATGCTAATGCACATGTGTGCGCATGCGCGCCTAACCGCGAACGGATGATGGATCGCGGTGCGGATACAGCGGTTCTTTTTTTTTTTATTTTTTTTTTCTTCGTTCTTTTTTTTTCAACTTCTCATCTCCCTCGTCGCTCTTCCGTCTCGGCAGAATCGTCGACCCGTCGGGAGTAGGCACAGCCACGCCCGGTTCGGCATTGTCGCAGGGCAATAACGCTGTGCGGTTGCGCTAGCGCGATGAGCGAGCAGGAGCAACGAACGATCGATCGATGATTCCCCGCGAGCAAAGTGTCCCCCGGCGCGGAGATTGCCCGATCGTTCCGATCGATTTACGAGCATCGCGACCCCTCTCTTCCTCCACCTCCCGCCGTCCGTTTCGGGAAACGATAATGATCACATGCACGCACCCCGGGACCAGACAGTCGACGTATGCATGCGATCATCGGGACGACTTCATTGCCGCCCCATTGACAATACTCGCGGACCGATAAATCAATGCAGGGGTCCGATCTACCCTGTCCCCTGCTCTTCGAACTTTTTATTTCTGTCGGTTTGCTGGTCGTGCAAAAAAATTACCATGCCGTTTTTTTCTGATGGATAAAAGTTGTCGGGAAAATGAGAAATAAATATATTTTTTGCTGTTGAGTGGACACTGAAAAGTAATAGTATTTCGTACTGTAACGAATAGTTCCGAGGGGGAACGTATATGTAGATAGTTTCTGATAGTGTATATTTAATTCGTTAAACTATAGTTATGATCTATCCTGAGGTAGGGGAGAGCGGGGTAAAATGGGGCAACGGGGCAAAACGGGGTTTTTGGGCAAAACTAAATTTTCCAATCATTTTTGGATCGGACAAGGTGGCAAAACTGGACAGAAAAACCTGACGTATCCGATAGGGCGAATTCGGGCATTTTGCCTCATTTTGCCCCGCTCTACCCTACTTTTCTAGCAAAAAAAACGACTCTGTTCGCCGGTCTTGGAATTTTTCATTTCTGTCGGTTTGCTCGTCGTGCAAACAAATTACCATGCACTTTTTTTATACTGTATAAAAGTTATTGGAAAAATGAGAAATAACTATATTTTTGCGGAATTTTACTATTATATTTACTGAAAAATAATAGTAATAGTATTTCGTAATTTAATTCTTTGCAAGGCAAATAGGTTAAAAATGGCGTCTAAAATCAACCCTGATTAAAATAATGAATATACATAAATATGTTATAAATATCATACCATTTTTTCGCAAACATTACAAACTCTCATTTCAAATGGAGGACGCTCGACCGTCTTACCCCATTCATCCCTATCTGGACTACAATCTCCATCTTTCTAACGCCTGAACGAAACTTTGCAAAAATTGCATTACATCCTCAACTTGATTATTGACCACGTTCGATAATTTTTTCTCCATTTTTATTTTTTTATTTTTTTCCAACGTAACTTTTAAATGTCTAAAAGTTTGATGCAATGTTAAAAACGCGTGGATGTGATTCCCGGCGCCTGGCAATTTTCTCTCAAACATACAAAAAATATATATATATTCCCTTCGTCGTGGTAAAAAAAGAGGGGAATCCGCCGTGCGGCCTGCATACTCGGTATTCTCCTTATCGTGAGCCCCGGCAGTTCGTTGCAGATCGACAGGGTACGACGCAGCCTCCGAGAATCACATTAACGAATCCATTGTTGTCCCTTATCTTTATTTCACGAATAATAACCGAGCGAGAAGGCAGAAGTGAAACGTTGTTGGCCTTCGCTCGGGAGAGTATATTTTACAGGGTTGTTTGTTCCAATATCGGCTTTCTCGTCGTCATATCGCGAGCTGGCGGCCGCGCGCGCGCCCAGTTTCTCCGTCGAGTTTTCCGAGACTCCCGAGACGAGAATCCCTCGTCTTGGATGATCGATCAGTTCGAGGTACGACCTCCGTAATACAAATCGCGACTCGTTTAACAAATTAGCGCGATGATGCACACGACCGTTCGGAGAATCGTTCAGCGACCGTACATTGTTTATATGTTATACGTATTCTCATTTGTTCTTTAAATCTCTCAACTAAGTGAATAATCAATAAAACATTTAATTTTATTTTTCAAGTCTGCAGCTAAAAAAAAGTTGCTTCTGTAACATACGTATTTTCAGTTTTTTTTAAATCTCTGACTTACCAAATGAATAATCGATCAAATGTTTTTTGTTTTTGTTTTTGTTTTTTACGTCTACAGCTAAAAAAAGCTCGACCGACCCAGAAATGAAATTCTCCGAAAATAAAAGTCTCACGTCCTACATAATTATTCCTCGCCTCGGATCGATTAATCAATCGGAAACATCGCGTGCCCCTTTATTCAGTCGATATAGGCTTCGGTTACAACCGTTCGGAGAAATTTCCGCCGTCCATTAAATATTTCAATAATATACCTAGACTAATCAAAACATTTCAAAAACAATTAAATTAATTAGTCAATTTAATTGGCTCTGAAATTTTCCAAACTCAATCCGCACAGTAAAAAAGGTACCAACCCTTTCTTGTCCACAATCTTTCACAATTATTTTCTTTTTATTTTTACAATTGTACATTGTATTTTGTTATATTAGCAAGAACAAATTTGTAGAATTTTTGGTACCATACATTTGTTGAAAGTACAAATGTCTTTTACTGTGGACGCAAAAATTCTTCGAATGAAAAAGATTCATATTTTTATGATAATGATAATAATAAATTTATTTTTACAAATTTTTCGGAAGAAAAAGAACTGAAATCCTCCACGACGATTCCTTTCCTCACTGATAAAAAAAAATGTATCGAAAATACCTCAAAACCCTGCAAACTATATTCGCGACACAGAGATTTTTTTTATTGAATTTAAAATATATCTACACACACATATATAGATAGGTATGTGGCATCGAGCCGGAATTATCGCAGTGAGAGAAGGGGTGTCTCCGATGTGGTCGTCGGTCAGAGGGGGCCAACGTGCGGCGCATCCCGTGGATAAAGGAAGCGAGAGAGAGAGGCCACACGAGCCCCACGAAGGGGAAAGTAAGAACGGGAAGAAAAAAAAATAATAATAATAAACAGACAGGCCCTCTCGTAATTTCAGGGGATCGTCGCTCGAGGGGGTTGACAACGGCGTGATATATATGAGCTTCGAGTGCAAGTGAGGAGAAGTCTGCATATGTTGCACATCGGGCCAACTCTACCATATACACTATAGCACATACATACATATATATATATATATATATATACAATATGTTCACTATGCGCGATAGTTCTTGCATGCCATAAGAGACACGACGTAAAAAAGAATATGAAAATCGAGAGCCAAAGTACGGCCCGATGGAGCATTGGTTCGCCGCGCATGCGCAGAGAGGCGGCATGTAAGGGGTTGAAAGTAAACGACGCGAGGAATCGAGAATGTCCTGCATCGTTCTCGGGTAGACGGTGGATGGGTGCACCTAATATCCAAGGGTGCATCATCATCATATTTGCATAGCCATATTTCTCTCCTCATTTACTATTATTATGAGGAGAAAATGGGCATTGTGCTCTCTCGGCCCGGTACATTTCGAGCATAATGCCATTGCATCGGGTATCGAGTTGACATTTGCATCACGACAAAGAGAGCATTCACGCCTCTTCGGGGATCCACGGCCTCTCCAATTCTGAGAGACCCTCGAGATATAAGAGACCATGAGCGAGATAAATTTTACTAAATATTATATATATATATATATATATATATATATATAATATATAATATATATATACATAGTAAGGAATGAGAGGAAAAATAATAAATAAAAAATGTGGAGAGACACAAAGGCACGGAGTCTCCGATGGGTCAGTCGGACAAACGGAAGCTCGAAAACTTTCCCTGTTTCCACCGGCCGTTCGATTACGGCTCGTCGACGAGGCGCTTTGTCACGTTCGATTTATTCCTCGTGATGGATCGTATAATGGGCGAAGCCTCTCCGGAACACGAGAGCCCGAGATATTTCATAATGAGGACGGGGTTTGAATAGCCAATGGAATCGTGGGGGGTTCGGAATTCACGGGGATATTAACAATTATTCCCTGCTACTTGCCTACCAAACGAGAATATAATGTCGATGGAATAATTTCTTCCGCTACTCGCTCGCAGCTTCGGAATCCACGAGGTGTGTTTTTTTTTCTTTGCTCCCCTTAATGTGTTTTGTATAATGGTAACATTAGGATGAAGTGTTTGCGGGGCATAATTTATGCGTTGTCCGGCTCGTAGGTGACTCGTAAAAAGTAACCCTCGGGTTTCTTCCCCCCCCCCCCCCGCCTCCGGCTCGATCTCGTTGAATTTTATGCGCGCGTCCAGATGACGATGGACTGTCGCGTTGGTCATTCCTGCGAGCCCGTGTTGGCGAAGCACACGTGGCGAAGTTGTATCTCGCGATTTGATCGACAGGGTGTTGTGTTGTCCATAGCGTAACGCAACGCTATGTAGATAGAACGGATAGACGTGGATGTTCGCGCGCGCATGCGCAGGGTGGCCGAGGCGGAGGGGGGTGGGGAGATCGAGATCTCGACGAGGCACGCGCCGCTTCAATGTCACGCCGACCCCACGCGGTCTTCGACTTTGAGTTTTTTGTTTTGTTTTTTTTTTTTTACTGCAGCTTTTCTGTATTAGAAGTTCAACGGCGATTTGCCATATGTCGAAGTTTTGGGAGAGGACGAGTTAAGTTATGCGGTAGCTGTTTTAAATATTGTGAGTCAATGGAGTTGTAGTAAATGATGAGTGTAGAGAAACATTATATATTTATTTTGGGTCAAATAAACTCTGTAAATATTAAAATTTGTAAGTAAGCTTTAAATTTGCCGTTTAAAGTATTGTAAATTTGTAGGGTGCTTATTAGATTTTTTGACCATATGAACTAAGAATGATAAAACAGATGTTTTTGTGATATTTTGTTATACCTTTTCTGTATTAAAAGTTCAACGGCGATTTGCCATATGTCGAAATTTTGTTCGTGCACGAGTTAAATTATGCAGTAGCTGTTTTAAATATTACGATGCAATGGAGTACAATAAATGATGAGTGTAAAGTAAAAATTATAAATCTACTTAACTTTAAAGAAACCTTATAAATATTTCTCTAAATATTTTTAAAAATATTATACTTATTTATAAATAAACTTTTCGTAACAAATAAAAAACTTGATCGTTTTTTTAACCGTAAAAAAATCCAATTTCTCAAAAACTAGTATCAACAAAGCGAACAATTTAAACTCGCAAAGCTAAGGCTTCACTGTCGACTCAAAATCAATAGTGTATAACAAAACTCTTCAATATAACTATAGCTATTTCTTATCCCGTCTGATAAATTGTTTTTCCATTCTCTATTTCATTTTCTATTTAGGTAAAAAAAGAAGTTTATTATCATTGGCGTTAAAAAAATCTACTCGAAAGTTCGTTCAACGTGCGGCAACGAAAGCTGTGCGAACCCTTGTAAAAACAAATTCCGATTGCTATCCGCGGCGCTGTAGGGGTTTGTGTCGGCATCCCTCACAGGGTGACCCACCCCGGGAGGTTTTAATACCTATCGCTAATCGAAAGAACGATCGCTGGAGATTATCGTGGGAGCCGCGTGACCAATCGCGTTCAATCGACGTTCAAAAAAAAAAAAAAAAAAAATCAATTGTCCTCGCATGGTACGAAAATCACGGTTGGAAACTGACGTGGCTTGGCTTTGGAGCTCGGGGGCGCGGATGTGCCTGTACACTGTAATTGGTACCCCGGGGGGGCTCGCCCGCAGCACGCACGCTCACACAAATAAATCGTGTTCTTCCCTACTCGTTGCATGTTAATACATATTATTTTAATCCTCCTTTTGGCCACGGGCCACATTGTCCAAACGGCAAAACACACAATTATTAACGTGCGTGCGATTTCGAATGGTCGTGCGGAGGGGGAGTTTCCGACGCTCTCGAGATAATCGAAGCGAACGCAATACGATTCGCATAAATAATGAATTTCGACGGCTCTTGATTTCCGTGCGTAGCTCGCCGGACCGTTATCGTCGTCCGCGCCAATAACGTTTGGGCGTGACTCGGATAAACAAGCGACCGAAACAATCGATAGAATGATTCGCAGTTTGCCGGGTGACTCCCCTTGCCGAATTCGATTAATTAAAGTACCCTCGAGAACACAATGTACACTTCGGGCTAATATTTTCCGTGCCCGGACTGGACAGACTGACTTTGCCCAAAGTAGTTCGCGCGGGCGATTCGCACGCGCTCTTTGTAGTTTTCTTTTGTAATAATGGGGTGCAGTCGTTGGCCGCTTAAGGGCGTCGGGTCACTGAATGATCGGGAAGTACAGTTGGAGTGCAGTTGCACATTACGATACGTGCAGATATTTTAGACGAATTGTTAAATTGAATTATTACCGTTAAATTAATTTGCATTTTTGTGATTTATTGATATTATACTATTATTATTAGTCGCAATGCAAGCAGATATTTTAGGCATATTATTACACGTGAAAAACGCCGAAAAAGTTAAAGAATTTTACCAGCAAATCGAAGATGATCTTCTTTTTGAATATTTGTCGTGAATGAGATTTTGGATATATACGAATTATTATGAACTCAATAGTTCATAAAAATGGCACGGCAATGCAATATGTAAACTGCGACTAGCAAAAGAAAAAACGCGAAACATTGTTTTCGATAAAGTGCGTTACAGAATTATTGTCATCGTGTAATTATTTCGTCATTGAATTATTGCTTCCTCGATAAAATTCTTTCATAATTTTGGGGTTCCTCGAGTAGGTTTGTCTCAATTATTTTAACCCATCATAATGCGGAATCGCACTTTGCTCGTATCTACACGATTTTCAGTTAATCGACCCCCTGAACGTCCTTAAAAATAAAAAATAAAATCCGTCGACTCAAAGTCGTCGTTTCTCGGACGTAAAAACTGACATAAAGCTCCACCCTAAACAGGCCAATGAACGCATGTTCTAAAAGTGCTAAATACAGCCCGGTGCTGCATGCACCACTGCATAAATAAACCATACTCACAACTTCCATCCTACATGAAAAAATTCCCGATGATTTCGAGCTGAAAGAATCGGGATAAGTGTCGAATTCGCCGAATCTCGAGTTTCGCCCTCAGGGTTTTTTTTTTCATTCAACTTCGGCATCGCGTCTAGCGCGCATGCGTCATCGGCGCACGTCCGCGGCGAGACATACGGAAGCGTATGTATGTGGAAACCGAGGAGGGGAAAAAAAGTTGAACGCTAGGCGTGTGTCCCGTAATTGCATAGCTATTTATCGGAACATTATACACGCGGAGGCAACGGAAATTGAGATGCGAGAAAAAAAAGGGAACCATTTTTCGACCCGGGACGAATCGAAACCCATAAATTATTTTTTCTCCCCTTGGTCGACGATGTGTGCGTAGGTCCGTATCTTATTTTCTTCTTTCCCTTTACCGAGCCTCGGTCTTTACTCTCGTTATTCGGGAGGGGACTTTTACTACGCTGGCCGCAGTCTGACGCGGTCGGTAATTGCCGGTTATCGTATTTCACACGCGGCACTTAGTAATACAGAACTGATAACAGGCGGGGGGGGGGGGGGGGGGAGACTATCGTGACGCGTCAATCCGGCGTCGAGACTCTCTCATCGGGAACGAGATAAACTCGTCTATGTTTGCTACCCGAGTCACTATGTATCTCTGCTAGTCTACATGTGACGTATCGAACCCATCCATTCTCCGCGTCGTCGAACAATCAAAAGCGAACGGTCAGGAAATTATTTTTCAATCACTTTTACTGTTTTCGTAATTCGACACTTTCGCGGAACGTAACATTTCCGGGTCGAGAGAGAACAATAAAAATGTTATGCATTGTAAACTTTGTTTAATTGTAATAGTAATGTTAGTAGTAATATTAATACTCGTAATAATAGGAATCAATCGCCCGTGAATAAAAAATACAACGCTGGTATCCGCTTGAGTTTGCACGGTTACCGTCACATAAATTTTATCGAAATAATAAATATGCCGGTTACAACATTATTCATTACTCGCCGTCCGGCACATGTGCTTGTCTCAAAAATTATTTATCTTGGACAGACTCATTAAGACCCATTAAACTCAACCACAGAATATCGTAAACGGAATTCTTTCAACCGCGATAAACAGTCCAAAAAAATGTTCAGACAAAAAACTGTAAACTAGTTTGAAAAGATAAAGATAAAATTTGTCGGACTAAAAAGTATAATCATAATGTGAATTTAGGACCGTGGTACTCAGGGCTTGAATTTAACAAAATGCATTTTGCGTACCTATTCCCAGGCCCGAGTCTCGACCGCCCGGCGAGTACGCACCGCGAGGGCGCCACCGTCGCCCACAGATAGTCGCGCGTCCATCGCACCCTCGGGGCAGGCCAGCAAAGTTAGTTAACCGATATACGCGCAGCGTACGAGGCATCTCCCGAACTCGATCCTTCCCCCCCCCCCCCCCCGCACTCGATGATGACACGCCCGCAGGAATTCCCCGAAGGTCCACGGTTACATCCATGCGAAACCTCTGGTCTCAGCGCCGTCCCTCGCTCCACAGTCCGTCATTCTAGCTCGGCTACAATTTTCCCAAAATTCGATTCGCTTCATCGACGGCTAACGCGGTCCAGCGCCGAAATGATAATTCAATGAAGCGAGTTATCGCCCCGACGGCGGCTCTAGTTTCGTAATTGGATTTTCGGGAGGCGACAGAGCACGTGAGTGTGGAAAGAGTTGTTAATTGCACATGCAGTACATAGCGTATGGGCAAGAGGTATCTGCAGGACGCACGAACAGACGTGGCTGCTGCGACGGAGAGAACAAAAATGGAATTAATACGGAGGAATTTAACCCGTGTGTTTCGCGCCCCGGTGCGGGATGGAAAAACCGATAATAAATCTCCGGGGCTCGACTAGTGCACGGCGAAACTTGTAGACGTATATATATATAGATGTATATAGATATATATAGATATATGTATACATGCGGGGCGTCCAGCTTTCCAGGTTAACGAATGACCTCCGGGAATTAGTCTGAGCTGCTGCTGCTTCTACCGGCGACGCCACACCGGAGGGCGTGAGCGTAGAGATAGAGGTAGACACAAGAGGGAGTGGTGGAACGTTTGCGGGGGTCGTTGAAGAAGAGCGACGCGACCTAATTAGCCGACGACGAGCGTTTGCAACCGGGGGCTCGCAACAGCTGCCTGCGAAATGGCCCTACGGACTCTTTGTTTTTTTTTTTTTCACCGTGTCTCTATCAAAGTGTCAAAGCGCCGTTTGACGCGAAAGTTTTTGATGAAGCAACTGCAATAGTGCGCGGGTAGGAGAGTACGGTCACACGGCGCGTACTCGCATGAAGTGTTTTCGCGTTGAAACATTAACGGTAGCTCTCGAAACTGCACAGATTTTTGGTTCGTTGAAGATATCTTTGATTGGCAAAATTCACAGAGGCAGCTCGAAGTATACTTTATTATTATTATTAGTAATATAAATGTGATTGTACGTATTTTCTTACGGCGCTTTTTTAAGGGTTAACAAGCTTGTTTGTTTATTTTACTGTATTATTTTTATATATTTATATTTATAGTTTTATCTTTGCTTTTACTAGTTTTTAGTGCGCCTTCACTGTAACTATTCGAACGGTTGTTAGGGATTCCCCTGCATTATGAATTACTGTATTTCTGCGGGGGTAGAGCGGGGAAAAATGGGGCAACGGGGCAAAACGGGGTTTTTGGGCAAAACGTCATTTTCCAATAATTTTTGGATGTCCGAATTCGCCCTATCGGATACATCAGGCTTTTCTGCCTAGTTTTGCCACCTTGTCCGATCCAAAAATGATTGGAAAATTTAGTTTTTCCCAAAAACCCCGTTTTGCCCCGCTCTCCCCTACGTAATATTTTATTCTATATTATTATTATTATTATTATTATTATTATTATTATTATTATTATTATTATTAGACCCGAATTTTTGGGCATCTTTTGTCGAGGTAGTGTATGAAAGCCACTGAATGAAAAAAGGCGAATTCTCTCGCTATTCCTTAGTAGGATTGTTGCGTCGACTCTGGAAGTGCAACTCGGCACGTAATAAAAACTTCTTCGTGGCCCGCAGTGGAGTTTCAGCAGTGGGAGTGAGAGAGGGATATAAGGTCTCGGTGGCCTTTTAATTGCTCGTTTCCTGTCCAGATGATGAAGAAGAAGATGAATAGCGAGTAAGAAGTATTAGAGTCACGAAGCTAGCTCCACGGCACTCTATCTCTCTCGTGGATGTTCGCGCATCTGGCATTCTCTCATTCCCCGCGAGTAATCGCGGGAGAACGCACACTCGCACAGGGTCGTCGGTGGGGAGAAGCACGATGGCATCTTTGACCTGTCTTCGTTGCCAGCCATCGTCGCCCTGCCGCAAGCACTCGAGGCACGAAGATTAGTCGAAAACGTGACTCGTCACTCGCATCTCTCTCGATCACAGATGCACGCGATATTTTCACATTAATTCGGCGCGTTCAATTGGGAACTCGTCCCATTCATAACTTCTCCGTCTCTCTGGCACTCATTCATGAAGAATACGATTGTAAGAATCGAAACTGATATTAATAAAACTTTTTTTTTCGTCTGCCAAGAATAAAAAGAATCTTAAAATTATTAGAGTCCGTGAATATTTTTCAATTTTTGGTTTTTCAATTTTTTCATATTTCAACATTTCAATATCTGATTTGTTCACTTTTTCACTTTTTTCACTCTTCCGACAAATTTTCCCCCGCTTTATTACACATCCATTGAATTCACTGGCTCGGCCACGCGAGATTGCGTTTTGTCGGGGAAAAAAAACAAGAATCCAGCTGAACGCGTTGATCGATTCGTTTGCGAGTCGTGTTCGCGGGCGTGAAGTAAAAACCTCGCGATTTCAACAATAACGTCCGCCGCTATTGTAAAACGTGGGATGTCACTGGATAGAGCACGCGCCCGACAAAACCACACGAGCGGGGTGCGCGCTCGCTCGCCGAAAGAGAAAGAGAGAAAGAAAAAAAAATCGAGCGTGAAATCGGCCTCCGAGGCGAGGCGAAATTTTTCGACGAGAAACGAGAGCGAAGCGGGGTACGATAGTTATTCCCCCGTTTAAATTCTTTGCTCGGATTTCGAGCATAGCCGGGATATTACTCAATGTCTGCGACACCAAAAACTACCCTCGCCAATAATCCGTAAAGCGTGCTCCCGCAAAGCTGCCAAAACCCCGACCTCCCGGCGACAAATCGTGCGTAAAGAATCCTCTGTTCTCCTTAATCCACGAAAAAAAAGATGAAATACAAAAAAATTCGATAAAACTGCACTCATTTAAAAATATATATATAAAAAGTTTCAAAATCGGGAGAAATTCAACAACGCGAGTATGCGATGGTGCGTGAAAATTGCTATTTAAAATAATAATAATAATAATAAATCGAGAGGGATTCAAAATCGCGAGTATGTGATCGTGCGTAAAAAATGCTTTTTAAAAACGAACACAATTACTTCCTCGTGTTTTACAGTTTTGCACATAACTTCCTCTACGATAAATTCCGTTGTTCCATTTAGCTTCCTCATAGAAGAAACTAAATGGAATAAAATTCCAACGGTTGGATTAATTTTTGCCAAATTTAATACGAAACATTGTACAGTGTTAGTCAATTCCCATACCAAATTTAAGTTCGATACCTCCATGTTTACTCTAATTGGACCGTTATTAGTAATTCCTCAAAAAAAAATAAAATAAAAATTCCATAAAATCTGATCCCTTTGGTAGATTCCGCCAAATTCAATACCAAAGGTCTTCGATCAAAGTATTATATTCGTGTACAGTTTTAGGCCGACAGTGCAAAATTTGCAAAAGTTAGGGACCACCAGAAATTTTTAAAAAATTTCGAATACACCTAAAATTCAAATTTCTCGATGTTTTCGATAATTTCTAGTAAGCTGACATAAAAATCTCGAAACATTTATTTTCACGAAAACATAGCTTCCTCTACGAAGCAAAAAAAAAAAATGATTATAATAATAATGAAAAAAAAATCGTTTGCCCGTATATGAGCGAAGAGTGAGCCGTGTTCGAGGCTTGTACTCGGTGTACACGTCAGTGAATATAATCCTCTGGTAAGCCGAGCGTAATCCTCGAGTATTCCGGTGACCCCGGGCATTATAGTGGTCGCTGTTAGACTCTCCCTCTCTCCGTCCCGTACGAACGAAAACACATAGCCTCGGGATAGAATAATACGCGAGTTGCAATCGCAGCGTACACACCCTGCGCTGCGCATACAACACAGAGATCTATAGGTGCGCAACGCGTGTTTATATTATAAATCCTGATGGATATATCTATGCACGGTCCCTCCCTTTTACTTTCGTTCTTTCTTTTTTTTTTCTGCGTTCACCCTTGCTCTCTTTCCCACTCGCTTTCGCGGTAGCCGACCCCTCCAGGACAGATACAGTTGTTACACCTCGATCCTCCCTCGAGCGCGTCCGGTAATCCCCGAGGAATGACACCGGGCTCAATCGTGCGGGTGATTTAGTGACCACGGGAGAGTAACCGATACGGGGTGACCCAACAGACTGGACGACCGAAACTTTGCCCGTTTAGCATTTTCAGCTACTTCCTTGACCTCGTGTATCTCGCAATTATTTCTTGAACGTCAATCTTTTTTTTTTCTGTTTTTTTTTCTCATCTTACTTGTTTTACTGTTATTTTTTTTAGGCTTTTTAATCGGTGAAAATGTGAAGAAAAAATATAGTTTTTTTTTTTGTAGTCGCTTTCTGTCCAATCTGCGTATGTGAACAGGATCTAAATATAACTGTATTTTCTTCGATCCTATATTTAATATTATTTATCATTTCACGATTACTTTTTCGGAGAGAGAACAAGAATTAAATTTCATTTGATTCGAGTATTTGGAAATTCTTCGTTCGGTTTTTCTTTTCTTTTTGTCATCTTACTCGTTTTGTTATTACTTCTTAAATCTTTGAATCGACGAAAAAATTATACATTACTTTTAATTCTCTCTACAGTCTGCATATAAATAGAATCGGAACGGCATATTTATTCGTTCGTACATTTAAGTTATTTATAGTCTCGCAATTATTTCCCCGAAGGCAGAAAAATAATGAAATTGTATTCGACTCGAATAATTTGATTCGGAATCGAGCAGTCTACCTGTCGGTGCCGATGAAAACGAGTATTTAAAAAAAAGTTTGTCTCGATCGTTAATTGCGAATGAATTTCTTTTTAATTCGACCGACTTACGGGCAGAAGAAAATTGAACCGACGTAGTTTGGCTCCGGAGAAAAACATGGTCTTTCCCGAAGCAGATGGCCAAGCCGGCTTCTATTTTCTAATCTGGCCATAGGGCCAGATGAAGGAGAGGGTAGGATCGAGAAGGAAACAGAGAACGTCTAAAGCTCTCGCGGCTATGCCGTCCAGCTTACATGGTGTGTGTATATATATATACATATATATATATACGAAGTATATATGCGTGTTGCGTAGCACTGCCGCGCGTTTATTACTCCCCGGGGTCCAGACGAGAGCACGGAGCGAGATGTGCTGCTCTCCTTCTTAACTCTCGCTGCGCTGTTATATGTGTGCGCCATAGAAGTACGCAGTGATACCCCGCGGCGCTGTTGACTCGTGCGCCGGTCAGAAACCCGCCCGATGGCCACTCGTCGATTGTCCTCTTTTTTTTCTTTTTATTTCCTCCCTCTATTTTGTATTTTC
Source organism: Ichneumon xanthorius (assembly GCA_917499995.1). NCBI lineage: Eukaryota > Metazoa > Arthropoda > Insecta > Hymenoptera > Ichneumonidae > Ichneumon > Ichneumon xanthorius. The sequence continues at coordinate 18,477,544 of OU824202.1, read as the reverse complement.
TTTTTTCTATATAAGAAATAAAAAAGAACCCTTTGTAACTTTTCCATCAAGTTCATAACACTATCTAATAATTCGATGGAAAAGTGGCCGAGGGTTTTACTTTTTAATTTCTTATATAGAGAATAAAAAGTATAAAATAGAGGAAGGAAATAAAAAAAAGAGCTCGATCGACGTGCGGCAATCGGGCGGGTTTCTGATCAGTGAAGCTGCGATTCATCTAGATAGATTTATTTTTATTTCCTCCCTCTATTTTGTATTTTATTTTTCTCTATAAGAAATTTTAAAAAACCCTTTGTAACTATTCCATCGATTTATTAGATGGAGTTATGAAACCCTATCTAATAACTCGATGGAAAAGTTACAGAGTTAAAAGAAATTTAACTCTGAGAAATTTAAAAGTTTAAAAAATTTCTTATATAGAATATTTAAAAAATGAAAATAAAAAAAGAGCACGTTCGACGAGTGGCAATCGGGCGAGTTTCTGGTTAGTGAAGTAGCGATCCATCTAGATAGATGGATCGCTACCTCGGTGTATTACGGAGAAGATGAATCAATGCAGCTTTTGCGGCTGTTCCTTCCGCTGCGGACGTCACGAGGATCGTCGAGGCAGCTGAGCAATAAAAGGAAGAGTTCCAAAGCTCGCGTCGTATCGCGGTGATTCGTGGAAGCAGGTCGACTCGACTGTTTTTTTTTAGTAGGGAGAGTAATATTCCAGACGAGTTTATTCGTGGCCGGAGCACAGCAGAGACGTGTCAGGTTATCGCGAGAGCCGGGGCGAGCGAAAGAGAGAACCCGCGAGCGCACCGAGACGTACGAAAATAGGAAATGGGTTATCTCACGACTGGCAGCGGTGGAGGGAACGCAGAACAACTTCGAGTTTCAAATCTTATTAGCATAGATAAAGAGACACGAGTGAGAGAATACGTAATTGTTTTTTTTGTCTATCTCCCGGTGAGGATTGAAAATGGAACGAATTTAGCATAGATTGTTGAGCAATTTTATTTTTCGCTCGAGTTTACATGGCCAGAGGCAGCGCACAGATTTTCACCTTTTTGTTGTTGCTATTGACAAGCTCGAGCGAGAAAAAAAAATGATATTGATCGGCTCATATAAAATGTAATACGATGATATAAATATTTAATTCTTCTTTCGGTATTTTATCGGTTGAAAGATGCAACACATTTAGCATGGATCATTGAGATTGTTGAATAATTTGTTCGCTCAAGTTTATATGGTCAAAGGCATAGATTTTAACAATTTTCTGTTCTTTTGTCGCTATTGACAAGTTTTTGCGAGAAAAAATATATTAAGCGAGACGTATGAAAACTAGTACGATTATATAAATGTTGATTTTTTTTTTAGCTCGTGGTGAGAGTTGAGAATGGAACAAAATTTAATATAGATTGTTGAGACATTTTTTTTATATCAATTTTCTATCGCTTAAAGGAACTCATATATCTGAGCCATGTTTTTCTAGTAATTAACAAGTTGTTGCGAGACAAACGAAAAAATTCTATACATCGGGACACATCAAATATAATACAATTATGTGACGTATAAAAAAAAACCTGAAATTGAAGTTCGGTGAGATTTTTATTTCAATTTACTATAAAAGGGTTATTTTATTTGTAAAACAGTGCTCGTGATCGGGCGGGAGCGATGAACATCGATCTCCCGGTCGACGGGAGACTCCCCGTCCGGTTCGACAAACACGATGAGAATATGTAAAAGCGTTTTACCCCGCACGTATCATTCGACGAGCAACAACTTTTACGTATTCATCGCGGCGCAATCGTCGGAGTTTTAGAGAGCGTTCGGGTTGGGAGTTTTACGTATTCACGAGGGTCGCGTTGTGTATAGTTATACCGCAACGATGCGCTCTTCGCGTGATTCGAGGAAAAATAAACACGGAAATTCCGCGCTGTGAGAGAGAGGTAAGTACGCGCCCGAGAACCGACGTGCACAACTTGTGCACGAGTTATCGTTGCAAGTTACGATGTGTTTGAACGCTGAACGAGATGCTCACTCGATCGAAAATCCGTCGACCCCTCCCTCCGGTCACCGCCCACCGGTACGCTATCGACTACGTAACATCGCTATGTTGCGAACAGTGGCTCGATTCATTCGCGGTAAGCATATAACTTGGTGATAAGAATTTGCAACGAAAAGAGTAGGTTTCTTAGATCAAATTCACGAATTCACGAATTTGCAAACTCACGAATGTACAAGTTCACCAATTTACTAATTGACGTATTTACTAATTCACAAAATTACTAATTGACGAATTTATTAATTGACGAATTTACTAATTGACGAATTTACTAATTGACGAATTTACTAATTGACGAATTTACTAATTGACGAATTTACTAATTGACGAATTTACTAATTGACGAATTTACTAATTGACGAATTTACTAATTGACGAATTTACTAATTGACGAATTTACTAATTGACGAATTTACTAATTGACGAATTTACTAATTGACGAATTTACTAATTGACGAATTTACTAATTGACGAATTTACTAATTGACGAATTTACTAATTGACGAATTTACTAATTGACGAATTTACTAATTGACGAATTTAATAATTCACGAATTTACTAACTCACGAATTTACTAACTCACGAATTTACTAACTCACGTATTTACTAACTCACGAATTTACTAATTCACGAATTTACTAATGTACACCTGCATGTGCAATTATCTGAACAACAGTCGCCAATTTTAGAAAACGAGACAGTTTTTTATACCTCAATCAAATTCGAATTTGGATGTTAAACTCTATTTGTTCTAACCTACCAACAAACATTATAAATTTTTTCAGCGATACAATGTTCTAAATTTAAAAAAGAAGTTTTCTTGTATTTCCAAGTCGAAGAAAATTTTCATCAAGGTTACGACATTTTTTATCTCGCCAATCATCATGAAACAGGACCCCAGAACTTTTATCCCCGTGTCAAGGGTCTCCCATACGTCATTCGCTATAAAATCCCAACGACCCCACAGTTTACTACGCTACGCGACGCAAAAATAAAACGGAACAAAAAACCCACCGGTGAATTGCAAAATCGTGAGTGTGACGCTCGCGCGTCACCGTATTTAGTGCCATATAAACGATTGCATCCTCGACGTTTAGTTTGCGCGCAACCGGATACGCTGACAGGCTCGCTATAGTTGCTCGCTCGCTGGCGCCATATCATTGAAATTGAATAGTGGGACGAGTAGATCGCGAGAAGGAAAAGTCTCCGGTTAGCTGCGTGTGTATACGGTGCAGATATGCAACACGGAGACTGCAACATCGCGCCGGCCCTCCCTCGGTGTGTACGTCCCACTTACGATAAAACTCGCATTCACATTTATACTAACGCAAACACAGATACAATCCCATCGCGAAACAGGAATGAGCAATTGTACAAACAAGGCTCGCGATTGTACTGTTACGTATACGTCGAGCGCGAGCTTGCCGTATCTAAGATTGAATCTTCGACGCCAGTGTCGAAAAGTTTGCACATAAAAAAAAGGCGGCAAATATAAAAAAAAGTTTTAAAGGAAATAAAAAAGCTGAGAAAAAAACGAGATTTATCACGTGTTTACATCTGCGCAATTTTTCTCCACATCTATTCCGGCGATTCCGAGTATAAAAATATGTGATAGGTAAAAAGATTGAGAATGATCGATCGGGTGTTTACCGTACGATATTTCTTACTCCCAATCCCGGCTGCAATATTCGAGCCACGCGGAAGTGCACTCCGCCCACGCGGCTTCAACAGCCTCGTGGCCGATCTCCCTCTCTCTCTCTCACACACACACGCGCGTGGCAGTAAAAGAACGATCGAGAAGAAAAAAAAAATCTGCATGTGCGAGATCCGAGTAGGTACAGAACGCTTATGGTCGTACCGAGGCTCTCCCGGCAATGAGAATTGTTTCGAAGTTTCCGAGAGTCACGCGTGGGACTCACGATTCTCTTTGCACGCTCGTATAAACCTATCGCTCCGCGAAATGTAAATTGCTATGAAAAACCCTCGTGTCCACTCACGGTAGTTGAGGAAATACACGCTCGTTATTATAATTTGCACGTAAATCGCGAAGATAATATCCGTTGATATAAAAAAAAAAATTTTAAATATTGATAATAAAAGATAAAAATAAAATAATTATTTCATTACCGTTTCTTCGACAGGAGCGTGTAAGACTCCTTGGAGGCGGTGCAGAGACGCATACGCATTTTGCGTGCCCTTTCTCCCCGCTTCTTTGCCACACCGCCTTCCAACACTGGCATCCAGATCGCAGCTATCACTACAGTCAATCACTTCAGTTCGTCAAGAAAAGAAGAAAAAAAAAAAAAAAAAAAAAAATCACAAATCAATTCACAATGAACCTCACTGGACAAAAAACTAACGGTCTATCGATAATAAAATCGACGAATCGTCCCTTCGGCAAACTGCGTCCATGTCACTTGACACGGCGATCGAGTCATCGACGATATAATAAAAAAAAAATAAAACAAAAAAAAACAAAAGCCTGTCTCTCAATAATCGTTTGACTCGTAGATTATTTAATTGAACCCATTCGCCTACGATTCCTCGCGTCCCACTCGACAATAATTTTACTGAATGAACCAACACGACGAACCGACGGACACGCACGGGGGAGCGCGAGGAGGACGAGCAAGAATCGCGAAGACGATGAATGAACGAAACTCTTCTGTAGTCGTGTGTATGTCCGCGTATATCGGTCCGTGAGTCGAGAGTGCCGCGTGTAAAAGTGAGCGCACGCTGGCACGGTAGTTCGTACGTCGGTTATGTTCGTGTTTGTGGCCGAGAAAAGGCGACGAGGGACGTTGGGAGATGCGCGAGGATGAGACGCGTGCGAGCGACTCGTGCGCACCCGTACGGACCGACGAGCGAACCGGGTATGAAGCGGCAGTCGAGAGAGCGCGGCGGGCCCGTGCGTCACGCCACAACCGGCATGAGCGGCGATACACAGTAGGAACGAAGGATGATGGAGAGCGAGAGAGTGGAGGAGACCGGATCGAGAGAGAGGAAGGACCCCACCGGGGAAAGTGAGAGAGGACGAGAACGGGCGAAGGAGAGAAAGTGAGCGAGGAGAGGGAAGGAAGTGCGAGGGGAACCGACGAATATACCATCGGCCGGACGGGGGGGGGGGGGGGGGGGCGCGCATCCCTTCCTCCTACTCGAACGCGGCTCGCCCCGCCGTGTGTATTCGTAGCACGCGTAATATTGCGTGCCGATGGTCCGGATGCTCCTCGGAACTTACACCGCCGGTATGGGCCGCATATACGCTACTGTTACAATGCTCGGAGGTGACGAGTCACTTATGCGCGCACACAGCGTGATTCAATTCCGGCGACGGAAACGTGGATTGCCATTTTTTGTTCCCTCTTTTTTTTTCGCGCGGGAGTAATGCCTCGGAGACTCGAGGAACAATTATGAAATGAAATGATGGGAATTGTCGAGAATCGTAGATGTTGAGATTTAGAATCGATTTTTACAAAAAGCTTCGAGGTTTTGTTGGGTGTGATAGTTTTCTCGTTTTGGGCATTAACGATATAGCGGTATTCCCAATGATGCTTATTTTTTAACTGTACGATGGATGTTGTGTATTAGCGTTGGGAGTAAAGGATAAGTAAATAGTATATTATGCCACAAGGGAGGAAAGTGCGTCTTTTCATCGAATGTGAAGTTTGGTGCCCGAGCGAGGCGAGGGCAGAAGTTCACACGAGGTGAAAAGGCACTTCCTCCTGAGTGGCATACGCTATTTTTTTTTACTGACTGTTAAAAAGTGACCATATTTCTATGTCTGTATGAAATAGGGTCTTGTTAGCGTAGTCGGGAAAAAAATTATTTTTTATTTTATTTGGTTTCTTCATTTCCATACTCGACATTTGTTTATGATTAATTCAGCATATAAACTTAATCTGAAATTAAAAAATACATTCGAAACTTTGGTTACGGCGGAGAAATAAACTTTTTTCCGTTTCCGGCGCGACTAAAGTTCCTCACGAGCAGCCTCCAGCTTAGGACTTGTTAGGCAGTCAACCAGCGAATGAATTAATCGATAACGATACTTCCGATTATTTCCATACATTTCGTATGATGGATTCAAAATAACTAAAAAAAAATAAAAAATTTAGATCCGTCCTAGTAATTTTCGATGTCGGAGGAGCATCTCTTCATCATCCTTCATATTGTCATTTTTGCTCGATTAAGGCTCGATTAAGGACATCCGCTCTAATACAAATAACCATACACCATAATCAATAGATGCGTAAAAGTTTGTATAAACGACTTTAAAAATGTTCTACTCATTTGAATAATGCGAAGCGTTCCAACCACTTTAATAGTCGAACCAGTGTCTTATAAAGAATCTCCTCCCAATGAAACACAACCCTGTCATACCGGGATCGGAGACAATCGCTTGCGTAACACAACTACTGAATTGAAACGCCGAGACATAAACGTCGGCTCTCCGCCCTGTAGAGAAAGTAGCCCCGAATCCATACAGCACATACAGGCACTCGCTAGTTCAATGCACCGTACGTAATAACTAAAAAGTACTATTATAAATAGAGAATAAATCGTTCTGCATAAACGCTTGCGATCTCGTTCGTTTTAGAGAGCACTCGATCGAACAGGTGGTCACGAGTAGGTGGTTCGGGTATGTTCCGTCCGCGCGCTGTCGTCGGCGAGTTCGTGGCTCGCTCGACAGGACGGGACGCGAGACTCTCTTTCCGTAATTGGATTTCGATACGAGTCTCTCTCGATACGGTGAAAGTGCAATAAATTCGCTTTGCTCACCGGTACTTTATTGTGTGTGTGAGCGTATTTGCTCCGCAAGTCCAAAGATCTCCTCGCCGTGGCTCGAGCGCAACGTCGAACGTCCCAATAATAGCTCGATAGAACGCCACGAGCGAATCGGGTCGCGTCAATCGCACTCGTCACCACAACGGACTCGTTAAGTGCACGGCGTTTGCCTTCAAAAGTTCCGAGGAGCTTTTATTTTTATTTATTTTTAATCGTTTTTTTTTCCTTCTAATTCCAATTATTTTATAATTGTGTCTCGGAGCTGTCGTACCACGCGTTTTATCGCCGATAAGTCGCTGGGAAACACACGGGAGTGTGCGTAGGTTGGAGATCGCGAGAACTCGGCCGATCTATATGGACCGTCGAGGCTCGTTTAATTGCAACGGACAGGTGACTCGACGTTGTATTCCATTTGCTACATATGTTTCCGACCGTGAGTCATAAACGCTCGTAGGACGAAACTTTATCTATTTCGGGAATCGATACAGTCTCACCCTACGGCCGATCGAAACCCTTGCGACACTCGAGTTTTTTTTTCCTAGCTCGGCGGCTCTCGCAGCTTCGAGTGCGTGCACTTTCGATCTCGAGGATTTTCTTCCTTTTTTTTCCCGCCCCCCTTTTTCAGGTATACGAGAACGATAAATCCCGTGGCCGATAAATCCATCGAATGGGGTAAAAAGTAAGTCCTGACCTCTCTCATCTCCACCCCTTTTGCTTTCTTTAGCTTTTTTTTGGTACGTTTTTTCTTTTTTTAGCTGGGAATACGAGGGGTTACTGACCCAATAAATTTCGAGTCCACGGGAGGGCACTCGACGTGCGTTCACGGTGAAATAACAGACTCCCATATGGCGCCGCGTCCACTCAATCGCGTGCGCACGAACCCGATACAGATTGCGAGAAATTTTTTGGAAAGAGGCCACTCAACGTTTTCCTCCTTTTCTCGGGTTATTTTTTTTTTCCTTCCTTTTTTTTGTGAGTTCATCCCTTCTTTATTACCGGCGGTATAGGAATAGCGGCACGCGTGGCGAAACGTGAAACAAGGGGGAACAAATGGCACATGTATGTGCCACATACACACATGTGGCACATGTATGTGTATGTGCAGCACGCGAGGGAGGATTTTTCAGGGTTTCAATGCGGTCTCGCGGTTTCGCGCTCGAGCGAAGAACGTAAATTCCACGGTCTCTCACTCGGAGTGACGGTGGACAGTTGAGAGGCATAATGAACAGACGGGCAACCCTCATTTCTCTCGTTATCGTAAAATCTGTTCGGTCGTTCGAAATTCCTTTATTTTTTTTTTCTCTCCTCTCTCTCCTTCCCGTTTGTCGAAGCGATCGAGTGAATCATGGAATCGACCACTCGATGGACCACCGGACAGAGAGGCTGACTGAACTCCTCGCTCCCTCGTCAGCGTGGCTCCCCTCCACCGTGCCTTCACAATGACTTTAATTTGACACTGAACGCACACGCGCTCCTCTCCGCGTGCTCGAACGGGCACGACCTGTGTTTGACCACCGGACGCTTTCCACCCTCCTCGCTCCCCGTGCGACGCTCACGAGTGGCATCGACGAAAACCCCTGCGGAGGACCCGGAAAATCGGACCTTCTGATTTGACAAATTGAGAAAAAAAGATGGAAAGAAATTACCTCCAAAAATGTCTTCATGTATGTATATCTTTTTCTGTATTTCGGGTGTGATTGGCGGTAGGGCGGTCGAATTACTGTAAAACGGTCAATGAAGGCTATTCGAACTGATGGTCCATTTATAAATGTCACGCTGTTGTGGTCTGAATTATACTCACGCCTATGAGAATGTTCGTTTTTTATATCGTATTATAGATTTTGGCCAATTAGTGGAATTTTTCGGGACTTAGAAAAATACCCTTTCGACCTTTTTCGAACCAATCGATTTAGATCAAATTTTACATAAGTGCATTTATTCTTTAGTAACTAAAAAAAATTAACTAAGAAAAATTACAAATAAAATTTATGCCATCATTTTGACAAATTGAGGGGAAAATAATTGCGGCTACAAATGTCTTAATATATATGTGTATAACTTTTTATGGACGTTCGGTGCGATTAGTGGTAGGACGGCCGATTTACTGTAAAATTATCAACGAGCTTTATTAGAACTAACGGTCCATTTATAAACGTCGTGGTGTTGTGGTCCAAATTGTACTCACGCCTATGAGAGTTTTCATTTTCTCTATCCCGCCATAAATTTTAGTCGATGTGTAGTTTTTTTCGGAATTTTCGGAAAATACTTTTTCTTACAATCTTTCGCGTCGGTGGCTCTAGATAAAATTTTACGTTAATTCTTTAATAAAATCATTAAGAAAAACAAAAAATCCACGAGCTCTTTTCACTAAAATGTGTACGAATAAAGGATAGCATAGTGATTGAAACCGTGTCCGATATTTGATTGCTACAGTTTTCATCATCGCAACTGGAGCTTTTCAGTCGTCAAGTGACTTCCGCAAAGAGGATCACTCAGAAAAAAAAGGATTTCTGACCTCAAAGCTTCCTTTATGCGAAAGCAACAGCATAAAAGGTCACATTTCGATTGTCCAGCAGCCAGGGACGCGCGAATAAAACAACAAAACAAAGCGAGAACTCATACACGAGTAGATCAAAGACTCGATTATCCACGCCGACGATCTCGACCGCGAGAGTCGACGAGCAAAGCGGATCAAATTTCCTTTTCCGTATCAAGAGTCGTGAAACAATAATAAAAAATAAAATAAAAAAGAACCTCAATTCGACATCCCCGAAATCGATGATTTCGAACGCTCGAACGGGTGCCCGTCGGAGTGCACTCGACGCACGCGAACCCCGTTTATTCGCACCCCATGAGAACACAGATACGTCGCTATGCGAATAAAATAATAAGGGTCGTGCAGTTAAAATCGTAAGGGAACTAGAGCGGTAGTTCAGCTTTACCCGTGCGACGGTGTATGTGTGTTACACATTAAAAACGAAATGATATTGAATCCGAGCTACTTTAATAAATCTGCGAGTAAAAATATTCATTAACCGGGTTGCTCGGGATCGAAAAACCCGCGGACAACTGAAACCACGGTTAATCCGAATTAAGTGTCATGACTTTTTTTTTTTAGTTTTTATCAATTTAAATTCCAATCAAGTACATATGAATTTTGACATAATCCTTTAAGTTCTAAGATTTTACAGTATAGAAAAAAATGGTCGACTGCACTATACTTGTTCGTATCAAAATCATCGAAAAAATCGCAGCTCTTTAATGTTTACAAATACATTTTTTATAAAAGGGATTAGGTTCGAAAATGTTTGTTTAGATTAACATCACCAAGCGTGACTATTCATCGAATTTGTCTAGAATATTCGGATTAATATTAAAGTTTTTATTTAATGGTCATTACACCAACCAGCCAAATATGGTAATATGTAATAAAGATTTGTTAATGTAAAAAAAAATATATATTCGTGATGCGCACGGTTGATTCGCTTCCCGGATAAGCCGACCCCGGTTAATCGTGACTCCACCGTATAGAAAATAAAAGAAAGACCGATACATCCCGAGCCACGAATCAGCGTCGCTGGTCGTATAAGCCTCGAACATTTCTATCTTCGTACATACGTCTCTCCGGTGACGGTAGAACCGACTTTTGCGGAGGGTCAATGTGATTTAGAGGTAGGTGGTTGTACGACACACGTACCTACGTATTCGTAGGTAGGTAGTGTAGGAGAAATGTATATATATATATATATATACATAAGCGAAGCGAGCAGGGCAAATAATATATTTCTGTCGATGAGTCCCATTCGCTCGAGGTTCGCAGTAGGCATTAGAACGTAGAAACGTAACGTGGAGCGTGGATAGGCATGGGACAGGGTAACAGGCTTATTGCCTACAGTGCAGCCCGCAAGAGTACAGAAGAGAGCACATATGCTCTGGCTCGTAAACTACGAGGAGCCGACAATGCGCTCACGCGAGCACAACACGCATTTAGATCTCTCCTCTCCTCTTCCTTCCTCGCTCTGATTGTCATTGTTACCCCGTACCCGGGCCACGAATTCTCTCGGTTATGGCATTCACTTTTCTCTCACCTCTGCCCCTCGTTCTATCGATAATATACTGTTCTACGCCGCATGGAAAAAAAAATGTTTACGCGCTGTATAGCGAAAAATATATCTGGGCTGTATGTATTTCATGACATTACATATATTTGCAGAAATATTTTTTTAAATATCCGAAATTTACTTTTTTTCTTGCGAACATTTATTTTACCTTGGTAAAATATATTTTCGCCGAAAAAAAATGTAATGTAAATTTCGGATGGATTTAGAAATTATTCTGCAAATATATGTCTTGAAATTTCTTTTCTTTCTTTTTGTATTCAAAGGAATATAGAGCGATTTATATGACTAATATACTAATAATATAATGATTAAAAAAATGTCAAACCGGTGAATTTAATATATTTCGACAATATAATTTGGAACACAGTTTGATTATATTTTCGGCATTATTTAATTTGGCTTCCATAATACGCGTTACCGTTCGATTTTGTGATCCGCAGACGCGTAATTTCTTTTATCTGTGAGTCGATAATTAATTAGTAAGACTAATTGGTCTTTGCATAAAATTTCCATTATTTTTTTTAAGACTCTAACGTGAAAATTTTTATTGTCGATGAATTATTATGGAATGTCGTCTCTCGTCGTTGTGGGGAGGGGGATCGTTATGCTCGGTGTAATTCGGTGCAATTTTATTTTTTAACGCTAAACCGAGCGTTTCTCGCTGAAAGTATAGCGTGTCGAAACCCACTCAAACGTCGTTCGTGTTTGTGGAGAGTCCGACCGGTGGCTGTAAGTCTACGGTGCTCGCTTTGATGGTATTGTACGACCTACCTACTCGCTCGATGCTTCACTCAGCTACCACCTCGCCCATTCGCTCGTATACACACCGCACGCGTCCCGTTTATTCAACGCTCTCGCCACCACGGCCGCTGCTGCGCCTTCGTTGACTAGCATACAAGAGCGTACTACATAGATAAAGTTGCACTGTGTAATACATGCTAAACACGGGATGTATGTAATACATACTAAACACGGGATTAAACCGGCGGATGGAATTTGCAATTTACACGCTCGTGTGTAAATTCGAACGGTACAACTGTATAAGACGCGGTTTCTGCTTGATACACTTTTTTCTTCTTTTTTTTCTCTTGCTACCATCTTCTCGCCGGGAATGTAAGCTAATGATGAAAGGAGCAATTATAGTGAGGCAACGTCTATTTAAAAATAAAAGTAAAAATAGGAATCCGCAATTTGTGAAACATTCCCCCATGTAAAAAAACGTATTTGCGGGAATATATTGTACATATGTGTTAAATATAATTAACGCGAAAAAAAATTGTACGTAATTAATATGTTGCGAGACGGACGTGACGGATGTATTCCAAAAAATATTTAAAACATGTTTTCGCGGGAAAAATTCGTTACTTTTAATATATTTTCACGCAAAAAATTCTATGTTTTTTAAATATATTTGTCGCACATACTTTTGCTTCGTGCGGATTATTCGACTTATCGGAATTTATAACGTGTCGATAAGCAATTTTTTAAAAACTTGGATAATTTCTAAAAATACGAGTGTGTGGTAATCGATGTGACTTGTCGATCCCCACTTACGATATTTATTCAAACTTCCAAATGATACGAAATGATTTAAGTAATTTTTACTTATTTATTTTTATTTTAATAATTTAAATCCACGGGGATAGAAAAAATTTTGCAACGCTATTTCTCTAACGATAAATGTGCGAATTGAATTTTGACTGACGCCCGTTTTCAAACGGGGGAGAGATCGAGTCTTTGAAAAAAAAACAAAAACTTTTCCCGAGGGGTTGTTGTCCGACAGTCGTGAAAACGTGTATCGTTCGGGACGTTCGGTTGTGACAGGGCTTGACGAATTTTTGACGTTAGATAGGCTGCAGCAGTTCATCCCGTCCAATCATCGTTGCGTGACGAAACACAGACGGATTTCATAATGCCCTCGAGCTCTTTTCACCGGGGCCAATGACGAATCAAGACTTTGATGAATTCACTCTTCCACTGTACAGCTACTGTATCCAAATCGCATAAACACGTGCCCGTCCCTCATACGCCGCATAAAGCTAAAAAAATCTCAAAGGGAAAATTAAAAAAAATATACATCGTAAAAAAATATTTATTTGAAAATTAACGAACGGTGTTGGAAGCTTTTTTACATAAACAGTTTCTGAAATTTCAAACACATGTGCGTTACAATTTTACACTACATTTTTTTTATAAAAAAATATGTATATTAATACACTGTAAAAATAAATTCAAATACAATGTATTCGAACTTGAAATTTGTTACATTACTTCAATGGAACATTAATGCACTTTTTTGTAAACTAAAAATACCAGATATTAAAATTACAAATGTTTAGCTTGAAATTTACAAAAACTTGCATTAAAAATAAAATATTTACTGTAAAATAGCAACATGTGTTTGAAACGCTGTAAACACACATGTTCAAATTTCAGAAACAGTTTATGTAAAGAAAGCTTCCAACACCGTTCGTTAATTTCCAAACAAAATTTATTTTGGTGTATATATTTGCCACCGGCTTGATAAAAAGTGCGCCGCGCACAGACTCACGGCTCTCACCGGTATTTATATTTGTGTCGGCAGTAAAGTGCGTAAGCTCGGATAAGCGGAGCAAATACAGCGCTCTATACCTACGACTGTGACAACAACAAAAAGAAAGAAAAAAACTGGTTGCTCGAGCTCGATACTCGAATGGGTCCGGAAGCGGAATAAGAGTTCGAGAACGAACACAAAAAAAAAGAAAAAAGAAACAAGGGAGACGAGAACACAGAGAACAATGGACAAGAGGCGACGGCGAAGGGTGAGAGATAGAGTACCGGATGGCGCCCGTGCAAACCTGCCGCAACGAGGGTAGGTATCTCTAATTCCGTTCTTTCTGCTCCGTCGAGAGGCATTGCGGCTCTACATTTCGGCCCGCTGCCCCACCTTTCGTCTCCCCAAAATTTTGCCCTTGGGGTCTCTCCTCGTCGCACTGTGTACTCGGGGATTTTCGCCTCGAACTATAGAAACGCGCGTGCCACTTTTTCGTTTTGTCTCGTTTCTTTCGTACCCTCGAGATATATAAAAAAGAAAAAATCTGTGAAACGATACGCGCCTCCCGTGCCGCATCCATTCCTAAAGCGAAGTGTATAGCGGCGCTGCGCGTATAGTGCAAAGTACGGTAGCCGGAGGATAATGATTGTTTGGCATGGATGGATGATAGCAATCGACGTGCGGTGCGTCATCGATCGTCGAACGGCGGGCACAATCGAAATCGTATCTTCGTCCGGGTCGAGTGATTTATGGGCTTTCGGAATCAAGCATAATATTGTATGAGACTGGTCTACACTGAGTGCTCGCAGTTCGAGTGGAACGAGTGAAAAGGGGAGGGGGAGAAAAAAAATCGTTCCACCGTCAGCGACAATGAAGTTAATTGGAAAAAGCAATTTTTCTTTTCTCTACGGTCTATGGCGGCGGCAGCGTCGAGGGGGGCGACTTCCGGTATTTTGCTTCCTTCGGTTCTTCCTTCGTGTGTGGAAGACGCGTTTTTGCTCACTGGGTCAACTCGTTTCGGGAATCGGGCGAAGACGAGGTAAGCATAATTAGTGTGTTTTTAGGCGCGAAGCATGGGGCGGCTCGTAATCATTGCGGTTACAGGAAACGGAAGTCCGCGATGGGGTCTGCGACAGGTAGAGGAAAAAAATGACATGAAATAAATAAGGTAAGGCCGAGCAGCCCCTTGACCTGTTACGAACGTCTGAAGGTGTAGCAGACCCTTCGCGCTTACGCTCGTCACAGCTGAAGAGGCTTCTCAACTTTGATGCGACGGTCGGTGACTCTGGGGCAGCAATTGAGTCACTAATTTTACGGGTGCGACGGATTCAAGATTTATTTGAAAAGGAACTTTGAAATTGCAATTTGGGTCATCGTTGCGCGATTCATTTAATTCTTTTGATGTTTCCGCGTCATTTTAGCACGGTAATTGTGCACTGTGATAGTCTCATCACTCTGAGGCAGAAATTTAGTTACAAATTTTACAAGTGCGACGCATTCAAGATTTACTTGAAAAGGAACTTTGAGATTGCAATTTGGGTCATCGTTGCACGATTAATTACATTCTTTTTATGTTTCTTGGCCATTTTGGCACAGTAATTGTTGACTGTGATAGGGTAGTTGGTATATTACGTTACAAAAAATACTTTTCCCAACTCCGGGACACTTTTGTTAATAAATTTTTTTTTAATGGCCAACATTTTTTGAAAAGTGCCATTGTCAATATTTTTCTCAAATAGAAAATTGTACGATGAAGCTGGTATTTAAAAAATGAGTTGGGGTGCAGTACCAACATGGTTCTATAATAATTGAAAAACATATGAAAATGTTTAATTCACCAACACGGAAAATATGATACATCAGACATTGAAAGATTTTTTCATCTCGGGAGATAAAATAAAAATATTGCCGATTATCGATTATTCAATCCTTCGAAGATTCCGGTACCTCGTTAAAGAGCAATATTTTCCAAACGGCTCGATAAAGTGCGTCACAAAAATGTCTGTTTAAGAAAAAAATTCAGATTGAAGAATTGGAAGAGGCGAATGAAAATCCGCTTTTTAATTTATAAGGCAATTTTCAGACTCCTTAAACAATGCAGTACGTTAATTCCCGGCAAATTAATTAAATTTATGGCCAAAGGTAAAACCTTAATATTTTTTACTTGGAAAAGATCTTAGACGATGAAGGCTTAACGAATTAATAATTCGGGCACGGAGCCTGCAGAGTATGTGCCTACTCGTGCTCGGTGTCCTCCGAGCCCCTCGGCTTCTCGTAACTGTCTCGAGTACGCGTACTCTGAGCGAAGCACGTAGTCTCTCCTAGATAATGTGGAAGCGTCGCTCCCGAGAATCTCCAATCCCGTCCGAGTATCCTGAGGGATGCCATTGTCACCCCTTCGGGCACTCAAGCTAAGTGTACTCTCGTTCCCTCTCGTCCCGAGAACCGCACGAGATAATTGTGTGACCCGGTACGAAGGACGAACGGGAATGAAAGAAACTCGAGAATAAGAATAAGAGTAAGAATAAGAATAAGAAGGCGTTCCCGACGTACCACTTTCCGGCGGATATGCCGAACGCCTTCTTCCTCTCCGACCACTTTCTTCATCCACCTATACTCATCGCTACGCTTACGCTTTCTATGGCTTTAGACAAAGAGAGAAAAGTAGTAACGCAACTGCCGGCAAGAAACCAAAATGGCGGCGAGGGGAAAAGTGAGAGCTGTTGTATATTGAACGTTCCTTCGCTTCATTTTAATAAACGGTTGACAAAAGAGGAAGACGAGGAAGAAGAGGAAAAAAAAACAGTCTCTCCTTCCCTCTTCGCCGATCTTCTTGGCAGAGCTGACAAAACAGGTAACGGTTCGCACGCTCCATGCAATAGCCGCAGCGACGCCGGGGAGCGCGGAGTTCAAGAAAGCGCGAAGCACGGTAACGCGATGCGATGAAGTGGGCGTGGATGGAAAAGTATCGTTCCTTGTTATCCGCCTCGCTTTGTAAACTGGTAAACCTCTCCTGCTTTCGAGAACGCGAAATTTTATTTAGTAAGAGCGACGTGATTGACCTTCAGACTCACAGAAACGGTCGTTGCGAACGGACGGACGGACGGACGTTCACTCTCTTTATAACAACAGTCGGCGAAATTGGTGTGAAAAGGATGAACAATAAAATAAAATATTTCTCAATGTCTTTACATCTTCGTGCTCAGAATCAGTCGATAACGAAAACTGGAATTCGTTTTATTTTTTCCGCGTCGTTTTGCAACATTTTAAGATAAAACACAAATTATTGGCATCGTCATGGAACAGTGCAGCGCACGCTAACGATTTGCTTTTTCTCAGAAGAGGAACGTGGACTCTAAAAATTTGTTTTTTTTTTCTCTGGTGTTTGGTATTTTCGAGAAAAAAGAATTAATTGCAGTTTTTATTACCGACCGAGCCCGGGCGCAGTAAAAACTCGTACCTCTCTCCCATCCCGTTTTCGAGAACGCGAAGCTTTGTTTAGTACGAGACTCTCAGCCACGAAGGTACGAGAACCGACGCGTTTGACCTTCAGCACCCGAGAAACGGTCGTTGCGAGCCGCCGGACTGACGGACACTCTGTTCGCTCTCTTTATAATACCAGTCGGCGAAATTGGCGTGAAAGAGATGAGCAATAAAATAAAATGTTTCTCAATGTCTTTACGTCGTCGGGCTCGGTGGTAGGACGATGATATATCCACGCGGTATAATCCCCGTGTAATCCTCGATGATTACTATCGCGCGAACGTGAAGCCTTTATACTCGTCGACCGGCGACGATTTTCTTTCGACATCGAATAATGGTTTACTCACATAGGGACACACTATGTATATTTTTATACGCCGGAGAATTATCTCTCTAGTGTGTGTGTCGCGTTAGTGTTTATACATGGTGTTTCGAGATCTCAGGGCACCGGTTTTCCACCGTGACAGAAACGATTACGAGAGACACAGTGGAGACAGGTGGCAAGCTCGCTTTCGTGTGATACATTTGGTCGCGCGGGGCGGAGTACAACCCGCCGTACGAAATACCGACGAGACCCCGATCACCGAATTTGGACTAAATACGCTACTGAATTTGCGCCTCCATTCCGAGTTTGGCAAGAATGAGGCAAAAAAAATGTTATCACCACTTGCAGCTGCTTTTGGACGAATATATTCTCATGGACGTCGTAATTTTAGTCGCTCGAAGCTACTGCTTAACGTTTCCAAATAGATGGAAATACAATAATTTTTTACTTTATACGAGCACAAATTATTTATTTCATTTCAGCAAATTTATTTGCATCGATTCTTCGAAGACAACATTTTTATAGATTACAATTTTTCATACTCAGTGAGTATAAAATTTTTCGTATTATTTTTTTCTTTTTTAACATAAAGCATGCAAAAGAGGTTCCTTAAAAATTACGCTTAGTAAAAATTACGATTTAGTGGAAAACAATATATTGCTATTGAGTGTCGTGAAGGTTTAAATGGTAGGTCATGTTTAAAAAAATGTTTGCCATTTGAAGGCCGAGAGTAATTTTTCATAATCCGCGCGACTGAAATGCCGGAAAGATTTAGTCACTCGAGCGGAAGAGTGCTGAGCGGGGACGGAAAAAAAAGAAGAAAAAATAAAAAAAGGTAACAGCGAGACTGTCGCGAGTTTACCGGACCGCGAGGCCGCGAAGCCCGAACGGCGATAAGGATTTCTCTCTCCCGAGTGTCAAGTGAATGCATTTAGTGTGTGAGAGGCTTTATTCGATGCAGCAAACTCGACGACGACGACGACGACGGGACATCGGACACACCGGAGCGCGGCCACTGTGAATTCAATTACTCTCGCGCCTCGATAAGATATCAAAGAGTGCTTGCTGCTCTCCTGCGATTGCGAGAGCGTCGGCTCTTAGGTGCCAGCCTTCGCCTTGGTACCCCGAGAACTCTGGGAATAGACCGCACAGTTCTCTGTTGTCTTTTGTTCGACAAACTTTGGCGCGCACCTTGCGACTACTTAATCGCCCTCGGGCAAAACACAATGCCGCGTTCAAATTCGGTTCAAAGCCAGAATGGCCTCTTTGTACCGTGTATCACCCACTCGAGCACATCGCGGACACCTTGCGAGCTTAATTCGCCCCGATAAGATATCGGGAAGCAAAGGGAACAAGAGCTTTTCACTTGTTACCCCGATTTAAGTAAAACGACCGAAAATGGCTTTAGTAACTATAAGACAAAAGTTGTCCCCAATACCCTCCTTTACCGATTGAGCCTAAAAAAATGTATTCAAATACAATTCACACAATAGTGAAGTAAAAAACCACAAAAAACACGAATGTGCTAAAAAACACTTGTTTTTTAGCACGCCCTTGTGTGTGTGTGTTTTTTTTAGTTTCAGTCGATAAGGGAAGGTATTGGAAACAACTTTTGTCTGATTGTTACTAAAGCTATTTCCGGTCGTTTTACCGAAATCGTGGTAACAAGTGAAAAGTGCTTGTTTAGTGCTTTTCAACGGCAATAACAAGATTGTTATAAATAAGGAAAGCAGTTTACATTATGTTGTAGCCTTATACGCAATCTAAAGTGACTGAATTTTCGATCGGCCAAACGTGCCTCGTCTCCTTAATGGAAGTAAAAAAAAAATTGTGGGCGAGAATCTTCTTTAATGTTAAAAAAATACGAGCAAATTTTAACGAATGGACATGAACCGTTCGAGCGTTATCATAACATTGAAACAGGACGGAAGAAAAATGTGTCGAGTATCGGCCGTTACGCCGGTACAGACGGCTCGCTTCTCGAGTGAATCGTGTTTATACTCGAGTATAGCAGGCAGCCCCGACACATGCCACCGTCCGAGTGCTCGGATAAGTGTTGTGTACATTTTTAATGATTATATAATAACAACGAATATTGTAAATCTCGAGGCGAGAGTGAGAGGATTGTCAAGTTTTGAGTGCCGTGCGCGCCGGATATATAACATAACACAAGTATGTATTATATAGATCTTTCGTATAAATCGTCTCTCGGTGTACGCATTAGCTCGTAAGTGGCGGTAAAACCAATGGACATCCTCACGAGTGATTCGAACTCTCTTACTCTCTCCTCCTCTCTTCCCTTCCTCTTTCACGTGCGCATATATACGTATATATATATATACATGTGTATATATAGATGTATACACAGGCCGTATAACGCACGCACAATTACAGAGTGCGTGCGAGCCCGCAGCTCGCGCGGGAATGTGATATCGCCATTTGCATATCTCAACTCTCAGCGAAGACTCGTGCTCTCAGTCGTCGAACAGTCTTCGCAGGGATCACTTCTCAAGTATGAATATAAAACTGCATAACGAAATCTTTCCTCGGAATAAAAATAAAAAACCGCGTTTTTCCAAGTAAGCTCTTTTTTTTGCTCAATAATAAGATTTAATTAATTTTCGTAAAGTTCTCAGTGGTCAAACAGCTTCGCAGGGATCACTTTTCAAGTATAAATATAAAACTGCATAACGAAACCTTTTCACGGAATGAAAAAATAAAAATCGCGTTTTACCAATCAAGCTCCTTTTTTGCACAATAATAAGTTTCAATCAATTTTCGTAAATCTCTTATTCGTCGAGCAATCTTCGCAGAGATCAATTCGGAAGTACATATTGAATATAAAACTTCATAAAAAAACTTTCCGTGGAAAAAAAATATTAATGTTTTTTCAATGAAGCTCTTTTTTTGTTCAATAATAAGTTTCAATTCATTTGCGTAAAACTATGAATATAAAACTGCAAAGCTAAACCTTTCCTCCGAAAAAACTAAAAAATATTCATAAGTTTCAATTAATTTTTAAAGTTTTGTAAACTGCTTTGTAAAGCTTCATTACTGTTTTCTTTTTATTCATTTTTTGTAGGTCGTACGTTCACGAAACAACCTCGAATCATTATTGAGGTAGACAAAAATAAAAAACGTTCGACGACTCACCCAGCGTCCGCGATGTAATCCAGCATGGTGATCTTCAGCATTTTCGTATCGCGTCCGAGGACGCCGATGTCCCTTTTTTGTCCACTGACACACAAGACACACGCGATGAAAAGAAAATAAATAAAGAAAAAAGAATCGTAAAAAAGCCAATTCGTTAAATCGTTCGACCCCGAAAGCGTCGAGCGAATGTATCGAACGAGCGATACGCCGGGGCAGTTTGTGAGGACCGTTGCAATTACGAGGGAACGAGACGCCGGCAGAGTGGAGATATCTCGATACCGTTATCGCATCGACGGGGCAGACGAAGACGAAAATGTTGTGGAACAAGACGACAACGACGCGAAGTAACGACGAACGAGTCTCGTGTTGCGCGGCCCATTATACGCGGCACGCCGCCGAACCCTCGTGGTATCGAATGGAGAGGCGTACCCTTCCACCGTACTTCCTCCCCGCGCCGCCGCGCGCCCGTTCTTATAAACACCGGGCAGTCGGTCGAGAAAAAAGAACAACAAGCCAACCGAAACAAGAAAATGGTCGCGAATAATAATTGCGCACGGTGGCCCCGGGGACAGTACCGAGAATCGATCCTTTAAAAAAACATTCCTTTTTTCTTTTCTCTTCGCTTTAATCGAAACACGCGAGCGTCGAGCGCGGCGGGCCGAAGAAGATAATCGCGGGTACGGGACCGCGCGCGAGAGATCGATTAGCCAAAATCGATTGAGCACGAGAGATCTCGTTACGTGTGTCGCGCATGCGCGCGCAGGACCAACCGTCGAATCATGCGAAGGGTCACTCGTGCGGATTCTCACGGAACATTTTTTTCACCGCAGATTTGAATAACTGACTCTTTAGGTCTGAATATTTGTCACTGGTCTGTTTCGGTTTTCACTGTAGGTTCTCGGTTCGACGCGTTAATCGCACTCGTCGGGGGAGACGCTCTTTTGACTCTGCCGAAAACGTTTCCCGACCTAGCCCAACGAAACCGTTAAAACGCCGCCGGGGCGGGCACGGTGAGCACCACGGGTCTTTAAATCTCACTGAAATCCGCTCGTTCGTCACGGACGCACTTCGCGGCTGTGGAGATTCGAGAATGAGCTTCGTCTGCGATATGACAGATGAGAAATCCTGAGGTAACGCCTGACTCGTCCGTCAAGCAACGTGACGAGCGACGCGGTTGGCCGAAGGCGTACTGTCTTGTGGGAGAGCACCGAGAGAGGAGAGAAGTCGCGTCTCGAGGTTCGAGCCTCGGTGCATCGCCACAGTCACCGGCAAGCCACTGACTACGCGAAGCAACCAAGCGGTAGTGGCTCTTTCCCCGAGAGCCATCGGACTCTCTATCCCTCCCTCCCCCCTCCTCCCGCATAATCCCAATCGAGTGACTCCCTCCCCCGCCTTTTACTCTGCCACGGTCTCAACTCGTAATATTCTAGCTCGCTTTTATCTCGGTGAAGTGTGTAGTGAAGTATCTCGCGCGGGAAAGAACACGGGAGGACGGAATATCCGATATGCGGGGTATGGGAACAATTTATTGTATTTATGTTAAGTAGTTTGTTTTGCTTTTTTTTTTATTATGAGACGAACGCCGAAAACAAACTTTGATGGGACTTTCAGAAAATGGTCCGACGCTACTGCGATCGAAATATAGACTAATAGATTTTCGGTCGATAAAATCGATGGTGCGAGCCATTAGCTACAGGTGCAGAGTTACAGTAAAGTCATTGCCGGGTGGAAAATAACGTACTTTTTTTTGTGAAAAATAGTTAAATTTCAAAGTGGAATTTATAAATGGGGTTCTTTTTGGATTAGATATATTTTTTTATCAATGTTGTCGACCATCGAAAAATTCGAAGGGCATGTAAAATATACACATATACACATATACATATATGTAGTACCCAGATAGACATGTGTACTACACAATGGAATATTTTTTTATAACAAGTTTTTTACTTTTTTACTTTTTTTGCTGCTCCGAACTTTGATGAAAAAAACTAAAAAATTGAAACTATTCTGGCTGGGCACTAAAAATAGCAGTCTTTGGACGGTCGATCAAACTTTGAAAAATGCATGCCTCGAACGTAAAACGGGACGTTCACGTGCTGCACTCGCGTCCGGTCATTCTGTTTCCGGATTATTTCATTATTTTTTAAAGCCTGAGGGTCTTGCGGGTCAGATCGATTTTTTTTATTGTTATCAACTATGAAATAAAGCTGACAATATGACCTGAAGACACTCAGCAAAAAAATCGATGGATTTCTCTTCAATTTCAATCTTGAGCACAAAATATCTGAACGATTGACCTTCCTGGGTACTAAAAATAGCAGCCCTTCAACGACTCATCGAACCTCTGAAAAATTAATTGGCTCGAACGTAAAAGCCGATGTCTACGTGTTCCATGAGCGGGTATCGATTTTTTTTTAAATATCTGCTTATCGCGACATGACATTACGATCAGGCAAACGAACACCTTGAGTTACCCTGGACGTCTAAAATGATCAATGACCATTCGTCAGTCATCCCCAGTCATAGCCACTCTATGTTCCGTACGATTTTCTTCCTCAGCATACCCTGAGGTCTTTTGGGTCACACATAATTTTTTTTATCACTATTATCAACTATAAAAAAATCTGAAAAAATTGTGCAGTGTACATCAAAACGCATTCTAAACCACCCATATATTAGTATAAAAATAAAATAAATAAAACAAAGTTGTTTTTTTTTCAGAAAATCGAACTTTGTAAAAAACAAAACCCTGAAAGATTGATCTGCCTGGCTCCTAAAAATAGCAGTCCTTGAACGGCGCATCGAAACTCTGAAAGAAATGCTCTACCTCGAAGTAAAACCCGATGTCTGCGTGTTGCCCGAGCGTGTATCGATTTTTTTTCCGTTACATCTACTTATCGCGATATGATATTACGACCGGGCAAAGGAACACCGCGGCTTAACTTTAGGTGTGCAAAATGAGCAATGACCATTTCTCCAGTGAGACTCGCTCTGTGTTCCCGTGTGATTTTCCTCCTCATTATATCCCGGCGATCTCCGCGCAGAATCGCAGCCGTAAAGTATACAACGTATATTTAGCGCGTAGTACAAAGTAGCAATATAAAGAGAGGTAACTAGTTAGCGCATGCGCGGAATAAACACGGTTCGTGTTCATCTCCGCGCAGCATCTCGATATCGCAAGCGCGCCTGTATCCTCGTCGAACTTATTATTTCCGTTTGCGCGTCGGGCTCTCCGCTACGAATCGCATATTCATGGGAAGGTGACTCGTCCGTACACCCGGATCGAAGTCTCCTCGCGCCGCGGCGAGAGAGCGAGAGAGAGCGGACGGCTCCGCTGCGGGGCGCGCGGCGAGCCTCAACGAAACGCCGCGCAGCGCTCTCGTCCTTCGCCCTCCCCCCCGAGTCGCCGGGCCGGTGTGCGATAGATAAAGAAAGCGATTCCTCGAGCCTCGAACTCTCGTCGCACCATCGACGCGTCTTACACACATGTCGATCAAAACTCCCCACGGATTATTTCTCAATAATAAGCTGGTTTCGATCTCTGGCCTCTCACGAATTTACATGACAAAGTACACCGGGGACGGTGCGCTGCTGCACAGCTGGGGAATTTCGTTGGGTAAGATGAAGAAAAAAAAATATACAAATAAGAAATAAAAAAATTAAAATAAAGTATGCAGTATTGAATAGTGTACGCGTAGTGGCGTGATCGTAATATCGGTTTCTCATTCCCCGAGCGAGAATCTTTCCTTTCTTTTTCGCCATGAATCTCTTATTCATGAAAGAATTTCAGAACAATTTACCTGCTGCCCGTGAGCTCTTCGGGCCCCGAGCCACTCCGACGAATTTACAATCAGTTCACGGGAGCGGAGAGCTTGACGAGAGAAACCGGAGAATCGCGGTGAATTTCTACTCGATTTTTTCTTTTTTTATTGTTATTATTATTTTTTTAATTCTTAGTATATTATTTTCATCACGCGCGAGAGTCAGACCCGAGCAGAACGGAGATGTATAACCCGAGAGCTCCCTGGCCCGGTCGTCGGGTCGGGTGGAAAATTGAATTTACGTCGCTCGGACGTTCGCGGTATAATACGCGTATCCGCGCAATATATATATATATATATATATATATATATATATATATATATATATATACGTATATATATATATATATATCCGTGCATCGTGCATTTAAGATTCCGGAGCCAGGCCCTGCGCTTCGGAAACTAAAGCGGGAGAATCCACTATTGAATTTTACTCGAGTACATAGTCCGTGTACGAGCAACGTTTTCCACGATCGTTGAGCTTCCGCTCGATCCGTGCCGAGAGTAACGTAAATAAATAATTTCACTCTCGATAAATAATTTCGCTCTGTTCGCGGAGTCGTGACACCGTTCGAGCTTTTCCCTTCCGAATTCCCTTGTGGTCGCGTCAACCCTCGTTTCTCGGTTGACACACTTTTTTTTTCTTCCTCTGTGTCTCGTCGACGAATGACAAATAAACTACGCTCCCTCCGGTTCTCTGAATAATATAGACCGAGCCAAACGCGAGACGGACGAATGAGATAACGTAAATTCGAGTTTGCCGAGGAAATTCTATAGATTCGAGGGAAGGAAAAAAATAAAATTATGTAATAGGTTCCAAGGAAAGAAATGCTACGGACAAAGTATGAGATGCTTGTCGTGAATCGGCAAAGTCTTCGAGCTTCTTTCGGTCTCTTATAAACGTGTATCATTATCTTATAAAATTTAATGTACTAGTCCTAGAATTTTTTATGCATAAACTGGGGTATTAAATTTCATGTACAATTGTGATGAAAAATTAACGTGCGGTATATTAAAAACTTTAGAAACACTTCACTTTTAATGATGTACCTTAATTTTACTATAAAAGTGCTTTAAACTCAATAATTCAATTTAATTTCACCGTAAAAGTTCATTAATTTAATGTACCGGTTTTTGCATGGAAACTTCCAATCCGGTGCATTAAATTTACAATTTTTTTTTACAGTGTGAGACACTTAAGTCTACGTGCCTTATCCTTACGGGATCAAATTTTTCGTAACTTTACCGCGAAACCGTAAAAAAAAAAAAAAACACAAACAGAAAATACCGTGTGATAAAAGAAACGAGATATTTATCAAGATCGCCGAAATCTTGGAGTTACTTACGCTATTCCTGGGAGGTCAATAAAAAAACACGACCCGGCAAAGATAGCAACTGTGAAAAAAAAAACAACGCAATACGATGCGATAAAAGAAACGAGAAATTTATCAAGAAAATCACTAAAATCTTCGAGTTACATTCGCTACCCTCACGAAGTCAAACTGTTTCCCAGCTTTATCACGGAACAATAAAAAAAAAAAGAATCTCACAAAATCCTATCGAATTTATGTGGCCCGCGAAGATTGAAAAAACTTCACGACATCATCTCCTCTCTCCCAATCGATATAAGCCTGTGAGGCTTCGCCTCTTCGCGAGAGAGCCTGATAAGATTTCTTTCGCAATCTAACCGATGATTCGATTGCCTCCGGGGTGGGGACGAGCTGGCAGAAGAGCGCGGATTGCGGATCGCAAGCCCGATGGAAAATTGTCCCGGCGAAGAGAGGACAATTTTCCTTTCATCGTTGTCGTATTCGATCTCTCGTTACCGCGGAAGTTTGACCCGGGTCTTCCCTCCGCGGCTCGTCTATAAATGTATGAGTTGCTCGGGCCAGCGCGCGCAAGCGCGAGAAGGGAGTGCAAGAAGAGGCAAAAAAAAAGGAAAAAAAAAAAAGAAAAACACAAGAACACAGCAGCAGCATCAACACACGAGTCCCGCACGCCCGTGGTTCGTGTACTCTCTCTGCGAAGGGAGCAACGACAACGACCATGTGGGCATATATACAAGACGGTTCGGTCGTGCCAAGTCGTTTGCAAAGCACGGTGCACCTCCTCGCTGGGCCGAGGCTGGCCGTATAGAGATGCCCGGTCCGCCTCTCTCGCTGCAAACTTCTCTCTTGTTGCCCGGTGTAAACGTAAATAATCCCGATGCCGTGGGTCTCTCTTTCTCTCACTCTTGCCCCGGCGTGATCCTGGGATCGAGATATCGATGCGGTATCGCGGATCGAGATTCTGGTGGACTATCCCTCTCTCGACGGATTCTTCGGGTTTCCTACTCGTTCTGGCATTGTCTCGGGATGTTACATAGGGGCGAATTGACGGCGGAGGAGGAGACGGAGGGGTATAAGAAGATCAGGTCGACGGAGAAGGAATAGGTGAGAATAAAAGGAATATGTGCTGTGGCGATTCCAACGGGGAAAATCCTTGTCTGTTAAATCTTGAATCTCCGGACGAGGCAAAGATTACTTGTTTCTTAACTTTTGCGCTCTGTTAGAACAGACATTCGCGACGTTATGTAGTTTTGTCATTGTCATTGTCATTGTCATTGTCATTGTCATTGTCATTGTCATTGTCATTGTCATTGTCATTGTCATTGTCATTGTCACTGTCACTGTCACTGTCACTGTCACTGTCACTGTCACTGTCACTGTCACTGTCATTGTCACTGTCACTGTCATTGTCATTGTCATTGTCATTGTCATTGTCGTTGTCATTGTCATTGTCATTGTCATTGTCATTGTCATTGTCATTGTCATTGTCATTCTCATTTTCTGACGTTGGTAATTAATAATTGCAGTACCGAATCGTCCCAAATACCAAAACGTGACTGGCAGCTTTTGATATCCATAATTATCATTCCCTCGATTCAATTTAACGCACGTGCGGTCATGCGGGTTAGTCGTATGGGTCGAAAAATCGTCGGTGTTCTTCGCGGATCAGCGCGCTCATCGGCTCTGGCATACAAAGTAATCGATGCGCGCTCTGATGTATTGATCGATCGACGAATGATTCGCCGTAATACTTCAGCTGGGCGCAAATTCGATCTTGCTCGTCCCGTAGCTTTTACCAATGACCCTTCGATAAATGGCCCCAGACCATTGTCGATTCACGTGTTATCGAGAGGTAAGAATCTTCGGGACGAGATCATCGACAGCGAGCGTGTATTAACGCAGGAAAGGGTTGTGATGAGGGATGTTGTTATACAGATGACCGACGGGACGCAGCGAGAATACATTTATCGAGGGGACTTTGAACTCGAGACATTCTGTAACCCTCACGGACACGTGCACACAGAGACATTTCTTCAGCCGCAAAATCGGCAACCCTTTTACCCCCCCCCTTTCGTCTAAGCAACGTCACGCCGGATCAATGAAGAGGGATTTGGAACCAAGGTGCGAGAGGGATTTACAGCCTCGCCGTCTGTGCGTGCGGATGCATGAACGGAGAAAAAAATAGTGATGATAAAAAAAAGGTTACATATTAATATGCAAAGAGGAGATAAATTAAAGGGAACTAGCGGGGTGGGTGCTGCGGAGTCTCGTCTGTCCGTACGTCAGTGCGTCGCTTTAGCACTACGGCAAACACACTTCATCCCGGGTTCAATACCGTCCGATCCTGCATCCGACAAAGCATCCGGCATCCATCCGCTGCATCGATAATAATTTATCTCGCATTTTCCCCTGAGGCCTCAACGATTTTTTTTTTCCATTCTCACCAACCGGTTTTTACTTAATTTTTCACGCTTTTATATCTCGCACAATATGACTGCACTTCGCGAACTATCCGAGAGCCAATGCCGCAGGTGATGTTCGGAGGCCGGCTTTTTGTTCGAACGTTTCGAAGCGAAATAAAACGAGCAAACAAGCAACATTCATTGGAACCCCTTTTTATCGGATTAAAACAAAATATTGAAAATAAATAAATTACAGTAAAATAAGTTTACATCGCGGCGGTTTTCGATTCTTCATCCATTCTTGTCTGCAATTCTTCCCTTTCAGTCCGAGCTATCAAAGAGGAATGAAAACAAGCAAACAATCGAAATTTATCCAACCCTTTTCTTTATCACGACAAAACTAAAATAACATATTCTCGACAATAGCAAGCTCGAAATGAAAAAAATAGTTCGCCCTCTCCACCGTAATTTTCATATAGTCGTTCTTTTCTTTTTTTAATATAAAAAATAGTTTTTCCTCTCCACCGTAATTGAATAGAATAGAATAAGTTATTTATTTGATCCTGAGATAAAATCCCCTAAGGACCAAATAACTCAGAAAGGCGATACAATTGTGAAGAACACATTTGAGTTTGAGTTGTCGATGAACACCTTACGCATTACAAGTAGGAAAACAAAGGTAGATGCATAAAAATTTTGTAAAGTGAAGATGAGAAACTTATATAGAGTAAATAGCAAAGAATTATAATTATAAGTAATTTCTATCTACAAAATTTTTTTAATAAACAAAAAACCGCCAGTCACAATTCAATAGTCCAGTGTCACGTTCCGAGTACGCACCGGGGAACGTTTCAATCAAGTTGACCGAGCGCGCAACGTGCCCTCCTATGCGTTCCGGACGCCGCGTCAAAGGGTGAAACGCCCGAGGCATCACCGGTCGGGGCGAGGGGGGAAGGGGGGGGGATGATATGATGATGCGCACTTTGGGGATCTCGCACGTACACCCGACACAGAATAGTCAATTACCACCCCGTGTCCCCTCGGGAAGGTAGTTGCTCGTATAATTCACCGAGCTCCGCGCGCTAACGGCCTGCAGTTCCATTTTTTTTTTCTATACCGATTCTTCGCCCTTCGCAACTCTCGCCCCTCCTAATCCGGTCATTCATTGTTGTCGCGAAATTTAGCGGAATTATCTCGCCGCCCTCCCGCTGCGGCTTCTTCCCCCATTCCAATGTCATCCCCGTTCTCCTTCATCACAAGGCCCACCGTCGACGTCACTCGCGACGCTCCACTTGCAGCATCGCATGCGACTCGGCGTCGAGACTCGAGAGCGCTATCTACGAGCAGATCCCGGTGGGATATCGCGCCACGGTATCCGCAACGATTTTACAGCGTGTAATTCCTGAAATACGATATCCCCGAGCTCGCGAGGGCGCGCGTGCTCGACACCGGCCTGTTCCATTGCCTCTGCTTTATTTCCTCTCTTTTTTCACGGTTTGTTTTTGTTTTTGTTTTTATCTCACCAGCAGGCCGCGAACTCGAACCCTCGAGCCTCCTTCCAGCGCGTTCCCGTAAGCGGATTCTCCGAGCCGGGGAAGCATGCGATGGAGGGGGGGGAGCGCGGAGGGGAATGAGACGAATGAAGATGGAAGATGCTGCGGCATAGCACCGATTTATTTACTTATCGGCGTCGCGCGAGAGTGGGAAAGAGAGATTTCTGCGCAGGGAACTCGTGCGCACTCGTGTGCTCGATGCTGACGGCGGTGCAACTAGATTCCTCGCGGGTTTCAGACGGACGGAGAGGGAGGATGCGGGAAAGTTAACATTGGGGCTGTCGAGGAAGGAGGATGGAGAAGGAGGCTCGTTTCTTGTGTGTGTGTTGTGTGTGGGCATCGGCAATCGTTGCGGATCGGCACACCGGGGATCAAAGGTGTCGCAGCCTAAGGTGCACACGTGCATTCGACGAGGTGTTGCGCACCGTTGCCCACCTGGCTTTATACCGCGGCGTCGACTATTTTTATCATTCCGAGTATTATCCATCACAATGGTTCCTCGGCGCTCTTCCCGAAGCCCGAAGATCGCGAACACTCTTTTGCGGCTCTTTTAGCGCACGCGCGAGTCCGACGGAACAGAAACGTCTTCGCTGATGCGCCACTTTGATATTGGGTTTTTTTTTTTTTAACGACAAGGAGCTGAATTTTTGTGAGAGGCAACCTTCGAATGTTTCGAATATCGAGCTGATGGGTTAAAAAAATGTATAAAAATTCAGAGACCTTGAAGTGTTGATTTTGTGATAAGGCAAAAGAAAAAGAAAGATCCGCATCGTTTTTTGTGCTTAAGAGAAGGCATGGTCGTTTACTCTCGGCAAACAGTACCTCGTGCTTGAAGGGTTAATAGGTAGGTAATTTTTTTTTTTTTGCTATTTGTAGTGAAAGAGAAAGACTGGGTTAAGCAGCGTGTCTGTTGGCTCAGAGTAATGTTCGTAGCCGCACAGAATTTCACGAGTAAACTACAGCAGACTCAGAAAAAAAAATTGTCGGTTTAACCAGAAGTCGCTGTGCCATAGGCAGTAAGAAATAATATCGTCAAATCGGAATACATAGTTTCGTACAAATAATTTTGTTAGATTAATGACACGTTTTATTAATAAGATCGTTTTTTGAGATTCGAATATAAAACCTGTCCTTTTATGTTGCGTGTCATTAACAATTTTAGTTTGTACTTTAGTTTGTAAAACTAGAAACGGATCGTTTCTAGTTTTGTTTGTCATTTTTTCGCGATTGAAAAAATGACAAACAAAAAATTGTGAACGTTTGTGGACGATTAGTTGTAGCAAAAAGCACAAACTTTGTTTTCACTGTCTACGTTCAAATCTGTTATTTGTTTGGTGCGAATGAAGTATTGATTCAAACTCGATTAAAATTCGTTGATTCAAACAAACATTTTTGTTGTACCGACCAAATAACACCTTTGAACGTATAACGATTTCTTTTTCTCAATACAGTCACCATTTTTTGCCAACCAAGTTAACGGTTGTTTTTAATAAAATAATTAAAAAAGCTTTTGCCGTTCACTTATGCTTTGAAAAAACACTGTCACAGCAACTTCGAAAAAAACTTAATTTTTCTGCTAAATTCACCGGCGCCGCTACATCTTTATTATATAAATTAATAATCAAATAATAATTATTATTTATTTCAGAGATAAATTGCCGCGGATAAAATATCGTCCCACGGTATCGCAGCTGAGGTTTACCTTAGTAATTTACCGCCCTGTTTAATCGGTTACTATTTACCAACTGCGATCGCTGCTCGCGAGTCGTTCCGGGACGTGTCCTAATCGATAAAATACCTTTCGCATTAAGCCCTGGATTAGGTGTTCGAGGGTGAAAAATGATTATTTTATTATAACATTCCGGGTCAGAATGCTTCACCGGTGATTAATCGAATACTTCGCGTGCTCGTAACTGTTTCCCGGCTCGAGCTAGGAATGATAATGATGATTGTACGATAGCATACCGATCGTTGGAGCGCGATCTACACACAATTTTACTCGATTTCCTGGATGTAACAGTTTATCCAAGGTCACTTCCTTTTCTGTTGTCGTACACGACCTTTCCTCTCCTATATATACATAACATAAATACAGACATATATATATATGTTCACGTTCCCTCTGTATAGCGCGTCCTACGTCAATACAGAAGATAATTCCCCAAAGGCCGCTTGCATAATCGCTCTACGTTCATCTTCCTCTCCTCCCCGCCCGCCTTTGCCAGCTTGCCCTCCCCTATAAGCCCTCCACGGTGTCACCACCTGGCAGAACTAATTTATTATACTCAACCGATCATCTCCGGCGGGCACTCGGGGAGCCAACATGCGGCAACACGTAGATCGCGGGAGGTTGCTTCGCGTATATACCGGCACGCAATGAGGATGTCCTCTCCTGCTGTCTCGCTCTCTTTACCCAACAGCCTTCTCTCGCTCGTTCCACCGCACTTTGCCGGCCCAGTGTCACACATTCGAACTCGCAATCCCCTCGTTGCATTTAACATCTTTAAAGCTTTTTTGTGCAAGATTATTTTTTTTCAAAATATATGTGCGAAAATATACTTTGCATATGTTACATATAGTTTTCATGAAACGTTTTTGAGGGATATGTGAGGAAGTATGCGACGGATATGGTGGGATCGAATATTTAAAAAAATATTTTCGGGTATATGAAAAGTATATAATAGGCAAAAAAACTTCTCAGCCTTTTATAGTTTTGGTTCAATGACCTGCCTTAATGTAATTACTTGCATTACTTTACGTAATGCAATTTTACACGTTTATGTCTTTACAAAAAGAAGCTCAAACCAGTGACAATTCTACAAAAATTTAACTCTATCACGCGACAACGCTCTGACGCAGTTCGTGGTAAAATTTAATATCACAATGTTATATGTACAAAAGTATGGAATCAAAAAAATGATATACCATCAATGTTCTCGCGTCGACATGAAAAATAGCATATAAGAACCCACTGTTGTACTTAAGTATCATGTCAATTGCTTTCTTGATACACCATTTATTTTAACTATATATATTCTCGCGAACCGTATCTAACTGTGCAATCGGCACTCCTCACTGCAGTTATCGCTCCGTGTGTTTACCAAGAAATGCGTCAGAGAATTGTAACGTGGTAGAATCGTATCTTGTTAGGGTTACAATACGACGGAGTTTTAGTACGGTTGAGAAGTTCTCCAAGTTCTGAATTAGGCCAGAATTATTACTCGGTAGAGTCGCAGACTCCACCACATTGCACAAAGGGTACACTTGCAACACGATCGACTTTTTAACCATTTAACGCTCAATGCACCATATACGCCACTTTTGCGAAACAGCTGCTAAAAAAAATTATCTTCTCCGATAAAAATTTTTGTTTACTCTGGAATTTTTTTACGAAGAGTAGCGCATCCTGAATAAAGTTTTTCGAGCATACTTTCATCGTAAAATATTGTTACTATTTAGTCGTAAAAAAGGAAAACATACATTTTTTCATCTCACTGCGTTCAATTTTTTTTTTTCACCACGTGAGAGGCTCTTACTTGAAGCATCAGTGAGTAGAAACATCAGCGACAGAGAACTGTAAAAGTGCCCACCTCAGCATACGCGTTCCATCCTCCCACGTTTCCGTCGTATCGATTTCCCCGCGAACAAGCTGAAGAAATATTCATTTCCGGTGACGTAAAACAATCGACAAAGTGGCATTCCCGACGATATGTATGTGATCTTCCGTAGGGTTAACTGAAGCTCATGTAGCTATTAAATTTTGCCCTCAATATGTCCCGCATTCTCGTCGCCAACTCTCGATCTGTTATACGCAGTTTCCCCTTAATTTCCGTTCCCGGGACACTCGTCCCAGAAACTTAATAAACTTATCCCACCGACTCCGGTATATCAACTCTCGTCTCCACTGGAGCTACAGCGAAATGTAGTTTTACATGTATATACATATATATACATATACATCGATGGTCTATCTATATATATATATAGTAATTCGTCGTCGCAGCCGAGAGTCGATTAAAATTCCGCAAAGCGGGGGTGCGCTGGTGGTTTGCAGTCGTCTTGGTGTGCACACAAGTGAACCGGTGGATTCTATTACCATGCGCTATGTATGAGTAACGGGTTTAGAGCGAGGTACAGCGGGACGCCGAAGAAGGGGTTAAAAGTGCGCGAGCGCGGTACCCCGGACGAGATCCCCGGGACACCTGGATATCCAGGGAGCTCCTGCTCCTGCTACCGGCACTTTCAACGTTCCCTCTCACTCCCTTCCCCTCGCCGGTCCGGTGTGTCGCCCTTGCCGTCCCATCGCGCGTTACGTCACCGCAGGTATAATATTCGATCTAGAATGTAAATCCCTGTCAGCAAATGCATTTCGGTCGTGTATCGATACTTTTACACAAAGTCTCGGCTAATAAGACCCATGTAGCTGCGACGTTGGGTCGATGAGTCTGAATTTATCCCCCCCGTTCCAAATCTCGCTGCGGCGAATGAGGATCATTTTTCAATTTATTTACCATTTTTTTATCACTGAATTAATAACTTATTTACTTATTGAATTGAAAAAAGTGTATTTACTAATTTTGGTTAATTATTTAATTGATAACTTATTTATTTATTTAATTTTTTTTTCGACTGGGAATTATGGACCTTTGGGGGAATTTTTAACGGAGTGAGTAATGACCTTGACTGAAGGATTACAATGACGAGTAACGATGGTGAGAGAGGACGAACATTGGGTTGGATTTCACGACCGCAGAGGGTCTCCCAGATGCCTGGGAGTTAATACATACGAGGATCGTTAGGAATCATTATTCTCGAAGGATTATCGTCATTGACACGGGATTATAGGTGGGAAAAAATAAATAAAAGTGTTTCAACCCTTTCGCGAACAGGTAACGAGGATGTTCGCGAGCGTGTAATCCGGATACTCGAGAGGAGGGCTGTTGGAGTGAGAATTAGAATATAGGGAAGTTATATCGTAAATACTCGTCGCCACGGCAACCATTCTCGTAATCCTATTATCTCCGTGCGAGAATGCAAATCGAAGCTTCGCGAAATTCGTCGTCCATCGTCTCGTTCACGATAATACCGACGGTACAATATTTCCGAATAAATCTATTTTTCTTTACGTCAATAAATTCGACAATTCAGATATTTTCCAGGTCAATCTCGTCTCGAAGCGAATAATCATTATTCGTACAATTAATTATGAATGAATTCATCATTAATTTTCAATGGCCCTCTATACGTAGGACAAAAATATGATTACATTTTATTGTTTTTGGAAATTGTGATTCGTTTTCCCCCGAGCAAAATTACTTAACTTAAACGAACGTTAATGAAAAATAATTTTGTTTTTTTTTATTCCGATTGAATCTTCTCTTGTGGTTCACTGACCGACAAATAGTTTCCGCGAGTGGTTCAGCTGCTGTTTGCCACCGTGTCGTAGTCCCTGCCTTCCTCCCCTCTCCCCCCCCCTCCTTCTCGGCGCTACTAGCAGAGTAACCCACTAACCTGTGGAACGCGCCGGTCACGCCTGGAGATCCGGTGCCACTGTTGAGACGAGGTTCCGGTGACAATTGTCCCCGATGATTCGTCGACGGCACCTTGAGAAGATCATAAGTAGACAGGTGATGCTTGTAATCACGGCATTCCCATCCGCCGAGTCCGCCGACTTTTACCGCGTCCTCGCCGGTTTTAATCGTCGACTGTCTACGTCCGTTTCCATCGCCTCCGCCGCCCTCCGACGAATGACGAATGAGCGGTCGGCGCATCTCATTCGCCTAAGAGCAGCCTATGTGCGCCTCGACGATTTTTATTCAGTGACTTTTCGCACACCCGTTGCCAACCAGTTGCACGCTATCCAGCCAGTGCCGGAAACCTTGCCAAGTCGCCCCGGATATCAATCGCGAAAGACTTCCGTCCCTTGGTAATAACTCTCCTTCCTCCTTCCGTTCCGCCCAACTCGTAGCAAGAAACTCCCGAACACTCGTTAGGAACAAAATGAAAACAAAGCGCGGAGACCCGACTCGCCGAGAAGTTCGAGGCTCTGACACAGCGGCGCAGGCCGGAGGACGACACGATCAACCGGGCCACGAGTTCTCCCACGACTGGCAGCGAGATTCACGGGAACGGGCGAGAGACTCCTGCGCGCGACTTGCCCATGGACCTACGGATTCAACGCGGACGAACGCGATTGAACAGCAGCGGTGGCTACTACTTTGCCTTGGTCTTCCAGAGTCTCACGCAGGGGCGAACGCCACTGGCGATTCGTCCGATGCTTACGGGAACCGGGGCAAGCAGCACCCTCTATCAACCGTGAGTTTTTTTTTCTCCATAGTTTTTGTTTTATTTTTCCTTCTTTCTATTCTTTAATTTTTTAAGGCGATTGTGTTGGTATCGTAACTCTGAGGGCGGACGCGGGCTGAAGGCAAGGCGAAATACGTCATTCAGGAGGTTGGAACGCTTTAGACCAGTCGATAGAGTGCTACCTACATTTTTAAAGTAGTTTATACCAATTTTTAGGCATCTATTGATTATAGCGGATGGTTACTTGTAGTGTCGTAGATGTCCCTAATCTAGAAAAACATTAATTTGAATCGATTTGCAAACAATATTAACTGGTTTGTGCTAATTTTCGAAAAGGTATTTTCGAAAAATTTCGTTCCCGGTTTTTTCAAAGAATTGTCCCTAATTTTTTCTCGATTTTGATGTATTAGGGACCATTCTGTTCCTTGAAAGATTCTCTGCGAATCGATTCATTTTTAATCTAGATTTAATCCATTTTTTTTTAAGTGCTGAGGAAGACCAAATTATACGCATCGGCACATCTCTTAAATGAAAACTCTAATAATTTGCGTTTAGCCCAAAATGTCGAAGACCCTTGAAAAAAAAAATTTTATTACTGTTTATGTTACCGACGCGTCTGTTTCAAAGCGCCTTAAACGACCATGGCAAGGCTGAGCGTGTCGATCTGCACTTAGCTATGGTTCTCACGTGAGCTAGAGATAACTTTAGTTTAAGTAGGTGTCGCATTCTGAGGAGTTCAGAAGTTTGAGTAGATTGTGTCCTTGATAATACGCTAAGAGCATCGCTCTAACCGAAAGTCTCAGATGGCTTCACCGTCTTCCTCTCTTCAGGAACTTACGAAAACTAATTGAGCAATCCATCACAATGGAGTTCTCAATAAAAATTCATCGGAAAGGTCTCGATTAGCTTAATTAACCTTTCGAATTGACAAGATATTAACTCAAAAAAGGTGATATAAAAAATGTTGAAAAAAACTATCTCGGACATACGAATCGATCGTCTGAAGACGTCGGCAATTTTTTCGTAATACACCGGAAGTGCGATGATTGCTACTTTGACTCTTCAAAGCACAGTGATTATTTTTTTAATTTTCGTTCTCGAAGTAAAATATCTTTTTACCTACTCGACAAAACATTGTAAAATTTTTCTGACGCCTTCAGCCCATCGATTCGTATGTTTCAGATTTTTTTTTCAAAACACGAATAATAAAAAATTGTGGCGAGCTCGATTTGTGAGAAAGGAATCGAAAGTGCTCTTAAACATCATCGGATGTAACTATGCGGCACGATGTTTCTCATATCGGAAAGCTAGGAATTCGAGGGTAATGCGGGTCTCTGCATTACCCTTCGACGAATCTCCTTTACCAGCCGGAGAGACGAACACCAAACACAACCAAACACATGTTTCTTCCTTCTCGACGTATGAGAAATATGTATTGATACTTTTGGACACCCAAAGATGGTAGAGACTTGAAAAAACCAACCACCCCTCGGCCCCAAAGTTAAGGGTGCAGCAGTCGATCATTATGGAGGTTGGATAAAAATCCATCGATTTCAAGCAAAACCATATTTTATTTAATCTCTCTTTAAACAAAGCTGCAAAGTAACTTGCGCATGGCTTTCTCATTTATCACAGTTTTGCGCTTTCTCCACGAGAAAGTTCGCTGATCGATTTTAGGCGTCCTCATAGAGGAAGCTATGGCAAAATTGTAAAAAATAAAAATTACTTTGCAGTTTTTTTGTAATAAATTGTAGGCCTTCTTCTTTTAGAATTAAACAAAAATGGAATCCCACCATTTTTTATTTTCGGCCCCAAGTATTTGTTTACACGATCAGAACACCCTTACAAACAATCAAGAGTGAGGGATTTTGGATCGAAATGTTTATTACCGAGAAAAACAAATAATACGATTTTCTTGCTATCGAAGATCTAAAAAAAAAAATTCTCAATTAAGGCCTTGTCTGTTATTTTCAATCAATTAAGTAGATCTCGCAAGCAGACACGCAACAGCTGAGAGTACTTTGTTTGATTTACATTATTACTCGCCGGATTCAGTGCTGCATTCGTCAAGCGAAAGTCGGTCGTGTGAGATCCTTCTAGCCATGGTGATGAGCGCAGAACGAGTAGCAGAATTCTTAATGTAGCAGTAATAAGGGGCTTAGATCATTGGCGTATATAAAGCCACCGCGTGCAGGTAGCAGTGATACATAACGAAACGAGGGAGACGCTACTGCGAGTATTACGTGTTCATTCGAGCGCCGTTTTTAGAAATAGACGTTACTTCATCCCATACTGGTCTCGTTACTTCATCTAGGAAAAATATTCTCCCGAGAACATCTCTCACCCGGATGGCTTGGAAAATTGCGCAATTATCGACTCATATCGTCACCTCCTAATAAGGCTATAAATCAATCTGGAAAAAAACCTTTTTTTATTCGAATATTACACCATCCAACTGCTATACAGAATTTTGTAACTTTTCATTCAAGTTTTACTTAAAGGCATGCGATGCAGCCTCAATCGGGAACAAATCGGTTTCCCTAGTTTCTCAGCGACTATCGGCATTTCGGACAAAAAGGAAATTACATTTTTGTAGACTATATATAGACTCATGGAAACATCATTTTCTTTTGTCCGAAATATTAATAGTTGCGGAGATAATGGAGAAACCGATTTATTACCGACTGGGTCTGTATCGCGTGCCCTTAAGGTAGTCCTTGTGAATAGTGTTCACTTCGCATAAGTTTCGGAGAAATGGGAGGGCATTGTAAACACTTCTCGATGGTATAAAAATCTGAAAAAAATCAAGCGTGTTAAACATGCTGAAAAGATTAATTTTGCATAATATTAATTCCAAAATGTTATTAACAAATTGATCTTTTCAGCCCCTTTAATATAGTTAATTTTTTCAGATTTTTATACCATCCGGAAGTATTTGCAATTCTCTCCGCTTTCTCTAAAACTACCTTAAGGTGATGTGAAATACCGCCGCCGGTATCCAAAACTGATCCGAATGCCGTTTTGAGACCACAGTCGGCCGAAGAAAAAGAAAATTGTTTTGCCCTGGGGAAAACCAATTTTTTTTCTTCTTTTTCCGTGGCGGTCTGCGGTTTAAAAACGGCATGCACAGTACAGTTTTTGTTACCGACTGAGCAAGTGGGTGGGGCGTTATGCCACATGACCGTAAAAACGAGTAAAACTTGATAGATAACCTTCGAATCTTCATTTTATGTCTGCGATTATTCGTTATCGGCAATCGGTACAGCTGATTAGTTCCTTTTGTTTGTAACATAATTTTACAATAGTTACATTGAATTAAGTCAATATCTATTTTTACCGCAGCATACAGCTCGTTGCAAGCAAATTCTGGTGAGAAAATTACAAAAGTTTTTTTTTTCATACTCTTGGGAATACGCAGGAATAATAGACAGGTGACGAGAGAAAATCGTTAGCCGTGTGTGCCGCATTAAAGTAAATAGTTTATTAGTCATATCTGCCCGTAGTCACAAAATATATTCGTCTAATAATTCAACGAGGTAACATCGGTAAACTTCTGTATATCTGTATTGATGCTTGTTTCGTGCCCGATAGAAATTGTTGAACGTTTTCGCTCACGAAAGTCGGTTATCGAGTTTAGCAGATTGGTATCGTGATTGACATATCGATTTTTTTTAAACTCCCGACTGCCCTCCGGGCAAAAGACGGGGGTTATTTTTCCCACATATGATTTCAGTTTCTTCTTGTTTGTTCTCAAATCCGCATTCAGGTATCTCGATGAAACCTCCTAGGAATGTGTGTTTCTTTTCATTCAGCTCTTGTCTCTCGTATCACCTTCGAATTGCAGCCGCGTTTGACGAATCGTTGAAGACCAAAAAAAAAAAAAAAAAATTATCGACCGAGGATAACGCAACAACTAAATGGTATACTAAGAGCGCCTGTAGTATACGATCTGCGGTGCGGAGAGATGAGTTATTTAGTCGGCGAGCGCCCCGAGCGGGTCAGCTCTCGTCTTCATCATCATTATTATCATGTTATTATTATAACTTTTTTTGTTTCATTTAATTTTTCTACTGAAGAAGAGTTACGCACAGCTGGCGCGACACTCTCTCGCTCTCTCGCGTTTCTGTTCTACGCCTTTTACTCTCTCGTCGAGATATATAGTTCTGCATCGTCGGAGCGGTCGGGCAAAACAAACTCGACGGTCTAACGAGCGAGGAAACACGCGCGCGCAGTTTGTCGTCGACAATTATTGCGTCACGCTGGTGTCCACGCACTGGGCTCGCCTTAAAGTAGGTCGCATCCCTACGTAACGACGCCCTGAGGAGAAATATACATAGGTCGTGGGAGTCGTCGAGAAAGTGAAACATCAAAAACATACCTTACGAGAAAAATCGTTACAGTGGAATCGCACAAACAAGAACAAAAAACCTCGTCAGCGTCCTCTACATTCTTCTTTTTAATGCTTCAGTATCGATTCTTCGCAACGAAAGGAAGAGGGTCGATAAAAAAAATTCAATATGGAGGCCACCGCGTGGAACGCTAACGAACGCTTGTGTTTCCCCGTCTCGGAATCGCTCGACCGTCCACGACGTTTATACAATTCAATTATAATTATAAATAATACATCTAGCCGTCCGCGTATTTCGATCGTACGGATCGCAAATGAAAAAACCTATCCGCTCGATCGTACGAGAACAGACGGGACGACGAGACTGCACGAGGAAATTTTTAAGGTTAGGGCGGGAAGTCTGAAGGAGTCTCGGTCTAGCAACCGATTTGATGGAGCATCGAAGCCAGCCGGAAGACACGCATCCATGCGAACATTCCCGTCGAACTTCCTCTTCGGCAAATCGAGAATCGCGAATTCGTCGACGATCCCGATGAGTCCTGGCGCGTGTTGGACGACACCGTCGTCGCTGACGCTTTCGTTCGACTCTCGAGATCTCCCGATGCCGTCAGGTTCAAGGAGTCGCTCTCCGACTTCCTCTCCTTCTGCTGCTGTTGCGGCGAGTATTTCATTCTGAAATTTTTTTTTTTACATTATTTTTGTCAGTCGAAATTGAGATCGGAACTCTATTTAACTATACGAAAAAAAAAACAGAATTCGACGGCGTATTTCATACTTTTATAATATACTTAAAGTGTGAATATAAAAAAATATATATATAATATAAAAAAAGTGTGAATATATAATATTTACACTTTTTTCTATAGCAATAGTACTTTTTTGCCAACAATTTTTGTTAGCCCTCGACAACTATTGCTGTTGTCAATACTAATGCAGCTTGAAAACTATAGAAACCAGAAATTGATATTCATATTTTTT
The DNA here is from genome assembly GCA_917499995.1 of Ichneumon xanthorius. Lineage (NCBI taxonomy): Eukaryota > Metazoa > Arthropoda > Insecta > Hymenoptera > Ichneumonidae > Ichneumon > Ichneumon xanthorius. The sequence continues at coordinate 18,436,354 of OU824202.1, read as the reverse complement.
TTTGCAAATTGAACAAAAACCGGGAAAAATTAAGTTAATTTTACGATGGAAGCGCTAATGTTTGACGAAAAAAGAATCTACATTTACGAAGATTTAACAAAAATATTTTTAGCAGTGTTCGAGCTTCTGCTTGAAACTTTCGGATTTATTCTGATCAAATTATTTTTAAAGAATACACCACAATACGAGAATGACTTGGCTTCGTTCCATTAAGATTGTCAAAAGGCCTTCTGTCAGTGATAAACTATAATTGATAAGGGAGGAGGGGGGCGGGCGAACTTGAAAATAATTATGATTGAATGATACGAGTTTGAACAACGAGCTCGGACATCTCGTAATATCTCGCGCGAGGGTTTTATAAACGCTTTTAAATCTCTCTCTTCCTGGTATTTTTTTCTTTTTTTTTCTTGTCCTCATAGGATTAAAGCTGCTTGGATTCGCGGACCAAGTAACCAGTAGCAAGTCCGAGTGCAGTCGGTCATGGCCGCAGGTCCATTACGCTTGCGTTACACACCCAGTTATGTATACACACTGTAGTACGTGTAGGACGATACGCGTGTATTCCCGAGTACACAAATGCATGTGTTTACTACAAATACACGTACACTCGAGAGAGTGCAAACGTTCTCCGCACACATACGCGAGACTTTTAATATATATGGGGCATTCCCTACCATTTCGACTTGGATCTGACCCTTCACATCTTGGATTGGAACCGCGATTTTTTATCAGATTTTTAAAAATTGTTTATAGTTATGATAACAAAAATTAACTTGCAGCAATTTTTTTTTATAAAAAAAAAAATCTTAAAAAAAGATTTTTTTTTTAAGTTCGGAAAAAACTTCGGAAGAATCCGAAGTCCATCCGATATCCAAGCGATAACCTATAATCGACTGATCTTTTCTCCTACTTTTTGGCAGATTTTTTAATGGTATCGATCATTAAGTTGTTTTATTTTATTACAAATAATTATAAACAATTTTTAAACATCTAATAAAAAATCTGAGTGTTTTTGAGAGTTAGTTCAGTCATATAAAAATATCGCGGGCCCAATGTTTGATGTGAAGGTTTAGGCCCAGGTGGAAATTGTATGGAACGCCCCGTATATATCGTATAATATACACATATACGTATTATCCGTGTGTACGGTGTTGCAGGCGACACATGCGTTACACAGACGTTGCATAGACAAGAGCTGCACCCGAATACGAGATCATACCGCATACGGCCGCTGCTAACTGCTCGGGCAAATCTGGGCCATGGGAACGGAGAACTACTAGTAGTTGAGTTTCGGGAGATTCGATAACGTGTACCCGCCCACGCGACCGATTCTATGCTATCTGTCGTTTATACATTGTCGTCATCGCCTCGCCTATCCAACTATATGGTACGTATGTATGTATCTGGTACGCCCTGTTCGAATGAGTGACGACGCGATAATGTGGTTAGGAACAAAATTGGATCCCCCTCTCCTTCGCCAAGAGTCAATTCAATTAACCCGAAAACACTACACATGGATCTGGTGGACACGAGCCGTTTAAAAAAAAATCTTGCTTCTAACCCTTTAGATTCGAAGCCTTAATAATTTTTCGGAACGCCTTGATACTTTTTTTCTTTACATTTAAAAAATAATTCACCTTAGGAAAATGTACTTTTTCAATTTTTGTAACTTGTAAAAAAGAACTTTATCATTAATTTGGACTTGAACATTTATTTTTGGTATGCATTACTATACGTTAAGTGACCTTACTTTTTAGATGTAAATATTTTTTCGATAAATCGCTGTTTGATCAAAGGTACAGAAGGGTTGACGATTTGACAATTTAGGATCGTTTCCGAAGCGCGTATCTACTATGTATATTCTAGGATCCATTTCGCTATGGATGTTATTCGGTGGGCAACAAAAATTGAGCTTTTACGTTAAAAAATATAAGTTTTTCATTTTTGAAATACCACTTTTCAATTAAAAAGGATACAATTTTTTAATCAAAGAAGATTCAAAAATTTTACTTAAAAAATATATCATTTTTAACAAATTCAAAAACTGCAATTATTTCTTTAAAAATAAAATAGAATTTCTAATTAATTTTTTTTTTTTTTGTAACTTGTAATTGTATATATGTATTTTAGTTTTCAGTGTCTCGTATCGCTTAAACGAGACTTTATTATCATACAGCCGGAGCCTTAATTACAGTCCTCGGTACAAACTGGCGGGTACCGACGAGCGCCGGCGTCGCTCTTCCTGATTCACCGCACAAAAGCCATTAAGATCGTTACTCCGCCACTCGCGCGTGTGCATTCCCCCCCATTGTTGCAATAACTGCCCTCCGTCAATTTCTACCGGTACGAGAAATTTTTTTCACGTTTTCAATTCGCTGATGTTATATTTGCCCTTGTCTCTCTGTCGAATCATTTGCCTGCGCGAGTCCGAGTTTTAACGCACCAGACGCGAGAAGCGATGCGTTCGAAAATCGAAATTAGCTGACGCGAAGAAGAGACTTTCGTAGTCAGGAGAAATCGACGGATTATAACGGTATTTTTCTTTTATTTCAGGGCGGAGCGAGCACCGGAATAAGCATGTAGGAGTCTCGGACATGCAATCGTCGATCATACCAAACGCCACGATATTTAGAAGAAAAAAATGTCGTATTTACATTCATATTCCATCTACGTGTGCGGTGCCTCGCGCAAGCGCCCGCCTCGACTTCGACGAGACACAGCTGATTCCCTAGACCTACTTTTTCAGCCGATGATGCGGGGAGATAATCTCGACTGTGCGCCCAGTCGAACTATACACAAGGCTCTTGCAGGCTTTCCTCATACGTGCGGGAACAGTTAACGCTAAGGGGCTCTCGAAAAAGTGTATATGCAATCGCACGCTATTGCCGAAGAAACGGTAATGAATTTTAAGTAGGAGGTGCAGGCACACTTGAATTAATGATTAATCGGACGGATTAAATTGCTGGGAGAAAAAGCAGCTGCTCGAATCTTCGCTATTGCACTTTTTTTTCAATAAATGTTCGTTTTAAGAAGCTTTTAAGGCGAGAGTTTTTATTATTATATATTATTATTATTATTTATCTTGTTAGCAAAAAAAATAATCTCAATCTAATTGCAGTTTAATTTCAGCCCGGGGATTAAAAACATAGACTTCGTTGCCTCGTTACCGCTTATCACTCATTTGTTTTCTCGGTAACAAAAGCTTCCTGTATCTATGCGCAAAACCCTTTCTTTATCGACTCATTTTTTTTAGATCAAAATTAATTTGACTTGTAAAAAAAGCAGATCGCTATCTATTGCTATCTGCTATCTATGGTCAAACGGTAATGAATTGTAAGTAGGAGGTGCAGGCACACTTGAATTAATGATTAATCGGATGGATGAAATTGCTGGGAGAGAATCTCTGGCTCGTTCGCATTGCACTTTTTTTCAATAAATTTTCATTTTAAGAAGCTTTTAACGCGAGAGTTTTCGTCAAGATATTTTTTATTATTATACATTTATCTCGTTATAAGCGAAAAAATAAAAAAAATCCCAGTCTAACCTGAGTTTAATTTCAGTCCTCGAGCTGAAAAAAGGACCTCGTTGCCTCGATATCGTTTATCGCTCGTTTGTTTTCCCGTTAACAAAAGCTTGCTTTATCTATGCGCAAAACGCATAGACAAAGCATTTTTTTATGGCCTGTTTTTTTTTAGATCGAAATAAATCTACTGAAATAAAAAAAGCAGATCCGCCTCGGAGTTCAGTTCAATCAATCACTTCAATTAGCACTCCATGTCGATTTGACCTTTGCACAGGTAGCTCGCATCAGAGAATCGAAAGAAAAAAAAAATTAAAAATAAATTTCAAACGAAGACCATCGTGTCCCAGCAGCGTACCGTACCTTCATTCAATATTTGCGTAGTCGAGCGTACACACTTTTATCGCACCCCGTATAATAGCACTTGCGACGCTTGTCACCGAGACTACTGTGCGCGATAAAATCGATCAGAACACACTTATAGCATCATAGAAAAGCGCGACGGTAAATTAATGACAGTCGGCCGACACGGCTAATGGCCTTTTGGTTTTTCATCCGTAACGAACATCCTGTACTTTATACATAAAAATAGTCTTCGGGGGAAAAAAATCGGTAGATTAGTTGTTTATCATACCGTCGGAATTGCAAGACCGCACTCGTGCGTCAGCTGATCGACTGTGTCTAAGCTATGCGTGTGTGTATATCTATATCGCACGGAGGGATCAGTCCAAGTTCGCCCGCGAACCCTCGTTGCCCACTCGGGGTAACAGGTGTGAAATTAAAATAAAAAAATATTTATCGCAGGGAGAAGATCGCTCATTACTCCGATAATATCCAACTCGATCACCAACATAATGTCCATTATTCTCGATACTATTCTCGAAAAGTTTTTTATTTTTATTAATTAAAAATTAACTCTTTCAAGCTCTCACACCTCTTTGAATTCAGAAAAAATGCATCAAAAGGTTAAGGGGTGAAGGGCTTAGTTCACGATGACCTTTTGTCAATGCGTATAATTATCGTTAGTTATACAACTAGTATATGTACAGCATTGGCGTTAAATTCCTTTTACTATCACTATTAATTAAATTTTCATAAAAACTTACCTGATTGGATATGTCAGGTTCCTCTTCGTCGATGATATAACCGTGTTTTTTTAGTTGGTTTATTTATTTATTTTTGTTATTTTACTGTTGCAGCTGTGGAGCACACGTACCGTACTGTTTCGAAGCGCAGCGCGTTCTGACGACAGTGGCACGACGACGGTGCGAGCTGCTGCTAGGTGCATTGGATCACCGAAAGCGAAGCCTCGAGCGAGAGAGACGATGGAACGCGGAGACTGCGGGTTCAGCGTGATATAAAAAGAGATCGACGAATACGGAGAGGGAGAGAGAGGGAGAGTGAGCGAGAGTGAGCGAGAGAACTGGGGGGCACGTGTAGTCCTATAGTAACATGCGCGATTGCGAGAGGAGGAACGATGAAGAAACCGCGAGCGAGAGCGCGATGGTAAAACTAGCGACCTGGTGAAACGGCCGGGGGGGGGGAGGGGGGGGGGAATCGTCGTGCCGCAGCAGCGCCGACGCTGCATCGACCCGGGTCGCGGCTCTCTTCGGGGGATGTCCGTGAGGGAAGCTTACTTCTGGATGTGCGTGCCCCACGACCTGGTTCTTCAAGGTATCGCGAATCTCTTACCCCGTCCGCCTTTTGGGACAAGGCCACACTCCCGATTCGCTTGAATTTTCGGGCAATCGGCGGCGGATAAAGATTCCTAAGGGATGGGACTGATTTGATTGGTTTTTAGAGAGAAAAAAACGAAAAAAAAATATTGACGATGAAAGATCAATCTGGCTCATAAAAAATATGATCGTGGAGTTCACAATTTTTAACTTCTTTTTTAAACACGGAATCGTGGAAGGGATCGATGGGTGAGCTGGAAATAATACCCATTAAGTACCCATTCATGAATTAAGAAGAATATATCGGAGGGTAGAAAGATTTATACGTTCAAGGATATAACGGTCCATTCATAGATCTGGGCATATTCATCGTTTGCTGTGTGTCGCATATTAATTACACAGTATTTATAGCCGGGATAGTAATTCCTAATTCACAGATCAATTTTATATGAGCTGTAAAGTATGAATATTTTTCTCATTCTTTTCCGAGACGAAAGTCGTACTGTGTGAAAAATAATCTTGAGGGGTTGTAAAAAAATCGGTAGATTTTTTTTTGCATGAGCAAGGGACACTAATTAGATAACGGGCTCTGAAGCCACAAAGGTATGAACGGTCCTACTGAATTGTGACGATTGTAAATTAATCGATCGATTGATTATTCATTCGTCCGTTCACTTGTGTGCCGATCGATCGCTCATTTATTCGTGAATTCATTTTTTGCGAGATATGTTGAACTCTGATGAATAACGAATAGAGAAGGTTGGCGCACCACATTTGTTAATTTAGTGCTACATTCTTTAAATCGTTTATATCAAGTTTTATGCACAAATAGACTTATAGTTTATGGCGATTTGTATTAGGGAATTTGTTATTCGGGAAAAACATAATTGGCAGTGGACTCGCAAAAAAAACATTTAGATACAACAATGCATAGACTATCCAGAACCCAGAATAAGCCGTACTAAATCAGAACTGAGCTAAAGAAATACTGCATGTTCGTTGAAAAAAAAATGAACGAATATGTGGTCTTTCGAAAAAATGAAACAAATCAGTTAATGTTTTTGCTATTAATCTTCTAATCTGTTAATGCTCGTCCAGGTTCGATTCATATGCTGTAATACAAATCTCAATCCACTATAGCCGATTAACAACTTGCCATAAAAGGTCTAAAAAATGGAGCACGCTTTTGTCTAGTGTGGTGCAGTCTACTTAACTAATTATTTTTTGTTCAATCGAATCTGCCACATCGCATTTGCATGAGAAGCAATTACGTCGCGCAGGAAAGCCTTTCGTATCGTTGTCAATCGATAATCGTATTGATTTGCAATATATTTTCTATACAGATATATAATGCAATTATGTTCTATAGAAATGCCGCGCAGCACAGCGTGCGCGCCTCTGCCCCGCGCAGGTGGACCAGCCGGCTCGCGTCGGTAGGTCGGTACGCACGTGGCGCTCGCCGAGAACGTGCAAATGTATATGCGATTGCTCCTTTCATGTTATCTGGAGCACCATCGCCGTTCAACATTGTTTATCAGGCTCCTCGTATCTCCGTGCCAACATAATCTGTTCAATGAACTCACACCGTCCGAAGCCTCTTTTCCGATTACAAATCGTTTAAAAAATGAGCATTTAAAAAGATTGTCCTTCTCAATTAAAGAGATCCATATTTTTTTTTAAATGTTACAATGAAATTATGTTCCGAAACATTTTTTTAGTATGTGTTACACATATTCACATTTTTTTTTAAGTTCCTGTTTCACCTACGTGACAAATATAGCACATTGTTCATTCGATACTCAGTTATATTTTATCGTTAATACTGTACAGTATTAATTTATATCGATCGCCGATCGACAAAAATCTATTGAACAGATTGCGTCAGACGAACGTTTTAACTTCGTAATTACTGAGCTTAAATTTTTAATTATCACTGACCTGGCCTCTTCGTACCAAGTGGTTGCATTTTGTGGACTCTTCGGTGTGGCTGGACTCGCCGCCGGTGAGTCCGTGGAACCGCTGGACCGTACGGGCGAGCCTTTCGCAGGAGTTCCACATATCGGTGAACGCTGAGGCGATCGATTATCTCCCGCGAGTCCCGAGGGTTGCCACGAATATCGCGTTTTCGAAGAAGGGCTGTTACCGCGTCCGGGACTCGAGCCTCTGGAGTTCGACAAACTCGTGCACGGGTCGGGGCTCTTGGGACTCTTCAAAGCTCCCGCGCTGAAAACTCTGTTCAATCGAATTCTCAAAGAACTCTTCTCTTTTCTTCGCGTTGTAAAAACCCCGTCTTCACCGCTCGACTCGTCTCTGTCGTTGTTGAACGACTCGTAAGAATGCTTTCTCATTTTAGCGGAATTTCTTCGCGATAGTCAAGGAAACAAAAAATAAAAATAAAGTGAGAAAATTATACCGAACACTCGTTCGAGGATCATCGAAGAACTGAGTGGAAAATCGTAGCGAATTTCGTTGCTGGTCTATCGGTCTCGGAACCACTGGAAACACTCGCCATTAAGGAAAGGGCAAAACCCGGTCTCGGCGAGGCCTCGCACCGACTTCCGGTATTCCCGACCGCATCCTTCCTCGCGTCTCTCCTCTTATCGCCCAACTCGCTCGACTATTACGTAGGTAACGTTATCTGGGTCGCTGAAAATGTCGGAGATTTTCTAATGAAATTCAAGAAATATTAAACGCTCTCGTGTTTGTCCTTTCGAATCTGTATTTTCATTCTCTTCGTCATGTTTCTATGTACTCTGGAGTATATATATAACAATTGTATGATCGTTTCGAGTGCTATTCGTACTGTACACGGATAATAAATACGTTGTTGCGAATATTCGCGGACAATAACGACGGTCGCCGGGACCGCCGGGAACCCATTTTTTGTTGAGTTAAGATCCGCGAATAATCGTTGAAAATATCGTCGGTGCAGAGTTGGACAGAGGCTCGGCAGTGGATCGTTTGAAGCACGGTACTCGCCCGTGGCACGATTTTTCATTCGACCCCTTCCTCCCGATTAACATAAATTACAATGGATATTGCCTACATTTTTGTTTAACAATAACAATTCGTTACTAAATCATTCACGCGAGCGACTCCCTCTCAAATCTCGATATAATCATATCATAGTCTTTTTTTTGTCGTCGTCGTCATCGTCGTCTCCAATTATTATTTTTTGCGTCGCCTTCGCGAGATTGAACGGGCACGAGGATAATTGGTATGAGTCCGCGTTACGGGGGGCAACGGCAGCGAGCGAGGCGATCTTCCATCAACGATGACAATTGTACTAGTGTGATTTGTTGCGGTCGTCGCCTCGTCCGTTTTTAATCGCCGAAAGCCCGACCGTCCCGCCGTCGATCCCCTGCGATCTTCGCGCTTCTTACTTGGAAGCCTGTTCGAGGTAGGCGATCAAGTCTCCGCGCTCTTGCGGCTTCTTCAGACCGGCGAACACCATCTTCGTGCCGGGAATGTACTTCTTCGGGTTCTCGAGGTACTCGAAGAGCGTGTCCTTGTTCCAGGTGATGCCTGCGGATAACAAAATTAATTATGAAAAATATTACATGGACGTGGGGTTTCGACGGGCGGCGGATCGACGTTTCATTCGAAATCGAACCTTTGGCTTTGTTGGCATCCGTGTAGGAGAAACCGGGGGCCTGACCCGTTTTCCTGCCGATCAGACCGTGCAGGTTCGGGCCGACCTTGTGCTTGCCACCGGCCTCGATGGTGTGGCACTGAGCGCACCTCTGAACGAACACCTGAACACAAAGGTCAATAATCGTGTAAGATTAGAGGATCAAATTTTATAATAAAACTTTATAAAGTATAACGGTAAAAATAGGTAAGGATCTCTAGCAAGCTGAGTAACCGTTGGATTTTTCTTTTCAAAGAATAATCCAAAATAAAGAAATCTTCTTCAGAGAATAATAAATCATTAAAATAAAATCCATTTTTATAATAATAAAGGAAATATTAGAGGGTAGCATTTTATAACGAAACTTTATAAAGTATACAGCAAAAGTGCTGGGGATCGTAAACTTGAGTATAATGCAAAGACTAAAGATCCAAATATACACCTTAATACTTGAGAAAGAAAAAAATGAGAACCTAAATGAGAATACTAATTAAATTAGTATGAACGAAGTTAATCGAAGTTAACTGAACGGTGAGTTCGCAAACTCTTATCGCATTGCAAAAGTGTGAAAATCGTTGCAAAGCGGTTGTTGGTGCGGCAGCGATTTAAAATTATACCGACGGAACCTTGAGGAATATTCTCGAAGAGATGGCGTTGCGATCGAGCTAGCGACTGTTACTACTCGCAGGGATCTACCCAGCCCGCGATTGCACTCTCGATCTTTCTTACCTTCTTTCCCTTCTCAGCATCTCCAGCCGGGACACCCATGACTTTTGAATATTCTGAAACAAGAAAAAAAGAAAATGTATCGAACTGTTTCATCAATTACGTCCCGTTATCGCTTCGACTCGCCACCCGACGCAACAGGCAACGACATTGCGAGTCGATGTTGCAATTGGGCCAAGTTCGAACGGTCGAGTTCGCGCTATATCGGATCGTGATAATTTGCAACAGATTTAGCTATCGAACAATCGATACTGTTCGCGAAGAAGGTGTGACGCGTGGAAGGATTCCCGGGCAGGGTCGGGTCGGGGCGATAGCGCGCGCATTCCCACTCATTCATCCAAAGGTCGATAGATTAGAGTACACGGAGTGCGTCGATTGTTGCACAAACCAGGTACGGCCCCTTGCTCCCTCTCTGTCACGAGATCCCTTTGCTAGCCGGGCTTATCTAACTCTGGAATTTTCGCGAGTTCGCCCGACGTCGTGTTGCACGCGCATGCGCTCTAATCGCGCAGATCAGTCTGGCGATGTTTCACGCGCTTCCTCGCTATCGACTCGGCGTGATCGCCTCTATCGGCGAGAGTAAACTGTCAAGCAGCGAGAATGGAAATGCATAGAATTTTGTTCACTGGCAAGGCCGACCAACTTCGACTTTGTTAACGCCAAGCCACGAGACCTTGCGCGCGTCATCTTATTTGGCGATGATCCAAATTAATCGACTTCGAGTCGGCGACGCGGCGAGAGCCAAAATTCAAGTCGATGGGTTGATCTTTCAAAGTAGAGTAGAACGAAATATTTATCGTGTACGGTCGGTTATGCGTTTGCTGAGAAACAATTTGGAACAATTGAAAGAGGCGCGCGGGTTATTGTCGAAACCGAGGCAGTGGAACACTGGCTCAGGGCCAACCTGCGTTACATAATGCCTTCTGGGTCATCTTCAAACTTCAATCGGCCGGAAGACTTAGATCGTGAGAAAAAAAACTGCGAAAGATAATTCGTTCACCGATTAGAGAGGAATTGGTTGTTAGTCACGGAGCACGTGTTCGAATTCCGGGAAAACGCCATGGGAGTTGCACCGTTTCCGTCTGCTCGTCAGTCTCAAAGGGCGGCACGAGTTTGTCCCACGTTTGCAACACCACTCGAAATCATTTATTACCTTTGAAAAACCGATACGCGTGAATATCCCGCGCCCTACTGTATCTACTCGCGGGATGCGTGACAAATTTTTTAACTCGAGTTTTTCTTTATCTTCTTACCTTCTAGTTGCACGAAGCACCTGCGCGAGCGAACGAGTACACGGGATGTGATCTGACCGTCGTCCGACCGTGAATAAACTCTGGCGATCGATGAGCGAACGCTTCGAGCCCCCTCGCGGTATGCCTCGCGCGGTATATTTCGACGGCTGACGCAACGGCGACGCGTCGATGTGTCGGAGACGATGCGGAAACCGTGCGACAGATGGCACGACAGCTGGCACTAAATTTAAGGCGCTTTTCAACGGATAATAGACCTTTGTCTGCCACTTGGCCACTGTTGGCCACCGCTCTAAAGACACAAAGGAGGAAGAAGAAGGCATCTTTGTATATGATTACTTGTTAGTTCTTATTGTTACTTTAAAGTTTATAAATTATAAAACATAATATTACATTTTATAACAGACATTAACCAAGTTTTCGGTATTTCCTGAACAATGTTTAGAACCGCGCTCCTTCTGCGTCCGATTAGGCCATTAGGCCATCGATATAATCTAAGGCAATATATGTAACGGTTATATGAACAAATTTTTCCAAGTGCAAATCCTCTTATATTTTGATGGGTTCGGCACTTGACCTAGAGCATAAAGGCGCGAAGGAAAGAAGAATTTTCCCGAGGCGTTTGGAACGATTGAAGAATTCCCGTAATTCCACCTTGAATCGTTCCTGCACTACATGAAAATGAATAATGCCGGTGCCAAGATGGCGACGTCCAGTGAAAAGTACGTTCAAACTTTGTTATTTTTAAACAATTCAAACGTGCATGACGCACCGACATTTATAGCAATGAATTCGCGAAGAACGCTCAATTGTTTATCTTTAATATTCTCAGGTTGGAAAATTGCGAGGTCTGCGCGGCCAACAAAGCCAAATACACATGTCCCAAATGTGAGGTTAGAACGTGCAGTCTCACGTGTGTAAACATTCACAAGAAGGAACTTGAGTGCGATGGAATTCGTGACAAAACGAAATTCGTACACCTCAATGCTTTCACCGATCTCGATCTTCTGAGTGGTGGGGTTCGAAAATAATTGTAAAAATACAGAAATGAAAATGAAACTGTCGATAACGCCCTATGAATTGCAGATTATCGACTGCTCGAACAAGTAGGCAGATCCGTTGATCAGCTGCAGCGAGACCCATCAAAATATTGCACACGTATGAACAATCTACCAGTGGTATGAAAAATCAATCATATTTTTTTTTGTCTAGAGTATTGGAAGTTCTTCTCACCCTACGATTAATTAATTTGTTAATTGATAGTTATTATTATTAATAGACAGTTAATTTTTCCAGCATTTGTCGAAATTGAGGTCGGCGGCGCATCAAGCCGGCGTAAGATTGGAATATATGCCCCAGAATTTCAGTAGACACAAAGAAAATACGACTATTTTCATGTGGAAGACCAACGAACTTTTCTGGCGAATAGAGTGGATATTTCCTCAGGCAGAGAACACCAAATGGATATCCAAAAGGTATGAGAAATACACATTTCAAATGCTTCTCATTTGTTGCAATTTTATTATTATCGTTATAGTGACATGTCTCACATGTTATCTTCAGATAGTTTAAAATATATGTATTTACACATTATGTATCATATTTATTACTTTATTTTCGCAGAGTTCCAGACACGATCAGACTCGCGGATCTCGTTCAAGGGATCCTGAACCCCACAAGTTCAACAGAGGAATGCGCCAAAGACGACAACGAAAACACGCGCGCGATCCTTCAAGAAAGATTGCAATTCTATCGAGCTGCCGAATTACCGGGAATCAAGGTGCTCCTTAAAGCGGAGAAAGTTAAAAAATCTGTTTCAAGATTCTATGAATTGGATCTGACGATGACGCTGAGAGAAAATTTTTCGAAGAAAACAATCATCGAGTTTCCGACGCTCTACGTTATACTTAAGGATCATTCCGACATGTACGAGACAGTCGATTCCGGTGAGAAACAGAAAAAAAATATTGGGCACGTTTCGTTGCGATTGTCGGTAATAAAAATCTTTGCAATCGATCAAAAAAATCATGCTTTTCAGACGAGGAAGAAATTGTCGAGGAACAGCCGGCGAGAAACGGGGACAGAAGGAGACGCAGAGGAAAGCAGCCGATCGTATCACAAAAACCCAAACCAGAGGCGAAGGCGGAGCCGGTTAATTTTTTCTTCGATGCGGAGTTCACAGATTCGGATGACGAAGTTGCCAAGTCGAAACGCGATGTTTCAAAAGCTGGATCTTCGTCGCAATTCAATATACCTGAGTATAACCAACTGGTGCGAATGGAGTATTGAGTTTACGCAATATTTTTATGACTACTACGGTTAGTGGTGTATGTACAGAATTTTTTTTAAACCACGCGTGATGTTCAATCGAATTATTTCGAAATTATAGATCGTGCGAGTTTCGTAAGTAATAGTCAATTAACTATGGCCTGCTCTCTGGTCCTATTTACATTTTGACCGACAAGTTAATCGGTCGGTTTAATAACCGTTTCGTAAAGCTCTTCGTGCTTCGCAACTCGGCGGATTTGCTGCATCAATTCCGATATATTTTCGTGCAATTTTTCTTAATTTCCTTCGTAATGAGAGCTCGCTTTACAGTCCGAACGTAGAAAAGCGACATTTGAATTTCTACTCGGACAGCGACACTTTTTTGCTATACGATGGTTATTTTCCAAGTCTTTTATTTAATTATAATTTTATACTTTTTTTTTTTGCTAATTCCGACTATGACGAATATAATATATTGTGTCTCGAAGTAGTCTGAATCAGTAAAAGTCGAAGCTTGCGTAAGAGCATTGTAACGTTCACGATAATTAACAACGACAATCGATGTTACATTTCTACATCTTCCGACCAGCGAGCCAATCGTTCTTCTCGATGCCCAAGAAAAGTAACATTCACGATCGACAATAAATATATATTTATTTTCTTAAAATTGTGTTTACAAAGAGTTAGCTCAATTCAGAGCCGTCGTGCGGTTCCCAGAACACTTCCAGGCATACCCACCGCAATCCCACACCTTTTTTTTTGTTTAATATCACAGGGACAGAATCCGTGATATTACGTAAAGTAGAAAAAAAACATTGTATAAGGCAATGGATTCACGTAAGTGGAAATGATTTCGTCATGCATACCCCAGGATAGGGAAGTACCTTCAAAATTTTCGTATCTACGAGAATATGCATCAAGATTTTGTCAACGTAACAATATATGTAATCTACCTTTCACCGTAATTTTTTTATGTCGCTGAAGCGAGACGACAACTTTTATTCGGCAATTTTTATTGCTATTCGAGCTCGTGGCATTGTGTTATCTCAATCCTTCGACAAATCGCGAATAGCGGAAGGGCTCTCCGGTCTCTCGCGAATCGTCTTCAGCGACACGTTTTCATACATCCTCGCGCCAAAGTTTCGCATAGACTCTTTTTCTATTTTACCATCTTACAATTTAAGTGGGAACGTAATGATGCTTCGATTACAGCGGTGAATGAGCGACGCATCGACCCAACTGATACAATTCTACCCTTTGGGAAAAACGCGTGATGTTTCACGTAAGTTCGTGTCTCGATTCTCGTCGGTTGGTTCGACTAGAGAATGAAGAAGTACAGGAGGAAGACGAGGAATGCAACGAGACCCGCGACCGCTTTGATGTACATGGATTTGCTGTTCAAATGGCTCGCGTCCTTTCGATACTTTTGCGACAGCATCGAGAGATTCTGTGTCTTCGTGTCGAGCTCCGACAGAACGGTGCCTCGCTGCAATACGTCATCGATGTTTTGTACCATTATTCGCTGCACGTCCTGCAACTGGCTGTTCAACGCGTTCATGTTTCTTCTTGATCTTCCGTCCGAAAATGCCTTCTTCGCTTTCTGGATGTAAGTATCTGCAAAGTTAATTTCAACTGTTAATGAGCAAGTATTCTCGAGGACGGAGGTGGGAGCAAATATTTTAAAGCGCTCAGTAAAAATCCATTTGCAAAAAAGCTTTTGATGAATGATTTTTTTCTCACAATAAAGCAAACTGGTATTTGCAAAAAAAAAAAAGTGTAGAAAGTTTCTCACCAAATTCGATAAAAGTGTATGGCCTAGTAACAGTGTTGACTCTCTTTCCATACTGCGCATGAAATTCCTGGGCGATATCTTCGAGATAACTGTAGGCAAGGCGCTTGCTCCAATTTTTTTCGCACAGTACCAGGTAGCAAACTTCATTCTCAATCAGATAACTGCGAAATGAAAGTAACTTATTAAATTTTATACTCGCTCAGGCATGCAATAAAATTGCAGATCTTTGCATACAAAAAGAAACTCACTGAAATAGAAATGGACCTGTTTCTATGGTACATCTCGCGGGAGACTGCGGTCCAAGCTTCCTGAACAACATCTTTGCCTGATTCTGATACTCGAGGATGTTCTTGCCGGTCTGTGGACAATTATCATTTTTATTATAATTATATATCGATTGGCAGATAAAAACCCTTTTACATTCCACAGTAAATATATTATCTGTCTCTAAAACAATAGTAATTAAAAAGAAACAAATTATGACTGGATATGATTTAAACGTTGCATCATCGAGTATTTAATTCCGGAAGGCCCAAAGAACAAATTGCCGAGCACGGACAAAAGAAGTATGGAAAAACTAAAGATTTGACAGCATGTTCAAGGATGTTTTGCCGGTCTGTGGACAATAACAATAATAATAATAATAAATATGATTAATTATTAATTTTAATATTATTATTAAAATGCTTTTACACTCGACAATAAACATATACAATCCATAAAATAATAGTAAAATAGCAATAAACAAAAAAACTGACTGGAAATTATTTAAACATTGCATCATCGAGTATTCAATTCCGGAAGGTCCAAAGAACGAATTACCGAGCGCGTAAGAAAGAAGTATGGAAAAACTAACGACTTGGAAATACGATTCATAAAGTCGTGACAAATTATAGCGGTCGTGTGAGCGATAACGCGAAGCGATATTCCGGTAAGGCATAAAATCTGGAAACGAACGTTGCCAATGACGTTTGATCCGTTATCAAAAAAAACATAGAATTAACCTGTTCGTCCTCTTGCATAGTCGCGGCGAGCGGCAGCCCGTCGGCTATCCTCGCGATCATTGTGAACAACACCATCCTGACTGCGAGTTAATTTTTAATCAAAATTGTTTTTAATCTATTCAACAATCGATTTTCAAAACAAACAAAAAAGCTCTGAACAATCCGCGTTCGCCGATACTTCAGTGCCAACGATCCATTTATAAACTGAAGGTGGTGTACACGACTGTGTTTCAGCTGATCCGTGAATTCGCCACTCCGGGCGAACCACGTCAGTCGATTTCGAGGCCTCTCATGACCGCGCGAGCTTCCAACTCATCGGAACACTCGGCGCGACACTTTGTCGCTGTAATCGCCCGGAACATCGTGTGTTTATAATTTTGGCCGATCACCACAACGACGATTCTCTAAAATTTTCCATGAGATCAATTTAAACGACCTGTAAATAAAAATTAATAATATTGCTCATCGAATTCGAATTACGAGTTTCGCCCAAGTCATTTCTCTCGGGTAAGTTCCGAAGTGCTGGCAGGTGTTCGCCAGTGCGACCGAAGGTTCTCTCCTATTTCTTCCTTACCCACTGGCGTTGGCTGCCAACTCGCGCCCAGCGCGGCGAAGCTCGCGCTGTTTTTTTTTATTTCATTCTTCGCGATCATCGTGTGGCGCGGTTGTGAAATTCCCGCACTGTCAGTATGCCGAGACACACACGTTTACGCCGCTAGAAACGAAGGAAAATTTGTGACGTGCTTAACCCACATCTACTCGGAATCCCCCCCACCCCTCTCGCGGAAATGTTCTCGCGTTTCTCTCGAGTCTTTCGTTGATCGAAAGTCGCAGCTCCCCCCCCGGTTTTATCGTGTTTATCGTCGGGAGATCGTCTCTCCGGCATCGTCGATCGTTACGTCCTCGGGCCTAAGGAGATCTCGGGCCTACGTCGAGGAAAAGCTCTCCGGTGCCTGCGAATAATGCGATATCGCGCGTATGGACGCGTACACCGGACACGATAGCTGGGTGAGTGAACGGCGACAGAACGCAGAGGTCCCTGAACGCGCTACAGGCCCTCATTCCTAACTCTCACAGCTGGTATATCCGATCGAGACTTCTGAAGGCTTCGATAATTCGACATTTAACGATACACATCGTGCATTTTTTAACCGCGCAGCCGTTTCCGTCTTTATAGATCCGTCCTTATTTTGCGTTATATAATTCCCGGTTATCACTCATTTCACCACCCGATTTACGATTCTTTACACGTCGCAATTTTCCGAACTTTTCCCTGACAGTTTTTTTTTTTTTTTTTTTTTTTGCATGAATGAGCTCTTTGCAGCTTGTACTGCGCTAGAATCATTTTTGGTCGGATTTTCGGGACGGGGTTTTGTTTGTAAATAATTGCGTTTTGCGATGATTGATCTTTTGATTATTCACTCGCTTGCAATTCATTATTCGATAACTCACTCGCATATGTTTTTTTTGTTGGAGGAAGTTCGCAGTTGGAGTCACCGTTGGTGTTAATATTATGGAAGGTTGTTGCGTCTTTTTCGCTACTGGGTGTTGTTACTTCTTGTACAATAAGCCTATGAGCTCATTTTTTTATTGTACAAATTAATAATTAATTTTTTTTTTGTTTCTGTTTCAGGTTGAAAATTTAGAATACTAGCAAAGCACCGCTGCAATTTTAGCATGAACGTGAGTAAAATTATCCTCTTCTTTTGAAAATAAGATAGTTTATAAAGCATATATTTATTTTGAAAATTACAAAACAAGACTTTTAGAATAAGAAAAAAAAACATATCAACATCGTGCACATATTTAATGGTTAACTTGTAAAGAAGCCAGAGAATCGATTAAACTCGTACCAGACTATTTTTAACAACGCCAGGACACTGCTTTATCGATATTCCACACCATCGGCACATGAGACATTAACGGCAATCCAAAAATGAAGTAAAAAAAGCAAACATAAAAAAAAGACCCTGAAACGGTTGAAATTCATTGTCAAAATCGAAATTATTGGCTCTTAATTTATCTTTTGCACATTCATATATTCTGAAGATTTCTGGCAGTGTTAGAAAAAAAAAAAGTATGATTATCCATGATTTCCAGTTATGCATCGTTCGTCCCGGTTGGTGCAGATAATCGAGATTTTACACTATCCAAACTCGTCCGTATATCTATCATGAATTCTATACATTTTTTTTTAGAATCCGTACCGCGCTCGTCCCGGAAGGCCGCGAGTGGATCACGCCGCAGTATCGAACTATGGAGTGCAGAATCAAAATTCATGGGGTTCGATGTCAGGAGCACCGCAGCCTGCAATGCCCGCGTCGACGGGTTTCCAGCCGCAGCAGCATCCCATCGCTAACCAGCAGAAGAAATCGGGAGATCCTTGGGACTGGGGTTCCGAGAACGTGGACAACGGCAACGATTCGTGGAACTGGAGCGTCGATCAGCAATCGGAGCCCCAGCAGTTGCCTCCTCAGCAGTCACAGCTGCAGCAACAGCCGCAGCAACCGCAGCAGCAGCAGTTCGTCCCATCGTATCCGAACAACATGCAAGCACCGCCGAATCCCTCTCAGGAAAGTTACTACAAAAATCTGAACGGCAACAACCGAGCTCCGCCACCGAATCCTCCGCACCCCGGCTCCGGCAGAAACACGCCGCGAACGGGACCGAGTCGCGAGTCGACGCCACATCAGTCGGAGAATTATTCGAATTACACTAACTACAGTACAAATCAGCAGCATCCCGTTCCACCGCGACCAAATTCTACGAAAGCCGGTAACACGGTTCACGCCGGAGATCACGCTCAATGGCCGGCGAATTCGCAACCGCAGCAGCAGCAGCAGCCTCAACTCGTCGATCACACGGATCGTCAAGCTCCGCCCTTCAATCCGTACTTTCAGTCGAACCCTCCGAGTTTCGACACGAAGGGTCCGCCGACGCCTCTCCAGCAGCATCAGCCCGTCGTGAACAATTACAACTGGAACAGCGTCGATCAGCCGAACATAGCCGTGCAGGCTCAAAATTGGCAAAATCACACGGAATTCGGTGCGAGCGGATACTGGCAGGACAACGCCAATTTGGAGACCGAAGGTCAATACAAAAATCCTGATAACCAGTGGCAAGCTCAGCAGCGTCACGTGCAGACGCCTCAGGCTCTGCCGACCGTAACTAACGCGACGCCCGCTCAGTGGCAACATCAGAATCAGACTCGCGAAGCAGAGCAGATTAATCAGCGCCAGCAGCTTCCGCTCGGTCATCAGGCCGGAGTCGCGCAGGTCTCGTGGAACCAGCCAAAGAGTTTGAACGCTTCTCAGTCCTGGCAGCAAGTTCCACCTCCTCACCAACCCGAGAGCTTGCCGGGCCACTGGCCGGCCCAGCAGAGCGTCGAGACACCGAGCAATCATCCGGAAACACCCGGCGACGAGGAACTCGTCTCCGGTAGAATTTCCTCGAAGGAATGGACCCAGGTGAAACCTCCGCTGGCGCACTTCGCTTCGTCCACGGCGTCGACGACCTCGGGCTCCATACCGAATTTATCGAGCAGCGCCGATCCTGCGGACGAGCGCAAGAAGTCTCTCGCCACCTCGGTCGCGAGCTCGACGTCTCTCAACGACAGCCCGACCGAGGGAAAAGCTCCGACTCTCTATCAAGCGCCTGGAATCGTCGATCGCGGCAACTGGACCGCGGCTTCAGAGACTAATTCCATCTCCGACAATTCCGAGAACGTTCTGATCCAGGACAACGTAGATGTTGACTGGAACGCCGACGGGGATTGGAGCGCGAGGCCGGTCGTCGAATTGTCGGCCGGAGTGAGCCAGCTCAGTCTCGGCGGAGGCGTTAAATCTGCGCAGCAGCACGAGAGTCAAGCTTCCGTGCATTCCCCTTACGCGGGTCCTCAGCAAACATCCACGGACGACGGCGCCTCGGGCCTGCAGCCTTTGCCGAGAAACCCGGTGGAAAATTCTCAGAGCGAGAGTCATCCGGAGCCGATGGTCGAACTCCACGGAGCTTATCAGCCGAGCGGCGTGAACGCACCCGAAGCCCAGACGAACTACGACCAGTGGTACAACCAGAGCGCCTCGCAGCCTCAGCAAGGCGCCGGCTGGTACACGAACGATCGCGCCAGACCCGCGCCGCAGCAATGGGCTCCCGAGCAGAACGTCGAGAACTACGAGAACATCCAGCAGCCTTCGGAGTTCGTTAATCTGGAGGTCGTCGCGCCCGTCATGCAGGAGAGAGACATATACGGATCGCGGGATTCGATCAACAAGGAGACGCTGGAGAACGATCCTAAGCCTCAGCCCAGTCCGCCGAAAGATGGCGCTGGGAGCGCGAGGGACTCGAGGCCCGAGGCGAGCAACGTCGAGGTTCCCTCGTTGCAGCAAATTCTGCAGCCCGCGCAGACCGATCAGGCGCCGGACAACTACGAGTTCGCCTCGAACGACAGAAACACATTCCTCGAGACCGGCGAACTGACCGATTCGCATCAGGAGCACGAGTCGACGCCGCCCAGTCAGGACGACGAGAACGACGAGGTGCCGAGCGATATTCCGTTTTTGAGGGAAGTTCCCGGACAATCGAGCTCTTCGGATCCCCGCAGGAACGACCCGACCGGGCAGGAGCAGTACGTGCAGTCGAGCCCGAGGGTCTCGGACCCGCGCAGGAACGACCCTTCGGGACAGGCGCAGGGCGTCGCAGCGAGGAACCTGCCCGAGCGCGCTGAACGCCGCGACGTTCCGCCCGGCCAGGAGAGAAGCAGCTTGCAGCTCCTCTCGCGGGGAGACAACGAAACTCTCGAGCGCAGAAACGATCCGAGCGGACGCGAACGATCACTGCCGCCCAGCCAATCGAGGAACGATCCCTCCGGCGAGGAGAGAACCCAGTCCCAACAATCCATCGCTATGGAGCCGTGCGAGGTCCGAGAGGTTCCTGGAAGCGGCACTCAGTCCGAGGAATCACTGCCGCCGGTCGACGGAGCTCTCAGACAGATTCCCAGTGGCGCTTCCCCTAACGAAGCCGCCCAGATCAACGACGATCGGAGCAACACGAGGGTCGTTACCGGGTCCCAAGAAGTTGGGATGCCTGTTCGTAAGTATCGAAGTGTTTAAAGTAGTCCTTGCGAATAATTTTCGCTTCGCATAAGTTTCGGACAAATGAGAGGGAATTGCAAAGACTTCTCGATGATATAAAAATCTGAAAAAATCAAACATATTAAAGATGCTGAAAAGATTAATTTTTCATAATAATAATTCCAAAATGTTGAAACTTAACTAAGTTCAGATACGAAACACGTAATTTACATGAAAAATATGTTTATATAGTGTAATTTGCGTTTTTTTCACGGCGCATTTCTCAGAAAGGCTACGGATAAATCTTTTAAAATGTTGCACATCCAAAGATTATACAAATATCGAGATGAAATATAAATTTGAACACAGTGTACGATAGCTTACTATTGGATTGGTTGTTGCAGTTTCGGCGACGATGCAAGATCAGCCGAGCGAAGCGAGAAACAAGCGGGAGGAAGCTGTGGGTGCATCGGTGGGTGAAACACCGAGTGTTCTGGGACCGCCGAATCATCGAGACTCGTACGAGGATGGTGACGACGAGGGCTCGGGTAACAGCAGAGACGAGAGCAGAGAACGACGACGAGACGGGAGCCCTACGGACAGGCGGCGGTACGATTATGATCGGAAAGGGCCCTAGTGAGTGATCCGAACTAGAAGGCGCCGATACATTCTTTTCTCAATTTCCTACATAAAAATAAAAAATTTTAAAAAATCGTAACCTCTTTAATTTAATTTCAGTTACGATCGTGATCGCGAGTACGATGACGATTATTATTACGACCGTCGGCGCGGCGCCGATTACGACCGAGCCTACAACTCCCGCGAAGATCTGGATCGAAGGGATGCCTCGTACAGAGAGGGCGATCGTCGGCACACCAGTCGTGACGATCTGGACAGACACCCGCGCGACGATCCCGAACGAAGGGCTAGATTGAAGGAAGACCTGGACGAGCGCGACGGCAGAAGGAGAATCGACGATCGCAGGGGCAATCGAGTCGACGATCCGCGACGCAGAGATCGAGAGGGAAGGGAATTCGATCCCCGATATCCACGCGACAGGGAGTATCCCGACAGGGAGAGAAGAAGGGACGACAGACGACCGCGACGATACGACGATTACGACCCGCGAGATCCTCTATCCCGCAGAGAGTATTACGAGGATCCGTACGGGAGGAGGTGAGCCATAAGTTTCGCTTTTGCTGCGTTTTTCCAATAAGAAGAATTCCATATCGAAACGATAATTTCAATTACATTCAGTTTATATTTGTCTACGTGAAAGATCGGAAAAATTGAACGTGAGACCTCCCTGCCTTCTTGCGGTAGATATTAATAATTATCGGACAAATATTCTTATTTCCTGACTTCGCTAAAATAACGACATTCCTTGCGTGCAGCACGGGCAGAATATCGCCTATTATTGACCAACGATAATTATTAACCTGTGCGCATGCGCAGTACTGTTTCATTACTCCCTCTGGAAGTGCTATTACATCCGGGAATGAATGGTCATTGGCGAATATAATGATTTTGCGATGCAAGAAATGTTATTTTAAGGAAGTAAAAAAAAAATATCGTATGCTACACGAGCGGGACCGGATTTTCACTTCGTGTGATTTCTGCCCTCCCTTCGGTTCGGCAGCCAATTTCACACTCGGCGAATATCGCGCACGTCCCTCCTTTGCGGCATAAAATACTAACTGCACATTACACGTACTGAATACCGATAATTTTTTTTTAGCTCCAGACCATCGAGTAGGTCCTCTTACAACGATCGGGACCGGGACTATTACATGCGAGCCCGCGATGCATACTATGGCTACAGTGGTTCGTATATTTTGTCACTCTCTTCCGTAAATTGGTGATAAAAGATTTTTAAAAATTCTAATATTGTAACCAGCTGCAGGATACAACGGCTACGAGTACGGTGCTAACTACAGGAGCGATTACTACGCGTATCTCGAGAACCTCCGAATCACGAATCCCGCGGCTTATTCCGAGTGGTATCACAAATACTACGCGAATCAGCATCAGCAGCAAGTAGCCCGGGGAGTGACCAATTATCAGGAAGACCGTGCCAGCGTCCATTCTGGGCGCAGCTCTTGCGAGGATAGGTGAGCTCATCGCTACCGGGAAATATCTTTTACATCCGTCGGTTCTCAAAAACTCGTCTCGATTGCATGCCAGATTGTTCGCGAATCCAAGTTTTTGCTTCCACGCACCGAACAAGTCACTGTACGTCTCGTATTTCGGTTATCCCGGATGCGTCGACAGTCCTGTCCGGAGAAGACGATCGAGTTGTCGAATCTTGGATAGGTGAGGCCGAGAAACCCCTTAAAGCTCGGCTCAAAAATTTCCGACGCAGCGCTAGAACTATTCATGACCTCGAAGATATCTGCAAAAGATGAAATTTCGTGGGGGTGCTAACAGCTGTTTTGGGTCACACAAACTTCCATCGGGGAAGTTCACTTTTAGAATAAAATTCTACAAGTGAACAATTTTTTTAATTCCTAAAGCAGTGCATTTTATGAAATTTTGTGTCATGCAGATATCTTCAGGGTCATAAGTATTCGGTCTCTCAGTCGTAGTTTGTCTCCTGAGCCGACATATTTGGGAACTGAGACTTCGCCCTTCGCACTTCCGTCGATAGTTTGCCCAAGTAGTTTATCGTTTGCCACCGATCGCCTCTGCAGTAGCCTCTGGATTAAAAAAAGATTTTTTTTTTTCATGTAATTTAACCGATTTTTTTTTTTCAACAGAACCACCACAAGTGAGAAGCGCACTCTCGGCGATCTCTCAGTGCTCGAGGATTCGAGAGTCGCCTCGTCTCGGCTGACACCCACAAAGTTTTCTACGTCCCACGTCATAGGTACGTTTTCAATTAATTGTCTCGTCCGAAAAAAATGCTGTTTGACCTTTTTCCGTTAAAGCTAACAAGCATCTTGCCACATTCGCAGCGTTTTCGCTGAGCTCTATGAGAGTCTTGGATGAATAATAATGAAGTTGATTGTTTCGTCAGGATCGTTGTCGATCGGATCGTTGCTCCACGTGCACGCTTGCTACCCGGCCGATGGCGAGCGGGCAAAAGTGGACATTCTCCGACTGGACTACCATCTCATGCATGATCCCGTTGCACGCGAACTCCGGGCGTATCCAGGACCTTTAATTAAGCAAGTGTAATAAGCGATTTTTTAAAATTCATAGCGTGAACGTCACTTTCCAATTAATCGACCCGACTTGATTAACAAACGATGAAATAATTTGTGATCGTTTTTTAAACTATTTTATGGTATTCATGTCGACTTTTCGATCGAGCAGGGGCGTTACTCACAAGAAAACTATCATCGACTATTGCGAATCGAAGATCAAGAAGGCGGCGGTTAACGAGGAGCTCGTCGACAGGGCTTCGTATATTCTTTTATACGAGCTCATGATCATGTTGATCCAACAGAATGGGGTAAATAAAAAAAAAATTATTTTCATTCGAAACTTATATAAGTGGAAAAAAATATGCTGACCAATTTTATTTGATTTTCAGAACGTTGTTGGCGTTGATATCGCTCAGCTCTTGCTCAGAAACAAGGAGGCTCATCCTTACAACGTGAACAAGGCAATTCACGAGCCAGTGCGACGAGAATCTACGATATCGCAGAGATCCGGCGGCACTGGCGGCGATGGTTCAATCCACGACGGAGTCTCGCCGCAAGAGCCTGTGGAGACTCCCAAGCCACGGAAAACCGTGGAGCAAATGACGGACGAATTTAGGAACACGTTGCTCTATGGACTCGTCCAAGAGGCATTAGGTGAATTCAGGAAAAAAATGTTTCTCCTAACGCTTGCACGTAAAATCACGCTTTGGGCGTAAAAAGGGGTGTCTTGACTCATGTGAATGCCATAAGAATAACTATTGTTTGTCCATTAAGACCGCCGTGCTTGTTTGTCTTTGGTTTTGTTGACTCAATGCGGTTTTATGCTATTGAACAGAATACGCGATGACTGAGGGTCTCTGGGGTCACGCGCTATTCCTAGCGAGCAAGTTGGACAAGCGCACTCACGCTACGGTTATGACTCGCTTCGCCAACAGTCTTCCGGTTCAGGATCCTCTTCAAACGCTCTATCAACTGCACTCCGGCCGAGTACCGGCCAGCGTTACGGTAAGTTTCATTGCCAACAAATTGCAGAGTGAAAAACTCGTCAAACATTACATTTCCATATCACAAAAAAAAAAAAAATGTATTTATATATATCGATAAGCTCTCTTCTTGAGCTACGATCACCACCTCCTGAAATTTGTAACACACCGTTAAATCAATTTTTTTGGTGCAAAATTCAGTAGTGAAAGTTTTCGTTGTTTTTTTCAGTGCGTCTCGGATGCAAAGTGGGACGATTGGCGACCGCACTTGGCAATGATAATATCGAACACTTCGGCGAATCCCGAAATAAATCGTCGCTCGATAACAAATCTCGGCGACACTCTCGCAGCTCGCGGTGACATTCACGCGGCTCACTTTTGTTACATTCTCGCCCAAATTGATTTCGGTCCATACGCGTCGCCGGGCGTCAAGCTCGTTCTCATCGGCTCGAACCATCACAAACCCTACGCAGAGTTCGTAACGCCCGAGGCTATAATGCTGACGGAAATTTACGAGTACGCCCGACACCTGAGCGAGCCCGGTTTCACCCTCGTGGATCTTCAAACCTTCAAGTTCGAATCCGCCCGAAAAATGGTCGACTACGGGCTGATGGAAAAAGCTCTCCTGTATCTCGAGCAAATAGCGGTCAATGTTATCAACGATCCCTCCAAGTACAAAGCTTCGTTCATAAACGAAGTTTACACGCTCGGCGACAGGATAAAATATCACGATCCGGTTTGCAAGGATTCCGTCGAGGACGCTGCAAGTCTCGTATGGTTGAACAATCTCGGTGAGATTGTCGGCAGATGCCAAGCCGGCGAGATAGTCGAGGATGTCTACGGAGCTCGGAAAGCGACCGATTCGCAAAATCCACTGCCGGCTGATCAGGAAAATCACGAAGTTCGGAAAACCGGTGCTACGGTTTGGAACGAACCCACGTACGGCAAGCGTTCCGAGGGTCCGACTTCTCTTATGGAAGTTCCAAGCGTCGATGCCCAACCGGAGTGGCAACCCCTGTCGTTGCCCGGCAACGTGCAAGACCAGTACAACGTTGCCGATCAGAGCGCTCAGTATCCAGGCGCGAACGTCGATGCGTCGCAGTATCAGCAGAATCAGCAGCAGGACTATTGGAGTCAGTCGAACTACGGCCAGCAGGAGTATCAGACTCAGGATTACACAACTGGCGACTGGCAACAGCAATCGAACGCTTCGCAGTATCAGACCGACCAGACGGATGTCGGCTCGTCGCAGCAGCAAACCGGAACTTGGAATTACGAGGTGAGATGAAATTTTATGCGGACGATTGGTGGTGGGTTGTTCGAGCTGTGTCTATGTAGAAGTTCTCTTTTTTTCTTCTATCCATATGGCGAGGAATATCACCCTGAAGATATCTGCACGAGACTAAATTTCATCAAGTTATAACGGTTGTGTTTTACATCGCACAAACTCCGCTTGAGGAAGTTCATTTGCAATTTTACGAGTGAACTTTTTTTTCTCCCTAACGCTGTGGATTGTCGGAGACTTTCCAAAGATGAAATTTGATTTCGTGCAGATATCTTCAGGGTCATCGACGAACACTATTCATGTTACCGATTTATTGCATGTTTCATTATGGACGATATAGACGTGCTGTATACATTTTTTCATCCACAGGATAATGTATCGATCTATTATCTTATTTTTTTTGGATATGTCGGTATTGTATAGTTTTCGTGCAGTTGCTATTGATCAAATCCACTAATTATTGTGGATATTAATTTTGTTAAAATTCTTAACAGTGGAGTTACAATTTGTACCCATTCCATTCTTTCAGCCGGTCAGTAGTAAAGTTAGTAAATTTAAGAAACTAGCTAACACAAAGTGTGCCAATAGGCCAAGTTAGCCAGAAAATCGGATCTTTTGTATGCTATATTCTTTCAGTCAACTGACAAATCTATATTTCGCGGATTTGAATGATGATTGTTCGTAGCCGCGTAATTCCCAAAGATTTGATGATTGAATTTAATCTCCAAAGATTTTAGCGATGTAATTTCCTAAGAATGTCGTTGCGAAGAAAACGGACCGTTTTAGTACGCAATCCATCCAGTTGTTTGTTTCGAAACACACGCAATTTTGAGAACTTTTTTAGGAGAACAAAAAAATTGATCTTTGACTTTTCCTCGATTTTATAAATCTTTGATAAATAACTTCGCAATTAGGTGCAAAACGCTTGAACGAACAGATTGTTTTAAACTATAAAAAATATTTTTTTTTCGAATTTGACTAACTCGCCCTTTTAATAATGGAAAACCGAATAGCAATACGTGAACTATAAGATACAGATGTTAGGAAAACAAAATGGATATAGTCTCTCTTCCCTGGCACACATTTAACGCCCATCATA
Source organism: Ichneumon xanthorius (assembly GCA_917499995.1). Taxonomy (NCBI): domain Eukaryota; kingdom Metazoa; phylum Arthropoda; class Insecta; order Hymenoptera; family Ichneumonidae; genus Ichneumon; species Ichneumon xanthorius. The sequence continues at coordinate 18,408,905 of OU824202.1, read as the reverse complement.
TTATCAATAATTTAACGCAAGGTACCACGAATTTTATTTGTTCTGAAAATTAACGTCTTTCACTTGTTTATTCATGCTCGCTTAACGTCGCAGGCGGAAAAGGAGGAAAAGCCACCGACACCCGAAGTAAGTAGTCCGATCATCGCGTCGAGTAATAAAAAATTGTTCGTTACCGAATGCTCGTTGGACGCGACGAGCGTCGGCACGGTGCGTCGTCGAAGGTTTCAACGGATCGACAAATCCGAGACGAGTCTCGTCGACGATACGACGAGTCCCGATTCGAATTACGTTAGTAGAGACTCTTCGCTCTCCGATTCGGCGAATCTCTTTCCGAATCCGGACAAATCGACGACGAAGACGTCACCGAAGCCGCTCAAGTACCCGAGAGTGACGGCGGACTATCCGAAGATCGTCGACCGAACGAAGAATCGAGCCGTCGTCGCGCCGAGAGCGAAGAAGATCGATCCGAAGTTTGTGAAGCCTCCGCCGGCGAAACCTCCGGTCTTTCTCACGTGCAGGCCAAAGTCGAAACGCACATCGAGCGAGGAAACCGACGACGACGCGGAAAGGGTTCGGAATGTTTTTACCAAAAATCCCACCGATCTCGACATTCAGTTGAGCAACATGAAATTCGAGTCGCCGACAGCCTCGAGCTCTTCGTCGATCGAGGGCGAAAAAGGCTCGACGGCTCGAGTCGGCTCGGGCGGTCAGAGCTTGAAGCAGTACTGCGACTTCGACGAAAAGAGAATCGTGCGAGTCGCACCGCACATGCGAAGAAAAGACGTCATATGCGACACCGTCGACGCCTGGTCGTTCCGCAACGACGATAAACCACCGAACGCAGATTTGTCCCGTTACAAGCCGCTAATTTTCGGAGGAACCTTCCCGATCGACGCTCCCTACGGAGGAGGCGCGGCGAGCATTGCCATGGTCGAAAGCTCGCGGGCACGCGCGTCGGAGAAACACATTTCCAAAACTTTCGACATCGATTGTCCCGTCGGCTTCGACGAGTGATAAATAATTTTTTAATAATTTGTTTGTTTTTTTTTTCTCTTATTGAAATTGCACACCCAACTTCATCGCTATTGTCGTTTCCCACTCGCAAGGTGAGTCGGTGTGTTCTCTGCATGCGCGGGTTCCTCCGAACGGTGAGAAAAAAAAAGAAAAATATACCCCGAAATGATTGTGAATTTTTTTGTGAGTGCGCAGAATTTTTTCGCGAGGATGTTATCCGATCGTGTGGGGTGTGAGAGAGCGCCGACAACTCGGGCGGACTACTGACAATGTTTTGCGCAATTTTAATGTTCTCCTCCTGTTTACTCATGTTTTACGTGTTATATAATGTGATTGTTTTCCTTTCATTTTTTTTAACATCGTTCATGTATATAAGAATGTTGTTGAATTAGGGAAATAAAGTTAGTTGTAAAATAAAAGAAAACAAAACAAGTGTCGAGTGCAAAAACGCCTTGCGATATTTCGATCGGTGGAGTCTTAACGTTTCTACGTAACTACGGGTCGAGGTGCCAGTTTTGCAACTTTTTCGACTATCCCGAAAAATTATCTATTCTCAAATTCACGATAGAAAAAAAACGAGTTTAATTCCATAATATCAAAACTGGTGCGTCTACCCTACAATTTACCGCTTACATCTTCTCCTCTTTGAGCTGGATTATTCAACTATAATCCGGATCAGAGTAATTTACGTTATGAAAAATTGCCTCGACGACTATCGCGCAAAGTTTGTCATTGCTTACTGTAATGGTACGTGTGCATTAATCCGTGGGGGAAAAAATGCTATGTGAAATTTCGCGACCAAAGACTGTTACAGTTACGCATTGACGAACTTTGCTTGAACAAGTTTGCGATGATGAAATGTGTTTCTTATTGTAGCCTCAACCGACGATCTCGATGGGACCGTCGTCCGGGAAGCAGTACGATCCTCTGGAAGAGTTGGACGCGCTGGAGCCGCCGAGGGACGCATCGAAGTCGGCGTCGAGCGGCAAGAAAACTGCGGAAAAGGGAGCGGAGAAGAAGAGCGCCAATGCGAGTGGCTCGTGGTTCGGCGGTCTCTTCAGCAAGCTGACGATGAAGCCTCAGAATCAGATGATTCTGCCGGACGACAGCAATCCAACGGTAAGAAAGCCTGGAGGAATGCGACAGACGCACCTTTAAAAAATCTCAGTACATTCGGATGGATTGGATAGCCGGATTTTATGTTTTATGTGCACTAAGGGAACGCGCGGGTTCTCGTGGTAGTTGCGATCTGATCTCTCTTAAGAATCGACGAACTACAGGCCAGTATACTGACGATTTCCAATCGAACGTCATTAACAAGCGCACATTTTAGTTTTCTTTTTTACTAACTTCTCAAATACCTCGGCTCTGGCCTGTGATTGATTGCACCGGAGCGGTCAATCGTTTAGTGAGAGTCTAGAAAAAATTGCCACTTTTTTATTGCATTATTATTGTTGAATTTTAACGTTTTTTAAAAAAATCGTTTCATATCGCAGATTGTTTGGGACCCGGTTGCGAAAAAATGGACGAACAAGAACGAGGACGGTGACGTTGTCGCGACGAGCCTGGCCCCGCCTCCGAAAGCTGCGGATATGGGACTGAGACCACCGACCGCCGAACTACAAACAGCTCCGCAGCAAGGGACACAGGTCAATCCGTTACCCGAGCAGAACTCTGTAGTCAACACCCCGAAATTAGTCACCGGCAGCAACATGTTCAAACTGCAGAAGGGCCGTAATATGCGAGCATATTACACAGACGTGATTAATCCACCCGGATCCAAGGGAAACGGAACGCCCTCGAGTATACCGACGCCTGCTACTTCGCCACTTGTACCTATGGCCGCATCGTCTCCTCAAGTTTTTATTCCTACACCAGGTGAACATGTTTTTTCTTAATTTCTTTCTCAAAGAAAAAAAATTATAATAAAAACCGCAAAGTTGTCGTAGAATTACAGTTATTAAAAGAGACAGACGACACTTTTTGGTTTTAAAATAAAAATGTGCAGAGCTTTTTTTGACCTAGTTCGAAAATTGCATCAATATATTTCTTCTTTCTCGTTGTACGCTCAGATGAATAATAAATAAGTAATAATAATATTAATATTATATTATTATTAATAGTAATTAATTCAAAATTAATTAAGGATATATTAATTAATGACAGAGATGAATAATTTATATATTTTTTTCAGTTAACGACCCAGCTGCCCCGGTGGACTTCCTAACGTCCGCAGCACCGGGAGTTCAAGCGCCGTCCGGTGAAAACGCCAATCAAGGGGTACGTTAAAAAATTTCAAAAAAATCGTTCGATATATTTAAACACATATTTTTACAGTAACTCGAAAACGACACGGCATACACGTTAATAACAAATACAGTTCCGCATCAAAGTTCTTGACTCGTCTATCGTAATCGTTTATATTATTCGTTTTAATAGTCTCGTTATCCAACGGTTATGTCACCTTGATTTTTCTGGCTCTGTGGCTGCAGTATGCTGAATAGAGCTTGGTTTTTTATTTCCAACACTCTTATCTCGTCAAATCCCTCGGAACAGCAACGTCGGACCTGTGTATATTTTTCCTACGTTCTGTGTCTAGAGTTGTGTCGTTCCACCCAGCGCGCAATTTTTCTCATCTACGATCTATCAACCATGTGCCAGAGTCTATTTCCTCGTTTACTCGTTTTTATCCCCCTATTTAGTGTGTAAACTGTGTACAGTCTCTTCGAACCTCGAGTCTCTCGCGTGTTTAATTGTTAATCGAAAATTAGGCTTAAAGTAAATAATACTTTTCACTCCACAATATTCAACGTTAATCATACTTTTTTTTCTTTGTGTTTCCTATTTGCAAGCAGTCGGGGATGCCGAATGACGTAGCCAAATAACAATTGTTGCCGATAGTAAGAAGACCTCTTTGTTAATTTTTTTCTTTATATATATATATATATATATACTTTTTTTATATTTCATTATCCATATCTACACATCTGTAAATACAATGCTTAGATGCAACTCGCATTTCAATATTGCACACATACAATTACACACACACACACACACACGCTTCGGCGTTGTTCCTTGTAGTTTATCAGAAAGTAGTTGCTCAGTTTTTCTTGTAGAATTAACGATCGGCAAACTACGTTTATGGTACGTTCGTGTTTGCCTTTGAAACGATTTTTCTTGCATGTTTTTCTTTTCCGATGGTGTGAAGTTATTTGTGAGGTTATTTTCAGGCTACTCCGATCTCGCTTATCCACAATTACTTTTATTATCGTACGACTTTCCTCCCTTTCTGATGTTATTCGACCCTGCGCGAGCTTTCGCCGCAAAAAAAAAAAGTTTCCTAGGTGAGGGTACAAAAAAAAACCTTCCTGATTCGCATCCAAAAAGGAAAGCGGGTCAGCTGTGTGCATGAAACTGTGCTATGTTTTCCCTCACTCGTTTGGCACGCTGTTTCATTTTTCTCTGTATGCTCTTCTTTATATTTTTCATAAACCGTACACGCTTGTCGAACACGTTTGAGGTTTTTTCCGTTTTTTAATTTAAAAAATACATACCTCGAGAATCGCAATACCGATTTCGTTATTCGGGACAAACGACGAGGTGCAAACATCCTCGATGTTCACGCCAATGATTTTTCGTCAGCAGTGATTGTTATTTATTGATTTTTTTTTATACACATAATTTCTTTTTCTTGTGGCGAACGATCGGTTTTGCGAAGTCCGAGCTTAGAGATTAGCTTCGGGCGTGTATAAGTCTATGAGACCACAATGTTGTGTTTGTATATGGGGCATATAGCTCTCACGGTGGAGCTCGACCAGCTCATTATCGCGAGAGGTACAGAGCTACACAATGAGGGATCCGCGCCTCCTCCAAAGGACGAAGGTAAACACACTCTTATCTATTTAACATAACATTGCTGTAGACTTGAAAGTTAAATTTGCTCGAGTAATCAAGTAATCAAACGTCTCGTTGGTAGTTGAAATTTATCTGCGAAACAACTAATTTTTAAAAAGAACTTATCTTTGTACGCGCGGCCTGTCGACAGCTAATTTTTTTAATCAATTTTTTCCGAGCCGGGTAAATAGAAAAAAATAGAGAAAAAAAATGTGTACCTAGCTCGTCTCAATCGTTAAGCAAAATCATCTGGTGAACAATGCAGGAGGGCTTGTGGCAAAGGCGCGTCTTTGGTTCTGGGCTTCTAGCATTTCGTATAGTGCTTATAGACAATCTTATCCATTATCTCTATCCTCTACACTGCTCACTGATCTATCTGCGATTACGAATAAATGTTTATCGATCCCACACGAAAAAATATGTAACGTATACATGAAAAAAAGGATACTTACATTCTTTACAAATGAATAATAATACATTTTTCTTTCGGCCTTGTGTGCGAAAAAAAATTGATTGTTATGGCCCATTGTAAGTACGAATTTAGGTATATTTCATCCGCCGACAAATATATATTTTTCCGAGGGATAATAATTGTGCACGAGCAAATGCGGTAATTAAATCTTTGTACTTTGTGAATTTTCTGCAGGGACCAATGATGTACAATCCGACGGACGTCAAGGATCGATCAGTCAAGAACACTCCGAGAAGCAGGTACCCACCACGATAATCAAGACTTTAATTGTCCTCGCTTGAGTACATCAGTTCTCTGTAAGAACGAAAAAACACGGATGAGACACGTATATGAAATTTTGGTACGTGTGCGAGAACAGTGTCATTTCTAACGTAGCCAAACGGCAAGTAATTTCGGTGCGCGAACGATGCTCACAAAAAAGCTCGTTGGATCGGACAGATCAGAGAAAACTTTCATACGAATAGGTCGTAGTTAGGATTTCCATTTGAGAACTGCGTGTCCGCATAAAATATCGTACGAGAGTCATTTACAGCTGTTTAGGCCAAGATTAAAATAATAATAATAAAAAATCTGTTGAATTTATATATAATAATCGGTGGCCTCGGTATGTGCTGAAAACTCAAAGTCTGATTTTATAATGCGACCGGACTATTGATAGCGATTATTCTTAAGGCCGGTACGTTGAAAAATGTGGAATATCTCTCTCGGGAGAGACAAGGGTGGTTCAAACGTGCGTATACGGATTAATTTTTAGATAAATGCGTAATATCGTTCGACGTTAGTGGTCATTTATGATTAAACATCACAGGAAACGAAATAAAAATAAAATTAAAAAAACAAGCAAGTATAAATTGAAATATAGATGGGAGAGGGTGCAGCGGCAGAGCAGAAAATATTCGTCGAACTCGCTCGGACTTCGTGTATAATTTTCAAGCAGGTCTGTGTAATTCACTATCGAAAGGGAATCAAAATTACGTTACATAGATTTATAATATTTACGATCATCCGATCGAATTTCCAATAGTTCCCACTCCACTTTTTTTTTAGTTAAGGAAATATATATTGCTCGCAATGCTTTTAACTCAACTATTCTGGAATGTGGAAAAAGATTAATTAAAAAGATAACTATTCGCCTACGCAGCGAATTCTGGTTCGTGTTCGGTCACGCTGGTTTGTCGAAGGAAAACGAAAAATACGTAGCTGCACGGTGCAGAAAGTAAAGTTCGGAACCTTCTGATTTTTTTTTGTCGTTGTCTATCATTTTTGTATAATTGTGTACATCAGACTCAAAGTTTCATTTATAGTGCTGAAACTCCATCGTCGTGTTCGCGAACACTTGGGAAGGTGCTTGAAAACAAACGAGAAAGTTATAGTTATTGTAAACGAAAAAAATTTTGAAAAACTGACCTCGGTTGTTAATGCAACAAAAAAAAAAAACGAAAAGAAACGTGTCTGAGGCGAGCATGATGATCGATCGACAATCCCTATTGAAATTACATTCCGTCGTCTAGCGTAAATATAGAAAGAAACATTTTTATTCACACGACTATCAGATGATCGACAATTTGTAAATAAAAAAATTTAATTAGAGGGAAAAAGCGAATATATTTGTTTGGCATTTCGAGTGTTTATTGTACCGTCGCAGTGTTCCGTCTTAACTTTTCGTACCCAATTGTTTTCGTTGTCAAATACCGCTCGTCGTGCACTCTAATCATGGTCGCCTCGGCTTATCGAGCATCGGGCTGAGCTTGTGCAACTTCTGTAATTTCCTACACTATTTCTTTCACGCAATAATAAAAACGAAAATAAGTCGTGACTTCATTTTTTCTCCGAAACGTGAAGCGATGATGCACGGTGCGATCTTGCAATACATAGGTGACAAGTTGGTGTAGAGGAAAAAAATAAAATGAAAATCTTGACAGGAACATAAACGATAGGCAGTGAAATATCAGTGAAACAAGAAGAGAGACATAGATGAAGGGAAGTGACGAGCGCGGTGAAAGCTTGCGAGGTGGCTAGTGTTAAAGTTGAACAGAAGTATTAATTGAGCTGTATGTTATGTATGTATAGGACGGTTTGTATAAGCGATGTGATTCGGCTTTTTGAAGATGATGTATAAAATATTATAGTAACGAAAAAAAAAATAATAACGCAAAACAAGACAACAAAAAATATCTACGCAATTTCGACAGTAAAAGCGGAGGGTTGATGTACGTTAACGGGAATCATGGATAACGAATAATGTGTATTGTATATTATTACGATTGCAATTAATGTCATCTTACGGATTGCTATTAACAATAAATAAAGTCTATATATATGATGAAGTAAAAAAGACGCTGCGTCTTTGGTAAATTTTTAATCCAGCAACCCCGAGTTTTCTCTCATACGGGTTGAAGAGTAATGATTAGGAGGTACAATTTATCTCCACGCCACACCGAGTTTGAACATGACCGATTGAGGTAGAAATAAAAATAATAATAATCACGAATTCTTTCAGATTAAAATCCCATAGAAATTTTTCCAGGAGAATGAATACGATGTGTATTCGCCGCCACGATTGTTCGTTAAATTTATCGTAACGTTCGCGTTCCCTATAACGCGGTTGTGATAAATTTCTCATTTTCAGTTAACGATTTGTCACGTATAGTTTTTCAGGCAAAAGCGATATTTGGTGAGAATTTTGTACACTTTCCAATGGGATAAAAATGAGAAAAAAATCTTCGATCGTACCAAAATTCATTTTGCTTGTGCAAAATGAATTTTAAACTTTGAACTTTTAATGAATTTTTTGTGAAATGAATAATAATGTCGAAAGGCGATCAGTGGGCGAAAGGATAGCAGGTGCTCAGCGGATGAGGCTTGAGTTCGCAGAAACAATTTACGAGCGCTCATATTGTGTCTTTTTCTCGGTTTTTACATCGTTGTCCCCGATTTCACCCATATATGTCATCCCCCATTATAATCCATCAGATAAATGGAGATTTAATGACAAAAATAAGGCTTGGTTTCGCACGCAGCGGAACCGAGTTCGATTCCCAGTCGACCCATTGGAATTTTTTCCAAGTGTTTTTCGGTGATCCCGGTGATTGGGTTTCCAACTTTGATAAATCTGTGTCCGAAAACCACCTCTCAGTTATGGGTTGGCTGAGTTTAATCACCGAGAATTGGAGGTGGCTATCTAAGCGCCTCTGATGACCGTGTGTGGGTTTACTCGCATGGCTGTATAGGCACAGATTTTCCGCAGTTTCTTTGGGCCATCCGCGAATGCGACACAGTAGGGTAAATAAATCAGTTGCGGATGCAATCTAGCAGGGTGGAATACGGTAGCAATGGAATAATGGTAAAAAGTTGTTGGTAGAGTAGGAACAAGATAGGGAGGAACAAACTCGTGATTATACCTCGGAAAGTCAAAATACAAATACTAAACCAAAAATAATCATGTCGGAAAGTTATTAACAAATTGGAAAAAAATGATTTAATAATCAATCACAAAACCTTTTTTCTTCATGTGAAGTAATTCGTTGATTTTTTTGAGTACGTATACATTTTTTCATATTTATATCTTATAATTGTGTTATCATAATCAATATTTTCCATATTTGGTATGGTTAATTTTTTTTTTTTATGTTTTTGTCGGTTCGAAAGGAAACTAATTTTCGGTCCGTAATGTATACGTGAAGGATCCTTAAAGCGTTCGTGTTTGCCGTGATTAATTCACGTTCGCCGACAAGAGATGATCTCGTGCGAAGTGCATCGAAGCGAAGTGGAATCAGCTTGACGCGTGCAGCAGCAGCGAGCTGCAGTTTCTCCCTCGCGGTGGAATTTGTGATGGACCTTGTTGGAACGCTCACGACTTCGATCTCGGCCCCTGTAAGCGCATCTATAAATTATCCTAGGCGGCGGAACGAAGAGCGACAAATCTTCAGGCGTCACTCGCCTAGCTGGTATGAATACCGAGGAGCGGTGGAGCTTGCCTGGTTCGAGATATATGGTTCGAATTATTCATACGTGCACAACATATTGGTATCAATTCGTATAGGCTGCCCGCGTATAATGCAAAAACAGCAAACATCAGGGTGATGCCGATCATTCGAAAACACAATGTTTACCTCATTTTCACCTTTTCACGAGTGTCTAATTCTGGTTGCATTACTAAATTACGTTCAAATTCGAAGGATTTAATGCCGTATTTTAAAAAATATATGTTAAAAAGGTTTCATAACATTTGACAAATATTTGTCTTTCACCAACGTGTACAACTTTATTTGTTTTTAATTTTTTTTTTTATATTTTTTGCTACAAATATGGTTTGCTGAAAAAAAAATGGTAAAGTAAACAAGAAAAACAACAATTGACATGTCTGGACAGAAAGGGTTTGTTAAATTCACAAAACTTTTTGTACCGTTCATCGCACATTTCGAACAATATAACTTTGATATATGAAATATTTTTTGGCCGAAAAATGGAATATTTTGCCCTGAGGGATAGATTGCCCTGAGGGATAGATTTTCTAAACATATTTCTAAATCAACCGGAACCCCCCGAATGTCGATCGAATCAATCAGGGTCGAGCCCCTATCTACCTATCATTAAATTGATCTATTTAATGACATTAATCGTTAGCGTCCGAGACTCGAGACTATGTAATTTATGAATCAAGCAAAAAAAAAAAAAAAACAATCAATGTACCCGGATTGCAAAACAATTTAAGTTAATTTGTCATTTGGAACCTCGCTGCAGCGACACGTACGAAGCCCAAAGAACACGCTCCTCAACAAGAAGTTTATACCGCACCGTCGACCGTCTGCGAATCTTTCCCCGACGATTTTTTATCCATCTCTTCCTCTCGCCATTTGGCTCCACGCCCGATGTGAGGACCGACGATTAATCTTTCGGATAGGAAACCCCCGGCGAGTCGCCGTCCAGCGTGAAGATACATCGCTTCTCAAGTTCGCCGCCGCGCGTCTGGGTCTTCTTCGACCTGGTCGCAGGCCCGTGGCTCTGCGCCGGCGGTTCGTCCAACGACGACTCCACCGATTGGCTCGCCGAGTCCCGAAGTTCGGGACCAAAAACGAAATTCTTCTCGTAACGCTTAGACCAACTTCCGTCGGGCCTCGCCCGTTTCTTCGCCGGCCCATCGTCGCCCTCGCCGTTCTCCTCGGCAATGTCTCTCGTTCTCTTCGCCGTCCTGGGGTCGTTGACCTCTTCGCCGGCTTGCAAGTGATTTATGTCCACGACGTTGGACCTCTCGATCTCGTCGCAACACTCGATAGCCTCGATTATCTTCAAGTTCAATCGTCCGGCGATGGGAATTTCTTCATCCCCGTCATCGAATTCCGCGACCACCGGTGGATTCTCCAAACCGGAAGTGTCCTCAGCAGTCGGTTCTTCGCCGCTGGTACCGGCCTCGGAATTCTCAGCGGAATTCCTCGCGGTTTCTTCGGCTCGACCCGTAGGCGATTCTCCGCTTGGTCCGGTCTCGCCCGGCACCGAATCGACTTCCTCCGTCGAATTCCCCTCCGGAGACCGTCCGAGCCGAGCATCCTCGTCGGCAAGTCCGCTTGCGCTGTCTCCAGCCGTCACCGTGCAAAGACAACGGTCCATCAGGCTTCCAGTTTTGTATGATCGCTGACACATCCCGTTTATCAGATCGTCAACGTTCTGGTCATTTTTGTGAAAACCGGAAGTCTCCGTCGGATTTCCCTTCGGAGACCGCCCGAGCCGAGCATCCTCGTCGGTAAGTCCGCTCGCGCCGTCGCCAGCCGTCATCGTGCAAAGACAACGCTCCATCAGGCTTCCAGTTTTGTCTGATCGCTGACACATCCCGTTTATCAGATCGTCAACGTTCTCGTTATTTTTTTGGAAACCGGAAGTCTCGGTGAGCGAATCGTTCACCAGGTTGTCCCCGACGCTTGGGTCGGCGACGCCGTCCAAGAAATCCTCGATCCTCTCGACGAGACTCTGGTCTCTCGTCTCGTCGGAATTCACCGAGACCCGAGACCCCAGTTGACCATCCTGACAATCCTCGGCGATCTCTTCCGCCATTTTTTGTTTCTTCCTCAGCCCCGAAGAGCTCCGATGGCCGTTCGAAGCGGCCACCGGTCGACTTCCGGTTTCCTCGGCGCTCCTCTTCGACGCTTTTTTCCCTCTCCCAGCGTTGGCGGAATCCTCGTCGATGACCACCAAGTCCACCGCGTTGCGACGGCTCCTCCGCAGATTGTACTGGTGTCCGTTTCCGGCCGATAGCTTGAGGTCTTCCGGTATCGCGCTCGACGTCTCCGACAGATCGTCGTCGAACGTGACGAACCTTCGGAAGTAAAGTAAACAAGAAAAACAACAATTGACATGTCTGGACAGCCAGGGTTTGTTAAATTCACAAAACTTTTTGTACCGTTCATCTATCGCACATTTCCAACAATATAACTTTGATATATGAAATATTTTTTGGCCGGATTATTGAATATTTTGGAATATATGAATATATTTGGAACGATCATAAATATATGATATTTTGGAATATATGAATATATTTGGAACGATCATAAATATATGATATTTTGGAATATATAAATATATTTGAAACGTGACGAACCTTCGGAAGCTGACGCCGGTGCCGAGGCAGTCCCAGGCGGCGCACTCGATCCTCAGCGAAGTGCCGTCCTCGCGGAACTTCGTTCTCTGAAAGCTCGAGACGACGAGCTCCTGAGGGACTTCCGTCCAGGCCCTCGCCAAGCTGCGGACTATCTCTTCCGGTCGCCATTCCCCGTCGGCCGAGCGGATGCGCTCGGCGTAGCGGCTTCTGTGCGTCATCTTCACGCTGTGGAACACGTCGCCCCTCAGCGGCCGCAGCTGCGTCGGAAAGTCCTTCGGGAAGAAGAGAAGATTCACGTTGCTGAGGCGCGGTGTCTTGTGCAGCGAGCGGATTCTCTCGCGGCTCAGAAGAAGGAGTATCTTCCGGCCGGCGCTCGACATGTCCGCGTTTAAGGCCGCGAGCCACTCGCCGAAGAGATCGTCCGGTATGGAGGAATCTTCGTCGCGGTGGTAGCGGAAGTCTCTTTGGGAATCTTCGACCTCGTACGGGCCGCTTATCAGAGGTCGAAGCTTCTCCGTTCCCGAGGAGTTGCAACACACCAGCATGCCGACCCGGTTGGTCTTTGGCGATCGAACGGTGGTTTCCGGCACTCCTTCGAAACCGCCGCCATGACGGTCGCGAACCTGGAGCGACGATGAAATCCTCCCAGGAACGAAGTCCGAATACATGCGCAGCTCGTCGACGTTGAAGAGATCCTTGTGTCTGTACTGCGTTATCAGCGATCGTAGCAGATCTATCCAGACTCTGTAGTCCGGAAATGTTGGTCCACTGCAATTTGTCAGACTCGGCGAGAAGCCGTGCTTCTTCAGGAAAAGCGTCAGCCATGCCTCCGAACATTTGAAGCCTGCGAGAGAGGGGGAAGGACTCGAGATTTTCCGACGGAAGATAAGGGGAGAGGGGGAAAATGGCACAGCGAGGTAAAACGGGATTATGAGACGAACAGTTTTCCAATAATTTTTGGATGGTGGCAATTGTCGTCCGTGGGGAAAACCGGGTAGAAAATCCGGATTTATCGTTGGGGCAAAATGGGGCATTCATAAATTATTGGAAATTGAGTTTTCCCTCACTGTCCCATTTTGCCCCACTCCTCTACTTTTTTTTATTTCTTGGTTCTTGATTTGACGTAATATTTGTCAGGGAGGAGAAGGGGGATTAATACTCACCGGTAACGCCGAGGGACGTCGCCAAGCCCAGAGCTTTGTCCCGCAAAAGCTGCCTGTCCAGTGGTCCGTTAGTCGCGTGTCTCTCGCAAATCCATTTGAGCAATTCTTCCTTGAGATTCGACGTCGCTGCAGGGAGACTTGTCATCGCCTTTGGCGGCGACGGCTTGATGGATACTTTTCTCAGAGGCATTTTTTTATTTATTTTTTTTTGCAGCTTTCGCGTCACACATTGGCGAGGTTATCGAGACTCGAGGTGCACCGGCGATTGACTGTGCGAAAGATAATGGTAAGCGGCAGGGATCGGACGTTGCATCGTCTCGGTTGCATTTGTTTCGGGAGAAGAAACAAAACGTGAAGCGCCTCGATGTGCATCGTCGAAAGGGATTGAAGAGATTCTGCTCTAAAAAAATATTATATTGTGCAACTCACTGTTTCTTACCTTTGCCATGATGGATCGTGCATTTCGCATGTATTAATTACTTCGTGCCTTTCTTATCGTTGAAATTTCAAGCCATTGAAAAGTGAAGTGAGACATTGAAAGTCTCGATTTTATGCACGAAAAATCGTATTTTTGGGATTTAAATGGAAAATATTGGGTTGGTAGTAAAATATTATTTAATTTTCCGAAGCTTCGAAAACGATGACATTTTTCGTTGAGGAATGTTGTTTTTTTTTTTAATTAGGACTTTATGACACCCAGCTTCGTTATACCGTTTTCTGCATTACTCCTGACTGAATGTAATTTATTTTCTTGTTTGAGCATAGTTATAAAGGCGCTCGCTCGTCCTCCTTATGATGAATTCCAGTTAGGGATCAACGCCCGGCTTTCGCAATTACAAAAGGGGACAGTTGAGACTCGATCGTCGTCGTGAAGGGTCGTGTTTTGTGAAAGGCAAAAGACCAATAAACGTTTTCCCTTAGTTCTATTTATCCATGACTAAATTATTATTTGCTCCATAATTACTCCACTCAATCTTCAACAACCCGGGTTTAAAAAAAAAATATATATATATATTTTTATGACAAAAACTTTAATACTGCTCATTTAATTTTCCAAAAGTACAAAACCGATGAGATTGCTCGTTGAGAAATGTTGCGTTTTTTTAAAATTCGGACTTCTGGACACTCAGCTTCGTAATACGTTGTCTGAATTATTTCTGACAGAATGTAATTTACTTTCTTGTTTGAGCATAGTTATAAAGGCGCTCGCTCGTCCTCTTTCGCATGATGAATTCCAGTTAGGGATCAAAGCCCGGCTTTGGCAATGTCTTGCCAGGGATGAAGAGAGAATTATTATGCCTTGTCACGTTTAGCTGTTCCCATGGAAAATTCCGACGACGGAGCGAACAGAATGCAGGGCATTTATTTTCCGGAGGTGCTGGTAAGTATACTCGTCGCCGTTGGGACGCCCGTGAGGAAGAGTTCATTCCTCGGTTCGATGCACCCAAAGCTTCATAGGTAAACGTCCTCCTTTTCCTCACTCGGTTTCTTCCACTCTCTTGGAGCGAACCCATTGCCTCTCCGGGCTCTTGCCCACTCTTGATTAAAGAAATCCGTCCGCTACACCCTTAAGTCGCCAAGATTAATTGCCTTCTTTCATTCCTTCCAATCTGCGTTGACCTCATCAACCGGATTAATAAAACTCGACCGGCAGCACAAAAAATTAACATACGAAGTCGTAATTTTATTTTCCAATTTTTTTATAGCTTCATTTAAACAATATGGAGTGTGAGAATGGAAAAGTTACGTCTTCAGACTTCGTGTAGTCGCGACGATAATTATCTTGCGTAAGGACATTTTTTCCGAATGACTGTAAGATTTCCTAGGGAAAGACAATTTTCTTTTTCTTCGGATGAAGAACGGCAAAACGGCATTCAGTACTGTTTTTGTTACCGCGCGGCGATTGTTCACATCACCTTAGTGGAATGCAGTTTTATGAATTGCACCAGGAATTAGGTGGGTGGTTCATGTCACTTTGGTGTCCAACCGTTAAGGTGGTTCAACGTCCAAAGGCATGAGTTTCGTGAATAGACTTCAATTTTCATGTATATAGACATTTTGTGGACAATAAAAAAAAGATGTCCTTGAGGTTATGCGAAATTCTTCGTTTAATTATTTTTTCGACGTCCACCTTGATAATTCTAGTGCAAATGTTTTCCTGTCTATCCTTTCAAATCTGGACCTGGCGAGTACCAGAGGGCAAAATGTGACTTTTGCTCAAGACGATCTCGCTCGTCTTGCTATAGAAAAATCCAGAAGAAATTCTTCCCTTAACTTTTTTTTTCGACGTCCACTTCGATAATTCTAGTGCAAATGTTTTCCTGTCTGTCCTCTCGAATATTGACTTCGCGATTACTAGAGGGCAAAATGTGACTTTTATTGAGACTTCGCTATCGCTCTCCTTGTTATAGAAAAATGCAAGAGAAATTCTTTCCTTAATTTTTTTATCGACGTCCACTTCGATAATTCTGGTGCAAATGTTTTCCTGTCTGTCCGTTCGAATATTGGCTTCGCGATTACCAGGGGACAAAATGTGACTTTTATTGAGACTTCGCTCTCGCTCTCCTTGTTATAGAAAAATGCAGGAGAAGTCTTCGTGTAATTTTTTCCCACGGCTTTTTCTTTGCTCGTTCGTTGTGAATGTTGCCATCAAATCGGCATTTTATCTGGCAACTCGCGATTTCGAAGAAAATATAGCGTTTTGGCGTTTTATCACTATCGTCATGATTTTTTTTTACCGTTTTATACGATCAATTTCACGTATCTGCCAGCGTATAGGTACGATACTTGCAGAAGTATCGTGACTTTATCGCCAACGATAAAGTTTAGTCTTTGTTGTATTATACGAGCAATGTACGAGCTATCGGACCTGGCCCCATGGGCTCCACGGAAACGGCCAACTCGAGGAGGGTACGTGTGAAAAATCACCGAAACTTAATGGCCCTTTGCGCGAGGACAACACTCCCCCCACCCCTCACCCTCCCCCGATCCTCCGAGCAGTGAGCGCGATTTTCTTCCAGTTCAGGTCGATGTGTTCTCGTATAATAGGAAATGAGAATCGAAGTTGTGCGACCGTGAATGGTCCCGTTGCGATCTCTGGATCAAATTACGTCATCGCGTTATCGAAAAATTTGAAACCTTAGCACACAAAATCTCGTTTTTTTCACCTTTAAGCAAAATAAGGTAAGCAAAACGCTGTTTTGAAGTGAAAAAACGAAAACAAAAATTGGAAAGCCGAAGTACCAACAAATCCTCGAACCACCGGAAAAGTATGTTTTTTCATTTCTGTAATTGTGCCTCATCGATCGGTACTTTATCGCGTGTAAGTAAAACACGACAAGGGACGCGATGCTTTTTTCCATGAAAACAAAATTTACTGTACATATCAAGAACCTAGAAAGCTACGGGAAAAATATGTTTTGCAATTTTGTAATTGTTCCTCATCGATCGGTGAATTACAGTGTGTAGATGTACGAGAAGCCTCGCTCACTATTTTTCACTTGCGGTGCAATTAACGCTCGGCTTGTTCGCGCTCGCGCCTCAGTCATTTTCCATTATGTTCGACTCAATGTGAATTCTTCACGTTTACCCATTCGTTTCTAGCTCTATCGGTTCCGTATAATCGCAAACTGTGTGAAGAACCGTCGCGCAGGCAGAATACATGATACTGCGCTTTGCAGTGGTGGATATGAAACGAAAGCTCGGTAGGAATACCGCTTGCGTGTACAGTGGAATCTCCCACATGTTCCCTGGTGAACATTTCAAACCGTTAGGTCAGGCCCTGATAAGGTATTAAAAAACTTTTTCAGGACCGTATCAGAACCCAATATAATGATTTAAAATTTATACCAATGCGTAGTGTGCGAAGACAAGTGGTGGGGGCAATCCGAGTACAGTAGACGACCGAGTAAGTTGCATGCTCGGGAACCGAGCCAATGCGTTGGATTTCCCATTACCTGCATACTAGAAAAAATAAATTTAATGTACCGGACTGGAAGATTTTAAGTAAAAACTCGTACATTAAATTTAATGTACAATTTTCATGAAAAATGCATGGATTTTTAGAGTGAAATTAAAGTAGATTACTGGCATTAAAGTATTTCTAAAGTTTTAAATATACTGTACTGTGGACGATCCAACTTACCTGGTCGGTATTAAATTGATCCTCTGGGTATTTAAAATTATCCGGTCGGTGTTAAAAATTATTCGGTCCGTAAAACTTATCCGCGTATAACTTACGCGGTTGTCTATTGTATTCCAAATGGATCTAGCGAGAGGGAAAAGGGCTGCTTCGTGACCGTGATAGGCTCTGCGCGTTGCGTGTATCGACATCAAAAGCATGTGGAATACCGCGGTCGGCAACGAAAACTGTAATATATTTTTTGAAATCATGTCGACCATTTAGCCTGAAAAGCGAACTCTCGGACGAACCTCAATTGATATCCGCTCCATGTGCAAATTTGCTTTAAGTCTGAAATAGTCAGCATCCGTGAAAAAAAATTAATTGCAGTTTTCGTTACCGGCCAAGGCCGGGTCGGGCGGCGCGGAAGGGATGTCGCGTCGCCTTATGTAGCTTGTGGGAGATTCTACTGTAGGTACATGACAACTATACCACAGAAGCAACAGCGGCAGCCGTGAAAACCTCATTGGTACGTGTAAGTGAAGTTAGCATATCAGCGGAGTACAGAGCAAACGCGTACGCAGGTACATGGATCGCTATACTAACCGCCTTCCGACTAGTACATGCGGGGGAGGTGGCAGGACGAGATAACAGTACGTATAAGACACTTGTTTACGTCGGTTGCATACGCGATCCGTTTGGGATAGAGAGCGAGTGGGAGACAGCGCTGAGCTAGTGGTTATACGCTTCGTGTTCCAGTTGCATTACAGACTCGATCTTCAAAATTATCGAAATACCGTTTAAGGTGGAAAAATTAAACTATAAAAATTCGTACCAAATTTTATTGCGTATTTAGCTATTTGTTCAAAATATGAATTATAGCGAGTAAAATAAAATACTGAAATTGAGGGAACTCACCGCACAATCTTGATAACTATTAGTTAGTAAAAAAAAGTATATGTAAGAATTGCATATATGTATGGGTGAAAAAGCTGCTTAAATAAGCTTATTTTACCATGCGTTTTTAGTGGTTTTTACACCTGCGATGTGATGCCAGAATTTGCTTGGATCTTCAGATTTAACCATAGAAAAAAATTAAAAATTGAAAAGCCGTTTTTCCTGCGATTTCTAATGCGATTTTTCCAGATTTTGGAACATTCTGAACAGATTTACATGAGAATCTCGAAAAAAAAGTAATCACAACTCGAATAAAAATTCCTAGGAACTTCCCACCTATATTTCGTTAGTTCCGAGGGAACTTTCTCATCAGAACAGTCTGCGTCTGGCGCTCTCATCCCCTTCCCATTCACTGACTTATTCATTCATCCGCTCAGCCCCCGCTCTCGATACAGAGCAGGTTCGCCTGATTACGTCCCGAAGAGGTCTTAAAGCCGCGTCGTGAAGAAGTCGCAAACGGGTACGTAGGATTTCTCAAAGGCGTCCCCAGACTGACCGTCAAATTTAATGATCCGCGAATATTGCCTCTTTCTCCGAACGCTTTCTATCTCTTCGGCCCTTCTCCATTGATGTATCGGCCGCGTGCGATAACAGCCCGCCCGGGAGCATCGCCAACCCTTTCCACATAACCCGTCCCGTGTGGATCTCGCCTACGCCGTACGCTAGAGGAAAGCGACAACACACGGTACATACGTTTTCCCACTTTACCTCTCCGCGCCGTTCAATAATTCATCGCCTCCCGACGTGGAATAATATTTAACGCCACATCCGCGTGCTACAGACTCACGGAGGCCGACATGCGAGCCACCACTGTCGGCACATAGCTCGCGCCACTCCGTAACACTTATTTTAGTTTTATCATCGAGCGGGACCGCGAACGAACACTTACAAGCGAGGGCAGCCGAGGTGCGTGATAAGAAAGAAAAAAAAGGAAATAAACGAAAAGTATCTCGAAGAAGATCGTAAATGACGCTTTCTTCTCGGTGATCCAAACTACCCCCGACTTCTCTTTCGCTCGGTACTCCGCTTTATGGAACGTAGCGAGAACTTCTGTATTCGGAGCACGAAGACGCGTGAGTTTTGTTACTCGCCTATCGGCTTTGGTTCAACCTTTCCGTGACACTGTTTGTTCGTTATTTTTTTTTTTTTTTTCATGTATGTGTGGGGTAAAAGTGGTGAATACGGACCACCGTTCTTGCACGGCTTTCCGTGTTAAAACGGACCGCGATATTAAAATCTGATATCTGACCACCAACTTTTTGTAATGAAGATACAAAGATACTTCCCTTGTCGCTCACTCAGCTAACTCGGGATCATTCTTTTCTGGACCTCGTTTGATGTAGAAAATTCTACGAACGAGAAACATTGTTATTGTCAACTGGAGCTTTAACGTTTTCCTTTGAGAAAGCTGCTTCCCGGAAGATGCAATTGTTTCTCGAGCGAGAGAGTCGGAAAATATTTCGCTGATGGCTCTTGCGATATAAAAAAACGATCCCCATTAATGTTATCCGACTTAATCAATTTTGTTGCGCCCATCGCTGCATAGAAATTTCTACGGAAACGAAAAAGGCACAGCGGCAATGTGCAGAAAAGTTTTAACGTGTATGTTTGCCAATGCTATACTCATCGGATAAATTTCAATGTTTATTGAGAGCAATGAACATTGCGTCACAGTTGGGTTTTTTGATATAAAAAACCGACATTAATTAGAGCCGTTAGATTTAATTCGTTTTTTCAAATCTCTTTCTGTTCTAGCCGTGACGAGCTTCGAGCTATCCGATACGAAGGGTGGTACAGAAAAAAAATGATTCTTGTTTCATCACTTTTATTTATTTATTTATTCGGTTCAACGCGAATAACCTTTTTACAAAAGATATAATATAGTCTATTTATTTTGACGTCAGATAATATAATTAGTACTCTACAATTAGCACTCCAGAGAGATTATTAGGTGTTCAATTTCGCAGATCAGTCCGCGCGATGCATTACAGTTTATTCGATTGCTCGCAGCGTATTACGGTTTTTCGTATCACAGAGGCAGTGTTAGTTGAAGGGTGCATTATTAGATTAAATGCCGGTTGATTCACCCGTAATATTGTAACGACCGAGCGAATGAATAACGCGCGTATTTGGTCGTGGGACGGATATTATTAGTACAATCGCAGCTAAATATCCCGAGCGCGAACTGTCACACGTCTGTTCTCTCTGAAAGCCCGATCAAGACTGTTGCCATCTGGTCAATCGATAATCTGTACGTTTGTCATTTGTCATACCGAGCTATACCGGTCATCTGCGTAATATAGCGTGTCTCGGTTAATCCTCATCTCTATATTCGTTACAATATTTTGGGAATTAGTATATTGCAGTCGTTCGAACGTACACACTAAATAACATCCATTTCATGCATGAGGACCCTGTTAATAATAATAATAATAATAATAATAATAATAATAATAATAATAATAATAATAATAATAATAATAATAATAATAATAATAATAATAATAATAATAATAATAATAATAATAATAATAATAATAATAATAATAATAATAATAATAATAATAATAATAATAATAATAATAATAATAATAATCGTCTCATAACTATATTGTCTGAAATGTTATTTTTTTGTTTATATAGACGATCTTTTATGTTTCCCCGAAGAATGAAAGCTCGAGTTCACGCATGAGGTTCGTAACTACCCTCTTGCGTTGCGTCGCCCCACGTGTCGCAATAATTCTCAGAGGTTCGCGTCTGTTTACCCGTGCATTATCCGTCCCCCATTTGCTTACACGCGCCGGCAAAGGAGCATGCCCCAGCATTCACGTGATTTTTCTCATTCGCCACATTGAAAAGGACTGCCAGGAAAAAAATGAAAAATTCCATCTACAATAACAGCCGTGTGCGTGCCGGATAAAATTTTTCCACGTGCATCTCGTGTTCATGTGTCGCTGCACTTGAACGCAAGCTTTGCTCGAGGCACGTAAAGATTTGCCATCTGTTGTTGACCGAAGCGATATATGTGCGTATAATTACTCTATTTACCGAGCGAACGAGAATGAGCAGAATTCAACAACGGTAAACCAAGTTCGACCGTACACACAGAGGTGTACGAAACGCAGATTATTTTTTTTCTGTAAGGCTTGCGACTAACATTACGAAATAATCATATGTTGTTGCATAGATTGAATAAAAAAAATGCATGGCGATGTTATGTTGATGGTCACTCAACGATAACTAATAACAGCTAATAACAGTTAATAATGATCCTTCGGAGACAGTCCTCGGCGCTCGGTTTACCTCGCCTGATATTCGCATAGGGGAGAGCGGGGCAAAATGGGACATTGGGGCAAAACGGAATAATGGGACCAACCGCAATTTTTCAATAACTTTTGGATGGTCGCGGTAATGGTAAGTGGGGCAAAACCGTTTTGAAAATCCGGATGCATCGTTGGGACAAAATGGGGCATCCAAAAATGATTGCACGGAAAAAATATATATCATTGATTCAAGAACAGTGACACTTGCGGGCTGCCATTGACAAATGTAGTGATTGTAATTATTATTTTCATTCTAACAATTATATATGAAAATGAACCAATGTCTATGAAATTTATGAGAAGATATGTAATAGTTTCACTATCATGCGTCGTTACGTCAAGCAAAATAGACTTGAAATAACGGCGTATGTCCATGACAGCCCGCAAGTGTCACTGTTCTTGAATCAATGATATTTTTTTTTCAGTATGGAAAACTGAGTTTTACTCCCGCTGTCCCGTTTTGCCCCACTGTGCCATTTTGCCCCGCTCTCCCCTATCTGGGTAACCAACGTTCCTACCGTGGTTCGAGCTCAGGGACAACCGCGACAGTCCGTCGCAGCGACGACGTCGACCACGAAGAACGGGAACGACGACCACGTAACCCCTTTATCCAGTGCCTGACATATCCATAACGATACGAGATTACCACGAACCGCTGGAGCTTCATAGGACGAATCTTCTCCCGCATCTCCCCTCCACCCCGCTACTTCCTCTTAGCTTTCTTCCTCTTCCAAACGAGATACATCAAAAACGATTTATCGTCGACTGTTCCTGTCGCGAGGACAGTTCGGCCTTCCTGGGCAACGGAGAGGAAAGTTCCTCGGAAAAGTTTATCGAATAATATCGCATGAGCGGAGAGTATGTAGTTCATGCTTAGGTTCGGAATAAATGAGTATCTGAGTCCATTCGGGTCACCGGGTTGTTCTGGGATCTAATTGCTAGGAGATATCGTTGTTGAATGAAAATACAAGATTTCAGAAGACGTTTGAGTGATAACAATAACTCTTGATTACGGATGTTCCAGAAGAGATTTAAGAAAAAGAGCCGTAGCTTTCCATCGAGATGGAATGTAATAATTTATTTTTTGAAGCATCTTCGAGGATCGGTAAATACGAAGAAAATATAAAACGGTAGATAAGAGGGTAGGAAAAATATGAAATAAAATGCTGGGCTTCAACTAGCTACTTCAACGATATGGAAAAGTTTAGAAAAGAAAGGTTTTATATGAGAGATAGAAAAGAAGGTTTCTCGATGAGAGATAGAAAATAAACGTCTCCTGATGATTTGCTAAACTATTTTCTATAAATCAATTCGTGAATAACTTCTGGTCATTGTAATTAAGCAAAATCAACGTTCTTAACGCGTATGACGTGACTGATTGTTTTTCCAGATTCTTGTCCTTTAAGGAAGTACTGAAATTCTTCGAGACTCGAACTTTTGGTTGGGAATGTATTCAGTTGGGAATACGTGAAGCATACTCAAGGTATTTATCGCCCTGTCAATGGAGCGTTCAATAATGATAACACAAAGTAAAGGTTGTGCAAATCCACGGATACCGCGCGATAACTGCCTTAAGGTTGTAACTGGAACCAAACTCGATCGGTGACAAAACTATAACCTATTTTTTTTTGTTGAGGTTGCTGAACTCGTCCGAGGAAGAACGAATTATTAGCGTCTGCTCAACTCTCAGACGAAGATGCTTATAATTTTCGATCAGCCCAAATTGTCGAAAATTGTTGAAAAAAATGTATTATTGTTTTTATTACGGACCGAGTCCGTTTCCCATCCTTAAGAGGGCATTTTTATATATGCTTTCACTAAAGATTATGTATTTCTTCAGAGACGTTATCTTTAACATTAACTTCTGCGCACTTGTCCCAAATTTATTCTTTTAATTGAGGAGGTAGAAGGTCAGAGGTGTCTGAATTGTCTGTTGTGTCTAAGCTGCCTAACTTGTCCAAAGGTCGGCAATTGCAAGAGGCATCCGGCGGCAACTTTTCCCTCGGACTTGACGATGGACTTGCAGCAGAGAATATCCGAGCCGTCGAGATCCGCGACGGGGGGGTCGAAGGATTTTTTCTTCAGCAGAAAAACGATGCATATGACGAAGCTCAGAGGACCGGAGTCGCCACTGTACACTGCGATCTGCCCTCTCGTCTACAACATAAGGATATTCGGCCTCGCCCCTTACGAATTTCACAACGATGCGCTTGTACCGTCGACCGTTAATTCCAGTTTCTCGATCGCCTTCTTAATTGTTCACACCTATATTATTTATACCGTGTTGACGCGCTTCATGAGCATAGAACAGGAAGCACCGCTGCTGGGACACACGGAAACGTTGAAGGTGAGCTTTCGAAGGAGCTATACTGAAATCTCTCGACGGTCATGTTGGATTTTTTTTGTAATTCACTAATCTTATTAATTCATTAATCTAAAACCGTTCATTATGCAACTGAAGTGGTTTCCTATCTGTTTTGGAAGAAAGCTGATCTTAAGCTTGCACTCAAAATCAAACGCCGGAAAATTCGTATAACGGTTTACTTATTTACTTATTTACTTATTTACTTATTTACTTATTTACTTATTTACTTATTTACTTATTTACTTATTTACTTATTTACTTATTTACTTATTTACTTATTTACTTATTTACTTATTTACTTATTTACTTATTTACTTATTTGCTTATTTACTTATTTACTTATTTACTTATTTACTTATTTACTTATTTACTTATTTTCATGACGAAATTTGCTAAAATCGAACTACTGAGTAGTCATTTGGTCGTTTGGACTGTCGAGAGCCTTCACTGCGATTATGAAACTCCTTCGCAAAGGCCAGCATTTTTTTTTGTTTTTTTTTTTGTTTTTCATCCTGCTCGTCGTTACACTCTCCCATACAGGCAGCCTTCAACTTTTTCATGGCGATATTCGACATTCTCAATACACTGTTCTGGAGAGAAAGATTCGTGAGAATATGGAACGTTATGCAGGAATACGACGAGATCGTCAGGAATCTCGGTTACGCTAGAAGCGAGAGGGGAACCTGCGTTTGGGCCTGGTTCATACTCATTGCGAATTTGCTCACGTGGATATCTGTTCACAAATTTGGTATGGCCGCGTTCGTTGAGCCTTGGATCCAGAACGTGGCCTACATGATTATCTACGTGGGATCCTCTGTATCGGTCATCAAGTTCTCGGGCATGGCGTTGTTGTTGGGTCAAAGATTCCAACATCTCAACCTTGTCGCGAAGAAAAATGGCCCTCTGGCCTCTCGATGGCGGATGGCCAGCCCTGTAGTAGATGCGAAGGTAGGGATGCGAAAAAAAAAATACCTTTTAATGATTTCCATTTATTTGTTTCCTACAATCATTTTTTTATGTTCCTTTTTTTACACCGCAAGGACATCGAATATCTTCACAACGTACTGTTGACGGCCGGCGAGAGTCTTAACGATATATATTCTTGGTCTCTCCTATTTTGGCTCGCGAACTTGAGTCTGCATATCGTGAGCGATTTCTATTTCGTCATCCAACGTTTCATGAAGATATCTTGGACATGGCATGAATGGAAAATCATATCTTGTCTCATCTCCTGGATAGCGTCATTTATCGGGCAACTGGTATTACTCAACTATGCCTGTGATTTCGCAGCATCCGAGGCAAGTTTCGACCACTTTGCTTCCTCACAGAGGAAACAAAATTACTTCATTTCATACATTCATTTACTGGGTCATAGAGGAAACTCTAATAAAAGAGGCGCCTTTAATCGTACATTGTTCAATCGTACATTCGTTCATTCTTACGGAAATAAATTGTACACCACAAAAAATGTTACATAAGTTCGCAATTGCGTTTAAGTATACACCGCAAATATTTTACACTTGCCCGACCCTCAGATTAAAAACTGTACGCCGTAATTTCTTTACACCACAAAAAGTTTAAATATTCAATATGGTACACATTAGGAAGTTTACACCTTTTCATTGTAACACTTAGCAAACTTTACAATTAAAAAATTTTACACATCCACAAAAGAGCCGATCGAAGGGAGGAGGAGTGCGTTTTGCCTTCGAAGCTCACGATAATCCGACCTCCCAGATGATCCAGGAAGCGGCGTAGCTATAACTTTTCGATATGCGTTTCAGGCCAACTGCATGGGATACATTATGATCAACTGGAGACGATGGCTCAAGATGCGCCGACGCGAGGCAAGTATATATCGATTAACTCCCTCTCATACTTAAAACTTTTTGCACAGGGTAAATGTTTTTGTCTTTGTTTCACATTAGCAATTAATTTTTTTCGGCCCCATTACGAAAACTACACTGTAAAGCGAAACTCAAAATAAAAAATTAGTACTTCGAATTCTGATCCTTCCAATGGAATTTTCAAATTAAAAAAAATTTTATCTTTTAAAATAACAAGATTTTTTCTTTTTATCTCTCTGCAGAACGTAGAAACATCGATACATCTGATTAATCGAAGACTGAATTTCTCGGCTAGTGGTTGCTTTTCCGTGGAACTACCACTTCTGCGATCGGTGAGGATGGGTCACAATCCTTAAAAAAAAAAAGTAGAATTTTTTTCCGAGCAACCACCTCCGATCTGGTAACTCTTTTAATCCCTCATAATTTTTCAAACTTCAGATAGCCGCGCTTCTCACCACTTATCTGGTTATTCTCATCCAATTTTCGGAGTGAGACGCCTCTGACAAGCTGAAGTGTGCTTTTTGCCTCTACTGCGAAGCTGCATTGCTCTCGTCGAGAAATCGTGAAAAATGAATAAAAGATGCTAAACTTCGTTACCCGCAACTCTGTCTGTTACATCGTACCAACCTACAATTCGATTAATTCTCACCGCGAAAGGTGTTGCGCCGCTTCCGCCATAAGAGCGTTATGGCGTAGTAACTAACTGCAATGCAAAGAAAAAATGCATGTGATTAATGTGAAGCAGTAGCTTCAGATGATGCGTTTGTGGCACGTGTGAGATAACGTAAATAGGAGGAATCACGCGCGTCTGATCTGCACGTGCCTCTTCAGCAGCCACGTTCTATTACGTCAATGTAAGATGGAAGATACATGTAATATATAATTTATTATACATCTAATGTAACTGTTACATGTCGTTCCGGCGCTACAGATATGTAACAAAAATTATGCGATCGTTACGTAACATTTATGTAACGATGACAGTGTAACTGTGGTCATATTTAGGTAATTTTTACCGGGCGTAACTTAGTGAAGTTTTGATAATGTAACAACAGTTTTAAGCAACATTCAAGCGATTAATGAAACAGTAGCTTAAGATAGTGAGTTTGAGGCACGTGTTAGATAATTACACTGTTAAACAAAATTGTAAATTTAATGAGCCGGACTGGAAGTTTTTCTACAAAAACAGGTACATTAAATTTAATGCACAATTGTCATGAAAAATTGATTTTTAGGGTGAAATTAAAGTAAATTATTAGTATTAAAGTACTGTTTGTAGTAGAATTATAGTAAATTATTAAAAGCAAAGCATTTCTAAAGTTTTTCATCACAATTGTACGTAAACTTTAATGTAACAGTTTATGCATAAAAATTTCCAGTACCAGTACATCGATTTTCATACGATTTTTTTTTTTCACGGTGTACGTAAATAGGAGGCATCACGCGCGTCCGATCTGCACGTGTCTCTCCAGCAGCCACGTTCTATTACGTCAATGTAATAGAAGGAAGATACATGTAACATATCATTTATCTATTATACGCAGCTATTGGAATTGTTACATGCCCTTCTGGCATTACAGTTACGCAACAAAAATTTTGCCATCATTGCGTAACATTTTTGTATGATGACAGTACAACTGTGATGATATTTCGGTAATTTTTACCGGGTGTAACTTAGTGAAGCTAAAATAATGTAACAAAACTTTTTAACATTTACATAGCATTGTTTATTTGGCATTACCGGTAATGTGTGACGTACGAGCGTTGCTTTACGTCTTGAGAGAAGGTAAAAGTCACGTGACTGGGCCACGAGAGTGAACGAGTGATATTGACGCTCGCAGTGGAGTGAGAGAGAAACCACGAGAGAGTGTTTGACGTGGCATTAAGGTGAAGTGCAACCCCTCGGTCGGTAACAGAAACTGCAATCCAAAATTCTCTAAGACGGGTAATTTTTAGGGAAAAATACGAGAACGGTGAAAATTGCACGAATTAATTTTGGAATACAAGTGTTTCCAATGAAAACTGAAGAACATAATAACACGAACACACACTGCAACGGTTTGACTGTCGGCGACCATCCAGACCGAGTCAAACTCGCTGTTATCGGCATGAAGTAAGGGTCGCGAAGGGTAAGCGGCGCAATCTCCGAGGATCGAGCGGAGGCACGATCGATACGCGACCACGCGGTACGCGCAACCCGCCGCTCGACGAACAAGCACAGGAAAGACAGCGACGCCGCACAGTAGCAGGAGGAAACATCACCGGGCATCGATCGAGGCCAATTATTGGGAAAAACGAGGGAAAACAAGCCCAGCCCGTTGGGTAAAAATGACACCTAAAAGTCGCACGACACCGACTGAGCACACCATTGGCTCGACGGGTAAGCCAGGAAGTACGTGACGACCTAGTGCAAAGTTGCCTGCACATGGCTTTCTCATTTATTCCAATTTTGCGCATAGCTTCCTCCACAAGGAAGGAAAATCGATCGATCGAAATGCCTCATAGAGAAAGCTATGCATAAAATCGTCATATATGAGCCATGTGCAAATGACTACATTTTCTTGCGATTTTCAATGTGATTTTTCGACGTTTTGGAACATTTTGAAAAGTTTACATGAGAATCCCGAAAAAATCAAATTAAATCAAAAAGCAAATTAAAATTCCTAGGAACTTCAGCTTCTCATCTGCATTTCGTGTATGCGTCTGATGCACTCATTCCCTTCTCGCAGCCCCTCTTGGAGCAGGTTGGCCCGATTGTGTCCCGAAGAAGTTTTAAAGCGAAGTCGTGAAGCACTCGCAAACGGGCCCGTAGGACTTCTCGAAGACGTCCTCAGGCTGGCCGTCGTATTTATCAAGTTTAATGATGTGTGGGATGTAACGCAGCGGCGAAAATTGCCTCTTTCTCCGCGTGCTTTCTATCTCTTCATTCCTTCTCCATTGATGTATCCGCCGCGTGTCATAACAGCCCGCTCGGGGTCATCGCCAACCCTTTCCACTTACCCCGTCCCGTGTGTATCTGGGATCGCGCCCGGGGTGGATCTCGCCTACGCTATACACTGGAGGAAAGCGACAACACACGGTACATACGTTTTCCCGCTTTAGCTCTCCGCGCCGTTCAATAATTCATCGCGTCCCGACGTGGAATAATATTTAACGGCACGTCCGCATGCTACAGACTCACGGAGGCCGACCTGCGAGCCACCACTGTAGGCGCATAGTTCGCTTTTCTTCGTAACACTTGTTTTAGTTTTATCATCGAGCCAGACCGCGAACGAACTCCCTGAGTTGCAAGCGAGGGCAGCCGAGGTGCGTGATAAGAAAGAAAGAAAAGAAAGGAAAGAAAAGTATCTCGAAGAAGATCGGTCCGCCGCACATGACGCTTTCTTCTCGGTGAGCCAAATTACCCTCCGACTCCTCTTTCGATCGATACTCCACTCCATGGATCATAACGATAACTACTGTATTCGGGGCTTGACGACCCGTGAGTTTCGCTACACGGGCTCGGTTATCGTTTTTGGTTCAACCTTATCGTGGCACTGTTTGTTCGTTTTTTTTTTTTTGTACATATGTGTAGGGTAAAAGTGGTGAATACGGACCACCGCTCTTGCATGGCTTTCCGTGTTAAAACGGACGTCGATATTGAAAATCTTTTTACCCTTGGCTTTCGATAAGATTCATGGATGACTCATCGACGATATGGCGAGGTGGAGGGCATTTGAGACGAAGAATTTCGGGAAATATCTAGTGATATCTCACTTTGGTCGGATAGTGTAATTCCAATGCAATGTGAGGCAGGATTTTTTCCACATATTCTTTTTTAATGCGAAAAACGGAAGATACATCTTTAAAATAAATGGACGGGACGTTGATATTACATGGTGCTCCAGAATAATTTAGGCGGTGAATTAGGACCTCGGTATGCGAAACTGTCGTCAAGGAACTTAGTTTTATTTTTTGTCATTTTTAACTATCAGAAATTAATTTTTCTCGGGTTGTCGGAGAACTGGAAGAGACTCAATTCTCAATGCTACTGGATCAGCAATCTTTTTCAAAATGTATGAAAAAAAAATCGAAAAATACCTAAAAACATCACGTTAGTGGACAATCGATTATTTTTCAATGGCTCGTACAGTACGTAGATGGAGAACTGAAAGCTACTTATTTTAAAAAATCGCTTTATTTTTTGAACACTTTCGGGATTAATATTACGCCACTCTACAGAATTCGCAATTGCACCCTCAAAGGTTTAATTAACCGGGGTTAGAGTTTAATTAACAGTCTTCCGCGATTTCTGTGATTCTATCTCTCTACAAACTTCTTCCGATAACAATATTTCCATTCTCCCTCATGCAGTTTACGCCAAACATTTTCTGCTTTCCCTTGTGTGCAGAAAATGCTATAGAAGGAAAACATCGGTAATATCAATGCCGGAGAAAATTTTTCCACGTGGATCTCGTGTCCGTTTATCGCTGCAGTCGAGTGCACGCTTCGCCCGAGGCTCGCAACGATTTGCCATCTATTATTGACCGAAGCGATATACGTTGTGTGATTACACTGTGTACCGAGCGATCGAGAGTTCAACAACAGCAAACCAAGTTCGACCGTACACACGGAGGTGTTACGAATCATAGATTTCTTGTTTGTAAGGCTTGCCACTAAGATTACAAAATAATCACATATTTGTCTTGTTAGGCAGAATAAATTTAAAAAAATTAGATTAAAAAAAAAAATAAAATAAAAAATAGTTTTTTAAAAAAATTTAATTAAAAATATAGCGATGTTATGTTGGTGGTGAATCAACGACGACTAATAACAGTAATCATTCTTCGGAAACCGTCCTCGGCGCTCGGTTTGCCTCCCCTGATATTCGCATATCTGAGTAGTCGACGTTCCTACCGGGGTTCGAGCTGGGCGACAACCACGACAGCCACGACGCCGACGACGAGGAACGGGAACGACGACAACGTAACCCCTTTATCCATTGCCTGGTATATGCATAACGATATGAGATTACCACGAAATGCCGGAGCTCCGCAGGATGAATCTTCCCTCGTATCCGCTACCCCGCACCTCTTCGGCTCTCCGCCTCTTCCTCCTCGGCTTCTCCTCTTTCAAACGAGATACATCAAAACGATTTACCGCCGACTGTTCGTGCCGCGGGGACATTTCTGCCCTCCTGGATAACGGAGAGGAAAGTTCCTCGGAAAAGTTTATCGAATAATATTCCATGAGCGGAGAGTATGTAGTTTATCCTCGTGATTCGACGAATAAATGAGTATGTGAGTCCATTCGGGTCAGCGGGTTAATCTAGGATCTAATTGCTAGGAGATATCATCGTTGTTGAATGAAAATACCAGATGTCGGAAGACATCGGAGCGATAACAGTAACTTTTGATTAGGGAGGTTCCCGAAGAGATTGAAGAAACAGAGCCGTAGCTTTTCATCGAGCGGAGATGGAATATAATCATTGATTTTTTTGGAGCATCTTCGAGGATGGGAAGATTCAAAGAAAATATAAGATTGTGGAGAAGAGAGTAGGAAAAATAATTTTTAAATATCTGGTCGTCGGGTAGCCGCTTCGAAGATATGGAAAAGTTTAGAAAAGAAACTTTTTCGAAAGGTTTCTCGATGAGGGATAGCAAAGAAAGATTTCTTAATTATTTCTTATGCTATTTTTTTATTAATCAATTCGTGAATAACTTTTGGTTATTATGATTATGCAGAATCAAAGTTCTTAACATCTGTGACACGGCCGATTTTTTTTTCCAGATTCTTGTCCTTTAAGGAAGTTCTGAAATTCTTCGCGTGTCGAACTTTTGGTTGGGAATGTATTGGGTCGGAGATACGTGAAGCATACTCAAGGTATT
Organism: Ichneumon xanthorius; assembly: GCA_917499995.1. Taxonomy (NCBI): domain Eukaryota; kingdom Metazoa; phylum Arthropoda; class Insecta; order Hymenoptera; family Ichneumonidae; genus Ichneumon; species Ichneumon xanthorius. The sequence goes on along the minus strand of OU824202.1, from coordinate 18,377,285 downwards.
TATCGCGCGGCTAATGGAGCGTTCAATAATGATAACACAAAGTATCAATGATTGTGTACTGTTTTAGTGAGCCGATCGGTAACAAAACTACACTTTATTTTTTTTTAGGGTGCTAAACTCTTCCGAGGAAGACGCTATTATTAGCGTCTGCTCAACTCTTAGCCGACAATGTTAACAACTTTCGATCAGCCCTCAGATTGTCAAAAATCCTTGGAAATAAGTTTGTCATAGTTTTTTTTACGGACCGAGTCTCTTAAGAGGGCATTTTATATATAGTTCCGGAAAAGATTATGTATGTCTTCAGATATGCTATTTTTAACATTAATTTCTGCGCACTTTGCACACATTGGTTTTAATTGAGGCTGTAGGATATCTGAGTTATCTGCCCAAGCAATTGTCGAAAGGTCGGCAATTGCATGGGGCATCCGGGCCAACTTTTCCCTCGGACTTGACGATGGACTCGGAGCAGAGAGTATTCGAGCCCCATAGATACGTGACGAGGGGGTCGAAGGAATTTCTCGTAAGCAGAAAACTGACGGACATGAAGAAGGTGAGAGGGCCGGAGTCGCCACTTTACACCGCGATCTCTCCTCTCGTCTACATCATAAGGATATTCGGCCTCGCCCCTTACGAATTTCACAACGGCACGCTCGTACCGTCGAACATTAATTCCATTGTCGCGATCGGCTGTTTAATTGTTCACACCTATATTATTTATACCGTGGTGGTGCGCTTCACGGGTGAGGAAATGTCGGCACCGCTGCTGGGACACACGGAAACGTTAAAGGTGAGCTTTCCAAGAAGGCACAGCGAAATCTCTCGATAGTTCTCTTGAATGTTTTTTGTTGTTGTTGTAATTCACTAATTTTATTAATTTATTAATCCAAAACGTTAAGTATGAAGCTAATGTGGTTTCCTATCTTTTTTGAGAAAAATCGACCTTAAGGTTGCTCTTAAAATCAAACCGGAAAATTCATATATTTATTTATTTATGTATTTTCATGACCAAATTTGCGAAAATCAAAATACTGGCTAGCCATCTGGTGATTTGGATTGTCGAGAGCTTTCGCTGCGATTACGAAACTCCGTCGCGAACGGCGGATATTTGTTTGCTTATTTTTTTTCATCCTGCTCGTCGTTACGCTCTCCCATACAGGCAGTCTGCAACTGTATCGTAGCGATATTTGACATTGTCGTGACACTGTTCGCGAGAAAAAAATTCGTGAGAATATGGAACGTTATGCAGGATTATGACGTGATCGTCAGGAATCTCGGTTACACTAGAAGCGAGAGGAGAACTTGCGTTTGGACGTGGGTCTTGATAGTTACGACCTTTCTCATCTGGCTGGCTGTTAATCAATCTGGTATGTACGCGTTCGATGAGCCATGTGTCCAGAACGTGGCCTACCTGATTATCTACGTGGGATCCTCCATGTCGGTTATCAAGTTCTCGGGCATGGCGTTGTTGCTGGGTCAAAGATTCCATCATCTCAACGTTGTCGCGAAGACATACGACCCTCTGGCTTCGCGATGGCTGCTGGTCAGCCCTGTAGTACATCCGAAGGTAGGCGAGAGAAAAAATATTTGTTTTTGCTTTCTCATAGAGGAAGCGATGTTTTCGTAAAAAAAAAAAATTGAATTTTTAATGTTAGGCTACTGAAAATTGTCCAAAAATGTCAAGAAATTCGATGTTTGGCGGGCGTCTGGATGTGTGTGTGAAAGATTTGCATAGTTTAAAACGGTTGTAACTCGGAACCGCCTTGAGACAGCGAGTTGAAATCTGGTACACTAGTAGAGTGGTCACGTCGCTCCGTTCAGTGCAATTTTCGTGAAGATTGAGACCTGATTGGAGATTTCACGCGATTTTGAATTTTTTGAAAATTTTCTGTGGAGCTCAAATTTGCGTAAATGTTGAGCTGTCGTTCTAAAATTGATTACAAATTTTAAGTTTTGATCAGAGACCTTTGGTATTGAATTTAGTCTAAATATCCTCAAGCGGTCATATTGTATGGGATTTCATAATTTACACATGGCTTTCTAATTTCCTATAATTTTCCCATAGCTTTTCACTGTGAGGAGACGAAAAATCGATCAGGGAACTTTCTCATAAAAAAGCTGTGAGCAAAATGATAAGAAACGAGGCGGCCGTGTGCAAATTACTTTGCAGCTTTTTTATATTTATTTTTTTTGCACCCCAAGGACATCGAATATCTTCACAACTTACTGATGACGGCCGCCGAGAGTCTTGACTCTCTGTACTCTTGGTCCCTTCTATTTTGGTTCGGGAGTTTGTGTCTGCACATCGTGACCGATCTCTATTTCGTCATCCAACGTATGATGAAGATGTCTTTCACGATGAAGGAATGTCTAATTGCATCTTGTCTCCTCTCCTGGGTAGCATCATTTGGCGCACAACTGATATTACTCAACTTTGCCTGTCATTTCGCAGCAGCCGAGGCAAGTTCTAAAAATGTTTACTGCTTCGTAGAGGAACTTATAATCAAATATTTGTTTCTGCGCTTATTGTCAAGCTTTCTTACCTTTAGGTTAAGGCTGACAATTTTATTAATTGAGTGCGGCTGCTATGCAAGCATTTGTCCTTCGCTAGATCTTTTTTTCTTTTTTTACTCATGGAATATTCATTACCGGGCGGGACAATTTTGGCTGCACTTTATACAATCGGCGAAGCTTTCTTTCGACCCTCGGATCTAGGCCATGGGCTGGGATCGTTAAGGTGATGTCGCATAACCCCCCGTCCACCTGCCCAGTCGGTAACAAAAACTGTACTGAATGTCGTTTTGAAACCGCAGACCGCCGAGACAAAAGCATATTGTCTTTCCCTGCGTCTGCCGGTTCCCCAGGGGAAGACAATTTTCTTTTTCGTCGGTGAACTGCGGTCTCAAAACGGCGTTTAGTACAGTTTTCGTTAGCAGCTTCGGTATTTCACATCGCCTTAAGGCGAATCGTAAAGGAAGGAAATGAGATTCCATAATTTCCTTTTCGTCGACGGGATAAAGTAAATGGCACAGTTTCAACACCAATGCAATGAAAAAATATAAACGCAATATAAACGCGATGCAATAAAAAAATAAAAAAGACCTTAAGTATTCGAATATATTAAATACAAATGGCACGGTTTAGTATTTAAATGTCATCCGGTATTGGGAAAATTATAAATTTATTGTGCTGGATTGTCCTTGGTGAAATGATTAATTCTATATTGTTATACGAAATATTTAGATCTTATTCAACAATATCCATTTTCCCCCAGTGAAGCATGATATCACGTTGACTGTTTAAACTATGATCTAAACATTGATGTAACTTCAGCCAAAGGCACGTAAGAAAAGACTGTACTTAAAAAAAAATTATGTTACGATCGATACGTTCCATAGGATATTGGACATGAGGTGACCAATCACTGTCAGCTGAACGCCAACTCGGCATTTTTGAGAAAGAAGAAAGGGTGTTTCAAAGCGAAAAACAGTCTCGTTGCAGATATTTCATGATAGCCTCGGGTTACCTCGAACCAATAAAAATAGATGAGTGAGGATGATTTTACCTGTCTCCGTAAATCCCTTTTTTTATTCGTCACAATCCTCTGGAGATTGGTTTTCTGGTTAAATTACTCGTTGCTCGGGGCGTTCGACGTAGTTGGAGTTCGATGTTTACCGCGAAAAAAGAGCCCGACGAAGGGAGGAGGATTGCTTTTTGCCTTCGAACCTCGAGATAATCCGACCTCACTGACGATGCAGTAAGCGGCGTAGCTATAAATTATCGACATTTATTTCAGGCCAATTGCATGGGATACATTTTGATCAACTGGAAACGATGGCTCACGATGCGTCGACGTGAGGCAAGTATATATCGATTATCTCCCTCTTATGATTAACCCCATTATGAGTTAACCCCATACTTGAGACTTTTTTCGAGGTTAAATGTTTTTTTGTGTCACGTTAGCAATACATTTTTTTCTCCACTACGAAAAATACACTATAAAGCGCGTTAAAATGAAAAATTATATTTCATTAGAATTCGAATTCTTCCAATAAAAAATTCAATATTACCTAGTTGTTGGAACGTCGAAAACTGGCAAATCAAGTACGTGACGGCCTAATGAAGGAATTAATCTACTAATGATTAACGAGAAACACCATGACATACTTTTTCTTTTTGTCTTTCTGTAGGACGCTGAAATGTCGATACATCTGTTTAATCGAAGACTGAAATTCTCGGCTAATGGTTGCTTTTCCGTGGAGCTACCACTACTGCAATCGGTGAGGATGAGTCAGAATCCTTTAAAAAAAATATTTATACATATCTATCATTTTTTTATTCGCTTTAAATGGGCATAAATTCGATACGAAGTTAACATTTTTTCCGTGCAACGACCTCCGATTTTGTAACTTATTTATTCCCTCATAATTTTTCACACTTCAGATTAGCGCGGCTCTCACCACCTATCTGGTTATCCTCATCCAAATGTCTTGAGCGGCCTCTGATAAGCCGAAGTGCGCAGTTCGCCTCTACTGCGAAGCTGCATTGTTCTCGTCGAGGAGTTGTGAAAAATGAATAAAAGATGCTAAACTTCGTGATCCGCCACTCCGTTACATCGTACCTTATTTCTCACCGCGAAAGGTGTTGCGCTGCTTTCGCCATAAGGGCGTTATTGCGTAGAATGTAACTGCAATGTTAAGAAAAAATTCAAGTGATTAATGAAGCCGTACGTTGAAATAATGAGTTTGATGCAAGTGTGAGATAACTACGTCTGATCTGTACGTGTCTTTCCAGTAGCCACGTTTTATTACATCAATGTAATATGGAAGATACATGTAATATATAATTTAGTATACGCAGCTATTGTAATTGTCACACGTCCTTCTGGCGTTACGGATATGTAACAAAAATTATGCTATCGATGTGTAACATTTTTGTAACGATGACAGCGGTGATATTTAGGGCATTTTTACCGAGTATAGCCTAGTGAAGTTACGATAATGTAACAATACAACGAAAAAATAATTTTACCCAAATTCCAGTCCGGTATATTAAATTTACAATTTTTTTTTCAAGTACACTGTAAAAAAAAAAATCGTATGAAATTTAATGTACCGAACTGGAAGTTTGTATGCAAAATTGGTAAATTAAATTTCATGTACAATTGTGATGAAAAATTAATGTTCACTGTCTTAAAAACATTGGAAATACTTTATTTTTAATCATTTGCTTTAATTTCAAAGAAAAAGTATATACATTTTTCATAACAATTGTATATTAAATTTAATGCACCAGTTTTTGCATAAAAACTTCCAGTTCGGTAGATTAAATTTACCACTTTTTTTTGCAGTGTATGCAGGTAATGGGGAATCCAACTTATCCGTTCGTGCCTAACGGGTTTGGTTCCAGAGCATGCAACTTACGCGGTCCTCTACTGTACACCCGTCGCAGCAGTTGGGAAGAGTATCGTCTGCGAGTGACCTATTTGCTGGCACGAGGAATTCCCACCATCAAAGGGCTGCATCAAAATTCAAGCTCCTCTTATCGTCACGCTGCAACAGCGGTTTCTCTCGTAACCCCTCGCTATCCAGGGTACTCGCGACCCTGTACTCGAGTAAAACGCGGTTCCCAACGTAGGACGACGAGGGCATTCGTCTGTGGTACACACGATAACACAAATTCGGCTATAAAATTTTCTTCGCTCTATATACTTCGTCTCCATCGTTTTGGGTTCCCCGTATTTATCTTTTTCACGTCGATCGCGTACCGCGTTGAAATCGTGCTCGTCTATTGCGCTACGCTCTCTGCGAACGAGAAAAGGGAGAATTTCTGCGCTTCACAAACATCCCGAGCTCGAATTAAAGAGGAAAAAAAGGTCAATTTTTCCCTCACGGGAAATCATCGAATTGCGAGCTCGAGCCGAGTGAGCGAGTTACGATCTTCACATCTCAAAGCTATTTCCATCTGGACTATTTTTATTCCATCAATCGATGTACAATCTTCGTCGGTAATAATTCGAAACGGAGTCGACAGAATTCTCAGATAATTCTGATTAGCTTGCTGTTCAAAAGAAGTCAACGCGATTCCACTGACATCAAATGCTTTCGGTTGGTTGGCTTTTTTACAGTTTCCGGTTGCACTAGCCGATCGAATCAAACGCTAAACAAAAGTGACGGTATTATATTATATAGGAGTGATAGCTGATACAGACCCGTGAACCCATGAATGGATTCTCCGCGAAAAATGATCATATATAATCAATGAACAGTTATTTCACTCGGTGCACAAACGGCTCCCAAATGGGGGCGAATTAGCCCCCATTTTCAAAGCTTGTAAAATGAAATTTTGTTCGACACTACTCGTGCGAAACTCGTGTGATTGTAACACTCGTCTTCGGCTCGTGCTGCAAACTTACATGTATCAGAAAAAGTTTTTTCGCACTCGTATCATAATGTAGTATCATATGAATGATATGTGATCATTTATGAATTCTACATAAATTTTGGCCAAATATGGCCCTGGGCAAAACTATATTAGATTCGCGTACACTTCATGATGGCATATGAATCATATGCCATCATTTCTCCCAGCCTGTAATTTTCGACGGGAAAAAATGATCATGTATGATTGGTATATGTAAATTTGTCCCACGGCTATATCTGGTCAAAAATCTATATAATTTGCCCGTTATCATACATGATTCAAAACAATCAAAACAATCATGTTCGAAAACAATGATTGTCGCGTATCTTCTTAAAAAAAAAACTCCGCATCGAAGTAAGAAAGTCTCGAAATGCATAGAAACCCGAAGCGCCAAAGTTTTCACGCAGCCGAATCTGATCGGCGATCGGGCTAATGCGTATCGTCACTAGGACATGCACTTATGATATAAAGGCCCCTTCGTTGACCACCTGGCAGTCCTCTAGGTGGTAAAAGAAGCGTAGGTGTTGTCGGCATGTAATGCCTAAGAAAGGATAAGAATCTATTAGAGAGGACAGTGCGCATGTGTACGTGGTGAATTCTGTATCACAGATGGTCGAAACAAAAATAACGAGTAACACATAATCGAAATGTGGATTACGCAAGGTAGCGCGATCGAGAAGGAGAAAGAACAAACGAGATCGGCGTCGGCCGATGGACAGGATGCGCGGTCGCGTCAATTTTCTACACCATCGCTCCGGAAAATTGCCTTTTCTCGTGGAAAAGACTCCTTTCCCTCGCTAATATAATCACGGGCTGCATACGAATCGTTCTTCTCACGAGACTGGCGGACACCTCTGCTTCGTTTACAGGTGCATATATGCAGGTGGCGAATCTGACACGCGAAGTCCGAGTGCGTCGACAGAGCCGCTGGACAATATCCTTGTCTAAGTGGATCGTTAAACCTGTCCCTCCGCGCATATGGAATCCACGATCGATACCCCTTTATTTAACGCATCGGGACGCATCAATTTAACAAAACGGAAAAAGGAATTATCATCGCAAAAGAAAAAAAATTGTCTTTAATATAGAGTTTGTTTGAAAGAGAGAAAGTAACGTGACAACAAAACAAAATTTGGCAGAACACGTTTTGTATGTCCCAGAATGCAAAAAAGCAACTTCCCATTGCTGGTTGCGTGTATCTGTCGATCTGTCCCTTCCGAAAACACAACAACTTTCGAAGAAGCTTTAGATTGCACCGAAACTTGCTGCGTGACTTGCGAAACACTTCTGATTCCAAAATCGATGTTTTTGACCGGAAGTGGAGCCTTTGCGATGAAGAATTCTAACGTTCGATGAACGATTCGACTGATTTTCACTAATTTCATACGATTATTTTTCGTCGTTTTACAGGAAGCGTTTTAATGATTTTACGAGTAAATAATCTCTCCCATTTCCGAGTAACTTTTGTAAATAATAAAGTTTTTCTGCGAAGAGACTTAACATTACAATAGTGTTTTTTTTTTCGTTGCTCTAACATCCGTTTGCAAGCAAAGATGATTTCAAAGACAATTTTCCCTCTCTGTAAGATGAAAGATAACTAAAGGTAACCTTTCAAAGTTTATTTTTAAGTTAAAGACGTTCAGTTATTGTTTCACTTTCGTTTTACCGCTTCGTAGTCGAATTAAAGGGATTCGACTGGCTGATTGATTTCCGTAAAAAGATCCATCTTTGGTCGTTGTAACCCGGCCCAATTCGCTCGAATTGATCGCTTTGCGGAGCATCGTTTAGGGTGTCGCTCCCTCGCTTGCTCGACGATTCAAATTCTTTCTCCGACCCGATAGCAAGTTGATTGGACTCCAGTCTCTCCCACGATCACCCTTTATTTACGTTTTTTTAGGTACTTTCGTTCACTCAGCCAATGTGCCTTTCCGTCTTTATTTCCCAAATGAAATTGGCATTCGGATACAGCGAAGGGTCGATGACCGGAGAACGCTTCTGCTGACTAGCCTAGGGCAGAGAATTCGAGAGCCAAGCCACTTTAGTTCTCATTCTCGAACTCAACGACGAGATTATCCAATTGATTGATACTAACGAGGCAACATAATCTCACGAACGCGTTATTGAGATTTATCGTCATTCGTTTATTCTCAACCATCCGTTCACACTGATCTCGTTAATTTACTGAACCAGCTCTATCGAACACTTCCGCCTTCACGTTTTTATCTACAAAAAATAAGTACAAAGGTCACGGTGAAATAAACATTTGAGGGATCGATAACCGATTTTTTTGTTTAATTACACATTTATTATCAATATCTTTAACAATGTACATAATTATAAATCTTTGCACAATATCACATGCCTTAAAAAAATACTCTGCGCTTTTCCTCCACACACGTGCATGCAAGTAAAGTTAGAAACTTGTTATAATCGATGACGTATTTACAATGAAAATACTGCGTCGTCGGTGAAACTTATATAGTTCGGTGCATTTTCCAATGTCGGCTGAATCGCACGCTGAACTTCGAATATAGTCGAGCTTGCGAAAACACTCGTATAACTCGTTTAATACTGCTTTCTATGGAAACAATTCGCTCGCGAACTCGATTAATGTTCACGTTTGTCGAGGAGCGACACTCGCAACTGTCGTCTCGTATTTTGTCACGAACAACTCTCGACGAAGCCTCATCGTCCAAAAGTTGGCGCGAAACTTGGCCGGAGAAAGCAATTAACATCCATTGCACTATTACAAAACAGGCTCGTAAATTCACGCCTTCCCTGAGGCTCCTCCCCGGCTCACAAGGAATTCGTCAGTCGCGTCGACAGACGTTTCGTAAAAAAAAGAAAAAAAAAAATCGATGATATATTTTCGATGGAATAATTAATATTCATTATCGCACGCGAACAATAGTCATTCAAGTAGCAACTGCGCTCCAGAAAATTCCGCTAATTCCGAAGCCGCTGAAAGCTGTGTAGAATTATCATTCTTAACCGCGTACTTGTTTATATTTTTTTTAATTAATTTTTTGTCACGGTGCCGTGGGAAACGATTCCCCCTTATTTACTCCCCAGACGAGTCGGAGCATGGGGCATTATTAATGCAAGTGTTTATTTATTTATAATTCCCGGTACGTGATCGCGTCTCGTTCGTTTATTTCCTTGGGAAATAAACGAGAGTCTTTCGCACCGCCTCGCTTGCACAGTATCGTCCTCGGAGATAATAGCATAGCGTTTTTGTAAAATTGAAAATAGGGCAAAAGGGGTGAATATGGCCCAGTCCATATATCATTGATTTACGTGTTAATCGGGTCGGGCCATATTCACCACATTTACCTTATAAGATTTTTTGATTCGAGCTCTTGTGTAACGTTTATCGAACAAACGAACAAGAACTCTTTAGGACGATACATGTACGCTATTTTTTTTAGTATAAAGTAGGCTTTTTCGACACATAGGTGCACGTTATTAAAATGCAAAGCGCAACTCGACTGCATAATTCATAAGCCTTTCGCGAAAGTAAAACACATTTTTTTTCTTGAATTAAAATTTAGATAAGCGCATGCCGAACGAGATCTCGATTTTGATATTTACGACGAAACACACGAGACTCGGAGCGCGGACTCGTGAATAAGTAATCGCGGCATGTCGCGTCATCGACAAGTTCGATACCGTCGAAGAAAGTCCTGGTATAATAACGTCGAAGATCGTCTCTCAGACTTTCTCGTCAATTCTCGAGCCCTCATAACTATCCGTAGTTGTAAAAAAAATATATAAAAAAAATGTGACTAGATACATACAAATTCAACCCTAAACGGTCATACCATACAATTCAGTCATTTATACTCAAAGCGTTTTTGCTTGTTTCATCGAGCTTTAAAAAAAAAGTCCAGTAAATTTTAGAAAAAAATATTCAAACAATGATCCATTGTCTTTGAGCAAGTAATATTTTTTACCGAATAAGCTTCTTTGTTTTTTTTTTTTCAAAATTCGTTTCTCGATTGGACCGACCCCAGAATGTTCGTCCGGGTATGATTCATATATATAACCAGTCACAATATCCAGGCCTCCCGTCTCGCCTTCGTCAATCACAAGTATCTAATCTCCTCGAAGGAACGTCCGCGATAATTACCGCTTTGAAATTCGCGACCGCTCAGATCGCCCACCGATCTGAGCAGTTCTCTGCTCGGATTGATCCTCGTGTTCCGCGGCTTCACCGTCGCGTAGTGGGGCTCTTCCTGGCTCGGAAAAGCGTAGAATCCCGAGGCGGGTGGACTGCAAGAAAAATTGGCGTTTCTCCTCTTCAGCGACAGAGCGTCCTCGTAGACGCTCGATTTCGGCCTCTGAGGAATTTTCGGCTTCGGCACGTCGTAGACGATCTCGCCCTGCAGGATCTTCGGCGCCGGTTGTCTGTTGAGACCGGGCTCGGACCTCGACAGGTACCTCCTCGGCGTGTCGTAAGTCACCTCCGAAGACGGAAACTTCCAAGATTGGCAATCCCTTCGAAGTTCGATCTTGTCGAATTCATTGAAGTTCATGTCGTGTCCGATGTCGCAATACCCAATTCCATTATCCTCCTCCGAATCCCTCTCGGAGATGAACGGGTGCTTGGGCAGCGGCGGGGCCAGGGAAGGTAAAGTGTCGTCGAAGGAATCCTCGATGCAGCAAGTGTTTTCCATCAAAATCGGATCACGACGCTCGAGAGACTTCGGGACGTATTTGGGCGGAAAGGCCGGACCGAGGGAGAGTCTGCACTCGGATCGCGGCACCTCCTCGAGGAAGATTCTCTTCGAGCCGACGCTGCAGGTGTCCGAAGAATCGTCACCGATCGGGAAGTCGTCCTGATAGCCGATATCGTCCTCGAGGCTCGAGGGGGCCTGCTTGAAAGTCGTCAGAGTCTTGGTGATCTTTCGATCGGCGTTGATCTCGTAGTTGTCCTGTTGAAGCAGAAGATCGGTGATCGAAACCAGGGAGGTCAGCGACGAGGAGGAACAGGACTTCTCGTCGTAGCCTGAATCGTGAAGCTCCTTCGGGGTTTCCTCCTGAAGATTCGTCTGGGAACAGTAGAGCTTCGAGGATTTGTTCGCCGATCTGTTTTTCCCGGTCAGCACCGACAGGAGTCTCTTGAATGATCTTTTTCGAGGGAGCTTCTTGCCGGTTATCGGTATCCAGTCGATCGACGTGTCCTCGACCTCGATCGGCTTCTTCAGGAAAGCACCGACTATCTTCGGCTGCCTCTCGCGTCTCATCGAGGAGTTCGATCGGACGAGGGTGTTCGATTTACCGATTTTCACGGTTTTCACGAGCGTCTCCTTGAGGATTATCGATCTCTCGCGCAGTTTCGATGGCGCGGAAGAGGTTTTGGTCGGTGTGCTGACGATCAGCTCCTCGTCCATCGCGAAAGAGCATTTGCTCAGGTCGTCGCACGGGCTATCGCGCGAATAACGCACGGACCTCGAATCGGTGTAATCCAGGTGGTGACTCAATCGACTCTCGAGGGAATCGATCACGTAGGTTGTACCTAGGAAAGCTGTGCTTTGATCCGTCTCGTCTCGCGCTGTTTTCGAACTGTTGAGAGTGTCGTCGCCGTTGAGCTCTGTCGAGGGCGTCTCAGCCATCGTCTGTAAGTACGAAATTGAACGAGAGGATTAGCGGGCGAATCACAGGCGCAACTTGATGAATTATCGTATGGAAACTTTGGATTCATTTTTTATAGCTTCAACGTTGAGTGTAGGATAGTCAAAAAAATTTAGTTCGGAGATCGACGATCGGAATGTTCTTTCCATCGTAAGTTTCTATTTCGTTTGATGTACAGCCAGAAAAATAATATTTATTAAAATAAATATTTATTTGGTCGCCAGGCAAATAAATTATTTTTCTGGGTGTATTTATCACACAGAGAAAAATGGATTGCTAGATTTTTGCAACATTTATTTAATTATGGAAAATTTACCTTACGCATTGGAAATTTATCCATTTAAAAAGCTAACAATAGCTGGTACTTTTGTTTGTTAAACTCGAGCCGGATGGTGTGATTGGAAAATTAACAAGTCAAAAAAAGTGGACGCTTGTGGACAAAAAGTTGTTGTACAAAGTACAAACTTTTTTTACTGTGTATTTTTCTCGGTAAAAGTTAAAAAAAATTTGTTTGTCACGTGCAAAGTGTGCGAAGATAAAAAGTATTGTTCTATTACGGAAGAGCACTTGTAAACTATAAAGCCGACTTTACCGAAAGGTTGACAAGTGGATGACATTTTTATTTTTGCAAATGATAATTATCGCCACATACCTTAAAGTCATTGTAGGATTTGTATTTTTCCTCGAAAGCGGCGACGATTTTTTTAACGAATCGTCCAGACTTGGTCGTCTCCTTGGTTTCCATCTTGGTCGGTGACAAAAATCCCATCTCAAATTCGTGTATGATATCCTCCAATTTCGGCATTTCGCCGCTGGGTGATGAATTATTGGGCGTTATAGGCTCGGGGACGCTTCTGCGTCGATAATCGTTGCGATGTCCTGCCGGCTTCGGCGTAATCGGTCTCGAGGGACTCCGAACACTCGGCGAGATGTCGCGTTTGCTCGGTGAATAGGCGAGCTTTTTAATCCAATTCGATTTGCTGCTGCGCGGCGAATATTCCACCCGCAGGCTCGTACTGTCGAGCACCACTTTCTCGCACTCAAACTGCAAAAGAACAATTATAAAAATAATTAAAAAATCAATCATAAGTCAATTTCGAAAAGAACCTCCCAACCAATCGCGTTTCGAGGGAATTTTCGAGCAAACGTTAATAATTTCGAAAAATATGATAAAGCAATTATTCCTCGCCGCTTTCGTCGCATCGAAGTTACATACACACATTTGTTATTCAATTACTGTGAACAATTCGAACGTGAAGTTTTACCTCCTCGTCGCCCTTCTTCAGCATTCGCTGCAGAAAATTATTCATTCTAATCGAGCTGTTCATTTCCCTCTGACGAATTGACGATCGTTATCGCGAATCGTCACAGCGACACAAGTATTCATGCGACGCGTCTCGACACTCGACTTAGAATCACACTTTTCTCTCCGGAGATAAATTCAATGAAACGGCACTGTTGGTATTCAAAATTGAACTGATTAACGAAACGGTCAAAGCGTGTATATTTGTAGGTGAGAACGACCGGCCCTGCCAGCCAATCACGGCAGGTCTGGAGTGGGGTAGTGGAGCCTTGAGTCTCCTTCGACCCTTTCCGGGGCTGCAGGTCAAGAGGTTCGCGCCGCCTGATTGGCGTTCAACCATGAATGGTCCGAGTCATTTGGCACTGAGGCAGCACCGCCTCGAAATAATTTATTCAACATTTCGACAAAACTTAATGCACAGGTACAGGTACAAGTGTACACTTACCTGTACAGATTGAACCTGTACGTTCAATTGAATGAATTATCCGAAAGTTTTTCAATTTAACCAAGATTGGCCGTCACTGAGTCGCGATAATTTTCAATTGAAGTTGGCATGATCAGCGCTTATGCGAAGACTTATCCGCTGTGTTTTTCATTGTATCGTCTAAACGACATTTAAGAATTTAATAAGTGAAGAGAGGACTTTAGAGAACTGTAAGACAAAAATTGATTATGGTTCACCGAGTAGTTTTAGAGATATCGTCAGTTAAAAAAGAATTGTAGTAAGGCAGCTATATAAGCTATATAATATAAAAACGCGACGCAGATATCGTCGGTTGAACAAGATTTGACCAAGATTGGCCGTTACTGAGTCATGATAATTGCCAATTGAAGTTAGCACGATCAGCTCTTATGCCAACACTTATCCACTATGTGTTTCATTGTATCAGCTAAAGGACAATTAAGAATTTAACAATTGAAGAGCGTACTTTAGAGAAACGTAACTCAAGTTTGTTGAAAAAAAAAAAATTGCTAATGATTCACCAAGTAGTTTTGAGATATTTTTAGTTGAAAACGAAGTATGGTAAGGCAGCTACGCGCCGCAGGTATCGTCGTTTGAAGAAGATTTGACCAAGATTGGCCGTTACTGAATCGCGATAATTTCCAATTGAAGTTAGCATGATCAGCTCTTATGCCAACATTTATCTGCTCTGTTTTTCATTGTATCAGCTAAAGGGCATTTAAAAATTAACAAGTGAAGTACTTTAGAGAAGCGTAACACAAATATGCTGAAAAATATTGATAATGGTTGACCGAGTAGTTTTCGAGATATTGTTAGTTGAAAACGAACTATAGCAAGGCTACTTGTCGCAGGTATAGTCGTGCGTAATCCACCTGCGCACAACGCACCGCGCACTTTCGGAGCGTTTATCCCTACCGCTTTTTCACCGCTGCGCAGTGGGGGTACGTTAAGTACTTGTCTTTCAGCGTTCATACAATTTCCAGGAGGTATACAAAGACATGGTCGTCGATGACAATAGGTGGCGATGCACCGTTAGATCCGGCAGTATTGAGGGACGTAGTGTGCCAGACGTGCAACTGCTAATCCGGCTTTGTCGTACACTGGACTCGGCTCTCGATTTTCTGCCGGGCACGTCGGATCAATTGAGATTGACCGCAATAAAACGATCAAAAAGTAATTTGGAGCCTGGCAATGGAATGGCGGTAAGTTGGAACCCCCCCCCCCCCCCTCCCGATACCCAACCATGCCCTGGGTGATCAAAGCGACTAGCATATTGAAACTTCTCGAATGGTCGGGAATCACGACTTTACCACCCTCTCGATGTACTCCGTTATTGCTATACAGTAGAACCTCGGTTAATTTGACGCAAACAATTCTCGATGAGCGCGCGTATGGATGTTTCTACGCGTGGCCAGCACTCTTGAAACGAATCGTAAATGTAATGCGGCGCACTGGAAATTCGTATGCAAAAACTGCTGCATTAAATTTAATGTACAATTGTCATGAAAAATTAATCGACTTTTAGAGTGAAATTGCAGAAAATTATTGGAATTAAAGTACTTTTATAGTAGAATTAAAGTAAAGCATTCGGACTACCCGGAAAGTTTTTAACATACTGTGCGTTAATTTTTCCATCACAATTCTATATGAAATTTAATATACCAGTTCATGCATAAAAACTTCCAGTACCAGTACATCAAATTTCATACGAATTATTTTTACAGTATGTCCGATACACAATCGCAGAATGTATCGGACTATGCATCATTGTCGATTTATCGATAACTATTCGACAAATAATAATAGATATTCCTTATCGGTACACACTCAGATAAGAAATATGGAAGCATTGAGACCCGGTTTTTTTATTGTGTCCCCTTAAATAAACGGTTTTATCTATTTTTATTCCACAGTGCAGTAAAGAGGATAATGAACACTGATCAAGGCTTTTAACTGTAAATTCAATTTTTCACTTTCCTCATCGACGAGCTAATTGCTTTGAAGCTTCCCTTTTTTTAAAGCGAATCGTCAAGACTGTGTCGCCTAATTTAATTAACTCACAAGATTAGCTCTCAGACAATCAATCCATTGATTTTTCCGTCGACTGTGCCTGCGTCAGAAAATCGGGCGGATACGGCGGAATTAATTGAATTTCGATGCCGTTTGGTTATATTCGAAGCGGAGTTATACAGAGGGGTGTGCGCTGTTGCGAACTATCCGCGCGGTCCAGCGGTGGCCACAGCAGGAGCAGACCATTGGAAGTGATACCGTGTCGCCGCTTGGATCGGACAGCAACAGGCTTCGAGGGTGTAGTAAACATCGAAATTTATGGTTCACCGGGCGACGGTCGGCAACATTTGGACTACCCGGAATATCCACTGTACATCCCACCAACATTTTCCATTCTTTACCTCTCTTGCCCTTGTTATTCCATTTATTTTTCAAAACACTTCAGAACACCTACGTGTCGAGCCGAATTTTCGCAAGCCGGGGAAAACTAGGGACGAAAAGCTTTTTCAATATCGTACAAGATCGAAACGCAGTTCACGTAACTGATGTAAATTGACAATTCAACCCTTCGATATTGACCGTGATCTTTCCTACGCGAACTTGCGAGAGTATTTTATTAGAAAAATTGTTATTTTCGCATGCAGTTTCCGAACGCACTCGAAGGACTCATCTTTTTTTTAGTTTCTTCAGTCTTTATGCACCACTTCATGTACCCTAAATTGCCGCTATATGAATTTGCAACAACGGCAAACTGTTCGAACAGCCGGAGAAAATATTTATTATTTTATTATTTATTATGAAATATAAATTCATATAAATTCATATCATTTTAATCAATTTTTTGCGCGACATCCATATATTATAAAATTCATAAACATTTTTTATAATAAATATATTTTATCTACAAAATTTAGCACGTATGAAAAATACATCTCCGCCACACAAATTATTTGTCGGTATTATAATTTAAATGCGTCGAATATATTTGGCATTGTATTTTTTTTTCAGTACATCTTCGTTATAAATATTTCCATGCAGGATGATAAAAAAAAGTTTCGCCTTAGGGGGAGAATACGGGTCCGTTTTGCCCCGCTCAAATGAAAACCCGCGGTAGCGAGAATTTCGAGCCAATCATCGTATACCAGACTCGAGAGTCAACGTCGGATCGGGAATAGTTGGCATCGAGGGACATCGCGGTGAATGGCTTGATACATCATGTCGAATGCAATTGATCCGCGATAGGTCTAACGGAGGCCGCAGACTGAGTGGGCGATGTACGTATCGGGTGCCCACATATCCTGGCCTCCGGTACGCACATCGCAGTCACATTAAATCTCCTCCCTATCCATACTGTACGGTTTCTATACTCGACCAATCGATTACCATGCAAAATCCTTTACCGAGGTCCGATTTGCATGAATACCTCGACGGGCCCCGCAGGTACCAGCAATTCATTGATTGCTCGGTCAACCATCCGGATTTGCGTATTATTGCCCCACTGTTCGACTACTTCATTAGCCCACTCGGTCCATTCACAAACAGATCGAGGAAACTCGAGCGAGATTCGTTAATTATCGTTTTTTTACAATTCAGCGAACAAATGCAACGGACTTTGTTAATCTTTTGTAACACTGAAAGACGGATTTACAGCCCGAGCTTCCGATAAAATCCAATCACCTGGCTCGATGGCTCTCCGAATGGAACGAGATTCACTTGTTATTCCGTAAACTCGATCAAGAACCGCGCGGAACTTCGTCCGCTCCCGAGAAGTCGAATCCGAGGAGCCACATTGCCTTTCATATCGGGTTTGTGTACACTGATGAAAAATACGGTTGAGTCAACTAAAGATTTAGGCAGGGACGTTCAAATAAATATTTTGTTGGTACGGCACAAAAATGGATTTTGTTCAATTTTTTTTTAAGATTTCACCGAAGTATTTTTGACTTATTAAAATATTTTGTTCGATCGGTTAAATGTTTATTTGAACGTCCCTGCCCGAATCCTTAGTTGATTCAATTGCATTTTTTTCATCAGTGTAACACGCGAAAGATAAACGTGTTTTTCCTGAGGTAAATGACGCTCAAACAGCCACGCGGTTTGCTTCGCTTAATTTTTTTTAAATACCTTTTTATAGCGTTGTGAAATTGATTTTGGAGAAAGGCGAGACACGTGTATAACTGTGGACCAAACGCGAGGCACGCAGCCTCGACCACATGTGATCGAAATGCACCCTTAGGAGGCAATGGAAAAAAGGGAATCGTTTGAGACTATTTAAAGTCCGCTGGCACTAAAATTGGGAGTTTTCCTCTATGAGGTAAAAACACATCTTCCTCTATGAGGTAAAAAAAAGTCGAAAAAATGTCATTTATATTGATTGACGTGAAGCACATCGGCTTGAATTTTTATGTGGAACTTTTATTCCCAATTCGCTGCCCCATCGAACGTTTACCTATTCTCATTCATCGAACGATATTCGATTTTTCATCGAACAATGAAACTCGTAGAGTTAAATTCCGAACGGATCATCGACAACAGAGCGTAATCGGTCGTATAGCAAGAACAATATTTCCGCGAGTAATAATTTTAGACTATTTAAAGTCCTCTGACACTAAAATAGGGAGATTTTTTTACGGAACCATATTTTCCTCTATGAGGTAAAAAAAAGAGTCGAAAAAAAATTGTCATTTATATTGATTGACGTGAAGCACATCGGCTTGAATTTTTATGTGGAGCTTTTATTCGCAGTTCGCTGCACCGTCGGGCGTTTATTTATTCTCAATTGACCGAACGATATTCGATTTTTCATCGATCGGGCGATGAAGAATTTTTCGTCGAACAATGAAACTCGTAGAATTAAATTCAGCAGCAGAGCGTAATCAGTCGCATACCAGGAACGATATTTCTGCGATGTCGCGTCAATCTGGCCACCTGCAAATTGCCCGAGCTCTCCTTGGCGAGCGCGCCAGACCGGCACACGCATCAAACGATCCCGTACCGGCAGGAATTGAACCGCGAGGCAATTAATCCTCCGGTCTCCATTGACTGTTTATTGGACAAAAGAACGACGATGCGCCGTGCGTTGTCGGGTACAAGTCAAAACAAATAATCGAGCAAGGGGTCGATTAGGCGCGACGTCCCTCGGCGCGAAGGGGATTAAGCCGGTCGGCGGGCAATAAAATTGTTCCGAGGCTTTTACTGTCAGCGACCCCCATACACTCCGCTAGTCTGCACCATTCCCAAGCGTGTACCTTAGGACCAGACCCGGCTCGTAAAAACCGCACAACGGGGAATAGGAAATGGCTTTTCTCCGTCTAGTGTCAAGCAAGCCCGTATCTGTTGAATACAAATGAAAGAACAATCGTTCACGATGGCCCGGAATTCACGAATTGAGCACCGAACGCATTCTCACCCACGCTATACATCGTAAAAAAAAATAATAAAAAAAAATCGCAGCGTCGATTCGCATTTCTGTTCCAACGGTGTCGCGACCCGTTACCAAAACGGATAAATATAAGCCCGGAAAAATCTTGTCGGACATGAAAACCGAAACTCTTGGCCAGCACTCCGCAGAATGTCTATTTCGGTTGACCCACATTTTTTTTTTTTTTTTTTTCATCCTCCGATTTCGTTATCCCGTTGCGTTAACTGGGGTGCGGAGCGGGCGTAGCGAATGGCATGTGCTCGCTTATGTACAACGATGATTTAATTCCTTAAGGGCGAGGAACCAGAAAATAAGTTTATTAAATATCAATAAAATCGGACATTAGAATAGTTTTTATTTGCATTTATTACGATTTGACTCAATGATTTTTTTTACTTGATTCGAGGAATATGCGGTATTCATCTTTAATAAAAAATATATTTAAAGCGTAGCTGTGCTGATTTTTGCAGGTTGATCAAATAGTTTATTGGACGATTAGGAATTTCTCGGAGAAAACAGCACCTTCAATACATATTTATTTCCCTCAAGCAAACCAGATTGTTGCGTGCGCGATGTTGTATAAGTATTTATTTTCGTTGAATAAATAATTTATTTGATTCGAACTAACGTTCGCCACATTGCGTCGCATTGTCCGGCGGTTTGGCGACTTGGAGCGCGAAGAAAAATGCGTTTTCGCGGAAATCAAGATATTTTTGCAAAATGTGGCACTAATCGAATGACAAGTAAAAAAAAATCGATCGATATAATGGGACATAATGTTCGATAAATAAAAAATTACTTGACCCGAATAATTTGTTTATTCAATGAAATGAAATAAAATTTAATAAAACTGAGTGTACGATTGGATAAATTAATTATTCTTGTTAAATTTCAATTTTATTGAAATTTTACGATTGATAAATTTCAATTTTATTTCATGTAAGTAAATTTTATTTGGTGTCCGTAAATTCTTTTTCTGGTTGTACGGTTCTATGTATGAGCGTCTATGTACACTTCCTTCTGGCGTCGGACCATCGATATGTGCAGTGGACACAGTTTGTACCTACGTGTGCATTGTAGCGAATGTTTTGAGACAAAGTACAGAGACGGCGAAGAGGATAAGCGGGGTGGACGAGATATAGAGAGATGTTTCCGTGGAGAGGAGGCCAGTCGCCCTGGCGCCTGGTCTCTCATCGATTGACCAGAATTTCCAAGGACTCCGGAATAACGCCCACGCACCCCCGCGGCAACGGGCGCAAAGCTTCCTTATTTTTATCTCGAACTAAAGGACACGAAACTCGTTCCGATATTTCTTTCGTGATATCTTGCGCCCCGAGGCAGTCCCCTAATACGTGACTCCCGAGCCCGTTCGTTCCGTTTCTCATTAACGATGCTGAGTAAGATCGAACCGTCGATCAGTTTTATTTTTTTACTTTCTCATCATTACCGGAGTAAGCAAGGAGGGAAAGTATTTTAATGAACAGAACAATTATCCACTGTCTAGACACCTGTCTTGAAACACGTCTTCAACACCCTAGGACAAGAAAAACATATTTCCCGCCTGTGCATCCGTCCGTCCATCTGCCCTTTTAATATCGTGTAATAAGTAATCAATTTGTAAAGGGGCTAGATTCGCAATATGTTGCATATAAAATGTAGTTTTGGTACTGAATTTTGAATAAATGAATTTATCTTTCTCGGTGCTGCATCTTAAATATGAAAAAATTATAAATTGCCAAAAATATTTTTAAAAAAATTGTTAAAGAGTGTGCTTAGTTCGCACATAGACGTATGCTCATCTAACCGGGAAAAAATAAGTGTTATTATACTTCGCACAATTCTACCACCGGTTTCCCTATATGGTGAAAAAAATAGTTAAAAAAAACTAACAAATTCTACAATTTAAACAAGAAAAAATGGTATACATACAAACGTAATCTGCAACTGTTGCGCAGTTAGCCTCAATACACGCGAAAGCCATCGTGAAAGTATCACTATTTACGGCTTTCACTCAACACAACAGAATTGATAAAGTGTCGCTAAAGCCTGTAAATTAGAATGTACGTGTAGCAGTACTACAGAGTGTGCGATACGATCTGCACACAACGGGCCATAATATAACCAGGAGCAATCGATATTCCCTCTGTCACGCGAGGTTCGAGGAAATTATAAAAAAAATCGCTTGAAAGGTTATATGGAATGAAAAAAAAAAAAAATGGCGAAAGTGGGTAACAAGTGTGTCGTTAATCTTGGTGATTTTTTTCTTTCCTTTTTTATGATAATATTAGCATCGAGTCACGAGCTGAGCTGCATGTTCTCAATCTTTTTGTTCCTCTTCTTATTATTATTCTCGGACTGATGGACGTCGGAAATTCTCTTCACGCAAACATTAATTATTCATTTATTTATCCCTATTTCTTATTTTTTATATGCAATGAATAAAAATTGTGAAAGTGGGTAAGATATGTATCGTTAATCTTGTTAATTATTTCGTTACTTTTTTATGATAATATTAGCATCGCGTCACGAGCTGAGCTGCATGTTCTTAATCTTTTTGTTACTCTTCTTATTATTATTGTCGGACTGATGGACGTCGGAAATTCTCTTTGCGCGAACATTAAACTATTCATTTATTTATTTATTCCTATTTCTTATTTTTTATATGCAATGCAAAAAAAATGGTGAAAGTGGGTAACATATGTATCGTTAACCTTGTTAATTTTTTCGTTACTTTTTTATGATAATATTAGCATCGAGTCACGAGCTGAGCAGCACGTTCTAAATTTTTTTGTTCCTCTTCTTATTATTATTTTCGGAGTGACGGACGTCGGAAATTCTCTTCACTCGAAGATTAATTATTCTGATAAGCTATATACAGTGATGAGTGTCTCTCATGTTCTAGGACATGCCAGCAGCAGAAGCCACGCCGGCATCGTCGACGATACGAGACACGATATGTTGGGGTATTATATAGAGCAGGAAAGCTATATAGCTTCCCGCAATCACGCCGAGTGTGCCGCTGTGTCCCTGCGGGCGTCCCTCGGAGTAATGCACGCGATGGTCAGCTACGAGTATCGGAAGAGTGATTAACGATAAATAATAATTTACATTGGGGATATCGGAACGATATCGCAATGGCGCCTTGAACATTTTTGTACGACCGGCATATCTCAGTTTCCTTTACCTCACTACATATTTGCTAATCTCACATACTCACTCACGCAAAAAAAATATATGTTCGCCGCGAAATAGCGCAAGGAAATGCTGAAAAAATGTTATACTGATTAGGACCGTTTATCGCCTTTCCGACACGCGGAGCGCTGTGGATAGTTTATTTTATTTTTTTAATCTTCATTACAAAATCATACCGAGAGTTTAAAAAAGGGCCGTAACAATCGGCGAATATTTTTAATGCCAGGGCGTTTTAAATGTAAAAACGTTTCCGAAAGGTATAAGGTGGAAATAATTATTTACGAATGAAACGTTTATTATGACAGTTTCTGAGATATTCGGTGTCCAAAACCAAGAAGGAGTATTTTATAATATATATAAACCATATAGGAAAATAAAAACATAATAATATCAATAGTAATATTCAATATTACTATTGATTTTAATATTAACTATTACGAATAATATTATTAATAATGCTATTAATGTGGCTGAAGGACTTAGGTCGATGGCCAATTGGCAATATGTCATGCTATGTTAAAAAAATGGTTCCATCAGGCATATTGTCATTAAATGCCCTACTACTACTATTAATAATATTTTAAATATACAATAAGGAGGATTTTATAATATATTACGAATAGAAAGTAGCCGCGCTATTTATGAGTTAATTCGCACCTGGTTGGATATTTCGGGAAGTAACGGCGTTCGAGTCTCGATACCTGCGAAGGGACAAGAGGTGCTATCAGGTAGCTAATTGCCAGTTGCATTACGCCGAAATTTTGTCGATCCCTCCCCTCCTCGAACTCCATACTTTCCCTTAAATAGAGTAACTTGCCAACACGACGGGGCATAGCCGCAAAGTGTCTTCGTCCGAACGGTCAATAATCGAGTCGTCCCGTACAATCACCGCGGCACAGAAATATATTTTTACCTCAAGCACCAAAGCCGAGCGAAGTGTCTAAAAAAAATCCATCGTCGAAGAATTTCAGCAGCAATGAGTCGCGAAAAAATGTTAAGCTGGCTCGACAGAGTGAAGTCGCGAAAAATCCCGAACGGAGCACCGACGAATAAAAATCTCGGAACTTTCGAGAGGATTCTCGACGAGAATCAGGGACGAGGAAAATCCGTGTCGTTTACACAGGAGGACGTGGAGTTCGAGATCTTCCACGGTGGGACGGATCGGCACGAGTTCGTGGACGTTGAACTGAAGAGCCAACTAAACGACGCCTCTGAAGGACCGAAGTTACGGACGAGATTCGTTATCGCAGTGGAGGAAAAGCTCGACGGTGACTTCACGGGTCAGCTGACGAAAGTCAAACCCGCCGACGTATCGCGTGCCGAAGAAGCTCGGATGAAACATCGGAGCGGACCGACCAGAACGAAGCTATCGTCGTGCAAGAGAGCTCTGAAAAAATTCCTAAATTCCCCGGGTAAAAGCAAACTGTTCTTATCGCCGGGTAAAAACAGGAAAACCCGGCTGGTGAACGAGGAAGCGATCGACCCGAAAACCTCGGATCTGCGCAACTCGCGAGACTCCGGTTGGGAAGAAATGACGTCGTTGTCTTCGTCGCTCTCGTCTCTGACGATCGAGGAGGACGCCGGAGATTTCTGGGCCTCGTCGCCGCTCTGCCGAGGCAAAGACGGTTCTTCCTCCTCGCCGTCTTCCTCTTCCGTTGAGGAGAAATCCGCGACGAGCGCCAAGGATAAAATCGTCAAGAACCTGTCCGGAGTTCCGAGCCAGAGGGGCGTCAGGACGATGCTCAAGTTCGCTAACGCGGATTCTGCGTCTTACTGGAGATTGGCTGAACCTTCAAGGAAGTCCCACTCGTGGACCAACGTCGAAGCCTCCGATTCGTCCCGTCAGCGCGACAAGTGTCTTCGAAGAAAGTCGGACTCCGACGTGTTGCTCAAAGCCGCCCGTCGATCGACCGGAAACAGCGAGTGTGCTCCGGAAAATTACGTCTCCGGCAACTCGGCTCCATCGCGATTAAAGCGAGGAGACTCGCTCACGGAGTTTCTGCTCGGCGACGTGGGCGGCGCGAAGTTCGAACAAATTTCCGCGATATTTCCCGACGGCGACGACGACGATGCGGAGGAATCTCGATCGCGCGACGAAGAATTTTCGAACTCGATGGACCGCGGCGAACGAAGAATTTCCGCGGTTTCCGCGAGCTCGACGAGCGATTTTTCTGTCGACAGTTTGGAGGATCCTGGGGGAAAAAAATTAGCGGCGATGTCGCGCGAGCGCCTCGATGAATCACCCTTGGACTGTTTGGGACGCGAGTATCGCGGGAGAATTTCGCACTCCAATTCGGCACCGGAGCTCTTCGAGACGGAGCTCAGCTTCGATTGCGAGGACGAGATCGAGCACTTTGCCAGTCTCGACAATTTGTCGAGTGTGTTGTCGAGGAGAGAGGCAGAGGAAAATTCGTCGATGGCTCCGGTCGATGAACTTCGAGACTACGGGGATGAAGACATCTTCTCGCGAAGCTACTCGTGTCTCGAGGACGACTACACCATTGATATGAACGACTCTTCGTACATCATTACAATGTACGTTTAGACGCTTGTCCGGGAGATTTATTATTTTTGGTAAACAGAGAAAAATATATAGCGAGATTTTTGCAATCTTTATATTCTGAATTGTATGTATTTTTTATGCTACGGATATTTATGGGTTATGTAACATTTTCAATAATGATTGCAAATTTTACTATGTGAAGATTAATAGCTGATATTTAAAAATAAAGATTACTAAAATCCATGCTACTTGTTATTTTCGATGTGGGAAAAAATCCGGTTGTTTTTAAACATTTGCCTTTCGTGCTGACTTATTTTTACCCGTGGAGACGATTTCGATGGTTGTAATCATTTTCTTGTCTTCCGTGAACAAAACTACTCTGCGTGAATTTTTATTTATGTTTTGCTAGATGTTGTTGTGTATTCGGTTATGAAATACATTTTTGTTTGTCGCGGGGAAAATAAATGCTGGAGCGATATGGTTACATAGTAAATATAATAAACAACCTGTATAATTGTACATATAAAGTTATACGAATAAATGTTCATATTGTGATCACAAAAATTTTATGGCTTTTATAAATCGTAGTGAGAGGAAAAGAAAAAATACTTTGTTTTTATTTAACCCTTTATCTTTCGCGCTGACTACCTTTCCCCTGTAGCATCGATCTCTATGTTTGTAGAAAATCACGCTCCTTACAGAGTTATTCCAATAAATGTACTCAGAATTTAAATGACACATTTTTTTCCACATTTTTTGACTGGTGCGGAAATTTTTTTTTTCGATGCAGTTAAAATGAATATGTGGGGAAAGTGGTTTTATAGACAGTAACTGCCAACATTTTTTCAATCTGTACGATCGTACATGTACTGTATGATGGAGAGTTAAAAAAAAACAATCATTTTTTTCATACCCTTTCTCTTCCGTGCTGAAATTGTCATCGCCGAAAAATTTGCACCACATTTTGCTCCACATTTGATTACTGGAGCGAGAGCATTTTTTTATTATTCGACACAGGGGAAATTTTATTTTGCCGACAATATTGTTATATATTCTGCGTTAATTTTATTTCCCAGCGAAATGTGTTATATATAGTCGATAATAAATTGCAACCAGCATAATTGGTACTCGAGTGCGCTGACGAAACTTTCACCATTGCGGCGACGAAAATTTTCACCCAGAAAAATAATTTATTTGACCAGCGGCCCGCAAATGAACATTTATTTTAATCAATTAAATATTTATATAAATCAAATAAATAACTTTGGTTTAAATAAACATTTATTTAAACCAGATAAACATTTATTTAAACCAAATAAACATTTATTTGCGGGGCGCCCGTCAAATAAATAATTTTCTGGGTGTTGATGACTCTGGCAAAATTCAAAGAACTGCGTGAATGCAACTTAATGAGATTTCCATCTCTTTGCAGCTTGCAGGAACTGCAGTACTCATACATATATGATGGATGAATTTATCTTGGAGTCCTTCGTCAGGATGCTCGCACGAGGACATCTCGCCCCTCCCGTTCGTCGTGACACGTGCGACCGCTTGCTTCTATTTGTAACTGTCCACCTCGCCCGGAAAAGCTGTCGTCGTCGTCCTTTATGACCGCCTCTCTCGCCGTAAAGTATAGAATCGCACGCGTGAAAATTCGCGACTTCTCCGGAAACCTCGCGCGACCTCTCATTATGCTCGGCAATTTTTCAGCACGACAGAAACGACACGAGCCAAGTCGGGAGACGAGGCAGTAAGCAACTCGTCGCGAGCCTCGGAAAAATAAGTCGCGGAGAGGCGGCCGACGAAACGGTATATGCGAACGTACGCGAAAAGGACGGAAATTGCACGAGCTTTTCGCGCGATCCTCGCGAGTTGCATCGTCGTCCTCCAGAAATTTAATGAACCGTAGGCAAAGGAAAAAAAGAAGGCGGCATAAAATGAGGGTTTGAAAAACGCAACGTAACACTTTCTTGCATTTTTTCCCCAAGCCTCAGGACGCAAGTGATAATACCAAATTGTGACATTTCTCTAATGTGGTGTCTTGGGAATTTAATTAGATTTTTCATAGACCAGGATTTTAGCTGTTTGCAGAGTTTTTTTCGTACAGGAAGAATTTTTTTTCGTAATGGGTCCGCAAAAACTTTGTTAATGTAACTAATTTATTTACTCAATATAAAGACATCGAATTACTTTGCTGGGTCGGTAAATATTTTGCTCTGGCATAATATTTTTTGCTGCCCCAACAATACATCATTAACGAAGCATATTTTGTTAGAGTAACGAAACCATTTTTCTTGGTGTAAAAAAAATTGTTTGCTAGTTTAGCTTGATTCTCGCGAATTGCATCGTTGTCGTCCGGAAATTCAACGAACCGTAGGCAAACGATAAAAAAAAGCAGAAGGTGGCATAAAATGAGGGTTTAAAAAAATGCAACCTAACACTTTCTTGCATTTTTTTTCCATGACTCCGCGGATGCAAGTCATAATACTAAACATTTCTCTAATATCGTGGGGATTTAATTCAATTTCTGATAGACTAGAATTTTAGCTTTTTGCAGAGTTTTGTCGTACACGGAGAAAACTAAAGTTCTCGCACGGCAAGAACTTTCTTACCATAACTAATTTATTTATCCAATGTAAGGTCAACAAATGACTCTGCTGTGGAGGTAAATTTTTTACTCTAGCATCAAATCGTTTTGCAGTAGCAGAACATTTTTTTCCCGCTCCAAAAATACGTCATTAACTAACCACATTTTGCTAGAGTGACGAAACCATTTTTCTCCGAGGAAAAAAAATGATTGCTACCGCTCGCCGATAAAACTACCCCGCAGCATATTCAAGGTGACGATAGCGGTAATTTAACCCTTTTCGATAGGCAAATGGGCAAGCAAGATAGCGGCCAGGTTTTTTGCCATTCTACTTTATTCCTCGCTGGGTCGTCGACACTACGGGGGGAAGGTAAAGAAAAAAGGGGGGGCAAAAGGGACTATGGTTGTATTACCGCGGTCCATGCACCCTGGCTTTCTGCGGAGCCACAGCCCCTAACCGTCCTTCGCTCTAATATAATATGCACACTATAATATAGTATGCATACAAGAATCTCGTTTTCCTACGTACATGTAATACAAGCAGCGGGACTGATCTCGTTTCTCAGAGATGGGCGTTACCGCATTGTGCCGGTGATCTACACGACAGGGCTCGAAGCCAGGAAAGTGAACCGTCGTTGGAGTCGACTCCGCAGCATCGGTCCGAGAGCGAGGGAAAGGGTTTTTCCTGTATCACGGTGGCGTAATGTAAAATAGGTCGACGAACTTTCGAGAGTTGATTTCGCATCCAGGGGCGTCGTCTCTACCACGGGGAAAAATAATTTTGCTACCCTAAGAAAAATGTGGATGGCTCATAATTTGCTGTTGGGACTGGAAAAACATGTTGCCGCAATAGCAATATAATGTCAAATAGGTCGACAAACCTCCTGGAGTCGATTTCGCATCCCGGGGCGTCGTCCCTACCACGGGGAAAAATTATTTTGCTGTCCCAAGAAAAATATGGATCGTTGATTATTTGCTGTTATAGGTCAACCTTCTTCGTAACTAGTTTCGGATTTTTTTTAACTATAGCAAGCTTGTGAACATTAAACGGAAATTATTTTTACTCTGTCGTCGAGGAAAGTGCACTTTGAAGCTCGCCGTGCGTGTTTTTATCCACCTTTTTTTAAATTAAAAAATGTCAGATCTTCGTTACAGGTTGATGGAATTGTTTCAAATTTTGCCAAGCTCTTGACGCAGCAAAAATTGTTTGTCGCGACAGCAAGAATTTTGTCACCGTAACTAATTTATTTACTTGATCTAGCAACATCAAACTATTTTGCTGCGCCAGAAAAAATTCCGTCGCGGTAGCAATTTTTGTTTGCTGTCATGAGTGAATTTCATCAGGTTTATCTCGAACGAGTGTTGCATATATTGCGACACAACATGCTTCGCGTTATTATGAAGTAGTAAATGGAGTTTTCCCGCGATTTATACAGAGGGTTGGAAAACCTATTTTATTATATATATATATATATATAATTTTTTTTTCGTATTGCTTGTCTCTCCACATATTTTCCATTCGCTTGCTTCCTGCCCGTCGCGCTCTCCAACTTTTACCTCAATTCACTCGTCGGTACCTATGAATATATTTTCTCTCTCCGTATTCTGCCTGTCGAATATTTTTCGAGGAAAACAATTAACCCGATGACCGCGCCTGATGTGCCCGCGCGGAGATATTCACGCTCGCAGTATTTCTCGCAGCGACGACATTTAAATTCAATGAGCTCGCACCACCGGCCGTACGTTTTGCACGTGAAGCCGGCGTTATACGTAATCCCTAGAGCCACTTTACTGTAACATGTGCAACAGCGCCAGCATCAAGCGGCACAAGCCGGGAGCTTTCCGGCTGGCGAAGAGGCGAACCCACTCCAGGATTACATCGCGACAGCATTCAGCTGAGCGAGGCTGATGCCTCGACGTGTGCTGCAAGCGAAAAGTTGAGCTTGCGAAAATCTGGAATAGCTATGAGAAATTTTCTATAGACAAAAGCAATAGAATAACCGTGAACAATCACAAGCGCAACTTACTGCGAATCGAAAGATGCGACAACCTGGACAGCTAAATACGCAGAAGCAAACTTTTGTCAGCGACAGAGTGCGTCATCTTCCGAAATCGATTTTAGTCAATTATTGCGATTAGCGAATGAAAAAAAAAATCGGAAAAAAAGAATTCCCTGAGATTTTCCTGATTTTTCTGACGCATTAGAAATTCTCCTGGTTTTTTCCTGACAGCCCGAGTGGGGTGCAGATATCTTCAGGGTCATATTTCATAGCAACAGTAGCAATATTTTTACCTGTAGGGCGTTGATAATTTTGTACGAATTTAGTTAGGGAAAATTGCTGTAATGCTGCAGTTTCAAAATGACTTGTCGAAGTTTGGCGAGCTATTCTCTGTTGCATCGTTAATTGGATAATTTTTTCGTCACCGATTGAAATTTTGACGGAAATTGTATTTAATTAATATGAACGAAAATGTGGAATTAACAAGAGAAAAATAGCAGACTGAACGAAAAAATGTAATCGTCGAATTAAGGAGAAATAAAGTTGCGCACGTTTGGGGACGATAAATGTTTGTTAAATGTAAAAGCCTTTTTTTACCGCTTTTTCTCTAGGGGAAACAATAAGGCTTCCGACGATAGAACGAGGGACGGCAATTACACGGAGGAAAACACGTAGTAGTGTCATTCATCTACCGAGAAGCGCCTCGAGGATGGGCACTTTTATCCATCCTCCCGTAAACAACTGTTGAATTTAATCTGCAAGGCAGTGCTTTTCAGCTGAACTTTTTTTTACCTCAAATTCCTATATAAAATTGTATAATAGCGAAGGTAATTCTCGTTTGGAATGAAAAAGTGAGATGGAAAAAGCGTCGCAATTTGCTTCATCCTCATCCCTCGTAGCGTCTACACGGAACGACCGAATATGACTAAATGGCAGGAGAAGCGTCAGACTCATTTTATTCATGCGAAAATAGAGGCATTTTTTTTTTTTTTTAATGAGCCTTAAAATTCGAAATCTGCACGAATGTAAGGAGACGTGAAAAAAGTAAGGTTTGCGAAGGTTGGACGAGGAGCAGTAATGACGCGGCGGCAAACACGTTGACGTCTCGTTCATTCTTGGAGTGTCGTCGCCTCGAGGACGGGCTGAGTGCACCCTCGCCCGTCCTCTCGACCCACTCGCACACGCTACTTTATCCAGTCTCTTGCATCGTCGACGGGCCCTCTGGTTGAGTAAGCGATACATTAGGAAGCGATTATTCTCGCATAAAAAAAAAGTATATACGAAAAATATATTAAAAATTACCAATTTTATCGCGCGAAAATATATTTTACATTTAAATTATATTCTTTTAATATACGCGAAAATGTGTATTTAAAAAAATATATATGCTCGGATACATCCATTACATATGTCCCATAATCTATGAATTATATAAAAAATTTCGTGATCAGTATATTTAATATCTATTTGTTTATTAATATATTAAAAATATATTTTCGTATATCCTTTTTTTTTCTTTTGGGATGATTTCCCATTCTGCAGCGGATTCGTATAAAAAATTGTACCGACAGATGGTTCGAAAATTGTCAAACTTTTTTTCTCGCTTTTTTTTCACCTCGACCCCGAAAGGCTGCGGTGCTTTTTTACCCCGCCGGTGACGCGATGCGGCAAATCGGAGGGATGAGCTTTATCCACGAGCCTCGCAGCAGCATCGGTAAGCGACGCAACATGACACGAGCAGGAACGGTCTCGTCTCTATACGATCTGGGCTCATGCAAAGCTTGACACACAACATACTTGTTGCCGAGAGATTGTGTTCAGCCTCGCTGTCTCCGCGAAATTCGAAATTTCTAACGGGTCGGACGACGAGAGGACGTGCGTGTTGACAGAAGCCAAATAGATTTATTCCACCTTTTTTTTTTTTTTTTTTTTTTTTTTTGAACCGAGGTACGAAGCGAAGCCTGCACAACTCGAGCGTTCAAAGGTTTCGACGAAAAACGAATATTCAAGGGCTTATTCACAGCGAAATAAGTTTCGTATGAATTACAAATTTTGCACTAATCGTTTAAATTTCGGAGCTCAAAGATATTTTGAGCAATGGAGAGACACATAATTTCCAAACTTCTCGAACAGTAATAAATCATGCTCAAAAAGGAGTCCATATTTAACAAACACTTTCTGTCCATGAAGGTCTACAATGTTTTGCCCGTCTGTTAAACTTTTTTTTCATTAACGATCTATATTTTTTATTTTTAAAAATTCTTATATTAAGAAGAAAAACATTTATGGTTGCTTGTGGACAAGAAATATTTGTTAAATAATTCTTGCCGCGCCGGATCCACAATTACATGTTCTTACCTTGTTTCAATGTTGTCTCAATCCTCTTTCAATCTTATTTCAATTTTAATTCAATCTTGTTTCAACCTTAACTATTTTCTTCTCTCGAAATCTCGATTTTTCACTAAAACCACTGTGCCACTGCGCCGCTTTAAAATTTGTACAATTATATCACCAGTCTTTCAATAAACAGCTCGCGATTCTGTGGTCGTGTACGTTCTCGTTAGCGGGCCTCTGCTCGACGTGTGAACTGTTGGACAGAAATATAGTCGGACATCCGAGTAATGTAAACAGCAGGAGAGTATAGAGGGGATTGTCGATGAGATACACACCCGAATAAACAGAGTTCGCCGCACGTATATTGAATCGTTTAAATATGCTCGGCTCAAATTCGAGTTTACAGATAAGGTCGGAACACCGCGAAATATATTCCTTACATGCTCTATCATTTCACTCAGAAAATAAACCATTCGACACAAAATAAAATATCCTACATAAATAATAAAGTACATTCAAAAAAATATTTTTCAATGCAGAATTTATGAGGTTAAAAGAGGTAAATATGGCACACGTAATACCGCACCGGACAATATTCACTACTTTTATACGACATATACATGTCAGATATACTTTATTTATAATGACTATATTAATGTATAAATTTATTAAATGTATACAGGATGTTTTTTAATCGGATCTACATATATATGTATATATGTAATATATTGGAAAGCCGTGGGTTTGCTTGTAAATTTATCCCATCCCTTCTCGGGGCAGCCGTGATTAAGTCCCCTTAAGTCACACGGGGAAGCTTCTGAAGTAACGTCATAAGGAAAAACGTTACTTCCGCTTTAAAAATCTCAGTTTTTGATCTGACGTGCGTCATACCGGAAAATGTCACTTCCGGTTAAAAAATGAGATCTTCAAACCGGAAGTGACGTTACGAAAGACATTTCTAAAGTTTTTCCTGGGATGTCTCGCGAATGCAGTCTGTGACAAAACTTATGTCCCAAATGTATTTAGAGTGGATCCTTCGAATAAAATTCGCAGCCGTTTTGGAGGCCAATGTTGGTCCTGGGGCGCCTTTTGCTCCACGTTCCTTCACTCCATCTCCATGGAGGATATTGCGCCAGGTTTATTCGCCGCAGACTGCAGGTAAAGCTTGTGCAATGCGCCCAACAGCGAAAGTTTCTGTGGAATAGAGAAAAAGACCCGCTGACAATATGCTCGAAGGGTCGATCTTGGGGTTCACGAAATTGCGTTTAACCCGTTCCTGTCGATTTTATGCTCGCCCCTGGGCTTTCCGCACGACAGTTTGGGGACTCGCTCTTTCGTTCCTTCAGGCTTTTTCTTCTCGCGGGTAATTTCCCGCTGAGTCCGGCGACGGAGATCCTTAAAAGTATCGCGCAGTTACCGCGGACGCGAGGCTAAGCTCTGGAAAGAAGAAGGTATAAGGAGGTAAAAGTGGTAGCAGACAAGCAGGCGCCTGGGTTTCAACCACATCTCTTCACTACACTACGTGTATCTATATATATATTATATATGTACATGTACGTACATATATATATTCCACAAACTTTTTCCAGGAGATATCGCGAGATAAACCTGGTAGCGTAATTTAGAGACCATCACGATGAAGCAATAGTACAGCCTCGAGAAGAAAGCAAAAAATAAAGAAAAAAACCATAAAAGATCCCGACAGATTATTCATATCAAATGTAGAAAAAAACGAACAAATTGCTGAGTCACTCTCGTGCGGAGCGAAATAATGTTACCTTATCTCACAAGAGACCAAGAAGGTACGTTTCGCGAATCGCGATGAAATATTGAAATTTTATTCGCGAGAGAGAAAAAAAAAAAAACCAGATACCGCACGATGAAGCTGGACAGATATCGAATATGTTTGAAAAAATATGTTCACGAAAGACTGTTGAATGTTATCTGCGGGGCGGTAATTTTCGGTTGTATTTTTGTTGCCTTGGATTTTTCTGCGAAAGTATGAGGACGAAGGTAATTAACTCGTTTAATGGAAAGAGTTAATGGATAGCCGTGATGGGAGGGGCGTCGCAATCTCGAATCGCCAGGAGGCCAGTCAGTGTTCAGTAAATTGTGAAATCACGAGTCCTGAGAGGAAACTAGCGAGTTTTTTTAAAACTAATCTCAGAATTCGACCTCGCGGAAAAGTCAATTTAGGGAAACTGTTTTGTAGCGCCAGTGCAGAAGCAAAGGAAGTCGTAGGCGAAAATGGGGCACAGTGTTAAGTCGTGATTGGCAGCAAAATCCTCTGCGTGAAAAAAAAAAATGAAAAAATTTAAGACGTTCAGTTTTATGACACGAAAGATTCATGCTGTGGGCAGAGATACGAAGGTAATGCAAGCCAACGCCGGTTTTAGTGCCATGAAAAAATTAATTCCGTGCACAACCTTCCATTTTTTTAAAATGGTTTTTCAAAAGTTAATATGACTGGTGCCTTGGCAATCTCCTTCTTTTAATCCGAAATTATGTTTAAACATTTTTTCAGAAGGCTTTAACACGGATTGAAGGAAAGCCGGCTTGACTGCCGCAGCCAATTTCCTCCCCGTCATTCGATTGGTCGGTACAACTAATTAATCGGATTACAACCAACCAATTTGACACGACAAATTAACTTTTTTACGTAATGGACCAATAATGGCCCATTACGTCGCCGGCGTCCAAACTATGAATACACCTTAATAGCAACAGAACATTCCACTTAAAAAAAAACTTTCACACTCTGCTCAACACTCCCCTAGCAGCCAGCGCTCGTTATCGAGAATAGGTATTATTTGCTGGGGAGAGCTTCTGCGTCTGTTCGCCTCGGCTCGCACCCTCCGTCGTTATCCCGAGACAAAAATTAGTTCGGCTTATCTCTCGGCGGCTTAACGGCAGAGGGGCAACACTCCGAGTCGAGCGGAGGAAAAAATGCCGGGGAAAAAAACGTAACAGCTTTTTTCATATTATTATCGGATCTGCGTCGTACGCGATATTGTTTAGCGTTCCTGCGTACAAAAATCCCGCTCGTTCGCCTTTACTCGCTGCACTGCCCACCGCAGAATGTACTACTCTACCTCTCGAGGAATCCTGAAGAGAAAATTCCTCGAAAGGAACCTTTGTCTTTCTTCGCTGCATAGAATAAATTCTGCAAGCTCGGTTATTTTTTTTTTTCATTTTTGCAAAAAGCTGAAAAAAATACACACTCGGTCGATCCCCGGCTAAGAGCCGCTACGAGTACAGCCGTCGGCTATGGAGGGGTGAAGCAGGAAAACATGAATACATATGAGATTTTTCGTTTATTCGCCATGCAGCGTCCCGTATCGCGCATTAATCTCGCGATCCGCAAGAACCGGCTATGTACCACAAGCCGCAGGGGTTTCGAGCTTTTTATTTTTACTCGTTATACGATATATCACTCTCGGTCACGCTACTTTATTCGGGAAGTAGAGATACATTGCAATCGCGAATCGATCCAAAATTGCTTCTATTTAGCGCGCATGAAGGAACCTCATGGTCCTGGGGTTATTGATGAGCGTTTTCTCGAATTGCACATGCCTCGACGATGCATCTGCGTGACAGTACGGATGGGCTTTCGCGATATTGCAACAGCATCGGCAGCGATCCAGAATTCTTCGGCGATGGTAATCGCCGGAAGCCATTTTTTTCTTATCTTGAAATAAAATGATTTTCTTGTCCTGAAATAAAATGATTTTCCTATCCTGAAATAAAATAATTTTCTTATCCTGAATAAAATAAGTTGAAGATTCGTTAACGGCAGCAAAAGATACAGGATGCAAACTCGAACAATTTGTTGCCCCACCAATTTTTCGAAAAATTAAGATTTTTAGGGATTTTTTTAACACGAAATGGAAAAAAAACATTACTTGCAATTTTTTTGTATGGAAACGGAAGTGATCCGGAAAATGTTTCGGATCATCTACTTGCATGTATTTTTCCATGCGGAACATGAATTTGTCACCAGATTCCGTTAATTCAAGCGGGACGTTGTTAGTTGCTAGACATTTTTTTTTGGCTTTTCTTTAATAACATTAACTTTAACAGTAACAAACATTGCATAGGACAGATGTGACATTGTCTCCCGTACCTTCAAATTTTTGCAAAAAATGATCCAAGCGCACCCGGCCAATTTGGCACGATAAGAACAAAAACAGGAAGTGAGATTCATTGCTAAATGGTTGAAGGCCGGAAGTATAAAGCGTTATTTCACCCCGCCAAACATTAGATTTCGGATTCGCTTATATTTCTCGGGGTGTTAAACTGCAAATTGGGGATTCCGCGGGTTACCGTTCAATTTCGTACGCTTTCACTCGCAGGCAGCCTCGTTCATTTTTCTCCGTTCCGTTTCCCTCAGTCTCTTTTTCCCGACGCGGCCTTCTTTTTTTTCCCGGAGATTTCAGATTTACTCGACGCCTTTCTTCGTGTAATGTTGGCTGCTTCTCATTCACCCTCCTCTGCGACCTTGTTTCACCCCTCGCGATCTTTCATTCAGAGTCTCGCGATATTTGATTTCAGTCGGATCATTCGTTGATCCTTTTGACGGCTTCTCTTGAGATGGTCGATTAACCCTCAAAATTGGAAAAAAAATATCTAAAGAGTATCACAATATCTGCGAATCTTGAGAGGGCAGAAGGAAAATTATTTCATCGCGGATTCACTCGGTACTTCCGGTATCGCGAATTCCCACCCCCCCAAAAAAAAAAAAAAAAAAAACAAACTTGCATCCAATACGTTTGCAAATATTAATTTTTGTTCCATCCGGTTTCTTCTCAATAACTTATGTGAAATTTAAATGTCTCCCAGTGTATGATCAGCAGCGTATTAAAGTATACTTCCTAACTGCGACGATGAAAACATTGTAAGGGAAACTAAATACTACAGATAGTAAGAATAAAAAAATTGTAAACATTTCTAAGTGATTGATGTTGCTAAAGTAATATATCATGTGATTAAAACCAGCATATCCATTTTGTATGTTTACGCACAGAAAACACGCTTTATTGCTTTCACTAACGCGATATCCACCTCACCGAACTTATCAGGTGTGGAGAGCTCGATCGGGCAACTTCGGAGAACTTTTCCGGTGTGACCTTGAACTTGGCTCTTGATCGAGTTTTTGTACGACAGCGTCGCGGAATAAAAGGAAATCGATGTATCTCAATTACGTGTAATTGGAGAACTTAATCGAGAGTAATTGGTCTTATTATATGTCGAATTTCTTTTTCATATTCTTTGAATCAGAGCAGTAGAAAAAATAATTAAACCACCATCCAAATGTACTTGCCTTTGGATTCGGTCGAGTCTCTTGATAGCGACTCGCTTGATTGTCCGCCCCGACAAATTAGACGGGCGGGCATTCGAAGAAGCGGTGAAAGGCTCGATTTCCTCCGGGATAGGACAACGCAGCGGCGAAGGAGAAACATAAAGACCGGAGCGACAACGGGGATTTTTCGTTACCGTAGGAAAAGGGAGCCGTAGAACCGCGGATAAAGGAGCAGAAGTGAAAAAGATGGTGGTCGTCTTCGAGCTTCCCTCTTAAGGTTTCTCGTTCACCGGAATTAATCACTTGGCCTTTCGACAAATCTCTTTCCCTCGCTTTTTCTCTCTCCGAACCTGCTTAAATTCAATCCAAACAGACGCCTTAAATACGAAGTTCAAGCGTGCCAGACTTCCCTTATCGGGCTTCCTTGCGACGCTTTCTATTCAAACAACTCCCAAAGCCGAGGAAACTACTTTAAAAACGCTCGTAACATAATAAACCCCCGAAATCCGATCTTTCAATTAGTCCCGCATTCAACAAGTGTAATTGCTTCCAGGTAATAGCACCAGTTTCGCAGATCTCTAGAGCTTGAAAAGCCCGAATTTTTCGCCGAGCGAAAATTTTTCACATTCCGTTTATCTCGCATGTTCTTTTTTGTACACCCAGAAAAAAAAATATATTTGACGGCCATCGTTTATTTGGTTTAAGTAAACAATTTTTTTGATTTAAATAAATATTTATTTTAATTAAGTAAATAGTTACTTAAATGAAATAAATATTTATTTAAATCAAATGAATATTTTACTTAAACCAAATAAACGGTGGCCGTCAAATAATTCTTTTTTCTGGGTGTACGTTCGTTTTATTTTAAAAAATCGTTCACCCGATTTTCTCTCCGCTATCCGGCTATCTGGTCCGCGATCCGCGTAGCATCGTTTGCACGAGTGCGGTGTTTGTTGAATATAAAAAAAGAAAAACATCCTCTGTGAGGAAGCAAAAAAACAGGTGAAATGAAAACGTACGTGAAACAGAGGAGAAAGAAGAGCGGAAATGGAATCGCGCGCTTCACGTCCGGGAACGACAGATCAATCCTGAGATATTGCCGTCGCAAGGTTTATGGCATCGATAAATATCGTTCGGCGGACGTTCGGCAATGTTACTTCTACTTTATCCCTCTTAATCTGCCGATCTCCTCACCGCACGAACAGTCGATTACTTCGGGGTTGTATGCGTTTGCGTGAATCTTATATAGACACTCCCATTGCCGGGACGTCAGTCGGCCTCTTTAATTCTCTTCGTCGCCTCTGCGGCTCGTTCATTCTTTTTACGTACGGCGGATTTATCGGGAACGAGCGGAGATCGTCGTTTCATTGGTCTCGGATCGTTTAATTATCGATTTTCGTTAGTGGAACTTCGAAGGACTTTCACCACACGGCCTCAGGTGGTCGATCGTCGATGGCTTGTTTGCGGGTCGTTCCTACGTTACGAACTACGTTAAGATTCACTTTCCTTCCTCGCGAAGAACATAATTTCGTCGGCGAAACATCGGTACCGGATGATGCTGTATGTTACTGAGAATAAAAAAACGGACCATTAAAAAGTACCAAACTGTTAAGGTTTATTCATTTATTAATGTAAGAGATTCGCTCTTTTTAATTTATTGGTGCCAAAAGTAAACGTAAATATTTTTGAATTTCGCAGAAAAAAAAAAAATTACCGTTACGAGTCTCACGTCACAAAATCTAGAACGATCGAGGTGGAATTTGAAGCGGATGTTCAGCAGCCTGAGAGAAATGCTAGCAATGTATCCGATGGAGACCGGTGTAGCGATTTAAATTTAATAAGATTTTTATTTCTGAAAAATGATAAAAATTGTCTTTCGCATAATTTTACGTCTTCTTTCGTTCGTTGACCAAGTCAACAAACTTTTTCTTAGAGGAAGCTATTTGTAAGTCAGCAAAAAAAAAATTAGTAACCCATGAACAAATTATATAATTTTTTCATTCTTGACGCAATCGCTCGAATTTGGCTGGTAAATCAAGGAAGTCGAATTAATTTTCGCTTGTCATCCGACAAAATTATCGATCGTGTATATTTTTTATTATCGCTGTTGCTTCAAAGATTCTCCTCGGAGATTCGACAAGCCGCGCTGTGTACTATATATATATATATACATACACACAGGGTGTACATACGAAATCTTGGATAAGGAGCTGATTAATCGTTCGACCCTTCTTTGCCCACTCGCTTCGCCTCCACGTTTTATTTACATGGTCAAGTTTCGGGCAAGCCCG
Organism: Ichneumon xanthorius; assembly: GCA_917499995.1. Lineage (NCBI taxonomy): Eukaryota > Metazoa > Arthropoda > Insecta > Hymenoptera > Ichneumonidae > Ichneumon > Ichneumon xanthorius. The sequence goes on along the minus strand of OU824202.1, from coordinate 18,337,828 downwards.
CGGCGAAACTTCCGGGGATTTTTTCACGTGCTACCGGCATCGCGGCACCTACCAATACCCCGCCCGAGGACTACGGGGGTTCATTCCGCATAGGCAGGTTTTACCCGAAGCGGCAAAATGATTTATGATATTCCTGGCTTGTTAATCTAGCGGCGAGCGCCTCGAGGCTAATTGTTGCCACACGATCTACAACAGTGTTTTATTATACGTGTGAAAACCCCCGCTCACGATAAGCTCGCTGCGATGAGGTCAATAAAAATTGTATACGTAATAGCGACAACCAATTTATCAACTTGATTTACAAACTTCCGTTTTTCTTCTTATTTTATTCTTTAAATTAATTTCTCTACGTCGACTATTTATGATTTACGATTCAATTGTCATAGTTATGTTAATACTTTGATGGATCGTAAAAAAAAATTACGGATAACATTATTTCAAATAATTTTCTCAGCCATCAGAAGAATAGCTCAACGATTTCCGCGGACATGCACGGAGAAAAATAGTTCTGTTTCTCTAACAAAATGTCGATCGTTAATAATTTATTGTTGTGGTAAATAAAATATTTGGCTGCCACAGAAAAATATTTGCTGCCACAGAAAAATATTTACTGCCACAGAAAAATATTTACTGCCACAGAAAAATATTTACTGCCACAGCAAAATATTTGCTACCGCAGCAAAATATTTTGTTGTCCCTATGTTAACCAGGCAAATCAGTTACAGCAACACAATTCATGTAGTCCCACCATTTTTTTTTCTCCGTGATGTAATACGCGATGTCGCAACATCCTCGCAGAGATCAACGCTTCCAGTTGCACCCATCTCGTCCACCGCGTTATGATCGTAACGGCACCAACCCTCAGTGCCTCTCGGTGATGGTGAATAAAAAGTCGATAAACTTCATTACATCAGTCATCACGATATAGCGCGGCTCGTCGTCTTCGTCTGCGATTTTATAACGTGACCAACGGCGGTTAAATCGTAAACCTTTTCTATAACAAAAGCTCATCGTCTCTCATATCATACCTCTGTATATATTTCGCCGTGGAAACTCTTTCTGAGTGGCTGCGGTGAAGTAAATGGGAGAGAAAAAAAAACCTCCGAGAACGTCGTAAAAAAGGCTCAATATAGGAAAATCTCGTTTTTTTTCTCGCGCTGATCTTTTTTTCTATTTCAGTTCTCGTTTACCTTTTCGCCTCCCTCCGAGCCTGTATTACATCCGATAATTCCACGTTGCGGAAACGAGCTCGGAATTGCCCGGGAGTTGAAGCTGACACGTGTCGTTCGGATACCGAAAATGCGAGCTCGCTCGAGGCTCGATAAAACCTCGCCCTGTAATAATGAAACACGATTAATGGGGCACGATCCGCGAGAAGAAGTGAGGGCGAGCATGAGGACTCCACAGTGGGGTAGTTGATACTCGAATTTAGCCGCGTCCCAGTGTATTAAGGGACGAAACGATACGAGCGATAACGCGGGCAAACAAAGCGAAAAACGATAAACCGATAAAACTGCGTAGCATCCGAGTCGTCCGGTGTCTGCTCGTTTGACGAATTAATGGCTCGTTATCACACTGCGGTTATCAGTTTGCCCGATCGATCACGACAGCTTTACATACCAAATTCATCTTTCGTGCAATGATTACTTCATTTTCTCTCGTCATGTACAAATTATTATTATTATTATTATTATTATTATTATTATTATTATTATTATTATTATTATTATTATTATTATTATTATTATTATTATTATTATTATTATTATTATTATTGAATCGAACGTCGAGAGAGGCGGATGCTATTATGAATTCATCGCGTGTCTTGCGTCTTGATGGTGAAACTGTAAATAATTCCTTTTCGTTTCATTCAAGCCCGTCTGACCCTACTCGGGACTTCTCTACTAGACACATGTCAAAACTATTCCGGCGGCGGGCAAACCACCGGGAACACGATGGATAAAACCATTTTCCCCTTTGTTTAGTCACAATATGCATCTTTTATTCTTCGAGTGTTTTGTCCAGAGAGCTCCCGAGAGCAGCGTTGAGGAAGAGTGGGCGAATGCCGGCCATCTAAGGGAGAACTTTAATATGTAAGGTGTAAAGTAAAATTTGTACAAACAGAAATTTGAACAGGAAAACATTTTGGGATGTTGACTGGCAAATACTAGCGTTTCATTCAAAAATTATTGTCAATTGACTGCTTTAACAATAAAAGGAAAGTTAATCTGGCCGGTATCAATTGCCGCACTTGGGTAATGCGACATGTTAAATAAAAAATAAAAAATACATCAATGACAAATCATCGACCCAACAAACGTAAAGGGTTCACATCCTATAAGGGTGTTAAAAACTTTTCTATACCAGTTACGGCGATGAATTTAGGCTGAACCGTATTGTTTTTACTTACGTAACGGGACGAGTCAGATATCATTTTGACATCCCTTTTTTTATCCGCTGGCATTTAACCGTCTCCCCTACGACTTTCAGAGCAACCGATCGACCATTTGGGAATGGCCACGTAGAAGTTCCAATCTCGATGAGTTGGCGAAGTTACGTCGTAGAAGGCGCAACGAGAGGTGAAACAGGCGGCGAGATCAAGGGCAAAATAATAAGCGATGAAATTGTGAAATCGTTGGCCCTTCAAGATTTCGGCAGTCGCAGTGCTAATGCCGGTCTCGGCGTACTTGTATCCTGGTTCCTCTCATGGGAATGCCAACGTCCGTCATCAAGCCAACGATTGTATCGCTCACCGTATAAAGTTAGGAATGGAGCGGGTGTACAACAGTGTCGAGATCCTGCAGACGGAACGTTAAAAGGACCCTTAAAACTCACCTTTATAAAGACGGCCGTCCGTATGCTCAGGCTTCCCAACAGCCCCCGTAAAAATATCAATTTCACCGAGAAGCAAAAGCTTCGTTCGATTGTACGACCTGGAGAAATTATTTTCCGTCTGGTCGAGCCCGCACGCCTGAGCCCGATTATTGAATTGAATTTTTCTTTTTCCCGTCGTACCGTGACAATAAAGTGAGACGAACTGTGGAAGTTCGAACGTGAGAGTTCTTGTCCTTGTTTTTCTGTTCGAATGTTCTCCGTTTAACGGTATGGGTGGAGTTGAAATGTAGGGTTCGCGAAATAGCGCGACGTTAGCCCGCTAATTTATCGTCGTCGTAAAACGTCGAAGTACAGAATTTTCACGACCATTTGCAGGAATATCTTCGGCACGCCAAGAGAGTTCGAATTCAAAGCTGTATCGTGAAAATTACCGGGACGCGCAGGGCAAACGGCCAAGGCAATGGATTACGGTGAGAGCCCGCTTCGCGTCGAGTTCCCAATTGGATCGAAGCTCTTGCAGCCGGCTGTACTGAAGTATTTAAGTAATTGTGAGATTTCGGCCATTTAGAAAATACCGCCTAAATTATTATTTATTTCTAGGGTAATTCACGGTGATATGGCCTTTCGGTCGATATGACCTGTTGGTGAAATATGACCAGTTAGATGATATGGCCTTTGGGTTGATGTGACCTGTTGGAAGATATGGCCAGTCAGCTAACATGGTTTTTTGGTTGATATGCCCTGTTGAAGGATATGATCAGTCAGGTGACATGGTCTTTCGGTTGATATGGCCATTTAAAGGATATGACCAGTTAGACGATATGGCCTTTGAGTTGATATGGCGATTTAGAGGATATGACCAGTAAGACGATATCGCCTTTGGGTTGATATGGACATTTAGAGAATATGACCAGTTAGATGATATCGCCTTTGGGTTAATATGGCCGGTCTGAGAATATGGCCAGTCAGGTGATATGACCTTGCGGTTATTATGACCTGTTGAAAGATATGGCCAGTCAGGTGCTATGGCCTTTTGGATGATATGACTTTCCATGTGATATGACCAGTCGTTAAATCTTCTTATGAAGCGAGCCAATCGCACAGCCATTTCTAGGAGTTTGCGTTTGTGAGGCTGCAGAGACATTCACATTGGAATGGCAGGGTGTCCATGCCGCATGGGGTTTCATTGGGAAATGTGGCCATATCACCAGGAACATCCGGGTGATGTGGCCTAGACTCACCTGTTCTACGTCGGACAATAGAAATCTGAGAAAGGATTTGACTTGACCTTTTCTTAGAACTACTGAGGCCATGAGGGATCAACTCTCCACTCGATCATTTTACCCATAGAGGATCTATGAGGTCAGACAGCCATAGAGGTCAGACAGCTAATAAGATTTTTTAATGTCGACAGCGCGTATTGGCGCATCGAATTGATCGAATCTTCTGAGATACGCATTAATGTTTATAGAGTTATTCATTACCGATTTTTGGTCCATTTTTCCAAGTCCGTACTTTTCGTTTTCCACTGTAAAAAATGTTGCCATATCATTCCAAATTATCCTACGTTTCTACAACGATCCTTTCAGGGTTGTGAGCTTTTCGCAGCAGCATTTCTACAGCGGGTTCCGACAGCCCACGCGGAGAGGGCACAGAAATCATATAGAAAAATTCCGGCGGTGCCGGCGCGGATGGAACTCCGAACCATTGGGTGGCAGCCGAGAACGCCACAGTTATGTGCCACTGCCTCTCTTTCGTGGGTTGTTATTTATTCGTTTGATTCATCGCTTGCGGTCACGACAAACTTTTTTTATCTCACGGTCGATCGAGAAAAAAAAGATGATACAAGAGTGATCGTCGCGATACATCGATGTCAGACCTTCTGCCATAACAGGCGGGCTCATCCACAGCCGGAGACAGTGTACAGCATAACGTCGGTTCTAGGAATTTACCAAACTTCCGATGTATCACGCGACAGGCATTCCCCCATATGTCTGTTAAAAAAAAGTTTCTCGATATCGAATCGATTCGTTAACCCGCCGAATATTCGATGTTCTATCAAATAATTTTTCACTTCTCCCAAAAGCTTGGCGAAGTTTATTTCTTTCACGTCCCGCGGGAATCTTTCGGGGTTTCTGCGAAGCTCTACAGTGATTGACAGTCATATGACATGTCCAATAAAATGAGGTCAAAATCGGCAAACGAAAAGAAATCACGATATATCCGAGTCTAAATTTAACACATGGGGCAAAACGGACCCGCTCTATACATTCGGCATGAGAGTCTTTTTTTTCTAATGTCCCGCGTAATGTTCGTGTTTTGGCCAGATCTACCCACGTTAAATTTAGTCTCGGCCAGCCCACAAATCCTCCGAGACGCAGGTGTCTATAACTCAGAGGAAAAAACTTATGACATACAAACCGCGAAAGCCCGGACCCTCGTCAATGTAAAAAAGTGAGTGAAAAACTCGCGACGCGAACGTCAGACAAAGGACTCGTGAGAGATCCTCGCGTGTTTTCAAAACATGATCTTTTAGCACCAGATAATTTCACTTGCCAGAGTTGGAGGTGCGGATCGCCCACTCTCCGGATCATCCCGTTTCTCCCACAGAATTTTCATTCGGGTCAAGGTCTGCGTTTCTGCCGGGCACCAGAGTGGAAAACGTAGATGGGAAAACAGCACAACGCTTGGCAACTCCATACCGAATGGCGTGCGAATCGTCGCAAATTATACTTCGAAAGTTAAAATGTTCACATTGCTTACTCGAGTAAATTACTTTCATTTAAAAAGCAATACCGTTTTTTTTTCTTTCACTGGAACGGAGCTTCCTGCATGAGAAGGCAAGAGGAGATCGAAGTGTGCCAATGACTGTAATTAACGTACGCGGCTAGAAGAGCCAATGACTGTGGTGGGAAAATGGCCAAAAGTGATGGAAAGTCGACCGGATCGTTGCAAGCAGAAGCACTCAAGGAGTCTTGGCCTGTACGAAGTGCATCGTAATTAGTTTCTCAAGACGCCCGTCGCTTCCGCTGACTCGGTTTTTTTTCTCATGAGGCGGGCTGCAAAAAGGTAGGAGAAGCGAGTGGATTTTCTTCCGTCGGGAGGAACGTAGTCAGAGCAGAATAAACTATCCGCGCCCGCCAGGAAGGTTCGAGGTCGAATAACGAGAACCTTTTGCCCCGGACTCAATCCTCTACTAAAATTTGTTTTATATATATATATATATATCTCTGGAGAACGATATATACATTTTTTTTTGTGTCTCTCCGGAGAGAGAGAAAGAGAGAGCACGAGCTCGGCTAACCACGCAACTTGGAACATTTTCATAAATCCATTGAAATATCTGGCTCTCTGCGTGCAAGAGTTAAAATGCCGAGATATGGAATTGGAGAAGATTCAATTATCCGGCATTCGCTTAGGAATTTGTCGACGTGGCTCTATCTACACTTCCTCATGGATATTCTATAGCTATTCATATAATTTTCCAATGTTTTCATCTTGATTGCCATTTGGAAATCAAAAGATTGCAAGATTGGATGCAATGTAAGATAAAAGGGATGAACATGGCCCGGTTCATACGTCATTGATTTACGTCCTTATTTAAGTGGGTCATATTTCCGGCTTTTACTTTATAGGATACTAGCGGTTATGTTGGCTCGCGCTCACATGGATTTTGTAAATTACCTTGCATTTATCACCACTACAATAAGAACTCTCTAAGCTTCAGCAAAAAGGGGCTCAATTGGGCGGAAGCAAACATCCAAAACAGACAAACAAATAAATCCGCCGTGCTCCAAACCATATATAAGATTTTGATAATTGGAGAACATTCCCTTCCTCTTTCACTCGCGATTGGGGCGATGACTGAGCTGAAGATTGAACAAGACGTGGCCATCGCGGATATACGGAACCGTATCTCTGTAACTATTGTGGGATAAGCGTAGCCACTTCCTGCAATGTAAGTGTATATGGAGTATTCTTACACAGCTACGACTGGGTTCCCCCGGTCGGAAGCTTAGCCTAGTTTCCGTGAGGATATTGTCTCGTGGCAACGACGTCGTAAAAAGTTCGCCGGACGAGATCCTCCACTATTCTCTTTTCGGCTACATTTCCAACGTTCGCTCCCGACGTCAGAATCGGACATTGGTTTCACGTACTGTTTTTCTTTTCATCCTTCGATGTTGTAAGCTTGGGGGAACATATAGTCACTCGTAGAAATTATATGACGTTGCATTGGGGTCTGACAAGTTCCTGAGAAGATCTGACTAGGCTGTGAAAAACCTTTTCTGACCAACCTTTTCATGTCTTCACACATGTCTAGCCGTCCACAACCCTGAAATCGTTTGGGTGTAACAAACATGATTTCGGGTCACCACACGGTGTTCGCATGGTTATTTCCCAAGTTCCAATTTTTCCATCGCATCAACCCAGTCACCGTTTTCCATGGAGGAAGGAAGAATTCGCAACCACGTTCAAAGTTCCCTATTAAGGAACTTATCGGTGGCGTTGGAGATCAATAGCATCCGATTTACTGTAAGGCGGTTGGTTGATTGGAACATCAAACGACTGTGACGAATCCGGCTTACTTTTTACAAGGACCCACTCGAATCCCAGACTTCCTATCTACGATACACGGTTAAGCTTGCGTGCCTGTTCCTCCTGCCGGCAGACGCAATGACGAGGTCCTCGGGGACTTGATCTCGGAGGAACACAATGATGTTTGCCGACTCAAATTGCCATTCCGATTGATCCGGGTATAACGGGGATGGCTAGACGGCGGACGAGTGAACTCTGCAAATACAAACCCCAAGGATGTGTGCAGTTTGACAGCTTCACAGTCTATCCGGAAGAGGACAAACACTTATCTTCGCTCATTGGAATGCTCGGGCTCATCGCGTCACGCGCGACACGCGGACCCCACACATCAAGAAGACGCGTTTCCTCGTCACATGCCCGTGGGCTTCCGTCCGATCGACCTGTTTGCGTTGGCTCAAGAGCTACGTCAGAAGCTCCACTCGACACAAATTCAAGAGGAAGAATGTCTCCTCTTCTCTCCGCCGATATTTCAAGGTCCTCGACACTCGTCCTTCTTGCACCCGCTCAGGAAACACGGAAATGGAGAAAAGAACCGCGAGTAATCGGATGATCATGGGTCGGGGGGGCTTTGATGAACTCCCGTCGTCTTCGAGGATAATCCTCGCCACTATATTACGTTGATCCTCTCGTCATCAGGCGTGAAGCTTGCGATAGGTCTTCATCCATCACCGTTAATGAATTTATTCACCCCATCCACCCCGTGCCAGACAGATCGGCAGGACAAACATCGGAAATGGTGTTTACCCCGCCGGTCTTCTTGGTAGTATTTGCTCAAGTGGCGCACACGGTTGAGCTCGAACAATCTGTGAGACCACGCGCGGCCACTCCTTCGGCACGGGGTCACGAAGATAAATGCCGTGGAAATCTCGTAACGTATGGATGGAAAGTAAATTCAAGATTTCAAGAGGCTCCGAACCGAAGACTCTCACCCGGGCGACGGAGAAATGGAAACACTTTAGCAATGGAGTGTAACTCTTGGTCCGGGTGTCCTTTTCACAAGGCAATTTCTTCGTAGGTGATTCCTTCTCGTATCCGCAATGTGCAAATCGTAACGGATACTTCCATCAGGATTGTCGGTGATACTCTCGTGGGAGTATAAGCGCCACGGGCGACGGTTGCAAACATTCAGAGAGCACAGTGCGTCACGATAGCGAGGTGAAGCTCAGAAGAAAAGTTTTCCCATCGCACCACAGGGGCACTGAGTGCAAATGCAAAGATACTTCGCCGCCTCGGCTTTCTGCACCGGACACTTGAGGTCCAGTTTCACAGAGCGAAATAACAAGAGACTGTGAACTGAAGATAGCTAATGGCTAATGGCTAATGGCTAATGGCATAATGGCTTCGCGGTTATTAGGGAAAAAAATTGTATCTTTCAGTAAAGGCAGTGGCTCTGATGTTAAAAAAAAGATGTTTCGACCGGGTGGAAATTCGCTTTAAGAAGACTAAAATAAAAGTGGGCATTGACTGGTGAACAGAGTTTCATGTTCTCCACTTCTTGGATAATTTTAGTATGAAGAGGCATGCAAATTCGAGGCGTGTAAATCCTGAAAAAAATTCAAGAGACTTTGTTTAGAACGTCATACGAGAGAAGAAAGTCAGCGAGGCGGCTTCCTCTATGCAAATTCAAAGAGTTTTGTCGTGGAATTTGGGTGAACATTTTTCGTCGCGAGTTCCTTGCGAAGGTACAGGTATGGAAATGGAAACCAGAGAGAGAGGATGAGAGCGTGGGACGAACGGAGCGCCGGAAGTGGAGAAAAGACACCAAGATTTTTATCCTCACGCCTCCGTATCGTTCTCGTGTCGAAGGGGTTCTTGCAGCTGGTTCCTTTCCATCCGGGACTCTTGTTTTCTGCTTCCTCTGTTAGTATCGCTTCGCTGAGCGCGCTGAAGCAGCGAGGACGGAGACGACGACAAAGCCGTCGCATTGTTCCATTTTCCGGTGGAATGAAAGCTGCTGTGCCGGGCGCTTACCATTTTGCGTCACTTTTGACATGGAATGGTCAACATTCCTGTCGTCCATTGTCCCCCGTAACGACTCTCCGGCTTTGGCTTCCTCCGTGGGCTTCCGTCCCACACTTTGCGGTTCACCTCAGCCGCTGCGGAGATGCGGCGAGGAGAACTACGGCCACCGGGAAAGTTGCATCTCTCACTGGACGCTCGAGGCACAAGCTTTCCGAGCTGCCCCGTCACGGCATCGACTACGAGCTTAAAGAACTTGTATACGAAACGCTGGCTTTTTGCGAGTACTGTATAATTGCAGACTGGACTCTCATCTAGGCATAAAATGACGCTGGCGGTAGATTATGCTGTTGCTAATTAAACCCTGTGAAAACGCTGCCAACGACAACGAAACCTACTGATACGGGTCGAGCACTTATATATAAGATGGTTCACTGTCCGTCATTGATGCCTGGTTTTCCTAGTTTGCTGTCTTGCTGGATATGTTGCTCAATGTCTAAATGGGACCGAAGAGATCAAGCAAGTCATCCATGAAGATATCCAGTAAGACTAGACGTCTTGTTGGACGTCTTACCACATATCTTTGATTCCGTTAAGACATCGAGGAAGATATCCAGCAAGACTTCCTCAATGTCTCACTTCATATCTCTGATTCCGTTAAGACGTAAGAGATTCAGTGAGCCTCGCTGAATCTCTTACTTCATATCCTTGATCCTGGAAATAAAAGCAAAAGTTTTTTACGTCACGAATGAGAGTGCTCAACATGCGCGAACCACAAAACCTACCAGTATTATATGTTTATCTCCCAGTGGTCGAGATTGAGTCGACTCTTCTCGAGCGGTCATCTCGCTGATAAGCCTTACATACGCGCTTCCTCGAGCCTCTTTGTTTTATCGTTCATTCTTCCGTTCTTTTTGTCGCTAGGATTTACCCTCACCCCAATATTTTATGCCACTCGAGTAAATAGAGACACGCTATCTCTGATGCGAGTCGAAAGCTTACGGCCACAGCGACGAGCCGTTCTATCTACTTTCAGGTCATTACTTAAATCACTACAAAAAATCAAAAAAATAAAAAGAATTGCTTGGTCCGTTGTCGACGTGAAGTGGTGAAATTTTATTAGGTTTCGAAACTCTGATAGGAGTAACAAGATCGATGTACAACACGTTTTCGAATAAATCAATTCAGCCTTGCTCGTTGCTTTGATAAATGGAGGAAAAATTGCCACGAAGCTTCCCACGTTTTTGGGTCTGTCACGCGTGTGCCGGGTAATTGATGGACCCTCATAAAATGCGTCCGCGACTAGCCGGGCACGGCCGATTGTGACAAAAGTGTCTGACCCTGAGGGTTGAAAAAAAGGGAACGTCGAATTTGAACCCCTTTCGAGTTTCGATACGATCCGCACCGAAAACGCTCCGCCTCGAGAACCACCGAAGGGAATAATAGATCGGTCTTCGAACCTTCTGTAATTTTGCACTTCGTCCTTCGAGGGACGCAAGATTGCATTACATATATTATCGATCTCCGTGCAACGTGAATTACTTTCCGAGAGATTAATCGATGGGATGAAAATTCGTGCGCCTCAGAACGATGGCACGGAGGGGAAAAGCCTCGAACGTGAGTGCGATCGGAAGGGTCCGAGACGGATCGAGAAAAGAAGCGGTAAACACCTCGGTCTTATCTCACTGAGCCAGCGGAGATCGAGAGAGAGGAAAGAGAGCATGCCGAAAGTTCCGACGATTTCCCGAGCGGATTTCGCACGTCCCGAATTCCGTACCAATTTTCGACCCGACAACGCAGACACGGACAATCGATCAGCGATCACATCCGTGCCAGTTTTATTGATTGCCTAATTTCTACGTGCCGACGAGGCGGGATTTGGCGACACTCTTTTATTCGCGGGCGTTCCTCGACGCCGAGGAGTCGGACGGGCTGATGGTTATTGAGAACGGCGGGACTGGCGGGCGGGGAGAACAGCCAACGCGTTAAGGATCACACATCGCCGGCTCCCATCGATCAATCGCAAACGATATATACCATCCGAGCAAATCACGGGAACGCAAGCTCATAAATTATCCTGGCGCCCGATACACAATGGAGGAAGGATCTACCGACTGGATTAAATTCGATTAAATTCGAAGAAGAATGTGCTTCCATGCTATTTCCTTCCAGGTTGAGCTCGAGATTCAACTATTTATGTAGACCGAAGAAAATTTATCCCGTTTTTTTCTTATTTATTCACGCATGAATGTTTATTTTTGTTGCTGATTTACAGTTGTTCGTATAAACATGATAAACAAAATTCGTACTGTTTATTGCTGTAGAAAATCTTAAAGCATTTTTTTATTGATTCATTTTTCATCGACTCGATCGATCATTCGATTGAAAGGATCGGTCGATCAACGACCTTTACCGGGCTGTGCTGGAACTCCCTTAGAGGAAAGCTTACAAACAAACAAAAAACTATGCAGAAATGGTAGATCCTTTCTACCCAGCCGATGCACCCGGTAAGCTTCGGTGGTAAAGCCTTCGACGTCGAAGGGAATAAAATGTCGCTTCGAGAAACTAATTTAGCAACCGAGCTTCCCAGGCACGTTGGGAGAAATTTCTGTTTTCTCGTTCTCGCCCCGGTCCAGTGACAGAGCCGAGGGTGAGACCCACCCCCGGGGGTAGACAGCGAGGAGCCAGAAATGCCGCAGCATAGAGATTCGCATCCCCTTCTCTGTCTCACCCTCTCTCGCTCTCCCCACTCTCTCTATATACTTCTATATCGACTGCTTAAAGACAAAAGGGCGTATCGCACATGTTAAAGCATACGGTTACACCCTTTTGTTTCTTGGTAGCCTATATATATATGCATACATTACATACATATATATATATATATATGCATACATACATATATATATATATTTGTTTATGTAGTACATACATATACCTACTGGCAGCATTTAGATGGAACAACGCGGAGGAAAATGCCAAGACGTTTAAGCGTATGAATTCACATTAGTCGCTTGTGCGGAGAAGGAGACGGAAATGGCAGCAGAGATACTGTCCTACTCGGTTCTCCGTGTCTCCTACACGCCTCGCTTTAATCTCAGGTTCTCCTGGGGCGCAATGCGTTTATATTCTCCGGAAACTCCACCTTCTATCTCAGCGGGGCATTAACCTCAGGACTTCCTCAACCTTTTTAACGTAAACATTTTTATTCAGCGCGCAAAACCGTCGAGCCAAATGAGATGAAGGCGTTGATTTGCATATTAGCCTCAAGCATTAAGTGAGCGAACTGTTGCATTACCGAGAGCTAGTTTGATTATCAAGAATTGCTTATAGGGTAAAACGGGGGAATATGGACCGGTCCATATATCATTGATTTACGTGTTAATCGAGGTGGGCCATATTCACCACTTTTACCCTATGTGGTGATCCTGAGTGATTTTGCCAATGGTTATGTATTCGTGCAAGGCGAGTCAGTCATCCAGTCGTTTCCACCCAGGTAGCATGGGTCTGGCCGGGGTTTGACTTTAAATGTACAGGAAGCTTTGGAGTGTTGAATTCTGTAAGGAAATGCTTTGGTGCATCAATTCAACGCTGTAAGGATTCAATGAGGACTGTATAGAACAGTCACATCAAAGGCCTCAGGCTTAGTTAGGTCAATGAAGGTTTGATGTACAAACTGCGCGTAGACACGAGGCATTTGATATCAAGTCAAAGACGACCCACAGTTCGTAGAGTCAATGTTATTCTGGAAATCGTACGCTTAACAAGAGATATTCTATTAAAAGGCATTGATATGTCACGATATTTATTTAAAAAATTAATATATCATATATTTTTGGAAAGTTATTTGTTTGTTGTCTGGCCGTGGTTTAACGTTCCAGCACTGGCACGAGACCTCGCCAAGCCCGGGAGTCTGGCCGGTCTGGTGCCATTGCTGGGATGTAACAGCTGAATCAAACTCTACCTGGTTTGGATTTACGAGCCCGCAATGACATTCCAAACGACCTCAGCCGTTTTCAATGTCGACCAAATTTGGATTATTCGGGTGACACAGCCAAACAGATAGTTTTTCTTCGGAGCACCATCTGAAAACACTTGAATTACTGATTCGGAATTACTCATTCGGTCTACGTGAGCTTCCAGAGATATGAAGAAATTTTGATGTTTACTGACATGGTTGATACGGCCGATTGGTAATATTTTTCAATATTGCGACCACTGATTCTGAGCCTTCCGCATTAAACACTCAATATAAATGCTTATAGAGTTACTACGAATATTTGGTACATTTTGCGAGTCTCCCGTTTTCCGTGTCAATAGGAACGCTGCCATATCACCGGCATTTACCCTAGATGGGTAAATTAATGAATGATGAGGTAGGGGCAGGAACTGAAGGGGCAGACACGTGGAGGCTCAGCCGCAAGTGCACCGGGCTTTGGGCACCGTGCCAGCTGCACATTTTTTTGAATTTCCACTAATCTCCTTCGAAGTGCCTTGCGGATAAGCGTCACGTTGCATCCAGAATAATCCGACAACAGCCTGCATCAATCATACGAGCATATGCATATGAGACTCTTTTTCACAGAGCAGGGAAATTATCATTTATTTTCACCCCTTCGCATAAGGTGGATAAGCTGGTACATCTGTGCACACACCGTCGCATGGATTCGGGCTCGGCTAACTTGATTATATGCATATGAGTGGAACGGTCATTCAGGATACACTTCGGCAAGCAGATCTAATGCAATTATAACTTCTCCGAAGTCCGCCACGATGGCACACACGTCGCGTATGCGGAACACATCCTTCCCGAGCGAAAATAGTGAACCTCGCTGAATCTCTCACTTCACATCATCTTTGATCCTGGAAATAAGAGCAAAAGGTTTTTACGACACGAATGAGAGTGCTCAACATGCGCGAACCACAAAACCTACCAGTATTGTATGTTTATCTCCCACATTTAAAAATATGTCCACTAATCTCCTTCGAAGTGCCTTGCGGATAACGTTGCATCCAGAATAAGCCGACAACAGTCTGCATCAATCATATGAGGATATGCATATGAGACTTTTATTCACAGAGCAGGGAAATTATTATTTATTTTCACCCTTTCGCATAAGGTGGATAAGCTGGCACATCTGTGCACACACCCGAATGGATTCGGACTCCGTCAATTTGATTATAGGGTAAAAGTGGGGAATATGGCCCGGTCCATATATCATTGATTTACGTGTTAATCGAGGTGCGCCATATTCACCACTTTTACCCAATGCATACGAGTGGAACGGTCATTCAGGAGTACACAATTTTCAGGATACACTTCGGGAAGCAGATCTAATGCAATTATAACTTCTCCGAAGTCCGCCACGATGGCACACACGTCGCATATGCGGAACATATCCTCCCCAAGCGAAAATAGTGAACCAGGAGCAGCTGCGCAAGCGGTGAACCGTTAACCGCGTAACATTATCAAGTTAGAGAAGCTCTGGCCTTAACCCGCTCCATCCGAGTCTCCTCCGGTAATGCTTTATATTCTTGACTGGCGAGTCACTCTCCTCCGCATGGACTCTACGTTCCCGATAGTTCACAAGCTCCAACTGCGAACTAATTTAATAACGAAGAGGAGTGAGCAACAAATGCGAGTGCTGCAGAACATTGAGTGCGAAAACATCTTGAGAAGTTTTAAGATCGGACGGAGCTCTTCTCACATCCTGTTACCGGGTCCTGCTTTATCCGCCCAAGCACCGATTATTCCAAGTCCCTCTAGAAGCTCCATCCAAGCCCCTCGTTATTTTAATCACGCCTTGACCTTTTTTACCTCATTTTCCGAAGGTATCCGTAACGCTTTTTGCGGGCGCTACTAACTTTTCCACTTAATTTCGAGAAAGAAAGTAATGCGTTTTCAGGTCGCTTTCGAGAATTTCATTAAATTTTCAGGAAAGCTGTTAAAGCTTTTTGTCGCTAATTTTTACTTCTGGATGAGAAAAGATATTTTTTTACCGCCACTGTTGAGTTAAATGGATTCTCAAAAAGCGTTATGGTCAGTCTCCCTATTCGACTTTTGACCTAGCATTCGCGTTAAAGATGTTTTCGCATAAACAGAAGTCACCAAAGCATAATTACATAAAGTGCGATAACAATATCTATTTGCTAGTCACGAAATAAATAATGCGATTTGAAATTCGAGCAATAATTAATTATTGTTCAATGCAAGAATGCAATATCTGTAGCAACGCCCCACAGTTATCATGCACAGTGAGCTGTGGTGCAGCGAGCGTAAAGGCTAGACAGAGCTGAAGTCAGATCAATTATTCGTCTGAATCCGCTGGCCTCTGATCTCAGTCGCTGGATCGTTACTGGTCTACACTACTGTCAAAGCATTAATTACCGGAGTAATATTGCAGTCACGAATGGTTCTACGACGCTGTGAGAGGTTGCATTAGACAATGAATTGGTCAGACCTAAGGTGATCTCTTAAGTACTACCCATAGAAATCCGATGTATAGGAAGCTTTGGGCTGTTCGACTCTGTAACGAAATGCTTTGGTGCGCTGATTCCACACTACAAGGAGTTAATGAGGACTGTATAGAACAGACAGATCAAAGGCCTCAGGATTAGTTAGGTCAATGAAGGTTTGATGTACAAACTGCACTTAGAGACGAGACAATTTACATCAAGTCAAAGGCAACGCACAGTTCGTCGAGTCAATTTCAAAATCGTGTGCACAAAAACTCGTTTTTCGACCAGAAATACGTCACTTCCGGTACAGGAATCTCATTTTTCGACCGGAAGTGACGTCATACCAGAAATTCGTAACTTACGGTCTGGAAAAGAAATTTCTTCGAATGGATAGCTTTAAAAGATGATTTTTTTTGGTAGTCTACCGCGTCTCTTGACAAATATGTACCGTAATTTTAACCGAAAAAGTTAATAGAATATACAAACTATTTTGGATAAAATGTCACTAAAAATTGTCCTCAGAAATCAACATCTTAGATCCTTACATTATTTTCATCAACGATCGATGATTTTTTGGCTAAAAAATTGTGATTTAGTAACGCTCGGATTTGATTTATTTCCGATTCGAGCGATTAAAAAATCCGAAAAAATGTCTCAGTAAACTTGACGCTGAGATGTATTCTACGAAAATATAAGAACGCTTTTGGATACTTCACGAAAACGGGTTGACCCACTTTGGTGCGAGATCCTTCGCGGATCCGATGCGAGGAACTTCAGTCTGGACATCGCCGAAGAACAGATCGCGCGTCGCTGCACTCGAGTCGATGTGGTTTTCACGAGTTTCCCAATAGCTTCGAAGTCGATCCGTGCAGTCGCATCGGTATAGAACGAGGGATGCAGTAGCAGTAGCAACGACAGAGAATTCCACTCGTGCGTACAAATTGCTTTCATGAAAATTCATGAAGACTCTACGTCGTGCACTGCTCGCCCTCCCTCTTGACGATTCAGCTTCGCCGTTCGCCGTTCGCCATTCGAGAAGCTTGCGTTTCCACGTATCAACGGGATGGCATTCGAGGAGACTCGAGATCGCGGTACGGGAATACAGCGACGGCGGGATGGCAAGATTTTCCCATCGAAACGAGGGAGAGCGACCGTAATCGTGCCGCGCGTCGTGGAATATCTCTGTAACTGCAAATTTCCCAAATTGTTTCAACGG
This sequence comes from Ichneumon xanthorius, assembly GCA_917499995.1. Lineage (NCBI taxonomy): Eukaryota > Metazoa > Arthropoda > Insecta > Hymenoptera > Ichneumonidae > Ichneumon > Ichneumon xanthorius. The sequence goes on along the minus strand of OU824202.1, from coordinate 18,320,763 downwards.
CTATCGTGCGAGGGTACGAATCCGAGTTGATAATTTCGAGAGGAAGGCGAGTCGAGTCAACTGCGCGGAGGAGAGATTCGAGCTTATTCTCGTCGCTGGATAAAGGGATCTCGAGCTTAATCTTCGTTGGACCCGGCGAGCCGGTGAAAATCTGCCGGAGTTCACGTGCGAGCTCTCCCGTTGATAAACTTTCGTTCGCGAGTGCAGTCTTAGGAAACGATCGAGCTTCCTGGTTGCGATATAAAATACGATCGGACTGCGATAAAAGCGGATCTCATCGCTGTAGCTTCTCCAGTCCGGCGATCGCGATAAGGTAAAGGGCCCAGTTTCCGCTGCTGTTCTAGTTACCGTCATTGAACGTAATTTATACTAATAATAAATAGTTTTTGTTTAATATAAAACACATTGACGGCACATTAAAGAGCGGGGTTTACTCTTGATTAATGCGTATATTATACGTATATTTTTATTATAAAATGTTCCATTTATCAATTGAAGATGACGGAAACTGCACTGTTTACCTTACTTATTACCTTGTACCAAAAGACATTGACGGCACATTAAAGTGCGGATTTTACTCGTGATTAATGCTTATATTATACGTTTATTTTTTTAATAAAATGTTCCATTTATCAATTGAAGATGGCGGAAACTGGGCTGTTTACCTTATCAACCTTGTACCGTAGGGCTGAAAATTCGGTCTTTCCTGCGAACCGGTGAAAATCTGCCGGAGTTCACGTGCGAGCTTTCCCGTTGATAAACTTTCGTTCGCGACTGCAGTCTTAGAAAACGATCGAGCTTTCTTGTTGCGATATAAAATACGATCGGACTGCGGCGAAATCGCGCCTGATCGGAGTAGTTTTTTCCAGTCTGGCGATCGCTACAACTACCTTGTAGGGTAAAAGTCGTGAATATGACCCGGGTGTGCCATATGCACCACTTTCACGCTAACAAGTACCCAAGTACCGTGGTTACCGAACTTTTTTTTCAATTGTTAATAATAGTTAGTCGCCAATAAATGTATACAGAATCCCAAAGTTTGTGTCTATATAAATTTAAAAAATGTAAACCTTAGTTTACAATTTAAACATTAAGATGTTTCTTTTAGCGCGCAGACTCTCCCAAATTAAAGAGTATTATAAGGCTAATTGACACACTCCGACCTTGAAATTACCCAGAGATTTGGAGATTTTTTTTACTGGTAGATAAATACTATCTGTAGAGATAGTATTTATCTACAAGGGTTAATTAATCTTACCTTTGAGGGTCTCAAAGGTAAGATTAATTTGTCCCTTAACGACAGAAATAAAAACGATACGGCAAAATGAAAAAAGCCCGAAGCAATCCGACTCCCTCCTACTTGATAATCTGCTTTTCCTCAGACTCCCTCAATTATCCTCCGATTGAAGGGCTCTCAAAAGATTCATCAAACATCTAAAAACCGCTTTGATCCTCTCGGATTTTTCCCTTGGAAAGTTTTTCTCAGTAGCGCTTCCGCTGTTTGCCTTAATTTCCGCGGCACATGGACAGGATTGAAGACCCGAACGCTAAGTTTACGATGATTGCGAAAAAAATCCCGTTAAAAGTTTCGGCATCGGGTGAGAGAAAAACGAAAAAGTGATAAGATCGCCGCGTCGAAACGAACCGAGGCGGATCGTTGGGAGGGAGAAAGCGGGTCGAGAAAGCTTTCCCGTTGGGTTGCGAGCGTCCGAAGGAGAGAAGAAAAAAAAGAGTGAACAAATAGCCCGAGATATTTGTCAGCGGGTTTACGAGATGTTTTTTTTGGCGATGGTAGGCCGACCCGTCGGGGGGGGGGGGGGGGGGAAGAAGTAAAAAAAGAGAGTGTTGAACAAGCCCGCTGGCGTCGACATTAACATTCTCTGTCGTGCACCGTTCGCTCTCATCGCCCCCGACTTCGTGGGTGTTCCGCTTCTGTTCTTTTTTTCTCATTCCATATTGCAAGATCGAGTCTGGCGAATTGTCCGATCCCGACACGTTCGCCACCCGGAGAACGCGGCGTCTCCAACGGCGCGACCAAACTCTTAAGGAATTATTGGTCCGGCAGGAGACAGTGAAAAATAAAGGGAAATCAGTAAAATCGCAAGGAAATACGCGAGTTTCGCGTCCTCGAATGGATTTGCGGCTACGGTCGGAAGGAACGCGAGGGGCAACGAGCGATCGAATGCTTCTTCGATGCCGAAAAATATGCTGAATAAATAACCAGGTCGCGTTTCCCTCGTAAAAAAATATTCTGTCTCGAGTTTCCTTGAGTTTATACTTTCTTCTTACTTTATAGAGATTATGTATAGATAGACATTGGCTTGTTCCACACGCTCGGCGATATCGGACCGCAAAGATTCGTGGAAAATAAATTATTGGGGTGAAGGGGAAGAAAATGCGATCCACTGCCGCGTTTAATATTTCATCTTCGGATCATCGTTTTTATTGTCATCGCGTAAATGAAATTACATAAAGTTTCGTTAAGACAGTAAATATGTTCTTAGCAACATAAGTTTGGATGTTTTGAATTTATTACACAAACATTCGACAAATGTGTAAGAACAATTTATGTAAATGTACTTGTCTTAAGTTTTTTTTTTTTATTAAATCATTTGTGGTGTTTTTTAGGAGCTTTCAACACGGGGGGAAAAAATATGAACGTTCACCCGACACAAATTCATTAAACGACTCAATGGAAATACTCTTTCCATTGAGTCGTTGATGCGAGCGTGAATGAGAGTTACGTAGCGTGAATCCTATTCGATTGTATATGGCAAAATAAATACCCATTGACAGTTAACAAATTTGAGTTGTGCCGAATAAAACTGTTGGCCAAATAAAAATGGAACCCAAAAAAATGTTAAACCATTGATCACGAAAAAAAAATTATTTGTCTCAAAACAAATCTCATAACAATAAATAAATATTAAATTTCCATATCCAACAAAAGATTCGTTACCATTAAACACACTCCTTTCTCGGTGCATATTCGCGCGTGCTCTCTACGTAGTCGTATCGCTCGATACAAATTCGATATACGAGTTAATGGAAAGAGTTAAGCGAGCGTGAACGAGAGTTACGTGGCGTGATTCCCGTTCGGTCGGAGCAGCGGGGAAGAAGTGGGAGATGTGGGACGGAGGTTTGGGCGACCGGGCATGTAGCGTGAGCAACGAATTTCCGGGCATTCGATTCTAGCGTCGTGATACTTATGAACTTGTACGTTACAGCGGAGAGACGGGTACGCAAGCTCGATGTCCCGTCGCGTTTGCACACAAGCGCAGGCTGTGGTTGTAGCAAATATACTGTAGGACGACGGCATCGTCGTTACACGAGTATTGAGATCGGACCGGAGGATCGTGGATGGCGTGTGCTCGTGAACGGGATAATGCTGTGTCTATTAATACCGTGACAGTTTGCGTTGGAAGGCAGGATTAAAGTGGGCCAATGGCACACAAGTCAAGCGGAACAATCGAGAGCGCGAAGCTATATAGTCGTGAGGGGGGTTGCCGTCCGTTTATCGCGAATGTGAGCAGGTAGGTGAGCGAATTTCACCACACGCGTTCTGCGGGACTTCGTTGCATTAAGGATACTCTGAATACGGTATAATGCAGTTTGACTGTACAGTCGAAGCCCCGACAGCGCAGGATTACGCAAAAGCTCACTCCGGCAGTGCCGGCTGTAGCGTAATCTCATTGGTTTTTTCCCGGCGAGGTACCGACCAACATATGTATACTGGGAAAAGAGGTTATTTAATGTTGACCAATTTTTGGCTTATTCATTATTATCATTATTCGAATAAATATCTAAATCAATATCCGAATCAATGTCCAAATTAATGTCCAAATCAATATCCAAATCAATATCCAAATCAATATCCAAATCAATATCCGAATCAATATCCGAATCAATATCCAAATCAATATCCAAATCAATATCCAAATCAATATCCAAATCAATATCCATATCCATATCCATATCCATATCCATATCCATATCCATATCCATATCCATATCCATATCCATATCCATATCCAAATCAATATCCAAATCAATATCCAAATCAATATCCAAATCAATATCCAAATCAATATCCAAATCAATATCCAAATCAATATCCAAATCAATATCCAAATCAATATCCAAATCAATATCCAAATCAATATTCAAATAGGCGAATGCGAGTGTTTCTAAGTCATCAAAGTGCAGTCACTCCGAGTAGTCTTGGAACGCAAAGCGTGCACTAACGGAGTTCCCACTGTGCATTGTGGATAGGATCCGACCCAGCTTGCGAGCTTAGGACGTTTCTCAAACGAGAGCGTTCGTGGGGCCTGTCAAAAGTTTTCGAGCTGGTGCGGTTATCCTTGATTGACTGAAACAAATTTTAGAGTACGGTAGGTGTGGCGAATATGGACCGACGCGCTAAGATAGACAAGTGCGCCTTGACCTAAACGTGGATTTAAATAAAATCGCATTTAAATAAAATCGCATATGGGAGTAATTTAGGATTTTCAAATTCCACTCCCATACGCTATGAATTCCGAAATCTCGAGAATATAGCATATGGGAGTAGGATTTGTCGCTGGAAGTGGGAAATAGAGGCCGAAACTGTACAGTGGTCCAATTCACCGGTTGTTTTACCCTATTATGGAATGAGTGTATATAAGCACGTGACTGCCATACGTGAAGTATGGAGCGATATACACAGTCACGACCAAGCAAAATCAACAACACGTGTATTTGATTTTGGGGCGAATACTATTAATAACAAGCACCACCATTTATCTCAAATACGAGCTGTCAGACGTCTGCTCTCTTTGAAACTCCGATCAAGACTCTCGCCATCTCGTCAATCCACAATCCGTCCATTTGCCATTTGTCATACCAAGCTATTCCAGTCATCTACGTAATATCGAGTGTCAGTCAATCCTCATCTCTATATTCGTTACAATATATAAGTACGCGAATGCTGGATCCAATAAAAGAACTTATCATCGTGCCTACCGCTAAATCCATTGAGTAAAAATAAGAATAAGAAGAAGAAGAAGAAGAAGAAGAAGAAGACACGACTAGAGTAGATGCTAAGAGAAAGTTAATTCGTTTTCTAAAAATAACGCTACAAAGCTTCGGTCTCAACCGCCCACAAATATCGGGTCGAAACAGAGGAATGTAGCTGCTTTGTTTTTGGAATGGAGAACTCGTCGCGACACTCGAGCGACATCGACTAAGAGCCAAAAAGTCACGAACACGCTGAGCTTTCGGGATAAACGTGGGTGGGAAATGAAAAAAAAGATTTAATAAATCGTGACAGCTAATGTGCTTGGGACGACTAAATATAATTTTTTTCATCCCTCTTGTCGCGATAAATGTAGGAAGAATCCGCAACATTAAATTCGTTCCTAGAATTAAATTGCCTTTCGTTCTTTTTTTACTATCTATTCGCTGAAACCTTCTTTGTTCTGTTTTTACATTTCCCACGCCGCACAATGCATGTATGTCAGCGTTCCTCGCGTTTCGGAAGTATGAAGGTCTTCCTTTCCATTATCCAGAGCTCTTCAACTTGGATTCCCATAGCAGCCAGACTTTGGATACAATTCGACGTAACGTACTTCCCCAGGGAACCGGCGTATATTTTCCTGACGTAATTTGCACTCTCCGGGCTCTCTGTAATTCTCGCAGAGGTGCACGCCGTGATACAATGTGCTCGAGCGAGTGCTTTCACCCGTTGCCGTTTCTCAGGAAGCCGGCCACGAGTTGGATGAATGGTCGATGCCCAACTCCCGCGGGAGTTGATGGTTTTGTGCCGGGACGTGTGCACGTGAAGCACTACCGCATGCACGTAGCGAGCATCTTGTCCGAGGCTAAGGGCGCGGAATTCAAGCTGACTTCATCAACATGCCAAAGAACCTGGCAAGGCCCTGATATGGGCGATGCACGTTGCTCCGATATAACGTCACCACCGATTGTATCAATGCCCCTTGATTACACGTGCCAGCCATATTAAATTGTGACGTCATAGACGAATAGTCCTGAAAACTGTAATGGCGCTGTTAACGAAGATTTAATCCTTGAAGAAGCTAATTTTTTTCAGGTCATTTTTAGAAACGAGCTCAGTAAATGATTAATGAGTTCCGCGATTGCTCGACGCATTGCTGAGAAATCCAAGTCCGTTCATTCTGATCGAACCGCGCGCGGTGGTCCTCAAATGGAGACCATGGTCTCCATTTGAGCCACCAAAGAATCGACACAGAATTATGCGGTTGCAACCGCATAATTCTGTGTCGATTCTTTCGATCAACGACGTCGATGAAGACGTCTCCACTTCATGGACAGATTACGAATGTCCGGTAAATTAGAAATTTTCATCTACCGACCAGATTGACGTGTTTTGTCTTTTATTAGCACCTGATAATTCATTTGTAAGTTGAGCCGATTTGGTTTCTTCGTTTATGAGGTCGCCATTGAAGATTTTGCTAGGGTTTCCGGGAGCTTTAAGACCAATGTCTGTTTGATCTCTACGGGTTTCTGTTCTCCGATTGTACGCGTGGAACGAGCTTCGCAGAAAATTCCGCAGTTACTGCAAAGGGCACGAGATGATGCAGTACGCGAACGCAGTTTACAAAGACACTAGACGATAGTTCCATGAACGCCACAAAAGCGTTCTATTGTAGTAGATGTACTTGACCAACCTCGCACTGTGAATACACCATCCTCAAAGCTCAGCATACAATACCAATGATCCTATTGTCCCCAACAATAACGAAACATTTAGAAATCAAGTGATATTATTCGGTAATGAGAGAAACTTTGAATATTACTGTAATATTATACGACTGCATTTAAATTAATACGAAAGGACAATACAATCGTGTAATTCAAAGACAATACAATACAATTTTCATCGTCACCAATTTTCACGATTTTCATTTTACAATACAATTTTCACCGGTGATCGTTCATTCCGGCGTACAATGAAGATGATTTTTTTAAGTAGCCTTCTTTAACTTGAATTTATTTATTTGATAGACGAATTTATTTTCGTTTACAAGTTATTTGGATAAATCGATTTTTTTAAATCAATTTTTACAATTTTTTTTGTTTTTTAATTGGACGTTCTTTTATTACTGTTGTTTATATCGAAATGTATGGTGAAGTTGTTTGCTCGTTTCGCATACGTAGTCTACCGCTCGTTGAGTCCGTGGGCTAAGAATATGCATGGAAAGCGATCGGCACAGGAACGACCGGCATTGAGTGTTTATAGGTCAATCGAAAATTCAATTAGAGATCAATCGCGCCTCGTATCCCGGATGGCACTTCTAGTCAAACGGTATTTTCTACGGAGGTATTCAGGAAAGCACGGACACGGTTGTGAAGTGACCTATACAGTGCGGTAGTCGAGCGGGCTCCAATGTCAATAATTACTTTCAATTATCGCGTCGAAGCGATCCCCCGCGTTCGGGCTTTCGACTGCACACGCAACAGGGTGAACTCGGAGCTGCGGCCTGTACGCTTGAACAATTTTAATAAGTTGGAAAGCCAGTTTTATTTAAACGATCGCGCAACGATTTAATCAAAGAAACTCTAACTATAAATGGCGCGACACTCGGCGTTGTACGATACAAAGCGTAACGCGTATTTTAAAAGTGAATATTGAAATTGTAATGCCTCTATTAAAGAGAATAAAAATCTTATTAAAAAAATTCACTTTAACGAGACGTTCGATGTAAATGGAAAAATTATCGCGCATTTTACAAACTCCACCGATTGTTCAAGCTGCGAAAAAATTAACTTCGAACTTCCGTGAGCGTGAACTTACTAAAGTCCACTTTAGAACAGAAAGAAAACAGAAACGAAAGATTTGTTCCGTCTTATCTGAATCGTGATAGAAAAGAAACAAGCTCGGGTTTTATTAAAAATCTTTTCGACAGTCTATCGTCAATATTTCCACAGTCTATTGTCGAGGGTACTTTCTTCGCGAAGCTCGAGTTTATCAAGATCCAGATGGGAGGTTCCGAGAACTTCGCCTCCGGTGAAACGCGTATTCAATAATAAATAGCGCGTTTACCGAGCACCGGTTCGAGAAATTGTATCTATCAATCGTCCTGGGAATTACATCCCTCGAGCTCGCAGTCGAGCCATCTTGAATTACATCGGTATAACGACGGAAAGGGGACCCTAATTAACGATTAATTTAACTTGGTGGATTAGTTCACGCTAGTTACAGCTCGAGTGAGACAGAACACGACTGAATTCCGTGACCCAAGAAATCATGACCGTCTCGCGCGAGGCAACATCGACAGAGAACTATGTATGTTTATATATTATCTATATACATATCCATATAGGGAAGAGCGGGGCAAAATGGGACGGTGGGGCAAAATGGGGCAGTGGATCAAAACGACATATTCCAATCATTTTAGAATGGGACAATGGGGCAAAACGGGACAGACAATTCGGATTGGAAACTTGCGTTTTGCTCAATGTCCCGTTTTGCCCCGCTCTACCCTAGTATATCGACGGATAAGCAAGAGAAGGGCGCATGTCCCATGCTAAAGCACACGAGTTACGCCCCTCTGTTTCTTGGTGGTCGATATATCGTATATATCTCGATACACGAGATCTTTGTCCAAGTTCCCACCGCAATTGTATTCCGCACACCTTTCGCCGTTTGTTACTCACCGCGATCGCAAAGTAAACGCTTATCGCCTCCCATTGTCTTACTTTCTCACCCTTGGAATTTCCATGTACACGTGCCGCACTCCATCTCGTCGCTCCTTAGTCGTACCAACGACGCGTGGCGCGACCGAGACCGAAGTCCTGTGTTTCAGTTGCCGCGGTTTCGAACTGCCTCTCAAGGCACGTAGGGAGAACTCTGGCAATATACTCGACTGTGTTCAAAGGCCAAGGCAAACTCCAAGGAGTTGAACGGTTTGTATGTGTGTTCGAGCCGTTCCGTTTACACTTTCAAGCTTGTCAACGTTCCGCTGAGTGGGATGGTGGAAGAGGACGTCGATAAATTTGAATTGCATCGATACGATGGGAAGTGCATTGAAAAAGGAAGGAGTGAGACAGTGGGTACTCCGCTAAAATGTGTGAAACTATCTTCTGTAGTTTTAGGATCGGCTGGAAGTTAAATATACAACCGCTGGTCAGGCTCTAATCGATCTAAATAGTTGTGACAAGTCATTCCCTAGTCAAAGTCTTCCCAAGAGCCGTCCTGAGCGATAATTATTTCGTCATTCCCTAGTCACAGTCTTCCCAAGAACCCTAATCAAGGTCTTCACAACAGCGGTCCTAAGCGCTAATTATTCCAAGTTGTTCCCTGGTCAAAGTCTTATCAACAGCCGTCCCAAGCTCTTATTATCTGGAGTTTTCTCCAGAGCCGTCCTAAGCGCTGAATATTCTGTCATCTCTCAGTCCAAATCTTCCCAATACCCGCCACAGGACCGGATTATTGTAAATCTCTCCGAGACCTAAGTCTCACCCAGAGAGCCTTTAACCGTAACGTTTCGTGAGAATTTTTATCACTTCGCAGTCGCACTAAAGATCTTTTTACCCTTTTTAAATCTGTAAAGATATTTGCATTTTTGCGTCGCATCTTTGACACTTTTCTTTTTTATTATGAAAACATCTTTGAGGTTCTGGCATAGGGTAAAAGTGGGGAATATGGACCGGTCCATATATCATTGATTTACGTGTTAATCAAGGTGGGTCATATTCACCACTTTTACCCTAAAGCGCCAGTGTCAAACATGATTTCATTCTTTACAAATCTTTGTGGCAGAGAATGCGTTGGACCGGAGAAGTACAAAAGGGTCAAACAGGAAATTTGTCAGAGTTCCCTTTCTGATAGAGGCGAAAGTGGCCTGGGCGGTCGAGGACGTAATTTATAGTTGAATGGCCGGTTAGGTACGTGGTCGGAGTGAGAATACAATGTCCACTGCAGCCCACAGTGCACGGAGGGTGTGCCCGAGCTTCCCCATCACCTCGCCGGTTGCAAAGAAACGCGAAAAGACAGACGGACACGAACAGAGAGAAAACTGGATAGGCCAATCCCGAGTGCTTAAAGGTGATATGGAAGACTCTTGTCCACTCCGCTCTTCCGGCAGTCTCAGATAACGAAAGCCATTATCGTTTCGGCACAAGGGGGTTGCTCTGAATTACTCGAACTTCGAGAATCCTCCGGCCTGAATGAATCGCACTAATATCCGTTTGCCTCGCAAAGACCTTAACTTTATTGCTGTCCTTCATTGAGCTTCGGACACGAATGACACTTCGACAGAATTAATCGAGAAAAGCGTCAGCGACGAGAGGCGGATTTACATTAAAGGGGTTTTATACGAAATTACTTCGAGACATCTAAAGATCGGATCTGGTGGACAAATTCTATAGGATTTCTTGGGCTCTCGAGGCATCGACGCAAAGACCTTTGAAGATTGCTCGCGAGGCGCAGACGGTCGTAATCACTGGCATAAGCGCAGGTACCGTTTTTTCCCCTTTTTTTGGTCTATAAAACTAGATTGTATTGGTCTTCTCATCAGAGCTCGTGGCATCTAAGCAATCGAGTCACCCTGGCATCCAGACGGGATTCTGTCTCTCATCTGTCTGACGATCTAAAGGGATGAACCCTTTACCTCGTTACATCGGGCCGATGCTGCGAGTAACGCCGGTTAATACGGCCATGGTTTTTTCGACAAAGGAGATAGAAGGTAATTCCATTACAAACGGATCGGATAATGGCTGATAATAAAGTACATAAAGGTTATTCGTAGATTCGACAATTTCGCCCCGTGAGTTTGTTGCGGCGAAATTTAAAAAATATATATTTGCCCCGATAACCGCGAAAACAGGTCAAATCGTTTCATATCTCATATCAGCTCACATTGAGGCCATTTCTTCTCCGGTCATATCATCCAGAATTAGCCTACAGTTCTCTCGTTAATTTTCTCTTCACTCTTGTCGTTCTCAAGACACACGCTCCAACAACGAGAATCTTCGAAGATAAATTTACATATTCTTGGTACGAAACTTCGAACGTGATTTCAATGAATTTTCGAATATATTACCCCATACGTACTGTACCTCAGAGGTCGGAGTCTCCAACTGCGGGCGAAGAACGGGGTCAGCTCATTGCAGTATTCATGAATAACAAACGAAATCATAAAATCATCTCGTACAATTTTTTATTGTGTTCGAATGTCAAGTAGTGTTAGTAGTAATCTTTATTTCCTGCATACCCGTGGGTTTTTACACAGCTCCTCCCCTGTATATGTTTGCCCGCGTATAAGAAGATCAAGATATCTATTTTCATGTACGGTTTCCTTCGCCATTTACCAAACCTCTGGCATCTCCACATTACCTCTAATTACATACCATAACGTTAACTTTAATAACTCTGCTTTACTTTACTATCACGTAATCCATATCTTTGGTCATATACCACATCCTTTCCCGATAATTAAAGCGTGTCTGTGGCCAACATTTTCAACTCCTCACCCACTCGAATTCCAACAATCGACAACTCTTTATTTATAATATCTCTCTTAACCTTAATAATCATGCCATACATCGATTCTTTCACTCTAGCCCTGGCACGCTCTTTCTAATTCCTGCTAAATGCCCACCAGTTGCTCTGCCCTTCGGCTTATCTCTCACTGCCGCTTTCGCCCACCACTTGGACGATTTATTTCCACTTTTCTTGCGCTCCAACTATATCAATTCCTTTAATTACTAGCCCTTCCTTCCAGAACTCTACCTTCGCTTCTTACACGTATATTTCCTTAACCCAACTAAATGTCCCACGATAGCTCTCCCATTTATGTTTTTCCTTACGACAGGTTTCATACACCACTTAATGTTTCTATCAAGCCTACTCAGCAATTTCTCCTCATACTTTTCTTCCGTCCACGATTCTTGTAACGACATAATGTCAATGTCTTTCAACCAATCCCATGCTTCCTTGATTTTCCGTACATAGGCAATGTTTCCGCCTTACTCCTTTTATAGTCTTGTTTTTAGTACCTTTTCCAATCTCCTCCTATCTCACGAAACCCATTGACATTCCCGACGTTTTCAGTGTGTTATCTTCGGTCATTTGTTTCCTCGCACCTCCCCGGATCTTCCTCTGTCCGTTGTTATGTCCTTTTCGTGTTTCGTTTTGACTCTCTCGGCTTTTCGATGGTAGAGTATTTTGTCATGATAATGAACGGTATCGTTGCGTGGGTGTAATAAAAGTACTGTGAGCATTGCTAATAAAAATAAATGTAAAGACTATAATAAAGAGCTTTGCAAGAGTTACCGAGTCGGAAATTCGATGGCCTATGTAGCGAGAGCGCGAAAGCTCTGGAGACTAAAAAAGAAAGGAGAAACGTGGCCTCTCCGCAGATACAAAGTCGAGCTTTTGTTTCAGGGTTTGCTCTTTATTTCAGGTTTTTTGCACCGGTACTAAGCCGGGATAGAGGCTGCTCATTAAGCTCTCCCGTATAGCGTGACGATGCGGAAAGGCGAAAGAAGCCATGCGTTGACGTTGAAGGATTTGAAACGATTAATTTAATTCGTAATGTCAGACAAGCAAAAAATTCTTCGTTCCATAACAGCGTTTTGCTCATTGTTTTTCGCATATTTTTTCAAATGTCTTTATGCTGGAGATGAAATTGGATAGAATGATGGTTTATGGAATCGCTCGAGTGAACATTTTAAGCATTATCGTGTGTGAAGCACACATAAGACTAGCTATTGAAAATGACAAAGTCAAATCCGAGCGCCGATGTCTGATCGCGATTCTACCAAGTTTCTATGTACAGCGTCATATCAGTAGATTATGTTATATTATCAGCAATGAGATATTATAACGCGTCGTTAAAAAATACGGAGAATCTGTTGGTGAAGAAAACGAGAGCATTTTTTGTGCTTCATCCCCTGCACCCGTTTTTTAACTTGTCAAGCGTTGGCAATCTCAAATTTTTCGGTTACTGATATCTTCCCAAAGGTAGTTAATTATAAGAAAAACATATGCAAAATACGTTCGACACGTAGAACTTTTCGGTGTTTCGCTTGTCGATGTATCTCACATACATTTGCCGTATTTTGCAGAAATATGCGAAAGAAATGAATATTTTTGACCTACAATTTTTTTTTCGTGCTTATGCCGGTGGTCCATATTAACACTATTTATTCATACTATTTCTTTCATGACCTTCTTGCGGCGTTATTAAAAAAATACGGCAATATAATCGCTACGAAACGATTATTTTCACGCTTGAAACTCTGCACTAATAGTCACGAAAGTTTTAGTCTTTTGAACGGTTTTTTCTTTTTTTTTTTTCGCTTTCCAAGCTTGTTACGAACTAAAATTCGCTGGACTTTTTCAAAGAGAAAAATCTTCTTTATTTCGATCGTTAGCCGCCCAGCGAAATTCACTGGACTTTCTCGACGAGAAAAATCTTCATTCGCTCGTTCGTTGGTCGCCCGGCGAGAAAGAGTGGAAAACTTGAAAGACGATCGAGAAATTGAAGGAAAACGAGATTTAATCCGCGATCACTTTCAAAGGTTTTTTCGAGCATAGCGACATCAATACATAATCGATACCACTTTGCGACGAGACCACCTTTGCATCATTATTCTCACTTTTGACATCTCTACCTCAAGCTTTCGCTGTCTCTCTCAAGCCCTTTACATGCTCGCTTTCCGCTTTTCCTCGTCTTTGTCCTCTTCTAGATCACCGGTTTATATTTATAATACATGCAGGAAAATCCTGATTTTTTTCGGTCGAAAATCTACATTTTGACACCGACAAAACCAATAATTTGACACCGTACGACGTCACTTCCGGTCGAAATCAACATTTTTCAATCGGAAGCAACGTTTTCCCATATGACGCCACTTCCGGTAGAAATCGACATTTAAAAATCGGAAGTAACGTTTTCCCATATGACGCCACTTCCGGTCGAAACCGACATTTAAAAATCGGAAGTAACGTTTTCCCATGTGACGCCACTTCCGGTAAAAAAAAACTGTGATTTTGTATGGACAAAAGAACATTCTTAGCCCAAGGATAATTGTTGCAACTCCGTTAGGGCATTGACGGAACGACTGCGAACCGAGATTGACCCTTCGGTAAAGAATAATCTCTTCTCTCAGGCCTTCGTTTTTTTACTCATCCGCTTCGCGTTCTTTCATCCATCGCCCTCCTCTTTGAGACAGGCGTTTCGAGAATCTTTCAATTGTCTCGGAGTCCCTTTCATCCGCATTTCCGTCGGACGAGTCAGAAACAAGGCGATATCTCTCTCGACCTCTCGGAGGCGCACAAACATCGGAGATTGCAATGTTGTAACAATGTTTCTAGCTGATTGGATTATTTCATTTCGACAAGTCGGATTAATTTCCTCGTTTCGCGCGAGTGTCATTGGTAGCGAGTAAATATTTGAGAGAGATAAAGTGAACGATTCGCAGATATAAGTAACAAGACACAAGTTCAGCCAAGGATTACCCACTGACCCAGAGCTGAGAAGGTCTCGCTGGGATCGAATCTCACCCCGAAAGAATCTGCGGAAATCCGTTCGACCGTAGCGAGTTTCTCCCCCTTTACGACCACGGGTCGACTGCGATAATTCCTGATTTCTGGGCGACGATGCAAGGACATGGAACTTCCGAGGCGATCAGGTCGGAAAAGTTGAAGCCCGCCTTTCATTTAGCGAAAAAAAAATCGTCACCGTTAACCTCGACCCACCACCGCGGATCGCGTCGAGGCTCACAGAGAGCAGACGAAGAGATAATTTACGGCCTCCGGAGCCAATCCAATTAGACACGACCGCAAAAGTTAAGTCACTCACTGGCCCTTCGAGTACCCGCTTCCCTTCCCGGCGAAAAAGTTCGCGATGCGACGGCTCTGACCGCGGGTAACGAAACGGAAGGAGCATTTCGTCTTCCTACCGAGCACATGAACGGATCCTGAGAAAAGAGGGTTAACTTTTCTGCCTGTCATTCCGTGACGTGTTTGATTTCCTTAACTGATCTGAGGTTAACTACCCAAGCAGACATTTTTATGATGTCACCCAACAGACATCTAAGTGGGTTACTAAATGGCTTAAATGGGTTATGGATGGAGAAGAGGTGGAGAAAGTTTATTTTTGGACGTACGATCTCTACCCACTTCCGGTAGTCGCTTCACACTCCTATTATTATGAATTCCTTGACTGCGAATGAATTTGTTCGTTCCGAGTATTGTCAGCTTAATTTCCTAGACAAATTACCGCTCGATCCTCGCACCTACCGGAGATGTTTTCACACACCATTTCAGTGAGTCACGCAGTTGTACTGACTACCTTTTTTATTTCGCATTCGTTTGTTTTTATTTGTATGTGTTCGTATTGGATTGGAGTTCGCATTTTTTTGCATGTATTTGTATTGGACTGGAGTTCGCATTTTTTTTTGCATGTATTTGTATTGGGCGGGAGGTCGGATTTTTTTCTGTCGGTGGTCAATGACTGTACCGTTTCGGCGATAGCGATTTTTCCAAGAGTGCACAATCGACCGTCGATTATTCTTGGACTCGGTGGGGTTTTTGTGCGCAATCGACGCCGGCAGCGGCGAGCGTCGTGCGGTGTTGCGGACGCAAGTTCTGCTAGTGCGTAGGAGGAGGATGACGGCATATAAATGGGAAGAGGAAGGGGAGCGAAACGATCGAGTTGGGAATAAAAAAATAAAGCGAGGGCGTTCGATCAACGAGTGGGGAAAAACGTATTCCACGGTACATGAAAGACCGTCTGCAGTTTTTTTGCTAACTGCGATAGAATTGCAACTGCGTAGAAGCCAAGCTTTGCTTTTTACGAGAGATATTACATTATTTTCTAATATCGCTGGATATTAAATTATGTTAAACCCTACATACTTTTTTAGATGGTTTTTCATTTTTTATTAGAACCTCCATGTACGAGACTCTTATCCCATATATATAATAGTACGATGCATCGTTCGAAGCCTGAATAACTCATTTACACGCTATAGATGAGCCAACACAATAAATCTTTGAATTACATTTTTTATGAACCTGAAGTACTTAATAATTAAAAAAAAACGGATGCCAATTTTTTTGTTTTTAATCAGATGCCAATTTTTTTTCAAATGCCAAACAATGTTTATGAAAATTTTATTATTACCTTAGCAGGGCCGATCGTTGAATTATTGAAGTTGGCAGTTAAAAGTTGGAGCTATTATTGCCGGATGATGAGAGCGGTCCGCGCTGTCTGACTATGTAGATCGACCGAGTTCTACCCACTTCAGACTTCGATCTATTAAATTTCCGCGCTTTAGGGTTCTCTGCAAGATCGTCGAGATAAATTGTCTGGTATCTTCCACACCGATATAGTTCGTGGCAGGTAGATGCATTTTTGTCGAGGTATTTTTACGGTGAAAAGAGGCCAAGAGGTGTGGAAAACGAGAGGCGCAGAATTTCATCCGCCGGCGATTTTGAGGTGTTCGCACGGTAAGACGCCTCCGATGTGTCGACAGGTGCCTTGAACGCTTTCAGCGCTTCTCTCTGAAGATGCTTCGCGGCTCTGCTATGGATAAGGGAACTCGAAAAAGAGTCGAGATATCTCGACGGAAAATAGTTTTCGATCGACACGCCCGAGGCTGCTTATCTTCGGCTTTCACCACCTTGCTTCTTGATTCTAGAATCCTCCGGCCGGCTGTACACCTTTCGACACAACTCCTCGCAAGCTCCGGCGATAGGAACGCTTGTACCTTTTTTACCTTAAAGTAAAAACTTGTTTCATTTATTTTTATCGGAGAAAAGGAAAACGACATAACAATATCTTATGAAGCTGATGGTCCGCGACGGTGTTGTCGACGGTGCATAGTTTTGCATAGAAAATGCATAGTTTTCGGATTAAAAAAAAATTGATGCATTCATTCTGAAGAAATTTAAAAAAAACGCAATATAAAAAAAATGCAAGTCCTGCAATTATTTTTAGCCGAAGCTTGGAATTTTCCACATCAAACAATCAATTGCATGAGATTTATTAAGTGATTTTTTTACCGCCTGAAATAAATAAAATAATTTGTTTGGCCTGTAATCGGCAAAGCTTTCCCTTGAAGCAGTAAATGGGAATAACGTGTTATTTTATTCAGAATAATATCAGGTGTAGCTGAAACAAGACAGAAATTCTTGCAATTAAGTTCGTGCCGACATAAAGCTGTAACTACCAAATCCAACCGTTAATTTTCTCATTCCGCTGCTGCCTTAAATTCGTCACAGACTCCTGTTAAACCGTGCGATATCATCTAAGGAAACCGTAAGTCTTCCGAGTGCAAAGCCAAACCGGAAGTCTTCGATGCTTCTCGGCGAGAGTTTCCGCCAGTCCTCGCTTCCCCTCCGGGTGTTACAAACTGCTCGAAGTAGTTACGAGTTCGTTGCCTGAGTTCTCGATGCAGTACGAAATCGTGGGCGAGCAAACGTATACTAAGCTCGCCCGCTGAATCCCCCGTGATTTCGTGAGCAATCTGCTGGCGCGCGAGCCACAACGGGGCTCCCGTCTGTCTGACTCCCGTGGACTCCGACTACTGCCGATACCGCCAGAGCGGACAGCGTGATTCATAGACCGAGGGAATCGGAGTGAACGTGTATCGAATGATGAACTACAGGAAACAAATACATCACACAACAACTACACTTTCAAGAAAAACGGAAACTAAATTTGAAGTATTTTTACAAGGTGTAGTTTTTTTTGTGTACTCAATGTTCAGGAGCCGCGGAATCGTAATATCTGCAGTTTTTAATCGTCGTTGACGAAGCTTTAAGCTGATCAGAAATGATTAATTGTTAAGATCAAGAAGTGTAAGCCGGTTTAAATTTTCCAGTCTTACAGATGTGAAAACGTCCTTAGCGGAACTTTTAGGTGAAAACCATCCTCAAAATGTATTATGGTTAAAGTCTTCCTGTGGTCGAAGCGGTCCAAAGGCCGCTCTAGGCCCTAATAATTCTGAGTAAGATTTAGGACCTCTCAGTGTTATTCTTAGGCGGACTGGCCCATGGCGGGAAGTTGGATTAATCGGGTCTGTGACGGCTCTTGGAGAGACTTTGACCCAAAGAGGTGCTTAGAAAAATCGGCGCCTGGGTTGGGGCTTAGAATAATCAGCACCTGGGACGATTCATGGAGAGACTATGACTCAGAGATGTGCTTAGCAATTTGTGTATGTAATTGTTAACACAGTATTCACAAGTTTTGTTAATTAAATTGTCAAAAATATTGAAAAACAAAATGTCGCCACTGCGTAAGAAAAATGTATTTTTTAAAAATGCTGGCCCTTCACCCAATCGAAACGTCCCATAAATATGGCGGCCCTAATTTTTTGTACCTCGTTTTGATTCGCTGTGCGCTATTTATTTTCTACTACCTATTCTTATATCGGTTTCTTAACCGATTGTGGAGAGCACTCGTTGGGATAATCGTGCGTCATTCATTATCGAGACATGCGTTCGACGTTATACGAATGGAATTCAAAGCAACTGGTAAATGGCACATTCGATCGCGCTGCAACTGACACGTTGTCGAATTCTTTTATCGCAAAATCCATAAATGGACCTCCGAACAGATAGAATGACGCACGGGTTGTAGACAACATTAAATTCAATCCGTTTCCCTGAACGTATTGAAATACAGCTTCTGCATCCCTTCAAACCGTGCGATGTTCGATGACGGCAATGGAATACCTTGACGTGGTCAAGGCCTGCGCGTTTATTCATGGAACTCCATTCGCGAATGGTCATATGTCTGTTTCAGAGCCGATTCGACAAACAGGTGCATGAAATTACGTGGGACCACGAATACCACCCTAATGACTTCCTTATTGACGGATCAATCGTAACCCCGCAATGACGAATACCTAATTAATAATTCCATGGGAATTTGTACATGGAACATGGAAATCAAATTAATCTTTTTAAAAAATCTCGTACACAGAGAAAAAAAATCAATTGAGTCAACAAAATGTGCGGTTACGGGTAGCGAAACAAATGTTCGGTTGATCGAACTAACAGCCGTCGATTAAAATGTTTCTTTACTTAGTGCGACAATTATTTCGTTCGATCAACCAACAATTTGTTTCGCTATCCGTAAGCGCTCATTTTGTTGACTCAATCGATTTTCTTCTTAGTGTACTTAGTGTATTCGTAACTCTATTCGCCGTCCCTTTCTCCATCTCCGTCGGCGGTTCGACAGCGAAAATTGCACGTCAACGACCAGACGGTCAATGTACTCTCGAGGTAGACGATGCGGCGTCTCGACCGTACATTCATCCCAGCGAAGTAGATATTGAATTATGTATACGGCTATTATTACTGGCTTGGCCCTTTGAGTGGGACCGACAGCCCATGATCCGCGGGGAATTCATGTCTTAATACGGTAATTTATCTTTCAGGGACACTGGAGGCGTGTAACAACCAACACTGGGCCGGAGCTCGGACGATGCGCCGTTGCAGACGAAAAGGATTGCCGTGGAGCGGATATCGAGTCGATGGGACGAGAAGCTCTTCGACCTTGTGCCAAAAATAAGAAAACACCGCGAGAGTGAACGGGACAGATCAGTGAGACCTCCTTCGGGCGAAGGATGTCGTCACACGGTAAAAACGACTCCTTTAGAGGAATTTCCACCGGGCTACCGCCTCGCAGGAATTGTGCCGGACCGGTCATCCATTCCTCGCGGACGAGGCAATTTATACCATACAGTCGTACAATATGCGCAGGCAGTTCGCGGTCCGTCTTACTGTAGTTGCACAACCTCGGATTAATGGACTTTGTGCGAGAGGTTGATGTGTACATCGAGCCAGAAAATTCCCTACCTGCCATTCAATCTGTCTTGCCGCTTCTCTCGGCTCTTTCCAATAGCGCTAAAAAAAATCGTGCGAACTTCATCGACAATACCGTGCGATATTTTATATTTCTCGGGGACATTGTTCGGGAATGATCACACCATCGGGATACTCTTTGTACTGTCACCGTGCCACGTGTGCTTGACGACCTTTTCAAAAATTGTGTACGCAAAAAATGTTCCTTCGTGAGAAAAAGAATGTTTGCTATCCGTCTTACGAAAAATCTTGATTTTTTGTATTTTCGAATGACGATATGTTTGCTTCTCAATGAATGTTAAAGAAAATCTAGGTCTTTATCGAGTTCTAGGATAATAAATCCGAGTTATAGTGCACCTGTCCATGTTTTTCGTATTTTTCGAACTTGTATGGGGCGTTGAAAAAGGTAAAGGCTACATATTTCCATCCATTTTTTGGCGCAGAACACGAATCTAACAGCATTTTTGGCCGAAAGTCAATCAGGGCATTTGTAATGACCAAAAGCAATTTTTTTTATCGTTTCCGGCGTAATTAAATTTTCTGATGCACCGCTTCCAGCTTCAGCTTAGCGTAACAGCCAATCGCCCGACGAATGAAACGGCAACAATGCCCTAAAATTATCAAGAATAATTTAGTGGCATGGCATTTTCCTTTCTATACAGCAAATTCGCGATTATGTTAGATAGTCGCATAGGCCATATTATGTGAAAATCCGTTCCATATGAAATGGAATTTTGGAATTTCAAAATCCATTCCATATGCTATGAAAACCGAATTTTCGAGAATATAGCATGTGGAATCCATTTTTGTAATTAAAAAATCCATTTCCTATTTTCCAAAATATATATAAGATATGTAGTTCCAATGATTGACATCGCAATGGAATGATTCCTTTCATTGCGCAGTCTTAGATTCAACTAAATAAAATAATCCAAACATTCCAAACAAATCCACCGTTATTTCTCATCAGCCACTAAATCCTTCTTATATAACTGAGTCGCCAAGCGGACCAAGATATTGATTAAGATTTACGAGACTGTGACCAATAAACGCTGATGTATTTTCACGCTGATATCCGCTAAACGATCCCCCGAGTTTAAGGGGCCCTAAGCAGATAGGATAAGCACAGAGACACAACTGTCGTACTATCTTCACTTTAGCATAGCGCAGAGATCATTGTGATTCATATTACGCGTCTCGTTAGAGTATAATGTTCAGCATCCGTTGGGTTTTGTACGAGGCTCTCACCGTTATGACAGTCTTGGTCGTCGTCTCGTTTCTATCTCGAACTCCTCATCGTTCCCGTGACTTCTTTCCTCTTGGGCCTTTTTTTACCTTTCAATATGAATATTAATTCAGCGTCATGGGAATCGTTACGGCGGCGTTTTTCACTTCGTTGCCCCGTTTCGCCGCACCTCCACCTATTTACATTAACGGAAAAAAATGTATAAAAAAGGATAAAGCCACAATAGTGGACTATTATTATTAATATTTTTTACCAACAGTATTAGCGTTTTCCGCGGCTGGCGAGTGCGATGGCAGAGCTTTCAGAAGACTGCCAGGAAGTCGCGCTCCGAAGAGAAACGAACGAGAGCTTTCTCACTCGAACTCTGTCTCTCCATCGGCCGCATGAATATGTAAATTGAATGCGTAAAATACTGTTCCCAGCGGGAGAGAGGGTCGAAACGATTTACGAGGAAGTTGGATCGAAAGCTCGAGACCTCGAAGGGGATGATGAAGCGGAGACAGCGATGGTCCGACAGGTCTGAATTTTAGCTGCTGCAGCGGAGTTGAGGTCCGGAGACGAACGTGGCTGATAAGTCCTTAGTTATGCTCGATCAGCAGAGAGGATTAACTGACCATGCATCTTGACCCTCAAAGATATTGTCCGCCTTTAACGAATCGACGGAGCCGTGTCGTGTCTGGATTGACGATGGCCGGCGAGTGCAACGGAAGCGTAAAACGTTGCATGAAAATGGAGCGAGGTACGTCCGGCTATTATAATGGAGATATCCATTTCTCGAGATACGACGATGGAAACTTGATATTCTCTTAATATTATTCTGCCACTATAGCTTGCAACGGGGATATAATGGACGAGGTAACTTCCGATTTTAGCGTCGGAATTTTGAAAAAATGGTCCGAAGGATGTTAAACTTTTTTTTCAAGATCCACTGAATTCTTTCAGCTAAAACAACGATACGAAAATTTGTGATAAATGATTTTTTTCTGGTCAACCTATAACTACGTTATTTTTATTATATTTTTAAACTTATTTCTTATTATTTCCAAGACGACGCGTAAACTTCATGGACAATGCAACAATGCATAACCAACATCGATAAAATAAAAAGGATAAAGCCACAATGCCGCACAATCCTCGTGAATAATGTAAAGCCGCAGAGTAAACAAAGTCTCAGCAAGAATTAAATTAGATAGAAGATAGCGTATAACCCCGCAGGGAAAATTCCGAGCGGATGTCATCCACAGCGCGCCAATGTACCAGCACCAGACAGATCTATAATCGCCGCATAACGATTGCCCAGTCGCGAAATGCGGGGCAGCCGACTGTGAACTCTATAATATTCCCGATAAAAGGAAACGAGAAACAGTTCAGAATTGCAAACAGCTCTCGGCCCGTTGCACCTCCGAACAAAATACCCTACCTTTTTGTTTTAATTGTTCAAAAATACGGGTTCACCCGTGCGGTTTTCATTGCGGAAGAATGACTATCCCAAGGAATAGAATGTCGCACCCATAATTCAACCCCGATAACTGTGCTCAACGGTATTATTTATTTATTTATTTATTTATTTATTTATTTATTTATTTATTTATTTATTTATTTATTTATTTATTTATTTATTTATTTATTTATTTATTTATTTATTTATTTATTTATTTATTTATTTATTTATTTATTTATTTATTTATTTATTTATTTATTTATTTATTTATTTATTTATTTATTTATTTATTTATTTCATGATAAACGGGCAGTGTCCAATCACAAGTGATTAATCGATGATTAATCGGTGACCAGTGCGAGCAGTAAACGACTTAAAAATAAAATAAGGATTGAACTGAAAATTAATGTAATACACGCACAAGAGATGCGCAGTGATAAAACAGTAGCTAGAATATCCTTTTATAAAAAATAGTATCCCGTTAAAAATGTGTCTTATAAATTGTTCAAAATCTGCAATATTAAAAAAAAATTATCACAAGACGTACAGTAGATATTTAGAGTGAAGCTTGGTCGTCCTTGCATTAAACACGTGCACTTCGAAATAGCACAAGGTGCATCGGGGATAAAATCTGTGAATATGAACCACTCCGATTAGCACGTAAATTAATGATACCTGAAGCGAGTCATATTCACCACTTTTACCCTGTATGGTAATACAGTCACGTTTACGTGTCTCATCACCCGTTTAAACGAGACGATTGTCATCCGCAATCGTGTCATGTATAAACACGAAGTTCTCGATTCTCCATGCCCTCGGCAATAACGTATATACTCCGTCGGGTTCCTTTGTATCGCGACCGCGAGCGAAACTATGAGATTTTAGTCACGAGGCCGCGCGGAAATACTCTCTTGGGTATTGTATTCGATCCTATTGAGGTACAAGCAGGCTATACAAAAACGAAAAAAGTATACTTTTTTCAAAAAAGCATAGTATAGTATTAGTATATAGTAGAGAATATATCTACTATAGTAATTATGTAGGCAAAAAAAAGATATTAAATTTTCTTTTCTTCCATTATTTAACGCAAAAATAGAATAAGAAAAAAATTACTTGGTGCATTCATGGAATACAAATAAAGTGATTTATTGTATATAAAAGGAGAGACCATACCAAGTATTTTTTATTTTGTTTGTAATTGTATTTTTGAGTTAATTGCTGTATTATCTGATAACCGTGTATAAATCCTGCGTGAAATTGTCCGTGTGATAATTTGTTCGGTGAATATTGATGCTGGCAATTCGCATGCTTACGAGCGTGTGACGCCAGAGCTATACAGTGGGAGCTCGCATAAGTTGTGACTTTATGAGCTCGGAACAAGCGACCTCTCTTAACTTATATTTCCCATCGAACTCCACTGCCACTGCTTGTTCTTCTGACCGGGTTTTATGTCGATAGGCCAAATACCAGAAACTCCCCTACGTTACCAGTAAAGTACGGTCCGCCATTCACTAAACGGTGGAACCGGCGGCCGTAATCGGCGCGCGTGCGCGCGCCAATGATAGGGATGGCTTTCTATTATTTGGGAGAAGTTTATAAAGTAAGTATTTATTTCCCCTTTCATATTTAACGAAAGATAATTGGTCATATTGGAAATTTTTGGTTAGCCAATGAATTACTCTTCCTGATGGAATCTATTTCAATTGCCAGAAATATTCCTGGTCATGTAAATATCGATGGTCATTAATAGGTACATCGAGTGGTCACTAATGGGTGCAGCTCTGCATCGAGAAGTGCCAATAATAGAAAGGCCGACAGTGCGCACCTATATAAAAAATGTTGAATATTGAAATAAGAAATTAGTCACATTTGG
Source organism: Ichneumon xanthorius (assembly GCA_917499995.1). NCBI lineage: Eukaryota > Metazoa > Arthropoda > Insecta > Hymenoptera > Ichneumonidae > Ichneumon > Ichneumon xanthorius. Next base: position 18,296,360 of record OU824202.1, on the reverse strand, counting down.
GAGGTTTTGGTTCACCAATGAACTGAACTTTTGAATAGAATTGGAATGGTTTTATAAATATTTCGAGTTGATTCGGACATAATCCTTACACGGCCACTAACAGGCGCATTCACTTTATGGGAGTATAAGTTAACAGAGCTTCCACTGTACTTGAAAAACCGATCAATCTCAAATTCGCGAATTACCTTCGATTCATCGCGGCGAGTGATGGTAAAACACAAATCGTCGATGCAATTGACACCGTGACAAAATTAATTCGTAACTGTAAAGCGCTTAATGTACACTGCGATAACGCGCATTGATACAGCGTCGAGGACACCGGAAACGCGTGAACGAGCTTCCTGCTGGGTTTCGCACGATCGCGTCCGCGGCAAACGATAACCGGATAGAGTTCCACTGGACATCCGATAAAATTGATAGTGAATCCTGGAAAATTTTATTCGCGAAATGAACGTGAAGGTTATGGGCCGGTGGCGAGAATGTGGAGCGCGAACGTGCTCGATTTCATGACCGATCGAGTAAAGCGCATCAACATGCGATTTATGGTATACAGTCCGGTAAATTAATTAAACCCTCCTCGGAGATGTCGGTTTATCGTCATGTACAAGATAAAATCTAATTAGAACCGTACTCCGATCCGTTCGTCTATCCGACGTCAGTCCAATATCTCCTCCGTGAAATCTGCCAGCTTGAACCGCGCGTTTCGTACGAAATTCGAGATGATCCAATATCGAACGCTCCATGAAACTGTTCCAATACCCTGGGCTGTGGTAAAGTCGAACTTACGGTTTCCGGGCCAAATTCGAACCATTAGGAGGAACGGGTTGCTTAGATCAACGAAATGTATTAAATTTACATTAACTAGGAACCAACAGCCCCAAACTCAAATTTCCTACCAGTATGCAATATTCGAAATTATTTCCATTAACCGACCAGCACAGGCAAGAAAACCGTACCAAAAATACATATTCATTTTATGTGTCCATTACATAACCTAGTCTATTTTATATATTTTCGCAAATTTATTAAACAATCTATGTATAATCTAGTTACACGCAGAAAAAATATGATTCGATTAAGCAAGGGTCGGGCAGATGGTTTATTTCATTCGTAAAACAAAATTGGCCTCTGCCGCAGTTTTGTTAATCTGAAACGAATAATTGAAGAAATTAACACTTCGGTTGCACGTGTCATATAACGAATTTAAACCCATTGAACAAGCGTTGGCTCATTCGACGGATTTTTTTTTCAGTGCATATAAAACGCGCGTTTTAATGTCCACTTCGTAAAATGGTCTGCGGTCCTCGGTAGAAAAATATTTATAATCGAATTTTGTGCGGTTTTCACTGCGTCAATATTAACGTACACTGCTCTTTATTAATGTTCGGTCTGTTTCGCTATAGCAGCTGTATGCAGATCGCCCGGGCATTAATGAAGGGCATGGTTCATACACGAGGCCGATATGGATCGTTTAACCCTACGGTAATATCTCGTTTATCCGAAGCGATGTCGGAAGATCGTTCCTCGGATAAGCAAGATATTGGATAATACGAAAAGCATACACAATCCACGAATTACCCAGCGCGTAAGGTTTGCCGCTTTCCGGTTTATCCGAAATTAATTAACACCGTAATTAATAACCCTGGTATAAATTTTACCAGTGTTTAAAATCGTACCATTAGAAGGCTACTTAGCAGGACCCGATCAGCTCACCAACCCCGATTTAGGGCTCTTAAATATCTGCTAGGGAAGAAGTACTCGGATAGCACGGAGCCTCGGTTCATCGAAGATCGGACAAGGTTGTACTGTATTAAAATAAACGTCCCATGCCGGTGACTGGGACGTTCCCCGTAACACAACGAAGAAATTAATTTTAACACAAATTATTCAAATCCGTATTAAGAACGATTGTTTATTTATTTATTTATTTATTTATTTATTTATTTATTTATTTATTTATTTATTTATTTATTTATTTATTTATTTATTTATTTATTTATTTATTTATTTATTTATTTATTTATTTATTTATTTATTTATTTATTTATTTATTTATTTATTTATTTATTTATTTATTTATTTATTTTGACATCATAATGTATTTAATACGCTTAAAATTTCCTTTGACGCAACAGCTTTGGGTGCTATCGTATTAATGTTCGTCCCAGCGTGTGTGCGCGTGTGTCTGCGCCTCGCCGGTTTTTCAGAGTGAATTGTGTCTACGGCTCGCCGAGACAGCCTAAGGCACGTATAACAGAAATTCTTGGAGTGGATTTTACGGAGTTTCCGACTTGCTTGCACTCCCTCAAGTTTTAACTGGGAGCAACCGGGAAAAGTTTGTGGATGTCGAGTATATTTCACCGTACTCCAGAGAAGAGAAAGCGGCATTATCGTAAAGCAGGGTCCGGATCCCTCGGCAACGTCTGCACAGGTTAATGTAAGGATTGGTATTCATCGTTAATAGTGTAAGTTAACAAGGACGATGCCTTGAGCTCCTGCGAAGATGTTTGTATTTGCCGTTTCCAGCATTGATGTGTACTGTCGTACTTTAGTGGCGCATGTACATACACATATGAATATTCATACGCGTGCAGCATAAATTACGCGACGACTCTCGATGCCAGGGCCAGCCACACTATGGAAAGGTACGGTAGACCGGGGCTGGTCGAAACACGGGGCAAGTTCGAACAGACGCCGTAAAACGTAGAGTCTACGCAATCAGTATAGAACTCTCAGGAATTACAGATCGTATGCATTCGAGTTTCCATAGAGTAACATACTGACTGAGTACCAACACTGTTCATATACACGCAGTGCAGACATGCACAATATGGGGTAGACTTGAATTAGGACAGACGCAGTAAAATGAAGAGATTCAACGCAATCAATATGGTACTCTCAGGATTACTGATCGAAGTATGCACTCCAATTTCCATAGAGTATCATACTGACTGAGTACCAACACTGTTCATATACACGCAGTGCAGACATGCACAATGTGGGGTAGATTTGAGCTAGGGCAGACGCAGTAAAAAGAAGAGATTCAAGGCAATCAGTATGGTATTCTCGGGATTGCTGATCACAGTACGCACTATACACCATAGAGTATAGTGCTGACTGAGTACTAGCACTGCTCATATACTCGCAGTGCACATATGCACAATGTAAGGTAGACTTGAGGTAGTTGGAACACCGGGCAAGTTGAAACAGATGCAGTAAGAAGAAGGGATTCGACGTAATCAATATGGTACTCTCAGGAATCACTGATCGTAGTATGCACTCTAATTTCCATAGAGTACCATACTGGTGGAATATCAAACACTGTTCATATACACGCAGCGCGTGCATGCACGATATAGGGTAGACTTGAGCTAGTCGGAACACGGGGCAAGTTGAAACCGATGTAGTCAAAAGGAGATTCCAGGAGATGAATATAGTGCTCTATGGGAATTAGAGTGCATACTACGATCAGTGATTTCTGAGAGTACCAAACTGATGGCGTGGAATCTCTGCTTCTTACCATGTCTGCTCCAGCTTGCCCGGTGTTCCGACTAGCCACTGTCTACCTTACATTGTGCATGTGTGCTCTACGTGTATATGAGCAGTGTTTGGTACTCTATGGGAATTAGTGTGCATACTACGATCGGTAATTCCTGACAGTATTGTACTGACTGCGTGGAATCTCTGCTTTGTACCACGTCCGTTTCAACTTGCCCCGTGTTTGAACTAGCCCTGGTCTACCCTACCTCGCGCATGTATGCGCAGCGAATGTATGAACAGCGTTTCTGGCGGTGCGATATAATCGGAGGGTCGATAATCGGGCGGAGAGCTCGAGGTTGCTTATTACATCCAGCGAGGGGTGAATGGAATCCCCACAAAGCACGAACGTATTACGATAACTCAACGAAACTTCTGTAATTGCAATTATTTTTCTTTTGTGTGTCAAAGGTTAAAGTTTTAGCTCGAATTTACCGAGGAAAATCGCATAAATTCACGGACTTCGAGAGGGCCGATAAATATCGCTGCGCAGCTAATAATCGCAGACCATCGACGACGCATCGTTCGTTCTGCAAATAAATCGTGCAAATGTGGAAATAATATATCGGGATGTAATTTGACGTTTCGCAGAATTAACGCAAAATGCCGTGAAGCGTGAATTTTGTAATCGTGAAATTCAGATGAAAATCTGTTATTTTTTGTTCCAATGGAATGTAATTCGGCGAGGTTATTTACTTGAGCGATTATATTGGATTAAAGCTACTTCGAGCGCCGAAGCTTTCCGAATTAAATGGGATAAAGCGGCGCCAGCTCCGCCCTCCGATTCACTAAGTTAAAATCGATAATCGAAATGCAGACGACATTTGCATCACTAAACGCCTTTCCAAGGGAAATCAGATTTTGCACTGTCGGTATTATATTCACCCTTCAATGGAGGAGGATCCTTCATTTATCCGAATCCTGGATTTTTGGACACTTGCGTAAACAAAAGAAAAAAAAATTTAATTATTTAAGCAAATTTTTTTTTGTTTGACTTAAAGAATGATTATCTTAATAAAAAATTATTCTTACCATCGCGAAAGCTGTGTGATCGGGTAAGTGAAATACTCATGAATTTTTCGCACGTAAATGCACTGTCATATATATGTCCATTGAGGGTACAGGATTTTTGCGATGAGATTTTTCCGTTACGAGGACAATCTCGGAGGACCAGAGAGAGAGAGGAGAGTGCCGGAACGAGTATCAATTTTTCCACGGCGAGCGTGCGGTATTACCGAGATACGTGTCACCATTGAGAATCTTCTCACGCGAAACCTCTGCCCAAGCTTCTGTATCACACATATTTCAGCATCAAATATGTGTGTGACGAGCGCGGCTAGTGCTATAGGGTGAAAGTGGCAAATATGAACCGAGCCAAATATGATTGATTTACGCGATGATCGGGGTGGACCAACCACCATGGAAAAAAATGTATACGAGAATATATTTCTCCCGATAAGTTGTATATAATTTAAAAAAGGATATGCGAAAAACATATTTAAAAATAAAAATTATATTCGTCAAAATTTATTCTGTAAATAAGTTATATACTTTTTATATACGCAAAAATATGTATAAACATTTATATATTTGCTCGGATGTATTCTTCACATATATATCATAATATTAAATATTAAATATTATTAGATATACATATGTGATGGATTTATAAGAGCAAATATAAAAATTTATATACATATTTTCGCCCACATAAGAAGTATATAATTTATTTGTAGAATATATTTTTTATTTTTTTATATATTTTTCGCATATACTTTTTTCCACCACTTTACCCTGTGTACATTAAAAACAAAATAATACGTCAATATATAAGTAGGGTAAGTGTAGGAATATTTCGCAAGCAAATCGCTTTGCCATGTTCAACGAGAACTTGGCAATTTTTTATTTCGATCACCCCCCTGAGACATTTACTGACTTTACGACGCTCGCAACGTCTGGGAGGAATCGTTGAAACAATGTTATTTTCTCCGCTCTCACCTCTCGCTATGCTGAGAGAGAAGCATATTTTGTTGGGCCAAGTGCGTGAGCGACGGCTTTTACCGAGATCCCCATCGGCCTCGTCGTCGTCGTCATCTTCGTCGTGTTCTTTCGCTGGTATAAGTGAAAGAAAACCTCGGGGACAACTCGAGAGTCGAGGACTTTCTTTATCGTTACCATCTTTCTCTCCAGGCGCATGGACAAATTTGCAAAATATCGCGAAAAATCACGCCCGCGCATTGTCGCAGCTCGTATGCAAATTCCGTAGTGAAAAATTCACCGGGCACCCGCGTGAATAAAAGTTTCCGGCATCGTGAAATTTATTTCACCGGAATTTTATGAGGATCGTATGACGGGTACCGAATCTTTTTTTTTGCGTATATGTATGCTTTTTACTGCGACTAGAAACGTTAAATTTTTTTTTTACCCGTTTTGTGAAAATTTACGGTCTTCCGTATTTTTTTAATGAGAAATATATTTGCTTCCTGATGGAATTGCGGTGAAAGGAACGGGCTTATCGTGTTCTGCGGCAAAAAATACATAAGATGGGATATTTGATGGAGTTTCAAAATGTTTTTTTTTTATTTTAAATTTTACGGAGCGATGAAGAAGTAAAAAAAGCATGATAAAATTTGCAATTTTTAGCATAAAAATGTAATGGTTCGATTAATTTTTAATTATGCCGATCGATACATTTCCATTTACATTTTACGCTGACCCTAATGACGAAGTGTTCCTTCTTATTGCAAAGCATTGAATCGCCATTATTTTTTCTCCCTCACAGTGCATGCAATATTTTCGTAAAACAAAATTATCGACAATATTCGATTTGGCATTCTCAAAAAAAAAAAATCAGTCATGCCTCTCAAGCTAACAAATATTCACCAAATAAGCTTAAATTTGATACAAACGCTTAACACAGCAAAAGGAACACTGGAAGTGAGTTTCATAAAAAATCGATTAACGAGGTCTGACAAGACAAAACAATGTGCAAATGAAATTTACACCCCTTTTTTCAACATATACTTATCATCAGAAACCGAAAAATGTGCATTTCTTTTTTTTAACGCCAAAGTAACCTCTTTTGAATATTAACAGAATTAAAAACCTCCAAAACCTCTGAGAAGAAAAGTGAAGTGAAAGTTTTACGCCGACGCATCTTTGAAGAAAAGTGCACAATTTTAAAGTTTCCCAAAACTCTACCCTCTTCCATTCTCGGCGTCGCGTTCGTATCGTCGTCCAAGTCACATATCCGAACCCACCTTATCTGCATGGAATTCTTCGTGCAATTTTCTGTTTATTAAAAATTCATATCAATTTTCACTGTGCTGTGCATGCGAGCCTCGCGGTGTTAACTGAGCGTCGCGACGATGCACGGGATTCTTTACAGCGCGTAGGGACATTCGCGTGAACGCACATTTCGTTTATTCGCGACACAATATTTCCCGGCTGATAAAAATCGATTTTCCACTCGAGAAAATGTTTCACTCTCGCTGATTTTCACGTCGTGCAATTGTAAAGACTCCAGACATTATTGTGATTTCGTTTACTTCCGGTCACTGAACAGTTGGTCCGAGTACGGCAGTTACCGTCACGGTCGAAATTAATTTCGCATGCGAAGGAAAGTCGCGTTCGAGCATCGTCACCGGTTTACACGAGAAAACGTCGTAAACTTTCCCTTACCTCGTCTCTTGTCGTAACTTTGCAAAACTTCGATGTCTACGCGGCTTTAGCTTCGGAGTAAAATGGCACAATAAAGATAATTTTTTTGATTCTCCATTCTCGAAACGAAAGCTGTTCCTCGAGAGAACGAAGATGAAGGAACAAGCAGTTGTCAAAAGCTGAATGAGCTTTATTAGATTCCTAATCGGAAGTGAGGCCGTTCATTTTCCGACTATCGACACTGATAAAAAAAAGTACATTTGAAGCAACTAAGATTCGGGCAGGGACGTTCAAATAAATATTCAGTTGGTCGAACAAAATATTTTAATTACTCAAAAATATTTTGGTGAAATCACCCGACAAATTGTTGAACTAACCAATTTTTTTAGCTGTACCAACAAAATATTTAGTTGAATGTCCCTGCCCGAATCTTAGTTGATTCAACCATATTTTTTTATCAGTGCGAAGGCATCCGTCGAAGATAAGCAAACCTCGCGTTCTCATTCCTAAGGTCACGATATTTTGGGTCAACGAACAAGTTCTGGATAATAAAGAAGAGAAAGAGAGTTCAGTGTTTTTTTCTCTATTTTGCCTTCGAATTTGTCTTCGCGAGGAAGGAGCCAGTTGGGGTTGGTTTGGCCGGCGGTTAACATTCCGGCCGTGCTAAACCCTACCTGGGGAAGGACACAAATTTCTGATAAGACTTCGAACCACCGTATCTCCTAATGGTTTCGCGAATATTACTCGTATCAAAAGATTGCCCTTGCGTGCTACCGATAAAGAATTTAAGCGGCATTCACAGTGACCTATGAATCATAATTTAGTGTCTCGCAAATTCTACCTACACTTCGATAAACGTTTCGTCCTGTGGACGTATATCTCCGTGGCATTTTAATAGCCGGCTCGACTACTCAAACAGAATTATTAACAAAAATCGAAATTCGAAATGAGCGAGCGTTGCTTAGGATCGATATCGTTCGCAGCGGTTAACTTTTTCGTCCAATTTCTTGTTTCTTTCATTTTTAGACAAATTAAGAAATTAATTTTTGCATGGTCTCGAAACGTTAGAAAAACAGGAAAAAGTATAAAAAATGTATAAATAATGAACATGTCTCCTTAATCCGCGATGGATCATACCGTAGAGCCCTGAATGAATTTTTATGCTTCAGCGTTATTCCCCACACAACCGAATGGATGATCGTCCAGATACATTTTTTTTATGTTCATAATAAATTTCCGGAATATAGATATATCGTCAGATAAATCTCAATTTATTGCCCTACAAATTCTGTATATACTTCGATAAACGTTTCTACATATACACATATATCTCCGTGGCATTTTAACTGCCGACAGCTGAAATCGGAAAATAAATTTAAACAAAAACAAAAATTCAACCGAAGCTTCCTTCGTGGCGATACCGTTCGCAGAAGGTATCGAAGGTATAAGATTTTTCGTCCAATCGCTCTCGACTTAATAAATATATAAATATATAAATATATAAATATATAAATATATAAATATATAAATATATAAATATATAAATATATAAATATATAAATATATAAATATATAAATATATAAATATATAAATATATAAATATATTTTAAAAAATGCATCCCCTTAATCCGCGATAGACCGGACCGTCGAAGTTCTGAATGAACTTTTATGCTTCGGCGGCGTCGCGCACACATGCGAATGTAAGCTGCGCGGCCGCGGCGGAGCGCGCGCGAAGCGGGGAAAGAACAACACGGCTACGAGAAGTAACGAATGGCGTGGGAGAGGATTGCGATAAATGTAGCACAGCATAGAAGAGCAACGGAGAGGACAGAAGCCAGGACCGCGGCATTCTCGCTCGTCGGCCGAGCGAGTACAGATGCAGTACAGAGGGGAGCAGTCGCGTGTCGAAACGCAGAGAGCAACGCGCAGGCGGCGATCACTGCCAGGGTCATTCCTGACACCCTGACTATCGTCGCTTCGCGGCGCTTTACGCCTCGCGGCTCGTCTCAGTGCGCTTCCCGCGAGGAGCCCCACGAATTTGCCTCCCGGATTTACACACGCGCGCACACGCGGCATCGATCGCCCAAACCACGTTACGACCAATCTCTTTGACAAATTTTTGTAGTTTTTTTTTTTTTTTTTTTTTTTCTCAACGGAACACGCTTGGCGATGAGGATGACTCCTCATTCATTGAACTCATGCTAAACGATGAGGAACAAACATGCGCAGCAGTGAAATAAAAATACACCAACATGCGTCGCTCGAAAGATTCCAAAGTACATAAATAAATTTGGTCTTTTTTTTCTGTGTTTTTCTTTCACATGGGCTAAGACGTGGGTTCGAACAACTTTCCTCCCACGAGCTCGAATTATACCGCTGTCCCACGCCCGCACCTTCGTTCTTTTTCCTCTCGGCGAAAGTGCAAGTGCATAGAACATCGTCGTTTGTTTCATGTTTTTTTTTTTTTTTTTTTTTTTTTTTGAGAAAAGTTATCGTAAACGAGGTGATTTAATCCGCCCCCTGCTGCCGCGTCCACCGGCAAGTTTGATCGAATTTGGGGACTTTGTGAGGCTCTAATGTACCCACGTTTATGATACTCGCGGCCACCTCGAGGGGGATTACATAAAGTTTAGTTAACAAAAATAAACTGTCCGGCGTAATTCAACCGCCCACTTTACAGCGCGCTCCGCGACCCGAATACGCGGCTCTTTTGTTAACTCCGCTTTGCGGAACAAAAACTAAACTTTTTTTCTATCGCAACTTTCGTTCGACAACAGCTCTATTATTTTTTTTCTTTTAGTTTTAAACTTTATGAATAGGTCTCGCGCGATTAAATCCGTTTAGAGAAACATAATCTTTTTTTACACGTAAAACTAAAATCTGATTATTCCATCACCGGCGAATAGTTCGCAATTTTTTTTTCTTCAATTTCAACGCGAATCATTGTCCGAAACTCGGGAAATTGTGCGTTGCACATCGCGCACGTAATTAGCTATACTCGTTCAAACTTTGCGCATTCAATTTGGCTCGGCCGAGCGGAACAAACGAAACGAGCGAACTACGTTGCGGTGCGGTCCGCCGATGTTGAAGAGCAGTTTTGGAGTTAAATTTTTGAAAAACTTCGGGGCCGAAATTACCGAGAACCGGGCGGCGTTGTGTGCGTCGTAATCTCTCGTTATCACGTATTATCCGAGTCCTCCGAACAGGCGACGATATGTACGCGACATAGTTAATCCCATCGCCACTACATATTGTGACGAAGTGCAAAATCCCGGATCAGTATCGTAATTCGTAATCAGCACAAGCTTTCCCCCGAGCTTTCGTATTCAAATATAGCATCAATGTAATTAATGTTTACAACAGGGAGGGACGCGGGGTCGATGAAACTCTAAACTGCAATTTGCCGCTACACTAATTGACACCAATCCGCGATGAACCTTCGATACGAATTTCGGACACTTGCAAATTTAAAACTCTCCGATTAAACATTCGAGGGCGCGATTCGGCAAACTATTTTCCGCTCTACTCGATCTTGTTATTTTTATTTAATTTTTATTTTTATAATAATTTTTTATTTTTTTAATTTAAAAACTTTTTACTTCATGGACACTTAAAAGCTAGTTAAATTCGAAGTCCTTCGCCTTCCCCACGGCCCCTCGTCAAGTGACTAATAATCATTTCAGAACGGTGAAAAACTGCGCTACGCCGTGAAGTTGAAGCATCGTCGAGGCTCCCGTCGGAATTTTTATTGAATAAAAAGAATTAAATAAAAAGAAGTGAAAAACTGTAAGTGAAGCGAAGTGTCGGCCGAAGTAACGAATCGTCGCGTAACGAGCCCTTCGGTGCGGCGAGGGTGCTGAAAAATTCCCGCCGATCGATTCTCCGTGATCGAGCGAGTGCCACTTTTCGCAGACCGGAAACGGGGAGAAAGCGGGCGAAGGAAAAAGAGCGCTTTGCTCGTGAAACGATCTCCTTTAATGCGGCCAGCGCCGCGACAGTACAATCAAAGAGAATTTTAATAAAACTCGTAGCTTTGCAAGAAAATTTAAAAAAAAGGAGCGAATTCGCCGGGTGGGTTAATTATCGGTCTCATATAGAGTAGACGAGACCCGAAAACATTCGAGGGAGCGATTCGGCAAACTATTTTCCTCTCTACTCGATCTTGTTATTTCTATTTAATTTTATTTTTATTTTTCAGTTTCAAAACTTTTTGCTTCATGGACACTCAAAAGCTCGTTAAATTGGAAATCCTTCGACGTCCCCTCGGCCCCTCGTCGGAGTGACTAATAATCATTTCAGAACGGTGAAAAAGTGCGCTACGCCGCACAGCTGAAGCATCGTTGAGGATTCCGTCAGAATTTTTATTGAATAAAAATAAATAAATAAACGGAAGTGAAAAAACTGTTCGCAGACCGTAAAGCATAAAAATTCGGAGCGAATTCGCCCGGTGTGATAATTATTAGTCACATATAGAGTAGAGGAGACACTAAAACATTCGAGGGAGCGATTCGGCAAACTATTTTCCTCTCTACTCAATCTTGTTCTTTCTATTTAATTTAATTTTTATTTTTTACTTTAAAAACTTTTTGCTCATGGACACTCAAAAGCTCGTTAAATAGGAAATCCTTCGACTTCCCCTCGGCCCCTCGTCGGAGTGACTAATAATCATTTCAGAACGGTGAAAAAGTGCGCAACGCCGCAAAGCTGAAGCATCGAGGCTCCCTTTAGAATTTTTATTCAATAAACATAAATAAATAAAAAGTAGTGAAAAAACTGTTCGCAGACCATAAAACAAAAATTCTGAGCAAATTCGCCGATTGGGTTAATTATCGGTCACATATAGAGTAGACGAGACGCTTTTTTCCTCTCTACTCGATCTTGTTATTTCTATTTAATTTTATTTTTATTTTTTAATTTCAAAACTTTTTGCTTCATGGACACTCAAAAGCTCGTTCAATTCGAAATTCTTCGACGTTCTCTCGGCCCCTCGTCGGAGTGACTAATAATCATTTCAGAACGGTGAAAAAGTGCGCTACGCCGCAAAGCTGAAGCATCGTCGAGACCCCCTTTAGAATTTTTATTCAATCAAAATAAATAAATAAAAAGAAGTGAACAAAACTGTTCGCAGACCATAAAACAAAAATTCGGAGCGAATTCGCCCGAAGGGATAATTATTGGTCACATATAGAGTAGACGAGACGCTAAAACATTCAAGGGAGCGATTCGGCAAACTATTTTCCTCTCTACACGATCTTGTTATTTCTATATAATTAAATTTTTTAATATCAACATTTTTGCTTCATGGACACTCAAAAGCTTCCTCTCGGCCTCTCGTCGGAGTGACTAATAATAATTTCAGAAAGGTAAAAAACTGCGCTACGCCGCAAAGCTGAAGCATCGTCGAGGCTCCCGTCAGAATTTTTATTGAGAAAAAGAATCAAATAAAAAGAAGTGAAAAAACTGTTCACAGACCATAAATAAAAAATTCGGAGCGAATTCGCCCGGTGGGATAATTATCGGTCACATATAGAGTAGACGAGACGCGCGTTTGTCGTCTATCGTCTACGGTGCTGGCCTTGACGCCCGACGCGACCCAGAATAAACTTGCTCTGGGGGTCGAGCCTCTTCGTACGAGCCTCTTACACACGTCTCTGCGCCAATCTCGAAGCACGTCGAGCGAGGAGAGACGGACGATTCAGGAAGTGGGGAAAGAAAAGAATAGGCTGTAACTTCCTCATCCGATCTCAGACCTAATCGTCGATAGTTCGAGCCCTTCGCGGATCGCGTCCCGTGAATCTTATGCGCCGCCCATCCAGACCCGCACTATCTTCACCGCCGATCAAGGCTTCGGGGGGCAAAATGGACCCGTAAAAAAATAAAAATAAAATTATCCTAGGGTATCGAGTTACCAGAAGAAATGCTAGAAAAAAAAGTGGTCGTCGACCGTGCGTGACGCGGGCCGAGAGCCAAAAAAAGTCCATTTGCACTGCCGCGGGACGAAATTTTTCTGGGCGCAGAGTGTCGCGCACCAGTGTCTCGGAGAGTGTTCGGCGCGGAGCGGCCACGCTCTTCTCGGGCGCAGTAGTGAGTGAGAGTGCCGGCAAGACGGCAGCAGCGGAGAACGCAGCAGCCGAGCGATCTGCGAAGCGTGATCGGGAACAAACAGTTTATTTTAGTTAATTTTTTTTTATCGCGAAAATAATAAAACAACGGGGGTTTCGTATGTGAAGATTTTTGGACGATTCTTCGGGGATGTGATCGACGACTCTACTGTTTGTTCGCTCGAGAGCCGGCGAGGAGAAAAATTTCGAAGGGTGGACAGAAATTTTTCGCCGGTTTTTTTCGCTGATCGGATTTTTTGGGAGGTCCGCGCGGAGCCTCTCGTGTGTGTGTTGTATTTAAATAGATACATCTACACCGACCGGTGCGTCGCGGGAGTTGCGCGTCGTGCGAAATTGTCCCGAGAATTCTTTTATCTGAGTCGGAGTAAAGAGCGGCTATTTTTATTCGTTAAGTACCTGAGCTCTTCATTTCTTCATTTTTTTTTTTTTTTTTTTTTTTTTTGTACTCATCTCTTCCGCTCGTCTTTTCGCCGCCGGGCCAATGCCCACGAAGCCCACGGTGGCGGAGTTCCTATTCACGATCAAGTTCGACGGGCTCGTGCGGGCGTCGAATATATAATTAATCGAGTGAAATAATTAAAAAGGAGGTGTCCGAAGTGATGGATGCGAACGAATTCTGGATTAACGGTGCCCAAATTGTTAATTGTGTTGCCGGATAAGTGCAGAAACTACGGTGAGAGGATTAACGGTTCGTCGGCGCGACGGAGGTGAGTTTCGATAATCGAGATGCATCAATTACGGTCCGCAATCTTCGTCGATGGACGATATAATTAATCGAACTCGGGATAAAATTTTTAAGTTTCGGGATTAAATTGTTGCGGTTTTTGCCCACAATTGGCCACACTTTTTTTTCTACTTTATTATTATTATTATTATTAATTGTTGATAATGAAAATCTAGGACAACGTCCGCATGAAAAAAATAAAAACAATACAAGATCGTATGGAAGTCATTATTATCTTTCCTAAAAATGTTTTGATCACGGGAAACGTGATTAAGGACACCAAAATCTTTTATTACGACAGCTCGTGTGCTTCAACTGCTTCAAACGGATGAACACAATTTAGTCGTTGCAATAGTAAAGAGAGGTGAAATATTAGTTGCAGAACTGAATAAAATGGAAGTAAATAACATTCACCCACGGAAAGGGATCATACGCAAAAAAAAAATCATTCGAAATGTATTCAAGTCGGCGTTTTTATAACATTAAAATATATCAAACGTATAATTCACTATACATTTGAAGGCATACATATTCAGAAATGTATTCCAAAATATGTCTACAGTATAAAAGTTTTCACCAAAAATATATTTCATATATATCAAAAATATATTTCATATATATCAAAAATATATTTCTTCGATATATGCCACGTATACTTTTTGTCCATACGGGATTCCCGGATTACGGAACAACAATGACACTAAAAGTTATAGGTAAAGGGTAAATAAATTTTTGTTTGGTTGTGGAAACGATGTAGTGTTTAACCAAGCGACCAAGCGAGGTTTAGTCGCGCCGGATGTATGTATAATTAATCGATCACTATTGAACTGAAAGCCTGCACCAATTACTTTGCTGTCATTAATTTTATTAGTGTCTTACAACTGTATGCGTCTCACGGTTACGTGGGCGGAGGAACGGGACAGAATACTATAATAATGCAAATGAGAATACGCGGTCGTCGAAGGCGAGACCGAGGCGTCGCTCTGCTCTGCTATACCTCGTTTTCTCTACTCTCGGGTCCGATCAATGCTAAGCCTTAAATGTTAGGAAAATCCCCCGAGCAAAAAAAAAAAAAATTGCACATAGCTTTCACACTTTCTCCATTTTGAGGGTAGCTTTATCTATGAGAACGTTTATTGAGTGATTTTGACTTCCCCGTAGACGATACCATCATTTATATAATATATGCTTATAATATAAAAAAAATAATTGTCGAAAATGATCGAAAAATGTATTGTAAAAATTCGTTGTGTCAAGTTTTCGTAACTCGTCGTTTTGAGGACATTCCTAATGTATTTTCCTCCGCTGATTATAAATCTACAACTAAGTGGACTCCTGGTGCGATATTCGGTGCAGAAACTCGTGTCGGACAAAACGTTTTTTCAACAAATTTAACAATTTCCAAATCTTATAAAATTTAAGGGCATTTCTCGATCTTTTAGACTAAGTAGACTGATACTAAAATCTCGATTTTGTTATTAAACCCACTCTTGCTACTCCCAAATGAAAATCCCATCGTCACAGAATTCCCCACTGCTCGTAGAAAGAACAAAAACACGATCACATTTTCGGCCGATAAAGTAATATTTATGCGACAGGGGTATATTAATTTATTCATCGATCGATACTGCAGTATTTAATGTCGCGATGCCACGGTGTGAGATATCGCGCGAGCGACAGTTTCGCTGATAATTAACGATAACAAACGAAACAAAAATTGAAAGAAAAATCTAGAGTGGAGATTGAAGCTGTATAAATTCAGCAGCGAGCTTTTCCGCCTGATTACGTCGTCCTTTTCATCGAACCAAAATGAATACCCTCGTTTTCTCGATTCAGACACGCGATAAATCGACGCGCTTTTCAATACGCGATAAATTAAATTGTGACGTTGAATTTAACTCATGGACCAGTCGGTTAACATTTGGAGCACGAGAAACGCGGTCGAACAAACATGTATTTTGCGGTACAATACGAATCTCCGTTTCATCTATATCACTGCTCGATCGAGCGTATACATTTTTCACACGACGACAGATCCTTAACTGCGCAACTTTGCGCGTCGAGCTGGGGTGAATATTATAAAGTACCAGCAGGTCATCGATAGTTTAACATGTAATTAATGTTATGATAATGTCTGTGTTCAA
This sequence comes from Ichneumon xanthorius, assembly GCA_917499995.1. Lineage (NCBI taxonomy): Eukaryota > Metazoa > Arthropoda > Insecta > Hymenoptera > Ichneumonidae > Ichneumon > Ichneumon xanthorius. Next base: position 18,280,172 of record OU824202.1, on the reverse strand, counting down.
ATCTAAGATATCATCATCGACGGCCCAGACGGTAATAAAAACTGTAATGCTATTTTTTAGTATCCATTTTTGTAATATCGTACGGAGATCATAATACTTTTTTCACGTAATTTTACCGATTGTTTCAAAATTGTAGCAGAACGAATTCGCTTGAATCCCTACATGCGACGATAGAAAAAATTAATAAACGAGCCTGTCTGTCGTGCTTGCACAAAAATGTTAATATCAAAAAATAATCAAATGAATAACCCAGCATAAGAACTTTACAAAATTAAAAAAAAGGATTTTTGCTGCCACTCTAAAAAAAATGTATTGTTTTCCTCATTAAAAAAGTATCGTCTTTAGACATTAATATTTATAAAATTTTGAACGATCGAAAAAATCCTATGATGGTCGATAGAAAATTATATTTTACGTCATGCAGCATAAATTTCAAGTTCATTGGAATAACCTTTATCGATGTGTGATATCCGCCAATTCTGAATGCAGCGTTTGGACAAAAACGCCTTCAACTTACAATTAAATATTCTTTAATTTTCAAAGGCTTCGGTCGTGAGAAATTCAAAAAAATTTGATTAAAACCAATGATTTAGGGTCGTTTAACGCCTTCAGCTGAAATTTAACGACGAACAAACCTCGAAAGTATCCTGAGATACTTTTCAATCCATAAGTCCACGAAAGTGTTAGCGAACGATGAAAGTAGTAAAATTTCAGGGCCCATTGACTTTGTCAAAAATTTATATTCCCTCGGTTTCCTCGGCTATCTGAATCTCTGCGCCGATTCTCATTCCGGATGGCCGCGCGCTTTTCCGTCGCACCGCCGGCGAGATAAAGAGCCGGACGCGAGATTCGTGAGATAGAAAAAAGAAAACGATAAGGCGTAAAGCAAGCGTGTCGCGGAAAATCCGCAAACTCTACCGGGATTTATACCGTCGCTTTATATACGCGTGGGAACAGATAGACGCGAGATATGGAATTAAGCGACGAGCCCAGCGCTCTTTCTGGAGTTGCGTTGGCGAGCGTTCGCCTTCCGAGCTTTCAGAAATAATTTTACCGCCTCCGCGACTCAGCGCCAAAAGCTTCTTAATTAATCTACAAACTTGCCATTATCGCCGCGAGCGAAACCGAAAACTTTCCTCTCTGCACTCGCGCTGACGTCTCGTGCCACCTATTTTATATCTAAGATGAATAATTGACAAAAATCGTGAAGCGATCATTAATCATAGCGAACGTTGCATTCTCGGATTAACCGTGACGGTGAAAAATCTTACCACTCGATCTACTTCGAGATTTTTTATTTTTACTTTGAGAAAGCGGTTTTCATTAAAAAAACAAAAATCGGGATTTTAGTGCCAGAGTTCTTAAAGTAATCTAAAACGTCGAATGATGTGATTTTCTGCTGGCGTTCAGATTTGTGAATAATTTTTTGATTCTGGTCGATTCAAATTGAAATTGATTCTGATTGAGCCTGTAAAATCGGTATAACTCGCGAACGGTTTAAGCCAGGTAGTTGAAATTCAGTGCACTGTTAAAATGGTCATTTGCTTTTGTTCAGTACACTTTTTATGAAAATTGATTTAATAGGCACTTCTTACGTATAAGGAGGGAGTGCCTAAAAATTGGGAAGCCATGTGCAAATTACTTTGCACTTTTTTTATAGGGTAAATGTGGTGAATTTGGCCCACCACGATTAGCACGTAAATCAATGATAAATGCAACGCGCCATAATCGCCACTTTTCCCCTCCTCAATATCCCCTTGTGCTCTCGTCTCTCTTCCTTCGTTTTTTTAAAGTCGGCCAAGTGTCAAACTCCTGTAACGAGTTTGAATTCAAGGGTATACCTCAGAGAGGAGTGGATTGTTCTTTGCACGAATGCAATTTTACTTTTCGAACATGCAATACCGCCGTTCCTATCGAGGAAGTTTTCACGACTCGGCAGACCCTTGGTTTTTAATAAATTCGAGCAATCTCTCTGTCTCTCCCTCTCTCCTTCTCTTTCCGTCTCCCCTGAGAGACAGAGATTTTCCTCTCGAGAAAGTTTCGAGTGATGTCAGCAGGACGAGTGGCCTCGCGATGGTAGTCGGTGGAATAAGCGAGCAATCCTCCAATAATAATTTTGTCCTTATCTCGAGCCGCGGTCCTTACCATTTTAATTGCTATATTTATCAGTCGCTTCGAGATACGAGAACGGCCCGGATCTTCGCAAGTGTCCGAGCTCCCAGCGTAGAAATTCGTACCGCGTAAGTCCTCGAAATCTCTCGGTCTCAAAGTTTCTGAAAATTTGATAACTTGATGTCACCATATTTGCATAAGATATTCCTTCGAGTGTCCCGCGAGGAGACGATTTGTATCAATGTATGAACATGCAAACAATGTTATGTAGATTCGACGGCTTTTTCTTTTTTATCCAGCCCAGGCCAGGGTAAACGGGATTTTTCATAGATGTCAAAAAATGGTGTTTGGGCCAAAAAAAATTTTTTTAATAATCAAACGAATAACTCGATTAGCTTCATGAGAATTTGATAATTTTTTACAACTTTCGTAAACTTTTTATTCTGTTCTCATTTTTTTTATATGCATGGAAGTCAACTTTTTTAAAAACTTTATAAAAAAATTAAAAATGTCGTTGCGATAGATTTTATATTAATCAGCGATATTAGAAGTGAAAAATTGATGTCCTGCAAAAATCACCGTGCCGAAATTCACACTACCGTTTCGATGGCTTCGGCAATAAAAAGGCTTGCGTCATTTATTCGCGAAAATTAATTAATTCGAGAGCCAGATTTACGCCATCGAATTTGCAATTTTGGCTTGATCATATCCATCATTAATATTAAACACAACCCGTATTCCATCACGTTATCATAACTAGTGAGCGGGAACGCGTGAGATATGTGGGCCAAGCCAATTTGAAGGCATCGCTCATTACCCTATTGCGGTAGTGAGTTCGAAGGTGCGGGCATGTATAACGTATAATGACGAGCTTATTTGACGGCCTTTTCAGCCGCCGTACGATAATATTATTTAATAACAGCTTTGCCGGTCAATCTTCGATGAGCCGCTGTAACGGTGCTTAAAATACTGTTGGGGTAGAACTGTTATTTAACACCTTCAGCAACATTTCCTGACACCCCGTTATTAACTTCGATTATCTGAAGCATATTCGAAGACTCGATAAGTAATTTTTTTCAAATTCAATACCAACCATCGGTCAGTAATAGTGCATACATGTAGCCCGATATCTCGGGAATCGTAAATATTCCCGTAGTCGTACAGATATTTTTGAAAAAATTTTAAATCTCATCAAATTCGATCGGTTGCAAAGAATTTGACAAAATCGATAACAAAGAGAAATGACTCGATATGCATAATAAATTTCAGCTTGATAGCTCAAGCCAGCGCTACCTTATAGGACTTTCAAATTTTCACCTACTCACGCGATTTTCCGAAGTGTGATTTTTTTTCGAAGTTTGTCACAATTTTTTATCACTATGACACAAACATCTCGATTTTTGATTTTATTCCAACAAAACAAAACTTCCTCAACGAGAAACCAAAAACGGGACTTTTGAAGAGATGATGGAATCGTAAATTACGATTCACGTCCAAAAGCTTTCATCTTCGATCTAGCAACGAAAATTTTACCGAAATAAAGATTCATTTTTTTTCTTTACACGACATACGTTCTCCACGTATGCCATTTTATTCCCTGTGCAGCGTGCGCAATTTTCGCCCTTCCATTTTTATTTTTCGTGTGTTCACACGCCCAGCCATATTTCGCCATTACGAGCCTTGTACCTTGGCACCTTTGGCACCGGGATAATATACAGCACGGCCCACCAGTAATACCTACCGCGGTGCATTGGCGCGATGCACACATTGCTCTTCGCCGCCGACCAGCATTAAGAGTGGCATTGAACGCGGCACATTCGATACAATCACAAACGAGCATTCGAACGATCCTTTTTTTGTCCCGTCAATATGCCATCTGCAACCATCACACAATTTCATCTCTGCTCCAACAATTTCTGTTCCATGCCAATTCCATCATGATTTCATCCCGAACCGCAAAAAAAAAAAGAAAAATTCTTCGAAACGAAAACTCATCTCGAAAAAGCAAAAAATAATTGTAACGCCAAAAAGTCAAGCCAATGGTCCAAGCTTCGATGGTGCAATGGAAACGCTGCGGTAATGGTCATGCTATCTATGACATGCTATATATGATCGTGCTATCTCTTGAATTCTCCCTCGTTATTTTTTTCCCCTCGCTGCGGTCCACTTTGGAAATGTGCAAGGCAGACAGGACGTTAAGAAAAATCCGACAAGGCTCGACAACGAATGGAACAATGTAAATGGCCCTTTTCTGCATTCACCTCGTAAACCGAAACCGGTATGTGTATTCGCGAGCTCGTTTCGATGTGCTCTTTATCGTGCATCATTGTCCGGGCTACGCTGAACCGGCTCTGCTACGGACGCTGCACATGTGCATCGGACGGCAATGTGTGTACATTTATTCAGCGGTCCATAGAACGGCCTACGCAGTAGTAACGACGCCGGCCACGGTTGAAGTGGTAGTGTCGCACGATTCACGTAATGAAAGAGCTTCGGGCATAACGGTGAAGTGCTGTAAAGTAAAATATACAGCGAACGTATTAAAAGGAATCCATTCAATGATTCCTTCAATGCTCTCCCAAATATTGTGATCGTTACAAATCCACGAAAAATTGTATGCATGTTTTCGTTTACAAAATATCTGTTTTGCTTGCACATAGAGGAGGCGTTGTTTTCATGAAAAAATGGAATATTGATATTTTCAGCTTAATGCGCTCTCACGAACCCGTTGAGTATGCGCGCGTGTCGACTACGCGATAACAAAGATTAATAACAATTTGGTGCTCTACCAGAAAAAAAATCCTGTGCATTTCAGAATTTTTTATTTTTATGTAATGCAGCGGGAATTATATGAAATTACTTGCATATCACATGCAGCAGAATAGATGCGGAGGTGTGGATGCATGAATATTACTGGAGTGAAACTTTTTTTTCCTGCGAAATTATTCAATCAGTCATGCATGCATACTTGGACGTGATTTCTCTTGAAAATTTCGTTGTTTCGCCGAGAATTAATTTTTTCGCAGATTCAAAATTACAAATTCCCGTTTTTGCATTGCCGGTCACGTAATTCGCGGGAATTTCAGTGATCATTGCTATTTTTTACTTTTCGGGTATGTGCCAAAAAGGACGCTTAGAGCACCCGCACATTCAAAGCGTTCGGGTTTTAACTTCGAACACGTGTCAAGGTACCGCTAATGTTCTTTGGTATTAAATTTGGCAAGAATCGACAAAAGTATTTAAAAGTTATAAATATTTTAGTGTTGTGGTTTGACTTTTTTTACCACTGGTGTTTGGTATGGCTGCCACAATTTTCAAGCTCGCAGGTTAACACTTTGTACAAAAGTCAACTCATCACCAAGGATGATTTAACCAATGATCCATAAAGGAGTTCAAGTTTTATTGCTTTTCTATTTTCTTTTTTTTTTTTTGTTTAACGATGACCATTATAGCTTTAATTTGAGCAAACTTTTATCTATCTATGACTAAAACCTGACTTTCAATTTTTACTTCTTCATTAAACATTTTTGTTATGCCCGTTCATTTTATTTATACTTTTACTTGCAAGAATTTCTCGGCGAGGAATCCAATAAATCGCAGAAAATGCTTTCTGTGTAAAAAGACGGAACTTTCTAAACAAAAGTAAATTACGAGGAAGCAGAGTGAAAACGTGTCATTTTTCGGATATTTGTTTTTTCACTTTCGTTTGTTGAGAACTCTCTCTGTTAATTTTCATTTCAGCTCTGGCATCGTGCCAGATCGTAGAAAGAAGAACGAGCTTTAACCGAGTTCGCCGACGCTTCCGTGCCGCTAAAAAAAGGTTCAAGCCGACGTCACCGTCAGCCTTCTGCATGCGAAAAGTAGGTTTAACGCACTCGTTCGCAATGCAATCTTATTTATCCTTTTTTCAAGGATGAAATATTGCACTCTTGCCCCTTCATCCGAATCCTCGGGCACTCGACCGTCAAGCTAAATTATACATCTCCGTCAGACCCGAAGTTTCGAGGGATTGTCAATTTATTAAATCGTCGATTTTGCAATTTAACGTTGACTTAAGATCCGTCTGCCAAATTTCGAAAGCCAAGCCCGACACGGCTATTTTTCGAGCGGCAAAACTTCGGACGAAACAGATGATTTTTTTTCAATTTATTTCGTACCTTAAGCTTTTCAAAGTGTTAATAAGAGATGAATTGATCAATAGTTTTTCGCTACATTTATTTTTTGCGGTACACATATTTTTCTCTCAGCTCGAGTGGAACAAGACCCCTTCATCCTCCGAGGCGAGAAACAGCTCACTCACTGCTCGCTTTGCTTCTTCTTCTCCGCAACCTTCGCCCGAATACCCCACCCCATCCCTTATCCATCTGGTTATGACATAAAAATTGATCACGTAGACTCACGGAGAGAGCGCTGTCTCTGATATATAAAGATTCGTCCCTCGATCCCTCACAGCACGTCTTCCACCACGTATAACCCACAATATAACACACCGTGAAAGCCCCGGTGGTTTTTGCGCCTCAGGTACGCGAAGCTCCGGCAAATAATTTCCGAAATATAATATTTCGCCGGCCGTCCCGAAGCGAGCGTCTCACCTGTTAGCTTCCACAGACATTTTTTTCTACCTGGCGCGCCTGATACAGAAAAAAAAATAAAGGAAAGGAACAAATACGGCCCTTCGTTCCCGCAATAATCGTAAATAATCGAAGAAACTTTCTTCACGGAAATGGAGAGCTTGGCGAGCTGCGTGATTCTTCTTTTTGCTTCCCCTTAGAGGAAGCTATGTTTTTGCTAAAAAAATTGAGATTTTAATGTCAGATACGTGAAATAGTTTAAAACAAAATTGTAATCCATGAGCAAGCCATGTGCAATTATTTTTTTCTTAGTGGTACTTTTTGACGCAAATGAAAAACAGTTTATTGTGTGAAAAGTCAAAATGGAAATAAGAAAGCTTTCTTGTTTCCATACATTGCGTTAATTACTCTTGCTTTTTCTAATAATTAGTCGCGTTTGTTTGGTTTGAGTTTTTCAATTTCGCATCCGTACATGTCTTGCATTTAAGTAATGAAAATTTGTCAATGCTAAAAAAAAGACATTCGGGGGGCGCATCGTTAATCTGCTCCCAGATAATCTGACGCCGAGTAATCGCAATTTTACTACTTAACGTACACAGTAAAAAATAATTTCGTTTGTTCATTTTTCAATATACAAATCTGTCCTTTAATTTCCCGTGTCATTAACAATTTTAGTTTGTAATTTTGTTTGTAAAACTGATGAATTAGCAAATAAAAAATTGTGGACGTTTGTGGACAATAGTTTTGTTCTAAAAAGTACAAACTTTGTTTACTGTGTACATCTTTTAGTTTCGTTAGTCAAACTCCTGTGCTCGAGGGTTATCGATATCGAGCCTTCTTGTTCGGAGTACAGAGTTCAAATATCACCCTCAGAGACGCCATGTGGAATAGTTCGAGGGTATTGGTACTTCGCGGCTGTTCGAAGCGAAGTTCTGTCCGGAACTCCTAAACCGTTTATGTCGTCGTGTTACCTCGACGTCTGGATTATCTCGGGGTGCGCCGATCCGCTGGAACCTCAAACTTTCCGAAAGCTCTCGAATTGACTTTCGAGACTGCAGCTGCGCAAAGTCCGCGATGGAGGATGAAGACAAAATCTTTTAAAAATATACATTGTAACGGCTGCTTCAACTTTTCTTTTATGTTGGTCGTCCCACCGCTTGATATGTTAAGTGCAGAGAAGAGCGGGTCAAAATGAACCGGTGTCCTCCACTGTAAAAAAAGTTGTAAATTACCGGACTGAAAGTTTTTATGCAAAAAAACTGGTACATTAAATTTAAGTACTTTTATAGTAAAATTAAAGTTAATTATTAAAAATAAAGTATTTTCAATGGTTTTAACACACTGAACATTAATTTTTCATCACAATTGTACATAAAATTTAATAATACGGATTATAAAAAATCAAATAAGTAAATGAAAAAGGTTAAAATAAAAATGTTGGCAATATATCGCTTCCTCATAATTTTCGTTTATGCACAAAATTTCCTCCACGAGGAGGCCAAAAATACAGAAGCTGCTTTCTCATAGAACAAGTCTTGCGATTGCACGCAAGTGACGAGGGAGCGATATGAAAGTGTTTATCTTCACCTTTTTTCTCCCGGGCGCAAAATTGAAAAAAAAATGGTCCTTTTTGGCCCAGTCGGCCTCGCTGGCTAGGCAATAGAGAAAACTTGGAGGAGGACTTGAAATCATTTTTTTTGTCGACCCTTCAACTCTGTGGTTCACAGCTGTGTCTCGAGCAGTTGAGATATCGTTCGTGGCGGTTATCCTGGGGCAGGGGTGAGAGAAGCGGAACGAGCGAAAAGATGAAAACTAGTTTTCGCGTGGGCATGCTGACGCGGAGAGTACAAAACTGTGTACCGAAAAGTTTCCCCGAAGAACTGATGAAAAAAGGGATTTTACTTCGTTTAAGTAGAAAAGGCTCGCGTGTAGTCAGACTTCGGTTATATCTTTGCGCCGCGTGTGCGGCAGGACTTCGGACTTTCGGTAAGGAATTTTCGACGACGTTTTCTCCACGCTGTATCGGTTTCTCCGTTCGATTCATAGGTTCGCCGGGGCAGCGGCGAGGAAAATTCGTCGAGAGAAACAACGAGGCAGGAGAAAAAGTGCCCGTGTGTGTTCTTCAACAACGAAAGCGGGATCATTTCCGCTCGGAGTCCTCGCTTTTCTATCGGCTAGCCGAAGATAACCGAGTAACGGTGGATATAGTGAGACACGCTTGGAAGGAACCGGAAAGGACTAACCGTTTCGAGGATATAAAGTCTCTGCGGATATAGAAAAGAAGTAGCGGCGGAAAAACCGAAGCTTCCATAGAGATTGCCGCCGTGCTGTTGTCTACTTCTCAAAAAAAAAAAACAAAAAAATACATCGAAACAGGGACAAAACACAAGATAGAGTGGAGAAAGTTTCACACTCTTATGGCACACTCCCAATGTCTTCTTTTGTTGCATCCTATCCGTACTTTTTTTGTTGCTCCGCCGCACTTGGCTTTTGTACTCGCGAGATGATTGACGCGCTGACTTTCGGTTGGCCGTATGAAGTTCACTATGTTCAGAAAACAGAGCAATGGTACTGAAAATGGCCGGTAGTATTAGCAGAGTGTTGCATGTGAATTACATGTAAGTTACCATTTCCAATTCAGCAATGTAACATACATCCGATTCGGCAATGTTACATGCATGCAATTTTTTATATAAAAACAAATTATCGCTAATTCTATCGTTGGATCAACATCTTTATTACTGATAAACGAATTTACTCTATCGATAGGAACAAATACAGCTCAGAAAAAGCTATATTAATTTGGCTACGATCCTCGGGATTGGATTTTAATCAACCCAATCATCGTGTCGGTAATTTGAGACAGAGGAAAGGATGAAAGTATCGATGATATTGGCTGAGATGTAACGGGAATTTGAGACAGTAGAGAAGAGTGGGCGGCTACCGGCCAAAGAGGACAACCGGCCCGGTTGATTTCAAAGAATTGATGCAGTGATCTCAAGATGACTCTCGACTTATCTCCCTACATGCGTCAAAACGAAACGATTGAATCTAATTTCGTCGTCTTAGCTGATCTGGAAAAATGTTTAAAACGAATTATAGATTTCGTCCATTTTCGTTATAAGAATTGCCTAAAACATTGAGAGATGATTTTTATTTATTTTTTATAACTAATAATATGAATGTAGTCGATAATAAGCTGTTTCGGTATCAACAACTGTACTCAACTTTTCTCACGGGTTTCCGCGTGTACGGTCCAAAGAAAAGTCTCATAGGAAGCGGAAATCATCTCAGCTTCCGATGAGACTTTTCGTTTAACCATGCGTGCCAGAATCCGTGAGAAAGGTTGATGACAGTTTTTATTACCGACCGCGCTATTGCACATGCTCTTAAGGGTCTTCCTTAAGCTGCCGGCATTGGCCCGCGCGCGGCCGCTCGCGTTCCGAATTGCATTTCTGAGTCACACGTGGCTGCGCGGGAAATTTTGAACCGCGGCGGCTTTGGCTATGAATGCAAACTGATGCAAAACATTTACGCTACTCTCCGCTATTGGCCTGTACATAAATATAGCTCGAACATCATATATCATCCACTGTTGGTGCTCCCTCCACATCTTCTCCGTCTGCTCCCCGAAATTTTTCGGTGCAAAATCGTCCACCTGCTAAGAATACAAGACACTGTGCGTATGAGTTGGATTGCCTTTCGGCTTCTGTCTCGCTTACTGGCTCTCACGATCGCCAGCTATAGGTAACGTTGCTTCTAATATTAGAGACGGTTTGTCGCATCCGCGATGCCGGAGTCTCTTTCAGTCGCAGGTACGAAGATCTTTATGTTTATACGAGAAGGTAGAAGTGTTGGAGATAAAATACATAAACACCTATTTATTGTGTTCGCGTTATTGAACGTGTTTTGGTCATTTCATACGTTTCGTAAAATGTAATAGTATTGAATATGCAATTCAATTGAATTGAAATTTATGACCTTTGTAATAATATAACAATATATTTATAATCTTTGTAATATAACAATAATAGATCGAAGCGATCCAATAATGAAATAGAACTGAGCAAAAACTGGTTGAGTCAGTTTAAGCGATGAAATTTAATCATAGAGAGGATTGAGTTTGAGTCAATCCTAAAAATAAAGCGCAAAGTTCAAGAAAATTGGACGTAGCATTTGAGACAAGCAGGAATCTGTCGCACTCGCGTTTTTGCGTATAGTGACGGAAGGAACTTGAAAAGCTCACGGGCTAGCGTGACTCAGAGCGGAAGTTTAGCTCAGCATTTTTAGTCCATGAAATCAGTTAATTTACTCTTAATCTGAAGCAGACGAGAACACTCAAGAATAATTTGTCACCTTAAGAGGTTTTCTTTAACCCTTTATGCGGTTTTTGCATCGCCTTACGAAAATTCGGGGTTGACGCTAACGTCTGCAGAATGAGGGAATGACGACGACGACGAAGTACCGAAATAATCTTTCTGTCGCATCTCAACAATTTGGCACAGAAACCGCGAGCGTAAAACAGTGTGAACAGACCAGACTGACGATGCTGGACTAGAAAGCAGGCATCACTCGAAAGATAATTGCGTACGGGTCAACTATAAATTTTCACTTTCGCGTCTGGATGGAAAGAAAACGGCAATATCTGGAAAACACAATTGACAAAAAATTTTATTTTTGTGAAATCATTTTATAATATAATATTTTGACACCATATTTTTGGGGCAATGATGGTGTAACTTTAGTGATAGTCGAGTACTGTTGATATGTTACTTATTCACATTTTAATAATATGACCAGACTTTGTGACGTTTACAGAATAAACTTATAAAACAATTTTTTTTATCGTTGCTAACGCTTCACGAAAACTGTGCGCTACCACTCTGTACCGCTTGGTCCTTGGAGGATTTATCCCAGAACAGAATACATCATCTATCTATCTATTTATCCATCAATCTAAATAATATGCGGTGAACGTAAACATTGCAAAACCAGCGTTCGTAATAGGCCAAGTCTTCACAATGTAGAGCTTGCACAATGTTAATATAGTTTAAACCTTGATTTCGTAGCTTCCGTTTCGTATATGTATAGAGATGTAGCTATAGTCAAGTCGGCAAGTGGTGCATCCTTGAACTATCTTACGGTACTTAATCGCATCGTTTGTAATTAAACTCTATGTCCGAGAGCCTTCGGTGATGCACACGCATGGAAGCTAAATGTACTTACATTATAACGGCGCGTATAAAATAACAAAGAGTCGCGAATACGTGCGACGAGACAATCTTCGTCGCAGTCACGCACAAAATGAGCCACAGTCATTTTATAATAGCGAGCTATTATAAAATGACTGCTCGCTCATTTTGTGGTGGTGTAACTTCAGTGATATTCGAGTACCGTTGATGACGTGTTACTTATTCACATTATAATAATATGACCAGAGTTTATGACGTTTACAGAAAAAACCTATAAAAAAAATTATTTATCGTTGCTAACGCTTTACAAAAACTGCACTACCACTAAGTACTCAACCCTATCTTGGCTTCGCGATATATACTTTGCTTGGTCCTTAGAGGATTTATCCCAGAACAGAATATATCATCTTTCTATCTTTCTATCTTTCTATCTTTCTATCTTTCTATCTTTCTATCTTTCTATCTTTCTATCTTTCTATCTTTCTATCTTTCTATCTTTCTATCTTTCTATCTTTCTGTCTTTCTATCTTTCTATCTTTCTATCTTTCTATCTGTCTATCTTTCTATCTTTCTATCTTTCTATCTTTCTATCTTTCTATCTTTCTATCTTTCTATCTTTCTATCTTTCTATCTTTCTATCTTTCTATCTTTCTATCTTTCTATCTTTCTATCTTTCTATCTTTCTATCTTTCTATCTTTCTATCTTTCTATCTTTCTATCTTTCTATCTTTCTATCTTTCTATCTTTCTATCTTTCTATCTTTCTATCTTTCTATCAGTCTATCAAATATGCGGTTAACTAAACATTGCAAAACCTCCGTACCATTACGGTTACAAAACCAGCGTTCATAGTAGGCCAGATCTTCACAATGTAGACCTCCCACAATGTTAATATAGTTTGAACCTTGACTTCGTAGCTTGCGATTCGTATTTATATAGAGATGTAGCTATAGTCGCGTCGGCAAGTGGTGCACCCTTGAACTATCTTACGGTACTTAATCGCATAGTTTGTAATTAAACTCGATGTCTGAGAGCCTTCTGTGATGCACACGCATGCATGCTAAATGTCATTACATTATAACGGCTCGTATAAAATAACAAGGAGTCGCGAATACCTGTGACGAGACAACCTCCGTAGCAGTCACGCACGAAATGCGCCACAGTCATTTTATAATAGCTCGCGATATATCGCCCGGGCGTTCCACTTGACTTAACAGATGCGAGACCGGCGTATTATGTATATAAATAGCCACCCATACGTAAGACGTTCGCAAAAATATAACGCCGATTGAGAGAGAGGGGCTTTTAGCTATCTGAGTCTCCGCCGGCTCTCGCAGTGCGTTGAACGATGCGGTGTATGCTAGTCTGACTCAACACTCACTCTTACCACTGACGGTCATTCGCTCGCTGTACGGAGATCAATCAGCGTTGATTTTCTCCAGTTCTAAGAAGTTGGTCTGTCACGGTATAAATCGAATTTCGAGATCTTTCTATCGAAGCATAATCGCGATCATTGTTGACCTTTTTTCGCAACGGGGTTGGTCGGAGCCGTACGATCAAGTTCGCACCCAAGGCACGAGCTTAGCGAGCGGAGTAAAGTGGCTTGCCGACATTTCATGAAAATGCAAAAATTCCGAACAAGCTGAAATGCATTCCGAATTCATAATGTTGCGAAATATTATTTTTCTGCAATTATTTTCCCAAAGGTATCGACTATCTTTCATCCGAATTGTCAGAATTACAAACGTGCATTCACATACGAAAAAAGTCACTTCCGGTTTTGGGATCTAAGTTTTTAAATCGAAAGTGGCGTTTTCTAACGAAATTTTGCCGCGAGCGCAATATAGTTTAGTTTCTCGAAAAAAATGTCGAGACGTCAGAGCTCAACATTTCGCATCGAACGACAGCCACTCAACTTGCCAGACAACACTGACACTAGAAAAATTCAGTGTGACGTGTTGACAGGAACCTCGTTTTTTTTATGCAGCTGTAAAAACAATTATCCTCATTTCTATTCGTGATTTGAGTTTTTTCAAACAAGAGCTACGTTATCGTTCGTAAAAAAACATATTGCTCATGCATAAAAATATTTCCAAAACCGCGTTGGAGTCCCACTGTCTCTGACGTCAAGAACGAAATACTTGTCACGCCACGACTCACTTGTTATGCGTCGGGGGCTTCACTTTCCAAATTTGAGCTCGGTACCTTCATGTTTACTCAAATTGGAGCGTTTTTGGGCATTTTTCAAAGCAACTCAAAATCCTATAAAATATGACAGATTTACAATTTTTTGTAATATAAACGTATCGTCTGTAATGACGTATTTGTAGCCCTTTGTGTAATTAAACTTATACATTAAAGTGTAGGTATACGTGAATTCATCTCGATTTTACGTGTCTACGGAAGAAACAACGAACTCAAGTGGCTTTAGCTTTGCGTAAAGCCACTTTGCAACGCCCAGACTCATCTGTCTCTCAATATTAACTTCCGGCATCCTCGTACCTCAACAAAACTTCCGTTCTCTGTAGCCGGTTTAGACCCTCGCAGCCTAACGAAGCGTTTCATTAAACTACTAATCATAGGATACTACCGTTTTGACGTTCGCCTCGATTATCATTAAACCACCCCCGCAGTGAGAGAGCGCGATGGGAACGTCGTCGACGCGCGTTTCCTCATACTTACAACGTCCTCGTTCACGTTTCCTTCATCGCTTTGTACCAACTCCCCCCATCCCAGCCTACTGCGTAGTCCTACCCTCGTTCTTAATTAAATTTCTCAACGCTTTATTCGCTCAGCGTCGATGATAATACACTAAGACGATGCACGTTAATCCTCTACAACCCTTCAGCTACTTCAGAGACAGTTTTGACCACCGCCGGTCGTCATGACACAGTTTTGATCATTAAATTTATGCCGGATAAAATTGCAAATTGAAGCATATCTCGAGCGGTGACGAAAAGATAAAGATTGTATTTTCATTTTTATTAATTTTTTTCGTATAAAGTTGATTAAAAGAAATATGTGTTGATTAGCGTCAACTAAGTAAGTTTTTTGAGTGATTGTAGCGGTTTAATTTTTTTTTTCTTTACACACCCTCGGATGGAGAGGTGAATTTAAATAGTAGGTATTCAAATAGTGGCTTCATGGATATTTCTTTACTGCCCACCTAACGGCCGGTATCGATTGCAGAGAGCGTGACAAATGAACAATACATCCCAGTTTTTGCTACACGCCGTTGGTGGGATTAAATTTTTATAGTCAAATTCGTGCTGCACAAAGTCATAAGTTGCGACATACTTTGTGCAACGATTCTTAAATCGCCTTGAACATTTTTGCTTTCTCATCCCACACCAAGTACGTAAGTAGAGAAAATGTTGCTTCGTATTACGATAATTTTAAAAAGTATTATTTACCTACGAACAGCAACATAATTTATTTATTTTCAATTTACGATCCTATGCGGATTTTCTTCAGCAACCCCCTTCGTTATACATGTTTTTTTTTTACTTTCCACCGCGCTATCGTTATCGACTGCGTCACGCGAGTGTCGGCGCAGCTCCCGAAGGTCCTCGTTACAAAAACCGAACGATCCGAGTCACGTCGGACGCTATAAATCGTCATCGATCCTCGACCCGTGCACCGCGTCGGAAACGACGTGGAGAAGTTGCCCGCGGGGCGGATCGAACGGCACAAGATTAGGTAAAGTGCGTCACACGCAAATTGCCCGAACGAGACGTTACACCAAATGGGATTCTCGCTGACGTCATGCAGTTGTAAATCAGCAAAGCGCGCGTGTGTGCGCGCGCGCAAGCGGTGGTGAAAGAGCAGCCGGCGCCCACAGAGAATACGGTCGTCCGCTCTCTTTCTTCTCTTCTTATTTCCTCGCGTTTCTCTCGCATACCTTCCCCTCACCGCAGGTCGTCTAGCTCTATCCTTTTGTTCGTTTTTTTCTTCTTTTTTCATTCTGCACACATATCGCGAGCTCGCAAATAATCTCCGAGCGCAAGCAGTTCCAGCATCGATTTTCGCACGCTGTTCACCGGTCCCGGAACATACGAGATTTTTTTCCCGTTCAACTAAAAATAGCGCCGAAAGGTGCCCGAGCAATTTTCGAGGCGAGGAGGTATCGACAGATTACGAAGCTGTTAAAACAAATATTGCTGAGTCGAAGCACTCGATGCGATTCTCCAATTTCGTTCGTATCTCTCTATAAAATTTAAAAAAAAATCGATGAGAGGATAATCAGAGATTAAGTCCTAAATATTCTAAGTCCCCTTAACGAACTTATGCCCTTGCTATTCTAAGCCCATCAATGGGCTTGCGCTTTTATTGTTATAACCCTCTTAATCGACTTGCGCCCTTATTATTCTAAATCCATTTGATGAACTTATGTCCTTATTGATCTATGAATACGAGTGTCTGTGAGGGTGTTTGTAAATATATGTGCCGATTATTGTGAGCGCGCGAAGCTCATGATCGACTACAACCACTAGTATGTATCTCTCAATAATATATCAAAGTCTCGCCGCTGTCGCCACCACCGCCAAACCATCCGCCACCGCTGTCGTCGTCGCTTCCGTGTTCAAAAATCGAGGGGGTCAACTTCACCATACGGAGAGGGCGGACCCTTTCTATGAAGTTCAACCTTTTGCGCCTCATCGTAAGGGAAAATGATCAGCTTCATAATAGCGGGAGCTCCTCCCCGTTCGGTGAAGCTGACCCCCCCCCTCTCATTTGAAATACTCTAAATCCTTTTACAAAACATTCTAAATCCTCTTAGACTGGTTGAGAAGGGAAAGGGCGAGGGAATCTCGGGGGGGGGGGGGAGGAAGGGTGGATTATGGGGGGGGGGGGGGTGACGTCGCGCGAAATGAAAGGTAAATCGTGGGGCCGGGGGGGGGGGCTGATTATTCTAAGACCCGTTGGGCTCCGATTATTTTAAATCTTTTGCAAACGTCACGCGAGCACGCAAGCGTCCAGGTGCCCTAGTATATATACATATATAGTATATATACTATATATACATATATACATATATACTATACATACATAGGGGAGAGCGGAGCAAAATGGGGCAACGGGGCAAAACGGGGTTTTTGGGCAAAACTAAATTTTCCAATCATTTTTGGAGAGGACAAGGTGGCAAAACTGGGCAGAAAAGCCTGATGTATCCGATAGGGCGAATTCGGGCATCCAAACATTATTGGAAAATGACGTTTTGCCCCGTTGCCCCATTTTGCCCCGCTCTACCCTATTTATGAACGAAATCTTTTCTGTTTGGTTTTTTTTATTCATTTTTTGAGAAAATTTTTTGTATACTAGCAGCACTGAAAGTTTCCGAGGCAAAGCCGTAACCATGGTTGTTCCAAGGCGATCCGTGCGGTCTGGATAAGCGTAAAGAGAGAAAACAAGATGATATTGTATTGCCTCGCTGCGTCGCACGTCTCGAAACTTCGAGCCTACACATGTTTCTAATAGCAGGACTCAAAGAACTTGGATGAAAGTTGCTCGTGGCTTTTGCGTTAACAGTCGAAAGTGCGTGCAATAACCGTTCTAAAACGGCTGGTAAACTGTTCTCCGGTAAAAGTTTCCTCCACTATAGTACACCCACGTATTATCATAACGACGTGTCGAAGCTTTCTCGAGTGAATTTAATATCCACCGATGTAGAATATTAAAGAAAAAAAAAAACCTAAAAAGAAAATCATATATTGAAATTGCCCGAGGGGAAATACAATATCGCGACGAATCGACGCGAGGTCGTACATCGATAGTTCAAAGACGATAGAAAGCGCGAGGTAGATTGTTAAGGGTTTTCTTTCGATAAAGTTACGGAACTCCGAACGATATTGAAAATTTTTCCGCTCGCATCAACTCACGTCGTTAGGACGAAAGACGCGAGGCGAAGGTCTGCGATTCCACGTGTGTGCAATCTCGCGCGCAGCGGCATCGACTTTTCTTCAATTTTTATCGTACGGATGATTGATGCACGCGTCCATCAGTATCTAGCGTCGATTTCATGGAAAGTGACGGCTCGAAGTCGGAACACTCGCGACGGAACGAAAACAATTTTCGTAAGGAAATCGCGCGAGGGAAGTTTCAACCTGGTGCCATAAAAATTCGATATTCGAAGCTTGTTTGAGGACGCGAAATTTGTACGCGATTGCAGGCACAGTTTTGTTTGCATGCACATCGTTTCCAAGTGACAAATTTTATTTTTCATCATTTTGTTAGGAACTTTTTGGAATGATTATTATGCAAAATTAATCTTTTCAGCACCTTCAATACGCGTGATTTTAAAAATATTTTTTTAAAATTTGTTATTTGTTATTATTTAACGTCGCATCAACTGCTATGGTTATTAGCGACGGGACCCACTATTTTTCCTTTAGTGGGAACCGCACCACTTTGGGGGTAACTCAATGTGAGCGAACGTTAACTGTACTTTTGGATGTCGGTAACAGTCGGTCTTCTAGGTTTGCTTCACGGCGTCGGAGCTGCGTCACGTCGATTACTGGCTGTAAACATTGGACGTCTACTGACATATACATCGTATATCGCACGAGAGATGCCAGGAGCTACGTCGCCTCACAATATTTTTCAGCCAGCAAGACTACGGCACCGGGATTCGAACCCGAGACCTCTCGATACTTTGTTCTCGAGGCTAGTACTCTAATCACGAGACCAAAGTGATCGGTAAAATATTTTTGTACCATCGAGAAGTGTTTGCAATTCCCTCTCATTTCCTTGAAACTTATGCGAAGTGAACACTGTTGCGTCATTCGCAAAGTGAACTCTTGCGATTCGCACTCTTTTTCGACTGCGCCAAACAATAACCATCGTGATAGATTCATTAAGTTAATAGTTAACAAGCGAATGGTCTGCGGTAATTCACCTGTTCGGTTGATATTCGGTCGGAAAATTTCCTCGAAACTTATGCGAAGTGAACACTGTTGCGTCATTCGCAAAGTGAACTCTTGCGATTCGCACTCTTTTTCGACTGCGCCAAACAATAACCATCGTGATAGATTCATTAAGTTAATAGTTAACAAGCGAATGGTCTGCGGTAATTCACCTGTTCGGTTGATATCCCATCTGCGGCAGCGAATACATACGCGTGCACATTCGTCGCAAACGCTGAAGCGCCGGGGGGTGTTACAAATTAACAACAGGGAGTGCAATGGTGCATCGGTTGACCAATGACGCTCGAAATGCCGTTGCGAGTGTTACTAAATGGCTCGTTCGTCCGTGCCCGCGAGCTCTGTCATGTTGTCCATCCGAGTGTCCACTCGGACCCATACAGACGCCCAAACCCACGCTACGTACGCGTTGCAATAGATTTTACGGGTGATTGGAATCAGAATGGTCATTTCAGCTCTGCGGAACGGAACAAAGATGCGCCAGTCTGATTTCAGTAATTCGGTATGTATATGTAGGCGAGGCATCGTCGATATACAGACAGGTTATGGCGAGGTATCGTCGATATACAGACAGGTTATGGCGAGGTATCGTCGATATACAGATAGGGTATGGCGAGGCATCGTCGATATTCAGATAGGGTATGGCGAGGCATCGTCGATATAGAGAAGAGCGGGGCAAAATGGGACGGTGGGGCAAAATGGGGCAGTGGGGCAAAACGTCATATTCCAACCATTTTTGGATGGGAGAATGGGGCAAAACGGGACAGACAATCCGGATGTATCAACAGGTCAAAATGGGACATCCAAAAATGATTGGAAATTGCGTTTGCTCACCGTCCCGTTTTGCCCCACTGTCCCATTTTGCCCCGCTCTACAGATGGGGTATGGCGAGACATCGTCGATATACAGTGACGCATTTTAAGTGTTGAACCTTGCCCCCGATGAGATTTAAGAATATCAGATGGCCTTCCTTGATTTTCATGGACCACCGGCCAGTTCTGTAACACGAACCACCCTCTGATCTCGTTACAATAATGATATTGACCTCATTCCCATGTAACCGTGCACCATTGATTCAGTGTACGCCGCCCACTCTCAACCCTAAGTGGTAAGGGCAGGAGAGGGTTAAGGTGGAATGTGATGCTCCCTATCGAGTCACTCTCGACAATTATCCTCGACAGCGCGCACAGTCAAAAAAGTTTGTACTTTTTACAACTTATTATTCAGAAACGTCCACAATTTTTTATTTGTTAATTTTTTAGTTTTACTAACAAAAGTACAAACTAAAGTTGTTAATTACGCGAGAAATAAAAGGGCAGCTTTGTAATATTCAAAGAGTTTGGCATTTATTTAACAAAATTATTTTTACGAAACTTCGTATTCCGATTTTTCGAAATTATTTTCTACTGTGCGAGCACTTCTATCTTTGGTACTACTTACCGCACGCCCTCGGCATTGAACTTCCGGTCGCCAGTTGTTGTAATCGACAAAAACAATGAGATTTAATTAAATTTTTTAATAAAGTAACGTTCATTTAGTTTTTGTGGATTCGTTACACATGAGATATTAATCGTCACCTTGCACGTTGACTAAAAGAGATGAAAATGATTTGAAATAATCGTAAGCTTGCAATTAACTATCACTATCATAGAGTAACACGGGCCTTGTGGTGACGCAAGATCACGCGAACCAACTTCACACGGAGCAGAACCCGAGCTAACTCTCGAGAGACATCGAGAATGCGCCCGCCAAAGCTGTGCGGGAAACCGTCCTAGTTCCCTGCAGGAACGAGCCAAAGTTACCAGTCTTTAGTGAAGGGGTTGGGAACCCTGAGCGATACATAGAGAATATTAACGCCATCTCAAAAAACGTAATTTTACGACCTGAGTAAAGAAGCATATTAAGTGTAATTAAACTATCAGGAACGAGAGTTTCCGGTATATTTATCGAAATAGTGCAAGCAACGCTATAGCCTCAAAGCACTTACGAGATCGATCGCGGATAGCGCAATTACGACTCAATTTATTCTGCGAATGAAATTAATGGGGTTCATTTAACTAATTTTTTTATTAGTTAAATTAACAATATGTAATTAAATTGCATTATAAACGTAAGAAAAAAAATATCGTTATGAATTTAATTACACGGTGTAAGAGAATTACTCTCTTACACCAACCTGTAAGAGCGGCGATCCGTTACATACATAAAAAGTTGAAATTCTGAAGAAACTTTAATTGAATTCTGAGAGTCCAAAGCCGTTCAGCGGCATTCGCAGGTTGTCCATTATTAGCAGACCCCTAGCAGGTCCATATTACCAAGCGTGCAAAAAAAGCTAGTAAGACGGACCAGCGCGTGACGTCTGTGAAAAAAAAATCCTAAACATATTTAATTGCCTCGCCTTTTTAAAGGGTATTTTCGGGTACCTTTCTTGATATCGACGTAGGATTTGCCTCTGGAAGTTAGGAAGGCTTAAAAAAATGTTACTGACCTATGTTCACCATTTTTACCCAATATCATTGATGCACATGCTAACGGGGTGGGCCATATTAACCCTTTGTAAGTCACACCACTCGAAACCGTACTGAAACGGAACTAACGGACACGGAGTGTGGCCCACGCGTTGCCACGGTGTGACTTACAAAGGGTTAATTACTTTTATTCTATTCGTTTTACGCAGACCGAATGCACTTTTGAGAAAGCGATCCACGTTCATCGACACAACAATCTACGTCGACGAAAACAGATACGACTGACGTGCCCGCTGCCGCTATTTTCTCTCTCGGGGAACTCGTGTTTCGATACGCTTTTACCAACGTTTCGTAATTGAACTGGTAAATTCCTTCGGAGTAAATGGAGCGAGGTACACGCACTCGTGGCAATGTGCCGCGTTTGTTCTCTCGTTTCGTAACAACCGTTCGTCCTGACGAGGTTCACGGGGCTAACAGGATTTTTTTTACAAACCCCATTATGCTTTTATTGATTGAAGAAAAACAATTCTGCGACATCGTGGCGCTGAATATGCCGTATGAATATTCATGAAGCGAAAGGGTTCTCGGAGCTTCGGATCCGTCAATGAATTCGAACTGCCGTATTCGAGGACTGTTTACTCTATACACATAGAGGATTAATTTTGAGGGGTCTTCCCGTCGAAGTGATTTTTTTTTTCCTCGAAGTTATGTTCCTCATTTAATTTGCCCGATTACGCGAGACTGGAACTGGAAACCTGAGGAAATCGAGTAGCGCCGGAAATAAAGAATGTGTTTTTTTTTTTTAAGGGTAACCCGTGCTCACTTTGGCCAAAATGGAAATATGGAGTTCGAAACAGTTTTTGAAGTCAAGGATAAAAAAAACAGCGTAGCGTTTTTTTCACACAAGTAGTTGTACGCACAAAATTTCAGGGATATTCCTTTATTTAAAATTGCAAGGGTAGTTCTTTATTTGAAATTGCAAGGGTAGTCCTGTATTTGAAATTGCAAATATGAGGTTCGAAACATTTTTCGAAGTCAAGGATAAAAAAACAGTGTAGCGTTTTTTTCCACATAAGTAGTTGCACGCACAAAATTTCAAGGATAGTCCTTTATGTAAAATCGCAAGGGTAGTCCTTTATGTAAAATCGCAAGGGTAGTCCTTTTTTGAAATTTCAAGGGTAGTCCATTATTTTAAATTGCAAGGGTAGTCCATTATTTAATATTGCAAGGCTAATCCTTTATTTCACATTCCACGGGTAGTCCTCTATTCCAAATTATAAGGGTAGCCCTACATTTTGGTGGCTTCGTCATGCTTTTTTCACTTTTTTTACCACTCCACAGCGACAAAAAAAGGTTTCCAAATGTCGTTCAAATATCCTATCTTATATATTTTTCCCCGCAGAACACGTTTCGATTTTCCTCCCGCACAGCAGAGGGTCCGTTTAAAAATACCCAAAATCATGACTTCGCAAGAAGGGTCGCTGAAAAAAAAAAATACTTGTCACTCGTACCTTTCAGGACTACAGTCGATTTACATTTCCCACCGGTCACGACTCTGCCCTACATTTTATACCTCGCTCAGTATTGAATGGTAAAAAATATTTCTCTTCCATTTTTGATTGCAGGCTATTCGAGGGCCGAGATTCCATTGCGATGGCGCTTAATTCCATTTGTTCCTTCGACTCCGCGTTCCAAGGAGTCGCCAAACGGGGATTCCCCTTCGTCGAGAAAGATCGCAGTATCGATTTTGTACGTCTCGTCCCGAGGCTCAAATTCCAATCTTGAGCTGTGATTGCTCCGAAGATCACGCAACGAAGATAACAGCACAGAACAGGTCGTCGAGGCTGGCGAATCCGAGGAAGGCGAGAGCTCGAAAACTGGAGCGAATCCCGTCGCGTCTGCTAATCGAGAAAGATGGTAACGTGAGTGGAGCGAGGTCTCGCGCCAAAGTAGAAAAAGACGGTGACGAAACGGACGACAACGACGAGGACGAAGATATTTTAGAGGCTGAAAGAGAAGTGAAAGAATCGGTTACGAAAGAAAACCACATAATTGACTTTCAACGATGGAAGACAGCTCGATGGGAAATTTTACCGATACATCGAACGGCACCGCGAGTCCCCTAGCGTACGGCAACAAGACTGAGGAATGCGGCGCCGAATTGACCGAAGGTGCTCTCTTCGAGTTTATCACGAACGGAGTAATGCTCAACGCCGTCGGGCTCTGCGGTCTCTTTGGGAACGTAATCTCCATGATCATTCTCTCCAGGCCGCAGATGAAGTCGTCCATTAATTATTTACTCATCGGCCTCGCAAGATGCGACACTGTACTCATCATAACTGCTGTAAGTTTCTCGATTCGAATAATTCATTCGGTAGTAGTAATTGTATTTTTGTAACACGTGCACGAAAAGTCCAGCTTTTCATGCCTGTAAAGTGTGTCGAAAGTGGCGCTTTCTAGCAGAGGATGCGCGAAAAATGCTAGTTTGTTTTCCGCACACTTTTCACACGCTAGTTCCTTTTCGCACACTTTTTTTTACACTCTAGCTACTTTTGTGCACACTTTTTTCACACTCTAGCTACTTTTGCGCACACTTTTTTTAATACTCTAGTTACTTTTCGCACTGACTTATCGGTCACTGTAGTTATTTTTCCGAACGCACTTTACAGGCACGAAAAGCGGGAATTTTCGTGCACTTGTCACAAAAAGTAGTATGCGATACTTGTACGAAAAGTACTATTATTGGCAATGCGGTCATCGATACGTGTAGGATAATCTTAAGGGGAAGTGAAATATGGCGGTCGGTAATGAAAACTGTAATGAAGTTTTCTCAAGGGTGCTAATTTTTTTGAGGAAAAAGCAAATTCGAGCTGGATGCACACGGTAATTTCGCATACGGTCCGAATTCATTTTTTTCTCAAAAAAATTAGGCCCATTGAATAAAGTTAATTTCAAAATTGCAACTATCTATCTCGCACCTACAATTGTTTCACTTCCCCTTAAGGATGTTTGAGCCAAAATCGTGACTCCGCTGACCGCGTTTGACAGTGTGCTAGTGAGAAACGCAGAAAGCAAGCGGCTAGGCAAAAATAGGGTCTTTCGTTTATTGAATTTATCTCAGAAACAAAACGGTGAATCTTCTTCAAATTTGGACACAAGCTGTCTGATAGAGTGCCCTTTGCTGTGGTAGGTTTTTTATTCGCGTCTAAGAGAAATCGGCGGAGAAAATCGCAACTTTCTGTCGTTACAGACCGATTTCCGAAATTTTTACACGGTACCTTATGTAGCTTTGTACACGCATTACTAAAAAAATTACACGGTCAAAAAATCTGAAAAAATTTCACACGATTCAGTAGGTCTTTCCCAACAATGTAGCAAAGTTTTATAGCGATCGAACAGAAACGCGTTTTGGCCTAAAAATCCTTAACAGTATTGTATTTGAATTTCCATTGCCAACGGGTCAACGGCCTAAGTCCTTCAGCCCCTGATTCGCTTTTTTTGTAGACACATTTTATGAACCAACCTATTAACAGTCTGTCAAAAAATAGATCTTTTTACCCAACCAATTAATTGTTAGCCAACTAATTTCCCGACCCAACCAAATGAATCACCAGAAATTTATTTCACCTCGCAGTTGTTTCAAGCAACTAATTTATTTCCATCGATGCGAAACTTTAATGCGATGATATGGCTAATAGAAAATAAACGGTGCATAATCTATTTCTGAGAGGAAGTTCTGAACCTCCAAGTGTTCAAAATTTCTCCGACCCTTTCCCCATTACCTTTATCGTCCGAGCCCCGGAAGTGCACGGCAACACGTAGTTCCAGAATCGATAATAGCGTGGGCAGGTGATTTACGATATCGTCGATTCCTCGGGCGATTTCTCCAGCAGGCTCGTCCCGGTCGTGCGTGGTGGAGAATCCTTGGAGGTCCGACGTAATACCTCCGATACAAGTACAGTGGAGCCTCGACTACCCGGGGTCGGATTATCCGAAGCGGGGATTGACCGAGCACCACCCGTGTGTCTTTTTTAAAATACGGACAAGAATTCAGCTTGGTAATTTTTTTTTATCGTTCCATTTAAGTCGGATTAACCGTGATTTCAGTTATCGGAGGTTTTTCGACCCCGAGCAGCCCGGTTAATCGAGGTTGCACTGTAGTTCAAGGCTCATCAATCGCCACGTTAAGCTCATGCAAATTAAGGGGGGAGGGGGAGGGGGTATTGAGACCAGGTCGACTCGGAACGTTTCGTGAGTCAACGTGAACCGGCGACTGCCCCACGGCCACCAGCATCCCATCCGGACCTCGATAAATCCCGGATTAACGAGATTAACCGAACGGGTGTGAGCCACGTGAAAGGAACGAGTGTGGGAGAACGGACGGAAACCCCCATCGCCGATACGCGATTTACCTCCGACAAGAGAAAAGGCACAGGGCTAGGACTCTTTTGTCCGATCGATCGAGACTCGATACGGCCGATATTAATCGACGAGGCATTTAAATAGAGAACGTTTTTTATTTTGTTTCACTCGGTGGGAAAATGGCGGTTTTTCGCACGCTTCGCGTGCGAAAACCTCCGTTTTCACACCTTGTGAAATAAAATTTTGTTCGATACTCGTGCGAAAAACGTTTTCTGAACTCGTGTGATTGCAACACTCGCCTTCGGCTCGTGCTGCAAACTCACACTCGTCAGAAAAAGTTTTTTCGCACTCGTATCGAAATGTACTATTATCCTGGTGTTCTGGTTGGACGGATATTTTATTGGTGTTCACGTCTCAGGGACATTGTTTAGTGGTGGCTTTCCATGTAACATTGTCTTTGAAGTGGTCAATTGGCTTCCAATAGATTGGAAGCCAATTGGACCTTGACCGAAGTCCTTAAGGCGTTTTAAGGCGTTTTAAGGCGTTTTAAGGAGTTTTAAGGAGTTTTAAGGCGTTGTAAGGCGTTTTAAGGAGTTTTAAGGAGTTTTAAGGCGTTTTAAGGAGTTTTAAGGAGTTGTAAGGCGTTTTAAGGAGTTTTAAGGAGTTTTAAGGAGTTGTAAGGCGTTTTAAGGAGTTTTAAGGAGTTTTAAGGAGTTGTAAGGCGTTTTAAGGAGTTTTAAGGAGTTTTAAGGAGTTGTAAGGCGTTTTAAGGAGTTTTAAGGAGTTTTAAGGAGTTGTAAGGCGTTTTAAGGAGTTTTAAGGCGTTTTAAGGCGTTTTAAGGCGTTTTAAGGCGTTTTAAGGCGTTTTAAGGCGTTTTAAGGCGTTTTAAGGCGTTTTAAGGCGTTTTAAGGCGTTTTAAGGCGTTTTAAGGCGTTTTAAGGCGTTTTAAGGCGTTTTAAGGCGTTTTAAGGCGTTTTAAGGCGTTTTAAGGCGTTTTAAGGCGTTTTAAGGCGTTTTAAGGCGTTTTAAGGCGTTTTAAGGCGTTTTAAGGCGTTTTAAGGCGTTTTAAGGCGTTTTAAGGCGTTTTAAGGCGTTTTAAGGCGTTTTAAGGCGTTTTAAGGCGTTTTAAGGCGTTTTAAGGCGTTTTAAGGCGTTTTAAGGCGTTTTAAGGCGTTTTAAGGCGTTTTAAGGCGTTTTAAGGCGTTTTAAGGCGTTTTAAGGCGTTTTAAGGCGTTTTAAGGCGTTTTAAGGCGTTTTAAGGCGTTTTAAGGCGTTTTAAGGCGTTTTAAGGCGTTTTAAGGCGTTTTAAGGCGTTTTAAGGCGTTTTAAAGGCGTTTTAAGGCGTTTTAAGGCGTTTTAAGGCGTTTTAAGGCGTTTTAAGGCGTTTTAAGGCGTTTTAAGGCGTTTTAAGGCGTTTTAAGGCGTTTTAAGGCGTTTTAAGGCGTTTTAAGGCGTTTTAAGGCGTTTTAAGGCGTTTTAAGGCGTTTTAAGGCGTTTTAAGGCGTTTTAAGGCGTTTTAAGGCGTTTTAAGGCGTTTTAAGGCGTTTTAAGGCGTTTTAAGGCGTTTTAAGGCGTTTTAAGGCGTTTTAAGGCGTTTTAAGGCGTTTTAAGGCGTTTTAAGGCGTTTTAAGGCGTTTTAAGGCGTTTTAAGGCGTTTTAAGGCGTTTTAAGGCGTTTTAAGGCGTTTTAAGGCGTTTTAAGGCGTTTTAAGGCGTTTTAAGGC